>OX243894.1:19066864-20529864 GCA_945859665.1 Anorthoa munda | reverse complement strand
ATTGCATCAATGTGTGTGTCGAAAATTAACTTACTGTCTTGATAGACGCCCAAGTCTCGAACAGTATTACACCTTGGCAAGATCTGGCCCGCCAAAGTATAAGTAGTGGCTAGGACTGCACGTTTTCTAGTGTAAGTGATTACCGAACACTTGGATGGGTTCAGATCAAGTTTATTAGCCCGACAGTACTCCTCAAGCCGACACAAATCAGCCTGAAGTGCTAAACTATCTTCGAGCGTTGAAATAGTGGCAAAGATTTTCATGTCATCGGCAAAGCAAAGAAGTTTGGATGAATGGAGGCACTGATAGATGTCGTTCACACAGACTACAAACAAAAAAGGGCCGAGCAACGAACCCTGAGGCACTCCGCTGTGCACGTTTACCCAACTAGACATATAGTTATTGAGTACTACTGCTTGTGATCTGTTATCAACGTAAGAAGAGAACCACCTCAAGAGGTCCCCACGGATGCCCATGTAGCTTAGCTTCTTTATCAGGGTATCGTGATCGATCCGATCAAATGCCTTGCTATAATCTGTGTATACTACATCGACCTGCTTACCGTTATCCATAGCATCCGTAATGAAATCATTAAACAAAATCAAGTTAGAAGTGGTAGACCGTCCTTTTAAAAATCCGTGCTGAAAGGAGCTCAACGAGCTAGCAAGGGCGGGATATAACTGGTTATAGACAATCCTCTCAAATATTTTAGCTATAATGCACAGCTTGGATATAGGCCTATAATTAGTGATCTCTGTTTTAGCCCCCTTTTTATGTACGGGCGTAATAAAAGCAGATTTCCATACTTTGGGGACAATACCCTGAGTCAAAGACTTGGAAAACAAAATTGAGATAGGTAGGGCAATGGAAGGTGCGCATTTAATCAGAAATTTAGACGATATATTGTCAGGGCCAGCACCTTTAGTCGGATCCAAGTTACGAAGTAAAACGGTCACAGCATCAACATTCACTTCTATGTGACAAATGTCAGATGAAGTTCTGTTTGTATCGAAAAGGAAAGCAGAAGTTGGACTGGGAGTATTAGATGAAGTGGGGTTGAGGAAAGTCGACTTGAAATAAGACGAAAATGCCTCACAAATAGAATCTCCAGTGTGCAATGATTCATCGTTATAATTTAATGTATTAGGTATAGTATTTGAGTTGTAGCGATTTTTGACAAAGCTCCAAAAGTGTTTAGGGTTATCTTTAATGGATTTTTCAGTTTGATTAAGATAACATTTGTAACATGAAGCTTCCATAGTCTTGACTCTGTCACGCAAATATTTAAAAGTTAACTCGTCAGATTTATTGCCATACGTCTTGAATTTTTTTAGATATTTATATTTTTCTTTAATTGTTTTGATTAGTGATGAACTGTACCAGACTGGGTATTTTTTATTACTTACTAGTTTTTGTGGTATATACTTGTTTTGAAAGTGTTTAATAGTGTCTATAAAATACTCAACCGACTCATCCAGTGATCGGATTGAAAACTCATGTTCCCAGTTAGTACCAGTAATCTCGTTATTTATAGAATCAAAATCGCCTTTGCTATAGATATATCGCAACCGCGGAGCATGGTCAAGGGGAGGTATTTCAAAGATGTCAATATTGATTAACAACGCAGGATGATAGGGATCAATAGGCACTAGAGGGTCAACACACTCACTAACACAGGCTAACTTATTTGAGAGGACTAAGTCTAACAGTTTCCCGTATCCATTAGCTACCCCATTATACTGTCCAAAGTCCAGCGTACATAACTCGTCCGCAAACAAACATTCGTCACTAGTGGCGGGGTTCACTGGGACCAACGAAAGGTTATTAGATGAAGCCCACGAGATTCCACTCATATTAAAATCACCTAAAACTAAAAACACATCTGAAGTTTTATTCAGAGCTGTGTGGTTCAATTTGGACAAGAAGTTATTCAGCTGTTCCGAAAACGAAAATCCTTTGTTTTGTTTACACAAGTAAACAGTGCAAATATATAAGTTTACGTATTCTCGTGATTTCGAATTTTTAAGCCGTAATTTGATCCAGAGATCCTCCGCCGAGGAGTGTAGGAGCGGTTGTGGAGTGACAGGTAACTCCCTACGCGTCGCTATAAGGACACCACCACCTCTCGTTTGTCCAGTCATAGCATAATCCCGATCACGGCGCCACACTAAATAACGATCATCAAACAACTCTGAGTTTAACATGCCATCTATTAACCACGTCTCCGTCAAAACAATAACATCATAGGAATTCAGTAAAACCTGACGATAGAACGAGTCTGTCTTTGTTCGCAATCCCCTTACGTTCTGGTAAAAGACAGTAAGACGCTGTTCACTGTTGTTAGGCATTGCACATATATCCATCAATAATTGAATAAGCTTCAACAACAACACAGAATAATAAAATACGCCAATTCATTTCGATACGATTATTAGTTATGCATAAAAGAGGTATGAGTTTATAATGTGGGTAAAAATAAGTTAAGTTAACAAAAATGTAAAAGTCATCCGATGGTAGGCAGGACATGACTGTGCGAGCAAGCAAGCAACAACATATCATACGCATATGCGTAAGCGAGACAAATGTGTAGTTAAGTATTAGAACTCGAAGACGAACAGCGCGATAAGGAACACAATAGAAGCTCATTAGCAGTGCCGAGGTGCTAAACCTTTTACAAAAGCAAAACAAATAGCAATTGATGTGTAAACTTCGAGACATTTTAAAAGCAGAAAAGCAACAAATTAATCTTAGATGTAAATAGAAGCGGTTTAAACAATTTTGTTTAAATCAAATTCCTTTCTTATTATAAGTGTTTTGCAATTAACATCCTTGCGCACATGAATTTTACCATGTTTCACCCAAACGAATTCATAGCGTTTCTCTCTAGCGACGATTTTAGTTAAATTCAGAAGCTTTTTGGATTCTACACTTAGATGGTCGTTAACATAAATACGTTGTGGCGATCCCAGAAAACCTATGTCGGAGGTGGAGAGGTCCTTATTAGCACGTGCAGCCGCAATGAAATCTTCTTTGATATACCTGTTAAGGAAGCTCACTATCACTAATTTTTCCTTGGAATTATGTATAGGCACCCTCGAAATGTAATTAATCTGGGTCTTAGAACACTTGTAATTGATTTTGCTGCCGATGGCGTCAACAATTGAGAATAAGTTCTCATCCTTCTTTAGGGGGACACCCTTAATCTCCACATTATTTAGCCTGGATCGCTGATCAAACGAAGAAAGCTCAAGCCTTGTTGAGGCTAATTCTGTTTGCAATGAAGAGACAGTGTCTTTAAGCTTCTCAAACTCGCAGGTTTTTTTCTCTAGGTCAGCAAGTCTGGTATCGAATTCATCGAGTCTACCACTAGAGAAATCACAACTTTTCTTAAGCTCTGTCAACTCATCTTTAATCGACCTTATGTCGCTGACTAGGGTTGGTAAGCTCTGCAGCTGCTGCTTCATCTCGCGAATCTCTCCCAGTACTGTATCTAAAGAAGCAGAAGGTTGCGGTGAAAGCGGAGCAGACGACGATTTACAAGCAGGACATTTCCATTGCGCTCTTCGATCAGGTCCCAGTTTTCTCCAACCCGCCTCAGACACGCCCGAACAAGAGAAATCCAGGAACTTCTTGCAGCTTCCACATTGCACCCCGTCGTTAAACTGATCATTGCAAATTGCACACTTCTTCATCGTGACCAAAATAATTATTAGTAATAATATAAGTTCAACTTTATGGAATCGTTAAAAGGTTGACGATCTATTTTTTTAGCGTAAGCGTACTGTGCTAATGCGTGCTCACACGATACTTATGAATATGAATCAAGTCAAGTCAAGTCGGGCAATGTAATTGATACTGATTTAAACTTCTTTATTTATCACATTGTCTGGTCATTATGAATGACAATACATAAATGACCAATACATACATACATCATTATTTTTACGTAACTGTTAGGCAATTCGATAATTATGTTATATTAGTACGGTTTTCATTTTAAATATTCGGTCAGCATGAAATATTATATATTTTCACAGCATAATATTATATTATTTTATTTTGCTGTGTGTTTTAGTTTATTCAACAGGATTATGAAATCGGTCAGCATAAAATATTATTTGTAAGCGGTTCCACTATTTTCAACGAACTAGCCCAAGACCGAGTTTGGGATCTTTGGGCACCCCAAAACGAGTATTTTAGGTTCGAAGAAGATTAGAGAATTTCATGTTCTTCTTCTTCTTCTTCTTATTCGTTTCGCTCTTGACAGAGCGGTCGTGTTCACGATGAATTTTATCCGATCGCTGGTGTTCTTGTCACTCGCCTCACGATCTCTCTCCATTTGGCTCTGTTAGATGAAAGTTTAGCGCATTCATTTACCGGACCTCCTATCGCAGAATTAATTTGTTCGGTCCACCTCATCGGTGACCTCCCGCGTGGCCTGTTACCGTCCACTCTGCCCTGCACCACCAGGCGCTCAATGGATTCGTTATTCCACCTTAAGACATGGCCAAAGAATTTCAGTATGCGAGACTGTACTATTGCTGATAGACGCTGCTTGATGCCGAGTTCTTGGAGTATGGAGACGTTAGTGCGGAATTCTGTCCAAGAAATGCCAAGCATTCTTCTCCAACACCACATTTCTAGAGCATCTATCTATTTCCGTTCCAGTTCTGGTAGTGTCCATGTCTCAGCTGCGTACAGAAATATGGGGTAAACAAGCGCACGGACGAGCCTGATCTTAGTGGCTTTCGTTATACTGCGATTCCTCCATATCTTCCTTAACTTATCCATTGCCATTCGCATTCCTCTAGCCATCGCCATTCGCCGCTTCACTTCATCTACGCAACTGCCATTGCTTGCAATCATAGCGCCAAGATATATGTAGAATTGAACTACGTCACAGTTGGCCATTTGTGTCACAGGCGACGCGTTGTTGTTGCTACGGTCGACAATCATTATTTTGGTCTTGCTCCAGTTGATCTTCAATCCGAATGCAAGACTCACGCGCTCCATCTTAAGGAGAAGTTCCTCCATTTGGTTAGCACTTGTCGCAAACAATGTTGTGTCATCAGCGTAGCGAAGGTTTGCAATTTTGTAGCCGCCAATTGCAACACCATCAGTCCAGTCTTCGAGGGTGATTCGCATAATGAGCTCCGTGTATATGTTAAACAAAAGTAGCGATACGATTCATCCCTGACGGACACCTGCACTGGGATGTAAGCTATCCGAAATGTGGCTATCCTTCATGTTAGGTTATTTTAAACCCTACAGACAGGAACAGGTCTGCCGACTTTGTTGCTTAAATAGTAATCGTACTTAGCTACCATACTGATTCTATATTTAAAACAATTTTAATATTAAAATAATTTAATAAGACACATCTTTTTATTACTCTGTCCAATAAATTATGGGCAATATTCAAAAATCCCGGTCAATTTAATATTTCAATAGTTTTTAGCGAATTGTTTACTCATATTGGGCCTTTTTGAATTGTCTGGACATTATGAATAATGTCGTAATAATTACTTGAGCCTTATCATAAACATAATAGAAGATCTTGTAAAATGCTTAAAATACTTACCATAAACAAGTTTTGGAATTCAATCATAACTTGAACGTTGACCAAGCAACGAAAAAAAGTCTCTGTAGTTTGATATAGAACCTAAAATAGATAAATATTGCTTAAATGAAGATAAAGAATTATATGATTTATCAATGTTAATTTTATGTATCTTTTGCCTGAGTTGTCCCATCGCAGAGCAAAGCCTTCCTTTCTTCTTTCCATTTCTTCAGCTATTGGCAAGTGTGAATCAGTACTGTTAATCAGTGTAGGTGTTAATTTCGTCCCATCATATTTGCCTGGGTCTGCCGCGATATCACCGTATGTTTACCGGGAATATTAAATGAATGTTCTTCATTTAAATATTATTGAACAACAGTAAGGTAGCGGACAAATTGACTAACCGATTGCTGGAAAATGTTTTTAAACATCTTGTAGCATTTCAAAATATGCACATAAATCTCAAACATTCTTTCACTATGCTCAGCATTGAAGTCATTTTTCGACAAGTTCACTACTTGAACATTCCAAAGTTTTGCTTTCTCAGTCAATACTTTAATCAAGATAATGGCATAAATCAGATTACTGTCAAGACTTATCAAAGACAATAGATTGAAAACAATATGCCATGGAGCAATACACATGAACAGAAAAGTTACGAAATAAAATACGAAGATTAATATGACGTGGATCCAACTTTTCATGACAGACCACTTAAAACAGTCCTTATTATTAATATATCTATGCACTTCTTGCAAGGTCAAAACCAATCTGACCAACTTCTTAGTTTTTCTGAAGTTGATGACAAAGTTCATGATGAAACCCGTACAGTAGAAGATGAAATCAAAGTAAGAAGCAAAGTATAAGAAACTTATTGTACTATATTGTCTCAAATTCATATCAAGCGATATCTCCAACACCCGGTAAACGTAAGCTGACAAAAATGTTAACGTTCCACATAGTAATATGAAATTATTTAAATAATTGTTCGGACTTATAATATTATTCTTGATGCGATATTTCGGATTTAACACCAGTATTTGCATAAGGTTTAAAGGAATAAGCAAAGACTGCAAGTCCTTATCAAGTTTGTTGCTGAAAGAGGTTTCAATGGTAAGATACGTTTCAATTTCGCGACTATTTGTACTTAAGGAGCTCATTGTCAGATGTCAGCAATCACTAGATTTGTCGAAAGCAAAATGTTCAAAGCATAAATAATGATAAAACATGGAAATATACTTGAAAAATAATTTACTTAATTATGTTATTGCTTTCATAAGGAATAATAGGGTATGAGTACAAAGTCATTATAGAAATTGATAAATAATAAAGGTTGTGTTTGTGTTGGGAGCACGGTTGGCGCAGTGGTTGAGCGATTGACTGCTGCGCTGCGTGTCGCGGGTTCGATTCCCGCACGGAACAAATATTTGTATGACCTACAGATAGTTGTTCCGGCTCTGGGTGTTTGTGTATGTGAGTTTATATGTTTGTAAACGCACCCACGATACAGGAAGAAATTCCTAGCGTGGGGCAACGTTTTTCTAAGAAAAAAAAAAAAAATAAAAAAAAAGATGTCATAAGTTATTATAGATACAGGTTATAGTATGATCTAGGTGTAACCATACCGATAACGGACCACCTTGAGCTTCTTGGCGTAACGTTGACATCGACACTTAATTTTGGCCCATACATTGAGGCAAAGGCTCAATTGGCTGCCAAAAAGTTGGGGATCCTTGCGAAGTTGAGACGGTACTTCACGCCGGAACAGCTGCTTAAGTTGTATCAAGCGCAAGTTCGATCTTGCATGGAGTACTGCTCTCACCTCTGGGATGGATCTGCCAAATACCAGCTTGATGCACTAGAGTCGATTGACAGACGGGCCAAAAGGCTTATTGGCAACGATGCACTGGTCGCCTCAAAGCTCCAGAACCTCGAACATCGTCGCCGAGTTGCCAGCCTGTCGGTTTTTTATCGGTTACACTTCGGGGAGTGTGCGACGGAACTGCACAATTTGATTCCGCCTAGCCCTTTCCATCATCGGACTACAAGACGTACGGCCATGCGCCATCGGTACATGGTGGACATCCCTCCCATACGCACAAAGCGTTTTGCTAATACTTTCATTGTGCGCACAGCTAAGGAGTGGAACTCCCTTCCGGGGTCTTTGTTCCCTGATAGCTACAACCTTGGGGTCTTTAAGTCAAGAGTGAATAGGTTTCTTCTAGGCAAGCGTGCTTCACCGTAGACTACATCATCGCTTAACATCAGGCGAGATAGTGGTCAAACGCGAGCCTATAAATATGTACTTATAATAAATACTATAATAATACTAGCCTGTAACTACAGGGACACAGCGGAAGTTCTGCCAGGTACTTATACAAAAAATGTGAACTTTACTTCGCGGAACTCGGATAAATAAAACACCGGATACTTTTGACACTATATGTAATCGTATTACATCTGTACTCAATATCAAACTCAAATAAAACAATCTTAACCTTAATCCTATTGTATGAAGCATACATAATAATCCACTCATTCCGTTCATGTGAACGATCCTGAGTCAGTCATCATTAGTCAGTTATTATTAGGTACACCTGCCAGTGTAACACGTACCTATTTAGTTTATTAATGTACCTTATGCTTCAATTTAAATACAGCCCACTATATAATCTTATTTATGTGGTTTTATTACCAGCGTTTGCCACATAAAGAAATGGTCCATCGGCGGAAATAGTGTTCGCGGCAGTATTATCATTTTGTGTGCGAGTGGCTCAAATTTTTACGGCGTGGACTAGCGGTCATCATTACCGCGTTGTCATCCATCGTGCGTCTCAACTCACGCGTCGAGTGCGAGGAGGACGCAATCAATAGCGTGCAACACAGTGCCTACGCGCCACGCGGACGAGCGAGAAGCGCGTACGCGTGCAAACGAGAGGTGCGATCAACACGGTCACCGGTTGGTCGGCGACAGCGAGGTCTGAGTTCCAGAAACTTCCAGCAAGCTCTATAGCTGCCGGGCGTTGTTTTTTTTAATCACCGAAGTCCGACGCCATCCGCCATTTTGTGGTTTTATTTCTATCAAGTGAAACACACACGTCTCACTATCTATTTATTCTGCATTGTGCAATTATTGCATTCTGCATATTTAATTGGCATCAATATATGCGCAAAATTGCTATTATTGCAAGTAATTATATTTGTGTAGCTACACAAACTCATTTGCCATCATGGCAAATAATTTAAAACGCCTAACGCTGGCAAAGGGCCAGGCAAAAGGAACTATTACAACATTATGTAAGTTTGTTGAGTCCGAGGTCGTCGACAAAGCCCCTATAAGGACGCTTATGGTTAAGAAGGACAGGTTGGTCACCGCCTTTTCAGAATACAGCTCATTAAACATTGATATATCTGTTCTAGATGATAAAAACGATGAAGACTTTGGTCACTATGAATCCATATATTTAAGTGCCTTAGCCGCATTCGAAGATGCCATCGATTCAAAATCTAGCCCTAGTAAATCTCCGTACCCCGGAGCGGAGCATGATGAGGAAAGCAAAGACGTTATGAAACGTCTCCCACCCATAAGTATCTCCAAGTTTGGAGGTGAGGTAGGTAATTTCCACGACTTCATTAGCCTATTTAAAAGTGTCATCGATAAAAACACTAAACTATCACAATGTGATAAATTCTATTATTTAAAAACTTATTTATGTGGCGAAGCCGCCGAATTAATCAAACATTTATCGCTTACTGCGCATAATTATGCAACCGCACTGCAATTGCTCAGCGAGCGTTATGATAACAAAAATAAGGTCATTAATTACCATGTTAATTCTATATTAGACCTAAAACCTATTTCTAAGTGCACTGCTTCAGCTTTAAGAGAAATCATTTCTCAAACCAAACAGCATTTAGCTGCCTTAAAAAACATGAATATACTTGTTCAACATTGGGACGCAATTATTGTATGCATTTTGCAACGCAAGCTTGACATGTACTCATTAAGGTGCTTTCATCTAGAAATGAAATCGGATGCTGACCCTGACTTAAACTCACTTCTTAAATTTTTAGAACAACGGGCAGCAGCACTTGAAACAGTGGCAGACAGCCAAACATCCTCCAATAGTGCAGTGAACAGCAGCCGCAGGACAGGTTTGGTAGCCACGACAGACGTAACAAAAAAGACACAAGTATGCAAATTTTGTAAGTCTATAATAATTATCACCAACTATATAAATGTGAAAAATTTAAACTTGCCTCGCTGTCTGATCGTTTCAACTATGTAAAAACAAATCCATATATATTCTTAGTGACAGTCAGGCTGCAATCAAAGCCATGGCATCCTACAAAGTGGACTCCGGACTCATTCTGGATGCTATCCAGGCCCTAAACAGGCTTGGGAAGCACAACAGGGTGAGACTGATGTGGGTCCCTGGGCACAAAGGAATCCATGGTAACGAAGTGGCTGATGAACTGGCAAGAGAGGGCTCAGCAAATGAATTTGTGGGTCCAGAACCATGTGTAGGCATTTCGACGTGTCTCGTAAAAGCCGCATTTAGGGAGTTTGCAGATCACAGACAACAAACTTATTGGCTGTCTAACACCGGTCTGCAACACTCCAAGAAATTCCTAGGCTCTACGTTCAAAGCCCGGGAATGCATTTGGAACATGAGCAGGGGGCAAATCCGCTACCTGCTTGGGGCCTTTACTGGGCACTTTGGAACCAACGACATGCTCATGAAGATGGGTTTAACTACGACTCCCGTGTGCAGGTTGTGTGGGGAACATACGGAACGCATGGAGCACCTTCTGTGCACATGCGATGCACTGGCTGGTAAGCGAATGGGTCTCCTAGGGGTTGGATACCCAAAACCAGAAGACTATAGGCTCATATCTCCTAGTCTCGTTGTAAAACTCATGAAAACGGTTTTCAACGAGATTGGGGGGGAGTAAGTTATCTAGGGGACCACAATAGATCCCAATGGGTCGAAGTGTCCGAGATCTTCTCGGCCCCTCCATAAGATAAGATAAGATAAGATGTAAAAACAAATGAGTTGTGTACCCTATGCTTAAACAAACACCTATCAAAGTGTAAATTTACCTTTAAGTGTTCAATTTGCAAACAAAACCATAACAGCGGAGCGAGCATGGGCGTACCCAAGACATTTGTGACAAGACATGATAAATTATGTCATGTCTTACAATTTGTCATAAATGCTAGCCGGGTCAAACATGTGACTTATTTTAAAGGCGCGACATGCCTTTCTTGTTGCTTCCCGGCGAGCACGGCCTACTGTGACATGGCTTGAGTCACACATTTCATCACAGTTTGGACGATAAAGCCATTTTGTCTTAATTATTAGTACCGGCGGCGTGAGAAAATTTCCTGACGTTTATTTGGGACTCATCGGGTCTTAGTTGCTAATACGGGCGCACCCATTTTGTCACAAATTTCACATTTTGACAGATGATTAAGAAAAATGTATCACTTTCGTTCGGAGGTGGTGATAAAATTGTATAGTTGAAAAATAAAATATTTTCCGTCTAATTATTGCACCAAATGGCAATAAATTTATTTTGTGTGTGTGGTGATCAATGCTTATTAATTAATTGAAATGTTACAGGATTATTAATTAATTCTATTTTATTACTTTTTTTATAATTGTTATTTTTTATTGTTATTCCTATTTTTATTTTGATTATTACTTTTTTATAATTATTTTCTTATATTTTATATTCTTCTTACTTTCTACATTTTAAATTATTTCTTAAATAAAACCCCCAAAAAACAACTAAAATAAAAAAAATAGGAGCTCTCCGGTATCGGGAACTGGGTCCAAGCTATTATATTTTTTAAGTAATTATTAAAATTTTCAAAATAATTATATCTTTCTAACAAACACTTAATATGTTATCAAACAAACAAAGAAAAATAAAGTGTGCATAAGTCTATGGTCGTGGGTCAAATATTAATTTGTTCCCAACAAAATTAAAAAGTATTTTATCTGTATGAACGGCACACTTTTATAAGTATTATTTTATTTGGTCGTCTATTCAGATTATGTCGCACTGTGAAGTCAGCTACAAGAAAGGCATGTCGCGTCTTGAAACTATGTCACATGGTTGTCCCGTACTAGTATTTAAGACAAATTGTAAGACATGACATATTTTATCATAACTTGTCATGACCCAAAATATTTTCTGTTAAGAATTTGTAGTTCAAGTCGAAAATCAAGGAAATAAAAAAAAATAAAATCATTAATTCATGTTGGGATGCTGCTAGCATGAGGGTATCTAAGGGGGGGGCAAAATTTTGGTTATTTTTTGCCTAGGACATACCGTTTTCGAGATATAGAGCGTTTTATGTAAAATAAAATAAAATTCGGAGCCCCATAATTCGGAAATAGTGCGTCGTAGGACTATGCTTCTCTGAACCTAAATGGTTTTTATGGCCAAGATTGAACCGAAACTGCCATAAAATTGCAAATTTCCGAAAAAGAAAACAAATAAATGTCAAGAAGTTATGCCACAAGTCAAGAAAATATCTCACGCCGCCGTGCTAGCATTTAAGACAAAATGGCTTTATCGCCCAAACTGTGATAAAAAGTGTGACTTAGGCCATGTCACAGTAGGCCGTGCTCGCCGGGCAGTTTACTGCATCAAAATGAGTCTGAACAGGAGTTAAAGCAAGTATCACTATCTATGAATAAGTGCGATGATGTTTTATTGCCTACTATAAAGGTAAACTTAACTGACAAGTTAGGTCAACAATTTCAAGTTAGGGCTCTTTGTGACTCGGGTAGTCAGGTTTCCTTTGTGTTATTAGACCTAACAGAAAAAATGGATTGTAGGATAGTCAATAACTATACCTACATTAAAGGAATATGTGAACAATCCAACACAGTTCCTCATACTGCTATTTTTAACATATCTTCTACTCTCAACACTTATAACACTCAAATAGCATGCTGTGTTGTGACAAAAATCACTAGTGATTTACCCCAGTGTGAGATAGATACAGATAATTTAAAAATACCGTCATATGTCAAGTTAGCTGACACAAAATTTTATAAAACTGGAAAAATAAGTATATTATTAGGTTGTGACGTTTTCTTTAAAATATTATTGCGTGAACAATTACCTATTATCCCTAAAGGTTTGTATTTACATAACACTCACTTTGGGTATATAATGGCTGGAAGGGTGAAGACTAGAAAATACTCTCCGGTAAGTAAGCGTACCACACACATTTCACAAAAAAGTGAATGTGATAGCATTGAAAATATAGAAAGGACTTTAGAGCAGTTTTGGAAGTGTGAGCAAGTGACAGAAGTTTTCACTGAGTCGGTTTCTGAAGCAGCTCTTGCTGAAAAAATCTTTTCTGAGTCTGTAATATTGAAAGACAATAAATTTCAAGTTGACTTGACTTTGAAACAAAATTTAGGTAAATTAATGCTGTATATGTGGGTACTTATGTATTATGTTTTTGTATGCCTACCGTGCACAATAAATAATCAGTCTCGAACTACATGAGTTTCTATTACCAGTCCTCTGTATCCTGAATCCAGTATACACTATTTGGCGACGAGTCTAGTTATTAAAAGTCGGTGTATTTTGTGATTTGGAGTGCGTACATCATGTCTACAGATAAAATACCGGATTTCAGTGGATTGAAAGAATTTAAACAAAATGTCGATGTGTGGTCAACTTACGTCAGCAGATTGAAAGCGTGGTTTACAATTCAAGATGTAAAACTAGCAGAATACTCCAAATACCTAGCGGCGATTGTGGGTACCGAGCCGTTGGATTTAATTATCGATCTATGTTACCCTGACGCTCCGGAGGAAGTGAGTTTCGATAAGATCGTAACCCTAGTCGAAGAACATCTTTCGCCGAAGAGGTCATTGATCGCCGAGAGAATGATATTCAGATCGTGTAAACAACTCGAAGGTCAATCCATAAGCGAGTACCTAGTGCAGTTAAAGAAAATGAGTAAATCTTGTAAGTTTTCGAGCAACGAAATATTAAAGGAAAACTTGCGTGACCAGTTCGTGTATGGGTTACGGAGCGACCGTATTCGGCAACGTATGCTGACGGAGGACGACGGGCTGACGCTCACACGTGCCACCGAGCTGGCACTGTCGCTGGAGGCGGCAGTTCGAGACTCAAAGCCGGCTGTGGAGGCCGGCCAGCCGGCATCGGGGGCCCGCGGTGAGGCGGAGCCCGTATTCGCGGTGCGCAGAGACGCCGCGCGACAGCGAGGCGGCGGCAGCGAGGGCGAGCGGGCTCGAGGCTCGCGGCGCCCGGTGGGACTCCGACGTCGAGGCTACGGGGACGGCGGCCGGGGAGGGTCGGCATCGTCTGGAGTGCGCTGCTACCGTTGTGACGGACGACATCCCCAGGATCAATGTCCGTTTAAAAATAATGCGTGTTACACGTGCGGTGATGTAGGTCATATCGCGAAAATGTGCCGTTTTAGGCAAAACCCGAAGAACGTTCATCATGTGATCAGTGAGGCGGACGAGGGGGCGCCGGCCGGAGGATCGGATTTCGAGGACTGCCCCCTGGATGTCTATCAGCTGAGTGACGACGCTGAGGCGGACGCTAAGTGGACAGTCAAGGTAAACATTAACAATGTATGGTTAACAATGGAAGGTGATACTGGCTCTGCTATTAGTATCATATCGTACGCTACATATAAAAAATATTTTGGGAAATGTACAATGTATCCTTATGAATCAAATTTAAAAATGTATAGTGGTCAAAGGGTGAAACCGAAGGGTAAAATTTCGTGTTCAGTTAAAATTGACAATCGAACCGCGGATAATTTATACTTGGTCGTCATTGATAATGAATTTAGTCCGTCGTTGCTGGGTCGAAATTGGATGCGAGCGTTAAGTATAGATTTCCCAAATGTCAGTATCAATGAGACAGTACATTTTTTAGATTCGAAACCTAAGAATAAGGAAATCTGTGATAAACTAGCGCAACGGTTCCCCGACGTTTTTGCTAGCGGTATTGGCACATTTAATAAAACTAAGATAAAGCTGGAAATAGTAAGCGGCGCTGTTCCCGTATGGCGGCGGCCGCGGCCGGTGCCGCTTGCGCTGCGCCCGGCTGTGGACGCGGAGCTGGTGCGGCTGCAGCGCGAGGGCATCATCTCGCCCGTCGAATGGAGCGATTGGGGGACACCCTTTGTAGCTGTCATCAAAAAGAATGGCGACGTGCGCCTCTGCAGTGATTTTAAAACGACTTTAAATCCGGTACTGGTCGAAGATAAGTATCCGATCCCGAGGATTGATGATATATTTTCATCACTTCAGGGTGGGAAATTTTTTAGCAAAATCGATCCCAGTCACGGCCTAAACGCACACGCCTTCCACCCAAAAGATATGGGTTTGATATTGACTAGACCCATCGGTTTCACCTGTCAAACGAACTCATCCCCTATCCTCTTGAGTTGTAAATTTTTAAATATAATAATAGTTGTTTACGAGTTCAATCCGATTTAGTATTTTTTTTGTTCTTAACTATTCTTTTGCGTAAGTAGATCATAATTTAAATAATGCCATGCGTGCATTTAAGGCATAAGGTCCTAAATCAAATGTTAAGTTAAAGGCTACTAGTACTTCGTGTTATTGTAGAACAAGTACAAGCTACATAAATATTACAGATTCATACAACCTATGGTATTTGTTCATACCGAATTACAAGTTTTTTTTTTTAATTTTGTGTAGTTGCCTATAACCACCAACTTAAAATTGTTTAATGGAATTATAAAAAACTACGAGGGGAGAATGCTGTATATGTGGGTACTTATGTATTATGTTTTTGTATGCCTACCGTGCACAATAAATAATCAGTCTCGAACTACATGAGTTTCTATTACCAGTCCTCTGTATCCTGAATCCAGTATACACTAATTAAATATGGAAGATTCATTCTCACGAGCTTTACAACGTTTTAACAATTTAGAAAAAAAGACTTCACAAAGATGCTACACTTTTTTAGAGGTTATAAGGAGTTCATTGATACTTACATTTCAATGGGTCATGCTAACTAAATTGATATCCAAAGTTATGAACTAAAAACTGGTCAGGTATACTTTCTGCCACACCATCCAGTATTAAATGAAAAAAGCAGTACTACAAAATTAAGAGTCGTTTTTGATGGTTCAATGGCTACAAAGCTAGGTTTTTCTTTAAATGACATGTTGCTTAATGGGCCTAACATCCAAAACGAGTTATTTAACATACTAATTTTGTTCAGATTACATACATATGTGTTATTTACTGACATTCAAAAAATGTTTAGAGAATGTGACTGTTCCTAAAAGACCCTAGGCTGATAAAAATTTCGTTTTTCCTAAACTGCCCTAGATTTAGAGTAAAAGGTCGGCTACTTCTGAAGAAGTAGAATCTGTGCCCCATCCAGCCGCACAAATTTGTAAGGTTCGACTTCCTGACCTGGACACCTTTCCACCGAGTACACGTGAATTCCAAATTATGGTTTTGTTTTGTTTTGGAATTCACAGTTATAAGATTATAACTTGGAAGTGGTTTAGAAGGATAAAATGTAACAAAAGGGATATAAACTAAATTATTATAATTAACTAAAGTTTGTGTGAGAATCTCTTTACACTAATGTATAGAGTATTAAACCAAAGACCGAATAGTGGTCGCTGATAGTAATTATACATTTAAGCATTAATACAAATACAAGTAACTAAATTGGCAGAGAGTTTTAACTCTAGAAGTGACTGGAGTTGATTAGATCAACTCTCCTACAGACAGCCCCAAAAACGCCCATCTCGCCATCATTTCCTAGGTGTAATAGCTGGTAAGAAGAAATAATGAAACAAACTTCCCAGCACACTTTTCTGTCTGTTAGCCATAAGGACTATATTAGTAAAACAATAGTGATGTATGAAGTTAATTAGACAAAGGGGTTGCAAAGTGCATTATATACCTAACGGAAGGTCAGGGGAAGGATCGCTACGCTTGCTTTGAGTAATACACTACTTTGAATTACGTTAATGAGTTACTTGACAATAGTCTAGATTCCCACCCAAGTGACGTGAGACCAACTTTCAGCAGCAAGCACGTCGTATACGCGTACTGCAGGTCCTCGATTGCGAATCCTAAGAAGGATTAGCAGCGGTCCATACAATACATGTTTCCCTAAACTTAAACATGTCTTACACAAACCTAAGACAGGGACAGTTTTGTGCCTAAGTGCCCTGCCATTGAGCGAGACATGCTTCCAGAATTACTGGACGCGCACTATAATAAATAGCTCACCCTCGACCTAACACCCTTATTAAGACAATACAAAACTAGCAAGCGCACCGTAGACTCAGTCTAATACAGAACTCATTGAGATCGATTTGTTGTATGAGGAAATGGATTAAGTCGTCATTTCACACCTTCTTAAACTTCCCAATTTTGAGGTTGCTCCAGTGTAATTGACAACCGTGTGACGTCAGCAGCGGGGTCTTCCACTGGGCTTCCATCGTGTCTCGCTAAATATTATTTTTTTATTCAGAGATGGGCCCGAAGACCTGGTGCGATTTAACGAGACACGACACTAGCATTCATTAAATTGATCATATCCCAGTGTGTGATGTTTGGCGATGACTACCCCCTTTAGTTTATTAGTGTACACACAACAAACGCAATGCAATGAGACTCGTAATCAGACCTTCTATAGGAAACAGTATTTAACAACTAACATTTGGTTATCCTACGTTCTTAATTGAGAGCGGCCTTATAGCCTATTTTATACAACGGTGAGTATTAGCGGTTCCGCCTTCCATGCATGTTATGTCAGTTAAAAGTCAATAATAGTCCATAATCAAATGAGTATTTGTGTAGTGTATAAATAGTGGATTAGAGCATGTAACGTGTGACAAAAGGCTTCACCGCTTCCCTAGACCAAATGCTAGTGACAAATATCTGCCAAGGTGTGGATTGGGAGATAAATACAAGGACTCGCCATGCTAGAAACAAAGGGTACATTAGTGATTCGTCCCTATCTATGTAATATAATGATTAAAACTTACCAAACATACCGGCACTCACTCACACCATATTAATACGAGTTTAGACTAAATTATAATTAACTTAATAATTAATTTCGTTACCACGATAACTACCACGACACGACTTTTGATTATTGATTCCGTAGCCACTCCCCTCTATCCGTCTTACTACGTGATTCTCAACTATCAATCTTTCACCTTTCGCGCTTTCGTCCTTCCTCTATCACTGCCTAGAGTCAAGTCCCGTCCTCTCGCGCCTCTCAAAACCGACTGCCCATTCTTCCCCAACCTTTTTGCCTTCATCGCCTCGCCTAAGTGGTTTCAGCTTGCCAGCCGGGCCGGGACCCTGTAGATACACTTTTATTGTTAACACATGGTCCATAGTTTTTGTAGAGAGTCTCGGTTCTTGAGTCCAGTGAATAGAATTTCATAGTTTATGAGGTTCCCTGTCAGACCATAATTTAAACCCGAAAGTCCGTGTCTCAACGTATTCGCCACATCTGGCCGGCAATGCGCAGTATTAAATATTATAATATAGAGATAAATGACGTGTAGTCACAAGAAGTTAAACTCAACCCAACACACTGTTCTCTTCAAAATATACTGTGGAGAGATGCACCACATAAGGAAATACAATGTGTGCAATTGCAAATAGTCACCTATGGCCTTAAAAGCTCAACATTTTTGGCTACAAGATGTTTAAATGAGTTAGCTTTCAGATTTGCACACATTTACCCAGAAGGTGCACACATATTATTGAATCATTGTTATGTGGATGATATTTGTACCGGTAGCAACGATTTACAAAAATTACTTGATATGAAAAACCAATTAATTGCCATTTTAATCCTTGGTGGTTTTAAACTTCATAAATGGAGTTCAAACAGTTAGCATATATAAGGTGATATTCCTAGTGCTTTACAGATTTCAAATTAAATTGATTTATGTAAAAGTGATGATCAATATGTAAAGACCTTGGGTATCAAATATAACACTCAAACGGACATATTGAACATTTCCTGTCCCCAAACTGAGTTGTTAGATGTCTACACCAAGCGTCAGACGTTAGGTTTAACTTAACTCTTTGACACACTGGGTTTAGTAGGTCCAATTATTGTACTTGCAAAAATAATCATGCAACAAACATGGTTAGAGAAGGTTTCATGGGACTCACCATAGCCACATAACTTAAATAAAAAATTTAAAAGTTTTGTTGAGAATTTATTAAAAACAGGTTGCATTCAAGTAAAAAGAAATATTGACACTCAAAAATCAAAATGTATTGAACTAATAGGTTTTGCAGATGCCTCTTAGAAGGCTTATGGTTGTTGTGTTTATTTAAGAACCATTAATAGCAATGGACAAGTAAATGTTTTTATTTTTAGTTATGTGCTAAATCAAGGGTAAATC
The DNA here is from genome assembly GCA_945859665.1 of Anorthoa munda. Taxonomy (NCBI): domain Eukaryota; kingdom Metazoa; phylum Arthropoda; class Insecta; order Lepidoptera; family Noctuidae; genus Anorthoa; species Anorthoa munda. The sequence continues at coordinate 20,510,851 of OX243894.1, read as the reverse complement.
CCATAAAATCATTAACCATACCAAGATTAGAGTTAAATAGCGCTTTGATACTAGCAAAACTGTCTATAAAGTTGTATAATCAACTAATTAAAAACAATTTTACCATTCAGGTACATTTATATGTGGATTCTCAAATTGTTCTTGCTTGGCTAAAAACAGAGCCCACAAAATTGTCTGTGTATGTTGCAAACAGAGTCAAAACTATCTGTGATCTCACACAAAATGCCTCATGGTCATATGTCAATACCGTTGAGAATCCTGCAGACTGTTTGTCTAGGGTTGTAGAACCTCACTTACTTAAAAACAAAGAGTTATGGTGGCATGGACCACAATTTTTACATAATAAAAATTCACATCATCATCATCATCGGCCTATTAATGTTCCCACTGCTGGGACACAGGCCTTCTCTCTGTGAGAGGGAATGGGCCGCTAACCACCACGCGGGCCCAGTGCGGGTTGGTGGATGTCACATGTCTTCGAATTTTTGGTTCTAGGACTTGCCGGTTTCCTCACGATGTTTTCCTTCACCGTTTTGAGAGCAGTGGTGATGAAATAATTTACACAAAGTAAAGCGCCTGCCTGGGCTTGAACCCACGACCTGTAATAAAAATTACACACATGAAACTACAAATATCAAAATTCTTAAGGAAATTCCTGAACTTAAGCTTTGTAATATTACATTGACTTCTAAGTCGAATAAAGATTTCAGTTTATATTCATATTATTCTGATATTAACAAATTGAAAAGAATTATTGCCTATATTTACAGGTTTTTAAATAATTGCAAAATAAAGAGAAAAGATAGGGTATCTGGAAATTTGAAAATAAAAGAACTTCAATTTGCACAAAAAATTATAATTAGACAAGATCAAAAACAACATTTTAATGAAGAAATAACTTGTATCATGTCCAAGAAGCCAATGAAATCCAATTTAAAATCCTTAAATCCATTTTTAGATGGAATAGGTATCCTAAGAGTAGGAGGTAGGTTACACAATGCTAACATACCTTATGATCAGAAATATCCCATCATATTACCGAAAAAATCATTCATTACACGTTTATTAATTAGTAATGAACACAAATATTTATTACATGCTGGCAAAAAGTTGACCCTAGCCAGTTTATGTCAAAGGTTTTACCTAATTAATGGACTTAGAGAAGTCAAAGGGGTAATTCACAAATGTTTAGTTTGTTTCAAGCCGAGAGCAAAGGCATCAGAGCAAATGATAGGATCTCTGCCTTCAGACAAGGTGAACCCCAGCAGACCTTTTGAAAAGGTAGGAATCGATTATGGTGGTCCATTCTCAATAAAATTACACCGTGTTAGAAAGCCACTAATTTTAAAGGCATACATAGCATTATTTGTTTGTTTCACAACAAAGGCCATTCATATTGAGTTGGTAAACAACTGAATGTTTTTTACAGGCATTAAAAAGATTTATTTTTCGTCGCAATAAACCTTCTATTATTTATTGTGACAATGGTACTACCTTCAAAGGTGCCAATAATCAGTTACATGAGTTATACTCATTACATTTTAATCAGGTACATCAGGACAAAATAATAAACTTTATGTCAGATCTCGGTATTGAATTCAGTTTTATTCCATCTTATTCACCAGTATTTGGAGTCCTATGGGAAGCAGGAATTAAGAGTGCAAAATATCACTTAAAAAGAGTGGTAGGCAAACAGATACTAACGTATGAAGAGTTAAATACTGTAATAATTCAAATAGAGGGACTATTGAAATCCAGACCTTTACTTTCTTTGCCAAGTATTGACCCAAATGACATGTCTTATTTAACTCCTGCTCATTTCTTGACAGGTGCTTCTATTACATCATTTCCTGAACCTGATGTGACAAATGTGCCCACAAACCGTTTGTCATTCTGGCAGCATTGTACTTACATGGCTCAATCATTATGGAAAACTTGGTCAAAGGAATACTTGACTCAGTTACAAAATAGGCCAAAGTGGCACAACAGTGTTCCAAATATTGAAAAAGGGGTCTTGGTGCTACTGAGAGTTGATAACACCCCTCCATTAACATGGCCAGTGGCCAGAGTAGAACAAACTTTCCCAGGATCAGATGGCAAGGTCAGGGCATTATCTGTAAGAACAAATAGTGGTAAAATCATGCGTACTAGTGTGATGAAAGTTTGTGTACTTCCTATTTATGAATAGATTATACTTACTAATGTACCTCTGTGTGGCTACCGAACTTGCCATGTGGACTTGTTCATTGAATTTTAGTTTTGTTTATTAAAACAAATCTCATTTATAATATCAAGCATTAGTATGTACCTAGTAGTCATCATTTCAGCCGAAAGACGTCCACTGCTGGACATAGGCCTCCCCCAGGCGTCGCCACATTGACCGATCCCGTGCGTCTCGCATCCAGCGCCTTCCCGCAACCTTAACCAGGTCATCGGTCCACCTAGTGGGAGGCCTTCCAACATAATATCGTCTTCCGGTTCGCGGTCGCCATTCCAGAACTTTTCGGCCCCAACGGCCATCCGTTCTGCGAGCAATGTGCCCTGCCCACTGCCACTTAAGTTTGGCAATTCTTCGGGCTATGTCGGTAACTTTGGTTCTCCTGCGGATATCATCATTTCTGACGTGATCACGCAAGGAAATTCCGAGCATAGCCCTCTCCATTGCCCTTTGGGTGACTTTAAGCTTTCTGATAAGGCCCATTGTGAGCGACCACGTCTCGGTCCCATAGGTGATCACTGGCAACACACACTGGTCATAGACTTTTGTCTTGAGACATTGCGGTAAATTGGACGAGAAGATACCACGCAACTTCCCGAACGCTGCCCAGCCGAGTCGGATTCGACGGTTGACCTCTTTCTCGAAGTTGGATCTACCCAACTGGATCGTTTGTCCCAGGTAGACATAATCATCTACAACTTCAAGTAAACAGTCTCCGAGAGCCAGCTCACGAGACTGAAGACCGACGATGGCAGGATCGTATCCGCCAAACCGGAGCTTCTGAGGGAGATCGAGACATTCTATGGGCAGCTGTACACATCAATCAGCAAGCCCGTTGCGAGTCTAGCAAACGACCCAAGAGCTAGATTGACCCGACACTATACTATATACACACACTACTATATTTTTTTAGTCTTTTCCTTTCCCTGTCATATATTCAATATTTATTAGTATATTAGATATGTAGTATAGTATGTATGTATTTTATGTTTTTATGTATAAGTAGGTTATATTATTTGTTATCTATTGTACACTGACTGCCCTTAATTCTTCTCCTATCGTTCAGTCCATCCAAAGGTTGTCTGTAAGAGATTGCCCTGTGCGATAAGACCGCCCATTGTACACTTTGTTTGAAAATGTTTGTCCTTTATGTTTTTATTTTGTGGTGTACAATAAAGTTTATAATAAATAATAATAAATAATAAATATACCGAAGATATCCCGGACGTCAGCCTGTACGAGATTAGGATGGCTCTGAAACAGCTTAAAAACAACAAGGCGCCGGGTGATGACGGAATCACGGCTGAACTCCTGAAGGCGGGTGGAAAACCGGTCCTTAAGGCCCTTCAGAAGCTGTTTGATGCCGTCATACTCGAGGGCAAAACGCCACAGGCATGGTGCAGGGGTGTGGTGGTACTCTTCTTCAAGAAGGGCGACAATGCCCGACTGAAGAACTATAGGCCCATCTCACTTCTTAGTCATGTCTACAAGTTGTTTTCAAGAGTCATCACGAATCGTCTCGCGCGCAGGTTTGACGATTTCCAGCCTCCCGAACAAGCCGGATTCCGAAAAGGCTTTAGCACCGTAGACCACATACATACGCTGCGGCAGGTCATACAGAAGACCGAAGAGTATAACCTGCCTCTCTGTTTAGCGTTTGTGGACTACGAGAAAGACTTCGATTCGATCGAGACTTGGGCAGTACTGCAATCTCTCCAACGGTGCCAGATCGACTACCGGTACATTGAGGTGTTGAAGTGTTTGTACAAAAACGCCACCATGTCAGTCCGTCTTCAGGATCAGACCTCGAAACCAATCCTTCTCCAGCGCGGCGTGAGACAGGGAGACGTCATTTCTCCGAAACTGTTCACTGCTGCGCTGGAGGATGTCTTCAAGGTTCTGGATTGGAAGTCGCTTGGCATCAACGTTAATGGCGAGTACATCACTCACCTTCGGTTTGCCGACGACATAGTGGTCATGGCTGAGACCATGGAGAGCCTCAGTACAATGCTCGATGACCTCAATAGAGCTTCCGAAAGAGTGGGTCTTAAAATGAACATGGACAAAACCAAGGTCATGATGAATGCCCATGTAACACCCACTCCTATCAAGATCGGAGACTGTTTACCTAGTAGTAAAAGGATTAATTAAAAAATTAATAATATGTACTCTTCCATAGATTATTATAGTCAAAACTATTTTGTTATAGCAATAATTTGGTATAAATAAGACCATAATAGCAAGCTATTGTCAACTAGGCTAAATACATAGTTATACTTTAAAATGTAAGTAATAATATTATTTAAGCTTCTATTATAGAATAATAATTATAGTTGAACATAAACATGATGTAAACAGATATATAGCATGCTCAATAGATACATAATTATACTCTATGAAGGTAAAATGTAATATATGTGAACATCTATTAAGTAGTAGACACATACTTATAATGCATAGTGCACACTTAAATGAAAGTAACATCAATGTTTGTATGTATACAATAGGTTTATAATCTCTAATCTCAGTGTGAATTAGTTAATTAACAATTTTGTAAGTAGTTTGCCAGTTTACGATTTATTTAATTTAAAGTAACATTAGCTTTGTTTTTTTTTGCTGACACTGTAGTTTATGTTACAGTAATTCTGTATCAATTTAAATAAGTTCAACCTTATAACTTCTTTTGTTTATATTAAAAATAATACCTAAGCTTAAACAGTTTATGTAGGTACCTATACCGGTTAAAAGGACACAGTTTTCTGTTTGTCTTATATTAAGTAAATTTAAGATTAAATTATATTTTGGTTTGTATTCTAAACTAGACTTAGTTTTCTTATTCGGCGTTGCAAATTTATGTATGAAACATACATAATAATCCACTCATTCCATTCATGTGAACGATCCTGAGTCAGTCATCATTCGCCACCTGCCAGTGTAACACGTACCTATTTAGTTTATTAATGTGCCTTGTGCTTCAATTTAAATACAGTCCACTATATAATCTTATTTATGTGGTTCACCAGCGTTTGCCACACCTATAATTAATCAACGGAAACTTTTAACACCGCGATTCAGGAATCCTATCCAAATGAACAACGCCGTCTATCGACGGAGATGGAACTAACTATTGTCTAACAACTTTGTTTCACAAAAATTGAATGCGAACATACCGCCCACCAAGGACATTATGATATGTCCTTCATTACACAAAACCGCCCACCATGAGGTCAGGGGCTCAAACTAAAATCACAATAAATTACGAGTGCAACGAAAAGTGACGAACTAGTAAAATTACAATCATTATATTATGGAAAGTACCTATTCCATGGCACACAAAAAAAAACACAATACTTTGTGGACTGTATAAACTTATCTAACAAATTTCAATTTACAAAAAAATGGCTTATCCAAAACTTAACTTGTGCTACATTGAGTTACATTACTTTGCAATTGGCAAAATGCACAATCTTGACGTAGGTCGTTTGATCGTGGAGCCATTACACTTTAGAGTAACCACTCGTGTAATCTTATCCAAACCGGGATGCTTGTCTATGACCTTGCCCAAAAGAAAACGGGCAGGAGGCAAAGTCCTCTTAAGAGCTTCATCAATCACTAGATTGGTGAAGTGACTGCTGGATGATGGGATGTTTAAATAGCTTCGTCTAAATTAGCATTTTGAATGCGTCCACTGACACGGACAATGCCTTCATCATCAATGACTAGACAGAGACTTTTCAGCTTGCTTTTTGTTTTCACGCTTCCTGTTTTTCTTACATTCTTAATTTTTTCATTACTTCAGCAACTTCAGAAATGAGTTCGGAAATCAACACTGCCCCCATCAGCTCCAAACGCGGAATAGACTGCTGTTTGACTGGTGCAACCTTAGTTCGAGAAGTGATTAAACTGACGTGAATGATATTGTGGGCACCGATGACTCTAATATAAACTACAGCGGCATAAGCAGCAATCAACGCGTCGCAAAATCCATGTAAATTTATCAATAGATCGTCGGCTTTTATGTTAACCCATCTGCGTATGCTGAATTTGTTCGTCTCTACAAGGCTTGAACGATATGTTTCCCATTCCAGAGTTAATCCTTCATCCCATTCCAGTCCAGCAAGCCAAAGCTTTTGAATAAAGATCTTCGAGATAAGATCCGCTTTGCTGGGTGGCACCTTGCACCCAGCCAAGCGGATCGAACAGGCGTGCGATGTCGGATATTACCTTTCTTTTGGTGACTGGAGTCTGCTGTGGACCAAGTTGCACTGAATATTTAAATTCATCGCTCTCACGATTCCACGAAATAACTAAACTTTTTATAACTGAGTCCAACTTGATATTCTTTCCTTGCAAGGAGCAACCTCTTCTTCATTATGTCTTATCTTTGTTACCGTATATTCTTGAATTCTCTTGTTTAAATCATCACAGCTGATAACCCATTTCTGTAGTTGAAATTGACCTTTGTTAAGTAACTCTGTTAATTTTCTATGTATGTGTAAACCTTCTTCAACTGTCTGACATCCTATCGTTAAATCGTCTACGTTAAACAATTTTTTTATGATATCAGATATATCAAGATGACCTTTGCCGTACTTTAATAATATTAACTAATTACTGTTCTTAATATTTACATCGAATTAATTAAAATAGTAACACCAACCTGTTACTGTTTCACTGTTAGGCAAAGGCCACTTCTTATACAGAAGAGGGACGAAAATTAATCACCTCGCTTGGTTACTGAGGGTTAGAGATTTTAGGCTTAATTGTATGTCAAGGTTTCCTCACAATGTTTTCTTTTAAAGATGTCATAATAAACTTTTAAGTACATTAATTGACTTGAAAGTCATATTGTTACTAGTCTGGATTTTAATTTTTTTTGGATTAGTTATTTTCGGATTGCAAAAATATACATAAATTCGCCAAACAACACTAAGCCGCTAAATAGATAAGTATGAATAAAATTAGGTTTTAGTACTACCAAGATGATTATTATTAAAAACGATGATTACAATCAAAATGATTAATAAGCAATACTATTCGTAGAAACCAAGTTTATTTTAACTAGAATGTACAACAAGATTAGAGGAAAGCAAACTGTAAGAGCACAAAAGTATAATGCGTTAGAAATGCCAACAGACGCAAAGGTTGACAAACGTCTATGTAAAAAAAGCCTAAGACACTCATCTTGCTGAATGACGCACGATGCACCCGCAGGATATTTTTGCATAACTTCTTTGTATCATCATCTGTAAACAACAGAAAAAATATTATATAAGGGTTTTTGGGTTTGTTCTGATAACAAATAATTTTAATTGGTTCCCTATCCATTTGCTTAAAAGTTTTAGACATAATATAACATGGCATACTTTTGTTTATCCTAATTATATTTACGCATAACAGCATACGCATATTTTTTTTTGCATAATTAATCTAATCATAATAATGTTTAAGCATAACAAATACGCATAATAATTATGTAAATGTTTTTGGTTTTTTTTCCTGTAAGAAGCATGCAAACATGCATGGAGCAAGCATTCAGCATACAAACATGTAAACAAGCATACACCATGCATGCAAGCAAGCATGCAGCATGCAACATGCAGCAGGCATGGTTTCTGTCACGGCTCCGACACTGCGGTGCTCCGGGGATCCTACGCGAGCTGTTCGTCGCAGATGTGTTTAACGCTCGCCGCTAGAGCAGACAAGGCTACGTGAAGTTGGTTTTGTAGCGATTCGTTTCTGTCACACAAAAATGAAATACGTAGAAATAACTCTTAATTGTTTCCGTTATTCCTATTAATTTGTATGCCTTAATACTATTATGCTAATAGTCATTAGGGGTAGTAACATAAAGCGTATTTAAAATTGTGCCAAAACAAATTAGCCTTCAAGATAATTATGCCAACATAAACTGTAAGCCAGGAAAAATATGGCAAAAAAATATTATAGCAAAACAAATTATGCCAAAACAGTTATGCCAAAGCATATTAAGAAAAAAGAACATTATGCAAAAAAAAGGGATCCCTTTTAATTCGGTGTTTGTGATGCCATCCCGTGTTTCATCAACATCATCAGCCTATAACATTCCAAGCCTTTCCAATTGCACGCCATTTACTTTGATTTTCTGAAATTATCTTCCTGCTGCCACCATCCACCTTGCGAAGATAGTCGCTCCACCTAGCCTGTCCAACCTTACGTTTACCAGTTCTCGGTCTCCACTGACGAACATTCCTATCTCAATGGTATTTGAACCTATAGTTATTGTCATCAAATCATATTTTTAAAGCATGTTTCTTCAATAATAATTTCGAAAGTTTTACCTGCACAGTCAGATGCCAAAATGAATTCACATGAATTTTGTGCACACTTAACAGCTTCATAGAATGCCTCGAGCTGCAGACTGAGTAAGATCTGTATGACCAAGTTTTTTACTATCCAGAAGGAGATAAATATAGAGACGGAAGGGTTTCCAAGCTAGAAGAAATAAACAAATATAAAAAAACCGGCCAAGTGCGTGTCAGGCCACGCGCAGTAATAGGGTTCCTAAGTTGCGTAATATTGCGGACGAAAAAGAGGGTTTTGTTGTTGTTACATGAACATTAGAACGGTTTCAGCGGCTCGCAAAGTCTAAAAACGGGCCCACATAGGATGTTTTATCTATATTCTCGCGTTTGACCACTATCTCGCCTGATGGTAAGCGATGATTTGGTCTACGGTGAAGCACGCTTGCCTAGATGTCATCTATTTACTCTTGACTTAAACTAAATAAGGATTAACTGGTAACTGAAGAAAGAGTTATAAAATCCAACTTAGCAACTGAAGTTAGAAAAATATTATCTATTTGAGTACCACCGCGGGTGCGAATTGCGAAAGGAGCCGATACGAGCGCGCGTTAGAGCAACGGGGAATGGTATAGTTCATTCCTGGATCCTTGCGTGCACGCTCCTTGTTTATTTCTCTTTCGGAATTAGAAAAAAATCGTATGTATTCACCTCTAATCTCTAATACCGCAGATTAGAGGTGAATCTGCGGTATTCACTATTTCATTCTGGAAAGTTTTACGCTACTCAATTATTGATGAAGTCGGGTCGAATATTAACTTTATAGAAAGATATCGACAAAAGAAAATAAGTAATTTGCTTGGAAATCGAATCTAATTTGACTTTACTTTTACGTTTTAATTACAAAACGTCGAAAATACTACTGCACTAACACAAAATAGACTCCACCGCGCGCATGCGCTGTATGGACTACGTTCTGGTACTGCCAACGACTCCGGCCACTCCAATACGTTATTCGAGCTTAAACGTTATTCATTTAAAAATCATTATTATTAAGGAAGTTATGTTATATTTTTACATAGTTCATAAGCATATATTTACTATCTGTTTTACACAGCTAACAACTTTATTAAAGTCATTTTTCAATGGCATTTGTACAAAAATTTTACTGTGCCAAGTACATTTTATAAGTTGGTCGACTATTACTCGTAAACTTGTAAAGCCTGTTATGATTTCATTTTTGTATATTTTTACATGGTTCGTAAGCATTATATTTACTCTGTTTTACACAGCTATTAACTTTATTTTAGTATTTTTTTAATGGCATTTGTACAAAATTTTAACTTTTCCAAGTACATTTTATAAGTTGGTCGACTATTACTCGTAAACTTATAAAGCCTTGTTATCCGTGATAATTTTCCTTTTAATTTCGTTATATTTACTACTGCTGTGAATTTTTTCACATAGCCAAGAGCAACCATTTCGCTGGCAGGGGGGCGGGGGACACTTGACTCTAACATAAATTTGCAACTTAAAGCTTAATTTTACGCAAACGAATCTCTGAATCGAAAAATGGTTTTAACAAACCCATAATATTTTTAAATGTCCTATCCAACGATACCCCACACCATGGGCTAGATGAGAAAAAAAAATACATCCCCACTTTACGTCTATGGGAGGTACCCGAAAAAAAATTATTTTTCATGATTTTATGTTACCACTTTGTCGGAATTATTAATATGTATATACATGCCAAATAATAGCTTTCTAGTATTTAGATTCTCTGAGCTAAGCTGCGGACGGACAGACGGACAGAGCGAAACTATAAGGGTTCCTTGTTGACTTCGGAACCCTAAAAAGGTAATGTATGTTGCATGCCTAATTGATAGAACACAGTAAACTGCGCATTCACTTAACGTCTGGATATATATATTCAATGTGTGTGTGTGTGTGTAAACTTTAAGGCCGTAAAAATACACTTAATTTTATCGATAAAGCACCCCACATACTCAAAAAGAGAGCAATTTTAGTACCTGACTTAGTTATTACGATGTCCACATAGTCTAATAATCATAACTTTGGACCTAGGTCTCACAGACGCATACTTTTAATGTTATTTATACCATAACATAAAGAATCTAAAAAAATATCTGTTCATCTAACAATCAAAAGATAAGATATTTTTGTATTGAGCCATAAAAGTCAAATTTTTAAACGTACTTTCACAAGTTTTATTGCATTTCCTAAATTCTGCAAAATATTAAAAAAAAAATATAAATAATACAAAAAAAAAATATATATAAAAAATATAAAATATTTATACATGTATACTTTGGGTTATTTTTTCTATTCTTTGAGTTGTTCTACACACTGACATAAAAATTGCAGCTCTAACCCAGTTAGTTTTTAACCGACTTCAAAAAGGAGGAGGTTCTTAATTCGATTGGTATTTTTTTAAATGTATGTGCACCGATTACGCTGAGATTTATGATCCGATTTACGTGATTTTTCTTTAGTTTGATGCGGATTATTTGCCATTTGGTCCCATAAAAAATTTACATAATTTGGCTAAGTGTTTTTTATTTTATTTATTATTTTGTTTACGTGGACGATATAATTTTAGTTTGTGTACGGGCTTTTTAGGAGTTTTCATTTGGGTAAGCTATTATGGCATCACTGTGGGCTTTATAGGTATCTTATTATAGAACTTGTCCATTAAGTACCACTAAAAAGTGAAAAATAAAAGAACCTTCTTCTAAAGCAAAACACTACAAATCGTAAAATAATTATTTTTGTGAAGTCGGTGTCTTATAAATCGAAAAGCAGTAGTACTAAAGACACCGACTTCGAAAAAAAAGTTATTTTTTGATTTGTAGTGTTTTGCTTTAGAAGTCGATTTTATTTTTTTGTTAAAAGTCTTTTTAAATCTTATTAGTGCCTAAAAAGAACCCCTGCGCAGGTTTTCCCTAGAATTTTTGCATAAATTTAGGCAATGCAATAAAATGAATTGGGGATTACATTCCTTAATGTTTTTGTCGGTCAAATTAAATGCATTTTACGGCCTTAAAGTTTTATTACAACAGATCAGGACACATTGTATACCGTGATCAGCATTAAAAGAAGAATTAGAAAAATTCAGGTATTTTTCTGATGTCAACGACGGTTTCAATTATGTATAGTACTAGTGTACTACTGTTCTAGTTCTATTTATTAATATATTTTATAATTAATCTACACACTGTATAATACACTGATAAAATTCGTCAGAGATAAGCAGTACGGCTCATGTCTTAAAAAAGTTCTACCAACAAACCCGCGAAAAGGAAAAAGAAATAGAGGAAAATTGAACGACTTAAACTAAGATAGTTAAACATAGGTACCTTCACATATAGTAGATTCAGTAAACTTACCCTCTCCAAATTCATCTTATATTTGAAGAATTCTATCGCAAGTTGAATATCCACCAAACTTTGAAACAAAGCTACCGTTGTTTGGAACAGGACCTAAATCCGATAATACTATTCATGTTCATACTATGTTAAATCTTATATAATTCCACAATATTAAAAATAATCCTGACTTACTGGTACTTGAAATATATTCTTGATTATTTCGTAGCATTTTAATATATTGTCATAAGTTTGGAACATTCTCGTACTCTCTTGTTTACCGCACCCGTCTTTCTTTAGAAGTAATAATTGTTCATTCCATAGTGTAACTTTATCTGTCAATAGCTTAACTGATCTCATTGTGTAAATTAAATTAGAATCGAAAGTCATAAAACACAATAAATAAAACATGACATTCCATGGAGGCTTGTTAAACAGAATGTGGGCATAGACTAATACAATGATGTAGTATCCAAAGATTATTGCGACGCTCATCCAACTTCTAATGATGAACCGTTTGAGACCAAACTCATTATTAAGAAATCTGTGCACTTCTTGAAAGTGCAAAACAAACAAAACATTCTTCTTAGTATTAACGAAGTTGGTGATAAAGTTCATGACGAAACCCATGACTCCCAAAATAAACTGAAATATCGATGCAAAAGTCATGAAATTAATAGGATTGTATCGTTTGAAATTGTCGTCTAACATTATTTCTAAGATACGATATACAAACGTTGTCAGGAACATTACTGCACCACTTATTAATATAAACTTATTGAACATGTTATTTGGAAATATAACATTGTTTTTGATATGATATTTGGGATTCAGAGTGACAATTTGCATCATATTTAGAGGTAGAAATATTCGTTGAACTTCTTTATCGATTTGGTTATTTAAAACAGTTTGGTAATTGATTCTGATTTTGCTTGCAATATTAATGTTTATCTTCAAAATTTCCATCATGTTGTATTGAACTCAGTGAAGCCAATGTATGGCTGAGAACTCCAAAAGAAATAAATTTAATACATTCCTGATGAAAGGGTTGACAGCCTTTGTGTTTATCTTAACGTAATATCGTTTTGGCTTTCATTTGTAAGAGTAATGAAATTACTTACACTAATGAGCTTAAATAAATGATTTATTGTCTGGTGTAGGAATAGTATGACAACAAACAGGAATTATATGAAGAAAAATGAAACGAATGTGATTAAAAGAGATATTAACAAATTGATAAATATTTAATGGAGACAGACAGGAAAGCCAAAGAAAAGATGGGTAGATTGTGTGAGGAATATGATTAAGTAAAAGGGAGTAAATGAGAGTGTGAAATTAACGAAAATGAAATGAAGTGAAATTATTTTTTTGGAATCTCGATCGTTGTTATCGTTTAATATTCTTACATAACCTCTTTTCCGCATCTAGAATGTTGGTTGCAAAGGTAAGTTAAAATAATAAATACCAATTACAAAAAAAAATCACCTGGACAATTTGTATTACGTGCGGATGAATCTTGAACCTAGATATATAGATATGGATAGATTTATAGATGATAGATTTATAGATAGAACGAGGTAGATTATTTATTATTATTTTTTATTGTCATATATTTTTTTATACACTATAGGCTCGCGCTTGATCACAATCTCACCTGATGGTAAGCGATGATGTGTTCGACGGTGAATCGCGCTTGCCTAGAAAAAACCTATTCACTCTTGACTTAAAGATCTCTAGATTGTAGCTGTCGGGAAACAGACTCCGGCAGGGAATTTCACTCCTTAGCTGTACGCTCAATAAAAGTGTTCCCAAAACGTTTTGTGATGATTCCCGATGATGAAACGGGCTAGGTGTAATTAGATCATGCAATGCCATCGCACACTCGCCGAAGTATAACCGATAAAAAACCGACAAACTGGCAACTCAGCTACGATTTTCAAGGTTCTGGAGTATTGTCTTGACCAGTTCTTCATCACCGATGAGCCTCATGGCCCGCTTTTCGATTGACTCTATTGCATCAATCTGGTATTTGGCAGATCCGTCCCAGAGATGTGAACAGTACTCCATGCATGATCGATCTTGCGCTTGATACAAGTTGAGCAGCTAGTCCGGCGTGAAGTATTTTCTCACCTTTGCAAGGATCCCCAACTTTTTGGCTGCCAGCTGCGCCTTTGTCTCAATGTATGGCCCAAAATTGAGATTCAATGTCAACGTAACGCCAAGAAGCTCAAGATGGTCCGTTATTGGCACGGTCACATCTGGGAAATTTGGAGCCGGGTAAAATTGGCTCTTTTAAGCAGAAAAAGTAAGTAAGTAAGTAAGTAAGTAAATATTTATTTCTCAGTATATGGTACATTGAGATCTTACATTTAACATTGTTTCACACATACTACCATTTCTGGTGTAGAAATATTAAATAATAAGCTAGGTACATGCAAATCAAAACTAGATACATTATAAGATTATTATAAAAATTCAAGAAATTTTGTACGAAATATAAATCATAATATCAAAAAAATAAGTCATAATGTCAAAAAAATATTAATCATAATGGCAAAAAATTATCAAAAATGTCAATAATTAATCAAAAATATACAGACAGGGGAGTGGGAGAATTTTTAAGTCCTTAAATAATGCAATGATCCAAATAATCTGCTCCACTCATGGCTCTGATACATTTCTTTTGCACTAAGAATGCTCTTTCCACATCCACTGAATTACCCCATATGACTAGGCCATAACGCAATACCGATGAAACATACCCGTGATAAGCATTTAGGACTGTTCCTCTACTGGACACGAGTCTTAACTTACGAAGAGCATACACAAACTTAACAAGCTTACTGCATACTCTTTCTACATGTTCCTTCCAATTCAATTTGTTGTCGATTACTAAACCTAAAAATAAAGCTGATGGCTCTGGTTGCAGAATTGCATTATTATGTCTAATTGCTGTTGGTATTACTGACAAATTACATGTTTGAAAATTAACTATTTTGGTTTTTCCAATATTAACATGAAGATTATTGTACCCCAGCCATTTTATCACATTCATTAATTCATTATTAGTATCAATTTCTATATCAGTTTTGTTGGAACATTTTATCGTCAATGTAGTATCGTCAGCAAATTGGATACATTCATATTTTAAACATTTTTTGAGGTCATTAATATATAATATAAATAATGGCGGACCCAGTACACTTCCCTGCGGGACGCCAGAACCATTAGTCTTTAGTTCTGAGCAATATGTCGTCCTAGTATTATTTTCTATTCTAGAGATAACAGTTCTCTGTTGGCGATTAGATAAGTAACTTTTTAGCCAATCATGCGCTTTGCCTCTTATGCCATATTTCTCTAGCTTGTAGAGTAGTCGTTCGTGTGACACAAAATCAAATGCTTTGCTCATATCTAAGAATACCGATAAAGTAGAATTTTTTTTATTAAGAGCTTCGGTAATTAGTTTCACTAAAGAAAAACAGGCTAGAGTAGTTGAACTGTTTTTCCTAAAACCAAACTGACTCTCCACAATTAAATTGTATTTAGTTACAAAGCTATTTATTTTCTCATGCATAGCTTTTTCAAATTTTTTTGCAAATATTGGGATGAGTGTAATGGGCCTATAATTTCCCATATCTGTACAGTTGCCCTTTTTGAACAGTGGTTTAATTATAGACTCTTTTAGTCTAGATGGGAAAACACCTTCTTCAAAAGAGAGATTTATTAAGTAGCTAAGTGGGGATGCTATAATTTTCGCACTTAATTTAATAATTTCAGTGGTTATGTCATCATATCCAGTAGAATTTGTATTATTTAATGAATTAATTATTTTAATAACGTCAATTTCATTCAATGGAGTCAGAAATAAAGTATTTATATTATTGTCAATATTAATGTTGTTCATGTCATGATTATTATTGATGGTTTTTTGTGTCAGATTAATGAAATAATTGTTAAATTGGTTACATATGTCATTAGGATTATTAATTTTTTTGTCAAGGATTATTAATTCATTTATATTGTTACTATTATTAGGTTTGTTTAAACTATTTTTTATGATTGTCCATGTCGCTTTACATTTATTTTTTGAATTACTTAAAAAAATGTTGTTGTTTATCTGTTGTGATTTTGATATGCATTTTTTTAAGATCTTAGTGTAATTATGATATTTTTTCTTGTGATAACCTTTACTTATAGCATCATGTTGATATTCGTAATATAAAGCTCTCTTTTTAATGCATGATATTTTTAAACCCGTACTAAGCCATTTGTTTTTTATGGGTTTATTGCTCCTTTTAACGAGGATTTCGGGAAAACACAATTTATAGAAGAGCGTGAATAGGTCGTGAAATGTATTGACAGCCTCATTGCAGTTTGTTACTTCGTAAATTTCGGTAAAACTTAAGGCTGCTAAGCAATTTACAAATTTTGTTTTGTTGTCCTTATTATAATCACCTGAAATGAATAAGAAAGTAAAGTACCACGCCTTAGATTACACAGCGCTTTACCAATCAGTAGAAAGTATAATATTAAATGTCTCTGAGAGTGACTACGAAAGCTTGGAACACATAATAAAGGAAGCAGTAATTAAAAATAGAATACCGAAATTCAAAATTCAAAACACGTTAAAATCAGACTGGATAAATAAAGACATAATTAGAATGCTAACTAAACGGAATCAGCTGTGGTCTGCTTATAAGGAAAATCCCAATGACGACTTAATAAGAAACAATTTCATAACCCTACGAAACAGCGTGTTGCAACAAATTCAAAATACTAAAAGTTGTTACTACTATAAAGCTAATCGGGAACTTAGCTGAAAACAAGTCTAAATCATGCTCCGCTCCTTCAAAGCTAGATACACTAACCGGTCTAATCACAGACAGTAAAGACATATGTAATTATTTTAACACCTTTTTTGCAACAATAGGGTCTGTTTTAGCTAATAAAATTACAAGGCCTAGGGAACAAATAAAAACTCAGCCAACAACACGAATAACAACATCTAGTACAAGTGAACTACTAAACATAACCCCAACTACTGAAGCAGAGGTCAGCCAAATCATAGATAATCTCAATTCAAATACTAGTGCGGGCTTAGATGGGATTAGCTGCAAAACCATAAAAAGTATTAAAAACCTAATATTAACTAAACTCACGATAAGTATAAACTATTGTTTACAAAACGGTATCTTCCCCGATTCTTTGAAAATAGCGAAAGTTAGTCCTATCTTTAAGTCAGGGAAAAAGACTGACCCAGGTAATTATCGCCCTATCTCTGTCCTCCCAATAATCTCTAAAATATTCGAAAAAATATTATATAAACGTTTAGATGATTACCTCAAAACTATAAACTTCTTTTCTAAAAAGCAATATGGTTTCCGCGCAAAATCTAACACTCTAACTGCAACAATTGACCTTGTGACAAATCTTAAAAACAATATTGATCAAAAATGCGCAGCACTAGGTATATTTATTGATCTAAAAAAGGCATTTGATACAATTAGCCATAGTCTCCTTCTCCAAAAACTGCATAGTATCGGCATCAGGGGTACTGCCCACGACATATTCCGGTCTTATCTGTCTAATAGAAAACAAATTGTTCGGATTGGTGATGCGCAAAGTGATTACGAAAGTTTGACCTACGGCGTACCGCAAGGATCCATTCTTGGTCCCCTGCTGTTCATATTATACGTGAATGACATACATAACCTAAATTTGGCAGGTGACATAATACTTTATGCTGATGATACAAGCCTATTTTTATTTGGAAACAATATCGAAGAGGTCATCGAGCAAGCCCAACAAGATTTAGACACTCTCTCTAGATGGTTCCAAGACAATTTGCTTACGGTTAATACCTCTAAAACAAACTATATAATTTTTAGTGCTAGGAACAAAAACGTCGCAAACAATTTAAATCTATATATAAATAACGAACCTATAACCCAAGTTTCTTCAGAGAAGTATCTTGGTCTCCATCTAGATAAACATCTGACGTGGCAGACACATCTAGACAAATTAAGGTCTAGACTATCTTCTGTCATAGGTGCGCTTCGAGGGATTGTCCGCTGTTTGCCGACATCAGTTAGGTATATCATTTACAACTCTATGGTAAAACCTCACCTAGAATACCTAATAGAGGTATGGGGTACTGCAGCCAAAATACATATAAAACAAATCGAAACATGTCAAAACAAAATAATAAAACTCTTATTCCATTACCACTACCTAACTCCGACAGAACAAATTTATAAAGAAACAAAATTGATGACACTATCACAGATATATAAATATAACACATGCATATTAGTACATAAGCTATTAAATAAAAATATACACTCTAAAATAACATTTACAACAAAAGGGCAATCACAAAAACGAAGTACTAGACGAAAAAACAACATTTGCTTAAGACCGCCACGAACTAATTACGGAAAGAAAAATATACTATACGAAGGAGCAGAGTTGTATAATAAATTACCCAATGACATTAAAGAGATACAGTCCTTTAATTTATACAAAAAAACATTAAAGCACCACATTTTAAAAGATTTTTCTAGGTTTTTGTAAAATATGCACATTTACCAATATTAATAGTTGACTCGCCAACGCACCACCGCACAGGCCGACAGCCCGATAACGACTGATCGCCCCACCACTCGGACCGGTATTTATAACCGAGCAGCGTGTGCGCACGAGGCAGCTTTACAATACTGTTATCGGCTTGTAGCGCGATCTATTGATATCTACATACACTACATCCCTTCCTTGTTTTAAACAGTTGGATGTAACCAGAATTATTAATAAGACATTTAGCATATCCTGATTTTTATTATTGGCATCTCTGGCATAACAAAATGACAGCACAATAATTTAAAAATCATTTACTGGTTTAATTTAGTGTTTCCTTTTACCCTTCCTCTTCTTCTATTCCATTTTCTGATTCCTATCTCGGGCCTATTGATGAAGGTTCCCCCTCTCCATCCAATTTCTCTAACGTTAGTTGAGAATTCATGGTATTATTTAGTTATTGGTTAATACACGAATCGTCTCGCGCGCAAGCCCTACGACTTTGACCCTCCCGAACAAGCCGGCCTCCGAACAGGCTCCAGCACAGTAAGCCAACCTGCCTTTCCGCTCAGCGTCTGTGGACCACATGAAAGTCCTCAACTTGATCGAGACTTGGGCTGCACTGCAGTCCCTCCAACGGCGCCAAATCGACCACCGGTACATAGAGGTAACGAAGCGCGGGCACAAAAACATCACTACGCTAGTCCGGCCTTGCGACCTGGCTCCGGAATCCATCCCTCCGCAGCGAGGTGTGGGACAGGGAGACGCCACCTCCGAAACCGTCCACCGCTGCACTGGAGGACGCCTTCAAGGCTCCGTTCCGGAGAGGACCAGGCATCGACGTCAACGGCGAGCACATCGCTCACCTTCAGTTCGCCGATGATATAGCTGTCATGGCTGAGACCATGGAGGTCCCCAGTACAAAGCTCGATTACCTCACTAGAGCTTCCAAAAGAGTGGGTCCAAAAATTTATATGGATAAACCAAAGTGATGTTAAACGCCCAAGTCGCTCCCACTCCCGTCAAGATCGGAGACTACACATCCGTAGCGGTGGACAACCATGCCTACCTGGGACTTATAGTCCAGCTAGGCAGGTCCAACCTCAAGAGAAGTCAAATGTCGAATCTCACTCGGCCAGGCAGTGTCCGGGAAGCTGCGCGGCATCCTCTCGTCCGGGTTGGACGGGGACGGCCACGCTTTCTTTTGCCCTGGGGATTCCAATCCAGCGCTTGCTTCGGTATGTGATCAGAATCCCTTCACAGCTCCCGCACTTCACGAACTTCACGTTTCGCACCCGTAAAGCAGCACGGATTTGAGTTGAGAAGATTCGAGTTTAATCCTTCGGGTAAATTTCCGCGATTGCCAAACAGGTCTCAGCTGCGCGAAGGTAGCTGATCGTGCTTTAGTGATCCTTGATGCGATGTCCTCATCACTACCTCCAGTTTCTGACACGACGCTCCTGAGGTAAGTGAATTTCTGGACGCGTTCCACTGCCTCTGTGCCAATCAGCAACGGTGAAGTATTCTTCACACCAGATCTCATCTCTTGGAGTCATCCGGGTGTGAACAGTATGTACATAAAAAGTACCATTACTGCTGACATCTTTTTTTTTTTTTTATAACTGTCAATTTAATGACCAGTAGGCATAATCTACTGTTATTTCTATCATTCTCTGATGACTGTCAATTTAATGACCAGTAGTTATAATCTACTGCTATTTCTGTCATTCTCTGATGACTGTCAATTTAATGACCAGTAGTTATAATCTACTGCTATTTCTGTCATTCTCTGATGACTGTCAATTTAATGACCAGTAGTTATAATCTACTGCTATTACTGTCATTCTCTGATGACTGTCAATTTAATGACCAGTAGTTATAATCTACTGCCTGTCAATTTAATGACCAGTAGATATATTCTACTGCCTGTCAATTTAATGACCAGTAGGTATATTCTACTGCCTGTCAATTTAATGACCAGTAGGTATATTCTACTGCCTGTCAATTTAATGACCAGTAGGTATATTCTACTGCCTGTCAATTTAATGACCAGTAGATATATTCTACTGCCTGTCAATTTAATGACCAGTAGTTATAATCTACTGCCTGTCAATTTAATGACCAGTAGATATATTCTACTGCCTGTCAATTTAATGACCAGTAGATATATTCTACTGCCTGTCAATTTAATGACCAGTAGGTATATTCTACTGCATTTGTGTGCTCTTTGATTTATTAATTTAGAACTAATCATGTAGCACAAATCAAATAACTAATCATGAGGTCAAGGGTTCGACTCCCAGGTCGAGCAGTGTCACTCGGTTTCTCCATCAGGAACCTCCCAATAATACACCATAAGCGTGATGTTATGTTATGCCAGTGTTTGCCACCTAGGCTCACAGTTGCCACAATGGCCAACTAGGCTACTCTTAACCATACTTGATTATTGGGTTCGTGAAAATAGGGGAATTTTAGAATTCTTGCTTTATTCCAACCAAATCTTAAGTTTTAACTAACTTTAACCACAATCGTAACAAAGAAACTTTAAAACTCTACTGCAGTAAAACTGCCAAGCCAACAGGAACCCTCGAGTAAAGCCTCTAACGCCTCGGCTCTCTAGTCGACCAGCAATTGCATTGCCCTCACACAACGGTCTATCTAGACCCAGACCTCCGACAGAGCTAAACGCAATATTGCGCACCTACGGACTACTTGTGTTGCCTCAAAATATACCGATTTACGGCCACGACTACGCTTAACCACTGGTACGGTCGAACACACACTACGGCCGATAGACTGAATTACCTAACCTTCTACAGCTTGCTCATCAATCATTATTATCGAAATCAACATCGACTGGAACGTGAGTACCCACTATCATCTTCCTAAACCTATCGTGTGTATACTTCTAAGTTCTAAGTGAACCTATTTAATAAAGCTTTCAGTGTATAACGATCACCGATAGCGAAAGGTTCCTTTAAGCCTTAGTAGTAATTGATCAGAACCCGTATCACGGCACGACGCTCATGGCACGACTGCCGCAGCAGCTAGTGAAACTCATGCCACCCATATCGTCATTACCTCAAGTGATCGACCAACACGATGTGTGTTACTTCACATAGAGTCTACGACTACAGGTTATTACAAAATCAATACAACGATAGTCTCCTTTGAGACCCATGTCCGGCTACATCACCAGCTGCCCATCGCCCCCTGAACAACTCACAAGTGAATTGCACGTAAGACTACAGACAAGTGCGCAAAGTGCGACCTAATAGCCACGGTATGTGTTCTCCTGCTTGGTGGAGGAACTCCTCTCACTGTTTGCTACGTTTAACTCGTTAGGAGCACTACTTAGAGGCATCCTTTGTATGCCTCGTGAGCGTACTTATTCGTTCTATTACTATTTAAAGATTTTAAAGGATAGCGATCGCGGGATCTAATACTATCATAATGTTACTTTGAAAGTAAGCAAGTGAATTAAGATCTGAAGATTAAAATCGATCGATCGATCGATCGAGATTGTTGTAAATCGTTCCGAGACATAAGATGTCTGAATACATGTACTTGACCAATGGCCAGTATTGGTTAAAGCAGCTACAATACTAACTCGCTCAAACACTTAAAATGACAGTTGTGTAGTCCTTCACAAGGGATATCTCATCCTTACTGAACAAAATTTTGAAACTATTACCGTCAATAATAAATTCATTATGTACTGGCTTTGTACTAGATATGTCTCAATTACCTAGTTATAGTGCTAGGTATAAATACAACCAATTCAATGATCAAACACAATTAACTCAAAAATTATCATTTTATTTGGAATTATCATTTTTCTTGAATGAAGTACGGCATTGTTAATAAATCGCTCTAACGTCCAAACAAAAATAATCAGCTAAGGTTAGCTAATGGCCTACAGTGATATTCTTCAACAACACTAAAAATTGACCAGTGATAGCCAATATGGATTATGACCTGACATGACCCATACTGTATACAAAACCAGAAGTTTGAACAATAACCACTTGTCCTGAGCCATAACAAAATGAATACGACTCACCAGATTGGCATAAAGATTCGTGTGTATGGATCCACACATCCACACGCTCCTCCTTGACCTATCCTGCTCCTTGGTTGTTGCTCCGCTCCGGACTGGTTTTTCATTATTCGAGATTCTGAGGGTAGTCGCAGAAAACTCGACGACTTCTTAAATTAGTCCCACATTGTCTGCCATGTAGACGCGAAGCTGAAGGACTTACTTCTACTGCATTCAGTTTTGGTGGGACCATAACAATACGACGCCGACGTTGTAGTGTGCCACCAGTGTGCACAGTGTGTGTTTTTTTTACGAGATTGAATTCCACAGCACTACTCAGCAAGTGCACTACTTATCGTATACTACTTACATAATGCACTTCAAAAACGAACCGCCACTGATTTTAACTGTCACCGTCATACCACACTTTTTTTTTTTTTTTTTTTTTTTAATGGTATTATAACAATGTCTTCATGTTCCTTTTAGTGAAAAACAGCTTTATTTATTGCTTCATTCACTCTACGGTTTTCTCCTCGTCGCCAATGTAAAATATGCACATTTACCAATATTAATAGTTGACTCGCCAACGCACCACCGCACAGGCCGACAGCCCGATAACGACTGATCGCCCCACCACTCGGACCGGTATTTATAACCGAGCAGCGTGTGCGCACGAGGCAGCTTTACAATACTGTTATCGGCTTGTAGCGCGATCTATTGATATCTACATACACTACAGTTTTAAATATAGGTTATATTTATTACCAAACCAATTTAATGTAACAATTGTCATTATTTACTAATTTGCTAAATATTAAGATAACTAGGATACCTACTCTGAATTTCCGAAACATCACAATACATATGAATGGTAGAATGTGTAATTGCTATTCACTTGCCTTCAAGAATCGATATGTAATAGTACACTCACTTTTTTCTTTTACCCACAACATTGTTAAAAAAAAAAAATGTGTATCTACTAACTTATTTATTTACGAGTACCTTCTTCGTAAGTAATTCTTATATTTAGTTTTATGATTACCTTGTATTTCTCATATTAAGTGAATTGTATTCTTTTTGAGAAATAAATGTCTTAAACCGTATAATCCCTCTTTTTATCATACCATAACTTTATAGGACTTGATTTAATATTCGTCTCTTGGAGGTAAAAAGTTAACGATTGGCCGGTATCATGATCAGAGAGAGCTAAATTATGTGTACTGCATTTCAAATCAAGTACGGGAACATTACTGGCTATTTGGTCTATGCTAGTATTTTTTCTGATAGGCATTCTAACATGTGGTGAAATATTAAAATTGCTCAATACGGATATTAGTTCTTTTGAATATTTATTGTCTTTTAATATGTCTATATTCCAATCTCCGCACATAATTATATTTTTCTTAACTTTGCGGGTTAAATTGAAAAAAGAAAAAAAAGACACCCCTACGTTTTAATAGCATTAAAGCTGGCCAAATTGGCATTGTCCCAATCGGAGACTGCTTGCAAATACAGGTTTAAATGTTATTTTGCTTCCAAGCATTCGGTACTTTTCCAGTCTGGGTAAGAATCAAGTTTGGTCCGTATTCGGCCAGTGTGGTTGAACCAAGCCCTTCACAACACCATCTTGCAGGACTTGGCAGTCCTGTTGAAGGCTCTCTTCTTCTGACCCAAATAACTCGCTTTGCGCGATCGAGCGTCGTCCCATGCCAGGTACGCCTCATGTTTAAGCGCGTTGGCGCGATAACATTCGGCGCCAAACCATGGAACCAGGGACGTAATACTCCATTCCCTGACGCAACACATCCGTCTCGGCGCCCACGCCTGACGAACGATCAGCCGAAGTAAAGCAAGTAGGCTGCCAAGGATAGCATGCGAAAAAAGATCGCAAGACTTGTACCGCCAAACCCGCCGGGTGTCTCTTGGGCTGGGATCGGGCGGGGAATAGACGGACACAGATTTCATCAGGCGGTGGTTAGAACTACCCAAAGGTGAAGCTATCGACACTGAGTATTGGTCTGGATCTGTTGTCAGCAGAAGGTCCATGCAGTTGGCCGTGTGTGAATCAACATCCGGTACTCTCGTTGCTCCTCTGACCAGCTGGGTAAGGTTTAGCACAAGCGAAAGCATAGGCATCTCCCGTCCAGCATGATCAGTGCATTGGTGTAAGAAGAGTCATTCCTGGTGGTGGGCATTAAAATCTCCCAGTAACACTAATTTGGCGGAAGGGTACCGCTGCTGTGCCGCGTCAGCAGCCTCACTAAGTTACTCTGTGAGCCTAGTTGTCTCCTGATCTAGAGATATATACAGATATCGTAGATAATATTATCCAGACCTGTGTCCACCAGAACCAACAGCGTTGAAAATCTGGGGTCCTCAAGGTTACGGAGACGCTATGTTTTATTTCGTCCAATCAGTAGGAATGTTTGCTATCGTCTAGTATTTTATTGAATATGGTGGTCAAATGTTGTACCAAGAGAGTTGAAATGGTTTCGTTTGGTATACCGTCTAGACCGTTGCATTTTTCTTTCTTTAAAGACTTAAACTTATTAAAAAATTTCTTGAGCAGAGAATCTTTGTATTGTAGTACGAACTCTCTGTAGAGGTAGTCTCTATACTCGACGGCATTTTGCAAGCGTAGAGATCTTCATAAAATTCAGTGGCAGCTTTTATTATTACAGATCTAGAATGTTTCTCGGTATCCTTGCTTGAAAAAAAACTCCACCTACAGGTGGAGTGGAGGAGGATACCATTTTTTAGATGTTGTTAATTCTTTCATACTTTTTTCACACTTCCCAACTTCTTCAGATAGTTTTCAATTATTGTAAGTCTATTAGTCTTGATATTCTTTTCTTATAATTTTGTGAATGTTTTTATATTAATAATATTTCTCATTTTTCTCTTGTAATGTTAATTGTGTTTTATTTATTAATTCGTTTCTTCTTTTAATGAGGTTTTTTGTTCTGTCTGAGATAACATAGTGTCGTTTTGTTTTTGTGTTGTTATTACGTATAGACTTTAAGCTTTTATCGATTGCTTGGTTAGAAATACACCCTCCCAGGTCCACATCTCACCCTTCCAAGTCTCCATAGCCCAATTTATAACTAAATTACATCAAAACACTATTAATCTCTAGAGTCTAAAACATGTAGCCGACCTTCGTACCATCAAGATGGTCTATTACGCCTTGTGCCAATCGCTTATAGACTTCTGCATAATATCCTGGGGAGGTGCTGCTAAAACACACTTAATAGAGGCGGAGAGAGCTCAACGTGCCATACTTAAGGTTGCTGCGGGTCTGCCCTTTCGCTTTCGTACAGTCGACTTGTACAAGAGGTGGGGGGTTCTGTCTATAAGACAAACTTTTATTTTGCACACAGTTCTCAAAAAGCACTCGCAGCTGGTCTATGATTCGGATTTATTGAAAGACAAACGAAGAAAGGGTACTGTGTGCAGAACAGAATCTTTCCGTTCGAGTCTGGCCCGCAAGTTTTTCGGTTACCTGGGGGATTATCTTTATAATATTATTAACATCAGTCAAAATATTTATCCTTTACCTAAGCCCAGTTGTAAGCAAAAAGTGACTGAATACTTGAAAACTCTTTGCTATGATGACACGGAGAAACTGTTTTACATAATTAAATAAAAGCCGTCACCGTTCTGCGTCCTTGTGGCGAAATTCGGTATTGTATGCTCTTATGGTTCCATAATTCCTGATTTAAATTTTTAAGCACATTTGCCACAATTCACCTACACCAACACATTCACCTACACCTTAACCACAATACACCACTCATTCGCCACAATTCAGCTACACGTTTACCACCTTCCACTTGCACATTCACCACCACTCACCCACATATTCACCATTATTCACCTACAAATTTACCACAATTCACATACACATTCACCACCATTCACCTCACACCTTTTGACTGCTTTTGTTGTTTACTTTTATTTTCCTTTTCAATTTTGAATTTTTTGTGTTATTTTTTTTTCTTTTTGTGGATTTACATGTTACCCGCCTGTTAATTTGCATGAGGCCAGTAAGTGGGGCCTGGTGACCTGTAACACAGGTTTTAACTAAACCTACATCAGGCACCAGCTCTCACAATGTGAATTTATACATTTGTAAACAGATTAGTGCTAAAACCATTGTGAGAGAAAATAAATGAACTTATTATTATTCTTATTAATCAATGACAGCCCGGATGAGAATTTTAAGAACGCACCTCGCCGCTGCGTCTCACCCAGAAAATCTGATTGTTCTCGAATTTTCCGAACCTAAAGCTACTATTTTCTACATAAGCAATCCCCTGAGGGCACGCTAATGGAAACGGGACAACATCCCCGCAATCCCAAAACAAAACTAGACTATTAGAATTATTATTTTTTAAAGACAGTTGGCGGGGCAGCCGTTCGTGTGTGGCTGGCACACTACTAGGGCCCCCAACTACCTGCGGTCGGCCAGCGGCTACCCTCCGCGACTAGTCTCCCGATACGCCCATAACAGCGCTCGTCAGGCTGGTCAGTCTGCAGTGGAACAGCTGTCTCGACCCAACTCCTCTAGTGGCTACACCGAGCATCGTACCGGAACACGGCTATGCCGCTTGGCGGTACGCCTTTGCCCGGTGGGTGGTTGCAAGCCTTCGGCCGAAGCAGATGTCACCTAATTAGCACCACCCGGAGACCACATGTAGGGAATCAAAGGGTACCCTCCTACGGACGTGGGTGACTCGGCCCCCAAATCTTATTTTTTACGTTTTCTCCTTGGTTTTATTTAACATTTCTTTCTTAGTTATGACAGTTAGTTTCTACACGAAAGAAGGGTATTGCAACATTAAGTAGGTCCACTATTGCTTTTCGTACAATACATATGTCGCATCAAGGCTGGCCGATAGATACAAACCATCGGGAAGTCAGGATGTATTCCCTTAGGTTAAGACATCGTGTGTGGGCAGGTAGATGAGTACAATCGTGAAAATGAAATCACACAAATTATTCGATACACTGAGTATATTCAAATAGACACAAGTTACATTCCTGCTTACTAATATTACGGATCGACACTGATTCTACGACGTGTTTGCTCTAGGGCTGTCAGTACTCAACTGCCAGTACATTTTAGCTCAACTGCTATATTCTATTATCCCCACCACGCAAGTGGTTAGAGAAAGCGCGCCAAAGCGTAGTTGTTCTTGCTTTGCCGCCAGATGGCGTGCCTGCAATTTGTTCTGACGTCCGTACTATTGACTAAACCCGACACGGCCATCCTGCGAGACAGGCGTCCTCGTCTGTTCCTCATTGTCAGGTTCTAACAGTGTATCGAATCATGTGGAAATCCTCAATGGATGTCCTCAGCCCTTGGGGAAAGCCGAGGGGTCTGTCAGACTCCTACTGACTAAAACCACATGGTGTTCTCTAGGCCGTAGTTCCTCTTGAGAGGCGAGCGTGGAACACACACGTCGCCTTCTCGGGCCTCTCTCAGGTGACAGATCCCCAAATCTATCACCCGCAGGCTTCATCATCTTGTCCTCACTCCATGCTACCTCATGTCGTGTTGCGCCTCGCGTCCTCTTAGTCTACTCCGACCCGCCAGTCTCCCATCATACAAGGGATGTTTTTCTGAAACACAAAATTTCCAAACAGTATTCACTCGTCCAACCCTGACGCATACTCTAAGTGAGTGAGGAAACATTTTGAATCAATCAAACATGATCATTTAAATGTCTCCTTTCACCTTTGCAAGGAAAGAATTCTATTTCCAATTTAAAGGAAACAGTAACTCAATCATCGATTCGGTACCTAAAAGCACCTAATCTTCGTGATCACAAAGTCCAAGTACCACTGATAGTCATAAATGTCACATTAAATCAAACAAAAGAAACAATATACCAGGTTTCTTATTCACGATCTTTAGCCATCTCATAGCTCTCTTAGCAATCACAATTGCTCTACTCGAACATCTCCACGATGTCGAGTCAACTCAACTCTCTGAACTCAGAACCTGTTCACACAGAGATTTAGTGTGTCCTATGTTACGTCAATTCATCATCTACTTCATCTACTATCTCAATTGGTACTTGAGTTTTGTGTGTCTTACTAACACGATCTACGCAAAGTAATCAAAATTAGAAAACCAAAATTATTTCAATTTTCGTAATGAGGGTTTGACGATTCGAACGTCATCAAAATTATCATGGTGACCTCACCAAACGCATGACTGCGAGTTTACTTTCTTTTAAACTCTAAACTCAATAGGAACTTTCTGTAAGGTTCCTAACGTAAAAATGATTGTACACCAGACATATTGTCACACAGACTTACAGGTGCCATACAGGCTTTCCGTTGCCATTAAGATCAACAGTTGCCACACAAGCCAACAGTTGCCACACAGGCCAAAAGTTGCCACACAGGCCAATAGCTGCCACACAGGCCAATAGCTGCCACACAGGCCAACAGCTGCCATTTAGGCTCATAGTTGCAGCACAACGCTCGGCTACTCCTGACCAAACTAGTTTATTGGGTTCGTGAAAATAGGGAAATTTTAGAACTCTACTCTTTAACCAAATAATTACCCTGGGCCATGTACCACAGTCATTCCAAACAAACTTTAAAACTTATTCTGCAGCAAAAACTGCCAAGCCTACAGAAACCCTCGAGTAAAAACTCCAACGCCACGGCTTTCTAGCCGGCAATTGTATTGCTCTCACAAAATGGTGTCTCTACTCCCCGACCTTCGACAGAATCCACTGGTACGGTCAAACATAATACGCCCCATAGACTGAATTACTCGGCACCTTAAGCTTGCTCATCATCATCAAAATCCTTTTGACATCAACATCGACTGGTACATAACCCGCTGGCATCTTTCTAACCTACCGCCTGCATATTTGTAGGTCCTAATCGTACCTATTTAAAGCTTTCAGTGTATAACGATCACTGTCCTGTCACAATCATCTATCGCGGACTTAATACAGGGCCTACTTAGTTTACGTACCAAAGTTTCCCACACAACACATCCTTAGAACAAGGTCCGACGATCAACAAGTTCAACTAATCAAAGTAATTGTAACAATTCTGTTACTCTATACCATAATTCAAAGGCAATGCATACTCAACTCATGAAACCCCTTCGTAGACCCATCGCCACATGTTACGCATGAGGTGCGGTCCAGAATTTGTCTAATGAGCAGAAATGTTAATCAGATTTGGTTTCACTACTGTCATCAACTATGACGTCATTCTCAAGAAACTTGGTGATCGGGGATCCTTTTCACAATATTCGCGCTTTTTATTCAATGATCTTGAACATACCGACTGTTAATTAAGCCTGATAATATTTGCTTCTTAATAGCTCGTGTGAAGCATTGTGTTGTGAACACTCATCGAGTGCGGACGCGTACGTGCATCTAGGCTACGATCGCGCTTAGTACGAAATAAAATAAAAAGTATTTACCTAATTATTATTGGATATGCAGTGTCAAAAGTGCAAAAAGAAACTGGCGAGTAATGGATCTCACTTCTTGTGCCAAGGTACTTGCCAAGGAACATTCCATAGGAATTGTGTAAAGGGGTTGGCAGCAGACATGAAAGCAGGTAGAACAAGAATTTTTTGCAATAATTGTGAAGATGAAGAAGATGGAGAACCCGAGGAAGAGGAGCAGGAAGTAGAGGGACTAGGGTTCGAAAAAATCCTAAAGGATATACAGAACAAAGTCAATTCGCTGCCGGGATTTAAAAAACAATTAAATTCCATCATAACTAGCATGGCGGTCCTGTCGGAGAAATACGACATCATATTGGCAGAACATGAAGAATCCAAAAAGAAAATTTGTAAGCTCGAAAAGTCCGTTGAAAGTGTCAATAATAAATGTGTGTACCTAGAAAAATGTAATACTGCACTTGAACAAAAAGTCCATGAGTTTGAACAAGTGTGGATTGTTCAAACTCATGGACTTTTTGCACAATATTCGCGCTTTTTATTCAATGATCTTGAACATACCGACTGTTAATTAAGCCTGATAATATTTGCTTCTTAATAGCTCGTGTGAAGCATTGTGTTGTGAACACTCATCGAGTGCGGACGCGTACGTGCATCTAGGCTACGATCGCGCTTAGTACGAAATAAAATAAAAAGTATTTACCTAATTATTATTGGATATGCAGTGTCAAAAGTGCAAAAAGAAACTGGCGAGTAATGGATCTCACTTCTTGTGCCAAGGTACTTGCCAAGGAACATTCCATAGGAATTGTGTAAAGGGGTTGGCAGCAGACATGAAAGCAGGTAGAACAAGAATTTTTTGCAATAATTGTGAAGATGAAGAAGATGGAGAACCCGAGGAAGAGGAGCAGGAAGTAGAGGGACTAGGGTTCGAAAAAATCCTAAAGGATATACAGAACAAAGTCAATTCGCTGCCGGGATTTAAAAAACAATTAAATTCCATCATAACTAGCATGGCGGTCCTGTCGGAGAAATACGACATCATATTGGCAGAACATGAAGAATCCAAAAAGAAAATTTGTAAGCTCGAAAAGTCCGTTGAAAGTGTCAATAATAAATGTGTGTACCTAGAAAAATGTAATACTGCACTTGAACAAAAAGTCCATGAGTTTGAACAATCCACACGTAAACATAACATCGAAATTGTAGGTGTAGTGTATGTAGATATCAATAGATCGCGCTACAAGCCGATAACAGTATTGTAAAGCTGCCTCGTGCGCACACGCTGCTCGGTTATAAATACCGGTCCGAGTGGAGGGGCGATCGGTCGTTATCGGACTGTCGGCCTGAGCGGTGGTGCGTTGGCGAGTCAACTATTAATATTGATAAATGTGCATATTTTACATTGGCGACGAGGAGAAAACCGTAGAGTGAATAAAGTAATAAATAAAGCTGTTTTTCACTAAAAGGAACATGAAGACTTTGATAATACCATAAAAAAAAAACAAGAAAAAGAAAAGTGTGGAATGACGGTGACAGTTAAAATCAGTGGCGGTTCGTTTTTGAAGTGCATCAAATGTATACGATAAGTAGTGCACTTGCTGAGTAGTGCTGTGGAGTAGTGCTGTGGAGTAGTGCTGTGGAAGGCCAAGTACATGTATTTAGAACAGATCTTATGTCTCGGAACGATTTACAACAATCTCGATCGATCGATCGATCGATTTTCATCTTCAGATCTTAATTCACATGCTTACTTTCAAAGTAACATTATGATAGTATTAGATCCCACGATCGCTATCCTCTGAAATCTTTAAATAGTAATAGAACGAATAAGTACGCTCACGAGGCATACAAAGGATGCCTCTAAGTAGTGCTCCTAACGAGTTAAACGTAGAAAACAGTGAGGGGAGTTCCTCCACCAAGCAGGAGAACACATACGTGGCTATTAGGTCGCACTGTGCGCACTTGTATGTAGTCTTACCTGCAATTCACTTGTGAGTTGTTCAGGAGGCGATGGGCAGCTGGTGATGTAGCCGGGACATGGGTCACAAAGGAGACTATCGTTGTATTGGTTTTGTAATAACCTGTAGTCGTAGACTCTATGTGAAGTGACACACATCGTGTTGGTCGATCACTTGAGGTAATGACGATATGGGTGGCATGAGTTTCACTAGCTGCTGCGGCAGTCGTGCCATGAGGGTCGTGCCGTGATACGGGTTCTGATCAATTACTACTAAGGCTTAGAGGAACCTTTCGCTATCGGTGATCGTTATACACTGAAAGCTTTAAATAGGTACGCTTAGAACTTAGAAGTATACACACGATAGGTTTAGGAAGATGATAGTGGGTACTCACGTTCCAGTCGATGTTGATTTCGATAATAATGATTGATGAGCAAGCTGTAGAAGGTTAGGTAATTCAGTCTATCGGCCGTAGTGTGTGTTTGACCGTACCAGTGGTTAAGCGTAGTCGTGGCCGCAAAATCGGTATATTTTGAGGCAACACAAGTAGTCCGTAGGTGCGCAATATTGCGTTTAGCTCCGGAGGTCTGGGTCTAGATAGACCGTTGTGTGAGGGCAATGCGATTGCTGGTCGGCTAGAGAGCCGAGGCGTTAGAGGCTTTACTCGAGGGTTCCTGTTGGCTTGGCAGTTTTACTTCAGTAGAGTTTTAAAGTTTCTTTGGTACGATTGTGGTTAAAGTTAGTTAAAACTTAAGATTTGGTTGGAATAAAGCTAGAATTCTAAAATTTCCCTATTTTCACGAACCCAATAATCAAGTTTGGTTAAGAGTAGCCTAGTTGGCCATTGTGGCAACTTTGAGCCTAGGTGGCAAACACTGGCATAACATAACATCACGCTTATGGAGTATTATTGGGAGGTTCCTGATGGAGAAACCGAGTGACACTGCTCGACCTGGGAGTCGAACCCTTGACCTCATGATTAGGTATTTGATTTGTGCTACATGATTAGTTCTAAATTAATAAATCAAAGAGCACACAAATGCAGTAGAATATACCTACTGGTCATTAAATTGACAGGCAGTAGAATATATCTACTGGTCATTAAATTGACAGGCAGTAGATTATAACTACTGGTCATTAAATTGACAGTCATCAGAGAATGACAGTAATAGCAGTAGATTATACCTACTGGTCATTAAATTGACAGTCATCAGAGAATGACAGAAATAGCAGTAGATTATAACTACTGGTAATTTAATTGACAGTCATCAGAGAATGACAGAAATAGCAGTAGATTATAACTACTGGTCATTAAATTGACAGTTATCAGAGAATGATAGAAATAACAGTAGATTAGGCCTACTGGTCATTAAATTGTCAGATATCAAAAAAATAAAAAAAGATGTCAGCAGTAATGGTACTTTGTATGTACATACTGTTTAGACCCGGAAGACTCAAGAGATGAGATCTGGTGTGAAGAATACTTCACCGTTGCTGATTGGCACAGAGGCAGTGGAACGCGTCCAGAAATTCACTTACCTCGGGAGCGTCGTGCCAGAAACTGGAGGTAGTGATGAGGACATCGCATCAAGGATCACTAAAGCACGATCCGACCTTCGCGCAGCTGAGACCTGTTTGGCAATCGCGGAAATTGACCCGAAGGATTAAACTCGAATCTTCTCAACTCAAATTCGTGCCGTTTTACGGGTGCGAAACGTGGAAGGTCACAAAAGACATCTCTAGCCAGATCCAAGTCGTCGTAAACCACTGTCTTTGTTACATACTCTTCATTTACTGGCCCGAGACCATCACCAACGTAGAGCTGTTGGAGCAATGACACGAGAGCCCGATCGACCGCCAGATCCAGCGTCGCAAATGGAGTTCGATTGGCCACAAGCTGCGAAGGGATTCTGATCACATACCGAAGCGAGCACTGGATTGGAATCCCCAGGGCAAAAGAAAGCGTGGCCGTCCCCGTCCAACCTGGACGAGAGGATGCCACGCAGCTTCCCGGACACTGCCTGGCCGAGTGAGATTCGACGTTTGACTTCTCTTGAGGTTGGACCTGCCTAGCTGGACTATAAGTCCCAGGTAGGCATGGTTGTCCACCGCTGCGGATGTGTAGTCTCCGATCTTGACGGGAGTGGGCGCGACATGGGCGTTTAACATCACTTTGGTTTATCCATATAAATTTTTAGACCCACTCTTTCGGAAGCTCTACTGAGGTAATCGAGCGTTGTACTGGGGACCTCCATGGTCTCAGCCATGACAGCTATATCATCGGCGAACCGAAGGTGAGCGATGTGCTCGCCGTTGACGTCGATGCCTGGTCCTCTCCGGAACGGAGCCTTGAAGGCGTCCTCCAGTGCAGCGGTGGACGGTTTCGGAGGTGGCGTCTCCCTGTTCCACACCTCGCTGCGGAGGGATGGATTCCGGAGCCAGGTCACAAGGCCAGACTAGCGTAGTGGTGTTAATGTGCCCGCGCTTCGTTACCTCGATGTACCGGTGGTCGATTTGGCGCCGTTGGAGGGACTGCAGTGCAGCCCAAGTCTCGATCAAGTTGAGGACTTTCATGTGGTCCACAGACGCTGAGTGGAAAGGCAGGTTGGCTTATGGTGCTGGAGCCTGTTCGGAGGCCGGCTTGTTCGGGAGGGTCAAAGTCGTAGGGCTTGCGCGCGAGACGATTCGTGTATTGGTTCCAGGTAACTAATTAATACCATGAATTCTCAACTAACGTTAGAGAAATTGGATGGAGAGGGGGAACCTTCATCAGTAGGCCCGAGATGGGAATCAGAAAATGGAATAGAAGAAGAGGAAGGGTAAAAGGAAACACTAAATTAAACCAGTAAATGATTTTTAAATTATTGTGCTGTGATTTTGTTATGCCAGAGATGCCAAAAATAAAAATCAGGATATGCTAAATGTCTTATTAATAATTCTGGTTACATCCAACTGTTTAAAACAAGGAAAGGATGTAGTGTATGTAGATATCAATAGATCGCACTACAAGCCGATAACAGTATTGTAAAGCTGCCTCGTGCGCACACGCTGCTCGGTTATAAATACCGGTCCGAGTGGAGGGGCGATCGGTCGTTATCGGACTGTCGGCCTGAGCGGTGGTGCGTTGGCGAGTCAACTATTTATATTGTTAAATGTGCATATTTTACAGTAGGTATTGAACAAATTCCGGGTGAAAATATAATGGAGGTAGTTAAAAAACTCGGAGATACACTGGATGTGACCTGCAATGATATCGAATGGGTGAGCCGTCGTCAACAACGGAAAACAAGCGGCAAACCAGCCACGATAGTAATAGGATTCAAGAGTACGGGTACTGAAAGTCGGAATTCTTGGTTAGCAAATCGACGTAAGCTTGTTAAAGTAAACTGCAGTATTATTACTTCAGGATCACAGAAAAACAAGATATATGTAAATGAAGATCTAAATAAAACCACTCGGGAATTGTTATGGTACACTAAGACTCAACTCAAGGATATTTACAAGTACATCTGGGTTGTAAACGGCAGAATACTGGTGAAAAAGGAAGAAAGTGATAAGTCTGTGGGGGTTAGATCGGAAGGCGATATTCGTGAACTGCTCAAGAAGTGAAAGAGATAGGTACCTAAGTGTGTGGAACTGATAACTTTATTTGCAACATTCTCGTTCCTCAATAATATTGAAACAATAACAGATGGCCAAGTTGTACCTGTATATGTTGACGAAATATATAGCTGGACATCAACATTAGGTAGAAGTAATGACTTTTGCTTAATACCTGTTAATATAAGATCATTAAAGAAACACTTTAACGAGTTATTAATTAGTTTAAATAACAGTCTAGAATATATTGATGTAATAGTTATAACGGAACCAAATATAAATTTTGAATGTTTGGGTTTCTATAAGATTAATGGGTACACAATAAATAGTTTCACCCGCATCGGGCGAACCGGGGGCGGGGTATTAGTGTACGCGCGGGAGGGGCTCGCGGCTCAGGTGATTGAGTCCCCGATACTTACCGAGATGCGCTCCGCGGAGTTTGTTTCCATTTCATTCAGGTGCGTCAACGAGCAAATTTATTTAATTTCCATTTATAGGCCGCCTAAAATAAATAAGCAAGATAAAATAGTACAATTTTTGGACGAATTTTGTAAATTACTTAGTAGCATACCACATAACACAAAAGTGATTTTATGCGGCGAAATAAATATTAACTTGCTTAAACAACAGGATAGACATGTAGCTTTGTATGAAGATCTATTAGCTGAATATGGGTTTATAAAATGTATAGATCGGGTCACTCGTAGCGAGATTGTCATGGGTAGTTTAGTGGAATCATGTTTAGATCACATTTTTATTCGAGCGCCTCTTGCACATATACAATCAGCGATAATACGAACTAAAATATCTGATCATTACCCAGTAGCGGTAGCAGTAGAATGGGAACGCGCCCAAGTGCCATACTCGCGCGCGTTCACTGAGCCAACGAAACGGCGTGTCCTTGATAATCGAGCGGTGCGGGAGAAATTATTGTGCATAGACTTTGATAAACTCATGCTGATTGACTGTCCTGTTGAATTATATGAATCTTTTAGACAAATATTTGCTGATATTTATGAGTCTTGCTATAAGAATAAAATTATTAACAAAGGAGTCCGAAATAATAAAAGCTGGATAACGAGAGATCATAAGAAACTGTTATTAGAAAGGGACAGACTTTATGCCATATGGAGTAACGAACCAAAGAATATGGTTAAACGTTTAGAATACACTAAATATAGGAACAAATGCCATAAAATAATAACTAAATGTAAAAATGAATACGACAGGCAAAGTATACTAGATCGTAACAATAATATAAAAAAAGTTATGGGATAGAATACATGTAATGATGGGGAAGAATAAACAATCCTTAGATAGCGTAATATTAAATAATATTGAGAGGCAAGGCAGTGTAAAAGATATTTGTGATAAGTTCTCGTCAACATTTACAAACGAAATTGAAAATATAAAACACGATTGTGATGCGACATGGTTAAACAGAAGCACATATGTAAAGGAGAAAAGTATGTGTATGCGATGGCGACCGGTAAATAGTCAGGATGTTAAGAAAGTTATAACAGGTATGGATACAAATAAATCACCCGGAAGCGATCTCATACGCATGTCTGATCTTAAATATTTGGTTAATATAGTAAGTCCCGTGCTCGCACGTCTTATTAATGTATGTGTAAGTACATATACATGTCCGAGCAAGCTAAAGGAGGCTATAGTGCGTCCAATTTTTAAAAAAGGTGATCGTAAATCATTGTCCAATTACAGGCTAATTGCTATATTATCAAGTGTAGACAAAATTTTAGAAAAATGTATTGTTAATCAATTAGGAAATTATCTTCAAAATAAAAACCGGCCAAGTGCGAGTCGGACTCGCTCACGAAGGGTTCCGTACCATTATCGCAAAACACTGCAAAAAAATCACGTTTGTTGTATGGGAGCCCCCCTTAATTTATTTTATTTTAATTTAATAATTATTATTTTTTGAAGAGAATATACAACTAAATATTCTGTGAATATTTCAAGCGTCTACCTGTTGCCGTAATTAATATCGAGCAAAAACGGCAAAAATATCACGTTTGTTGTATGGGAGCCCCCCTTAAATATTAATATTATACTGTTTTTAGTATTTGTTGTTATAGCGGCAACAGGAATACATCATCTGTGAAAATTTCAACTGTCTAACTATCACGGTTCATTAGATACAGCCTGGTGACAGACAGACAGACAGACAGACAGACAGACAGACAGACAGACGGACAGCGAAGTCTCAGTAATAGGGTCCCGTTTTTACCCTTTGGGTACGGAACCCTAAAAAATAGTATTATTAGTGAATGCCAACATGGATTTCAAAAAAGTAAAAGTACAACCACTTTGCTATCTAAGTTTTGTGACGAAATTAATAACAATTTAAATAAAAAACAACTTGTAATAGTAGTATTTTTTGATTTTAAAAGAGCATTTGGTACTCTCGAAAAAAACACCTTATTAAATGCAATGGAGGAGTGCGGGGTGGGGGAACCACTTAACAACTGGTTTCGAGACTATCTCACAAAGAGATGTTTCCGTGTAAGGGTGGACGAGTCGTATAGTGACGCGAGGGAGGTGAGGTGCGGGGTGCCGCAGGGCGCGGGATGCGGGCCTGTATGCTACCTAATGCACGTCAATAGCTTGTGCGGCGTTTTACGCAGCTGTTCAGCATACATGTTCGCGGATGACCTTTGCGTGTTGCGCGCCGGCACCGACCTCGCCGAAACTTATCGACTCGTGCAGTACGACGTAGATCGAGTTGTTGAATGGTCGCACGACAACGGTATAATCCTAAACGCGGATAAAACCAAACTAGTTTTAATACGCTCACCATATTTAATACCACCTGGCGACCCACCTCCGATGTACACACATGAGTTTGCGTGCATTCATAAAAATTATCTTAATTGTAATTGTAAACCTATTATACGCGATAAATGTGTAACATATCTTGGTGTAAAAGTTGACGAGAACTTTTCGTGGTCAAACCACATTGAGTACTTATGTAATAAACTTAGAATATTACTCGGTAAATTCTACCATCTAAGCTTTAAAGTACCAAGTAGTACCCTTAAGTGCCTTTATCTACAATT
Source organism: Anorthoa munda (assembly GCA_945859665.1). Classification (NCBI taxonomy): domain Eukaryota; kingdom Metazoa; phylum Arthropoda; class Insecta; order Lepidoptera; family Noctuidae; genus Anorthoa; species Anorthoa munda. The sequence goes on along the minus strand of OX243894.1, from coordinate 20,472,269 downwards.
AGTTGATCCAATATTAAGTTACGCCCTCGACTGCTATGGACTCACTTTCAAAAGTAACATAGAAAAATTAGAAGCACAACAAATAAGATTTTTAATACTATTAGTAAGTAAGAAAACTAAAAATAAATTTAAAGATGATTATAATAAATTATTTAAAATTTGCAAAATTCTCCCTATCAGCTTAAAACATAAATACCTACTTCTGGTTAACAGTCATGGCAGCTGGGAGCGTCACTCACTCGTTACCCATAACCACACAACGAGAATGGTATCGGCAGGTAAATTTGATGTACCTAGAATAAGGAATTATTTTGGGGACCGAACGCTTGATAAAAGAGTACCTTACCTTCTCAACCAGTTGCCTGCTGATATAAGAAGTCAAGAAATAAAACGCAAATTTGCCAGATCACTTAAGCAGTTCCTTTTAAAGCGTTTGTAATGATCTTCTCAAGAAAGTGGTTTGCAGTTTGTAGTAATTGCTTATTTGCTAACCCTCCCTGGATTGGCAAATAAGTAATTATGTAGTTTGATAAGATATGGGTCATGTGATATATAATAAGATTCCATTAATAACATTTCAAAAGTTAATATATTATTGTTAGTTATTGTAAAATTAAGTGTCCGCACATTAACTTTATTTATAATACTGTTTGTTCCGTTCTCACAGACAAACCGTGAAAACGGTTTTGTGGGGCATAGTTCTTAAGTTAAGATGTTATAAACTTGTACTTTAATAAACAAAAAAAAAAAAAAAAAAAAAAAAAAGGGACTTCACGAATAACTCGGATCAATATCGTTAAAATCAGATTATCAACAGTAACCCTTTACTACCGCTCACTAACTCAGTTTTCATGTAAGGAAAACGATTGCGAGATCTAGTGCTATCATAATATTGCTTTGAAAGTAAGTGAATTCAGATCTGAAGACGGCTGTGCAAGTCGTAACGCAACAAGATCTTTTCTGAGTACAGGTAAATGACAAGTACCGTTACTAACTCGATACAATTTCGTTACCCCACGACATTACCGACTCGCTTTGCCACTGAAAATTACTAGTTATTTAGTCATTTTGGATATCTCAACTCCTTCATATGGGATATCTCATCCTAAGGTTCGTATTAAACCTAATATTAAAACTAGGAAAGTAATAACTAGCCAATAGGAAACTCATTAGCTACTTGCTTTTTACTAAGTGTGTCTTAATTACCTAGTGATAGTGCTAGATATCACCACGACCAACTCAGTGGTCAAACATGAACACTCTTAAAGCTCGGACTAGCATCTCTTCACTAGAGAACATTTGACCTCACTATCGAAATAACATGGAAGCGACTCACAGAGTATTCCATTCCAAACTTGCGCGCGCTCCCGACCTCACAGCTGTGGTCATAGCGTTCGACTACCACCTGCGAACTGCTAGCCTGCTGTCGGTCTCAACCTCTCAGATGTTGACGCGTCAACCTTCGCATTCAGCATTTGAACCGCTAGCTTGCATCAGAGACTCCACTGCGACGCAATATGGTATCTGAAACATGAAAAATATTACGAGAATATATGTTCACACAGTTATCTTAGCTTTACTCAGCTTTGATGGAAATTAACCGATGCACCGGTGTAGTAACCTAAACTAATCAATCTGCCTAGCTTTTGCCCAACTACATTGGCATCGGGTTCCAGTCCTACCGGATTCAGCCGAGTACCAGTGCTTTACATGGAGTGACTGCCTATCTGACCTCCACAACCCAGTAACTGTGTAAAACGGTACCCCTTGTCAAGACTGGTGTCAGATCTCAGGCTTCTAACTACCCGTAACGACTGTCAAAGATCTTCAAATGACAGCCGGGACCAACGACTTAACGTGCTTGCCGAGGCACGGAGGTAACCCGGTTTGTTGAAATGGTCACCCATCCACGGACCAACCTCGTCAAGCGCTGCTTAACCTCGATGATCGACCAGTGCGGCTGTTATTATTTAGCCACGAGCTTCTAGTAGTAGTAGTTACCTAAACCGGCATGGCCAAATAGGTTATTATGGACACCGAATTGTGAGTGCAGAGTTCCTGTTCAAAACATGAACCACACATTACAGTGTCCCAAGTACCCAGGTCGCTGTCGTTAGTCGATGGTCTTTAGAGAATCCAATGAATGTCATAGCGTCAGTTGTATTTTAAGTCACAATTAACGAGGTCTGGTAGGGTTTTAGATAGTTTGGCCCTTCGACCACAAAAGAAGAATACTATGCTTCTTCTCAAACTTGGTTAACTCTCACTACATAGAACTATCACACTACAAAACTAATCAAAATATTTCATTTGGAATTATAATATTTTCCAGACTGAAGTGTAAGGGTAGGTACGTTATTTTCCAGACTGAAGTGTAAGGCAGGCACTATATCGTTCCAAGGCCATCGGCGTCGTAACCATAGTCGGCCAAGGCTAGTCAAGGGTCATTGCCAGTGTTAGCAGAATAATAACTCTTCAATAACACCAAAACTTGACCAGCGATAACTAACATGAGAGTATGGAACCGACACAGGCCACCCCGACAATCCACTGGCCGCCATACCGTACACAAAACCAGAATTTTAACACTCTTGGCCATAGTCATAACAAAATGAAAACGACTCACCAAATTCGCATAAAGATCCGTGTTTATGGAATTCGCCACAAGTCCACACACTCCTCCTTGACCTGTCCAGCTCCTTGGTTGTTACTAGCCTCCTTGCTGCTACGCTCCAGACTGGTTTTTCTTTATTCAAGACCGAGGGTAGTCGCAGAAAACTTGACGACTCCACCGTATTTTTTTTGCAAGAATGTAACTGCCACTTTCACTAGCATTATTTTTACGTGTGACCTCATTAGCACGACCGAATCTCAATTTTGATGTCGCATCAAGGCTGGCCGATAGATGCAAACTATCGGGAAGTCAGGATGTATTCCCTTAGGTTAAGACATCGTGTGTGGGCAGGTCGTTGGGTACAATCGTGAAAATGAAATCACACAAATTATTCGATAAACTGAGTATATTCAAATAGACACAAGTTACATTCCTGCTTACTAATATTACGGATCGACACTGATTCTACGACGTGTTTGCTCTAGGGCTGTCAGTACTCAACTGCCAGTACATTTTAGCTCAACTGCTATATTTTATTATCCCCACCACGCAAGTGGTTAGAGAAAGCGCGCCAAAGCGTAGTTGTTCTTGCTTTGCCGCCAGATGGCGTGCCTGCGATTTGTTCTGACGTCCGTACTATTGACTAAACCCGACACATATATAATATACAAATATGAAGAAAAACAAGTACAAGAAAGCTATATAAAAATACAAATACTGACAAGACATTACCATAAGGTGATAGACAAGCAGTGAACTTGTTTTCTTAAAATTATTTAATCAAAGCCAATTCTACTACAAGATCTATTGTATTACAGAAAAGTAAAAAACAGGAAATAATTTTTTCACCTTACGGCCGTGTATCGGCAGCGAAAACGCCAAGCCACATATTTTGATTTAGAGGTAGAATTTGTGATGTTAGGGCTTGTAGAGTTAGTTAGCACTTGGCTCTACACGAGATCTGATAACTGTTGACAGTGCGAGCCATATGGTCTCATCTTGGCAATAAATTACATGAAAATGTTTTTGGTTGGATTGGTCTTACAGAAAGAGTCGCAGTTCTAAACTTGGTATGTAAAAAACCAAGTCTATAGCCCTACGGAAAAAGCAAACCAAGACGTAATCGACAATTTCTATTATATACTTACCAAAGCGATCGAAATATTATAATAAAGACTTAATACTGATGGGCGACTGGAATGCAAAAATTGGTAAACCAATAGAAGAAGAATATCTTAACATGAAATCAAATAGCTACGACGAAAGGCATGAGAGGGGACAGAGATTGATAGAATGGAAATCGTTCTATCAAACCGTCCCCATATATTCCAAATATTGAAGTACTGAATATAAACTACCCTTAAGACCACAGGTCAGTTATACCAACTATCACACATATACAATCAAAGGAAACTCGAACAAAATACAATAACCATCAAAAGAAAACAATAACTAACGAAGATTATATTTCTAAATTCAATGAGTACATAAACAAGATACTGAATACAGAGTTTAATAAATCAATCCAAAACTATTACGACTACATTGTCAAAGCCATAACCAGAAGCCTGCATGCAATCCAAAATGAAAACAAAGAAAAAATCCCATAAAATTCTGTCAGAGCGCACAAAATAGCTAATAATGAGACGAAAGGGACTTCAGATTACAAAAAAGAAAATCTGCGTGAGCAATGAATGTATATAAAAAGGGATAACTCAGATCACAGGTATAGAAATACATAAATCAAACTGGAGGCACTATCGATATCGAGACACGAATATACCACTCTACATTGCATATATCGATTACCAAAAAGCATTTCTCTGCGTATCACTTAAAAATATATGGGAAACTCTAATAACACAAGGGGTAGAAAAAGAATAAATCATTTCTGTAATCAATTATGATAACAGCAAGAGTAAACCTAGAGACAGCTGGGCCATGGTTTCCGATTAAAAAAGGAGTAAGACAAGGCAACCCTCTCTCAATACAGCTGTTTATAGTAACACTCCGGTCTCTGCTCTCTCTCTCTCTCTCTGTTTATAGCAACTCTCGGGGTGACTCGGTCAACAAAACTAACTCGGTCGGGGTATTAAGATCAAAGAACCCTACTGTTATGTTATGTTCGGAAGCAAAATAATACAACCGGTATTTCACAAGAATGTATATTCGACTGGCTCAGCAGTCGTTTGCAATAATCTAGGTATCCAAAACTATGCTGATGACTAACAACACAAAGAGAATACTATTTATTTTGGTGGCGAGCCTCTCAAGTACTCAGACAAATACATATACATCAGTAAACAAATTAGCCTTCTGAGCTGATCGATGCTGACTCGCAGAGTACTGCCCTCAAACCAATAGTTAAGTTCTCAGCTGCGGACATAGCTAAGACCATAAGGTGTATGACCAGGGGTAAGTCTCCAGGACATGATGACCTCAGCACCGAACACCTACATCGTCTTGCTGTTGCTGGACTATGTGATGCCTCTAAGCCAAAGACTAACCATTCAAAGTTCGATGAGAATGAAGGCCTGGATCGGTTAACAAGCATGTTATCGGATAAAACGCAAACTATATTTGTGTTTGAAAGGTCTTATAAGGTCCAAATCCCTACAATAGAGGACTGCAAAAAGGGACTCGATCCACCAGAACAAGATACGCACAAAGTGATCCTATAAGAATTATATTTTTCATGAAGACATACGGTATCCTAAAATAAAAATAGCAGTAAAAACACTTAAAATTGATTAATTTTACTGTTTACGGTGGGTGGTAGTTGGAGGTGGTTTTCCGACATACTTGAACATTTTTCAATTTCAAAACAATTACGAATATTAAAATTGCGGCCTTGCCTTAAAATGTAAGGTGAAAAAAACTTACGTCTTATTTACGAAGTGTCCGTCAGTTGATGTTGCTACAAAACACAACACACCAAACACGAAAAATGTTAGTAAATAATAAGCTACAAAAAGATATGCAAGAACTAGCTCACTCTTTTAATTTTCCACTTAATCTATTTTTAACCTCAAAGTTTTGCGTGCAAAAAAGTCATATATATGCAAGTGGACCAAAATATTTTTTGTTTGCCTTCTGTCTAACATTTTGTATAAATGCATTATGCTTCATAAGGATTTTCACTGTAGAAGACACGAAAGTGAAAACAACGCAATTTAGATACGATATATTCTCCCTGTCTACCGTCGTCAATTTCACGTCCCACTTCATTGGGTTTTCGATGATTTTTATTGTGGATTTTATGTATAAGAACGACAACGTTTTACTGATTTTGAATCTCCAAAATATTAACATAAGCATCGATTTCAGTAAAAATATTCAGAGTTTTATCATTTGGAACTGGATCTCGACTACAACCACTATCTGTGTTCATATTTTTCTAAATGCTTTGTATTTTGGCCCTTTAATTTTTTCAGACATTGGTTTTATTTTTGATGAAATTTGCGACCTCATGTGTTTCTCATTTGATCTCAATTTTGTAATATCCATCCGAATTATTATTTTATTGACGAAGTATCTAGATAAGTGGATCAAAGAAGCTTTGATGATGACTTATGAACACGACTGTAATGAAAAATATTTTAAACTAATTAAGATATATCGAAATATTTTGAAAACTTACAATCTGTATAACGATATTTTTAAGATATTGGTAAGTTCAAGACTATACATGAACCGAAATGTTAGATATTATTATGTGTGTATATATGCATTAAGGGCTAGTGTCGGTCCAAACTCGTATTTTTCGTACGGGTGGCATAAATGAGTTATTTGATCTACCCCAGCTCCTCAAGGAAGGCCAGAAGTGTTCTAGAGATAAAATAAAATAATGTATCTGAGACAAACACCTTTTTAATTTTTAGTTTCTATATTACACATTCTGCGCATTCCAACGGGCTTTATGTTATTTCAACTTTATGATCTATGTGAACTTGAACGGGACTGCTGAAATGGGAAATGAAGTAGGTGCAAAATGATTTTCATTGAATCAGATAAGTTTTAATAAGACATGTTTTTTTCTTTAGTAGTTTTGTATTTGTATTCTATGGGTTTTTGCCTAATTCAGTTTATTTTACAGGCTTGGCTTCGGAGCCTTGGTCTTATTTTATTTCTCACAAAGGATATCATACTTGTAATCATGCATAGTATTTACTGTGAAAAGTTTTATATAAATGTGGAGGAAGCTGCGACGGCGTGTGTACGGCTTATGAAGAATCCGAACCATACAAGTAAGAACATAATACTAGCATCAGCCAGCGGCTTTGCAAAATGTGTTTGATCATCCCATGGGAACATTAGATCAAGATAAGAAGTATGTACCATTTCAGCCAATAATCTGTCAAACTTCATTTTTCATTTCAAATCAGATTTGTTCATCTGTTCTGGCGTGATTTAATAACACACATCCATCCATCCATTAGTAAGAGTAAGATTGACATCTTCAGGTGCAGATTTAAAAACCTCATCGTCTATTGTGTTGTTATAGTAGTGCATAGTGTCTTCTCTCTTTCACTATTCTCCTTTCTCCTTTCTTCATTTTTTACATGACGATGAGATAAAATGTTCCAAGTGACCAATATCTATAGAGTTATGTTTATAAAATTAGCTTCATAAGCATTCCATTATCATGCTATAGAAGCCAATATCAAATGTGTCCTAGTTTTGAAATAAAGAGGTAAATATAGATAGATACATCATATTATAATAATTATAGACATCTAAAAATAATTTAAGACGAACCGCATAACCAAAGGCAATGAAGCTTACAATTTCGAAAAGAGCTTATATTATGAATGCTAAGATCGATTGTGCCCCAGTTTTGAAATATAATCGTAAACAAATACAGGCATTATTCGATGAAATAAGACGGTCCGCGTAACCAACACCGACCGTATTATATTCACTAAAAGGGCTACTTAAGTTTTTTACTAATTTTCTGAAAACTTAGGCAGATTGTGTCACAGTTTTGAAATATCCTCAATATTTCAGAATCGTATGTAAGATAACTCAATGCGTATGTTTAAGTTAGTTTTTTTTATAACGCCTGTTTTGCATTACATATTTAATTTATGTTGGTAGCTAGCAGAAAAAAAAATACAGTATGGAAAATTTCCCCTAGCGACTGATTTTATATATTCATTGTCTAGGCCTAGGTTGAAGAAAAGCAAATGGACAGTGTTATAAAAAGGTGTAGTAGCTAAGTTACTCACAATTATAGCAACCTAAATATTTAAAGCACATTAGAATGTCCGAGCGCGGTCGTGACGCACGATGCAATGTGGCGATGATGGTGTTCTGTCGCGTTCCCGGTCCTCCTACACCGTGCCACGTCGCTTGTTGATGACGTCGTAGTGTTTTCGTTGGATTTGGATGTTTATGTGTGAACATTCATTAAACAGTATTTTTGCTATTCCTAAACTTATAATGCTCTAGTTATGTTCATGTAACAATTTACATTTCGTTTTCTATACAGAGTGCCATGGACGTCTCTGCAAGAATGTATTACTGGTTAATCGATCGTTCAGGAAGATTACTGCATGCGGTCTGTTTTATGTCGACGGTGCGCTACCTATGTACTTGACGGGTGTCATTGCTCATTACATTTTTATGCATCTGCAGTTCTATTTTTTGTGAAGTAAATGGTTTTTGAAAAAAAACGTTTTCTTTTATTAGCTTTGTAATACCTTGCTTTCGTATGTGTGTCCGGCAACTAGTAATCCATTTCCTGGCTTAAGTTGAAAGTTGACGTACTTATGTAATATTGGAAATATTGAAATAATATGGTACTATTGAGCTGGTCTCATGTTGGAGCCGGAAGGTGGCCATGCCAATCCCTTCACCAGACATGATATCACCTTCGTATTTGGGCTCACTGGGTGTGTATTGACAAGTCTTCTTCTTCATAGTGTGTTGATGGCAAAATAAAAAACAAAAAGTATTATGTTTGGCCCAGAACTCCGCTACGGTAACACCATTCGGTGACGCAGTCATAATATCATTGACAAGGGATATTATATTTAGTACCTTTCAGTTCAAAAAGCTAGTTTGAAAGAAAATACTTAATACTTATTCATACTTACATCGTTTTTCACAGGGAGGGGCCATACACAGATCTTATAGCTAGAAAGTACAGGGGCCTTACTCTGCCGTGTTAAAACTACCATGGTTACACTATGAGAGAGTGACAGAGCTATAAATGACGAATATACCACTATACCTTTTAAATTGACACTTTATAGTACGGCCCCAGGTGCTTAGCAATATAATAACCCGTATGGTATATCTAATAAATAATACGAGTTACTTATGTTAAATATTATATTTTATCACACCTGGACGTTCTCAGACGTCCTGATAGTTGATGGTAATATGATCATTCTAAATACAAATTACCCTTCAAAATATATCCAGCAAGAGGCCCTAGAAAAGTGACATTCTATCATAGAAATCGAACAAGAAGCAACTTGACAGTGTGAGGTTAGGTTACAATAATATGTTTTTCTCAAGAACGGTGCGTTACTTTTTAATGGGAGTGGTTGGGTCACCCACCCACCCCGCTCGCTCCCCTCCTTCTGCCATATGACACTTGATTTTTACTACTTTATTTTTACATTTGGCGATGCATTTTTTGACACTTATGGATGTGCGCGTTTTAGTGATTTTAATTCAATGTAATTAAAAAAAAGAGTCTATTCTTCCTAATACAAAATACCTATATAAGTATTTCCGGTTAGGTATATGTTTGTTTTTATATGAGTTATGCCGTTGAACGTTGTGGTTTAAAAGAAGATGTAGTGACTAAAATTGAAAAGAGTATGTTAAGATGGTTTGGTCATGTTGAGAGAATGAATGAAAGGCGACCAACGAAAGGTATTTACATGGCAGACGTGAATGGAAACGCCGCGAGCGGACGCCCTAGAAAGACATACATAGACCTTATAGGTGATGTTCTTCAGGAAGGCCAGGTGCGCAGTACTCATAACCGGCGTGTGTGTATGACTAGATGTATGAATGTGAGTGAAGCAAAAAAAGTATGTAAGGATCGTAGCAGGTGGCGTTCTGTAGTTTCTGCCTACCCACATGGGAAAAAGGCGTGAGTTTATGTATGTATGTATGTTATACCGTTGAATATTATTATGTGGTTCAAACGTATAAATTAATTATGAGATTATAACATTATGCTTTATAAAAATATGTTTCATTATTATTATACCAACAGTATTTATAGCAATAAACATTATGGAATAACATTAATGTTTAGTAATAATTATGTGTAATAATCATTAAGCTGAATTTCGTTATGCCAATTTCAATTATGACTATATATTTTATGCTTATTATTTACGACGTGGATCCACGCAAGACAATGTAATAGTGTGAGTGTATGCGTGTGTTAGAATCATGAATGGAACTCTATATAAAAGTATTGATATCTACTAAGATAACAAGCTTTGAATGTCATGATGGTTGTTGGTAATTTACTGTGTATCAGAGTTCTAATGTGTGTGGTGTGTAAGGATAGGGTTTTATGAATAAAAGCACAGAAAGACAAGACTAGGTATTTATTTAAATAAGGCTTGTCAATTAATTCATATTTAGAAGGTTCATTGAGCTTACCGCCCGTTCGTTAAACCTAGTTCTCGTGGGAAAGAAGGGCAACAAAACCCACGGAAGCTCTTTCATAGTATTTATCGATATCTTTTACAGCCACATAAAGTATTTACAATAATTATATAATCAAAATAACAAGGATAAGGCAAAGGAAATAGACCAGCCCTTAAATCAATATAACATACTAGGAATACAGTTTCAACACACCCATAAGCAATAATAAAGTTATAATATCACATAACTTTAATAACGTTAGCCTTGTGTAGTCGATCTTACACCAATTATTATTGATAAAGGAAATATAATAATATATCTGGCCTGTACTGGCTAGTAGTTCACAAAAAGTATATCAGCTTATCCATTACACAATATTTTATAATCTCGGGTCTATCAGTGTCTCAATACGTCCAATATGAGAAAACGGCGCGGTATCCCGCCATTTTCTATATTGCTTTAAATAATCTCACAATTAGGTGAACAATAATCAATTCTTATGTATTGAAAATGTTTTACAACGTATCAAGACAATTAAGGAATTTAATATCGCCTATTTAGTCATTCTTAATCAATATTCGAAAGAATATTGATACTAACAGACAGTATTGTACTAATTATTTCAAAGAACTTATAATACTAAAATAACAATATAAATTCCAGGATACATCATAATGATCATTAAAAATTACGTAATGATTCATGGGAATATTATCAATGTGGCTCAGATATAAGTTTAGAGTTATTTCCTGTACACACAACTATATTTACTTAGGTGCGTACTCTTTTACATTTGAAGGTAGTTGACACCACAATCATAATTAGTAGTTACTTAGAAATTTGTCGGTAGGTGCTTAATAAATATGACAGGTATGTATTATGTAGCAAACCATTGAGACTTGAAAAATGAAAATTAACGATTTAATGACGTCACACATACTTCATATTCTAACACGTGCGTGATTGTGTATAATAGTGTGAGAATACATTGTTTATATGTTAAATTCGTTTACCTGCATATAGATATTAGTTTAAGTATCTGTTAGGTTTAGGTCTAGGCTTAGATTAGCCTTGCGACAATGTCTTGGGATCGGAGGGAGCTTACTCCACTAACGTTTTCGTTTTAGTACTCAGAACTAGTAGTTAGAACTAGTTTACAGTCACGGAGTTCCAGAGGATAGACGTGTAGTTATTTATTTAATAGGTTGTTTATACAACCTACTAGAGTACTAAAATTGTATAGTAGTATATTCGTCATTTATAGCTCTGTCTCTCTCTCATGGTGTTACACTATGAGAGAGAGACAGAGCATGGTAATTTAACACGGCAGAGTAAGGCCCCTGTTCTTTCTAAAGAGCATTAGCTATAAGATCTGTGTATGGCCCCTCCCTGTGAAAAACGATGTAAGCATGAATAAGTATTAAGTATTTTCTTTCAAACTAGCTTTTTGAACTGAAAGGTACTACCACTTGTCAATGACATTATGACTGCGTCACCGAATGGTTAACACCACCGTAGCGGAGTTCTGGGCCAAACATTATACATTTTGTTTTTTATTTTGCCATCAACACACTATGAAAAAGAAGACTTGTCAATACACACCCAGTGACACAGAGACGGACCCGAGTAGCCGCGAGACAAGTCTACTCACGACCGCGGCTTTCGAGGAGGAAATGGCAAATCTAACCGCAAAGCTGCAGACCATCGCCAACAGGCCTGTGGCCTCCCCCCCACCACCACACACACCCATAAACATCACAGAACACCTCAAACCTATATCGGATAGGTTGGAGCTCGTCTCGGCGGACCTCCGCGTACTGCGCGACAAAGAGCCGCAAATCCAGGCGCACCCAGCGCTGAATCTGGAAACGGAGCTCGCAGTCGGGGAGGTAAAGAAGACGCTCCAAACTATACAGAAAGGGGTAGCGGACCTGGGCAAAGCGGATAAACCGCAAATACAACAACAGGGCCCCAAAACCTTTGCTCAGGTCGCCAGTACACCAAAGCCCCCCAAACCGCCCACACAACCCAACCACACCCTGATCGTCTCGTCGACGAACCCCAAGCACACTGGGGACAACGTGATCGAGAGGATCAGGACCGCACTGGACCTCAAGTCAACCGGAGCCCGAGTCGACACCGTACGGAAAGCGCGCAACCAGAAAGTGGTCCAAAGGTGCGCCGATGGACTTGAAGAAGATTAAAGACCAAGTCCAGTCGAACTCAGGGCTCAAGGTCCAGGAGCCGAAACCGCAAAACCCCTTAGTCTGCATCAAGGGTGTGCTGTCCAGCTACAGCGACGGGGAGATCGTCGATATCCCTAAAGCGCAGAACTAACACCTTCTACAAAACGTCGCTGTGGAGGAACAGACCATCAAGATGCGCTACAGGAAGCGCGCGCGAAACCCCCACGAGTGCCACCCCGTTCTAGAGCTCTCCCCGGAGCTCTGGAAATCCTACACCTCTGTCCAGAAAGTCCATGTGGGCATCAAGCGATGCTCGATTGAGGACCAGTCCCCACTAGTTCAGTGCACAAAGTGCCTTGCATATGGACACAATAGGTCCATATGCAGGGCTGCAAAAGAAGTCTGCGGCTACTGCAGTGGATCGCACTATATCAGGGACTGCCTCACTCGGGCGGACGGCAAACAGCCCACATGCGCAAACTGCAAAGTTGCACACGGGACGGGCAACGACCTGGCACACACAGCATTCAGCGAAGACTGCCAGGAACGCCAAAAGTGGGATGGCATAGCCAGATCGCGCGTATCCTATTGCTAAGGGCAACGAGAACACACCAACAAACCAACAAGTTACCCCCGAAATCTCCTTAAGACCGACAGCAAGATTGCGGTTCATCCAAGCAAATCTTCACCGCTCCAAGCTGGCCACAGAAGAACTCTACTTGGCGGCCCAGGCAAGAGGAATTTCAGTAGCACTAGTTCAAGAGCCCTACATAGGAAGAACAGGTGTGATGAAACAAAACCCCGGCACACAAGTCATCCAGTGCAGCCTCAACCGCCAAAAGCCAGTTAAGGCAGCGATTGTTGTTTTCGGTAACAACCTGGAGGTCGTCCACGACCCCCAGCTTGTGACCGAGAACATTGCTGCTGTCTTGCTAAAGGTGGGCCAGCTCAGCTTTGGAGTACTGTCGGTCTATTTTGAGGGTGACCAGGACATCGAACCTTACCTATCCGAAACACAAAACAAGGCACACAAATTGAATACAAACAACATCGTGGTGGGAGGAGACGTAAATGCCTGGAGCCATTGGTGGGGAAGTGTTTTCGAAAACCATCGCGGGGCGGCGTACAGTTCTTTCCTCAATGAGCGGGATCTCCACATCCTAAATACGGGCCAAACACCAACGTTCGAGACATACAGAAATGACAGGTGGTGCACAAGCATAGTCGACGTGACAGCTTGCAGTTCGTCGCTGCTGGGCAAGGTCGAGGAGTGGCGGGTAGAAAGAAGTCTAACAACTTCAGACCACAACGCTATAACCTTCTCGATGCGCCTAGAAAAGGCCCTGGAACCCTTAAGGCCAATTTCGACGCGCATCTACAACACCAAGAAGGCCAAGTGGTCCGACTTCAACACCCACTTCAAGACCAGCCTAGCAGACAGTGGCATCACTCAAGTCAGAGTCTCGAACGCATCGAACCCAGAGGATCTGGAGACAATTATTTCAAACTATACTCATAACATCCACCGCTCATGTGAGGAAGCGATTCCAAAACTTGGGTCGCCCAAACACAACGCCAAGCCCCCATGGTGGACCCCTTCTCTAGACCGTCTCAAAAAAGACGCCATGACGAAGAAGAGAAGGATCCGAAACGCAGCCGCAAGCCGGAGACACTTCACTATCCAAGAGTACGTGCTGGCCAAACAAACTTACACGACAGCAGCAACGAAAGCAGCCACAGCCAACTGGAAGGAGTTCTGCACGAAGCAGGACCGAGAGAGCATGTGGGACCTACAGGCATCTACAGGGTAATAAGGAAGACAGCCAGAAGAAAGGACGACGCGCTCTTGAGAAACGCCGCAGGCGAGACGCTCAGTCCAGAGCAATCTGCGGATCTTCTGGCAAAAACCTTCTACCCCGACGACTCAACGGATGTCAAACAGCCCTACCACAATGCGCTAAGGAGGCTAACAGAGGAGAAGAACCCCCAAGGTCTGTCTGCAGACGATCCGCCCTTCACGACCGCGGAGCTGGAAATGGTTCTCCAGAACCAAAATCCGAAAAAAGCCCGCGGTCCCGACGGATTAACAGCGGACATCTGCACAGCGGCAATAAACTGCGATAGGGAGGTGTTCTTAGCGATAGCAAACAAGTGTCTGTCACTGTCACACTTCCCGAAGCAGTGGAAGGTCGCCCACGTGTGCATTCTCCGCAAGCCAGGAAAGGACGACTACACCAGCCCTAAGTCCTACAGGCCTATAGGTCTGCTCTCGGTCCTAGGAAAAATCGTCGAGAAACTTCTAGTAGGCCGACTACAGTGGCACTTTCTCCCAACACTACACACAAACCAGTACGGCTTCATGCCACAGCGCGGAACCGAGGACGCCCTCTATGCTCTAGTGGGCCACTTACGAGCCGAAATCAAAGCCAAAAAGATCGTGCTTTTGATATCACTGGACATAGAGGGGGCCTTTGACAACGCGTGGTGGCCCGCACTCAAGAAGCAGATGGTAGCCAAGAATTGTCCAGCAAATATCTACGCTCTCGTCGCCTCATACCTGGAAGACCGGAACATCAGGGTCAACTACGCCAGAGCGACTAGCGAGAAGGGAACCACGAAAGGATGCGTCCAGGGCTCAATTGCCGGACCGACGTTTTGGAACCTTATCCTAGATTCACTCCTACACAAAATGGCTAGTATGGGGGTATACTGCCAAGCCTTCGCGGACGACGTAGTCCTGGTTTTCTCTGACTTCACAGCCGGTCCCCTGCAGCAATCAGCCAACAGCACGGTAGCCAAAGTATCGGAATGGGGCGTCCAAAATAATCTACGATTCGCCGCGCACAAGACCAATGCGATGGTGTTAACGAGGAAGCGAAAGTACGATGCTCCGGTACTTCATATGTCGGGCACGCAGCTAAACCTGGTTGAGGAAGTGAAGCTGTTAGGTCTCACAATAGACTTCAAACTCACCTTCAATGCGCACGTGTCTGCGACCTGTAGAAAGGCCGCGGACATCTATAAGCAGTTGGCATGTGCGGCGAGGGTGACTTGGGGTCTGAACGGAGAGATAATCAGGACGATATACGTGTCGGTGATAGAGCCCATCGTGATGTATGCAGCGAGTGCGTGGGCCCCCGCAGCTGAGAAACTGATGACAAGGAAAAAGTTTGACTCACTGCAGAGGGGCTTCGCGCAGAAGATCTGCAAAGCATACCGCACGGTGTCTCTGACATCGGCACTTATCCTGTCAGGACAACTCCCCCTAGACCTCCGGGTACTCGAAGCGGCAACCCTTTTCAAGATCAAAAAGGGACATTCCCAAGAGTTCATACCGCTGGGCCGCGTGCTGGAGTGCAACGTGCACCACTCCAAAAATCCTCACCCAGCGCAACTCACAACAACCGAGTATGAATGCCTAGAGAATTTGACCCCCGAAACCCAGGCAAACCACCAAGTAATCGGCCCCCAAATATACACCGATGGCAGTAAGATAGAGGGGAAAGTCGGAGCTGCCCTAACTTGGTGGGAAAACGGGACGGAGTCAAGGTTCAGCACCTTCGGCTTGGAGCCTCACAACACAGTCTTCCAATCGGAAATGTACGCTCTCTTCAGAGCTGTCAGGATGGCAAGAGAATCCAAGGCGGCCTCCGTAAGCATCTTAAGTGACTCAAGATCGTCACTTGATCTGCTGAGGAGACCGTCTGTCACGCACCACCTGGCACTCCAAATCAAGAGAAGCGTCCGTGAAATCAGAGAGGAGGGCAGAGAAGTGAGGCTCTTTTGGCTCAAGGCCCATGTGGGGACTGCCGGGAATGAGAGAGCGGATGAGCTGGCCAAGGAGGCAGCCCTAACAAAACTCACATCAGACTACAGCAAGGTCCCCGTTTCATTCGTGAGGAGGAAGATACGGGAGGGGTCTATAAGGAAGTGGCAAGCCCGGTACGATTCCTCGAGTACAGGTTCGGTCACGAAAGTGTTCTTTCCAGACGTCCTAGCGGCGAAAAGGACACTCAGAGACGCAGTGCTCACACCGGTCCACGTACAAGTCCTTACAGGACACGGCGGATTTTCAGCGTATCTCCACCGCTTCCATCTCAAAGATAGTCCCTCGTGCGTCTGTGACCCGATTTGCGAAGAGACAGTCTGGCACTTGCTCTTCGAATGCCCAAGGTTCAGCCAAGACAGAATGGAGCTCGAAGTAAAATTCGAAACCCAGCTTAGCCAGTCCACACTCCACACCATCATGGGGAGACCGGCTACTAGGATTCCATTCTTGGCATTCGCGAGCAAAGTCGCCACAATCGCAGCAAGGGCCAACAAAACGGACGTAACCTTGCGAAGTCGACCACACATTCGAACACACACAACAACAACCACAAACACACAAACAACAACCACAACTACACAAGCAACAACAAGCACACAATTGACTGATACACAAGTTACACACACACATTCTAACCAACGGCCATTATCAACGGTAGCAGCAGCGGTAGCAGCAAGCCTACAACCAGCCCCTAACATGACTACCACACAATTCCTGGCATGCGGAGAAGACGGAGTCCCTGGCATCAGACTGCGAGGCGTCGCTCTGTTCATGAACAGGGAACAGGAGAAGTTAGGCATAGGCTTTTGCATAGGCTCAAGTCGAGCTACGGCCCGAATACACCTTTCACCGGGCCTTGCCGCCTTGATTAACGGAAGCACCACCAAAACGAGCATAAAAGGCAGCAAGTATGCTGCACTACCTCAAGTGGAAGTGGCCACTCACCGATGCCGTCTAATGCGATTTAAAGGGAAAACAATTGCATTACTCGAGTGGGGAGAGGCTACTCCATTTGCTCAGGCAAGCTCATTGCTTCAGAAGATCGGGGAGGCAGGAGACTACACGTCAGCCGCGGCCCGAACCATAAGTGTGGACGCAATGGTGGTGGGAGGAGAAAGAGGAGACGTCGCAGACCGCTTTGGCTGTCTAAAGGCCTCAGAACATCATGAGGTCGTTGTTTATGAGGATAGAGGGGAAACCCTAAGTTTCCTCAAAGCCCCCAGACAACCAACAGCCAGCGCGACGAGCCCCACAAAAAGCCCCACCACTCAAAGCGGATCGGAAAGGGCCCAGCAGAAGGCAGCAGCCGAAAAAGCCGCTAAGAAGCAGTGCAACACCACAAACCCGGAGGACCGGGCCCGGTCGAGGAGTCGCCTGAAAGCATTTGGCACTTTCCTCAATGCACTGCTCCCAAGCACCAGCCATGCATCACCATCTCACAAGCAGGAGACAGCATTGGAGAGGTTCCTCAGAAAAACACCAAAGGAACCAACCCAGCAAAAGCCTAAGCCAACACGAGCCGACAAAGGGCAAGTCAGCCCGCCGACCCTCGCAGTAAAGTCGGGTACCACGGACCACGTAAAAAGCGCGTTCCTCGAGTACGTAGCAATCGTAAGAGCGACCAGAGATGTCAATCTTACGACATGCAGGAAGATCCTGCAGACCTTCCAAAGAGACACAGAGGGTCTGTTAAGGATACTGCTCGAGGAAGCAGGGGCAGCGGTTTACGACAACGTCTCATCCCAAGTCATCAAAGGGGAAATGACGGGGTCGTATATGGCAGCCTACAGCGCGAGGAGTGGTTTTGTGGCCCTGGACAAGGAAGAGACGGAGCGCTCAGGCAAACTCAAGTTCAGTGTGCCAAATGACGACCCGATAGTGGTTACCGCCAAATGTACTAAGATCATGCCGGATGATAAGATCCTGGAAATGGCACAGTCCATTTCGAGGACCCCAGGTATCCCGGCATCGCAGGAAAGTTGGGCTTTACCCAATATCAGGTGGATTAACGGAGTTCCGGGTTGCGGTAAAACAACCTGGCTGGTAAAGCACTTCGACGAGGACAGGGACGTGATAGCCACCACGACAACAGAAGCTGCCAAAGACCTTAGGGAAAAGCTTGCGCGCCGCTTAGGAGACCGAGCAAAGACCAAGGTGCGCACTATGGCCTCAATCCTAGCAAACGGTTTCAAGAGCCAAGACAAATGCTACCGTCTTACGGTAGACGAGGCTCTTATGAACCACTTTGGGGCAATAGTCATGGCAGTAAAGTTGTCTGGAGCTAGCGAGCTTGTCCTCGTCGGAGACGTTAACCAGCTCCCATTTTTGGACAGAGAGAACCTTTTCAAGCTTAGGTACACCCGTCCAGACCTGGTGGCTGGCATCACCCAGGAGTTTCTCTGCACACACCGCAATCCAATGGACGTGGCGTTTGCACTGAGTGAGATATACCCCGGTATATACTCCTCCAAGTCGTCGCTGTCGCGGGTCCACTCCCTGAAGGTGAAAGGTTACACAGGGGCGCAAATACCGAGCACTGCCCAAAACACCCTGTTCCTGGTTCATACGCAGGGGGAGAAAGCCTCTCTTGCGAGCCAGGGATTTGGTTCCGGTGAAGGGTCGCGCCTGCTAACCATACACGAGGCTCAGGGGTCGACTTACGACAGTGTCATCATCATCAACACCAAGTCCAGGAGGCTTCAGGTCCACGACAGCATCTCCCACGCGGTAGTGGCGGTGTCCAGACATAAAGTCAGTTGCGTCTATTATACCGACGACGCTGATGACGCCGCAGGCCGCCTTGCTAAGAGGGCGATGGATGCGCCGACTAAAGCGGTCGTCAACTACAATCTTAAGACGGCCATGCAGCATCGAGACGTAGTCGTCATAGAGGCCTTGCTCACGCTGACGAAGTCCCTGGTCGGCAGACATCACCAAAACACCACCTAACAAGTCCCATCCAAAAACTCCAACCCAAACACATACCCAAACCATCACCCTGTCTAAACCCTGTAAATCAGAAAATTATATATATATTTGTAAAGCTGCATGGTGGAGCGAGTCAGTCATACACATCTTAACGTCCTAACGACGGGGTTCTATAACCGGAACCGTCGGCCGGGACTGGTCTGCTCGCACTGCCATGCATCTTCCCCGAAAGTGTATCAATAGAAATAAGTAACAAAATAGTTAATAACATTAATATAAGTAGTAAATAGAAAGTAAATTGTAATGCCGGTGTGTGATATATATATATATATATAGTATTTAGTGAGGGATGAACTCACGTAGACTTAAGTTAGTTAAGTAAGCCAAAAAATAATTACCGACGTAGGAGTCAGACAATTGTAACTATAATAAGAAAAATAACAAACAAAAAAAAAACACTATTGAAAAGATCGCGGAGTGCCACATGTCCGCGGCAGAATATTGAAATAAAAAAATAAAAAATAAAAAAATACTCACCCAGTGAGCCCAAATACGAAGGTGATATCATGTCTGGTGAAGGGATTGGCATGGCCATCTTCCGGCTCCAACATGAGACCAGCTCAATAGTACCATATTATTTCAATATTTCCAATATTACATAAGTACGTCAACTTTCAACTTAAGCCAGGAAATGGATTACTAGTTGCCGGACACACATACGAAAGCAAGGTATTACAAAGCTAATAAAAGAAAACGTTTTTTTTCAAAAACCATTTACTTCACAAAAAATAGAACTGCAGATGCATAAAAATGTAATGAGCAATGACACCCGTCAAGTACATAGGTAGCGCACCGTCGACATAAAACAGACCGCATGCAGTAATCTTCCTGAACGATCGATTAACCAGTAACACATTCTTGCAGAGACGTCCATGGCACTCTGTATAGAAAACGAAATGTAAATTGTTACATGAACATAACTAGAGCATTATAAGTTTAGGAATAGCAAAAATACTGTTTAATGAATGTTTACACATAAACATCCAAATCCAACGAAAACACTACGACGTCATCAACAAGCGACGTGGCACGGTGAAGAGGGACCGGGAACGCGACAGAACACCATCATCGCCGCATTGCATCATCCGTCACGACCGCGCTCGGACATTCTAATGTGCTTTAAATATTTAGGTTGCTATAATTGTAAATAACTTAGCTAATACACCTTTTTATAACACAGTCCACTTGCTTTTCTTCAACCTAGGCCTAGACAGTGAATATATAAAATCAGTCGCTAGGGGAAATTTTCTATACTGTATTTTTTTTTCTGCTTGCTACGAACATAAATTAAATATGTAATGCAAATCAGGCGTTATAAAAAAAACTAACTTAAACATACGCATTGAGTTATCTTACATACGATTCTGACATATTGAGGATATTTCAAAACTGTGACACAATCTGCTTAAGTTTTCAAAACATTAGTAAAAAACTTAAGTAGCCCTTTTAGTGAATATAATACGGTCGGTGTTGGTTATGCGGGCCGTCTTATTTCATCGAATAATGCCTGTATTTGTTTACGATTATATTTCAAAACTGGGGCACAATCTATCTTAGCATTCATAATATAAGCTCTTTTCGAAATTGTAAGCTTCATTGCCTTTGGTTATGCGGTTCGTCTTAAATTATTTTTAGATGTCTATAATTATGATAATATGATGTATCTATCTATATTTACCTCTTTATTTCAAAACTAGGACACATTTGATATTGGCTTCTATAACATGATAATGGAATGCTTATGAAGCTAATTTTATAAACATAACTCTATAGATATTGGTCACTTTTAACATTTTGTCTCATCGTCATGTAAAAATGAAGAAAGGAGAAAAGAGAATAGTGAAAGAGAGAAGACACTAAGCACTACTATAACAACACAATAGACGATGAGGTTTTTAAATCTGCACCTGAAGATGTCAATCTTACTCTTACTAATGGATGGATGGATGTGTGTTATTAAATCACGCCAGAACAGATGAACAAATCTGAATTGAAATGAAAAATGAAGTTTGACAGATTATTGGCTGAAATGGTACATACTTCTTATCTTGATCTAATGTTCCCATGGGATGATCAAACACATTTTGCAAAGCCGCTGGCTGATGCTAGTATTATGTTCTTACTTGTATGGTTCGGATTCTTCATAAGCCGTACACACGCCGTTGCAGCTTCCTCAACAGTTATATAAAACTTTTCACAGTAAATACTATGCATGATTACAAGTATGATATCCTTTGTGAGAAATAAAATAAGACCAAGGCTCCGAAGCCAAGCCTGTAAAATAAACTGAATTAGGCAAAAACCCATAGAAGACACATACAAAACTACTAAAGAAAAAAACATGTCTAATTAAAACTTATCTGATTCAATGAAAATAATTTTGCACCTACTTCATTTCCCATTTCAGCAGTCCCATTCAAGTTCACATAGATCATAAAGTTGAAATAACATAAAGCCCGTTGGAATGCGCAGAATGTGTAATATAGAAACTAAAAATTAAAAAGATGTTTGTATCAGATACATTATTTTATTTTATCTCTAGAACACTTCTGGCCTTCCTTGAGGAGCTGGGGTAGATCAAATAACTTATTTATGCCACCCGTACGAAAAATACGAGTTTGGACCGACACCAGCCCTTAATGCATATATACACACATAATAATATCTAACATTTCGGTTCACGTATAGTCTTGAACTTACCAATATCTTAAAAATTTCGTTATACAGATTGTAAGTTTTCAAAATATTTCCATATATCTTAATTAGTTTGAAATATTTTTCATTACAGTCGTGTTCATAAGTCATCATCAAAGTTTCTTTGATCCACTCATCAAGATACTTCGTCAATAAAATAATAATTCGGATGGATATTACAAAATTGAGATCTAATGAGAAACACATGAGGTCGCAAATTTCATCAAAAATAAAGCCAATGTCTGAAAAAATTAAAGGGCCAAAATACAAAGCATTTAGAAAAATATGAACACAGATAGTGGTTGTAGTCGAGATCCAGTTCCAAATGATAAAACTCTGAATATTTTTACTGAAATCGATGCTTATGTTAATATTTTGGAGATTCAAAATCAGTGAAACGTTGTCGTTCTTATACATAAAATCCACAATAAAAATCATCGAAAACCCAATGAAGTGGGAGGTGAAATTCACGACGGTAGACAGGGAGAATATATCGTATCTAAATTGCGTTGTTTTCACTTTCGTGTCTTCTACAGTGAAAATTCTTATGAAGCATAATGCATTTATACAAAATGTTAGACAGAAGGCAAACAAAAAATATTTTGGTCCACTTGCATATATATGACTTTTTTGCACGCAAAACTTTGAGGTTAAAAATAGATTAAGTGGAAAATTAAAAGAGTGAGCTAGTTCTTGCATATCTTTTTGTAGCTGATTATTTACTAACATTTTTCGTGTTTGGTGTGTTGTGTTTTGTAGCAACATCAACTGACGGACACTTCGTAAATAAGACGTAAGTTTTTTTCACCTTATATTTTAAGGCAAGGCCGCAATTTTAATATTCGTAATTGTTTTGAAATTGAAAAATGTTCAAGTATGTCGGAAAACCACCTCCAACTACCACCCACCGTAAACAGTAAAATTAATCAATTGTAAGTGTTTTTACTGCTATTTTTATTTTAGGATACCGTATGTCTTCATGAAAAATTTAATTCTTATAGGATTACTTTGTGCGTATCTTGTTCTGGTGGATCGAGTCCCTTTTTCCAGTCCTCTATTGTAGGGATTTGGACCTTATAAGACCTTTCAAACACAAATATAGTTTGCGTTTTATCGGATAACATGCTTGTTAACCGATCCAGGCCTTCATTCTCATCGAACTTTGTATAGTTAGTCTTTGGCTTAGAGGCATCCCATAGTCCAGCAACAGCAAGACGATGTAGGTGTTCGGTGCTGAGGTCATCATGTCCTGGAGACTTACCCCTAGTCATACACCCTATGGTCTTAGCTATGTCTGCAGCTGAGAACTTAACTATTGGTTTGAGGGCAGTACTCTGCGAGTCAGCATCGATCAGCTCAGAAGGCTAATTTGTTTACCGAGGTATATGTATTTGTCTCAGTACTTGAGTGGCTCGCCACCAAAATAAATAGTATTGTCTTTGTGTTGTTAGTCATCAGCATAGTTTTGGATACCTAGATTATTGCAAACGACTGTTGAGCCAGTCGAATATACATTCTTGTGAAATACCGGTTGTATTATTTTGCTTCCGAACATAACATAACAGTAGGGTTCTTTGATCTTAATACCCCGACCGAGTTAGTTTTGTTGACCGAGTCACCTCGAGAGTTGCTATAAACAGAGAGAAAGAGAGAGCAGAGACCGGAGTGTTGCTATAAACAGCTGTATTGAGAGAGGGTTGCCTTGTCTTACTCCTTTTTTATCGGAAACCATGGCCCAGCTGTCTCTAGAATTTACTCTTGCTGTTATCATAATTGATTACAGAAATGATTTATTCTTTTTCTACCCCTTGTGTTATTAGAGTTTCCCATATATTTTTAAGCGATACACAGAGAAATGCTTTTTGGTAATCGATATATGCAATGTAGAGTGGTATATTCGTGTCTCGATATTTTTCAATGAGAAGTTCTATTATGGGAATGTGATCACTCGCTGAGCTTGCTCGATAGGTTGACACGTTTCTAATGAAGAGTTTATTCTCCTAGTTATTTTTGAGGAGAAGAGTTTGTAGATGGTATAGATCGCCTTTTTTATAAATAAGAATAATGTCATATTCAGATCATAGGAAGGGTGTCTCCAGTTTCAATAATGAGGTTCGATCGTTCAGTCAGGTTGAGTTGTTGAACCAGTTTTTATTATTTCTTTTGTGATTCCGTCAGAACCTGCAGCCTAATTGCGTAAGTCAAAGCAAACAAGTTGGAACCTTCCCAAAAACGACTTTTCGTATTGCATATTACACTCTGAAACGGAAAGGTTATGCTCCTTTCATTACCAATATTTTGACGTAGAATTGATTGTAAGAGAATGCTACGCTTTCATGCGAAAGAATCGAGATAAAACTGCACTATTGGTATTGTGTTATTCAAATGTCATATATCTTCAACTCCGTAGTATCTCTAAGTAGTCTGTGTTCAACTCAAAGTAGGATTTGGAAAGCTAACGCTAGCTTCCCAAATTAGTTTCGCAATACCGAATAAGTTGAAAGAAATGATTCTGATTCTTTGAAAGAATCAACTTGTTTCCTTTGCAGAATTCACTTACGCAATTAGGCTGCTGGGCTTTTCTCTGACTTTAGAGCTTTCATAACTCTTGTTATTTCACTTAGTTCAATCTGAGGTCCAGATAAATTGCTGTCGTTATAGCTTGGGTATTTTTCTCTTCTATCCGTACTAATTATTTCTCTGGTACTGTGTAGATTCTTATAAAAGTGTGTTGCTACGGTAATGATGTCGTTACGGTTGTTGAGTATTTTTATACTGTTTTAAATCCGTCGATTCATGTTTTATTTGTTCTCAGCTCTTTGTAAGCTTTCCTTATGCCTCCAGTTTGATTTATGTATTTCTGTACCTGTGATCTGAGTTATCCCTTTTTAGGGTTTCGTACCCAAAGGGTAAAAACGGGGCCCTATTACTGAGACTTCGCTGTCCGTCGTCTGTCTGTCTGTCTGTCTGTCACCAGGCTGTATCTAATGAACCGTGATAGTTAGACAGTTGAAATTTTCACAGATGATGTATTCCTATTGCCGCTATAACAACAAATACTAAAAACAGTATAAAATTAATATTTAAGGGGGGCTCCTATACAACAAACGTGATATTTTTGCCGTTTTTTGCTCGATATTAATAACGGCAACAGGTAGACGCTTGAAATATTCACAGAATATTTAGTTGTATATTCTCTTCAAAAAATAATAATTATTAAATTAAAATAAAATAAATTAAGGGGGGCTCCCATACAACAAACGTGATTTTAATGCAGTGTTTTGCGATAATGGTACGGTGACCTTCGTGTGCGAGTCCGACTCGGACTTGGCCGGTTTTATTATATACATTCATTGCTCTAGATTTGCTTTTTGTAATCTGAAGTCCCTTTCGTCTCATTATTAGCTATTTTGTGCGCTTTGGCAGAATTTTATGGGATTTTTTCTTTGTTTTCGTTTTGGATTGCATGCAGGCTTCTGGTTATGGCTTTGATAATGTAGTCGTAATAGTTTTGAATTGATTTATTAAACTCTGTATTTAGTATCTTGTTTATGTACTCATTGAATTTAGATGTATAATTTTGGTTAGTTATTGTTTTCTTTTGATGGTTATTGTATTTTGTTCGAGTTTCCTTTGATTGTATATGTGTGATAGTTGGTATAACTGACCTGTGGTCTTAAGGGTAGTTTATATTCAGTACTTCAATATTTGGAATATATGGGGACGGTTTGATAGAACGAGATCGATTTCGATTATATCAATCTCTGTCCCCTCTCATGCCTTTCGTCGTAGCCATTCGATTTCATGTTAAGATATTCTTCTTCTATTGGTTTACCAATTTTTGCATTCCAGTCGCCCATCAGTATTAAGTCTTTATTATAATATTTTGATCGCTTTGGTAAGTATACAATAGAAATTGTCGATTACGTCTTGGTTTGCTTTTTCCGTAGAGCTATAGATTTGGTTTTTTACATACCAAGTTTAGAACTGCGACTCTTTCTGTAAGACCAATCCAACCAAAAACATTTTCATGTAAAATGTTGCCAAGACGAGACCATATGGCTCGCACTGTCAACAGTTATCAGATCTCGTGTAAAGCCAAGTGCTAACTAACTCTACAAGCCCTAACTTCACAAATTCTACCTCTAAATCAAAATATGTGGCTTGGCCGTTTCGCTGCCGATACACGGCCGTAAGGTGAAAAAATTATTTCCTGTTTTTTTACTTTTCTGTAGTACAATAGATCTTGTAGTAAAATTGGCTTTTTTTAAATAATTTTAAGAAAAGAAGTTCACTGCTTGTCTATCACCTTATGGTAATGTCTTGTCAGTATTTGTATACTTATATTATGTGTATACTTATATTCGGTCAGGATCTGATGATGGGATCTTGGAGAAATCGAGGGAACTCCTCTAATATTATAGGCATACATATAGCGATTTTGGTATTTTTATCAACAATGCAATCATCTGCACTCAGAAAGTAACATTTGGTGAAGTGGAACTGGTGAAGAAGACCACAGATGGCCAATAGAATTCCTTAATGCTAAGTATGTCATGGGTTATAAGATATCTTGAATAGTTTAACGACTATGATGAAACAAATACGTATAAATACATAGTGCTGATGAAAATGGTACCATCGAACTGATCTGATGATGAAGCCGGCAGGTAGGCACTGGTACTCCGAAATAAAACAATGTATCCTAGTCGTGTATGGGCTTATTGGAATCGTCATGAGATGTACTTTCGCTATATATGAATTTTATGGCAATTGGAAGTACCTATCAAAACTAAAAAGAGATAAATAAAAAACTTTTTAACAAAAAAACAAACCTAATTCCAAAAAAACACTGCAAAACGAAAAATAACTTTCTTTTCCGAAGTCGGTGTCGAAACACGGAAAACAATAGGTACCAAAGACTTTTTGTTAAAAAGTTTTTATATAGCTTTCTTGTACTTGTTTTTCTTCATATTTGTATAATATATATGTATTGTACGAAAAGCAATAGTGGTAGTTATTTTTACAAATAAATAATTATAATTATGCCTTTGCGTAGGAATAAGGGTTGCCAAATGAAAATACCTTTTGACAATCACTTACTAATTATTACTATAAAATCTGAAGTTACAGGCATTCTTTTTGGGACCCGTTACAATGCTATTTACGAACTTTATCGTCGACCGGTCGCTGGTGGCGCGTGGAGGCAAGTGCAAGAGCGCGGGGTTCGCATGGCAGACGGCCTGTCCGCGGCGCCCGCGCCCCGCTCGCCTAACGCTCGGAGCCGCGCTCCTATTGGCTCGCATCGGTGGCGTGATGTCTCTCGCTCGCGATTGGCTCCCGGCTGAGTTGCCAGGTGCAGGCCGAAACAATGGGAAAAAAAATACTAATACTGTAAAATAAAGGTGCTTCTTTCGTGTAGAAACTAACTGTCATAACTAAGACAGAAATGTTAAATAAAACCAAGGAGAAAACATAAAAAATAAGATTTGGGGGCCGAGTCACCACGTCCTTTGATTCTCTACACGTGGTCCCCGGGTGGTGCTAATCAGGTGACATCTGGTGGTAGGCTTCGGCCGAAGGCTTGCAACCACCCACCGGGTAAAGGCGTACCGCCAAGCGGCATAGCCGTGTTCCGGTACGATGATCGGTGTAGCCACTAGAGGAGTTGGGTCGAGACAGCTGTTCCACTGCAGACAGACCAGCTTGACGCGCGCTGTTATGGGCGTATCGGGAGACTAGTCGCGGAGGGTAGCGGGAACCGAGGCACGGTGCGCCGCTGGCTGACCGCAGGTAGTTGGGGGCCCTAGTAGTGTGCCAGCCACACACGAACGGCTGCCCCGCCAACTGTCGTTATAAAATAATAATTCTAATAATCGAGTTTTGGTTTGGGATTGTGGGGATGTTGTCCCGCTTCCATTGGCGTGCCCTCAGGGGATTGCTTATGTAGAAAATAGTAGCTTTAGGTTCGGAAAATTCGAGAACAATCAGATTTTCTGGGTGAGATCGCAGCGGCGGGGTGCGTTCTTAAAATTCTCATCCGGGCTGTCATTGATTAATAGTGTTTTGATGTAATTTAGTTATAAATTGGGCTATGGAGACTTGGAAGGGTGAGATGTGGACCTGGGAGGGTGTATTTCTTTGAGGGGTAATTGTTCCACGTGAGTTCTTCGAAAACAGATTTTTTTTGGAAACGGTTTATGGGATTCGGTGTTTGAGTTTTTGATTCTGGTGTTGTAGTATAGGAGCGCGCCCGGCCGCAGTTTTTTTGCTCGGACAAACTGCGTAGTGGTGGCGACGGTTTTTTAGCGGACCCGCTTGAGTGGAGCCCGGTGATTGCGAGTGGGCTGGAATTATCACGAGGGTGTCGGCCTCCGTGCAGTTGAGCGTTTCCTGTTCATGCCCGCCGTGAATGAACGGAATCTGTGAAGCCAAAAATAGCTGGTTGCCAGTGACCGCGTGCGTGGTGGGCAGGTAGGTAGGTGAGCAGGCAGTAAGGGTTGATGGTCAAGGCAGG
Organism: Anorthoa munda; assembly: GCA_945859665.1. NCBI lineage: Eukaryota > Metazoa > Arthropoda > Insecta > Lepidoptera > Noctuidae > Anorthoa > Anorthoa munda. The sequence continues at coordinate 20,443,818 of OX243894.1, read as the reverse complement.
CAATCGGGCAGGCAGGCAGTAGAATAGGTAGCAGGACGGATAGACATGCAAAAGGGTAAGTACGTAGGCACCAAGGGGTGTGGAGGCCGGCTATGACTCAATACGCCAAACAGCGAGGCCTCTGATGCCAAGAGATGGCCGTTGAAGGTAAGGTCCAGGAAATAATGGTCTCTTTAGGGAACCACACACAATATATTTAATTAGAGCACTTCAGAAAGTAATATCTCTTACACAAGCTAGAAATTCACAGTTTTTAAGAGTTTTCAGAATAGAAAATACACTTGGTATGAAAGTACTTAGTAGTCAACTGACATTCGGCGTTCAGTCCAGATTCAAAACTAAAAAAGCTGACGCCCGTTTTTTTCTCGTTCTTCCCCCTCCAAATTTCAATTTCAAATCTCAATTAAGAAATCAAGACCAGAACGAATAAAAAACGGTTCACAGAGGAGGGGCAGTCTGTCGCTGCCCTTATAATAAAGTACAACTAGCTTAAGGAAGGTCTAGGTAGTCCATGGTACCTATGTTATGTCTATGGCTTAATAAAATAAAATGGACAGATGTCATATCAGTTAAAAATGTCAGAGTATAAAATATATTCTATGATTTTTACAAATTAGCAGTAAAAATAAGTTTTGGATGTAAAAACAATGAGAGATAACTAAAGGTATGATTTTCAGGTGCAAACAGTAAAAAGAATACATAAAAATGAGTCACATGAGTTGATACAATATCAAAAGCTATGAAGATAAGGTTTGTAAGGTGTGTTATAAAACGAAAGTAGACTAAGAGATGTGGAATGAATATCACAACTATTACATTGTCTCGCGTGGATATGGATCCACATCCACTTGATTTTGAGTTTACAACATGGGTTGTAAACTCAAAATCAAAGGCGAAATGTAGGTGTATTTTGATTTACTAATGAAAAGCATAAAATATGTTGTCATAATTTACATTGGCATAACGAAATTCAGCATAATGATTATTACGCATAATTTTATAAAGCATAATGTTATAAACTCATTATGATATTTACACGTTATAACCGTATAATAATGTAACAGTATAACTCATATAAAAACAAACATGTGCCTTACCGGAAGTACTTACCTATATGGTAGGTATTTTGTATTAGGTAGAATAGACTCTTTTTAATGTAAATTTGTAATCACCTAAAACGCGCACATCCATAGGTGTCAAAAAATAAGTCGCAAAATTATAAAAACAGTAGTAAAACCAAGTGTCATTTGGCAGGAGGAGGGGAGCGAGGGGGGTGGGCGGGAGCCCCCTCTCCCCTGGCATCACTTTCATTAAAAAGTAACGCAACGTTCATGAGAAAAACAAATTATTTTAACCTAACCTCACACTGTCAAGTTGCTTCTGTATCGATTTCGATGATAGAATGTCACTTTTCTAGGACCTCTTGCTGGATATACATTGAAGGGTAATTTGTATTTAGAATGATCATATTACCATCAACTATCAGGGCGTCTGAGAACGTCCAGGTGTGTTAAAATATAACATGGATAAATAGTAATCTTATAGGAATACATCCTATATTTAACACAAATAAAGTGTATTATTACCTACGGGTTATTATATTACTAAGCAGCTGGTTGGCTGGCTGGTTCCGTATGGTGCCGGACGTAAAGAATTTCACCATCCCATGTCTTCCGTGGGTGTCGTAAGAGGCGACTAAGGGACAAACCAGAGAATGGGCAGCAGCGTTCTCTGTGCTTCTATAACAACCATACTGCGATCGCCAACCCGCCTGCCAAGCGTGACGATTATGGCGAAACCCCCCCCATGAATAGCACAAATAAAAAATGGCCCCTAGTGCCCGGCAGCCTGCCTACCCTCAACTACGGTAGCGGTCGAGGTTACGGCATGGCAAGGGGTGCCAAGAATCTCCGGACGGGATCCGGCTACCCCAACAAACACCAACGACTGGACCTGGCAACATACAACACGCGCACACTTCGGACCGACGAAAAGATCACCGAACTCGAAGAGGAATTGAGCAGGTTGCGATGGAGTATTATAGGGTTATCTGAAGTCCGAAGAGAGGGGGAGGACTCGATAATCCTCAAATCCGGCAACCTGCTCTATTGTGACCGGCAGTCCCAGGGTGGTGTCGGGTTTATTGTCCACAAGTCCCTTGTGAACAACGTGGTGAAGATCGAGAGTGTTTCGGCCAGGGTGGCGTACCTTATACTCAGAATATACGCAAGATATTCGCTGAAGGTCATACAGGTCTACGCCCCAAACTCGGCACACAGCGACGACTAGGTAGAGACCATGTATGAGGATATCTCCAGAGCCATGCATGGTTTCAAAATTCACTTCACTGTTATCATGGGGGACTTCAACGCGAAACTGGGCAAACGAGACGAGAATGAGCTGCAAGTGGGGCAATTTGGAGTTGGACATCGGAACCACCAGGGTCACCTACTGGCCAGTTTTATGGAGAAGGAGGGCCTCTATATGATGAACTCCTTCTTCAAAAAGCGTGAACATAGGAAGTGGACCTGGCAGAGCCCCGATGGTGCAACAAAAAATGAGATCGACTTCATCATGTCAACCAGGAAGCAAATGTTCAATGATGTCTCTGTGATCAATTCGGTAAAAACCGGGAGCGATCACCGCATAGTAAGAGGCACATTGAATATTAATATTAAGCTTGAAAGGTCTCGACTGATGAAGTCCACGCTGCGTCCAGCACAGATCCAGGTCCAAAACCCCGGGAGCTTTCAGCTCGAACTCCAGAATCGTTTCGAGTGCCTAGGGAGCTACGTGGACGAATACAGTGACGGGTTCGTGGAAGCTGTCCATACGGTCGGGTCTAAGTTTTGCAAGAGCCGTCATACAGATAGGAACAAAAAGCTCTCTGATCCTACTCTCAAGCTTATGAAGGAGAGACGTGAGATGATCCTGCAGTCTTCCGATGAGGCGTGCAAATACCGGAAGCTCAATAGACAGATCTCCAAATCCTTGAAAAGAGACCTCTGCCGCTTTAACACCTATCGTATTAAAGACGCGATTGAGCGAAATAAAGGCTCCAAGGTATTTTCAAGGGATCTGGCTATTGGGCAGAGCCAGCTCACGAGACTGAAGACCGACGATGGCAGGATCGTATCCGCTAAACCGGAGCTTCTGAGGGAGATCGAGACATTCTATGGGTAGTTGTACACATCAATCAGCAAGCCCGTTGCGAGTCTCGCAAACGACCCAAGAGCTAGATTGACCCGACACTATACCGAAGATATCCCGGACGTCAGCCTGTACAAGATTAGGATGGCTCTGAAACAGCTTAAAAACAACAAGGCGCCGGGTGATGAGGATGACGAAATCACGGCTGAACTCCTGAAGGCGGGTGGAAAACTGGTCTTTAAGGCCCGCCAGAAGCTGTTTGATTCCGTCATACTCGAGGGCAAAACGCCACAGGCATGGTGCAGGGGTGTGGTGGTACTCTTCTTCAAGAAGGGCGACAATGCCCGGCTGAAGAACTATAGGCCCATCTCACTTCTTAGCCATGTCTACAAGTTGTTTTTCAAGAGTCATCACGAATCGTCTCGCGCGCAGGTTTGACGATTTCCAGCCTCCCGAACAAGCCGGATTCCGAAAAGGCTTTAGCACCATAGACCACATACATACGCTGCGGCAGGTCATACAGAAGACCGAAGAGTATAACCTGCCTCTCTATTTAGCGATTGTGGACTACGAGAAAGCCTTCGATTCGACCAAGACTTGGGCTGTACTGCAGTCTCTCCAACGGTGCCAGATCGACTACCGGTACATTGAGGTGTTGAAGTGTTTGTACAAAAACGCCACCATGTCAGTCCGTCTTCAGGATCAGACCTCGAAACCAATCCTGCTCCGGCGCGGCGTGAGACAGGGAGTCATTTCTCCGAAACTGTTCACTGCTGCGCTGGAGGATGTCTTCAAGGTTCTAGATTGGAAGGCGCTTGGCATCAACGTTAATGGCGAGTACATCACTCACCTTCGGATTGCCGACGACATAGTAGTCATGGCTGAGATCATGGAGAGCTTTAGTACAATGCTCGATGACCTCAATAGAGCTTCCGAAAGAGTGGGTCTCAAAATGAACATGGACAAAACCAAGGTCATGATGAATGCCCATGTAACACCCACTCCTATCAAGATCGGAGACTGTTTACTCGAAGTTGTAGATGATTATGTCCACCTGGGACAAACGATCCAGTTGTGTAGATCCAACTTCGAGAAAGAGGTCAACCGTCGAATCCGACTCGGCTGGGCGGCGTTCGGGAAGTTGCGTGGTATCTTCTCGTCCAATTTACCGCAATGTCTCAAGACAAAAGTCTATGACCAGTGTGTGTTGCTCACCACATTGATCACCTATAGGACCGAGACGTGGTCGCTCACAATGGGCCTTATCAGAAAGCTTAAAGTCACCCAAAGGGCAATGGAGAGGGCTATGCTCGGAAATTCCTTGCGTGATCACGTCAGAAATGATGATATCCGCAGGAGAACCAAAGCTACCGACATAGGCCGAAGAATTGCCAAACTTAAGTGGCAGTGGGCAGGGCACATTGCTCGCAGAACGGATGGCCGGTGGGGCCGAAAAGTTCTGGAATGGCGACCGCGAACCGGAAGACGATATGTTGGAAGGCCTCCCACTAGGTGGACCGATGACCTGGTTAAGGTTGCGGGAAGGCGCTGGATGCGAGACGCACGGGATCGGTCAATGTGGCGACGCCTGGGGGAGGCCTATGCCCAGCAGTGGACGTCTTTCGGCTGAAATGATGATGATGATGATGAAGCAGCTGGGGCCGTACTATAAATTGTCAATGTAAAAGGTATAGTGGTATATTCGTCATTTATAGCTCTGTCTCTCTCTCATAGTGTAACCATGTTAGTTTTAACATGGCAGAGTATAGCCCCTGGCCTTTCTAAAGAGCATTAGCTATAAGATCTGTGTATGGCCCCTCCCTGTGAAAAACGATGTAAGTATGAATAAGTATTAAGTATTTTCTTTCAAACTAGCTTTTTGTACTGAAAGTTACTAAATGTAATATCACTTCTCAATTACATTATGACTGCGTCACCGAATGGTGTTACCGTAGCGGAGTTCTGGACCAAACATAATATTTTATTTATTTTGCCATCAACACACTATGAAGAAGAAAACTTGTGCCAACAATACACACCCAGTGAGCCCAAAGACGATGGTGCTATCATGTCTGCTGAAGGGATTAGCATGGCCACCTTCCGGCTCCAGCATGAGATCAGCTCAATAGTACCATATTATTGCAATATTTCCAATGTTACATAAGTACGACAACTTTCTACTTAAGCCAGGAAATACTTGAAAAATGGATTACGAGTTGCCGGACACACATACGTGAGCAAAGTATATACAAAGCTAATAAGAGAAAACAACATTTTTCAAAAACAATTTACTTCACAAAAAATAGAACTGCAGATGCATAATAACGTAATGAGCAATGACTCCCATCAAGTACATAGGTAGCGCACCGTCGACATAAAACAAACCGCACGCAGTAATCTTCCTGAACGATCGATTAACTAGTATCACATTCTTGCAGAGACGTCCATGGCACTCTGTATAGAAAATGAAATGTTACTTGTAACATAACTAGAGCATTATAAGTTTAGGAATAGTAAAAATACTGTTTAATGAATGTTCAAACACATACATCCAAATCCAACGAACACACTACGACGTCGCCGTCGTCAGTAAGCGACGCGGCACGGTGTGGGGTAACGGGAAACGCGACATGACACCATCGCCGCATTATATCGTCCGTCACGACCGCGTTCAGACATATAGTTTGCTTTACTTAGGTTGCTATAATTGTGTACCGCCTAATAATAGTAGTTTACGCAACGGTCATATAATAGAGGTTATTAAAACACGAGTGTGGGTTTATCACTCGAGGCAAAGCCGAGTGTGATAATAGTATCACACAAGTGTTTTAATACCTAATTATATGCCGTTGCATATACTATTATATCTTCACGTTGGTTGGCGCAGTGGTTGAGCGATTGACTGCTGCGCTGCGTGTCGCGGGTTCGAATCCCGCACGGAACAAATATTTGTATGACCTACAGATAGTTGTTCCGGCTCTGGGTGTTGTGTATGTGAGTTTATATGTTTGTAAACGGTACAGGAAGAAATTCCTAGTGTGGGGCAATGTTTTAAAAAAAAAAGAACAAGAACAAAGAATATAGTTGAAATAAAACAAAAGTGGGATTGGAAAAATATGTGGTATGACGGCAAATTTAGATTATTAATGCGCAGCGTATGATATCCATATAAAATTACACTATTTTTAGCCTTTTTTTTTGAATTTTCCATGCCATAAAGTCATAATAGCATTTATCATTTAACTTTCTCGACTTTGCTGTAATAGATTATGAGAAATTTCCGCATCTAAAATATCGGGCGGAGTCAAATTTTATTCACATTCACTGTTATCAGACATTTTTAAGCTAGAATTAAAATACCTATGAAATTCAGTACAGCAAAACGCATGAATGGCGCCAAAACCTGGCACATCACCGCATTAACCGCGCATGTGCTAAAGCGGGCGTTGACAAGTAAAAATTGGAATCAAAACTTTATATAATAGGTTCTATAAAAAATGGCGCGTCCCGCATAAACTTACAACACACAAAAAAATTTGATGGAAACTCCTTGGTGATTTAGATACCCTACAAGTTTCATGAGATAATAACAGAAAACAGCTACTTTTTCAGCGCAAATATCCAAATAATTACAAGATATATGATAAATCATTTAATGCAAATTTTTGTGTCACATAGTTACCTAATAAATGTACATTACATATTTTTGATAACTGCTCAAATTATAAAAAAAAAATATCCTAACACATGTTTTTACGAAATCCCAAAAAACCAGGTTTTTCAATTGCTTTTTCAGTTTACTAGTGGCGACTAATAATTTGCAAAAAATGGTATGGACTGGGCATATAGTATACTAGTAAGTCACCAATTTTGTTTTTCAAAGTTAATGTATTTGTACTTAAAAATAAATGTTGTCCACGTGGAAAAAAGGCTATTTTGACATGTGCGAAAGCGTCTATGCGAAATAATATGTTATATATAAAAATAACTGGTAAATAATTTGAAATATGAGGTGTTTATATATCAAATTCGAATCCAATTTTTATATTTTATTTTTGAGTACTTATTTATTTTTATAAATTGTCTAAATAAAGCCTTATAAACCGTTGTGCTCGCGCGAGGCATTCAGTCATTTCAGTCTCGGTCAAGGGCTTGTAGACGACGGACCTGTGTCGATTTCATTTTTGCCGCTCCCGACGAAACTCGAACATTGCGCATGATTTTGTACTTGGCCTAACCTGTTTTGATACTAGGGTATTTTTTTTTAATTTAATATTGAAATTTTGTTAATGTTATATATGTTATGGACCAAGTGATTAATACGGCATTATTCATGATGCCTGGGTAATGAAAAATGCCCAATATGAGTAACCAATATGATTAAAACTATTGAAGTAATTAAATTGACCGGGCTTTCTGAATAATGCCCATCACTTATTGAGCAGGGCAATCAAAACTTTGTGTTTTTTTTAAATTATTTTAATGTTGACATTAGTTTTAATATAGAATAGGTAAGTACGATACTATTTCAGCAAACAAAGTTGACGGAGCCCCACCGCGCGGGGCTCCTATTTCTGTCTGCAGGGTTTAGAGTAAATCACGAAGGATATGACGGGAGCTGAGTTGCTCGCTCACTTCAGCTCTCGTCATCTCCTTCAAACCAAACCTATCCGTGTCGGGGTGCCCTAAGCTCCCGAGCACGCTCTTTGGCTAATTCATTCACCATAATTATCGAATTGCCCAACCATTATGTAGCGATATTAGTAATGACCAGACAATCACCACTATATCAGGCTTATTGGCAACCATAGTCCTGTCAGTGATGATAGACCGATCCCAATACAACGTGACATTGCCATTTTTGAGAAATGTGTCGGGCACATACCTATAGGCAAGGCACTTCTATCATATCTATTTATTACTCTAATTAATAACAACGCTGATATTTTATGCAGCATACATAGTACAAAACATATAACCTAGGTATAAAGACTGGAGTAATGAGAATATCTGTTACGCATCAAGGTTTTTGTTCCCGCTGCACCGTGCGAAAACGCACACTACAACTGTCTTTGGTAGTTCGAACGCTCACATACACACTGCGCTCTGCTCTCAAATTGGAAGGGGCTTTTAACTTTTTGGATTTGTCTTGTATCTTTATAGAAAAAATTGTTTTATAGCATTATTTTATTAGAAAATAGTGTTACTATAAGATTATATTTTTTAATTTCGGTATTGTGTTTATAAAGTATGTCAATATAAACTAGTTTTGAAGTTATCAATTCGAATATTATGATATGAGAGTAGATAAACCTTTTTATGATACAGTCCGCTTGCTTTCCTTCAACCTAGGCCTAGATAATGAATATATAAAATCAATCGCTAGGGGAAATTTTCTATACTGTGATTTGTTTTCTGTCTACTTCGAACATAACTAATTCAATATAATTATAATACAAATCTGGCGTTATGAAAAAAAAAATAACTTAAACATTAGCAATAATATTTGGTTCGGAATATTTACCATGTATATTTTGTTTTTGGTTGAGATATTATTGCTAATGATTGTGACTAAAACTTAACTTAAACATACCCATTGAGTAATCTTACATAGATACGATTCTGAAATATTGAGGCTATTTCAAAACTGTGACACAATCGGCCTAAGTTTTCAGAACATTAGTAAGAAACCTAAGCCCTATTAGAGAATATAATACGGGCGGTGTTGGTTACGCGGTCTGTATTAGTTCATCGAATTTAATGCCTGTGTACGTTTACGACTATATTTCATAACTGGGACACAATCAATCTTAGCTTTCATAACATAAGCTCTTTTCGAAAGTGTAAGCCTCATTGCCTTTGGTTTCGTGGTTCGTCACATTTACCTCTTTATTTTAAAACTAGGACACAATTGACAATGGCTTCTATAACATGATAATGGAATGCTTAAAACGCTATGTAATAAAAATAAACTTTGCTATTGGTAACTTGGATCATTTTGTCTAATCCTTATGTATAGTTAGGAAGGAGAATTGTGAAAAAGAGAACAACGCAGTTAAACACTTACTATAACAACACAATAGAGGATGAGGTTTTGGAATCTGCACTTGAAAATGTCAATTTACTCTTACTAATATTATAAACGTGATAGTTTGGATGGATTGAATCTGGATTGCAATGAAAAATGAAATTTGGCACAGAGATAGATTATTGTCTGGAATGGAACAAACTTTTTATCTTGATCTAAGGTTCCCTTGGGATGATCAAACACATTTTGCAAAGCCACTGGCTGATGCTAGTAATATATTCTTACTTGTATGGTTCGGATTCTTCATAAGCCGTACACACGCCGTCGCAGCTTCCTCAACAGTTATATAAAACTTCTCACAGTAAATACTATGCATAATTACAAGTATGATATCCTTTGTGAGAAATAAAATAAGACCGAGGCTCCGAAGCCAAGCCTGTAAAATAAACTGAATTAGGCAAAAACTCGTAGAAGACACAAACACTACTATAGTAAAAAAATATTTGTTTTTAAAACTTATCTGATTCAATGAAAATAATTTTTCACCTACTTCATTTCTCATTTCAGCAGTCCCATTCAAGTTCACATAGATCATAAAGTTGAAATAACATAAAGCCCGTTGGAATGCGCAGAATGTGTGATATAGAACCTAAAAATTTAAAAAGGTGTTTGTCTCAGATACATTAATTTATTTTATCTCTAGAACACTGCTGGCCTTCCTTGAGGAGCTGGGATCGAATAACACATTTATGCCATCCGTACGCAAAATACAAGATTGGACCGACACCAGCCCGTAATGCATATATACCCACCTAATAATATCTACCATTTCGGTTCATGTATACTTTTGAACTTACCAATACCTTAAAAATTTTGTTATACAGATTGTAAGTCTTCAAAATATTTCCATATGTCCCAATTAGTTTGAAATATTGTTCATCACAGTCGTGTTCATAAGTCATCATTAAAACTTTTTTGATCCATTCATCTAAATACTTCGTCAATAACATAATAATTCGGATCGATATTACTAAATTAATATCTAATGGGAAACACATAAGGTCGCAAATTTCATCAAAAATAAAACCAATGTCGGAAAAAATCAAAGGTCCATAATACAAAGCATTTAGAAAAATATGAACACAGATAGTGGTTGTAGTCGAGATCCAGTTCCAAATGATAAAACTCTGAATATTTTTACTGAAATCGATGCTTCTGATAATATTTTGGAGATTCAAAATCAGTGAAACGTTGTCGTTTTTATGTATAAAATCCAGAATAAAAATCATCGTAAACCCAATGAAGTAGGAGGTGAAATTGACGACGGTAGAAAGAGAGAATATATCGTATTTAAATTGCGTTCTTTTCACTGTCGTGTCTTCTACAGTAAAAATCCTTATAAAGCATAATATATTTATACAAAACGTTAGAGAGAATGCAAACAAGAAATATTTTAGTCCACTTGGATATATATGACTCTTTTGCACGCAATACTTTGAAGTTAAAAATAGATTAAGTGGAAAATTAAAAGAGTGAGCTAAATCTTGCATATCTTTTTGGAGCTGATTATTTAGTAACATTTTTCGTGTTTGGTGTATTAAGTTTTGTAGCAACAGCAACTGACGAACACTTCGTAAATAAGACGTAAGTTTTTTCACCTTATATTTTAAGGCAGAAAGGCAAGGCCGTAATTTTAATATTCATAATTGTTCTGATATTGAATAATGTTAATGTATGACGGAAACGTCGGAAAACTACCTCCAACTACCACCAATCGTAAATAATAAAATTAATCAATTGTAAAGTGTTTTAACTTCTATTTTTATTTTAGGATACCGTATGTCTTCATGAAAAAAAGGACCCTTATAGGATCACTTAGTGCGCCTGTATGTCTGTACTAGGGATATTACGGAGGTGGCAGGCCTAATAAAATAAAGTAATATACACATTAATTAAGTCAGCCACTTCAATTGCAATTAAAAAATAAAGAAAACCTTGCGATATGAAGCAAGCACAGAACTTCCCTGTTCTCAGGCGACATGCATAAACCTGTTCGTACACGTTAACCCCAGCCACCGGGCACGTCTCACTGGCCGCTATCCGTTGCTTCGACCTCCGAATAAAACCTCCGATTTAATGTGTCGGAGCTGAAGTCGGGTAAGTGATCAATCGGAAGTTTCGACTTTTCGGAGTTGGAGTCGAAGTTCCGTAACTTGCCTAGACTGTACAGTCACAGCCAAGTTTCTCTGAATCTACTGGACTGATATAGTTAAAATACACATACGAACTTTTCGGTCACGCGGATGACGGTCTTTTGCTCATTCAATCAAGTACTCGAGCTGAACTTGAAAACTTGGCTGGCACTTGCCTACGATTAATATCTCAGAGGGGTGATCGAAACCACCTCACCTTTGCTCCGCACAAAATTTATTAACTCATTTTGAAAGGTAATCTTAAATCGTGTCCTACTATTAAATTTAATAACGTTCCCGTAAAATGGAAGCAGTCCGTGTGCTATCTTGGCCTAGTGTTAGAGAAGAATTGGTTGGCCTCCCACAATCGGAATTCCCCTAACGCGAATTGAGAAGGCGCATAAGGTCGCATGGAAGAATATCAGAGCACCTACACAGACTAAGTGACATTTGGCTAGCAGCCCAAGATCAAAGACAGCATCAAAGCAAGCATCAAGTTATCATTTTAGCATCAAGACTTCATACAAGACAAGACAATCACATCGATCTTCACCCAAAACAGATCGATCTTCAGCAAGTTTTAAGAAAGTTCACCGTGAAAGAACTACACAATCAGCAGGGAAAATCAACCGATTTATTTGAATTTCCTATTTTTCAAGTATCAAGATGGAAGAACTATTTCACAAGCAGCAAATTGCCATCAAAGGCATGCAACAATTTTGGTCAAAGGTTCTTTTATATATTTAGATAGATGATTGGAATATTGTGGTTTACTACAACATGGATATGTACTGGCAAGGTTCAATGAATACATCCAAACGCTCAAACAAACACGTGACATCATACAAGATCAAGTTCACTGTGACGTTATCATACAGCAGCTACGTCATGCGTTCTTAGAACTCGAGCACTAAAACCAAGTGTTGCAAAGTCAGCATTCCGGCACGCGACCCGGGATACTGCGTCAGCGCCGAGGCCTTATCAATGGCGTGGGATATCTCGCTAATAGCCTATTCGGAGTGCCAATAGGTTCTACCTGCGGTCACCGGTCGGCGCGACAACAACAATGGATGAAACCGAACGGGATATAACAAATACAGTTGACTTGATGAGTGACCCGAGTGTATTCTATGAGCAAGAAATGAAGGAAGAGGAACAATACTTACAGGAGAATTCACAGGAAGAGTGCGAAAATTACGAAGAGCAGAGACCAAGTAAGAGAGACAGAGAAGACGAAGATGAGGATGGGTGGACGGAGGTTGGCGGAAACAAAAGCAAGAGATATAAAGGGGAAAAATTCGAAATTTACATTTCATCCAATGATAAAATGCCGAAACAGTTTGCACTGGCCAAAATATTTAAAAATGAGGGAATACTTAATATCGACAAGATTAATTATATTAATCCTTACAAGATCCGAGTCGATGTGAGAAATGAGGACAGTATGGAGTTACTAGAAAAGTGTAAGGAGATTACTGACAGAAGTTGGAGAGTTCAAAAGGCTATGGAAGTGAATTTGTCCTATGGTGTAATTAGAGACGTAGACATCGATCTGAGCGTATCAAGTGTGCGGAACCCGCGGAACTTGTATCCGTCCATAGACTCATGCGCAGACACTCTGAGGGTGAAGGTTGGAAGCCCAGTGAGTCTGTACGCCTATGCTTTAAGGGCTCATTCCGTCCAGCATATATTACCATTGATGGATTGCGTATACGAGTCGAGCAGTACATTTTTCCAGTGACCCAATGCTCACGCTGCTGGAAGCTTGGACATACGGCACAAATATGTTCGTTAGCTAAAGTTATATGCCCAAAATGTACCGAGAATCACGAAAATTATGATACCACTTCATTTAAATGCAGCAACTGTAATGGTCAACATATGTCTTTAGTGCGATCTTGTCCAGTATACTTAAAGGAGAAGAGGTTGAGGGAGATAATGGCTGAATTTAATTGTACATACCGACGTGCTTTGACAATATATGTCCCAGTTAAAGAATTCAAACCAGTTGAACGTGTCACAACAGTGCCAGAATCGACTTGGCGGGTACACAGGCTGAGAAGTTTTTAGCCTTTTCAACCTATCTACAACAAACGCGTACAGAAGTAGCAGCACAGGCGCCTAGATTTGTCAGCCATGAAGCAAGTACTAAGAAAGATACTCCAAAGTCTTACAAACAGAAACAGAATACGAAACTTATTGAAGTTGACATGTCGGTACAAGATGATGCGATGGATAGACAAGAAGATACAAAAGAAGAGAAGAATAAGACGAGAGAAGTACAATTCAGTGAGCTTATAAATAGGCTGAAGGAGATTCTGTTTTTAAAAGGAGAAACAGTTCATCAAAAGGTGCAAAGTTGTTTAAAGTACTGTGTTCAATGGGTAATATTAGTAGTAGTAGAAAATATTTCGGACTGGCCAATATTGAAGCTTATATTAGATTATTTCGGTTACAATGAATAATAATATCATAAAACTTAATATTATGCAATGGAATGCACAAAGTGTCCGTCCTAAGTCATTAGCGTTAGAACAAATACTATGCCTCGAAAAAATACACATTGCGGCTTTAAGCGAAACCTGGCTGGAACCTGATAGTGATTTTAAGATGAATGGCTATAGAATTTTTCGTAAAGATAGGCATGAATCATATGGTGGTGTAGCATTACTGATACATAGATCTGTAGAAGCTTGTTTACATATGTTTAGGAGTAGTAATTCAGATATTGAAGTATTAATGGTCAAAATTCACAACTGTGAATTCATTGAATATGTATTCTCCGTTTATTGTGCACCTTCAGTTCGCACCAATCAAACAGACTGGGAGAATCTATTTAACAGCGTAGATAAAAAAGCTGTTATTTTAGGTGATTTTAACGCTCACCATACGAACTGGTCGTACAAAACAGACTCGCGAGATTCCCAAATATACGACGCTCTCTTAGAAAGTAATTTTGTAATTTTAAATGTTCATGTTCATCATATCAAATTAGTAAACAATCAACTCCAACCATCTTCACCTGATGTGACATTAGCTACTTTTGACATCTCAATAAGGCTGAACTGGTACACTACAAATGAAAACTTGGGCAGCGATCATCTTATTATTAAGGTGGTTACGCATTTGGAAGGGAATCGGGAATTCATAACTTTGCGACGTAACTACAGGAAGGCAGACTGGCTATCTTACTGAGATTTATTAGAAGTCCTGTTTAAAGTATTTATATTAAGTGAGGATGTCCTTCAAAAATCATATGACTCATTTGTTAATTGTTTGAACATAGCAGCAGATCGCTGTTGGAGTTATAAGGACACCAAATAAAATAACTGTTTAAGGGTTTGAATAATAAGTTTAATTACCCTTTGTTTTGTATGTCGGAAGTGTGTGTTTGCACATGAGGTCCCTACTAAGGTAGACATAATACTGTACAGTCCCGTACCGTGACCGGCTAGTATTTCAGTTTCAAGTGTTGACAAGGGCTCAACTAATAAACTATATTTTAATGGTTAGAGAGAGAAGGAATGAAGTGTTGAATAGTATAGATTTATTTTTGATAAACTCCAACACGCCCCCTCAAAAATAAATCCCTTTCTTTTTAATACCATCATCGTAATAATACAAATCTCAAACCATCTTTATACAATAATATAACACACACCTTTCTTTCTGGGAAAACAATATTAACATGGTCCAACATTCATTGCACAGGATTAGGGAAACCCAGAAAACCTAATCAGACCAATCAATGATTACATCTATTGTAATTAATTAAATGTTAAAGTTAGGTATTCATTTACTTATTAACAAGCTCTTATAATTAAATATCCGTATAATTATTACCAAGCTTTTATTATTATCACATTATGTAATCATCCTTGTAATTATAACCAATCCTTTTATAATTAACTTATCATTTTTATTTTATTTTTATTATAACCAAGCCTTTTTATTAAATCCTTATTATCACGTTGCATAATACATATTTGCAACACCACCCCGAACTTCATACTCATTCAGAGACACACCACGGGGATTTTGTCAGGATAACAGACAGCTGGTTAATAGAAACATAAAACACATTCACACACTTTTTCTCAAATTGATTTTATAGTTTCAATGTGTTTAGATGGTTTGTGACTGGTTGGTTTGCTTGTGCATTTGCATCCATTATTATCCTTATCAATTTAAGTCCTTTGGTATCACAATGCCAAACCTCGACACCAATTACTTTTCCTTTACAATTTCATATTAAGCTTTGTAAGCACCTGTACAGATTTCACTGGTTACTGCCTATTTGTGGCATACAAATCACATTGTGCAATGATCAAATACTACAATGATCCCGTATTACTTTTTCTATCAATTACGACATAGCTTTTTGTCACAATGAACAAAGCCACTTCCAATAATTTAATTTGTTTATTAACTTAGGATTTATGGTTCGTTTTAAATTTCTCAAGAGTCAAGACCCTTTGAAGTGTGACCATAATGAACTATTGTTTTTGCTTGCATTTTGACTCAAAATATTTATAGAAAAACTTAAGTCAAGTGGCCAACATGATAAGCTTCAAGCACACAACGAAATTTCTACAAGGGGCACTTGTAATTTCACACGACTCTAATACTTCGTACTTCATAATATGGTTTATTTTCCACTCTGGGCAGGTACAAGTATTGACTTATTTACATAAACTTCTCAGGTACTCTTTACATACGCTGAACAAAAATAACTTTGTTTTCTGATCGGGTTATTTTGCTTACCAGAAAACCTTTTGTCGCATTTCAGTCTATCATATTAAAAGTGTTCAATCAGTAGTTTTAGAACTATACTATATAGTACATATTTAAATCAGCGATAGTCACAAGATCATTCACATGTAAAACTTAAATACAATTTGTTATATGACTTAACATACATAACATCACGCCTGTATTACCCAAACGTTTAGATTGAGGCTTAGTACACTATATTATAATACATACACATTGTTGTCAGTTTCATAAATTATTTTCAAAAACTTGTACATTATAGTACACCAACATGTCATCAGTTATGTTTAGGTCTTATGTTATAGGGGCGAGTCTACTGCCGTCAACCGGGCAGAAGTCCAGACTCTGGGCTTTACTTGATCTGCATTAAAAATGTTAATGCACCGATTCACTGATGAGTAATGAAAACCCCTTTCTATAAAAGCTTGTTCCAACATTTGGAACTAACAGCTCGCAAACTGATTCAGTCAATGTAATTTCTTAAATGAATATAATATGAATATGACTTATTTTCCTTTGCTAGCCGTATACACATATTCAGTCGGGATATGCTTGGACATATTATATAATTATGTATTTAGATTTCCTTCATTAATTTCCCATTCAATGTGAAAAGTGTACTAGTAAATTAAATTGACTCGCTAAAGATATTAATTTTAAACCTGCGATCTTTGTAACTAATGTTCTGACTTAAACCACTAGCTATTTATTCACAGGTTTTCAAAAACTCATCATCTTTAATCGTAAATGCCCATTTACAATTGATCAAAATAGATTTATTATACATGATTTTAGTGATATACATCAGGTATCATTTACAATAAGTGAATTATATTACTCATTAGTAATTTCCCATAAATGTTTACTATACATAGATTTAATTTCTGAATAAATAAAAATTCAGCACACAACAAGTCAGTAGATATTATTTACCAAAAATACAGTCGTCAAATCGTTTTCATTATTTGAAACAGATAACATGTTTTGCTCTTAGCCTTAATTTTCTGTTTATTATTTTATGGTAAAGTTAACTCATTTCCTTTGTGGAGGAAATGGAAAGAGATCGGTTCAAACGCTCCACTGTTTCTTTAACAGATTTATTACCAATTATACCAGACTTAAAATTATTTATTCACATATATATTCTGATTTATACTTATAAGATCCACACCTCTTCACCAGGGTGTACCAACTCATGCCGTTTGCATGTAGTTATGTCAGGAATTAAATCCTATTAATTCACATGTACATAAAATCTGATATATTTTTATCAGATCCACACCTCTTCACCAGGGTGTAACAACACATGCCGTTTGCATGTAGTTATGTCAGGTATTAAATCCTATTAATTCACATGTACATACAATCTGATATATTTTTATCAGATCCACACCTCTTCACCAGGGTGTACCAACTCATGCCGTTTGCATGTGGTTATGTCAGAAATTAAATCCTATTAATTTACATGTACATACAATCTGATATATTCTCATCAGATCCACACCACTTTGCCAGGGTGTACCAAGTCAGAATTATCAACAGAGTTATTGCTACTTTTAGCCATAATCCGTTCGGGCTCAGATTTCACTGGCCATTTGATAAGATATTAATTTTATCCATTATCACATCACTGACTCTCACAAAAAAATTGTCTACCATACCTGCACCTCAGGTATACCATTTCGTTTATAACCAACGAATTATTTCTCTTTGACAACACATTGTCAAATTCCGTTTTCTTCTACTTATTACAAAGTAAACAGTAACACCAAAACATTTAAATACTTTAGTTGTGGCTTCTTTTTATGCCATAACACATAAGGCGAGTTATTTACCTCAGTGCTCTCCAGAACAATCTTACCCCTGAATGATTTGACACATTTAGACCCTAATAGTAGAAACAACTAATTACATGTACGACTCCGTTCTATATTATTCATTGTTCTTATCATCCATTCGACAATTCCATTGAATGCCGTTATACAAAGCACTGTATTGGTAACTAATACCATTTCGAGTTCAGAACTCTTTCATTTAATTGGATACAATTTCCTCTCCATTATCACAACATAAGTTAGGCATAATTCTCAGATCAAAATGAAATCCCGAAACATAACAAAAACATCTGGGCTATCACAAGAAACACAACTCAGTTATTGTTTTCAATAAACTCAAGTGTCGTAACAATCTGTGAGCACTTCAAATATCTACTTTAAACATTACTTTTGTTTTCAATTTATCAATAGCCAAACAAGCTTGTTTTCCATAAATACAAGCTTCACACAATTTTTCGTAAGGCACAATATAATTAATTGTATCACTTTTAGAAAAAGTTTAATAAATTTGAAATCCAAAAATATAATTTGCCTTTATGGCCTCACATTTCGTTCCACAATAAATCATAATGATTATTTACGAATCTATTTACAAACATTTGCTAATTAAAGCGTTTATAAAATGCAGACAATTAAAGTCTATTAGATTATTCAAAGACTTACCCTTTATTACCGGTTTAACATCTTTGAACACAATGACTCCGCCGTTTTATCAAAAACGACAGTCATTCCTGCTTGCTGCTTTTTGCTTACCGATATTATGGTATCTCGCAGAAAAGTACATTCTGGAGCACACCTGGAACGCCCATCTGACAGGTAACCGGCAGATCTCCTTCCTTCGTCGCGTGTAACGCGCCATCATGCCTGCCCGTCACGAAGGCAAATTCAGACGTATTTTCATCTTATGGTTTTGGTTTTTGAACCATAATATGCACCTTTATATTGCTCCTTCTTTTGTTTTCAATGGCTTTACCATTTCTTGAGTTCTTAACTTTGTAAGTTTGATTTCATGATCGAATAATCTCGTTATCACAAACGCTGGTATTATATTATCTTCGGTCAATTGTGATCCAGTCTCGATTGCGGTGACAATATTGATTTTTATATTCACTAAAGTCATGAAAATATTCATAACTTTTTTAAAATCCTTTGGCTTTACACCTGCAGCTTCTAGTTCAGTAATCTTTTTCAAGAGACAGCTACGTCGCACTTCAGCACATATGTTTGTTGGAATTTCATTGTCGACAACGTTCAGTAGGTATTTCAAGTTCACTTAATAATTTTCGATATTCGAAATGTCTGCACACTTTACTTATTTCCGTCAAAATGTTAAATGTTCATATCACATTTTGATTTTAAACAGTCTTATTCCTTTTTATTTATTTCACTAGATACACAACTCGTTTTTAGGGTTCTGAAGTCAACAAGGAACCCTTATAGTTTCGCTCTGTCCGTCTGTCCGTCCGCAGCTTAGCTCAGAGAATGTAAGTACTAGAAAGCTATAATTTGGCATGTATATACATATTAATAATTCCAACAAAAGGGTAATATAAAATCATGAAAAATATTTTTTTTTCGGGTACCTCCCATAGACGTAAAGTGGGGATGTATTTTTTTTTCTCATCTATCCCATGGTGTGGGGTATCGTTAGATAGGTTATTCAAAAATATTATGGGTTTGTTAAAACTATTTTTAGATTCAGAGATTCGTTTGCGTAAAATTAAGCTTTAAGTTGCAAATTTATGTTAGAGTCAAGTGTCCCCCCCCCCTGCCAGCGAAATGGTTGCTCTTGGTTGTACTTAAATAAAGTTGATAGCTGTATAAAACAGAGTAAATATAATGCTTACGAACCATGTAAAAATATAAAAAAATGAAATCATAACAGGCTTTACAAGTTTACGAGTAATAGTCGACCAACTTATAAAATGTACTTGGCACAGTAAAATTTTTGTACAAATGCCATTGATAAATTACTTAAATAACGTTGTTAGCTGTGTAAAACAGATAGTAAATATATGCTTATGAACCATGTAAAAATATACAAAAATAAAATCATAACATCCTTAATAATAATGATTTCTAAATTAATAATGTTTAAGCTCGAATAACGCATTGGAGCGGCCAGAGTCGTTTGCAGTACCAGAACGTAGTCCATACGGCTCATGCGCGCGGTGGAGTCTATTTTGTGTTAGTGCAGAAGTATTTTTGACGTTTTGTAATTAAAATGTAAAAGTAAAGTCAAATTAGATTCGATTTCCAAGCAATTTACTTATTTTCTTTTGTCGATATCCTTCTATAAAGTCAATATTCGACCTGACTTCATCACTAATTGAGTAGCGTAAAACTTTCCAGAATGAAATAGTGAATCTGCGGTATTAGAGGAGATTTGAGGTGAATACATACGATTTTTTTCTAATTCCGAAAGAGAAATAAACAAGGAGCGTGCACGCAAGGATCCAGGAATGAACTATACCATTCCCCGTTGCTCTAACGCGCGCTCGTATCGGCACCTTTCGCAATTCGCACCCGCGGTGGTACTCAAATAGATAATATTTTTCTTACTTCAGTTGCGAAGTTGGATTTTATAACTCCTTCTTCAGTTACCAGTTAGTCCTTATTTAGTTTAAGTCAAGAGTGAATAGATTACATCTAGGCAAGCGTGCTGCACCGTAGACCACATCATCGCTTACTATCAGGCGAGGTAGTGGTCAAACGCGAGAATATAGATTAAAAATCCTATGTGGGCCCGTTTTTAGACTTTGTGAGCCGCTGAAACCGTTCTAATGTTCATGTAACAACAACAAAACCCTCTTTTTAGTCCGCATTATTTTGCAACTTCGGAACCCTATTACTGCGCGTGGCCCGACACGCACTTGGCCGGTTTTATTATTTAGTGTCCAATAATTATTTTCACTTTGGCTTAGCGCTCTGGGCCCATAACCTGTTGGGGTTATAAGGACACCAAATAAAATAACTGTTTAAGGGTTTTAATAATAAGTTTAATTACCCTTTGTTTTGTATGTCGGAAGTGTGTGTTTGCACATGAGGTCCCTACTAAGGTAGACATAATACTGTACAGTCCCGTACCGTGACCGGCTAGCATTTCAGTTTCAAG
Source organism: Anorthoa munda (assembly GCA_945859665.1). Classification (NCBI taxonomy): domain Eukaryota; kingdom Metazoa; phylum Arthropoda; class Insecta; order Lepidoptera; family Noctuidae; genus Anorthoa; species Anorthoa munda. The sequence goes on along the minus strand of OX243894.1, from coordinate 20,422,725 downwards.
TGTTGACAAGGGCTCAACCAATAAACTATATTTTAATGGTTAGAGAGAGAAGGAATGAAGTGTTGAATAGTATAGATTTATTTTTGATAAACTCCAACAATCGCTTCATACCATATTACAAAAAAACCCTCTAAAAAGTAATAAATAATATGTACTGGCACACTAGCACTTTACGTTTAAAATACCTAACTACTATTTAATTTTATCCAAGCGTCGTCGCGTCGGGGGACCGCTAAATACCAGCTATTCTTTGTATAACAGAACACTTTCTTTATTGCTGGGTAGGTTTTTAAGCCTCTTATGTTTGGCAGTACCTTCTCCAATTTCGCGCCTCACACTTATCTATGCACTTATAAAAAAGCCGTGAAGTTACAGTTACAGTTTAGTCTTATTATGAAATATGGAAATTAATCTGTCTTTAATTAGATTAACATATTTTTTTTTTTTTTTTTTTTTCTATATTTATAAAAACTACGGTTCTTAATAATACATTACAATCTAGCCTTAATAGACTAATAAGCAATTTAACTCTAACTTATTATTATATTGTATAATGTTATGACTAAGAATAGTGTCAATTTGCACTTTTATACAGTTCGGTAGCACTTTCTTAGAGTCTGATACGTTAAAAACACTTAGTTCACGTGTTACATGTATAGCACAATATTGTTTGCTATTATTTTTTTCACTTATAACACACCTTTACTACACTAACTCAAATGGTTTAGTTCTCTTTAGCCTACGCACTATGTCCGTGTTATCTAGCAGCTGGATTGCTTCCACATTCACATGTCGATGAAGTCTGTGTTCGTGGGCTTCAGCAAAGTTTTGAATAACGGTGGTGACGAGTTTCATTTAAAGGTCGCGGTGAAGGTCGTCATTTCTGATGTACCATGGTGCATTAACAGCATCTCTGAGTACTTTATTTTGGAATTGTTGTATAATTTTAACATTGCTTTGTTTAGTACAGCCCCATAGTTGGATACCATACGTCCAAATTGGCATAAGAATATGCTTGTATACTATCATTTTGTTGTGTATTGATAGACAGGATTTCCTTCAGAGTAACCAATACATATTTTTGTACCGTATATCGAGTTCCTGTCTTTTCTTTTTGACGTGGGATTTCCAACGCAACTTGGCGTCAAGAGTTATACCAAGGTATTTGGCTGTATTCGCATAAGGCACTTGCATGCCGTTTATATAGACTGGGTGGTAATCGCGGTGTTTATTAGTGAAGTCAATGTGAATCGATTTTGACTCATTCAGTTTGATCTTCCACTTTTGTGTCCAGTCGTAAACTTTGTTCACAGCTAGTTGAACTTTTTCTACTGCTTCTTTGTGGTTTGAACCAATAGCCATAATAGCAGTATCATCAGCAAAGGTCGCTATGGTGTTGTTTTCCAGCTCTGGGATATCACATGTGTATACCAAGTACAGGATTGGGCCTAACACACTTCCTTGTGGTACTCCGGCCTTAATAGTTTTTAGGTCAGAATATGCGTCCTCTTGCCTTATCCTGAACATTCTGTTGCTTATATATGACTCTAGAATATCTGAAAATTCGGGGAGCATGCGTCTGAGTTTGTATATCAGACCCTCATGCCAAACTTTGTCGAAAGCTTGTGCGACATCTAGAAATACGGTGGCGCAGACTTGCTTGTTTTCGAGCGTTTTTTCGATGATGTTTGTTATTCTATGTACCTGGTCGATGGTAGAATGTTTTTAGATTAACATTGATAAAGTTATTATTAATAGAGTTACCTGAAAATTATTATTGTGTTTTTAGTTACGTACGAACTTAGTTTTATGCTTAACCTATAAATAGATTTGTTATCGTTCTAAATAATGATGCAATGCGTGCGCGCAGCACGCGGGTCGCGGTGCAGTTTTCTTGTACTTACATTAATTCTTTATAATTTTTTTGTTGTATTTCTAGCTTAGCGGTCCCCCAACGCGACGACGCTTGGATAAAATTATATAGTAGTTAGGTATTTTAAACGTAAAGTGCTAGTGTGCCAGTACGTATTATTTATTACATTTTAGAGGGTTTTTTGAGTCGGGGGTTTTTAAATTTTTAATTTATTTTTATTTCATGCTTTTTAAACTTTATTTACTAGTAGTCACGCTACGATTGACCATTTTTGGGTATAGTTGTCGTTAGGACTTGTTGTAAATATTATTACGGGTAGTGTGGCAGACGCTGGTAATATAATAAAACCACATAAATAATATTATATAGTTGACTGTATTTAAATTGAAGCACAAGGTACATTAATAAAATATATAGGTACGTGTAACACTGGTAGGGTGCGAATGATGACTGACTTAGGATCGTTCACATGAACGGGATGAGTGGATTATTATGTATGCTTCATACATAAATTGGCTACTCCAAAGACGAAACCTCTGCTGTAAGTTACTGAGGAGTTGGGTGTCCTGTGATTCCTGGTGATGCCCCAGCATCAGGTCAAGATTATGTATTATGTTTTAGCAATATCATTGAACTGACAGTTTATCTCTCACAATCCCCTATCCATCACCAGCACCATCCACCATCAGATCCTGATCACCATCTATCAACAACCTATTCAATGAGACCATTCCAATGAGTCCAAACACGATATCCATGCTGTAAGTAAGCGTGGAGTTGGGTGTCCTGCTGATTCCTGGTGATGCCCCAGCATCAAGTCAAGATTATTATGTGTTGGCAATATCATTGAACTGGACAGTTTATCTCTCAATCCCATATCCATCACCATCCATCATAAGAGCCTGATCACCATATATCTACAACCTATTCAATGAGACCATTCCAATGAGTCCAAAGACGATACCTCTGCTGTAAGTTACTGAGGAATTGGGTGTCCTGTGATTCCTGGTGTTGCCCCAGCATCAAGTCAAGATTATTATGTGTTGGCAATATCATTGAACTGACATCAAGTCAAGATTATTATGTGTTGGCAATATCTTTGAACTGACAGTTTATCTCTCAATCCCCTATCCATCACCAGCACTATCTACCATCAGACCCTGATCACCATCTATCTACAACCTATTCAATGAGACCATTCCAATGAGTCCAAAGACGAGACATCAGCTGTAAGTTATTGAGGAGTTGGGTGTCCTGTGATTCCTGGTGATGCCCCAGCATCAGGTCAAGATTATTATGTTTTAGCAATATCATACAACTGACAGTTTTTCTCTCAATCCCCTATCCAGCACCAGCACCATCCGACATCAGGCCCTGATCACCATCTACCAACAACCTATTCAATGAGTCCAAACACGATACCTATGCTGTAAGTTAGTGTGGAGTTGGGTGTCCTGTGATTCCTGGTGATGCCCCAGCATCAAGTCAAGATTATTATGTTTTGGCAATATCATTGAACTGACATCAAGTCAAGATTATTATGTGTTGGCAATATCTTTGAACTGACAGTTTATCTCTCAATCCCATATCCATCACCAGCACCATCCATAATCAGACCCTGATTACCATCTATCTACAACCTATTCAATGAGACCATTCCAATGAGTCCAAACACGATACCTATGCTATAAGTAAGCGTGGAGTTGGGTGTCCAGCTGATTCCTGGTGATGCCCCAGCATCAAGTCAAGATTATTATGTGTTGGCAATATCTTTGAACTGACAGTTTGTCTATCAATCCCCTATCCATCGCCAGCACCATCCATCATCAGATCCTAATCACCATATATCTACAACCTATTCAATGAGACCATTCCAATGAGTCCAAAGACGAAACCTCTGCTGTAAGTTATTGAGGAGTTGGGTGTCCTGTGATTCCTGGTGATGCCCCAGCATCAAGTCAAGATTATTATGTTTTGGCAATATCATTGAACTGACATCAAGTCAAGATTATTATGTGTTGGCAATATCTTTGAACTGACAGTTTATCTCTCAATCCCATATCCATCACCAGCACCATCCATCATCAGACCCTGATTACCATCTATCTACAACCTATTCAATGAGACCATTCCAATGAGTCCAAATACGATACCTATGATATATTTAAGCGTGGAGTTGGGTGTCCTGCTGATTCCTGGTGATGCCCCAGCATCAGGTCAAAATTATTATGTTTTAGCAATATCATTGAACTGACAGTTTTTCTCTCAATCCCCTATCCATCACCTATCTACCATCAGACCCTGATCACCATATATCTACAACCTATTCAATAAGCCCATTCCAATGAGTCCAAACACGATACCTATGCTGTTAGTTAGTGTGGAGTTGTGTGTCCTGCTGATTCCTGGTGATGCCCCAGCATCAAGTCAAGATTATTATGTTTTGGAAATATCATTGATCTGACAGTTTATCTCTCAATCCGATATCCATCACCAGCACCATCCATCATCAGACCCTGATTAACATCTATCTACAACCTATTCAATGAGACCATTCCAATGAGTCCAAACACGATACCTTTGCTGTAAATAAGCGTGGAGTTGGGTGTCCTGCTGATTCCTGGTGATGCCCCAGCATCAGGTCAAGATTATTATGTTTTAGCAATATCATTGAACTGACAGTTTATCTCTCAATCCCCTATCCATCACCAGCACCATCCACCATCAGATCCTGATCACCATCCATCATCAGATCCTGATCACCATCCATCTACAACCTATTCAAAGAGACCATTCCAATGAGTCCAAAGACGATACCTCTGCTGTAAGTTACTGAGGAGTTGGGCGTCCTGTGATTCCTGGTGATGCCCCAGCATCAGTTCAAGATTATTAAGTTTTAGCAATATCATTGAACTGACAGTTTTTCTCTCAATCCCCTATCCATCACCTATCTACCATCAGACCCTGATCACCATATATCTACAACCTATTCAATAAGCCCATTCCAATGAGTCCAAACACGATACCTATGCTGTTAGTTAGTGTGGAGTTGTGTGTCCTGCTGATTCCTGGTGATGCCCCAGCATCAAGTCAAGATTATTATGTTTTGGAAATATCATTGATCTGACAGTTTATCTCTCAATCCGATATCCATCACCAGCACCATCCATCATCAGACCCTGATTAACATCTATCTACAACCTATTCAATGAGACCATTCCAATGAGTCCAAACACGATACCTTTGCTGTAAATAAGCGTGGAGTTGGGTGTCCTGCTGATTCCTGGTGATGCCCCAGCATCAGGTCAAGATTATTATGTTTTAGCAATATCATTGAACTGACAGTTTATCTCTCAATCCCCTATCCATCACCAGCACCATCCACCATCAGATCCTGATCACCATCCATCATCAGATCCTGATCACCATCCATCTACAACCTATTCAAAGAGACCATTCCAATGAGTCCAAAGACGATACCTCTGCTGTAAGTTACTGAGGAGTTGGGCGTCCTGTGATTCCTGGTGATGCCCCAGCATCAGTTCAAGATTATTAAGTTTTAGCAATATCATTGAACTGAGAGGAGTCTAAATTTCAAATCGATTAGACCTATGAAAGTTGCTCATATCTTTACCTCAATTAGTAGAGAGCTGATTATCTTAAAATGGCTGAGAATATTTTCTTAAACCATGACTAAGAACACTCTCGATTAAGTCACCTTTTATACAAAAAAAACTAAATCAAAATAGGTCCACCCGTTTGGACGCTATGATGCCACAGACAGACACACATATACACAGATACACAGATACACAGCAACACACCTCAAACTTATAACACCCCTCTTTTTGCGTCGGGGGTTAAAAATAAACCATAATCCAAGCAATAAGTTTTCACCTAAACCGTATTGGAACGCTTCCCTATCCAAATGTGTAGCTGAAAAGCGTCTAGCACTTTCGGAATTCCGATGGAACCCTAATCCTAATAATTTAATTAAATTGCAAGACAAAATAAGAATCTCTCAAAAATGTATCCGTCAATCTCGAGATAAATCTTGGCATGAGTTTTGTACTTCATTGGATGGTAAGATCACTCAAAGTGAAATGTGGCGCAAACTGAAGTGGCTAAAGGGTTATAATGTGCCCCACTCCTACGTAGACAAAGAAAAAGCCAATAATCTATTGAGTAGTTTAACACCTGACTATGTACTTCCTAATGACCCGGACTTTACGCCCGAAAAAACAAGGTTAGATATTTATATCACAAGACAGGAATTAGACACTTGTTTGCGCCATAAAGACACGTCGCCGGGTAGTGACAGAATATCTTATTCAATGATATACAATTTACCTTACAGCGGAAAAAGCATTTTATTAAAGTTGTATAACTTATTCTACGCATTTAGTTTTGTTCCTTTGCAGTGGCGAGATATCTCACTATTATTCCGATCCCGAAACCAGGTCGTGATCCTCAGTCATCCGGATCTCTGCGACCTATAGCCATGATATCGTGTATTTGCAAAACTTTTCATAGTATTTTAATTAAACGTTTGGAGTGGCACATAAAGAGAAATAACTTTTTATCTTCCCATACATCAGGTTTTAGAAAACATCACTCAACTTTAGACAATCTGGCTAGCTTGGTGTTATCAGTTCAAACCGGTTTCTCTCATAATCAGATGACGATAGCCGCCTTTATGGATATCGAAAATGCATACAATAACGTAGATATAAAAAGTTTAGTATGTATTTTGCAACAATTAGGAGTTGGTTTTTGATGTGTAGATATTTATGGAATTTTTTAAAAGAAAGATATTTAAAAATGCAGGTAGATTCGGTTTCATTTTGTAGATATACATGCCGCGGTTTGGCTCAAGGCGGTCCTTTTTCGCCTCTGCTTTTTAATTTAGCTACTATAAAGATTTGCAATAATATCAATAATATTTGTATTTCCCAATACGCTGACGATTTTGCATTATACACAAATTGTGACAATATACGGGAAGGAAGCAATCAGATACAGTTAGGACTAAATAAATTCGTTGAGCTGCTATCTGAAATTGGGTTAGAGATTTCACCTACAAAAATCAAAATATGTGTTTTTAAAAAGAGGGTTTCGGAGTGAATTGGTTGATGTAGCTATAAACGGAATGACATTGGAAGTGGTAGATAATGTGAAATATTTGGGACTATGGATGGACAGATCTTTGCGCTGGGCGAAGCACATAAATGAATTGAGAGGTAAAAGTCTGAGATTATTAAATATTTTTAAAGCTGTGACGGGTGCGGGTTAGGGAATACATCCGATTGTTTTGAGACGGGTCTATATAGCTATGTTTTGTAGCAGGTTGGATTACGCTAGCGCGCTATATGACAGTAGTTGTAAAACACACTTGGGCAAGCTGGACAAAATACAAAACCAATGCATGCGCATTATCGGAGGATTCATTAAAAGTACAGCAATACACGTGATGGAATGCGAACTCCATCTTCAGCCACTGAGTGCTCGTAGGTATTATCTTGTAGTCAAGTTCTGGTTTCGATGCAAGTCCTTTTCAAGTAATGGAATTATTAAAATCTTAGATAATTTAAGTAACGATTGTCGTAATGTTTATTGGAGGTACAAGAAAAAACCCCTTTTAGTTTCAATCCATGAACATTTAAAAAATACTTTAGTTTATTCAACAGCACAGTTAGAAATGTTTTCGTTGGACCTATGGGTTAGTGGTATAGACCTTTCAGTGGTACTGGAACCAGATATTAATACCATATGTAAGCCAAAACACCAGTATAAACCTAACGAATTACAACAAATTTGCAATGAATTTTTGATGAATACTTATTCACAGTTTTATAAATTATACACGGACGGTTTGAAAAACAAGGATGGCACTTTAAGATCCTCAAACAAATAGCTCCATCCAATTGATGATTAACGAAAAAAATTCAATCATGTACACGGAGTTGATAGCCATAGCAAGGCAATTTCTTATATTGACTCCTTTATGAGCGGGAAATATGTTATTTTAACAGATTCCAAGCGTGCTATTCAACATCTGGCTCGATGCACCTCGAATTTTCGAGGCACACCGATAGCCAATATAATCTTGGAATCGCTTCGCAAACTTAGGATTAGATATAAAATAGTTAAAATTCAATGGGTACCTTCACATGTGGGCATAACAGGAAATGAAGAAGCCGATCGTCTAGCCAGAGAAGGCAGTTGTAATGGAATACCATTCACCTGCTTACCCTTATTTACGGATTGCTTACATTTAGTTAAAGAAAAGTGCACAGAGATTTGGAGTGAGTATTTTGACGAGAGGTCTTTATCTAAAGGCATCTGGTATAAGACCATACAGCCTTGCCTTACACGTGCACCGTGGTTCGCAGAGTCTGGTTTGTCTAGAACAGATGTTGTGACTGCCCTAAGACTTCGGTCCGGGCACATACCGTTAAACAACTTTGCCTTCCTGATGGGGAAATCCAATTCACCAAATTGTGCTGAGTGTGATGTAGTTGAGGATGTTTACCATGTGTTGGCTGAGTGTGCCCGGAACGAGGTTGAGAGGGTCAGCTTAATGCTCGAATATGATGTGGATCTGCGGGAAATGGGCATGTGTAACTTGATTCTAGCCCGTCCTCTATCAGGTGAGGCAAAATCAATTTATAAATTAGTTAAATTAGCTATTAAGCGTAGATAAGTTAATTTTGTGAGGCCTATGAGGGTGGCATGATCATGTCTGATCAAACCCTCTATAAAATAAATAAAGATATAAAAATGCAATCCACGCGTAAGAATGAACGACCCACACTTTCATTCTGCAGCTCTCCAACAAACCGCAACCATATCAACCCCGGAGCAGCCACAATCTCAAAAAATTATAGCAGATCCATCACACCGAGGATACCGGACTTCGGGCAATAAATCTTGACTGATGAGAGGTAGTTCGATCTCAAAGATGATAATGTCTTTCAGAAGTATTGTTTTTACTTTTAGTTGATCATATATCTTCCGAAGGTCCGAGTGTATGTTGTCAATTGGCAGGGAGGCTTCCTTTGGTAACTTGTTAGAAATCGTGCTTAACTCGTTCATGAGTTGTTCGGGTGTAATCAAATGTAAGTTGAAACGACCATTGTATATGTCTGTAACGGTGTCTTATAACGTATTTTGAATGATCTTTAAATTATACATCATATTACTTTATATTATAGCTCCCGTGTTGAAGTAATTAAGGATGCTGTTAGCTTCAATGTTGTTTTTCAATTGGTCCACTGCTGCGTGTAACTTATTCATGTGACGGTTTATCATTTTAGGTTGCTGGTTCATATCATGCACTGTGTGCTTAAAGAGGTTGTTTTCTGCTGCCATGAGTGAAGTCTGATTTTTTCAGAGAGAAACTATATGCTTTTCGTTATCATGAATGAAATAAATGTCCTTGCGATATTTTTCTGTGAAACTTTCGTCGACCACTCCGAATAGGCTATTAGCGATATATCTTAACTCCCTAGCAAAATGAAGGATTTATTAAAGTTCTGAGTGAAGTGAGGGGTTCAAGCTGCCCAAAAAGAAGACAGGCTTTATCCCAGACGAGCTTACTCTATTTTCACATCTTTTGCGAGATAATAAAAGCCATGGCTCCATATTTTTTATTTTTTATTAATATAAATCAAAAGTTAATAATTATTGATATTAAACACATTAAGTACAGTTATGGAAGGATAGTTTAACAGGTTTAGTCGGGACTACGGTGAAGCAAAAGGGAGGGTTATATTTTTGACCGGTATTGCTCAGCTGCTCATGGCATAATGGTTCGCACCGAATTATTATACATATATATATCGTTTACACTGCTCTCAAAACGGTGAAAAAACATCGTGAGGAAACCGGCATATCCTAGAACCAAAAATTCGAAGACGTGTAACATCCACTAACACGCACTGGACCCGCGTGGTGGATTACGGCCCATACCCTCTCACAGAGAGGAGGCCTGTGTCCCAGCAATGGGAACATTAATAAGCTGATGATGTATGATGTGATGTGATATCCTGTAAAACACATTAACATATATCTATTTACCTGTATATTTAACACCGTAAAAACTGATTCACATCCGTACACGTAAGGTTCAGTGGAAAACCAGCGTCAGGCAACTCCTAGTTGTCTGGCATTTTGCTGAATTGAACCTATTTGATATAGCAGCGGAGCACATTGAGGCCTCGTTGGAAGCGTCTTCTTTGTCCGCTGGTTATAGGCTATGTGACGTCACATTAAATTGAATATAGCGCCCTCTAGGGGGAAAGCAACAAATTCTATACTATATACTCGCCCCACCACATCATTTGTGATATCATTGAACAGGGCTTTTGAAATGTAGGTAGGGTACCAAACCCTACCTTCATTACAAAAACCCTGTTCATCCAAAAATATGTTACATCATATTATTGTCAAGCGTACCGTTTGCGAGATATATCCCGTCAAAGTCATGAAAACTAATTTTTTACCTGACTACGGTGTCGCAAAGTGTTTGTTGATAGGTATGTAAGTATGCATATTTGCATGTATGCATAATTTCCTAAATCAACTACGTTAACGTTATACGTTGTCTAGAGTCCGCTCTTGTAACTTATACATTATCAGATACATGTAAAACAACAAACCCTTAACAGAAAAAAATATGTGATCTGGCTCTGCAAAAACCCCAAAATACTTTAAATAAAAAATAAGTTCAAAAACTAAAACCCGATTACAGAAAAATGACTCTCTAAAAATTATGAAACAATAAAATATTCTCATCTGAAATTATTATGTACAAACCAACCGATATGTATCGGGTATTAAATAAACACCTCCATGTAATAATAGTACATTGTGATACAAGGGTGGAAAAGCCCGAGCCGAAGGCGAGGGTTTTTAATGACACGAGTTGAGTTATTTTGCACATTGCGTTCTGTACTTAATAGCTATCGGATTAAGGTCCTAATTTGCCAAGTTTTATTAATAGTTTTTTATTTTAAAGTGTTTGTTTATTTCCAGGATTTGAATGTGCCTTATTATATTTTACCTACCCATTTGACATTGAACGCCTTTCTTATTTACGATGATTCCTATAAATATATATTACCAGAATAGGATTTCGTACTAAGACAAGTATATTCTACAGAAATGTGTGCCTTAATGGTTTTGATGTTGTTTGTTTAACTGAGACATGGCTAATAGACGGAATCTCGGATTCGGAGTTGTTCGATGACAGGTATCTCGTTTGGAGATGGGACCGGGATTATACCAGAACTGGTCAGTCTATGGGAGGGGGTGCTATCATCGCTGTTAATCGTGAGCTAGTGGCGGATACTTGCAGTGAGTGGTGCTCGTCCGCCGAGGACTTATGCACGGGGTTAACATTGCAACAAAAGAAACCCAGAATAGCATATAAAATGCACATATGTGTTGCTTACATCTTTTGTCAGGGTCAGGGAAATTCGTTGGTAGCTCAGTTGGCTAGTTTCTCAGATAACCTAGTAGATATAGTTCTCAAAAATGCTATCGACAAGTATGTCATTCTCGGAGACTTAAATCAACCAAACATTGTGTGGCTACCTGCTGATGATGGCAACTCCTTGTACCCCACTAATTTGGAAGGAACTGTTCAGTCTAACGTAATCGACAATTTTAATATTTGTAACTTATTACAGTACAATTGTCACCCAAATGTTAACGACAGAATCCTAGATCTAGTATTGTGTAATGACGTAGTCACTGTTGCTTGCTGCACCGATCCGTTGGTGCCCGAAGACCCGCATCATCGGACAAACCTCTGTGCGTTACTGCGGACTTTGTTCAGCTACATAGTCTTCCTATTCGCCCCCACGTTAAATTTTTATATCAGACTAGCTGACCCGGCAAACTTTGTTTTGCCATAAAAATACCAAACATTTATAAACCCTACCTACCCTACCCTACTCTACCTACCCTACCCTACCTACCCTACCCTACCTACCCTACCCTACCTACCCTACCCTACCCTACCTACCCTACCTACCCTACCTACCCTACCTACCCTACCCTACCCTACCTACCCAACCCTACCCTACCTACCCTACCCTACCCGCTAGACAGCTATCTCGACAGTAGGAAGGTAAAGGTTCGTTATGCCGGGGAGGAATGTACGAAAGAGACTGACAAGGGCTGTGTTCAAGGGTCAATCGGTGGTCCAATCCTGTGGAACCTCCTTCTCGACCCACTTCTGAAGGACCTGGAACGACGCGGGGTCTTCGTGCAGGCGTTCGCGGATGACATCGTCTTGGTCCTGGGTGGCGACACGGCGACTGAAGTCTCGAGATCTGCGAATGCGGCCCTCACCCATGTTCAGGATTGGGGTGTCCGAAATAAGTTGAGGTTCGCACCGCACAAAACCTGTGCGATGGTGGTAACCAACAAGCTTAAGTACGACACTCCATGCCTGAGCATGGCCGGGGTCGACATTGGTATGGTTAAGAAAATGAAGTTGCTGGGTCTGACCATAGACGAGAAGCTCACTTTTAGTGAGCATGCCGCGAACGTCTGCAGGAGGGCAGCTAGGATTTACAAACAGCTGTCCCGTGCCGCCAAAGTTAGTTGGGGATTAAATGCTGAAATTATACACACTATATACACCGCGACAATAGAACCCACGATCACCTACGCAGCCGCAGCCTGGGCTCCTGCTGCGAAAAAGCTAGGGATACGGAAGAAGCTAGGCTCTGTTCAACGAGGATTCGCTCAGAAGATCTGCAAATCGTACCGCACAGTCTCTCTGAACTCGGCACTGGCACTGTCCGGGATACTTCCTCTAGACCTGCGTATACAAGAGGCAGCCGATTTGTATAAAGCGAGGAGAGGGTCATCCCGGTTCGTGCCAGGAGATAGGGAGATCGAGAGTGCGGTGAGGTTTGCGGAAGCTCCTCATCCAGCAATGCAAATGCCCCTGGAGTTCATGTGCCTGGAAGATCAAACGTTGCTAGATAGCAACAATGTGCAGACGGTGCGAATATTCACCGACGGCAGCAAGATTGAGGGGAAGGTCGGTGCCGCATTATCCATTTGGGATAATGAGGGCGAAATCCGGAACCTCAAGCTTAGCCTTGCCGCGTACTGCACAGTCTACCAGGCGGAACTCCTGGCCATTTGCAAGGCTACCGAAGTGATCCTCGCGCGGCAAGAGGCGAGCTATGGTTTGTATAGCGACTCAATGTCATCATTGCAGACGCTTGCAGATCATGGCTCTCTCCATCCCCTGGCAGTGCGCGCGCGCGCCAATTTGGCAAAGGCCTTGCACCAGAACAAAGCTGTGTCTTTGTTCTGGATCAATGCACACGCGGGCCTGCCGGGGAATGAGCGGGCGGACGAGTTGGCGAAGGAGGCAGCATTGTCGTTACGGAGGAAGCCGGACTACGACCAATGTCCGATTTCATTTATCAAGCGACAGATCCGTTTGGAAACGCTTGATGAATGGAATCGGAGATATGTGTCGGGCGAGACTGCTTCCGTGACGAAAATGTTTCTTCCGGACGCGATAGTGGCATTCCGTATTGTTCAACAGGTTCGGCCAACGGGTGTTCTCACGCAGGTTCTAACGGGGCACGGTGGGTTCTCTGAATACTTGAACCGCTTCAAGTGTAAGGAGAGCCCATCGTGCCTCTGCGACCCTAGCATGGCGGAAACTGTCCAGCACATACTAGTAGAATGCCCGTTATTTATCAGGGAGCGCTACCAACTCGAGTGTGAGCTGGACAGGAAGCTGACTGGGGAGAGTCTGCATGGGTTCATGTCCAAGAAGGAAAGGGAAAGATTTTTAATTTACTGTGTAAATTTGGCCACCATAGTCATCTGCAGAAATAAAAGTTGAAGAACACTGTACTTCAATCGTACTATAATAGTATTTTAATTGTAAGTATAGATACAGCAGAACAAAATTTGTAAATCAGCAGTAAATTAAATTAGTACCTAAGTTATTGTATATATATTATAAGAAAAGTGTATTTTAAAACTGTAAATAAAATAACAGCACCAATTGTATTTATTACCCTATTTTGTAAATAAATAAAGTATGCCCATAGATTAGATTTAAGTGAGAGCCCTACCCACAGAATGAATGGAGATGGATGTTAGAAAGATAAAGTATGAAGAATGAAAGTACGAGAGGCATACATGCGAGAACTAGTATGAGAGAAGTTGAGCACAAAATAGGCGCCAACCAAGTAATGCCCTACCCTACCCTACCCTACCTACCCTACCCTACCTACCCTATCCTACCTACCCTACCCTATCCTACCTACCCTACCCTACCTACCCTACATACCCTACCTACCCTACCCTACCCTACCTAACCTACCCTACCCACATACCTACCTACATACCGGGTAGGTAAGTATCAATATTTTTTTTTTTCATAGGAACCTTCTCCTTACAATAACAAACACAACAAAAAAAGAATAAGCGAAATCGGTCCAGCCGTTCACGCGTGATGTCGTGACCAAGGGAAATAGGGATTCATTTATATATATATAATAATAGATGGCTGACTACGACTCGATAATAAATAATCTAGACAAAGTGGATTGGCAGCACGAGTTGAGCATCACATGTACTTGAACTCATATTTACAAAAAAAAAACAATTTACCAAACAAAAATTAAAATTTTCAGAAAATGCCGCGTTTTTGCAACCCGACATTTTTTTTACAACGAAAACAGCCTATTCGACTTTTGATAATTTTAGTGAAAATAAGTAAATTAAAACTGGTAATTAAATATATTATACAACCATGTAAACGACTTTTGAGAATTCAATGCTAAGATTTCCTCATATAAAATCTATTCCTATTTTATTCTATATATGAAAACTCCTTGCTACTAAACTTTTCTAAATTGACTTATACATTTAAAACCCAACTGCAAAAATAATGATCGAGCTCGTAAACAAAAGTCACGACCGCGTAATAGAAAGATGCCTATGCAAAAGATTTAATTTTCGAATCATAATTATTGCCTCTGAAAGTACGCCATGTTTAACAACTGTATTGAAATAGTACATTGTGATACAAGGGTGGAAAGTAGGTTATTGCAAAGGAGCTGTCATTAACAAGCCCGAGCCAAAGGCGAGGGTTTTTAATGACACGAGTTTGCAATAACCTACACACCCGTGTGTCACACGACGTTATTCAATACAGTTGTGGGAAATAGTAAAAACAAATCAAAGAATTACATTGGTTTTTTTTCAATAAACAAAATTAACATAAGTCGCTATATATCTTTCTCGAGATTTTGGGGGCAAAATTTCATCTTGCGCAATTTCGCCTCAGATAAAATATCGGGTGGAGTTAATTCCATTTCATCACATGTACTTGAACTCATATTTTTTTTTTTTTTTTGTCTCTTCTTTGTTTACAATCTGTCTCAGTATTATATTGGACAATAAGTAAATTTTTTGACGTGTTTAGATGTCTTGGTTGGTATGTGTCCTATGACACATCCTATTTACTTATGTAGCATATGTAGCTATGTTTGTCTGATGAAGTCTTGCGGTATTTTGTACTTAAGCCTTCTGGCCCCTGTCCTATCCATAAGGTGGCTTGCCAGGATATTTGGGTGACGTGTAATTCGTTCCTTGTATGACTTGATGTAGTTCATTATCTCTTCTTTGACTGTGGGAATCGTCAGATCATGGTGTAAGGCCTCATTTGGTACATACCATGGCGCGTTTGTGATCGTTCTTAGGATCTTATTCTGAAACCGCTGTATGATCTCAATGTTGGAGTGTGATGCTGTTCCCTATAGCTGGATGCCATAGGTCCAGATAGGCTTGATTATAGCTTTGTATAACAGTGTTTTATTTTGCAGGTGTAGCTGTGAGTTCCTCCCAATTATCCAGTAGTACTTTCTCAGTGTCAGTCCAAGTTGTTTGCGTTTCGTGAAAATGTGTTTTTTCCATGTAAGGCGCCTGTCAAGGTATAGACCAAGGTATTTAACATGTTCAGCTTGAGGCAATAGAACATTGTTTAGCTGTACCGGTGGACAGGTATCCTTTCTTTTAGTGAATGTGACATTTACTGACTTGGTCTCATTGGCTTTTATCCTCCATTTCTTGAGCCAGAAGGCCATGTCGTCCAAGCAGGTCTGCAGCATAGCTATTGCAACTTTGTGATCACTATGAGACACCAGAACAGCTGTGTCATCCGCGAACGTTCCTGTAGTCACTAGATTTGATATTGGCAAGTCAGCAGTATGAAGCAAATATAAAATCGGCCCAAGCACACTGCCTTGAGGAACCCCAGCAGAAATAGGGTATAGCTTTGAAGAAGCTTCGCCACTTTGTACGAAAAAATGTCTGTCCCTCAAGTATGATTCCAAGATGAGGAAGATGTCGCTTGGGAAACTAGTTTTGATTTTATAAAGGAGGCCCTCGTGCCAGACTCTATCAAATGCTTGAGAAATGTCGAGGAATGCAGCTGCACAATATTCTTTATCTTCAAACGTACCATGAATTTTAGTAACAAGCCTGTGGACTTGATCTATTGTGCCATCTCTGTCGGAACCCAAATTGATGGTCGGGTATTAAAAGTTTTTCCTTCATTATTGGCAGTAATCGTAATAGAAGGAGCGATTCAAAAATTTTTGACGTTGTTGGGAGTAGACTAATAGGTCGGTAGGACCTTCAAGTGGCTTTCCTGGTTTCGGAACCATTAAGATTTTAGCTGTCTTCCATTGAGGGGGAACAAAGTGAAGTCTTGCCATAGCGTTGTAGATAGATAACAAGAAGTTCAGTCCAGAATCTGGAAGTTGTTGCAGAATCATACCGGTTATTAAATCATAGCCCGGAGCTTTTTTAGGTTTCACATTATTTATAGCTCTAATTAGTTCCTGCTTCGTGAATGTTTTGATGGGACTTTTACATGGCTCACAATCCAGCTGAACTTCGCGGAGAACTTTTTCTTTGTGTTCTGGAGGCCCTTCGTAGGGGTGGGGCTGAAAAACACTTTTTAAGTGTTCGGCGAATGTCATACATTTTTCCACGTCACTTCGAGCCCAATTCCCGTCAGCTTGCCGAAGTGGAGGAGACGCTGTTTTAGGTCGTTTTAGTTTTCTCGTGGCTTTCCACAATGAATAGTCGGTAGCAGCTGTAGCATCTAGATTACTCAGGAACGCCTGGACACTATTGTTCCTGTCATTTTCCAGAAGCTTTTTGAGTTTTCTAACAGCATAGTTCAGTTTAGTTTTATCGCCAGGACATCTATATTGTTGCCATTGTTTTCCCAGTCTTCTTTTTTCAGATAATTTATCAAGTATATTATGAGGTATAGATTTCTTTTTGCTACCCAGTTCTGTAGTAGGGGTAGATTGCCAGGCGGCAGTTTGGACTGAATTATTAAAGTATTCAATTGCAGCTACTATATCGTCCTCTGTTTTTAAACTGGCTGTGGATGTCAAAGCCTGGTCGACCATCGATTTGAAGACTTCCCAATCTGTCTTTTTGGTGTGGAGTACGCAAGCTTCTGGAGATTCTTTGAAACGGCTTAGTAGGGTAACTAATACTGGTGAATGGTCCGATGATAGCTCATATCTACTCTGGCACTTGAAGTAATTTTTTGACATGCCTTTGATAGCACAGAAGTCTATTAAATCAGGTACTTTTTTTCTGTCGGTGGGCCAGTATGTGGGCTCACCTGTTGATACAATTTCCATTTTTAGTTTCTGCACGGTCTTTAATAGCTCACGGCCCCTGGGGAGGGTCAACCTCGAGCTCCAATAGCTATGCTTTGCATTGAAATCCCCGCCAGCTATGAACCGATCGCCGAGGGAGATGAAGAACTCACTAAACTCTTCCTGCTTAATTATGTGCTTCGGTGGACAGTAGAGAGCTGACACAGTTACAGGGCTTATCCAATCTTCAACTATGACAGTTGTGGCTTGTATTGGTGCTTTGCGGTATGATACTGATTGGTAATGTTTTAATTTACTCCTAATTATTATGGCTGAGCCACCATGCGCCTTCCCATCGGGGTGTGTGGTGTGGTAAAGATTATATCCAGGAATATCCACATGGCTTTTTGATGTGAAGTGAGTTTCAGAAATTAAAATAATATCGATCTCATGTTGATATAGAAAAAGTTTTAACTCCTCTGAGTGGTGTGACAAGCCATTTGCGTTCCAGATGCACAATTTTAATGCATTAAATTTGGAAGCATGGACATGAGGTCTCCCAGCATCTTAGTACTTAGAACTCATATTAACAAAAAAAAACAATTAATCACACAAAAATTTAAATTTTAAGAAAATGGCGCGTTTTTGCAACTGGACATATTTTTTTTACAACGAAAACAGCCTATACAGCCTATTCGACTTCTGACATTTTTTTATGTGAAAATAATTAAATTAAAACTGGTAATTAAATATATTAAACAACCATTTAAAAGACTTTTGAGAATTCAATGCTAAAATTTCCTCATATAAAATCTATCCCATTTTATTCTATGTATGAAAACTCCTTGCTACTTAACTTTTTTAAATTGACTTATACATTTTAAACTAAACTGCAAAAATAATGATCGAGCTCGTAAAAAATGTCACGACCGCGTAACAGAAAGATGCCTATGCAAAAGATTTAATTTTCGTATCATAATTATAGTATCTGAAAGTACCCCATGTTTAACAACTGTATTGAAAATATTTTATTGTATTTCACACATATTCATAGTGGTGTTCAGAGGATAGCCGTGGTCGTATGCTACTTTGCAGAATATATTGTGGCATACGACCACACGATTTTTCAGTTGTTTTAGTTTTTGAAATTACTTTTTTTGTACGGTACTTATGGAAATTGTGGTAGTGTTTATTTCAGTGAGTACTCAAAGGTGTAGAAACTTGTGTTTGAGTCTCATTTTTGATCGTGTACCTTGGTGACAAGTTTTCTTTATTTTAAATCTTTTTTCTTTTGAGATCTGCTTGTGGTGGCCAGAGGCCCTAGACAAGTGATATTCTTTTATCGAAAGCGTGGCGATAGCGATTGGAAAAACGTCAAAAATTTATGTGAATGTCAAACGCCATTTTGGAATTTCGACCATCGCCATCGCTGACGACGTGACACTTTTTTATTGACTCAGTTCGGTTTTCGAACAAATCTCTCTACAATGCCATAATGGGATTTTTTACTTAGAGTTTTCCACGAGTTTTCACACGAATAAGAAGTTCCAAATTCAAATCACTTTACTCCCATGGGAGTTTCATATAACTTGCAAATTCAAATTCAATTTATTGCATCCATAATGTACATACAGGTGTTAAATATAGATTACAGAAACAATTATGGACCCTGTCGGGCACAGCAACATTCTAGATACAGTCAGTGTCTAGGAGAGAGGAATAGCACTTAATAATTTTGCATAATAACATTTCAGTTGTATTTCCCGTTTTTATTTGGTATAATGAACTTCAGTGCACATCTATCATTACTCCAATCCAGACTGAGAAAACTCATCTATGTGTTTAAGAATTTACGGTGTGTGGCAGATATTTTTATTTTGAAAAAGGTTTACAGGGCACTCTGTCAATCGCTTCTAACTTACTGCATTTCATGTTGGGGCGGAGCTGCCAAAACCACTCTGCTTCCACTTGAAATAGCACAACGGGCAATTCTAAAAGTTAGCTCCTTCCGACTTATAGATTACCCCACACATCTTTTATACCAGTCATGGAACCTACCGACCGTACGCTAACTCTACATCATAACTACAATCCTAAAGCAACACTCCTTTACCCTTCTTGACAGGAATATTCTTCATAAGCGACGTCGAAATGCTGTAGTTCCCCAGTCCTTTCAATTTAAACATTCATTTACAAATAGGTTTTTCTGCTTTAGTGGTCCTTTTCTATACAATAAATTAAATACTAATCTTAATATCTATACCTTAAGTAAACGTGAATGCAAAACCAAACTATTGAACTTCCTAATTACTTGTGATTATGAAACTACAGAAGAACTTCTACAGAAGATAAAGTTTAACCTCTCCGCTGTCAAGGCGTCCGATTGACCATCGCATATTGCAGCTGGGGGATAGGCCAAATGTCCAATACATTGCGGTTTCGACCCGGGGTCTCAGTAAAAACCCATTTTTTTGGGTTTTTTGTATGGGAACCATGTATGAATGTTATGTTGTTAGAATCGTTATGAAATAAGCTATCATATTTCACAGGGATTTGCCCAGTTTTACCTTGTAATTAATTTATAAAAATTGTGTTTCCCAGTTTTGAGTAAATTTGAGTAAAAAAAAATTAATAAAAAAAAAACATACCATTATTTCATAAAGTTTTAATTTTATTTACAGGAATACACCCTATTACACAAGAATCAATAAAAATATCACACCTCCCCACACATTTTTTATTAATTATTTATTATTATTAATTACGACGGAAAAAAATAACCCGGCCGGCGGCACAAAAAAGTTTTTGTTTTCACTTAGAATCGAATTTGTTTCGTTTAGAACTTCATTGTTTCGATAGATAATTAGCGTAGCATTGGTAATTACAATAGTTTGATGAGTATTAAGCACAAATAAACTTCGAAACACGAATAAATAAAAACGGACACGAAAAAGTCGGAACGTGGTTGATGAAACACTATTTCGGCTCGAATTTACACCAAATACACAAAAAAGCTATTAAAAACAGTTCAACACTCCCCCTTGGAGCCCTACATCAGGGCTCCAGGGTCTGCACTCAGGATCTAACACAATCTCGTATTTTAAACGTATTTGTAAACACTATATGGCGACTAATTTTGTGCACTGACTTTGACAATAAATATAAATGTCATTTGACGGATCCACAGACCAAAATATTTTTATTTCTTATAATTGTCTATGAAATAATCGACTAAAACTAAAAGTTATCGAGAATACCCGCCTTACTGACATAAAATATTAAAAAAAAACACACAACTCTCACCTGACCAAACCGACCAATTGACCAGATTGACATTGCCGCGATAGTCAATCGGACGCCTTGACAGCGGGCTATTAAACACACCAAACAAAAGCACACAACACTCACTCAAACACACCACACACAACACTCACTCTTTTTGTTGTAAAATGTTATTTTGCTTTGAAGTTATATACTTTATATCGAAAAGATTGGATCAAATTTAATTGCGCTGTATTTTCATTTAGAAATTGGGTGCATTTAAAAATAAAAAAATATATTTTTTTTGTTGTTGTAAGGGACTAAAGGGGACCAGGAGAAAAGGGTGGGAAAAAAGGACAAGTGGTGAGACGCAATGCATTTAATTTGCTAAAACGGTACTTTGTAGTAATCAAGCATTATTCTTATCAGAGAGATTTTATTACCTAGATGGAACGTATTTACGACGAAAAAGAAACCGTCAATTCTTTCATTCTTGCTTATAGAAAAATTCTATGAAAAATAAAGAGACAAACATAGACAAACGCTACCATCCTGAACGTCAAAGAGATAACTTTTTAGTCACTGTTGTAACCCATCGGTTAGCAGCTGTAATTAAAGTTTTTCGCCGTTTTCACGCCTTTGTTTCGTATAGATCAGGCAGATTTTTGTTGTTTAATTATCTGCATGAACCATTTCGTGTGTGGCTATCGGTTAGAGTAGAATGAGCGTATTAATAGAAAATAATCAAAGGATATCTTTCCACAGGTGAGTTATCGACTAGAATATTGAAATTATTGTGCAGGGAATACATTTCATAGGCTATCCCGAATAAAATAATCTTAGTTACAAATATGTTGCCTGGAAGAGATTGCGGAATGCGATAAGGCCGCCCGTTGTATATTTTTTCTTTTGTTCCTGTATTTTCTGGTGTACAATAAAGTATGTATAAATAAATAAGGACGTTTAGTATCATTTAAACCATTCTATTTAAAGAAATAATAAAAATATTATGCGTTTGCTGATAGAGCTATGACAACAGTCACAAGAAAGATTTATCGATACTGTATTTTTATTTTACATCTTCATCATCATCTTACTTTAGTTTATTTCATAAAGTTTATTTGCTATTTGTTATTATTAATGATTATGCACAGGTTTTCTAAGACTACTCATATAAGAAATAAGTGGTTAAGAAATATAAAACGAGCTAATTGGACCCCTTCACCATATTATCGCTTGTGTTCACTGCATTTTGAAGAGTCATGCTATCGGGAAGGATATCAATTAGAGCTCCTACACAGTGATGCAGTACCTACAATATTTACACATGTGCATTCAGATTTACTTAAGGTAAGGATTTAGTAGCGTAAAGTGTTCTTTTCTTCTGTGTGCTGTAAAAAAAATACAAATATACCGAATAATATTAAAATTGAATAATTAAAAATAGTTTATTATGAGTTAATTTCCTCTCTCCTATTATAATAAAAATACTTATTAGTAATATAATATTATGCCTAGGTAGGTAGTTGTTCGAAGAAGTTATGATAAATCTTTTTTCTACTTTAATCATAACAATACAGCCTGTTACTGTCCCACTGCAGGACAAAGGCCTCTTCTCATAGCGATAATGCACGAGCATTGTTCACCACTCTTGCTCAATGCGGGTTGGCAATTTAAAACTTATATTAATTACTAGCGACCGCCCCGGTTTCGCACGGATAGTAGACGTATGATACAGTTTTTTCCTAGCTTGATTCTACTCCTTCTATTAATATTTTGTTCACTATTCTTTCAGATCTCGGTCAGGCGTGGCCCACCTTCAGGACCAGAATTAAGTGCTTCATCAACATCCAAGCCAAATGTTCAGGGAGAAATTCTTGAATTAAAAGGTACAATATCAGAGCAAACGAAAACAATAAATAAATTGGTTGGATACAGGTTGATGCATCATGTTAATTTTTTACATTTAAAATAAAATTAATATATTAAAAAAAAAAAAAAAAATTTTTTTTTATTACACCTTATACATTCCCGTCTGTAAACTTTCATTTCAGTCTTGCACAAGTACTAGCATTTTTTTTTTATTGTGACAAACCCACCGCACTATTCCCAAACCACTGCAACTCCTGAAAGCCAGAATCAACAGTGGCAACCACCAAAAAAGCGCCGAGGCAATGAAGCTTGACGAAGTCCCGGAGAATGAATTTAACTGTCTTAGATCCCGCAACGAAATTAATCAGAAAAGAATAACGGAGGAGTAGGAAAAAATATAAATTTCCACTTCCCTCCATATCAAGCAGGAGACAGAACAAACAAGGCCAATAGGCACAAAGGGTCGTTTACAACTGGGATAAACCCAGTTGACTAGCACCACGGATAAAAATTAGGATTAATATTAATGGGTCCTAGCATTGTGAGCTGTTATATTTTATTCCAATAATAGGTACGGCAAAAACGCTTGAACGCACGGAAATTTGTTCTAGTTTCCACAAGGTCCGTATAGTAAACAACTCCTGATGCAGCCTGTACATTATTCAACATAATATTGCGTTCATTCTGCCAAAGAATACACTCCCATAAGATATGATGTGCAGATTGTAAATATTCGCAGTCAGATGTAGAACACTGACATAAAGGCGAGGCAACAAGCTTGAAGGAAAATAATTTACTTTTAAAGTTACCATGCCCCGTGAGAAATTGGGCAACACAGTGATCCACCTCCAGCCACGTCCTGGCCAGCCGCACGCGAACGAATGGAAAGAATTAGTGGAGGTGTCGGCCCTTGATGGAATTATCTCACCTACATTGCCATTCGGCTAAAAGTTCTTCCCACGACGTCAATATTTTGTTCAAATAATCTAGAGATTTTCTCACGGTCACTCCGCGTTAAAAAGTCCGATTGCCACCCAGCAAAGCTGGGAACCGTACAGGGAGAGGGCTACGAGTAGTTTGGACTGGGAGGTGGCATTAGAAGTTATCGAAAAAAATAAAATAACGTGGGCAATCAACACCTTTCTGCCATTCTAGGCAGCGGGGATGGACGGTATCTTCCCAGCTCTGCTCAGATAGAGCGGTGGTCTGCTGGCTGATTACCTCGTCAAGGTCTTTCGAGCCTGCCTGGCTCACCGCTACATCCCCTTGAAATGGCGTGAAGTAAAAATAATATTTATTCCGAAACCAGGTAGGGGCGACTACACCCAGCCCAAATCTTTTAGACCTATAAGCCTCTCCTCGTTCTTTCTGAAGACACTGGAGAGGCTGGGGGACAGGAAGATAAGAAACCAGATTTCGATACAAAAACCTCTGCATCCCAACCAACATTCCTACTGTGCAGGCAAATCAACTGAATCAGCGCTCCACAGCGTAGTCTCACGCGTAGGAAATGCTCTCAAAAACAAAAATCCAACCTTAGGCGCCTTCATCGATATCGAAGGTGCTTTCGACAAAACTAACTTCACCAGCATCGGGCAGGTACTCGTCACGCACGGTGTTGCGCCAATGCTCGTAGAATGGATTAACAACATGCTAAAAAACCGTGCTATTCAATTTACTGTAAACAGTACCACACGAGGAATCGTAAGTAGGGGCTGCCCACAAGGTGGGGTTCATCTTGACTACAAACTCAATAAATGCACAATCGCACTATATCAGTGTAAAAAAATGCTAGGAAAAACATGGGGGCTGTCTCCAAGTATTACTCTGTGGCTATACACAGCGGTGATCAGGCCAATGTTGGCTTATGGCGCTCTGGTTTGGTGGACGAGGACAGAACTCTCGACCACCATTGCCCGACTCCAACGGTTCCAGCGACAGGCCTGTTCAGCTATCACCGGCTGTATGAGAACCACCCCAACAGCAGCCATGGTGATAGCCCTACAAATAACTCCCCTGGACCTGTACATACAGCAAGAGGCGGCGCTAGCTGCCATCAGGCTAATGCATCTAGGCATATGGGTCAAAAACCTCACAAGTCCACACGCTAAAATCCTGGACCAGGCGATTGAATATCAACCTCTCATCGCTGCTCCGTGTGATAGAATACAAAAGCAACCTATGTTCAATAAAAATTATAACATACAAACAATAGAGGAAGAAAGGGATCAGTCAGGAGCCAATGAAGTGCGTATCTACACAGATGGCTCAAAAGCTAATAACGGTTCAAGTGCTGGCGTACACTCCCTTGACCTCAACATTAACTTTCACATACCGCTAGGCACACACAGTTCGATATTTCAATGTGAATGTGTCGCCTTAACACAAGCCGCAAAAACCGTAAAGCGTTTAGGTATCCAGAACTACGGCATCAGATTCCTATCTGATAGTCTGGCTGTGCTCAAAGCTTTAGGAAACAAACTGACTAACAAGTAACTAATCTTTGAGTGCCACCTCGCCATGGAGAGTATATCGAAATCCAATCGAATCACCCTCCAGTGGATCAGGGGGCATAGTGGATCCCTAGGCAATGATGCCGCGGATGAACTTGCGAGAAGGGGCTCCGAGATGTTAGTGCTAGGCCCGTACCCACTTATCCCCTTGCCTTTCTCGCAATTTCGTGCGTGGATTCGTCAAAGATCAACAGAACTACACAATAACAGATGGTCACGGGCAACAGACTGCAGACAGTCAAAAATGGCTTTGCCAAAAGTTCACCCGCGTCTTACTAAAAAACTCCTCAGCCTGAGTAGAAATAACCTCAAAATAATTATAGGGACAATAACAGGCCACACCCTTCTTAACAAACATTTATTCAAGATAGGCGCCACGGACAGCCCACTTTGCAGGGGCTGTTTTAACGCCAAAGAATCAGCCGTCCACGTAATTCTGGAATGCGAGGCAGTGGCTTCTCAACGCGAAGAAATCCTCGGAACAGTGAGGTCGCTTCGTGAAGCCTGTGAAGCTCCCAGGAAGCTTCTGTGCTTTTGGGCGGAGCTAGGCTGGCTATGTTAGTCAGCACCCCACACGCACAACGGACCAAATGGGAGTCTAAGTGCGGAAAAGGGAGTCCCTACTACTACTACTACTACATGTGACGTACCCTGATTAAAAACCGGAACAAATTCGTTCACGATCAAGCGATGATAACTACAAGACGCGTCTGGTAGGACACGCCACCTATCCAAGCGTACGTCTGCACTAGAAAGTGTGACGTCAATACAAGATTCGCCCATTTGGCTGCAAAAAGTTGGTGGTGCTTCAGGAGTATTATGAATAGTCAGATTCATTTCAGCAATGAAATCTTCAACAGCGCAGCGTCGTTCATAATCCGTAGACCGAACTTTGCCATACCAGAGTGATGATGACGCATTAACATCAGCGCCAACAATAACCTTGCAGCCCGCGAGCGACTGCAAGACGTGACGGAGGTTATGTTTATGAGGACCAACAGGGTCTGAATATTGAAAGTAGCAGCTCACAACGTAAACTTTAAAAGTAGACGATGAGACCTCCGCAACGGCACAATGGGATGTCATAAGGTTACGCAAAGACGTCACTGTAAAGTTAGAAGAATGCGCCACGCCAAATTCAGCGATGAGTTAATGTCCGCGATTGTGATCCGCGGTATTACCGATGCAGATATACCCGACGATTTAGTGTAATTTTTCTCGATTTATGTAAAATCTAGTGCAACTAAAACCAGTGCCAATAGTTATGTCTCCGATGACGGATAATATACATGACCGTGCATACCGACTAGTGCGAACAGAAATCGTAATTTTGAGGACGGTAGATATTTTTCATGTGGAGATAATCGGGTGAAATGTAAGAAAAGTAAAACTGACTCTGGCGAGAGTTCAGTTGTTACTAGTGTTAGTAGTACCAATAGCTCCAAGCCTAGTTTTGTGACAACAGTCTGAACCTTGCTAGTTCTGTAAAAAACCTGGTCACAGAGTAGATACATGTTTTGCTAAAATAGTCTTGAGTCGCGTAACAAAAACGGTGCTAGCATTTGTCGGGAGTAGCGAGGTAGGTAGCGACCTACCCGCAATGGTGATGTTACTGTAGTAGCTTGTGATTCAATGTACATACCCGTCGATATTTCACTTGTGACGAAATGTCATCAATGTTGCATAATTTTGACTGTGAATGGACACCAACACTTCGTATATTGAAAGGTATAAGTAGCCAAGAATTTTAAAGTACTTCCTTCGTACATTAGTTATTAGTCAAATTTGTCACAACCGTCAGTGCGGATAGTATGTCGATAAAATTAAATTGAGGTAGAGTAACCTTTGTTAAGTTTAGTCAGAAGTCTGAATCAGATTACGAGTCCCATACTTCCCGTGAAAAAGAAAGACTGATCACATAGGATGTGGACATGCTTCGATTATCGGAAGTTGCATATCTAGGGTGTTATATTAGTCGTGGTCAGGTAAGACCGAGCCGTAATAAAGACAAAGCGTTACTTGATCCTCTATGAGAGAGGCAAAGTATGAGATGGGTCGACAAAGAGCTTCGGAGCGGTTTAAACAAATTAAAACTTAAAAGACGCTTTTGTTAAAGCCTCCTCGTACTTTTGACCTTGATACAATTTTTTGTCAGAAAACCAGCCCAGTTGATCGGCAAGTTGGACTCCTGCTTGCGGGGCCCGCCCGCATGGCTCCTTCACTGCGCATTGAAAAGCGCTGCCTGTGCGCTGCTGCACCTGATCGGTACCTGTGCGCTGCCGCACCTGGTCGGTGCCTGTGCGCTGCCGCACCTGGTCGGTGCCTGTGCGCTGCCGCACCTGGTCGGTGCCTGTGCGCTGCCGCACCTGGTCGGTGCCTGTGCGCTGCCGCACCTGGTCGGTGCCTGTGCGCTGCCGCACCTGGTCGGTGCCTGTGCGCTGCCGCACCTGGTCGGTGCCTGTGCGCTGCCGCACCTGGTCGGTGCCTGTGCGCTGCCGCACCTGGTCGGTGCCTGTGCGCTGCCGCACCTGGTCGGTGCCTGTGCGCTGCCGCACCTGGTCGGTGCCTGTGCGCTGCCGCACCTGGTCGGTGCCTGTGCGCTGCCGCACCTGGTCGGTGCCTGTGCGCTGCCGCACCTGGTCGGTGCCTGTGCGCTGCCGCACCTGGTCGGTGCCTGTGCGCTGCCGCAGCTACACGGTGCCTGTGCGCTGCCGCACCTGGTCGGTGCCTGTGCGCTGCCGCACCTGGTCGGTGCCTGTGCGCTGCCGCACATGGTCGGTGCCTGTGCGCTGCCGCACCTGGTCGGTGCCTGTGCGCTGCCGCACCTGGTCGCTGCCGCACCTGGTCGGTGCCTGTGCGCTGCCGCACCTGGTCGGTGCCTGTGCACTGCCGCACCTGGTCGGTGCCTGTGCGCTGCCGCACCTGGTCGGTGCCTGTGCGCTGCCGCACCTGGTCGGTGCCTGTGCGCTGCCGCACCTGGTCGGTGCCTGTGCGCTGCCGCACCTGGTCGGTGCCTGTGCGCTGCCGCACCTGGTCGGTGCCTGTGCGCTGCCGCACCTGGCCGGCGCCTATGAACTGCTGCGGCAGATTTTATGGTGCCGTGGCGAGCGGAATGGACTCCTGACGCGTGTGCAGTCTTTTTCGAAGGTACCTTTGTGCTACACTTGCTGATAAGCTAACGTCGTGCCTATGTCATGCAAGTGTAGTCTGCGTGGTATGCTAACGTCGTGCCTATGCCATGCAAATGTAGACTGTGTGGTATGCTAACGTCGTGCCTATGCCATGCAAGTCTCGAGATCCTATGGTATGCTAACGTCGTGCCTATGCCATATGGAGTTGTAAGAAATATGCTAACGTCGTGCCTATGTTTCTTACGCTTTTTTTTATTTGTGTGAATATTGTTCACTGTGGGTCCCCGGTGGACCCGGAGTCTTGCCATTATTGTAATTGTTTTATTAATTTGATGGCTAACAGTGACAATGAGGCTGAGATGACTGCAGCGTCTCAGTTGCATTGTTTCTGAATATGATTTCTGAAAAAAAAACAGAAATTACGCGTAATTTTTGAAAATCGGGATTGTAAAACAAGCCGTTTGTGTTTTCAGGCGCAAACTGTAATACTGATGACGTGGAGTCCACGCCTGAGCGAGCTGCCAGACACAATAATGTGCCTTCTGGTGAGATGTCAGAGCCCATACAAAGTACCTCCAGTGCTGCAGAAGCCCTGCAGCCCGAGACATAGGAGTACGAGACGTCCTCCAGTCAGGAGAGGCCGTGTTAGCGGAAAAGACATTGTCAAGCAGTTGCAAGGAGGGGATGACAGACAGCAGCAGCCGCCGCGCGCCTATATAAGTCGCTGCACGCTCATTGTCTTCCTTTTTCCCTGGAGTCAACTTGCTAAGAAGAATCTCTGCTCGTTTGGATAGCCAATTTTGCCTAATTTGTGTTCCTTTTAATTTTCTGATAGTGTGAAATTTGGTTGTTAAAAATAAATCGCCTTTTGATCGTTGTTTTCTTTTTTTAAATCTCCTTGTGCTATTTTGCTAAGAATATTTATAAATATGATGAATAAAAGGCGACTAAGAAAAGGTATTTACAAGGCAGATGTGAGTGAAAACGCCAGCCGGGAGGGGACATCCAAGGTCATACATGGATCTAATTGGTAATGTTCTTCAGAAAGGTCAGGAGCCCTGTCCTCATTGCCGGTGTGCTCGTATGACTAGATGTATGCATGTAAATGAAGCAATGGAATATGTAAGGACCGTAGCAGGTGGCGTTGTAGTTTCTGCTTGCCCACATGGGCAACAGGCGTGAGTTTGTATATTTATAGGGTTAGTAGAATGGAGTTTGATGATAATAATAAATAAAGTTCAACACGTGGGCTATAAAAGTAGGTACATTGATTCACCAGCTGCATACTCATTTATTTCAACACAGTAGATAGATACACATACACACAATATTGTTAACGCAGTCGGGTAAAAAGATGCAGATGGTTATCAGTTATCACCACTGAGATTATGTCCATGGTTATCACACTTATCACACACAATGATACTAGGCAGTCATCACAAGGACATTAAGGATTAATACAGCAAAGTAGCAATAACGTGAGACACTAGCACAAGCACCACAAAACACCAAATGCTAATAAAAAGCATTCTTCGTCGTAGGGTAGGTTTTACAGGTTATAAACAATCATTCACATTATTATATTTCAGCTCCCTCCGCTTTAGTTTGACTTTGTTGGCTTCTATCAGCTTTCTTTTCTTTCTAATTTATCCTTGAACTAGAACAGTATTATACACTGGAGCAAACAAGCTGACGGCGTGGCGGTAGTAGGCTGCGATGGCTCACGTAGCGTCTGCAATGCCCTCCATTGTGGAATACACTAAAATTTATGTAAATAAATGAAGTCAGCACTTTCAATGTTTACATCTATTCATTATTAGATCGCACTAGCGGTGCTCAGACGTCCCATTGAGTGCTGTCTTCTTACTGATAAACCTGGTTGTTTTATTATAAACCCAAACCCTAACTAGTGTTATTAGTGAACACCACATTGGCGACGAATGTAAGCTCAGTAAGTAAATTGATTAAAGCAAATAGTGTCTCACTTACAAAAACTGGACAGCAACATAAATATTATTTTAATGAATGAGTTTTCAAAAAAAAAATAGTAAGGGTGATTTGTAGTAATGGTAATATATGTGAAATTTAGTAGAATGTTTATTTTTATAATTATCTGCCTATCTATGAGCGATCTGCGTCGGCGATAAGCTGAGGGATGTGCTGCTTAGATCGATGAAATCATTACTTCACTCATTTAAATAAACCAAACCACATCAATTCTACATTTCGACAGCTATGAAAACTCAAATCCGTTTGCAAATATAGCGATGGAGCGTTGCCAACGTATTTTAGTAGTTATAAAGTGATCCATCGCACTCAACAAAAATTACCAATAAACAAAGCAAAACTATCTATTTTCAAAACTGTCTATTTATCAAAAATATATATTTCTCAACCATCATTTGTTATTTACGAAACGAAACCAAAGCTGTTGTCACAACGCTATGAATCCCCGCAAACTACATCATACTTGAAGTTGTCAACGTAGTTGGTTGAAGTGAATAAGCCAGATAAAGCGTTTTGACGCGTGCGTGTAGGAGAGCTATACTCTTCGGGCTGGATGATTAGTTGAATTTGACAATGCGAAAATGTAGCTTATTCGTATGTAACTATGGACGATATTATTATTATGTAAAATTTCGTTTTGAACTTTGACATTGTCGTATACTTTGCGAGGTAATCTGCGACACATTAGTTTCGAATTTCGATTTACTATCTCAATTTGCACTAGCAATCACAGAAATGCAATATTAATAGCATGACGTGGAATCTAGCCAGCCGTATACTAGTACGAAGGGAAGTTCATAGGATACTTTAATAATCGTCTGGTAAACGTGTTTAAGTTAATTCGTAGGGTAACACATTAAACTTTTAGAAATACATAGTTGCCAAAATAGATAGTTTTGTCAAAGGTTGACCAACGATCAACGGTTTTGTTACGTTTTTGAAAAAACGATAACGTAAAATCAATTGCCAATTCTATCAAAACGAATAATTGGATCGAAAATAGACACTCCACGAGTTATTGTGGCAGAAAATAAATGATGACGATACATCAATTGCCAATTCTATCGAAAGATATTATTGGACCAAACATAAAAGTTCCAAACATGGTCGAAAAAGAAATGATGTCAATTCTGTCGGAAGACATTATTGGATCTAAAACAATCTAAAATAAAAGTTCCAATATTTTAATCATGATCGAAAAAAAATGATGTCAATTCTGTCGAAAGACATTATTGGATCTAAAATGAAAGTTCCAATGATTTAACTGCGGTCGAAATAAATGATGTAAATCATATCTAAAGTTCCAATGGTTTAATCATGGTCCAAAGGAAATGATGTCAATTCTGTCGAAAGACATTATTGAATCTAAAATGAAATTTACAATGATTTAACCGTAGTCGAAATAAATAATATCAACAATATCAAAAGACATTATTGGATCTAAAATAAATTGTTCAACCATGAATCGTTAATTGATGCCAATTTATCGAAAAAAATTATTATTGGGTCAAAACAAAATCTAACTTCGATGATTTCGAAGCTATGTGATGCCTAACTAGGTATTACCTTGTTGTTAAAACTAAATAGATATCATGAAATTTGTAAAGGTTAAATAATAATCAAATCAAATGCATTTATCACTGTCTAGTCAACACAAAAAAAAAAAATGTACCCTCAACAAAAAAATAACCGTTTCCTGAGGTGAAAGACTGGGACTCGAGTTAGCTGGCAGTCTGGCACTTAACAGGTACTTAAGGAACTTTTTGTGCGGCTTGCTAGCTAGTTTGTTTATTTAAACATTCCTACGTAAACAAAGCTACACTGAGCTCTTGTTATGAGTAGAGCACAATCATTTCAAAGTAAAATAAACTCGATTGTTAATTTTATAATTAGCATTTTGATTATATAAAAATGAAATCAATAATGCAAGAAATCTAATCGAATGGAGCTAATGCAACATGCACTAGAACATTAAGTTTTGTCAACCTCAATGTTAGTAGAAAATGACTTTATATACTGACATTATATAGTATCAACAAACCTGAATCCAATTAAAAATGCAAGTTGTCCTACTCAATATACTTTTAATTGAATAATGTGTTGTTATTATGTACAAAACGCTCCGCTGTATGATTGACATATTCTCTAATGTACAAATATGCGAGCTCACTTATAATTTGATTACATCACAGCAAAAGCAAACACTAGAGTTAGCAAAACGTAGTCAGAGCCAAAATACAACAAGTACTTGCCTTAATAAAATTGATACATGAACAAGAGGTATAAGGCCTCTCTTGTCAATGTGGCAATAAAATCACAAACATAATACCTATCGGTTACTGCCGTACCATGTAGAGATACTTTGGCACTTAAAACTTAGTGCAGTAAACTGCGTCTGAGTTAACGCAAAGATTATGCCGAGTTACCTATGCCTAGTACAATGAATGCGAACAGAATAAAAGGTGTTTTCTAATGTTATTATTAGACACAGAACACTACAAAACAAGGGCCAGTATAAAAAAAAGGCCCGACCTCTTGTCAAATGACAAGATAATGAAAGCTTAAATAAGAAGCTAGACTAGCTACCTAGCTAGCTAGGTCCACTTTTCTAGATCATATTTTCCAAGTCAATTACTATGCAATTGATTACAAACTTGCATGTGCAAGGCTTATTGGCTGCACAAATAACACTATAAAACAAATCTCTCTAAATGATTAGTGGCAAAAAAGAATATTTTGGGTAAAAGCTGCCATTTCCCTTAATGTACTAGAAAAGATTTTGGTTTGAATTCCACTGAAAATAAAAAAATCCAAATTCAAAAAGGCTTATCTAGAGATTTCTATTTTCAAAACAGTTCCATCAATTTGGTTCAAGGAATAAAGCTGCCATTTCCGTTAATGTTAACAAGATTTTGGCCTGAATTCCATATAAAATAAACAAATTTCAATCTAGATATCTCTTTTTTCAAAACAATTCTTCAGCCTCATAGTTGAGTCCCAATTCCTGGAATCAAAGGTAAAAACAAAAGACGAGCTACAGACATTCATCATGGAACCTGTAAATAAAACCATAAGATTGGGTTTTACCAAAGATGCTTGTCTTAAAGCCTGATGATGATATTTTTGTAATTTGGACAAGCACATAGCCTGAGATAAATTATAATACTAAGGTAGTGTTGCTAAGAAAACCACCATATGACCAATACTCCTAAATTCGGTAAAGCATTATGTTTCTATAAAGTAAATATCAAAAATGCTTTTCATCACGGTTTACTCAAAAATTGTTAAGAAGCCAATTGGCACTCTGTGTTTTACCGACACAAAAACCATTATTGCTTGGCGAAGGAGTTGTAAAACTTTATAAAAAAACATATTTGTCGAAATATTTATTTTAAATGCATATCAAAATAAGTGAGAGAGAAACTGTGGGCGAATACAAATGTTTAAAACAACGACTTGAAAAATAATATTGTCGACGGAGCCCGGCTCCGCGGGGCTTCTATTTCTGTCTGCAGGGTCTAAAGTAACCTAACACGAAGGAGATGACGGGAGCTGAGTTCGATCGCTTTGCTCGCTCACTTCAGCTCCCGTCATCCCCTTCGAACCTAACCTATCCGTGTCGGGGTGCCCTAAATTCCTGAGTTCGCTTCGCTCGCTCTTGGACAAATCCTTTGAAATAATTAATTAATAAAAATGTCTAATGCATGACAGCTATTAATAAATCATTTGCATGAAAATTCTAAATAAATATATAAACACAGACAAGACTGCGTGAAGTCCATTTTGCAACGATTCGTTTCTGTCACTAAATTTTGTAGCACAACATATTGACTTTTTATTACACTATTTCAATTTAAAATTGAAAATGCTACCAAGTTACCGGCTATATATTTAAGACAAAATAATATTCCCTAAAATGCTGTTTCGGTTTGGTGAAAATATGGCAAATGAAAAAAGTTCAAAAGTGGCTTCGGCCAAAAGCAAAAAGTTATTTTGTAAATCGGCGAGATGTAGTTCAGTAAAATAATACCGATGGCAATTGATACTTCGATGATCTGAAATTATGTCAAATAATACATATAGCAAAAAAGAATTCGGTCAATAGTTTTCGGTAAAATGAAATTCGATCAAAAAAGATTCGGAAAAGTGATCGGTTCCAACCTGTAGGTCTTAGAGGCCGAAGGATTATCGATCAAGAAGTGATGCTTCGGTAAGACTTTAAATAAAACACTGTATTGCTAAAATCATAATATATCTGTAAGTAAAAAATCAATCAATCAATCAATAGTTTTTTATTTCACATAGGCCTACATGGGCACTTATAAAACTTCGACGAAAGGTGCATGGTTCGGGTTGGTCGTTTCCTGTGGAGAGGAACCGGCAAGAAACTCCACGGTTACTCTTTTAAAAAAGAAAATTGGTTTGTTTTTACAATATTTCCATGTTATAGCATTAGTGCTTAGATATGGGGGGACAACGTAAGCCCGACAATAAGTCGTAGGAAACTAAAAAAAAAGTTTCTATAAACGAGATAAAGAGTTGTGATTATGATGTTAACAAGCGTCTAGAAATCTAGAAGGCAAAATGTTCACACATTCACAAAACAATCAGTAAAAGAATCTACACAAAGGAAAAAAAAATATAACAAGGCTAAATTTAACATGTGGCACAAATGTTGTTATCAGTGCTATAACTATTCATAGCAAAGGGCTATTAAGATTATTGAAATCATTGTAAAAAGTCTAATTAAAAGAAGGAAAAAAGAAAAATGAGATTGAGAATAGTTAGAGACATCTACATATTTGAACCGTTTATGAGTTACCAAGGAAGCCGCTTGCGCAGAAGGAGCTAAAATTTTTATCTTCAACGTAGTCCTTGATTTTATAATATGCTTTTTTAATAAGGACACGTTTGATGTAGTTTTAGAACTTTCCATCGGTCAATTCTTTAACTGACTTTGGCAACTTGTTATAAAAGCGTATACTGTTTATAAGAAAAGACTTGCTAGTTTTCGTTAATCCGAATTTGGGTTTTACAATTTCATGCTTACTGCGTGTATTTAAATTATGGATATCGCTTCTAGTTTTCAAAAGCCCTCGATTTTTGCAGACATACAAAATACATTCCAATATATAAAGAGAAGGTAGAGTCAGTATATCGATCTCTTTAAATTTTTCTCTGAGGGACTCTCGTGGACCCATTTTATAGATTGCGCGAATTGCCCTCTTTTGTAAAATGAAAATTGAGTCAACGTCTGCTGCTGATCCCCACAGCAGAATGCCATAAGGCATACTGTGTGTACTGTTGTTACTGTGGAAATAAGTATAGTATACTAACCTAGCTGTGGCTACATCGGTTAACTGCCTTATTTTCCTTACTGCATATGCAGCTGAACTTAACATACCCGAAAGAGTTCTAATGTGCGCGCCCCACTGCAATTTTGGATCGATAGTAATCCCTAAGAATACAGTTTCCTTTATAACTTCAAGATTTTTGCCGTCAAGATTTAAATTTAGGTCACGTTGTGGTACATTTGGCAAAGAGAACTTTAGACATTTTGTTTTTTTCGCATTCTTGTCTTCATTCTTTTTCGTTTTTTTGTCTGTCTCGGCCGCAATGGCAATCCACTTTTGTTGGCGAGGTAGTTAGGCATAGTGAAAGGCCTTAAGGGAAGCGATAGGGGACATTTAGTTATCGTTCGGCCAGACACTGCATCCAGCCCTTCTCCAGTCGTAGCGGTTTTCCGTTCCACTGGATCAAGGAGGACACGGACGAGAGAGTGCATCTGTGTTAGCGCGCACACATGTGCACTTAAATATATCCTGCGTACTTGACTGCTTCTGAATAATGGCTTATGAGTATGAAAGTCCTATGGCGATGGACAGAGGTAGAGAGGTCTAGCTGTACTGCAAGCTGGGCTTTGTCTGATGTCTGCACATAGGCGGCGCAAGGAGAGTGGTCGTTTTCGCGTCGCATTTGGGTGACGGCAAGAATTGGGCAGCACATTGAGTGACGAAGCAGCCCTATTCAGGGAGGCACTGCTTCCCCCGCTCAGCCGGGGAGGGGACTAGAAAAGGTGTCCCAAAAATTGTTCACCCGCTTTTCCTGGGAGGTAGCAACCACGGCTGCCTGTGCAATCCTTTCCTCGTGGTCGACGATACAGGAAATTTAATAAATTATCTAGCATGACGGTTGGTGCGTGGAATGTACCCACTCTTCTGGACCGGGATGGTAATCTATGCCCTGAGCGTAAGACAGCAGTTGTAGCACGTGAGCGAGCTCGATGTAATGTAGATATAGCTGCACTTAGCGAAACGCATCTGGCCGACGAAGGGGAACTAGAAGAACGTGGCGGTGGATACACTTTCTTTTGGAAGGGGACTGCTGCATCTGAACCCCGACGTTCAGGGATAGGTTTTGCTATTAAGTCGACAATAGTCAAAAAACTGAGTGAATATCCTACGTACACTTCCGATCATATGTTATCATTGCGCCTTCATCTGGATAATGATAATCATCTAAAAGTAATAAGTGTGTACGCACCCACGATGACTAATCCGGATGAAGTTAAGGACAGATTTTATGAGGAGTTGGCTGAAGCCCTTGCTAAGATCTCACCCAAGGAGCAAATATTAATCCTGGGTGATTTTAATGCAAGAGTTGGGCGTTATTTCGAAGCATGGCCTTGTGTACTTGGCAGACACGGAGTCGGCAATATGAATAGTAACGGGCAAACACTGTTCAGCCTCTGTGCCCAGTTCAGATTGGCTGTCACCAATACACTATTCAGACTTCCGACGAAATACAAGGCCACGTGGATGCACCCGCGTTCCAAACTCTGGCATCTAATTGACTACGCAATTGTTCGCCAAAGAGATGTACCCCAGGTTACGGTTAACCGTGTGATGCGAGGTGCAAATTGCTGGACAGACCATAGGCTGATTGTCACGAAGCTTAAGCTTCGTCTTCTTCCTCCTCGTAGAGCGTCCTTGATGAGAACTGCCAGTTTTAACGTAGGGAAACTGGAAAACCTTAATACGAGGAAGGAATATGTTCACGCTCTTGATACTGCGCTAAATGCATCTACTGCGACGGGTGGTGATCTTATTGTTCAATGGCAAGACTTTTCTTCTCGACTACTGGACACTGGTTTTCGGATACTGGGCACATCATTGTGCAAAAATGAGGACTGGTTTGATGAGAATGATGAGGTTATAGCAGAGGCATTAAGAAAGCACCTTAATCTATTAAAGCAGCAAGATCGCAATAGACAAAACGGTACCGCAATCAACGCAACACAGAGTAGTTCTGCGTTGCGGAAGTTAACAAGGGGTATGAAGGACAAGTGGTGGCTTGAAAAAGCCGAATACATCCAGTGGCTGTCAGACACTAAGCAACTTGGTGCTTTCTATGGGGAGGTGCGAAGATTAATCGGCACAAGTTATCGTGTCAATGTGCCTATCAAGTCTCGAGACGGTTTAAAACACCTATCATCTAGGGACGAGGTTCTTAAGCGCTGGGCACAGCATTTTGAGGACCTTCTCAATTTGGACCGCTCAATGCCGCTTCTGTCTATGCCCACGTTCCCCACAGCCACTGGGCTGGACGAGCCACCAACATTGAAAGAGGTCAAAGATGCACTCATGTAACTACACAACAAAAAGGCGGTTGGCGTTGGCAATATCCCAGGAGAACTACTTAAGTATGGGGGTGAGAAACTGCAGGAAGTTATTTGGAATATCTTCGTGACAATGTGCGACGAGTCACGAATAAGCGCCCTGTATAAGAACAAAGGTGACAGATCTGACTGCAATTCTTATCGTGGAATTTCGCTGCTTTTTACCCCCGGGAAAGTGTTTGCTAAAGTCTTTCTCAACCGCCTTATTCCGTTATCAGAGTCAATCCTTCCGGAGACCCAATTTGGCTTTCGTCCTGAGCGGGGAACCTGTGAAGCCATATTCTCTATCCGCCAGCTCCAGTAAAAGAGCAGAGAACAAGGTCGAGCCCTGTACCTCTGTTTTGTTGATCTCGAGAAGGCCTTTGACAGTGTTCCCCGAGAAGCTCTGTGGGTCCTGTTGGTTAAGCTTGGATGCTCTGAAAAGTTTGTAAGACTGTTACGACTCCTGCATGATGACATGTCTTGTTGCGTCGCGATAAAAGGCGAGCAATCAGACTATTTTAATGTCTCCTGTGGCGTGAAGCAGGGCTGTGTACTTGCGCCTACACTATTTGCCTTGTATTTTGCCGTCGTCATTTGGGAGACCCTGGAGCGAGTTTCGGAAGGCATTCGCATTCGTTTCCGAACTGATGGAGGTATATTTAATCTGGCCAGACTAAAAGCCCGCACAAATGTCTCTTATAGCATCATTACACAGATCATGTACGCTGATGACCTGTGTTTCGTGGCAGATACTCGTGACGGTTTGCAGGCGCTGATAGGTGGTCTCAATGACATTTGTTGCAAGTTTGGTCTTAAGATAAATGTCAAAAAGACCGAAATTATGGCCATGGGTGTAGAAGACTCTGTACTAGTCCCAGACTTCTTAATCGGCAGCAGTAAGTTGAAGAGTTGAGATCCCTGTAACAGAAAGTACGTAAGGGCATTGCCTCTATACCGCCCCTGATATAGATGCAAGTCCTCGCGTCATTAGTGGGACAGTCATAGAGCACCATGCCTCCTGTCCCACCTAAGCCTTTTATAGTCCCCTTATACAGATAAGGTTCCTGTATCAAGGCAATGTCGTATGTGTTCAGCTTCAGTTGCCGAGCCAGAAGGGCAGTAGCGGCTCTGCAATGATTCAAATTGATTTGTACACACCTTAGTCCCTCCATCTTGAATATCTTGATGGGTTTGTGTTATTGTTGGAGTGCCTCAGTTTTGAGCACCTGGCAAAAACAAGGCGGCAACCACGAGAAGGAAAACCACCGCACTTGCCTTGAGGATCTACACGACCGTTGCGCTCTCCCTCAAGACCACGAGCCGGCAAGGACTGTATTAACAAAGCCAAGCCCACAGGGCTTGTCGCTGACAGCTCAAAGCGAAAGTTTGCTAACACAGACCAGCTCCCTGTATCCGTCTACTCTCCGCCCGATCCCAGCCCGAGAGGCACCCGGCGGGTTTGGCGGTACAGGTCAGCAGATTGGGATGGGATGCGATCTTTCTTCGCATGCTATCCTTGGCGGCCCAGTTGCTTCTCTTCGGAAGATCCATCGTCATGCGCTGACGCCGTGACTGATGTGTTGCGCCAGGGGATGGAGTACTACATTCCATTCTCTGACGTAGCGCTCTCCAGCGCTGACCGACCATGGTTTGGTGCCGAGTGCAACCGCGCAAATGCAGTTAAGCACAAGGCTAACCTGGCATGGGTCGACGCTCGAGTGCATAAAGCAAACGACGTAACTCAGAAGAAGAGAGCCTTTAACAGGGCTGCCAAGTCCTGCAAAAAGGCGATGCGAAGGGCACGTTTTGACCATATTAGCCGAATCGGGAACAAAGTAGGTTTATACCCTGCTGGTAGCAAAGCGTTTTGGTCCCTGGCTAAGTCGGTTGAATCAAACTTCTGTCGCCCCTTATTACCACCATTGCTGAGACCCGACGGGTCACTGGCCCACTCCACCGAAGACAAGGCAAACTTGTTTGCTTCCCTTTTTACGGAATCTTCGCGTCTGAACTCTGATGGCGCGCGGCCCCCTCCGTCTCCTGTTGGATGTGGGACGAGTATGTCGGATATTCGCATCCATCAGAGGAAGGTCTGTAAGGTGTTGCGTAACCTCGACGTGAACAAAGCCAGTGGCCCCGATGGGATACCGGCAATTATACTAAAAACTTGTGCGCCTGAATTGTCTCCGATCCTGACACGCCTATACCGCCTTTCGATAGTGACTGGAAAGGTGCCGAAGGCTTGGAAGCAAGCTAACGTTCAGCCCGTGCCCAAAAAGGGTAGTCGTCCCTTGACATCTCGAAAGCTTTCGACAGGTTCTGGCATGAGAGCCTGATTAGTAAGCTTCCCTCCTACGGTCTGCCTAGTGGTATGTGTGACTGGATTGCTGACTTCCTGAGAGATCGGTCCGTCCGAGTGGTTATCGATGGCTGCTCATCCGGTCAGTTAAGTATTAACGCCGGAGTCCCTCAGGGGTCGGTGCTCTCGGCTACACTGTTTTTGCTGCACATTAATGACCTGCTAAAACCCGGAACCTTTGGGTACGCAGACGACAGCACGGTTGCTGAGAGATACGTGTCTGGCGCACGGGCTACCGGGCCTGAGATCCGGTCTCTCCGGGAGGCCATGGTTGAGCGCTTGAACCTGTCTTTGGAGGCAGTCTCCGAATGGGGCGATGCCAATCTAGTCAGTTTCAATGCTGCTAAGACCCAGACGTGTCTTTATTCCGCAAAAAAGAGCCCATTTCACCCGGCTCCATCTTTCCGTGGTGTAACCGTGCCGATAACGGACCATCTCGACATTCTTGGTATTACGCTAACATCGACCCTCAATTTTGGTCCATTCATTGAGGCAAAGGCGCAGTTGGCTGCAAAAAAGTTGGGGATCCTTGCAAAGGTGAGACGGTACCTCACGCCTGAATAGCTGCTCAAATTGTGCAAAGCGCGTTCGGTCATGCATGGAGTACTGCTTTCACCTCTGGGATGGATCTGCCAAATATCAACTTGATGCACTTGAGTCGATTGACAAACGGGCCAAGAGGCTTATCGGCAACGATGCACTGGTCGCCTCAAAGCTCCAGAGCCTTGAACATCGACGCCAAGTGGCCAGTCTGTCTGTTTTTTAACCCCCGACGCAAAAAGAGGGGTGTTATAAGTTTGAGGTGTGTTGCTGTGTATCTGTGTATCTGTGTATATGTGTGTCTGTCTGTGGCATCATAGCGTCCAAACGGGTGGACCTATTTTGATTTAATTTTTTTTGTATAAAAGGTGACTTAATCGAGAGTGTTCTTAGCCATGGTTTAAGAAAATATTCTCAGCCATTTTAAGATAATCAGCTCTCTACTAATTGAGGTAAAGATATGAACAACTTTCATAGGTCTAATCGATTTGAAATTTAGACTCCTCTCAGTTCAATGATATTGCTAAAACTTAATAATCTTGAACTGATGCTGGGGCATCACCAGGAATCACAGGACGCCCAACTCCTCAGTAACTTACAGCAGAGGTATCGTCTTTGGACTCATTGGAATGGTCTCTTTGAATAGGTTGTAG
The DNA here is from genome assembly GCA_945859665.1 of Anorthoa munda. NCBI lineage: Eukaryota > Metazoa > Arthropoda > Insecta > Lepidoptera > Noctuidae > Anorthoa > Anorthoa munda. Next base: position 20,381,179 of record OX243894.1, on the reverse strand, counting down.
ATGGATGGTGATCAGGATCTGATGATGGATGGTGATCAGGATCTGATGGTGGATGGTGCTGGTGATGGATAGGGGATTGAGAGATAAACTGTCAGTTCAATGATATTGCTAAAACATAATAATCTTGACCTGATGCTGGGGCATCACCAGGAATCAGCAGGACACCCAACTCCACGCTTATTTACAGCAAAGGTATCGTGTTTGGACTCATTGGAATGGTCTCATTTAATAGGTTGTAGATAGATGTTAATCAGGGTCTGATGATGGATGGTGCTGGTGATGGATATCGGATTGAGAGATAAACTGTCAGATCAATGATATTTCCAAAACATAATAATCTTGACTTGATGCTGGGGCATCACCAGGAATCAGCAGGACACACAACTCCACACTAACTAACAGCATAGGTATCGTGTTTGGACTCATTGGAATGGGCTTATTGAATAGGTTGTAGATATATGGTGATCAGGGTCTGATGGTAGATAGGTGATGGATAGGGGATTGAGAGGAAAACTGTCAGTTCAATGATATTGCTAAAACATAATAATCTTGACCTGATGCTGGGGCATCACCAGGAATCAGCAGGACACCCAACTCCACGCTTACTTATATCATAGGTATCGTATTTGGACTCATTGGAATGGTCTCATTGAATAGGTTGTAGATAGATGGTAATCAGGGTCTGATGATGGATGGTGCTGGTGATGGATATGGGATTGAGAGATAAACTGTCAGTTCAAAGATATTGCCAACACATAATAATCTTGACTTGATGTCAGTTCAATGATATTGCCAAAACATAATAATCTTGACTTGATGCTGGGGCATCACCAGGAATCACAGGACACCCAACTCCTCAATAACTTACAGCAGAGGTTTCGTCTTTGGACTCATTGGAATGGTCTCATTGAATAGGTTGTAGATATATGGTGATTAGGATCTGATGATGGATGGTGCTGGCGATGGATAGGGGATTGATAGATAAACTGTCAGTTCAAAGATATTGCCAACACATAATAATCTTGACTTGATGCTGGGGCATCACCAGGAATCAGCAGGACACCCAACTCCACGCTTACTTATAGCATAGGTATCGTGTTTGGACTCATTGGAATGGTCTCATTGAATAGGTTGTAGATAGATGGTGAACAGGCTTTGGGATGAATTTCCTAGTCCTATCCTTTCCTTTATCTATAACATTCAAATTCGCCGCCAAAACGCACTCATTCATCTCTGAGTGCAGCAAAGACAATCTATCCACCCCGCCATCTTACGGCGGGCAACAGAACCATTCAGTTAAAAACTCGATTGCAAAGCCGGCCGGCCCAAATTCGCGTGCGCGAAGAAAAACTATCGTGAAATAGGATTAAGTGGACAAGTATGGTGATCACCCGACTCCAGGCAGTGTTCCAAGTATCCTGTAAGTACCTTAATACCTCATTATATCCTTTAGCCTGTTTTTGTAGGAAAAATTACCTCAAGCCACGTCCTTGGTTGGACGTAAGCACATTCATATTTTTGGTCCATTTCGAGCGCGAATACCTGTAGATTACAGTTTTTTCAGGCATTCTCAGGTTCAATTTCAATAAAAAACTCTGAGATTTGCTAGATATTTGCATTTTGCAAGTATTATCCTACAAAAATTACGTTGGTCATACTTTTCACGGATTCAGAGGTCATCTTAATTTTATCCGTATTATATTGCAATAATTTATGTATTTTATGTAATTTATTGTAAGTAATCTTATTATATATAACTGTTTGAGGTATTTATTAACTTATATACATTATTTCATAACTATTTCACCTAAAGGTATCGAAAAACACCTAGTAAAGTCTCAACTTAGGTTCGTATTTTCATACCTATTTTTCACACACAAAACAAAATGGAGGAAGGCAAACTTAAACTTCTTCAATCTCAACGCGAATATGTTTACCGTGATATCCAAATCCTTTATGACTTATCAAAAACTATGATTCAAGATCGTTCAAAGGTATCGTCGTTCAAGGCGAGATATACTCGAATACATTCAATTCGCGAAGAATTTGTTTTGATATGTGGTAAAATACAGACTTTGGAGTTAGCCATGAAACCCGATGCCCGGGTGTGCCAAGAGTCTTTGAGTTCGTTTGATGATTTGTACTATGCCGTAATCAGTGCAGCGGCTGAGTTGCAGATTACTGATAGGAGCGAGAACGTCGCCGCGGCCTCGCGGGAGACGCCCGCGCTTGCGGGTGCCCACAACTTCGCACAAACGGGACGTAACGCACGGCTTCCTAAACTTGAGTTACCTAAATTTGATAGTAAAATCGAAAATTGGCAAACGTTTTATGATATTTATAAAACCTTGATTCCTGATAACGATTCGATTTCTCAAATAGAAAAATATCACTATTTAGCGTCTTGTTTACAAGGCCCGGCTTTGCCTATTGTCAAAGGGGTCCCGATGACCGCGGATAATTACGAAGTTGTTTTTAATAGTTTGATCGAGCGTTATCAAAACAAGCGTATTATAGCTTTAACATATCTAGATAAATTTTTAGATCAGCCAGCTTTAAAATCGGGTAACTTCCAAGATTTACAAATTTTAACAAACGTAATTTATGAGGCATACCATGCACTCCAAACTTTGAACATTGAAAATTTGGGTGATTTTATTTTATTTTGTTTAACTTCGCGCATGCTGGATTCGGATACGCGCAATCGGTTCGAATCTCAAAACATTTCACAAATACCCACTTTTTGTGAATTGTTAAAGTTTCTTCAAGACTACGTAAAAGTCTTAGAAACTAGTCAATTATCTTCTAAATCTAACATCAAGCATACATCTAACCCTCGTAATCTTGAAGGGAAAAAATCTCCGCCTGCGGCTAGCAGGCAAAATAGCAGCGGATCCAAACGCTCATCTTATCTCGCAAAATCAAACACACCTGCAAATGTGACTTGTGCTCATTGCAGTGATGCGCACTCGATTTATCGGTGCCCTACCTTTCAATCATTAGATTCTCGTGCTAGACTCGCGTTAGTACAAGGTAAAAATAATATGTGTACAAATTGTTTGCGTACAAATCACGTCATAGATAAATGCCTATCTAAAATGGCTTGCACGTTATGTGGATTACGTCACCATACCCTATTGCATATTGACCCAGCGCTATCCAGCGCCAGCGCGACCACTGGAGCGAACGTTACTGCTCATGCGCGCGCCGCTGTTCCCCACTGCGATATGGTACTACTAGGCACATGTCAGGCGCGCGCGTTCAATACTGCCGCCGGCACTCAATGTACCGTCCGTGCACTCGTAGATAGTGGGGCGCAGGATTGTTTTATCACTTCGGCGTGCGCGCGGTCGCTCGGGTTAAAAATCCGCCGGTGTAAGCTTAGTATAGCCGGACTAGGACAAAACTCAGTCACTCAAGTAAGGGGGGTGACGGAATGCACTATACGACCCGTACACGGTGAAGCTCCGAATTTTAATATAAAGCCAGTCGTATTAGATAACATTACTGCTCTAATACCTAACGTTAAGGTACCATCAGTCGTTCGAGAATGTTGCAACCATCTAGTGTTAGCTGATCGCGACTACGATGTACCCGCGAAAATCGATTTATTAATAGGGGCGGAGTTATTCCCCGAAATCTATGACGGTCAACGTATCAATCTGGGGCCCGGTTTACCTACCGCTCTGCGTAGTGTTTTCGGGTGGATTCTCACCGGGACAGTAAACGCATACTCTGTACCTTTAAACACCGCGTGCTCTTTAGTGGCCACCACATTCACGTTAGATGAACAAATTAAAAAATTTTGGGAAGTGGAGGAACCACCGCGCGTGGATATCACTGTCCCTGAGAATGATATCTGCGAACGCATGTACACCGATTTAACCTATCGTGAACCTAACGGACGATACGTCGTACCTATCCTCTTAAAGGATGGCGATTGTTCTTTAGGTGAATCTTATAATAGTACTTTGTCGCGTTTGACTCATCTTGAAAAGAAACTTAATCGTCAGACTGAACTTAAATCCGATTATATTAATTTTATGCGTGAGTACGAGAATTTAAATCACATGTATACCGTACCTAACAGCGTCGTACCTACTCTCAATCGTTATCTTATCCCTCACAGTTGCGTCGTTCGCCCGGAGAGCACGACCACTAAATTGAGAGTGGTATTCGATGCCAGTTCTAAAACCACTAACGGTCTATCGTTAAACAATATTGTATTTACTGGCCCTAAGCTTCAGGTGGATATTATAGATATCATAACCGGCTTCAGACTACATAAAGTAGTTCTGACGTGTGATATCTCAAAAATGTATAGAGGAATCTTGATTAGGCCGGAGGATCGGAGCTTTCAACATATTCTATGGCGAGAATCTCCTAGTGATCCAGTTAAAGAGTACGAACTTGCGACTGTCACCTACGGAGTTAGTAGCTCACCTTATCTGGCTATCCGCACCCTCCACCAATTAGCTGCTGATCATGGTACCGCGTATCCACGCGCAGCTGAAGCGCTTCCTCACGAGACATATGTCGACGACATTACGACAGGGGCGCCCTCTGTACGTGAAGCCATGGAACTAAAAGATCAACTTATTCACTTGTTAGGTTGTGCTCAACTTGAGCTCCGAAAAAGGAGTAGCAACTCACAATCCTTTCTTAAAACTTTGCCAGTAGATCATTGTCAAAACATTAAACTTTTCTCCGAAGAAAATGATAAATCAACGTTCAATATCTTAGGAGTCCAATATGATGCTGTGAGTGACAATCTCAGTTACTCACAGTCCCCAATCGAGGACGATGAATTTACCAAGCGTTCCATCTTATCCAGCATCGCTAGTATTTTCGACCCTCTTGGGTGGCTTACACCTTGTATCTTAAAAGCCAAATTGCTCCTTCAAGATTTATGGCGTTATCTTTTATTTGCTAAGTCCAAGGTAGCACCTCTAAAAGTGACAGTTAACCTTTTAGAACTGTGCAATGCTGTATTACTATCCAAAGTAATAAATCGCATTGACTCCTTGCTTAGTTCAAAACTCATCTTAAATAAATCTATCTTATTCACGGACAGCTCGACTGTTTTGTCGTGGTTGAATACAAAGCCATATACACTTATGTCATTTATTGTCCACAGACTGTTCCTAATCAGCGACAGTTCTGTGCCCATTGAGTGGCGACATGTGCCCACCCATGACAATCCAGCCGACATGTGTAGTCGTGGCTTATCTTTATCTTCTTCCGAAATCTGGTGGTCTGGTTCACAGTGGTTGTCTACCGAACTCTTCAACTGGCCTGTTTCAGCAGTAGAAGTGTCAGATAACGTTCCCGAACTCAAGCCAACTTCACGCACGTGTCATGCTAGTGTGACACCCGAAGCTGACGTGCTTGAATCCCTCATGGAACGCCACTCCACTCTTTTTCAAGTGAAAAGAGTGGTTGCATGGATCACCCGTTTCATTAAAAACGCGAAAGCTAAATGTTCAGAGCGTAATTTATTACCTTACCTGACAGCCACTGAATTAAGCCAATCTTTAGATCATTTAACAAAATATGTTCAACATCAAAATTTTATTGATGTCATATCTTTAATAACTTCCAATAAACCTTTACCCAAACATTTATCTAAACTCTCTCCCTATCTTGACACTCGCGGAATCTTGCGAGTGGGGGGACGTTTAAAGCACGCGTCGTTACCATGTCGCGTCAAACATCCATATCTCTTACCTAAAACTTCTCGATTGAGTACCCTTCTCATTGACCACTTTCACTCAACTTATCTTCACTGTGGGCCTCGCCTACTCCAATCTTTAATTATGCGTCGATTCTGGATACTCGGCGTTAGAAATCTTATCAGATCGCGGTTATCGAAATGCGTGACCTGTTTTAAAACTAAACCTATTCCACTTCAACCTATACAAGGTGACCTTCCACCTTCCCGTACACAACTGGGTCATTGTTTTCAAACAATCGGCATCGATTTTGGAGGTCCTTATTTCATAAAAGAAAGTAGACGTCGTAACGCTAAAACTTACAAAGCTTATCTTTGCCTCATAGTCTGCCACGCTACTAAGGCCGTTCATCTCGATCTAGTCACTGAGCTCACATCTGAAGCTTTCATAGCAGCCTTAGATCGTTTCGTATCGCGGATAGGGCTTTGCCACTCCATAGTGACAGATGGTGGTGAGAACTGCCAGTTTTAACGTAGGGAAACTGGAAAACCTTAATACGAGGAAGGAATATGTTCACGCTCTTGATACTGCGCTAAATGCATCTACTGCGACGGGTGGTGATCTTATTGTTCAATGGCAAGACTTTTCTTCTCGACTACTGGACACTGGTTTTCGGATACTGGGCACATCATTGTGCAAAAATGAGGACTGGTTTGATGAGAATGATGAGGTTATAGCAGAGGCATTAAGAAAGCACCTTAATCTATTAAAGCAGCAAGATCGCAATAGACAAAACGGTACCGCAATCAACGCAACACAGAGTAGTTCTGCGTTGCGGAAGTTAACAAGGGGTATGAAGGACAAGTGGTGGCTTGAAAAAGCCGAATACATCCAGTGGCTGTCAGACACTAAGCAACTTGGTGCTTTCTATGGGGAGGTGCGAAGATTAATCGGCACAAGTTATCGTGTCAATGTGCCTATCAAGTCTCGAGACGGTTTAAAACACCTATCATCTAGGGACGAGGTTCTTAAGCGCTGGGCACAGCATTTTGAGGACCTTCTCAATTTGGACCGCTCAATGCCGCTTCTGTCTATGCCCACGTTCCCCACAGCCACTGGGCTGGACGAGCCACCAACATTGAAAGAGGTCAAAGATGCACTCATGTAACTACACAACAAAAAGGCGGTTGGCGTTGGCAATATCCCAGGAGAACTACTTAAGTATGGGGGTGAGAAACTGCAGGAAGTTATTTGGAATATCTTCGTGACAATGTGCGACGAGTCACGAATAAGCGCCCTGTATAAGAACAAAGGTGACAGATCTGACTGCAATTCTTATCGTGGAATTTCGCTGCTTTTTACCCCCGGGAAAGTGTTTGCTAAAGTCTTTCTCAACCGCCTTATTCCGTTATCAGAGTCAATCCTTCCGGAGACCCAATTTGGCTTTCGTCCTGAGCGGGGAACCTGTGAAGCCATATTCTCTATCCGCCAGCTCCAGTAAAAGAGCAGAGAACAAGGTCGAGCCCTGTACCTCTGTTTTGTTGATCTCGAGAAGGCCTTTGACAGTGTTCCCCGAGAAGCTCTGTGGGTCCTGTTGGTTAAGCTTGGATGCTCTGAAAAGTTTGTAAGACTGTTACGACTCCTGCATGATGACATGTCTTGTTGCGTCGCGATAAAAGGCGAGCAATCAGACTATTTTAATGTCTCCTGTGGCGTGAAGCAGGGCTGTGTACTTGCGCCTACACTATTTGCCTTGTATTTTGCCGTCGTCATTTGGGAGACCCTGGAGCGAGTTTCGGAAGGCATTCGCATTCGTTTCCGAACTGATGGAGGTATATTTAATCTGGCCAGACTAAAAGCCCGCACAAATGTCTCTTATAGCATCATTACACAGATCATGTAAGTAGTGTATAATTGGGGGTTCTGGATCACTTGCTCTCGCTTTGCTCGAGCGCGTGATCCAGAACCCCCCAATCATACACTACTATAACATTTACACCTGTAGAGTAGAATTGATACAGTGATGGTGACACAATTTATGTGAAACAAATTTCATTCCCTGGCAGTATCTGGTAGCAATCAATATCTTCTAATGCAGGTAAAACTAACGCACGGGCTGTATCACTCTCCTGATGAAATAAATCTGCTGTTGCTGTCGATATACTACTCCCACTAGTCTTTGACGAACTCGCAATCGATTTTTCATTATCAACCTGTTTGTTGCTAACATTAACGAATGTGCGAAGAAGCTCACCAGACTCGCTTTTGAGTATAAGATACTTAGTATTTTTCAATTTAGATTTCTCTGGATCTTCCAACTTCTGGTAAAATAAATCTTCTGTTTGTGTTATAACATTATCCTGGTGTTTTAATTCACCTACGTCCGATATTTTTTTTCTAGGGTGCATATCTTGAATATGTATTATCTCACCCCTAGCATTCTTGAAAATCATTTTACGAATGCCATCTAAATTAGATTTCGCTGAGTGAAACATTATAAATAACATCAATAAATGTAATTATTTATTTAAGAAATAAATTTAATATTGAACCTTTGCACTGTAATGTTCAAAGTTAAATTGCTGTGATGCACGACACCTCTGTAATATATACCCATAATTTGACTAATTTTTAAGTGCAATGTGACATCCTATACATATACACTTTAATAGGGTAAGTATTCCAAACACTTTTTTGTAATATAGTTTGTGCCCTTCACAGCGTTTAAATAAAAACATTTAGGAAAATGTATGGCATGTTGCGTCCAAGGATCATCATAAATCTCCCAATCTTCAATAACACCTCCGCATGAGAAACATGCTGCAATATCATTTATACTATTTCCATAATAAAAGAATCCTGCGTCAGCCATTTCCATCACTAATCTTTTCTTTTTATTAAGTGTCCCCCAGTAATAATTAAAAGAAAATTCACGCATTTTAAATGTGTTATACATGTCATATCGAGGTTTGTATTCATTTTGAGACATGTTTTATTGACTTTCTAATTCAATTAGATACAAACGTATAATGGTATGGTCCAGCTTTTGACAGCAACATATATAGACTGGACAGAAGTAGGAGGAAGGGAAAGAAAACTAAGATGCATTCCACCTAAATACAGAAATAAAAACAATAAAATATTTATTTTAGAATTTTATTGTCAACGCACCACTTATTTAAACACAATACATTTTTTAAAGCACATACAGAGTCATGATAAATACAGTTATATAAATCTTGAGAATATTTATATTGATCGTATAAGCTTATCAAACTTGAACATCCTTTATCTTCTAAATTGAATATATTACAATTACTATTTCCTAAAATATGCTTTAACCACAACACTTTTTCTAAACCCTTAACGTACATACATTTATCTCTTAAAATATCTATAACCAAATTCTGATAATTAGAATAGGGAACAAATCCTTCACACCAGCGTATCTTTCTGTTACGTTCAATCCAACTTACTTGTTTTTTTTCTTGCTTCGTTAATTTTGAAAATGGAAATGGTGGCTTAATTAAAAATATTTGTAATGTTTTATTATACAATATAGCGATTTATTTTATTATAAATTCATTTGTTTCTGTTTTAAAGCCTTGAATATCCACAATAGCAATCATGATAACCTGCGCACGATGTTGCTGAGAGGTTTGTATTCTACAAGTCGATCGTTTATAATCAAACAATATGCAGTCGTCTTATCTGGTATTGCTGTAGAACATTCAATTTCCAACCTCACGTCCACTGGACCAGTTTTCAGGCTATCGTTTTGTCTTGAACAGTCTAATATAAAGAGAGGGGCTTTTTCTTTGAATTCCTTTAGGTCAAGCAACGGGTCTACTGGATAGTTGTAATACGACTGACGAAATTTCACAAACATTTCGTATAATATACTATATTTGTTCTCAGAAAACTTTAAACCTAAAGGTTCATAAGGATAATATTGTGAATTCAAAAAGAGCGTAACGTTTGTTACTTCACAATGATCGAATACTGAACTATCTTTAGTTTTATTATTTTTTCGATTAGTTTGTAAACAAAAAATTACATATCTGGGTTTTTCTAATTGTGAAGCAGTTTTAATAGACCAAGAATGCTTTGTTGTTTTAGGTAGTAATGGATACTCATATAAATCCCAATTTCTATACGCCATCTGAATAGGTTTATCTTTTTCTAAATGTTTTAAAAGTGACAGTCGTTCTCGGTCTGATACTTTTATGTGTGGCACCCTCCACTGAACTCTTTGCACATCTATTTGAAAATTAACAATATCATCAGTAAGGATAATGCTATTTAAATTAGTGTTACTTCTGTTCAGTATAAGTTCATGTTTACAATTTATCACTATTTTATTGTAATCCTCTGCAAACCCTAAAACTTTATTTAGTGGTATCACAGCACTAAAATGCCCATCACTTTGAAATCCCTCTAAACACCAACCCCATAGGGCAGCAACTTTATTTTCTGCTTCATTTAATGAGATGTATGATTTTATTGTTGACGTTATTCCAGAATTTTTTATGCGGTCTATTTCAATACCATTCATTTCGTATCTAATGTCTTGAAACAAAAACATAATAGGGTTGTTAGTGAACGTAACACTTTTCTTGATTGGATTCCCATCTTTACCGAAGTACTTCGCTTGTCCTTCGATGTAAATTGAACTGGCTGATGGTAGCACGTATATGTCTTGCTGGTGGATGGGAATTCTGATTTCATCGTTTTCTCTAAAGCTGCTATTGTAGGGATTGTATGAATGGACTTCATAACTTTCGATCGAAGTGTCAAAGTGCGGTAATTCAGCAATCTGTAGTATATTCATATTTTAAATCCTAGAGCTTTAAGAAAATCTTTATTTAGTTTAGTCAATTTCTTAACTTTTTTCTTGCGTCTTTGCACCTTAGCAATCGCAGAAGAACTAAGACGTTTTTCATTCGCTTGAGTGTTTTTATAATATACTATCATTTTGTTTTTCTTAAATGAAGACGTAACTCAACTTGTTTCTCTCCAAAGTTAACACAGTGGCCAAATTGATCTACAATCTTAACCGATATTGATGAAATTATATTTTTGTTTACTGGAAAGTAAATAACATTTTGCGGTATTTCCACGCACTGATGACCTGGAGTAGTATCAGACACGAATTCGTGAATAAAATGAGTTGGTAATCCGTTGCAATACGAACTGTGAACAAGATCACATTCGATTTTGATTACAGACAGACCTCTGTTAATAATGGGGATATTTGGTGTTGATTGTAATACTGAAAAGTATATCAAACCGCACTCATATTGATCTGACAAATGCAGCGGTGGTTGAAAGTATGAAACCAATTCCGATTTATGTCCAGAGATGGTAACCGTAGTAGACATGCTTCTATACTGACTTCTTTCGGCAGATCCTGTTTATTTTATTCTTCCACTACACCAAAAATTCTTCAAAAAGTTTAAACAAAGATGTCCACAATTATAAGGGTGATCACGCTGAATATTATCATAATTATAATGAACTTTGGATCCCAAGTATTTTATAAATTCCTTTGGAGGCTTAAGATTTCCATAACTATCAAAATATTCAATATAATCATTGTATTTTGCATAGGCTACCCAATGAGAACCAAGATTTTTAGAGCTATCTAAATTTATAACACCGCATTCTTTTTTAAAAGGGTATTTAGGGAGCTTATCTCTCATAAAGACGCCTCTGAAATAGGGAATATTATTTCCATACTTCAAAATGTCTAAATTACTCAAGGCTCGATTGGGTAGCCGATATCTTAGTTTTTTTCTTTCGATACAAAAATTCCGAGTCCACCTTTATATGGTTTAAGGTGTAGTCCTTTTCCGATGCAGAGAGCTTCCATTTTTTCATTGTGTCTCCTCGATTCTATGAATAATTTTTTTGCCATCTTGAATTCATTTATGGTTTTAGCAATACCAGCTGCACCGCCTGCTAAAGCTCCCGCCGCAGATAAGCCCGCAAAAATCGGAATCAAAGGCAATACTCCACCAGTTTTTGGTATAGGAATAATACGAGAAAATTTGTTTTTAAATGCTTTTTCAGGTTTAATTTTGGGAGAACACTTTTTGCTATCTTTTTTTAGGCCAAAACCAGTTTTGATTTTTGTTGCCATAGCGCTGCTTACTAAGCGTGCTGACAGTTTTTCTCCTACAGTCGCGTCTGAGGCAAGTGCTCGCTCTTTAGCCATATTTAACAAAACTAAATCTGCCTTGTGGCGATCCTTTAGGTTTGAAGACTTGTGATAGGCAATGTCGTGTTGTTTGCAATATTCGTCTAATTTATTAACACCTTTATCTCCACGCGTAAGCCTTTTAATTAATTTAGTGCCAGGCCCACAATAATTGTATCCCGGTAAATGTAACTCAAATGGTAAATGATTTATAATCCAATTGAGAAGACTACTCTCTTCAATACCCATCATAAGACTGAAACATTTGGACTGAACACTTAATAAATATTCGATTTATCAATCCAACTGTTTTCAGAAGAAGGAAAGCCTAACCATTTTACCAAAACCCTGTTTCCTTTCCTTCTAAGAACTTTTTCAACCAAATATACATTAGGATTTTTTGTCTTTTGAAGCTCTTGTACATAAAATGCCCCTAGAATGGGCTGGCCCCTGATTGCATCTTCAATTAAATAGGTGATAGGAGTTGTTTTTTGAATTTTTCGAATTTTAAATATTTCTGTCGACCAGTTGGGAGTATATCCTTTTTCAAATGTCCCCTTATACTTACTAATGCGTACATAATCACCCTCTTTAAACTTGCTTTTTATGCTATCGGTTTTTACCAGCCTGAAATATCTTTGTAATATGCGTTGTTTATTATTATTGTCCACGTTTGCGGGAATTTCATCAATTGTGCGATGATAGGTGTGATTGTATTCATAAATAACTTTATTAAGAGTATTATCGATCCAGTTATAGCTTCCTTTTAGACTAAATTCTTTATAAAGTTTAGACTTCAATGTTCTGATGAATCGCTCAACAATTGAAGCTTTTTTTGTTGAGAAGGTTGAATAATGATTAATATGATAAGATCTCACAAGTTTTTTAAATTTATCATTATAAAACTCTGCCCCATAATCAGTTTGCAGATTTTTAGGCATACGCCCTTTTTCCAATAAAATCTTGAAAGAATTGCATACAACATCTTTGGTCTTACTTTTCAAAGGAAAGATCCATGCATATTTTGAAAATGTATCAATAACAGCAAGAATAAATCGAAAATTTTTATTGTCTTTAGAAATTGATTGCATATCAATTAAGTCCGCTTGCCATAAATCATCTATATCTTTCATAATAACATGTCTTCGCGGAAAGTTTACCCTTGCATTTTTATGAATTTCGTTTACTACGTCGGCTTTACTCATATCTTTAATTCAGTATATCAACATTTGTCTTGAACCCACCATTGATACTGAATAAAAACCATAGTATCTCCACTATTTATTATTGAATTATGTCAGCTTCTTTTAATTCTTCAACTATCGATAAAATTTCATTATCATGATTGGTATTGCCAGCATCTCTCGAAGCTACTAATAATTTTAATCTCTCAACCAATTCATTGGGATCATCCCAATATATCAAGTCGGTGTTGTTTTTGTACTTCTTTAACTTTGGCAAGTTTCCTCCAAATTTAGTGTGAACAAGTTTATCATCGTTTGACAATTCGGAAAATAGGTGTTTGATTATTTTACAATATTTTATACCTTTGTCACCTCTTATTTGACCTTTAGGATTAAAATCTCTTTTATGTGCATTTGTATAATGTAACATATCCTTATAGACAAGTTTATCTTCACTCGATATTAACTTTAAATCAGGTTTTCTTCGGAGTATAAGTTCTTTTAGACCAGCAGTTAAATTGTAAGCTTTTTCACCGATTTTAATTAAAATGGTGCTTTCGTTATTCAAACTATCAATTTTAGAAAATGATACTATTGAATTACCCATCAATAAAGTATTGTTTTCACTTCTAATTCCAAACGGTATACTAATACCATCATAAATACCAAAGATGTCATCACCTTCTAATGAAATTTCTAAATTATCAATCGATTCCTTTTTAGCATTTTGTTCGACTAATTGGGTAGATTTTATTTTTGGATCGTAATAGTCATTGAACTTTATAGATGAACTAGCATTATTTTCATCGGATTCGATTCCTTCAGAATTTTTTAGAGTTGTATTTTCATTTTTATTATTTTTTTCTGCAGATCTATTAGAATTAACTAAAGTCTGAAGAGGATCTGTCACCGGTTTTAGCATTTTATCAAGTGACAAGTTCATTGCATGTTCCTGATTTTTCATATGTTTTATTTTATTTTTTATGGAGTCAACAGACTTCATTAATTCCATTTTAATATTTTTCTCCATATTATGTAACCACAACTGTATTCAACTAAGAAAGGAATAACACTAGCAATGTTTTTGTATACAATTCATTTATATGTACATGTATTTGCTTTCATTCAAATTTAAAAAAAAAAACAAAATTCTGTCTGTACCTTCCATTATTTAATGATGAGTCTTTGTTAATAAGAAGAAAGTTGTAAGGGTTACTCCAAACACTTTTACAAATATCTTTGAACTGATTCCACGGTACATCAGAGTTGACATGTTCTTCATAGATGTGCTTTAAGTTCACATCATCTTGTTTAAATATTATAAGAAAGTTAGCATTATCGCGTAACAACTGTTTCGGGATTTTTGAGTAGGTTTGCGATAAATAAAAGCAATCAATTAGCTTATGTCTACCCATACAGAAATAATTGCGGATATTTGTTTGATTTTCACATACAACATCATCAAATATAAATACAGAATTTGGTAAAGCTTCATTCGGAGATATGACATCTTTATCGTCATTGAACTCATGAAATTTTATCTGAGGCACTCTTCTTAATACTTCCCGTAAAAAACAATATTTTGGTTGAAAATTAGTCTTCGAGTAAAGGTAAAGGTTTTGAAATTTGAGCCCATTTTCATGCAGTAACAAACTGATCACAACGTTTGTTTTACCACAATTTGAGGGACCGCAAATTATACAACGAATCGTATTTGGCAACAAAGCGCTATGTCTAATCTCTTTAGAAGACTCACCAAGATTTATATTTTTAACGTTAAGTGATATGGGTTGTTTGATCAACTTCATCTTGTCAATTAATTTAATTATTAACTAACATAAACTTATATACTTTATTTGGGGCTATCTTTAGCCTTGTCCCAACAGGAATGGTTCTAGTCTCATCTTACAAGATAGGTATGTATATTTAAGAGCTACGTAATGATCCATATTACTCATCGCAAATCAAATAATTTTTGCACGTGTTATAAAAATAAGCGATCACTTCACAGCTGGTGTTCTATGCATAAGGAGGTCGTTTTGTTAACGATTTTATATTTTCAAGGTAAGGTTTTTTTTTAATTTAATTAATTAATTATTTAAACAAATAATAATAATTATGTAATGCATCTCTTTTTTTACAGAATTATGTCATACTCACCATCGTACAGCCCCGTTGTAGATATGGCCGCCCCACAAAATTTAGCGGTATGTAACTAATAAGATTATCTTAAATCAAACATTAAATCCATAGTTCATGCTGTTTAGTTATAATATTCTTGGTATTCTTTCAGAATGCGATAGAAGACTCAGACCCTGTCACCAATCCGTTTTACTATGCTCAAGATGGGGAGAGCTGGTATGCGGAAGTAGCAGCTAAAACATGTGAGGAGAGTCGAAAGAAAAAAATTGAGGAACGAAGATTGAAGAAGAAAAAAAGTAAATCTTTTAAAAACTCTTCTTTTATCATGCGTAAGGAGCAAGGACGTGTTCACCAGTTAATAAAAATTATGGTCTTTGATTTGGAAGGCCGTGATATGGAAGAAATAGACACTGAAACTGATAATGCGAGTGTGAATGTGCAGTATTTAGTGACAAGTGATTATGACGATATTGTTGACAAAACTGATCATTTAGTAAGTAAAATAGTGCAAAAGTTAAGCAAATCTAATGTATAATGTTTTATTATTGTAAAAAGTTAATTTAGTTATTATTTGAATGTATTCTTGGTAAAGCAAAATAAATGTTTAAATTTAGTTAAAAATTAAGTTCGCCTACAGATAGACCTTAAATGCAGTTCATATGTTATTGTTTAATTAAATGTGTAATAATAAATTAAAATTGATTCTACATAATGTGTTTTAATCGCCTAATAAATTAGAACAGATGATACTTCTTATTAATAAACACTGCATATAGTTATGACAAACTTATATAAATAAAAACTATGACATCATCTATGCATAGTGTTTATAAATAAGAGATAAAATCTTTCGGAAAGGGAAAACAAAAAAACAAATGAATATAGATTATACATTTATTGATTATACGATTATAGTTACATTCATTTTATGAATATAGATTATACATTTATTGATTATATGATTATAGTTACATTCATTTTTTTACATTTTTTATTCGATTATTTATGTTGATGCAAGGCTAACTTAAACATTAAAAATATTAACTTAAAGCTCATTTTTAACAGTTAAATGTGGCTAGATAGCTTTGCATCGACATGTACATATTACATATACACATTTAAAATTGTAAGTAGCTTTTATATCTTACAATATAGGTTTAGCTCAGTAGAACAAATAGAGTACTAAAGTATTGAACTATAATGTCCCCAAGGTAAAGTGTTGAAACAATCCTCAATTCTCTGCCTTTTATCGTCATCACTATTAAGTATGAGCTTATTTATTTTTTGTGTAAAAATTTGATGATTTTTAGATCTTATAACATACATATCATCTCGTAGGTTATCATTAAACATTAATGCCCTTTTATATTTTTCAATATCCAATTTTTTCGTTATTGGCTTTGTTACTCCCTTTGCTTTCTTTATAGTTTTATTTTCAGTGCGTACACAATACAACTTAGCTCGTAAACCTACAAATTCTGAAATAATCTCTCCACCCAATTCGTCTTTGAAATAGCCGGGCATTTGCATATTGGCTTTAGGTAACCCATATATATTGTTATCCTCAAAATTGCTTGTGTCAAAATAACGAATATTGTTTTTCATATCCTCATAAAAATCATCAGTTTTTACAAAATAAAGCAAACTGTCAGTATCAGTATAACATAATATTACATTGTTTCCATATTTTTTTTAAATTACAGAATAATGAAAATTGTATATATGTGTTTTAGAAATTTCAAGAATAGAAAATCCGATATAAATAGGACGATCTAATATAACTTTTGTCTTATTTAATTGAATAGCTACTAAACTTTCGGATAAAATTGACAAATCTTTAAAATGTGGTGCGCTAATATACCTTTCAGCACCAAACAATTTGTTGGTTGTATTTAACTTATCTTTCCATAATTTTACGAGCCTAACATCAACTTGTTTCCGTTTGTTTTCAATTGTTTTCCCAAAAATAGAATTGTTTTGTTTCTTAAAAAAATCTTTTTCAAAATCAGATTTAGCTTTTTGTCTGAGAGAAGTATTTAATACTATATAAGGTTTTAAAAAGTTATCTTGATAGAATGATAATATTTTATATATTTTCAGCAATATTAAACCATTTTCTAAGCACTCTTGTAAATGTGCATAATGGATAACAAAGTGATGTTTGCTGTATAAATTTGCAATTAACTTTTTACACTTGCTTTGCATAGGAGAATATTTTTCGGCAGCAAATGGTAGATCCGAATGAGCATTATGAATGTTAGGGGGGTAATATAAATCTACCTCTAAAATGTATCCTTCATAACCGTTTTTGTTAACATCATTTATGATAGCGCTGGTAAATGAAAATGGTACCACAGACGAAATCAAACGTCAAAAAGGCAGATAACTCCGCGGAAACACGAATTAAGTATTGTTAATGTAAGATTTGTTTTTATTTAGTAATATTTTAGAAATCAAAAATGGAAGGTAGATCACTGACTGTTAGTTCATTCAAATAAAATAATTGGTAGCTAAATCTATTCAGAATATTTGTAAAAAGTGTTATTAATTACTAATCGAATATTGTACACAATTACTGTATTTTTACAAAAGTAAATCTAAAATTAATTGATAAACGAATATCACCGGTAGTTGTTGCTGTGTGACGTCTTGTTATTTGTTTAAACGTATAAATAGGCTGGTTCTAGTCTAAAGAACTCAGGATTGAATTGTATTTTGAACTGTGCACTTATAAAATTAATTTGTGTGACTTACTATTGGTGTGAGTAATAAATAGTGTTTTACAAGATGTCTGATCATTATCATTTGAGAACCCTGAGTATTCCCGCTCTTACATCAGAAGAAAGGGATCAACTCGTGCCTCAACTAGACCGCACTCGCCCAGCCTACCGACCACTTGACCAGGACATTCAGATGAGCTGAATTTACTTCGCTGCCAGATCAAGTTGCTGAAAAGGACGGTGTTCAAAAACAAAACACCAGTCCCCACAAGCTAAGTGAAATTTATAAACCTAATTATGATCTTAACTAGCATACAATAACAATTGAGTAAACAAGTTATAAGGTGTCTAACAGCTATGCGAGGTAGTTGTCTGTTGCTAGGATGAAGGGATTTTCATGCATGCAAAGACGCACCAAGCAATTGGTAGACACTAATGCTCTTTCTCTTGCACTCATAGCATAATTTAGTAGTGAAACTAGATATTAATATTGTCTATTGAAATTGTGCGTGTATTGAATAGACTTCAAATCAAGCATAATCTTTTTCTGAATATGGTACCGAATCATAACGTTTATTTTAAAGAATTTCTCCTAATGCTCCAATGGCATAAGACCAAAGTTTTACAAAGCTGAACCCCTCGGGTCAAGCACCAAGATCACAAATGAAACTGATTTGCTACATTGGGGAACTATCGTAAACAACCCGCCGATGTAATATAAGAAGAACCCCGTGTTAAACAACCAAGGCTCGCTATCATCTGTGACTTATTACAATTGCATTAAACCACATATTTCTCGTGATTGCAGGAACATTGTTTGTGAAGTCTACAAGAAACTAGTTCATCCATTTGAGGGCTGCTGGTATACAAAGAAAAACTAGGAATATTCCGAGACAAGCTCTGCTTCATCCGCTGCACCACCACCTTCACGCCGGGCAGGCGACTACAAAGAGGTGATATCTTTCTTGTTTATTTGGATAGTATTTCTAAATTTTTGCTTAATAAGAAATGTTTCTGGGTCAATTTAAAGGTAAACGCCAATTAGAACTTTTGTATTATGAGTGTTTGGGTACCCCCAGCGATGGTATGCTACTACCGTAGCATACCATCGATTAAATTCATTAACACATTCGATGACGTGGCGTTTGAAGTAAAACTTTATATTGTTAATGATTTAAATTAAGATTTCATTCTAGGACAGACTCTTTTAAGGTACCTAGTATTAAAATATTTATTTTTATAAAGGAAGGCACAAAAGAAAAAAAAAAAAGTAAACCTGCAACGCCATAGAGACTATTATACATTTAGGATCAGTGGGTCGTCGTAAGGTAGTATTTGATCGAATTTCTCATGTAACTATTAAAATTAAATTAGAGAATCATCAACTCGTACAGTACTCGTAGTCCCTGAATCATTTGTTTGTTCATTTATGAGTGGATAGATTAGCATATTTTGCTTTTCGAAGTTCACCCCATTGATGATCATTGCAAGTATACTTTCCGATAAACGTAAGCCTTATGTGTAATCTTACTGGAGGAAAAACTACCTTAAATTTACTTTTGTATCCACTGGTAGATAAAAGTACTAAAAATAATCTATACATTTAAAATGCTTTGTCCTGAATGACTGAATAACGGATCAACGCACAACCAGAACCGCTAATCGTAGAGACCTGAAACTTGAAAGGTGTATTCTTTGTATGACGTAGGCATCCGATAAGAAAGGATTTTCCGAAATTCTATCCCTAAGGGGATTAAAAAGGGGGGCAAAGTTTGTATGAAAAATCTAAATCCTTCAGCTAATATTTTTGAAACTTGGCACAAATAGTAATCTAAGTAAATGATAAAGATTGACATTATTAGTTTTTTAAAACTACCCCTCCTCAAGTCAATTTAGGGGGTGTTAAAATTTGTATGGCAGGATCTTATTTCATGAGATATTAAACTTGAAACATTGCACAAATACTAGCACAAATAAATAATAAAGATTGTTATTGTTAGTTTAGTTTTTTTTTACGCATCTTACTGAGCAATCTAACTAACATAATCGAAAAATAATAAAGAAAAGAAAAGAGTGAATAAGTAACATATTTGGGTTGTTAAAACTCAAACCTCAATGGGGCATAAAGGGGTTATTAAGTTTTTAGGGGAGGATGTTTACTTTGTGCCGGTAACCTAAAATTTATTAATCTTTAACTCAAATAACGATTCGTCCCAAACCTATAAACCGTAGAAATCTACGAAATCACATTTTTATTTGGTTTAAGAACAGCTTATTTTTAGTTGCCTTCACTAACTACACATAAGAAAGTCACCTGTAAGAGGTATACAATACGAAAACACGCGAACGAAGTCGCGGGCGGAGTTAATATTTTAAATGTGAAAGTAACTCTGTATGTCTGTCTGTCTGTCTTCATTTTGACGCTTAAACCACTGAACCGATTTAGATGCAATTTCGTTCGGAGATATTTTGAGACTCTTTAAGTGGTGGTAAGAGGGGTAGAAGTTTTTATGGATAACTTAGAATATTATTCCGCGATATATAAAATAAGCTATACGAATTACTAATGCTACGCAGACGTATAATACTAAAAAGCCACTGCGAAATTAACATTTTGGTACCTCATGTCGAAATATTTCAAATGGGGTATCCGCTACTATGGGAACAGATTAAAGCCTTTTTTCTTTTCTTTTTACTCGCGGTTCACGTAGAACTAACAGTGAATCTGAAAAGGTTTGGGTTAATAAAATAGGTGCATTATAATTGGATATATTATTTACGAAATCTAAGGCTTCCGTATGGCCTTTAGAACTCCTATTAGGTAAAATAGCCGTCCCCTGCAATTGAAAACGCCAAATTCATTCAGACCCTAAGAACAGAATGGCCGGAACGGCAGTAAAAACAAAAAAAAATAACATTTTGGTTTTAGAAAAAGACTTTGTTCACTCAATGATCGCGTTTCAAAGTAGGACCAAAATATCTGGCAACCTATCAAATAATTAACTATACGTAATAAGTAAATAGTACAAGATAGGTGCTAAATGCTAATTTTTACTGAACGAATAGACCGTGATAGCAAGAATAAATAATCATGAAAAAGGGTTAAAACTGTTTACAAAATTATTTAGAATTGAAAAGTTAAGCTTATGGATAAAATAATGAATGATTTGTTGGAGTTGTTAAGTTAAAAAAAAAAACTGTCAAAACAAGTCAAAGACGGGCCTCTGAATCTTTATGATCAAGCAACGATCTGCGACCTCTGAATTTGACAGTTAGTTGGTTAAATAAAATTCTGTCAAAACAAGTCAAAGACGGGCCTCTGAATCTATATGATCAAGCAACGATCTGCGACCTCTGAGTTTGACAGTTAGTTGGTGAAATAAAATTCTGTCAAAACAAGTCTAAAGACTGGCCTCTGAATCTTTATGATCAAGCTACGATCTGCGACCTCTGAATTTGATTTGAGTTAGTATAATGGAAGTTTAAAAAGGCCTTGGTTATGGCTATGGTTTAAGTTGGTTGATTCAATACATTTTAGTCAAAACAAGTCAAAGACGGGCCTCTGAATCTTAATGGTCAAGCCACGATCTGCGATCTCTGAGTTTGACAGTTTCACCAGAACAAGCAATAATGTTTCCTCTGAGTCTGGTCTAAAAGGTTTTTCTATATTTTAATATTTTTCTATGATTTTCAGAAAGATTCGCTGGGCCTAGCAAGGCCCGCTCGTCAGTATGGCCGTGATAGCGCTGGTAAATGAAAATGGTACCACAGACGAAATCAAACGTCAAAAAGGCAGATAACTCCGCGGAAACACGAATTAAGTATTGTTAATGTAAGATTTGTTTTTATTTAGTAATATTTTAGAAATCAAAAATGGAAGGTAGATCACTGACTGTTAGTTCATTCAAATAAAATAATTGGTAGCTAAATCTATTCAGAATATTTGTAAAAAGTGTTATTAATTACTAATCGAATATTGTACACAATTACTGTATTTTTACAAAAGTAAATCTAAAATTAATTGATAAACGAATATCACCGGTAGTTGTTGCTGTGTGACGTCTTGTTATTTGTTTAAACGTATAAATAGGCTGGTTCTAGTCTAAAGAACTCAGGATTGAATTGTATTTTGAACTGTGCACTTATAAAATTAATTTGTGTGACTTACTATTGGTGTGAGTAATAAATAGTGTTTTACAAGATGTCTGATCATTATCATTTGAGAACCCTGAGTATTCCCGCTCTTACATTTATATTGAACTTATTTATTTCATTATCACTAAGAAATCGGAAGTTACGCATTGGAAGTTTCTGCATCATTGCAAAGCCGTATAAATTCACACAGTCAAGATAAATAAGGTATGTGCTTGCCTTGTCCTTATTATACGATGATTGATATTTGTTATTAGCTTTGGCATATCTTAATGAACATTGGGCAAGGCCTCCCCGAATTCCATTTTCTAGCATTTGGTACATTTCTACATCCGATATTAAATCAAGCTCTACTTTAGTGTACAATAGCATAGCATCCCAACTTAACGATGGTGATGAAACATAATAGCAAGGATCTAAATTATAATAAAGTAAACTCATTTCTCGAAACTTTTCGAAAATATCGCATAATAACAGTACATCACATTTTAAATAAAGGTCTGTATACTCTCCCAAATTTTTTATTTTAAAAGTTTGCCATACGTTTAAAGCATGTTGATAATCTTCAATTGAAATATTTTCTCCCGTTAGTTTACTGAAAAATTTTGACTGTTCAGGCAGCTGCGTTTCATTATATTTTTCCCATTTGTCTACATAGTCATAACAATATACGCCTTTTCTACACGCTAAATTAAATAAACGATCATGATTGAAAAACAAGCGCATGTTTAGAAAATCATCCGAGTGCAACGTTTTTACCAATTTATCTAAACTAGTACTTAAAAAGTTAAACGAATCAATAAATTTCAACTGAACTATATTTTTATTATCGATAGGTATGAATTTTGTAAACGATATGTACTTTTCTTTTGATTTAGGAATTAAAGTAATTTTGCCAATTATATCAGACAGCTCTTTTATAAATAAATGGCAATCATATCCAGATAGATTATGAAAAATTATAGGTATGTATTGACATTGTTTCAAATTTAAATTACAAGCATTGTGTGCAGGACCTCTATATTTACCTGTGAAATGATCATGATCTTTAACTTTTTTATCATTTTGTACAAACTTGGTTTTACTTGGTTATATGTGGCATAATTGAGCTGTTTTAAATGAGTTTAACTCATCAGAAGTAAGAGGCAGCATTGGCTGTTTATTTTGTAAAATTGTATACAACCTTTCTACGTCATTTGTAATGGTTTTAACAAATGTTTGTGCACAGTTTGGACCTCTATAACTAACAAAATCATTTAATTCAGGTTTAGATTTACAACAAATATAATAAGCATACGATGATGCTTGATGTGACTGTACAGATTCAGTAAAAAGAGATATATTTTTGTCTGAGTATTTGCAAAGCAAACTTTCAAAATCTCCGTATATTACAATTGGAATTCTCTGGGTTCTCTCAATGTTTGAAAATTGTAATTTGCTATGTTCAGTGGGCAAAACTGTTTTTATTCTACCACAATTGTGATTTAATAATTTATCTTCATTGTCATAATACAAAAAACACTCATCACATAAAAATACTTTAGATTTATGTTTGGTTAATTGTCGGTGCACAAGGCGACTAAAGTTTTTTATTAAACAAAAATGTGCTTTACCATCTTTAGTTATATACAATAGATTGACATGTGTAAGCTTTCGTTCACGCGTTAAATATAGAGGACCCGTTACATGATTATTAGCTTCAAGACCATAAACATTCACACTTATAGAAGGATTATTTTTCTCAAAGATTTTAATATCAGTGAAACTTGGTGGAAAAGACATATCATTTATGTTTAAAAGCAACGTATAGTGTGGGTACGATTTCATTCTATTAGCATTCACTCTTTTCGGAAACATATGAGCAATAATACACCACAAAAAACAATTATTGTCATTGTTGCGTATATTCAAACATGACTTTGTGTTTTTTATAACCGCAGGCAATTCTAAATATGTTCCAGCTCTTAAAGGATTGTACTTATTTATGTTTATTTCCAAATGGTTTATACAATTAATAGCCCAACCAGATTCAGCAAGTTCAAACTCTAAACATTTAGATATTAATTTTTCAGAGCATTTCAAATACATATTATAAATATTTGTGTTCGGAACTGCTATCATATATTTAGTGTTGAAAGATTTCATAGAGCTTTCATTATTTTTTGGCAAATTGTATGACACAAATAATTCAAAATTAACTTTAATTGCTTTATGTTTTTGAATCATAAGATTGATAACTTCACATACAGATTTTGAAATTTGATTTAAAAACGTTTCTGGAATTATTGTATCTTCACTAGATTTAAGTGGATTCACTTTGTAACTTATGATTCTATTTTTAAACGCAGTAGCAATAATTTGAATATTTTCGAATTCAGAGCAGAGTAATCGATTAGATTTATGAATATTTGTTCTACTGTGTGCTGTTAATTTTGATACATAAATATTACAGTCTTTACAAAAAAACATGTTCATTTAACTTATCTTAAATTTTACAAAAAAAGCTTTTTTTTACTAAATGTACTTGTATTTTTATTACAGTTATTCGATTCTTTATATTTTTTATAACAGTAATTCAATTTTTATTTAACAGATGGTAAATTCTCATTTTAAAATTTCTTAGTTTTTAATATCTTATTTCGGGTTTTTAAATTTCTTGGTTTTTAATATCTTATTTCGGGTTTTTAAATTTCTTATTTTTCAATTTCGATTTACATCGAAACTCTGAAAAAAAGGTACATGTATTAAAATTATTATTCTAAATCAAATAAATGTTCACATATTTCTTTATAAAGACTGTATCTAATATAAAATCAGTTTGTAAAAATATGTAAAAGAGATTAAATAGATTTATATAAAAAAAGGTTAAACAATTTATATTAAAGTTATTCGCAAATTACAAAAAACTTGCACATAAAGAGAGCATAGAAACTGAATAAAATTAATTTTAATTTAATTTAAGGTTTACTGTATAGAACAGGCTGAATTTCTTTAAACTCTTCCTTTCCAGTATTCACAAGGTGTGTTAAAGCCTTCCACACAACATTATCTTTATCGGTCGATAATTTTAACGTTACAAGAGATTGTTTCCAACGCTCGTTTGGGGCAAGCTTTTCCACTTCGTTTGTATTATAAACCCTTATTTCAAAATAATACTTTCCAACCCTGCCCGGGTCTGATTGAAAGGTATAACCATCAGCCACTCGCTGACTGATGCAGCTCTTCAGTGTGGCAGCACGGACCAGCGGTCGAGATGATTCCTCCTGAAATACATAAGATAACTAGTTTTAATAAATAATAATAAAACGCAAGGGGACCACGTCGATTAATTTACCTTTATAATAATTATAAATAATCTTTTAGAAAAGTCTATTTAAACGCATGGACCTGCGAGTAGTTGAAGTAGTAGAGTAGCAAATAAGTATACTTTAATGGAGAAAATCGCACACTGCAAAAACATTGATAGTTTATGAATGTTTCTAAATGAAATGGAAATTTAACGTTTGAAAAAAATCTTACCTCAGAGTCTGAAACGATGGAAATCCGTTTTCTTTTTGGAGCTAGCGTTGTAGCAACTGCAAGCCCGTCGCTATCAGACTCTGATTCTGAAGCGAAAGGGCTTTTAGAAAGCAAAGCCTTCTTCTTCCGAGACACTTTTTTATCTCTCTTCACAGCTTTTTTTTTTGAGCTGCCCCCGGTTTTTTCTTTTGTTGCTCGAGAAGTTGAAGGCGCGGAGTCCTCTTCTTCAACCCAAAAAGGATTATTCATCGACTGTGCCCTGAAATCATTGTTAAAATGCAATGAATAATTTTTGTTACCAACATTTCGAGCAACATGAAACAACAGCATCTGTATTCTTCAAAGGGTTAGATAAAGAGGTGGGGTTAGGCCTCCCCTACTTTTACAGGAACTTTTTGAAATCTCATGGAATAGGGAATAATATATTTACAGTATCAGACAAAAAAACCTTAAGAATCGAACCCAGGTCTTATGTTTATTGCATGATAGAGCAACGAAGCAAGAATTGTTAAAAGTTTGTAAAAATATTAATATTATTATGAAACTACAAATACAGTACCTAAAAGTACAGTAGTTTTAAAATATTAAACTAATATATTGTCTTAACTTAATTGATTAAGTTCAGTCCTAATACTTGTAATTAAACCGTCGTATAAATCGAAGAAAAATGATTAAGGGTCGATTTTTCAATAGTCAGTTACGTTTTACCTGAGGTATAAAAATGGTGGCTTGACAGCTTTTGTATAGATAATAATGTCAAAATGTCTTATTTATTCTTCAGTTAAAAATTACCTGGCTATTGCAAAATCGCTTATAAGAAAATATAATACTCACATACTTTATATCAGCAACACTTGAGAACAACCACAAACAAATTTAAACTCACTGTTCGGTGAAACGCACTTCAGCACAACAATGACAAAAATAAAAGGAATAATATCTCAGATGCTTATTTTATAGACCTGAATCCTAAAGCCTTAGTCATATGTTAGTTTCCAACAAAAATTGCTTCGAATATTTAATAAAAACAATATTTGTTATTAGAATTTCATCTCTATCACCTGAGCACTTAAAGTAGATTTTTATTTTATTCATTTCTCATATTGAAATCACAATGTGAATGCTTCCGAATACTCTAGTTAAAGAAAGTGTTTTCGCAGCACTTTATCCTTATTAGAGTTTTTGGAGACAACTGGAGACGAAAATCGTAAAAGGAATGAGGTGTCAATTAACTCTGGCTGATTACATACAAACATTATAAGAAACCAATAAAATTAGAGCTCTGATAGTTATTTGTCTTGTATGCAAAAATGTCGCCTTATTCTTTAAGGGCGCGGCGAAGCATGAATTGTCCATACAAACGTAATACCTAAATCATTTGTAAGTTGAGCATATTTCCACCAAATTATGCTAATATTCGGATTCAGACAGTATTTATCTAGGTTCCTACGTCTTTTTTTTTTCAAAATACTTACCTAAAATGAAGTTTAAGCGAATTCCATTTCGTACATTTTTACAGCGTAAATGACATGTTTTCTTATTGATTTTTCTATCTTAAAAAAAACAATATCTATAAAATTGTCAACGCTATAACATAGCTCATATTATCAAGAAACAAATTATCGAAAAAAAATTAAAAAAACATTAAGTTTTCATTCATCATTTTTGGTATTACGGAACACTTAAAAATAATCATACATTTTCAATAGCTAGTATTGCTGTCGCGTCGAGCACGTCATGTCAATGTGTGTGTAGTCGTGCTTCATACGGTTGAGTAGGTATCGCTCGTACGGCTTTTGTTCGGGGCACTTCGGGGTTGTTTACTGTTTGTTGTATTGTATATTTTTTACCCGACTGCCGAAGGAGGGTAATGTGTTTATCAGTCTATTTATGTATGTATGTTTGTTCCTATGTGGCGTTCTAGAAACCAAACGCGTGGGCCGATTTTGATGGTTCTTACGTCAATCGATTCGCCTTAACCCCGCGAGTGTCACTGGCTACATAAAAATTGGCAAATAGGAAAATAGCGGTTCTTGGGCGCCATATTGTGGGGGCCCAAATTTGTTTTTTCGTATCGTGTGGGGTATCAAAATAAAGGATTTTAAGAGGTGATTTCAAAAATATATAACACTTATATGTTTAAATATACCTGATTCGAAAAAAAAAATAACCAAAAAGTTATAAATTAAAAAAGTTAATTAAAAAAATCAAAAACCCCGACTGCTTGAAAAGCGAACTAAAAAGACGTAAACAAGGAGAAAATCATGCTGTGCAGTCGGAGGATACGTCTGGTTTTGGTCAGCCAGCTCGCGAAGATGTATCCTCCGACAGCACAGCATGATTTTCTCCTTGTTTACGTCTTTTTAGTTCGCTTTTCAAGCAGTCGGGTTTTTTGATTTTTTTAATTAACTTTTTTTTTTGTGGTTTGTTGTCAGTGTTAGACGATTACTTTACTGTGCTGCTCGTGCGTATTTATTTATTTTCTAAGTACTTATTGTAATATTTCTGACACTATTGACCTAAGCTATGAACTTGGCTTTAGATTTGCCTTGTGATTTAAACTTTGATATTGAGTAATCTACTTTCTTACGAACTTTGCGTTGTTTACGGACTTTATTATTTACGATTTGGTTTGGTCACCGACATGGAGCGTTGGGATGTTTCTCACAGTAAGTACCTATATCCCAATGATATAATACAATAAGTTACTATTTTTACCAGATACAAGGACAATTGCAAATAACAAACCGCAAATACTGTATTTTTATAATATGGACGCCTAAAGGACTGGCATATGAAAAAGTTGAAATAACAACGAATTTTGGAATTCAATAGTCTTAAAATTAGAAGAGTTTTATTTTAAATGTATATTGCCTGAATTAATAGATCCCCGTTTACCTAGAAATCTGCCTAACAGAGACAGAATATAAACTTTTTTTTTTCTTTACCTACGTAATGTACAATTATTACAATGTACAATTGTACATATAAACTAAAAAGCGTGCGTAAAAATGTTTTCTGATTATCATTATTGTATTTTTGTATTTCGTTCAGTCGATAATATTTATGGTCACCATACACGACTTTATCACGTTTTGATTTATATTTTTTAAATAGATGAATGATGATCTATAAAGTAAAACATAACTAAATAAATGTTTATACGAAATTTTTGTTTTTATTTTGAATATACTTAGATCAGAGCGCTATTATTTGTCTGTACCTACTTATGCGTAAATAGGCATAAATTATTGGAATATTTGTCTTGTACTAATACTTTGCCTAAGTAACATTTGTATTATTTTACTTGCATTCATTATTTATTATAACAATTCATATTTGAGGTTTCGTAAGTGGCATAGTTACCTACATAAATAAGACAAAAGAACGCCGGCGCAGTTCGCGTTGGCCGGCTTGCCGGCTTTCGAGCAAAGAACATTTTTACTCTAGCGAGCTTTCGAGTCGTTATGAATGGAAGCCTATCCTACTCGCACACACACGGCTGCGCACGGCGCACCGCGTGTGTGCGCAAAGCGAGATAGCAATACTCTGAACGAATTCTTCACTCGTCTCGAATTGCATTTGCCAGCTCCGTTCGCCGCGCTCTTAAGCTCTCAAGTTGTAAAGACTGTGCTAGATATAGCTATCCTGCTCATTTTAATGGTAATGGAAAGAAGTGGCAATGGATTTCAACATTATTATTTGTTATAGAATTCGTATTAAGATATTACAGAATTAGGCTGGGTGAATATTGAATGTTGGGAAATAAAACAAACAGAATTTTATTTTTTAATATTTTAATTAAAATAGTAGATAATTACCTAATCTTCCAAGAAATAATTCCTTACCTAATGTAATATCTATATTAAGTTGTGTAATCATAGGACAAAGTGGTCCAATATTTTATGACATCTTTGATAACACATTGGCTAAGAGCTCGATTCGCTACATCACAATGCAAATAGTAGGTTTAATAGATGTTGCAATTAGTCCACCAAAGTGTTGCGGGTTCGATTCCCACACGGAACAAATGCACATCTGTTCCGGTTTGGATTTTTGTTTTTATGATTTTTACTAGCTTTTCATATAGTTTGTTCCCTCCACGGTGTTTAAATAAAAACGTTTAGGAAAATGTATACCATATGTTGCATCCAAGGATCATCGTAAATCTTCCAATCTGAAAAGCGATCCAGTAATTTTGCCATATTTTCGACGACACGTTTGGCGCTTTGAATAAGAGCTCGACTCGCTGCATCACAATGTAAATATTAGTATATAAGCTACTAAATGCGTCAAGTGTCGCGGGTTCGATTCCCGCACGGAACAAATAAGTATTTGTTCCGGTCTGGATTTTGTTTTCATGTTTTATATTTTGTCATTATTTAATTGAATATAAATAATAATATTATTATATAGAATTTATCGGGCGCAAATCTAAACACCTCGCATTAAGAATTATTTTATAGAACATAAATAACACTTGGACTTGGAAATCGAACTGGATGCCTCATGCTCGGCAATCGCAAAATTGAAATCGCTAGACCAATGAACGAACTACATATTATGCAAGTAAATTGTTGAACTACTAATTGATGCACTCTGCATTGTTCTACCTATGAATATCATAGGTACTTTCGTCAAGTAATAAAATGTAGAGACATAAGTTGATCAACGAGTCGAACTTGATATTATTGTTTATAAACTTGAAGTACACATCGCACCGTTGATTAGGACGTTTTGCATGACAACCACTCCGACTGGTAAAAACAAACCTGTATCAAGCTGTCCACGATCCACTTTGAATGAAACACAATACTCAATCTATATTAAGAACTATATCGCAGATCGCATTAGTAGCGTATGATTGGGGAGTTCTGGATCACGCGCTCGAGCAAAGCGAGAGCAAGTGATCCAGAACCCCCAATTATACACTACTCATGTACGCTGATGACCTGTGTTTCGTGGCAGATACTCGTGACGGTTTGCAGGCGCTGATAGGTGGTCTCAATGACATTTGTTGCAAGTTTGGTCTTAAGATAAATGTCAAAAAGACCGAAATTATGGCCATGGGTGTAGAAGACTCTGTACTAGTCCCAGACTTCTTAATCGGCAGCAGTAAGTTGAAGAGTTGAGATCCCTGTAACAGAAAGTACGTAAGGGCATTGCCTCTATACCGCCCCTGATATAGATGCAAGTCCTCGCGTCATTAGTGGGACAGTCATAGAGCACCATGCCTCCTGTCCCACCTAAGCCTTTTATAGTCCCCTTATACAGATAAGGTTCCTGTATCAAGGCAATGTCGTATGTGTTCAGCTTCAGTTGCCGAGCCAGAAGGGCAGTAGCAGCTCTGCAATGATTCAAATTGATTTGTACACACCTTAGTCCCTCCATCTTGAATATCTTGATGGGTTTGTGTTATTGTTGGAGTGCCTCAGTTTTGAGCACCTGGCAAAAACAAGGCGGCAACCACGAGAAGGAAAACCACCGCACTTGCCTTGAGGATCTACACGACCGTTGCGCTCTCCCTCAAGACCACGAGCCGGCAAGGACTGTATTAACAAAGCCAAGCCCACAGGGCTTGTCGCTGACAGCTCAAAGCGAAAGTTTGCTAACACAGACCAGCTCCCTGTATCCGTCTACTCTCCGCCCGATCCCAGCCCGAGAGGCACCCGGCGGGTTTGGCGGTACAGGTCAGCAGATTGGGATGGGATGCGATCTTTCTTCGCATGCTATCCTTGGCGGCCCAGTTGCTCTCTTCGGAAGATCCATCGTCATGCGCTGACGCCGTGACTGATGTGTTGCGCCAGGGGATGGAGTACTACATTCCATTCTCTGACGTAGCGCTGTCCAGCGCTGACCGACCATGGTTTGGTGCCGAGTGCAACCGCGCAAATGCAGTTAAGCACAAGGCTAACCTGGCATGGGTCGACGCTCGAGTGCATAAAGCAAACGACGTAACTCAGAAGAAGAGAGCCTTTAACAGGGCTGCCAAGTCCTGCAAAAAGGCGATGCGAAGGGCACGTTTTGACCATATTAGCCGAATCGGGAACAAAGTAGGTTTATACCCTGCTGGTAGCAAAGCGTTTTGGTCCCTGGCTAAGTCAGTTGAATCAAACTTCTGTCGCCCCTTATTACCACCATTGCTGAGACCCGACGGGTCACTGGCCCACTCCACCGAAGACAAGGCAAACTTGTTTGCTTCCCTTTTTACGGAATCTTCGCGTCTGAACTCTGATGGCGCGCGGCCCCCTCCGTCTCCTGTTGGATGTGGGACGAGTATGTCGGATATTCGCATCCATCAGAGGGAGGTCTGTAAGGTGTTGCGTAACCTCGACGTGAACAAAGCCAGTGGCCCCGATGGGATACCGGCAATTATACTAAAAACTTGTGCGCCTGAATTGTCTCCGATCCTGACACGCCTATACCGCCTTTCGATAGTGACTGGAAAGGTGCCGAAGGCTTGGAAGCAAGCTAACGTTCAGCCCGTGCCCAAAAAGGGTAGTCGGGCTGACCCGGCCAACTACAGACCCATCTCGGTTACGTCCATCCTCTGTAAGGGTATGGAACGTGTGCCTAACAATAAGCTCCTGGCTTACCTAGAAGACAACGACATCCTCAGTGACCGCCAATACGGCTTCCGCCGAAATCGGTCAACTGGGGATCTTCTAGCGTATGCCATTCACGTCTGGAGTGAAGCCGTCGAGAGGCACGGGGAGGCGCTTGCTGTCTCCCTTGACATCTCGAAAGCTTTCGACAGGTTCTGGCATGAGAGCCTGATTAGTAAGCTTCCCTCCTACGGTCTGCCTAGTGGTATGTGTGACTGGATTGCTGACTTCCTGAGGGATCGGTCCGTCCGAGTGGTTATCGATGGCTGCTCATCCGGTCAGTTAAGTATTAACGCCGGAGTCCCTCAGGGGTCGGTGCTCTCGGCTACACTGTTTTTGCTGCACATTAATGACCTGCTAAAACCCGGAACCTTTGGGTACGCAGACGACAGCACGGTTGCTGAGAGATACGTGTCTGGCGCACGGGCTACCGGGCCTGAGATCCGGTCTCTCCGGGAGGCCATGGTTGAGCGCTTGAACCTGTCTTTGGAGGCAGTCTCCGAATGGGGCGATGCCAATCTAGTCAGTTTCAATGCTGCTAAGACCCAGACGTGTCTTTATTCCGCAAAAAAGAGCCCATTTCACCCGGCTCCATCTTTCCGTGGTGTAACCGTGCCGATAACGGACCATCTCGACATTCTTGGTATTACGCTAACATCGACCCTCAATTTTGGTCCATTCATTGAGGCAAAGGCGCAGTTGGCTGCAAAAAAGTTGGGGATCCTTGCAAAGGTGAGACGGTACCTCACGCCTGAATAGCTGCTCAAATTGTGCAAAGCGCGTTCGGTCATGCATGGAGTACTGCTTTCACCTCTGGGATGGATCTGCCAAATATCAACTTGATGCACTTGAGTCGATTGACAAACGGGCCAAGAGGCTTATCGGCAACGATGCACTGGTCGCCTCAAAGCTCCAGAGCCTTGAACATCGACGCCAAGTGGCCAGTCTGTCTGTTTTTTAACCCCCGACGCAAAAAGAGGGGTGTTATAAGTTTGAGGTGTGTTGCTGTGTATCTGTGTATATGTGTGTCTGTCTGTGGCATCATAGCGTCCAAACGGGTGGACCTATTTTGATTTAGTTTTTTTTGTATAAAAGGTGACTTAATCGAGAGTGTTCTTAGCCATGGTTTAAGAAAATATTCTCAGCCATTTTAAGATAATCAGCTCTCTACTAATTGAGGTAAAGATATGAGCAACTTTCATAGGTCTAATCGATTTGAAATTTAGACTCCTCTCAGTTCAATGATATTGCTAAAACTTAATAATCTTGAACTGATGCTGGGGCATCACCAGGAATCACAGGACGCCCAACTCCTCAGTAACTTACAGCAGAGGTATCGTCTTTGGACTCATTGGAATGGTCTCTTTGAATAGGTTGTAGATGGATGGTGATCAGGATCTGATGATGGATGGTGATCAGGATCTGATGGTGGATGGTGCTGGTGATGGATAGGGGATTGAGAGATAAACTGTCAGTTCAATGATATTGCTAAAACATAATAATCTTGACCTGATGCTGGGGCATCACCAGGAATCAGCAGGACACCCAACTCCACGCTTATTTACAGCAAAGGTATCGTGTTTGGACTCATTGGAATGGTCTCATTTAATAGGTTGTAGATAGATGTTAATCAGGGTCTGATGATGGATGGTGCTGGTGATGGATATCGGATTGAGAGATAAACTGTCAGATCAATGATATTTCCAAAACATAATAATCTTGACTTGATGCTGGGGCATCACCAGGAATCAGCAGGACACACAACTCCACACTAACTAACAGCATAGGTATCGTGTTTGGACTCATTGGAATGAGCTTATTGAATAGGTTGTAGATATATGGTGATCAGGGTCTGATGGTAGATAGGTGATGGATAGGGGATTGAGAGGAAAACTGTCAGTTCAATGATATTGCTAAAACATAATAATCTTGACCTGATGCTGGGGCATCACCAGGAATCAGCAGGACACCCAACTCCACGCTTACTTATATCATAGGTATCGTATTTGGACTCATTGGAATGGTCTCATTGAATAGGTTGTAGATAGATGGTAATCAGGGTCTGATGATGGATGGTGCTGGTGATGGATATGGGATTGAGAGATAAACTGTCAGTTCAAAGATATTGCCAACACATAATAATCTTGACTTGATGTCAGTTCAATGATATTGCCAAAACATAATAATCTTGACTTGATGCTGGGGCATCACCAGGAATCACAGGACACCCAACTCCTCAATAACTTACAGCAGAGGTTTCGTCTTTGGACTCATTGGAATGGTCTCATTGAATAGGTTGTAGATATATGGTGATTAGGATCTGATGATGGATGGTGCTGGCGATGGATAGGGGATTGATAGATAAACTGTCAGTTCAAAGATATTGCCAACACATAATAATCTTGACTTGATGCTGGGGCATCACCAGGAATCAGCAGGACACCCAACTCCACGCTTACTTATAGCATAGGTATCGTGTTTGGACTCATTGGAATGGTCTCATTGAATAGGTTGTAGATAGATGGTGAACAGGCTTTGGGATGAATTTCCTAGTCCTATCCTTTCCTTTATCTATAACATTCAAATTCGCCGCCAAAACGCACTCATTCATCTCTGAGTGCAGCAAAGACAATCTATCCACCCCGCCATCTTACGGCGGGCAACAGAACCATTCAGTTAAAAACTCGATTGCAAAGCCGGCCGGCCCAAATTCGCGTGCGCGAAGAAAAACTATCGTGAAATAGGATTAAGTGGACAAGTATGGTGATCACCCGACTCCAGGCAGTGTTCCAAGTATCCTGTAAGTACCTTAATACCTCATTATATCCTTTAGCCTATTTTTGTAGGAAAAATTACCTCAAGCCACGTCCTTGGTTGGACGTAAGCACATTCATATTTTTGGTCCATTTCGAGCGCGAATACCTGTAGATTACAGTTTTTTCAGGCATTCTCAGGTTCAATTTCAATAAAAAACTCTGAGATTTGCTAGATATTTGCATTTTGCAAGTATTATCCTACAAAAATTACGTTGGTCATACTTTTCACGGATTCAGAGGTCATCTTAATTTTATCCGTATTATATTGCAATAATTTATGTATTTTATGTAATTTATTGTAAGTAATCTTATTATATATAACTGTTTGAGGTATTTATTAACTTATATACATTATTTCATAACTATTTCACCTAAAGGTATCGAAAAACACCTAGTAAAGTCTCAACTTAGGTTCGTATTTTCATACCTATTTTTCACACACAAAACAAAATGGAGGAAGGCAAACTTAAACTTCTTCAATCTCAACGCGAATATGTTTACCGTGATATCCAAATCCTTTATGACTTATCAAAAACTATGATTCAAGATCGTTCAAAGGTATCGTCGTTCAAGGCGAGATATACTCGAATACATTCAATTCGCGAAGAATTTGTTTTGATATGTGGTAAAATACAGACTTTGGAGTTAGCCATGAAACCCGATGCCCGGGTGTGCCAAGAGTCTTTGAGTTCGTTTGATGATTTGTACTATGCCGTAATCAGTGCAGCGGCTGAGTTGCAGATTACTGATAGGAGCGAGAACGTCGCCGCGGCCTCGCGGGAGACGCCCGCGCTTGCGGGTGCCCACAACTTCGCACAAACGGGACGTAACGCACGGCTTCCTAAACTTGAGTTACCTAAATTTGATAGTAAAATCGAAAATTGGCAAACGTTTTATGATATTTATAAAACCTTGATTCATGATAACGATTCGATTTCTCAAATAGAAAAATATCACTATTTAGCGTCTTGTTTACAAGGCCCGGCTTTGCCTATTGTCAAAGGGGTCCCGATGACCGCGGATAATTACGAAGTTGTTTTTAATAGTTTGATCGAGCGTTATCAAAACAAGCGTATTATAGCTTTAACATATCTAGATAAATTTTTAGATCAGCCAGCTTTAAAATCGGGTAACTTCCAAGATTTACAAATTTTAACAAACGTAATTTATGAGGCATACCATGCACTCCAAACTTTGAACATTGAAAATTTGGGTGATTTTATTTTATTTTGTTTAACTTCGCGCATGCTGGATTCGGATACGCGCAATCGGTTCGAATCTCAAAACATTTCACAAATACCCACTTTTTGTGAATTGTTAAAGTTTCTTCAAGACTACGTAAAAGTCTTAGAAACTAGTCAATTATCTTCTAAATCTAACATCAAGCATACATCTAACCCTCGTAATCTTGAAGGGAAAAAATCTCCGCCTGCGGCTAGCAGGCAAAATAGCAGCGGATCCAAACGCTCATCTTATCTCGCAAAATCAAACACACCTGCAAATGTGACTTGTGCTCATTGCAGTGATGCGCACTCGATTTATCGGTGCCCTACCTTTCAATCATTAGATTCTCGTGCTAGACTCGCGTTAGTACAAGGTAAAAATAATATGTGTACAAATTGTTTGCGTACAAATCACGTCATAGATAAATGCCTATCTAAAATGGCTTGCACGTTATGTGGATTACGTCACCATACCCTATTGCATATTGACCCAGCGCTATCCAGCGCCAGCGCGACCACTGGAGCGAACGTTACTGCTCATGCGCGCGCCGCTGTTCCCCACTGCGATATGGTACTACTAGGCACATGTCAGGCGCGCGCGTTCAATACTGCCGCCGGCACTCAATGTACCGTCCGTGCACTCGTAGATAGTGGGGCGCAGGATTGTTTTATCACTTCGGCGTGCGCGCGGTCGCTCGGGTTAAAAATCCGCCGGTGTAAGCTTAGTATAGCCGGACTAGGACAAAACTCAGTCACTCAAGTAAGGGGGGTGACGGAATGCACTATACGACCCGTACACGGTGAAGCTCCGAATTTTAATATAAAGCCAGTCGTATTAGATAACATTACTGCTCTAATACCTAACGTTAAGGTACCATCAGTCGTTCGAGAATGTTGCAACCATCTAGTGTTAGCTGATCGCGACTACGATGTACCCGCGAAAATCGATTTATTAATAGGGGCGGAGTTATTCCCCGAAATCTATGACGGTCAACGTATCAATCTGGGGCCCGGTTTACCTACCGCTCTGCGTAGTGTTTTCGGGTGGATTCTCACCGGGACAGTAAACGCATACTCTGTACCTTTAAACACCGCGTGCTCTTTAGTGGCCACCACATTCACGTTAGATGAACAAATTAAAAAATTTTGGGAAGTGGAGGAACCACCGCGCGTGGATATCACTGTCCCTGAGAATGATATCTGCGAACGCATGTACACCGATTTAACCTATCGTGAACCTAACGGACGATACGTCGTACCTATCCTCTTAAAGGATGGCGATTGTTCTTTAGGTGAATCTTATAATAGTACTTTGTCGCGTTTGACTCATCTTGAAAAGAAACTTAATCGTCAGACTGAACTTAAATCCGATTATATTAATTTTATGCGTGAGTACGAGAATTTAAATCACATGTATACCGTACCTAACAGCGTCGTACCTACTCTCAATCGTTATCTTATCCCTCACAGTTGCGTCGTTCGCCCGGAGAGCACGACCACTAAATTGAGAGTGGTATTCGATGCCAGTTCTAAAACCACTAACGGTCTATCGTTAAACAATATTGTATTTACTGGCCCTAAGCTTCAGGTGGATATTATAGATATCATAACCGGCTTCAGACTACATAAAGTAGTTCTGACGTGTGATATCTCAAAAATGTATAGAGGAATCTTGATTAGGCCGGAGGATCGGAGCTTTCAACATATTCTATGGCGAGAATCTCCTAGTGATCCAGTTAAAGAGTACGAACTTGCGACTGTCACCTACGGAGTTAGTAGCTCACCTTATCTGGCTATCCGCACCCTCCACCAATTAGCTGCTGATCATGGTACCGCGTATCCACGCGCAGCTGAAGCGCTTCCTCACGAGACATATGTCGACGACATTACGACAGGGGCGCCCTCTGTACGTGAAGCCATGGAACTAAAAGATCAACTTATTCACTTGTTAGGTTGTGCTCAACTTGAGCTCCGAAAAAGGAGTAGCAACTCACAATCCTTTCTTAAAACTTTGCCAGTAGATCATTGTCAAAACATTAAACTTTTCTCCGAAGAAAATGATAAATCAACGTTAAATATCTTAGGAGTCCAATATGATGCTGTGAGTGACAATCTCAGTTACTCACAGTCCCCAATCGAGGACGATGAATTTACCAAGCGTTCCATCTTATCCAGCATCGCTAGTATTTTCGACCCTCTTGGGTGGCTTACACCTTGTATCTTAAAAGCCAGATTGCTCCTTCAAGATTTATGGCGTTATCTTTTATTTGCTAAGTCCAAGGTAGCACCTCTAAAAGTGACAGTTAACCTTTTAGAACTGTGCAATGCTGTATTACTATCCAAAGTAATAAATCGCATTGACTCCTTGCTTAGTTCAAAACTCATCTTAAATAAATCTATCTTATTCACGGACAGCTCGACTGTTTTGTCGTGGTTGAATACAAAGCCATATACACTTATGTCATTTATTGTCCACAGACTGTTCCTAATCAGCGACAGTTCTGTGCCCATTGAGTGGCGACATGTGCCCACCCATGACAATCCAGCCGACATGTGTAGTCGTGGCTTATCTTTATCTTCTTCCGAAATCTGGTGGTCTGGTTCACAGTGGTTGTCTACCGAACTCTTCAACTGGCCTGTTTCAGCAGTAGAAGTGTCAGATAACGTTCCCGAACTCAAGCCAACTTCACGCACGTGTCATGCTAGTGTGACACCCGAAGCTGACGTGCTTGAATCCCTCATGGAACGCCACTCCACTCTTTTTCAAGTGAAAAGAGTGGTTGCATGGATCACCCGTTTCATTAAAAACGCGAAAGCTAAATGTTCAGAGCGTAATTTATTACCTTACCTGACAGCCACTGAATTAAGCCAATCTTTAGATCATTTAACAAAATATGTTCAACATCAAAATTTTATTGATGTCATATCTTTAATAACTTCCAATAAACCTTTACCCAAACATTTATCTAAACTCTCTCCCTATCTTGACACTCGCGGAATCTTGCGAGTGGGGGGACGTTTAAAGCACGCGTCGTTACCATGTCGCGTCAAACATCCATATCTCTTACCTAAAACTTCTCGATTGAGTACCCTTCTCATTGACCACTTTCACTCAACTTATCTTCACTGTGGGCCTCGCCTACTCCAATCTTTAATTATGCGTCGATTCTGGATACTCGGCGTTAGAAATCTTATCAGATCGCGGTTATCGAAATGCGTGACCTGTTTTAAAACTAAACCTATTCCACTTCAACCTATACAAGGTGACCTTCCACCTTCCCGTACACAACTGGGTCATTGTTTTCAAACAATCGGCATCGATTTTGGAGGTCCTTATTTCATAAAAGAAAGTAGACGTCGTAACGCTAAAACTTACAAAGCTTATCTTTGCCTCATAGTCTGCCACGCTACTAAGGCCGTTCATCTCGATCTAGTCACTGAGCTCACATCTGAAGCTTTCATAGCAGCCTTAGATCGTTTCGTATCGCGGATAGGGCTTTGCCACTCCATAGTGACAGATGGTGGTACTAACTTCGTGGGTGCCAAACGTTATTTGTCGGAAGTTACCGAAATGCTCAACCGTGACAGCGATAGCATTTCCAGACAGCTAGCTTCTCGAGGTATCACGTGGAAGCTTAATCCTCCGTCCGGTCCTCACTTCGGAGGCATCTTCGAAAGCGGTATAAAATCAACAAAATACCATCTCAAGCGTGTCATCGGATCGCAGATTCTTACTTTTGAAGAATTTTATACTATTCTAACAAAGGTGGAAGCCATGTTAAATTCTAGACCGTTAGTGGAATTATCTTCTGATCCCGGCGAGGTTGACGCTCTTACAGCTGGTCACTTCCTCATCGTTCGACCTTTAATCTCTCTACCTGAACCGGTTTTTGCTGAAAACGAGTCTTTACGTACTCGTTGGCAGCTATTACAGCGCCTGTCACAGAGCTTCTGGCGCACCTGGCAAAGGGACTATTTGCATACATTGCAACAGCGAATGAAGTGGTTCAAACACGGCAACCGTCAGCCAAAACTGAACGATCTTGTAACCATTTTTGAACCTAACTTACCCGCTAACGAATGGAGACTAGGTCGCCTTGGACAGCTCCATCCGGGTAAGGATAATATTATTCGTGTTGTGACAGTCAAAACATCTAAAGGCTTACTTGTGAGACCTGTCGTCAAAGTTTGCCCACTTCCAATCGAACTAAATAATTAATTATCTACTTATATCTTAACAGTTATATATATTTATTTCACATTCATTTATTACATTCACAAACTTATTTAGTTCTTAAGTCCTTAACTTAAACATAACTTTAGAATATATCTTGTCAGCATAGTGACTTATGAATCCGCATAGGCTGTAAGTCTCGAACTTTATCTATCTTATCTTATGAAATCCCTGGTCGATTTCAAAGGGGGGGATATGAACAGGCTTTGGGATGAATTTCCTAGTCCTATCCTTTCCTTTATCTATAACATTCAAATTCGCCGCCAAAACGCACTCATTCATCTCTGAGTGCAGCAAAGACAATCTATCCACCCCGCCATCTTACGGCGGGCAACAGAACCATTCAGTTAAAAACTCGATTGCAAAGCCGGCCGGCCCAAATTCGCGTGCGCGAAGAAAAACTATCGTGAAATAGGATTAAGTGGTCAAGTGTGGTGATCACCCGACTCCAGGCAGTGTTCCAAGTATCCTGTAAGTACCTTAAATACCTCATTATATCCTTTAGCCTGTTTTTGTAGGAAAAATTACCTCAAGCCACGTCCTTGGTTGGACGTAAGCACATTCAGATGGTAATCAGGGTCTGATTATGGATGGTGCTGGTGATGGATATGGGATTGAGAGATAAACTGTCAGTTCAAAGATATTGCCAACACATAATAATCTTGACTTGATGTCAGTTCAATGATATTGCCAAAACATAATAATCTTGACTT
This sequence comes from Anorthoa munda, assembly GCA_945859665.1. Taxonomy (NCBI): domain Eukaryota; kingdom Metazoa; phylum Arthropoda; class Insecta; order Lepidoptera; family Noctuidae; genus Anorthoa; species Anorthoa munda. The sequence continues at coordinate 20,340,000 of OX243894.1, read as the reverse complement.
GATGCTGGGGCATCACCAGGAATCACAGGACACCCAACTCCACACTAACTTACAGCATAGGTATCGTGTTTGGACTCATTGAATAGGTTGTTGGTAGATGGTGATCAGGGCCTGATGTCGGATGGTGCTGGTGCTGGATAGGGGATTGAGAGAAAAACTGTCAGTTGTATGATATTGCTAAAACATAATAATCTTGACCTGATGCTGGGGCATCACCAGGAATCACAGGACACCCAACTCCTCAATAACTTACAGCAGATGTCTCGTCTTTGGACTCATTGGAATGGTCTCATTGAATAGGTTGTAGATAGATGGTGATCAGGGTCTGATGGTAGATAGTGCTGGTGATGGATAGGGGATTGAGAGATAAACTGTCAGTTCAAAGATATTGCCAACACATAATAATCTTGACTTGATGTCAGTTCAATGATATTGCCAACACATAATAATCTTGACTTGGTGCTGGGGCAACACCAGGAATCACAGGACACCCAATTCCTCAGTAACTTACAGCAGAGGTATCGTCTTTGGACTCATTGGAATGGTCTCATTGAATAGGTTGTAGATATATGGTGATCAGGCTCTTATGATGGATGGTGATGGATATGGGATTGAGAGATAAACTGTCCAGTTCAATGATATTGCCAACACATAATAATCTTGACTTGATGCTGGGGCATCACCAGGAATCAGCAGGACACCCAACTCCACGCTTACTTACAGCATGGATATCGTGTTTGGACTCATTGGAATGGTCTCATTGAATAGGTTGTTGATAGATGGTGATCAGGATCTGATGGTGGATGGTGTTGGTGATGGATAGGGGATTGAGAGATAAACTGTCAGTTCAATGATATTGCTAAAACATAATACATAATCTTGACCTGATGCTGGGGCATCACCAGGAATCACAGGACACCCGACTCCTCAGTAACTTACAGCAGAGGTTTCGTCTTTGGAGTAGCCAATTTATGTATGAAGCATACATAATAATCCACTCATCCCGTTCATGTGAACGATCCTAAGTCAGTCATCATTCGCACCCTACCAGTGTTACACGTACCTATATATTTTATTAATGTACCTTGTGCTTCAATTTAAATACAGTCAACTATATAATATTATTTATGTGGTTTTATTATATTACCAGCGTCTGCCACACTACCCGTAATAATATTTACAACAAGTCCTAACGACAACTATACCCAAAAATGGTCAATCGTAGCGTGACTACTAGTAAATAAAGTTTAAAAAGCATGAAATAAAAATAAATTAAAAATTTAAAAACCCCCGACTCAAAAAACCCTCTAAAATGTAATAAATAATACGTACTGGCACACTAGCACTTTACGTTTAAAATACCTAACTACTATTTAATTTTAACCAAGCGTCGTCGCGTTGGGGGACCGCTAAGCTAGAAATACAACAAAAAAATTATAAAGAATTAATGTAAGTACAAGAAAACTGCACCGCGACCCGCGTGCTGCGCGCACGCATTGCATCATTATTTAGAACGATAACAAATCTATTTATAGGTTAAGCATAAAACTAAGTTCGTACGTAACTAAAAACACAATAATAATTTTCAGGTAACTCTATTAATAATAACTTTATTATAGGTTACATTTCGGGGAGTGTGCGATGGAACTGCACAATTTGATTCCGCCTAACCCTTTCCATCACCGGACAACTAGACGTACGGCAATGCGCACCCGGTACATGGTGGACATCCCACCCATACGTACAAAGCGTTTTGCGAATACTTTCATTGTACGCACAGCTAAGGAGTGGAATTCCCTGCCGGAGTCTTTGTTTCCTGATAGCTACAACCTTGGGGTCTTTAAGTCAAGAGTGAATAGGTTACTTCTAGGCAAGCGTGCTTCACCGTCGACCACATCATCACTTACCATCAGGCAAGATAGTGGTCAAACGCGAGCATATCGATAAATAAAAAAATAAAAATAAAAAAAGCATTGTGGATATAATTCTAACCAGAAACATTGTCTGAGTAAGGGTTGGAATTTTAAACTTAACTAATGAGCTATCTGACCTCTTTCTCGAAGTTAGACCTACCCAACAGGACCTTTTGTCCCAGGTAGACATATTTGTCTACAACTACGAGTATAGAGTATCCGACCTTGATAGGAGTGGGTGTTACATGGACATTCACCATGACCCTGGTTATGTCCATGTTCATTTTAAGACCCACTCTTTCGGAAGCTCTACTGAGGTCATCGAGCATTGTACTGAGGCTCTCCATGGTATCAGCCATGACCACTATGTCGTTTGCAAACCGAAGATGAGTGATGTACTCGCCATTAACGTTGATGCCAAGTGCCTTCCAATCCAGAACCTTGAAGACATCCTCCAGCGCAGCAGTGAACAGTTTCGGCGATATAACGTCTCCCTGTCTCACGCCACGCTGGAGAAGGATTGGTTTTGAGGTCTGATCCTGAAGACGGACTGACATGGTGGCGTATTTGTACAAACACGTCAACACCTCAATGTACCGGTAGTCGATCTGGCACCGGTGGAGAGACTACAGTACTGTCTCGATTGAATCGAAGGCTTTCTCGTAGTCAGTAAACGCTAAACAGAGAGGCAGCTTATACTGTTCGGTCTTCGATATAACCTGCCGCAGCGTATGTATGTGGTCTACGGTGCTAAAGCCTTTTCGGAATCCGACGTGTTCATAAGAAGTGAGATGGGCCTATAGTTCTTCAGCCAGGCATTGTCGCCCTTCTTGAAGAAAAGTACCACCACACACCTGCACCATGCCTGTTGCGTTTTGCCCTCGAGCATGACGGAATCAAACAGCTTCTGAAGGGCCTTAAGGACCGGTTTTCCACCCGCCTTCAGGAGTTCGGCCGTGATTCCGTCATCACCCGGCGCCTTGTTGTTTTTAATCTATTTCAGATCCATCCTAATCTCGTACAGGCTGACGTCCGGGATATCTTCGGTATAGTGTCGGGTCAATCTAGCTCTTGGGTCGTTTGCTGGCTCTGCCCAATAGCCAGATCCCTTGAAAACACCCTCGAGCCTTTATTTCACTAAATCGCTTCTATAATAAGCTCGGTATTAAAGCGGCGGAGGTCTCTTTTCAAGGATTTAGATATCTGTCTATTGAATGCCGGTATTTGCACGCCTCATCTGAAGACTGCAGGATCATCACACGCCTCTCTTTCATAAGCTTAAGAGTAGGATCAGAGAGCTTTTTATTTCTATCTGTAATACGGGTCCTGAAAAATTTAGACCCAACCGTATGAACAGCTTCCACGAACCCATCGCTGTATTTGTCCACGGAGCTTCCTAGGCACTCGAAACGATTCTGGAGTTCGAGCTGAAAGCTCTCGGGGTTTTGGACTTGGATCTGTGCTGGACGGAGCGTGGATTTCATTAGTCGTGACCTTTCAAGCTTAATATTAATGTTCAATGTGCCTCTCACCATTCGGTGATCGCTCCCGGTTTTCACAGAATTGATCACAGGGACATCATTGAACATTTGCTTCTTGGTTGACATGATGAAGTCGATCTCATTTTTTGTTGCACCATCGGGGCTCTGCCAAGTCCACTTCCTGTGTTCATGCTTTCCGAAGAAGGAGTTCATCATAAAGAGGCCCTCCTTCTCCATAAAACTGGCCAGTAGGTGACCCCGGTGGTTCCGTCGTCCAACTCCAAATTGCCCCACTTGCAACTCATCATCGTCTCGTCTGCCCAGTTTCGCGTTAAAATACCCATGACAACGGTGAAGTGAGTTTTGAAACCATGCATGGCTCTAGAAATATCCTCATACATGGTCTCCACCTCGTCGTCGGGGTGTGCCGAGGTCGGGGCGTAGACCTGTACGACCTTCAGCGAATATCTCGAGGATATTCTGAGTATAAGGTAAGCCACCCTGGTCGACACACTCTCGATCTTCACCACGTTATTCACAAGGGACTTGTTGACGATAAACCCGACACCACCCTGGGACTGCCAGTCACCCTCTCGGAAAGAAGCAAGCAGCGGCAAGTTACCAGATTTGAGGATTATCGAGTCCTCCTCCTCTCTTCGGACTTCAGATAACCCTATATAATACTCCATCGTAACCTGCTCAATTCCTTTTCGAGTTCGGTGATCTTCTCGTCGGTCCGAAGTGTGCGCGTGTTGTACGTTGCCAGGTCCAGTCGTCGGTATTTGTTGGGGTAGCCGGATCTCGTCCGGAGATTCTTAGCACCCCTTGCCATGCCGTAACCTCGACCGCTACCGTAGTCGAGGGTAGGCAGGCTGCCGGGTATTAGGGGCCATTTTTATTTGTGCTATTTATGGGTGGGAATCGCCACGCTTGGCAGGTTGGTTGGCGATCGCAGTATGGTTATTATAGATGCACAGAGAACGCTGCTGCCCATTCTATGGTTTGTTGCTTAGTCGCCTTACGACACCCACGGGAAGACATTGGATGGTGAAATTCTTTACGTCCGGCACCATACGGAACAATTGAAAAATACCGAGACACAAATATACCACTCTACATTGCATATATTGTTTACCAAAAAACATATCACTGCGTATCACATAAAAATGTATGGGAAACTAATAACACATGGGGTATAAAAATAATAAATAATTTCTGTAATCAATTATGATAACAGCAAGAGTAAATCTAGAGACAGCTGGGCCTTGGTTTCCGATTAAAAGAGTAAGACAAAGCGACCCTCTTTCTACACTGCTGTTTATGCAACACTCCGGTCTCTGCTCTCTCTCTCTGTTTATAGCAACTCTCGGGGTATCTCGGTCAACACAAACAAACTCGGTCGGAATAAAGATCAATGAAATCGACTGTTATGTTCGGAAGCAGAATAATACAACCGGTATTTCACAAGAATGTATATTCGGCTGGCGCAGCAGTCGTATGCACAAGTATATATAATCTAGGTATCCAAAACAATGCTGATGACTTAATGATACAAACGAAATACTATTTATGTTTGTGGCGAGCCTCTCAAGTACTCAGACAAATACATATACCTCGGTAAATAAATTAGCTTTGAACAGAAAAGTAACGATCAAAAAGTGGAGCGCATGACACAGTTAACGTAACCCAGTGAAACGAAGAGGAACCCGAGAAGGGGCCGCTCGTCAAGGCTTTTGCCGTAGCCGTGCCGAAGCCAACGACGTAGTGGCCAACAGGTGGGTAGCGGGGTCGCTTAGGCGACATCGCAACTGAGGCGGGCTGGGACGTCGTGTATCGGAGGCATCGCGGCTGAGGGTTGGAGGCTGCGACGGGAGAGGAGGTTCCGGTGACTGACAGCCGCGGCGGGTTCGCGGTGAGTACTAACGCGTGCTCCGTGTTCCTTCCGCCGCCGTAAGCGGCACGGGAGGACAACGTGGAGTTTTTGTGGGTTGGAGTCCCCACATAACTGCACTATCCCCATGGTAGCGCAGTATTAATGAGCATTTCACCACGATATAAAAAGGACACAATTAACGTGAACCAATACTGGGCAATGAAAGACATATAGCATGCCATTTAAAATTAAAACTTAGGTACTAAACTCGTGCCTTATACCGTGCCGAACGTATGCTTGTCAAACGTGGAATTTCTACAAAAAAAACAAAGAATATAATGATTTCATGCCAACGAATAATGGAAATATGGAATAACGGAATAGAGCGCAGTATGGTGAATAATAAAAAATTACAAAAAAAAAGACACACAAAAATAAGACATCACCAAAGTAAGGGATGGACTGGTATACGCTCAAACATTAAAATGGAAGTGGGCCGAACATGTGGCGCGCTTACGAGACCTGAGATAGACCAAAAGCGCTGACGTTTTTTGCGTTATTACAAAAAACGTCAGTTGTGAATCAACTACTGATAAACCCTAGGTACCTACTATTTATTAAATAAATTAACTATCACTTGTGACCTTAATTAACTAACCGTTAATAAATTAATCAAAAAATCGTGTATTTCATTGATTCATTATAATCCCGTATTTAAGTACAGTCACGGTGTTTCACAGCTAAGGTTACGCTTTGCACTTGTACGTATATCCATTTTTTATGCAAACTAGCCTTTTCCCGCGGCTTTGCTCGCTTCACCTTTCGCAGAGAACTCATGCATTTTCCGGCATAAAACTTGACACTTGATATTGTCATTCAGTGAAAGTGTTGCTGCCTGTCAGTTAATAAACACCTTCAAAGGTTTTTATTAGGTGTTGTAAACAAGCAAATCATCCACTTTATATCATGTAATAGTTTTGGGTCAGTCATTCCTATAGTTTGGACTCTCAAGGCTCTCAAAATTTTGGTCACGTGACTGAATGGAAAATATTTTTTTTTACACCCTGTCTTTTAGCCTCTTATTCAGATCAACTAAGTAATCGTAAACATTCAAAACTAAATATAGTCTTAAAGTTGATTGCAGATCTATTTGCCAACTGGGAAAAGACTCCTCCAACCTTTTCTATTCATGTTTCTTGAGCCACTCTGTTTCGCGTCACTACAGCTACTATTCTGATTTTGCACCTTTTCTGTAGTATATTTTTTTTCATTTTTCTACCAATATTACCAAATTTAAACTTCTATGTTGGAATCATTACAGAAATTCTTCACATATAAATACATAAATAAAAATGCAATCCGTTGTGACGTTGTTTGGCCGGTTGAGATGTCAGATTACAGCTTACAGGTTACGTCTGACTTCCGGCGAACCAGACAGCAGAAGCGTTCGCTATCCACCAAAGCAACCACCAGCTTCGCAAAGAGACCCGCATCAAGACAAAATGGGACAGCTATCACAACATCAATCGCCTTCTTATACAAAATCGAACTACGGAGGTCAAAATTCCAAGATCTACTGCATCTTCTGAATCGCGACATGGCCAGTCTTAAAGAAGTGAAGGCATCAACTGAAAGGGAGCTGGCAGAACTAAACCTCCCTTTTCTGGTCTGTTTCGAATGTCTTGACTAACAGGTATAGCAGGAGAAGCTCGGAGTTGACTCACAATCACGATACGACAAGATACGGAGCTGAAAATGGAACTCTGCGTAACAGGTAGCAGAAAGAAAATGTTGATAGATCTCTATATATAGCTATAGCCTAGTGTCAAAGGATACTTTTTAATCTGAAAATGGACACAAAACTAGTATCGACTAAGATTGTGGCAATATATTAATAAGTTCACGGATCATAAAACTAACATATTTAACAATTCTCAACATCAAGGAAATTATGACCCAAGACCGCCTTATTACATAATGACTGCTCCATAGATACCTAATATCCATTCTCATCAACAAAATATTTCTTATTGTTATTAGCCATTACGAATCAGCCCGTGGCTAATACTTTAGCTTATCAACCAATTAAAAGGGACATAGAATTATAATCAAATAATTAATTTTATGTATTTTTTTTTCATTTCGATTTCCCATTCAATTATATAAATGAATCTGTTATAGTTCTGCTGAATCTTGAGCCAAGCTACAAGTCACTGTGAAATGACGTGAAATCGAAAGACCTGCACTACTATGAACCTAATTTTATGTAAGATTTATCTTTTTTTAATAACTAACTTTGTAGCTTTTCTTATCATCTGATACATCAAACCCATAAATTATGTTCTACCCAATAAAGTAATATTGGCGATTTCAAACTGTAAACGTCCATTAATTACGTTAGTTGATTCTGGGGATTTTTTGATTTGTTCCGGTCGGAGCTGTGATTTGGTTAATCTGGCGTCAGATATTTTATAGTGTAAATACGTAAAATGGTGCTTGATGATCTGTAATTTCTCAGATCTGCGTGCATTCCGTTTATGATTTACAAGATGTTACTGAAAGGTGGGTCATATTTCAAAAACTGTATTTTCCCATATAAATAAACAAATTTCTTCAAGGAAATCATAGTCAATTCTCAAAAAAAAAATGTATATCCCATACAAATAGTAGTTAGTAATTTATTAGTATATTATTTTATTGGTATGTATGTATTTTATGTAATATCTAAGTAATATTATTAAGATAGTTTTTGTACACTGACAGCCCTATGTCTATCTCCTCTCGTTCAGTCCATCCAAAGGTTGTCTGTAAGAGATTGCCCTGTGCGATAAGACCGCCCATTGTACACTTATCTTTAAAAATATTGTCCTGTTACTATTTAAGTGGTGTACAATAAAGTATATAATAAATAAATAAATAAATGTTGGTCAGCTGACGACAACTTTGTATGGGAGATAAATAATAAAGATATCAATTTAGCTGCCTGCAGCTGTTATCAGCCTGTTGCTGTAATATAGCACAATGTTACTATCTGTGTAGCACAAGAATAATAAATTATTCATTCCTAACTCACACTTCCTGCTCTCTATGTCTAAAGAAGTTAGCATCCTTACCAAGTCTTTGTAATTTTCCGCTACAAGTTTTATGTCGTCAGTAAAACGTAGATTATTAGTAAGGTATTAACCGTTTATATATATTTACTCCTAACTTTTCCCTTTTTACCCGACTGCCGAAGGAGGGTAATGTGTTTATCAGTCTATGTATGTATGTATGTATGTTTGTTCCTATGTGGCGTTCCAGAGACCAAACGCGTTGGCCGATTTTGATGATTCTTACGTCAATCGATTCGTCTTTATCCTGCGAGTGTCACTAGCTACATTAAAATTGGAAAAAACAAAAATGGCGAATTTTGGGCGCCATTTTGTGGGGAAAAAATTTTTTTTTCTTCCTAACCCATCGTGTGGGGTATCAAAATAGAGGGTTTTAAAAGGCGATTTCAAAAATATAAAACTCTTATATGTTTAAATGTACCTAATTCTAATTAAAAATAACTAAAAAGTTGAAAATAAAAAAAGTTAATTAAAAAAATCAAAAACCCCGACTGCTTAAAAAGCAAACTAAAAAGACGTAAACAAGAAGAAAATCATGCTGTGCAGTCGGAGGATACATCTGGTTTTGGTCCGCCAGCTCGCGAATAAGTATCCTCCGACTGCACAGCATGATTTTCTTCTTGTTTACGTCTTTTTAGTTTGCTTTTTAAGCAGTCGGGGTTTTTAATTTTTTTAATTAACTTTTTTTTAAGTTTCTGAAAATGTGTTCTTACAGTGCAGTAAAAAAGTTTGAGGAAATAGGGTCTCCAACCTGACGATCGCCTTGCTATTTATGTACATCCCTGAAAGTATTTGTATACAGGTTGAGTTTTAAGGTGGGCTTGGATGGCCAAATCCAAAACTATGAGGAATAGTGAAACACAAGCAAAGGATTTATGAGACCGATTTTGATGAAAACTTAAATAGCATCATTAGATTTTGGAAAAATGTATATTCCTGACCTAGAATCGAAACCGTTGATATTGAAAAAAAATATCATGCTGTATTATTACACCATCCAGTAGTTTAGCTAGTAAGGACCAAGCACTCTAAACATCCTTCATAATGTGCACAGCGAATGAATGGAACTCACTACCTGCGTCTATGTTTCCGAACGCCTTCAACCCGAATCTCTTCAAAGTTAGAGTGAACAGGCTTCTTCTGGGTAAGCTCACTCCATCGTCGACTCTGTCTCAGTCACCTCTGACCTAGACTAGAGTCAAGAGCAAACCCATCACAAATAAAAAAAAATAAAAAATAAGGATCAAATTCTAAAAACTCGTTTTAGGGTTCCGTACCCACAGGGTAAAAACGGGACCCTATTACTAAGACTCCGCGGACCGTCTGTCTGTCTGTCTGTCCGTCTGTCACCAGGCTGTATCTCATGATAGCTATGCAGTTGAAATTTTCACAGATGATGTATAATAAAATATATAAGAACAAATACTAAAAAAATAATAAAATAAATATTTATGAGGGGCCCTCGTACAACAAACGTGTTATTTTTGCCGTTTTTTGCGATAATGGTACGGAACCCTTCGTGGGCGAGATGACTCGCACTTGGCCGGCTTTTTCATCTACCTAAACCTAAACCGTCTTATTAATAAACGTGGACTAAGGTAAGATTAACTTTATTCCAACCTATGGCACTAACAAACTTCCGTATTAATAAACACGGAATAAGGAGGGATTATACTAATATGACTCTAGTCTTGGACTAAAAGTTACACCATGGTGCTAGCTTATTTAAGGTCGGATTAAAGTAGGATTAAGAGTATATCCATGGCGACTACACTTTTGCGATTTAATGATGAAATTTTTTAGTTTAAAGTAAATATTATTGTATTTATATTTCATATTGTATTGTTTATCCCTACTTATTCTAGTAATATATCATAACAGTGTAAGACTTGACAGGAAACACTATTTCAGGAATTGTCATTGTTGTGGGCAATTCGATAATTATGGATAAGAATAAGTCCTAGAGCGAACAAAGCTAGCTAGGGAGCTTAGGGCACCCCAACACGGATAGGTTAGGTTCTACTGAGATGACTTTACGAAGTCAGGTGATCCTTTGCCGGACACAATAAAATAATTAAAATATCACTCATTTTTTTTATGTGTCGTGGCTTTTCAGTGTTTCCACTTATAAAACAATATTAATGCTAAAATATCAAACAAAAAACCCTAAGAAAAATAAATAATTTGGTCAAAAATATTTAAAGTAGGTACATAAATTTGCGCAGTGTCCCTAATAATTTGGCCACCACACTGTACTGTATGTACGTATGACATACCAGGTAGAAAAAGTAAGCTATTTCATTAGACTACCTCGTATTGTTGAATTTAAAAAGTAACACTGCGATATGGTTTTCTAAGACGATAGCGACAAAGTGAACTAACGCTAAGTGAAGATTCTGGATGTTTTAAGTATTTTTTCAAGCTGAACGGTATGTCCTCTCCTGTTACAGATACATGCTGGCTACTGATGCTGCATCCTGCTGTGTCAGCAAAAAATAAGGGAAAAGCAAGAAAACCTAGATTTGATACAAAATATTTTACGGACGTGCCCAGTAAAGGTTATGTACCCATAATTTTTTATTATAAACCAGATAGAGCAAAACCGAATGTGCACGCATCAAGCTCACCAACAAGTACGAAACCACGGCAGACAACGAAAGAATATCCTATAACCACTACTACTAGTCCTACTACTACTACACCTACCGACTCTACTAAAAAAATACTAACACGTGATGAATTACTTGTTGATTTATTTGGCCCTGCAAGTTATGAAACATATGATTATGTTGAATATCCTAAGCCTTATCAAATAAAAAAAAAGACAAAAACAAAATCAGATATATGGGTCGCACTTGAAAAGAGTGAAAAGATATACAAATCTGAAGAAGTCCGTATTTTATTTAATGATATTAATGGATATGTGATGGAAGGTGATCCGGATGGTACCTTTTACTACCAACCTGACGATAAAAGAAATACAAGTTCAAGAAAGCCATACAAAAATACTACAAAATATACTGACAAGATATTGCCATTTGGTGAAAAACTATTAAAACAAACAACTGTTAAAAGAAAATTAAGTTCAAAAAAGCCATATCCATCGACCACGCCATGGCACACTTCTAAAACAAGAAAAACAAGTTCAACAAGGACAACAAAAAAAAAACAAAAGATAAAGACAAAATCATCTTACAAAGCGACGACTAGCTACACAATATATCCAATATATGACGAGGCCCATGCAAACTAGTGGTAAGCGCTCGTTACGCCCTTATAAATGTTATTTGATTTTTGGCTTCTCTGAGTATAAGTATATAGTATATCTATCACCCCAATTTTGTTTGTTTTTTTTATTATATTTTTTTAAATAAATGACAATAACAGCTTTATTGCTTGGCAAATTCTCTCACGACTAACTTATGTATTAGTGAATTACTCTAAGAAACATAACACAAACAACCAGTGAACATCTTTACACTAAATTTGTAAACAAAGAGGAACAGTAATATATTTATCGGTTTTGAAAATAAACTTATTATATCAATAAACTGTAAACACTTAATACGAATTAACACGAGAGATTTTATTCTGTACAAGCTATTAAGCCTTTCTTTCCGTAAATTTATTGTAGCACCGGCGACGTACTGTCATGTTACGTTGAACGGCATCCTTTTCACTCCGACGCATAAATGTTTACCGCTTGCTTTCTAGCAACATGTTTAGGTAAAGAATTGATACAAAACAATAACTTAATTTGGCGGGCGGGGTCAGAGCAGCGTGGCTAATAATGTTCTTTTAGCTCGATTGTGTATCACGATGTTTTGAATATCACGAGTATCCATACTAATGCGAAAGTAATTCGTGTCTGTCTGACTGTATATTGCCTTGTCACGCTTAACCCGCCGCCGAACCGATTTAGATTAAATTTGGTATGGAGATAGTTTGAGTCCCTGGGAAGGACATAGGCTAAAACTGAAAAAATAGTCATAAAACGAAGGGGGAGAAATGGGGGTTCGTTTTAAATGAAACTTTTTATTATGACGTCCGATTCCCTTAAAACTTTGCTAAAAAAATTAAAATTAAAGCGTGGATATTTGTTTTTTTAACTACCTACCCCCGAGTGTCGATTTGCGACTCGGGCGAATTGCTCGTGTGTACATCGATTCACTTTACCGGTTTTGCAATAATAATTATTTCGATCGTTGACGCCACGGCCGGCCATCAGGCCGTTCGTTCTTTTAAAGTATGAGCTACCCAATTAATTGCGAAGAGAGGACATAGATGATATAATACATTTGGATATGGAGGTTCCTACACAACAAGAGACGGGAAGCTTAGAATGTGATGTTGACGATAATTTGCGGTGAAAAAGGGACAGGGAGGATGACTCTTCGGGCAATTGGACAAAGATAAATGGACGATGAAAGAAAGTTGCAAGAAGACAGACATCAATAGAAGAGATAAGGTGTAGCAATGAGGAAGAAAAAGTTGAGATATGCATATACAATAACCAGAAGTTTCCAAACAATTTGCGTTAGCTATTTAAAAATAATGAGATAGTGGGTTTATTACGCGTGAAATATATTAATCCATACAAATTAAAAATCCCGTTTGAGAATGAACCTCATGCCGAAACACTTATGAATTGCAAAATATTTACCGATATGGGATGGCGTTCACAAAAATCATGAGAAGTTGCGGTATCATATAGGATAATCAGAGACATAGAATTGGATTTGTCAATTGAAGAATTCGTTAGTAATGTCCCCTGTGATGTAAAAATTTTGTCAGCAATACGTCTCAATCGTAGATGTAAGGATTCCTCTGATAAAGATGGCTCTAATGGATGGACTGCAAGCAAAACTTTACGCATTTGTTTTAAAGGCGCACATGTACCCTCGTACGTAAATATATTCGGCATGAGGGCCAAAGTCGAGAAATACATACTGCCCGTTACCCAATACACGCACTCAAACACACAATGGGCGCGCACAATGGGCGCACGGTTGGCGCAGTGGTTGAGTGGTTCTGCTCTAGCGGATGCGGATATCGAAAAGATCGCGCGCATCTGCATGATGCAGTGCGGGCGGATGGTGGGTGCCCGTATAGAGGCGATAGAGTCGAGATTGCTTCCGGCTGAAACCCTCCGCCCACCGCTCGCTGCGGACAAGCGGAGACAGGAGGGGCCCGCTAAAACTGGGCCAGCGGCCCAGCCGGCAGCGGCTGAGCCGAGAGGAGATGCCGGGAAGGGTCACAGCAAGCCCGCGGAGGGTAGGTCCACACCCACTACCCGGTCGGTGGCTGCGACCCTGGCGACCCCGCGTGGCGCCCTCACGGAGGCCTGGACGACGGTGGTCAAGAGGGGCCGCCGTCGAAAGAAGAAGACGGCGCCGCTGGCACCCACTGGAGCACCCGCACCGGAAACGAAGAAGGCCGCGGGACCGCCTAAAGTCAGAGCCCCACGCTCCTCGGCTGTAGCGATCACGCTGCAGCCCGGAGCCGTCGAAAGGGGCGTCACGTACAAGGCGGTCTTGTCAGAGGCGAAAGCCAAAGTCGCATTCCCCGACCTTGGCACACCGTCCGGCTTCCGAATGAGGTCGGCGATTAAGGGGGCGCGGCTGCTCGAGGTGTCAGGTGCCTCAAGCGCCGAAAAGGCGGATATGTTGGCCGCCAAGCTGCGGGAGGTCCTCAATCCGGAGGACGTCCGGGTGTCGAGGCCGCTGAGCTGCGTGTTGACGGCTTGGACGACTCAACGACCGCAGCTGAGGTCGTGGCGGCCATCGCCCGAGCCGGCGGATGTCCGTCCGAGGACATTCGGACGGGCGAGATCCGCGCCGACGCTTCCGGGCTTGGCATGATTTGGGTGCGGTGCCCGGTGGCGGCGGCGAAAAAAGTTGCTGAAGGTGGACGTCTGCTGGTGGGGTGGGTTGCAGCAAGGGTCAAACTGCTGCAACCGAGGGCATTGCGGTGCTATCGTTGCCTAGACATTGGGCATGTCAGGGCACGATGCACCGCCGAAACAGACCGCAGTGAACAGTGCTATCGCTGCGGTCAGCCCGGTCACAAGGCAGCCCAGTGCTCCGCGGCGCCAAACTGCAGCCTCTGTACAGCTGCAGGGAGGCCCGCTGGGCACAGAGCGGGAGGAAAGGCCTGTGGCGCACCAGCTCAACAGAAGAGGAGAAGAAGGGCCAGGGTTGCCGGGGGCTCTTTACCCCCCCGTCAACCTGACTGCTCTTTGGCCGACTCCCGGCCTAGGAATGGAGTGGAGGGAATGGATTGCGCATAATGGCGCTCTACCATTTCCTCCAGGGCAATATCAACCACTCTGCCAGAGCTCAGGATCTCTTGCTCCAGAGCATGGCAGAGTGGTCGATTCACGTGGCTGTGGTCGCCGAGCCGTATTTTGTCCCACCCAGAGACAACTGGGTTGGAGACCTCGACGGTTTGGTGGCCATAATTGGCGGGGCTCTTGTCAACCCGTCCCGAGGTCACGGCTGGGTGGCCGCCCTCGCGGACGGCGTAGGCATAGTTGGTGCGTATTTTTCTCCAAACAAAAGTCTCGCCGACTTCGAGAGTTTCCTTGTCGAGTTGGGTGCTGTCGTAGGCCGACTCCACCCTCGCCCTGTGCTGTTGCTAGGGGATCTCAACGCCAAGTCTTCGGCGTGGGGATCTCCGGTAACCGATGCTAGGGGCGAGGTGCTGGAAGAGTGGGCAATCACCACTGGCCTGGTCATCCTAAACCGGGGCTCGGTCCACACGTTTGCCCAGCTCTGGGTTTCACTTACATCTGCCCAAGTCGTCTCCTGACACTCTTGTTCAGTGTTTGTGGTATCTTTGCCTTGCAGATTGTTTTCCCAGCTCTGGGTTTCACTTTCATCTGCCCAAGTCATCTCCTAACACTCTTGTTCTGTGTTCGTGGTATCTCTACCTTGCAGATTGTTTTCCCAGCTCTGAGTTTCACTTACATCTGCCCAAGTCGTCTCCTGACACTCTTGTTCAGTGTTTGTGGTATCTTCGCCTTGCAGATTGTTTTCCCAGCTCTGGGTTTCACTTTCATCTGCCCAAGTCGTCTCCTGACACTCTTGTTCAGTGTTTGTGGTATCTTCGCCTTGCAGATTGTTTTCCCAGCTCTGGGTTTCACTTTCATCTGCCCAAGTCACCTCCCGACGCTCTTGTTCTGTGTTCGTGGTATCTCCACCTTGCAGATTGTCTTCCCAGCTCTGGGTTTCACTATCATCTGCCCAAGTCACCTCCCGACACTCTTGTTCAGTGTTTGTGGTATCTTCACCTTGCAGATTGTTTTCCCAGCTCTGGGTTTCACTTTCATCTGCCCAAGTCACCTCCCGACGCTCTTGTTCTGTGTTCGTGGTATCTCCACCTTGCAGATTGTCTTCCCAGCTCTGGGTTTCACTTTCATCTGCCCAAGTCGTCTCCTAACACTCTTGTTCTATGTTCGTGGTATCTCTACCTTGCAGATTGTTTTCCCAGCTCTGAGTTTCATTTACATCTGCCCAAGTCGTCTCCTAACACTATTGTTCTGTGTTCGTGGTATCTCCACCTTGCAGATTGTTTTCCCAGCTCTGGGTTTCACTTTCATCTGCCCAAGTCGTTCAATAGTGGACATCTCGTTTGCTAGCCCTGTTGTCGCGAGGCGTGTCCGCGACTGGCGTGTCGCCGTGGAGGTGGAGACGTTGTCGGATCACAGATATATCCGTTTCGACGTCTCCACCCAGACCGCCGGCGGCCGCGGTTTGCCAGCCCCGCGAACGGACGGGCCGCGCTGGGCGCGCAAGCGCATCGACAGGGAACTTCTCGAGGAGGCCACAATTGTCCAGGTCTGGATCCGGGAGTCGGCAACGACTGGACCCGTCGACGTCGAACAGGAGGCGCTGTGGTTCCGCGGGGCGATGACGCAAATCAGCGACGCGTCCATGCCCCGGGTCCACGTACAGTCAGCGAGGCGCCAGATGTACTGGTGGTCCGCCGAGATCGCACAGTTGCGTGTTGCGTGCGTAGCGGCCAGGCGCCAGTACACCCGATACCGGAGGAGACGTCGTCGGGTCCCTGACGAAGAAGCCGCGCGGTATGAGGTATACCGCGTGGCGACGAAGACTCTGCGGCTGGCCATTGGCGAGGCAAAGAAGCGAGCCAGGGAGGAGATGTTGGAGACTCTAGACGGAGATCCGTGGGGGCGCCCTTATCGAGCGGTTCGAGGGAAACTTCGAGCCGCCGCGCCTCCACTTACGGAGAGTCTCCAACCCGAGCTGCTAGAGGAGGTAGTCGCAGCTCTCTTCCCGGTGAGAGCAGAACACATCCCGCCGCCGATGGCTTTGCCCACGGCCGCAGAGTCTATGGAGGAGGACGCCATCAGCGTCCCAGAGGTGACACAGGCAGAGATGGGGGCGGCCGTGATGCGGCTCCGGGCCAAGAACGTGGCTCCGGGGCCCGACGGGATCCACGGCCAAGTATTAGCCCTCGCTCTGAAGGAGCTAGAGCCCTGGCTGAGAGGACTCTTCACTGCGTGCCTTGAGCGGGGCCAGTTTCCCACTTTGTGGAAATCTGGTCGTCTGGTCCTGCTCAGGAAGGCGGGGCGCCCTGCGGACTCGCCGTCCGCGTACCGGCCTATAGTGCTGCTAGACGAGGTGGGTAAGCTGTTCGAACGGATAATCGCTGCCCGCCATATCAGCCACTTGTGCAGAGAGGGGCCGGACCTGGACGAAAGCCAGTTCGGCTTTCGGCATGGGCGCTCCACCATCCACGCGATATCGCAGGTGAGAGTCCTGGCGGAGGAAGCGGTGTCCCGGGGTGGGGTGATGTTGGCAGTGTCCTTGGACATTTCCAACGCTTTCAACACCCTGCCCTGGAGTTGTGTTCGGGAGGCACTGCGGTATCATCGAGTGCCTCCCTACCTCCGCCGCATTGTCGGGGCTTATTTGGCGGATAGGTGTGTCACCTACGTGGGACGTGATGGCGTCGAAAACCAGCACCGCATGTCATGCGGTGTTCCACAGGGCTCGGTCTTGGGCCCGCCTCTGTGGAACATCGGGTACGACTGGGTGCTGAGGGGCGAACTCCAACCGGGCGTGGACCTGACGTGTTACGCGGATGATACGCTGGTCACCGCCCGGGGCAGTTCGTACAGGGAGGCAGCGTTGCTGGTGACGGCTGCGGTCTCACAGGTGGTGAGCCGCATAAGGCGCCTTGGCCTGGAGGTGGCCCTCAACAAGTCGGAGGCCATGGTCTTTCATGGCCCCCGGCGGGCGCCACCGCCCGATGCCCACATCGTGGTCGGGGGGGCTCGAATCGCTGTCGAGTCTACCATGAAGTACCTGGGATTGGTGCTCGACAGCCGGTGGGATTTCGGCCCCCACTTCCGGCGGCTGGTGCCCAAGTTGTTGGGCGCGGCTGGGGCGCTGACAACGCTGCTTCCCAATCTAGGGGGCCCGAGCGCCGCCTGTAGGCGGCTCTACGTGGGGATCGTGCGATCGATGGCGTTGTATGGGGCCCCGATCTGGGCGGCTGACCTGACGGCCGGTAGCATCGCAGTTCTGCGGAAGCCGCAGAGAGCGATGGCCGTCAGAGTCATCAGGGGATATCGCACGATCTCCTACGAGGCGGCTTGTGCACTGGCCGGATCCCCGCCCTGGGACCTGGAGGCGAAGGTACTCGCGTCAATGTATCGGTGGCGCGAGGAAGCGCGGGCGCGGGGCGAGGGGCTGATGCAGCGACATATGGAGTTGCGTCAGTCTCAGCTTCGCGAGGTCCTGGTGGTGGACAGGCTTTCACGCCCTACCGCCGGCCTCGTTACCATCGAGGTGGTCCGGCCAGTGCTCGAGCGCTGGCTCGGGAGGAGGCACGGCTCCCTGTCGTTTCGGGTGACGCAGGTGCTCTCGGGGCATGGTTGCTTCGGGAAGTACCTGTGTCGCATAAACAGGGAGCCGGACGCCCGGTGTCACCACTGCGTCGACTGCCGGGAGGACACGGCGCGGCATACGCTGGCAGAGTGTGCCGCTTGGGAGGAGCCACGCCGTGCCCTCATATCTGAAGTAGGCAGTGACCTGTCGCTGCCGGCCGTAGTCGAGTCTATGGTCGGCAGCGAGGAGTCCTGGGACGCGGTGGTATCCTTCTGCGAAACAGTCGTCTCGCAGAAGGAGGCCGCGGAGAGGGTGAGGGAGATTTCATCCGCTAACCCGATCCGCAGCAGGCGCGCCGGGCGTCGGTGGAGGGCGGACAACGCCCTCTTCCAGCCCCCCTAAATGGGTCCAGGGGCGACGGACTCGGGGACGTCCGCAGAGGCGGGCCGGCACTAGCTGGGGGTTGCGGAAGTATCGTTGTTCCCGCGACCCCCAGCGTAGGTGTGAGATGGAACACCGGGGTGGTTTTTAGTCAGTACAAGTCTTACGAAATATTTTTTGTTTGTTCGTTAGGTATAAGTAAGTACCTAGTTTTATATACAAACGTTAACTTTAACAAGTGCGTACACTTACTCTGTACTCAGGCTATTGGTAAATTCATAGGCTAAGTAGGTAACTACTTAGGCAATTATAATTTATTTTAAACTGGATCTAAAGCGTTTATTTTTATGTTAACAAAACAGTAACCATTCAATAAAAAAAACAAATTAAATTATATTTGTGAACAACACGAAAATCTAAAATATCTAAGTAGGTGGGTACCTATTTAGGTATTTCACACACCTATTCATTCTTTTAGGAACACCAAAATGCTTAATTTTGATACAAAACTCGTACACATTATGCACCTACTACCGATAGTTACAGGTTATTTATGTAATGATTTAAATAGGTAGTACAACAAAATAGCTTACCTTTCAAAATCTTTCGGTACTTTAAAAAAACTTAATATCGATTCATTGTTCTTTGCTTTATTTAAACACCCGTAAACACAACAGTATCTTTTAAAGGCCTTAGAAGTACGTTTAGAAGTCATCGTTATTTGCTGCATAATATAAATAACGTGGCTAACGTGCGAGCCGAGCGGTAAGCGGCAACCTAATGCGTTATTCCCTCTGCAAGGTACCGCCGGCCGATCGTACCTAAACTGCGGAGTGACACCCCCCAGTCGCGGGTCCGATTCCTGCACGGAACAAATATTTGTATGACCTACCATTATCGCAAAAAACGGCAAAAAAATCACGTTCGTTGTATGGGAGCCCCACACAAATTCTTTTTTTTTTGCAATCTCCTGCGTCACCGTACCTTCACGTATCCTTCGCGGGTTGGATCGCGATTTTACAGGAACAGTACCGAACTGTACGGGGACGTGAGTCACCTGGGTTGGTTATCAAGCACCGATCGGGTATCCAGAACCTACGGCATTCGCATCGGGACGTATCCAGACATCGATATAGCAAAGAGGCTCTTGAGGCTTTAGACTCTTCTAGTGATTGCTTGCTTCTCTAATATTATCCTTTAATTTTTATATAGTATAACTAGCTGACCCCCGCGGCTTCGCTCCCGTCAAAATTATGGCTTAAGTTACTCGGGAATAATGTAGCTTTTCGTAGGTGAAAGATATTTAAAATCGGTCCAGTAGTTTCGGGGCCTATTAGGTACAAAAAAAAATCTTTCTTCTTTATAATATTGGTATAGATAAAAACCCTCCCTCTCACAGAGAGGAGGTCTGTGTCACAGCAGTGAGAACATTAATAGGCTGATGATGTGATGTGAAAGATAAAAAAAACGTAGTCAACATTTTCTATCCACGTGAATCGAAATACAGTAGGGTAAGCAGTAATGATAAAACACACAGGACAGGTGTACAGGACTCAAAAAGGGATTTAAGTTTAAACTCTAGTTTTAATTCAGATAACTCTGAAGCATAGGGTGTCAAATTTAGATAGAATTTTGTTGAATATGGCAATGTAAATCCCTATTTTAGTGTGATGGCAACATTGCCAATAATGTCATTATGAAAATACCTCTGTCACCGTGTGTGCTCATGTGCTGAGATATATATGTTAAAAATTAATATAACTACTAACTAAAAGTGCTGGCTTATCTTTATTTCTATCAGGTTATGGGCCCAGGCACATAAACCTACGCATAGAAAACAAATAAAGTAAAACAAAAAAAAATCCGCGTGACACCTAAAAGTAAGGTTAAGAAGTCTGCTCAAAACGTGGAGTCGGAGTAAGTACTTGCTCTATTACTAAAAGCAAGGAAGGTCATCGAGATGGAACTGAATTTAAACTCAAATAACAGCATGATGAAGCTGGAAGGAGCCAGTAATTGGTATATGGAAGTTCCAAACCACAGTTTTACTAAGAGGTCAGAACTGGATAGACATTGTAGAGGGAAAGAATCTAAAACCAGAAGATAATACTGCTCGAATCGCTTGGGAAACGAAAGACGCGAAGGCACAAACATTATTAGTCACGAGAATGACAGAAAATGTCATGTTACATATCATTTCATGTTCAACATCAGCTGAAATGTGGAGAAAACTACAGAGTGTTTACGAACAAAAAACAGAAACAAATGTTCATATCATACAGCAGCGTTTCTTCCAATACAAGTATGAAACGGCCATTGAAATGTCTACATTTTTGTCTAAAATCCAGGAAATGCAAAATCAGCTGAAACAGATGAACGAAGAGATATCCGATAAGTTTGTAATAACAAAAGTATTAATGTCATTACCAGATGAATTTAAACACTTCGTGTCGGCTTGGGAGTCAGCCCCAGATGATAAACAAACAATTGACAATTTAGTGGCAAGACTACTTGTGGAAGAAGAACGGCTGAAGGAAAAGAGGAACCAAGAGACACCTTCCTCAACTGCATTTGTTGTGAAGGACAAAAAGAATATGAGGTGCTTCAATTGTAATAAACTCGGGCATTCTAGTAGTGAATGTAAAAAACACAACAACACTAAAGGTGAAGGACAGAATATCAAGTGTTTTTATTGTGGCAAGGCCGGACATACTAAGGCAAAGTGTTGGTTTAAGAAAAACAAAGAACCTAAGAAAAGCAACGCCTATGTGGTATCAAATTCGATGGAGACACAACAAAAATCACAATGGTTAGTAGACTCTGGTGCCAGTGATCACATATGCTGTGATCGTAATTTGTTTTCGTCATTTACCAGCACTAGCATGCAGAAATCTGTAATCATCGGAAATGGTGCGGCAATTAGTGTGCTAGGCTATGGACAGATGGCGGTAGAAGTGTCTAACGGGAGTGAATGGATCGAAACGACCATAGACAATGTATTGTTTGTACCAGATTTAAAAACAAACCTTTTCTCTGTGAACCGTGCGTCGGATAGAGGTTATGTCATGTTTACAGATGAAAGTTCGTGTCAATTTTATAAAAACAACACTGTTTGCGCGATTGCAAAACGAGATGGAAGTTCATATTATTTAGAGTTTCGGTATAAAAACAAAGTGGCTAGTGTAGCCAAAACAATAAACAGTACATTGAAAGAGTGGCACGAAAGATTGGTACATCAGAACCATGATCATGTGAGAAAAGTGCTCAGGAAAAATAATGTTGACGTAAAAGAAGCGTCGATAACAAAGTGTGAAAGTTGTTTGGAAGGAAAGATGCATCGCTTGCCTTGCGCTAACAGCGATAGTGTTAGTACCAAAACGTGTGAGTTAATCCACGCGGATACATGCGGCCCTATGGAGATAACGTCAGTCGGCGGTTCCAGGTACTTTGTAATATTGAAAGATGACTTCTCCAATTATAGATCAGTGTATTTCGTCAAGAATAAATACGAAATAAAGAACAAAATTGAAGATTTTATCAACAAAGCTGAAAATATGACAGGAAATAAAGTCAAAGTGTTTAGAAGCGATAAATAAATAAAATAAAATAAAAATAAAAAATAAAAAAGCCTTTTATTTCTTGCCCATGCATTGCAAAAATAGTAAAACAAATAGAAAAATAAACTTTGAAAAATAATAAGTATAACAATAAAATTAGAAAAATTATAAATTGAAATAAAATAATAAAATTTGATAAAATTGTTAATTATAAGTTAAACATTTAAAACATTTTAGGTCAATTACATCTATACTTAATCAATACATTTAAATTATAAATTATTCATTATTGAATTTCTATTTATGTAGTAATTTTAAACATTCTATAAGTGCAAGAACTCCTCTCAGGTGAAGGCCTCCTCCAGAGCTTGCCATGCGTCCCTATTGCTTGCTACTCTTGCCCAGTCCCGGCCGGCTATGTGAATTATGTCATCTGCCCATCGTGTTTGTGGCCTACCTCTCTTTCTGTGGCCTGCTGGCCCTGGCCACGCCGTGGCTCGTATGGTCCATCTATCATCATTCATTCTGGCTAAATGGCCCGCCCATCTCCACTTTAGTATCTGTGAGTAACTTAAGGCATCAATAATATCTGTCTTTCTACGGATTATGCTATGTGGTATTTTTTGCAATTTGCTTATCTTCAGCATGCTCCTTTCCATACTTCTTTGACTTGTTTTTATTTTGTTTTTTATTTTATGAGTGAACTTCCATGTCTGACTTGCATAAGTCAAGGAGGGTAAGAGGCATGAGTTCATTACTTTTCTCTTTAATTGTATGGGAAATTTGCCTTTCAGCACTTCTTTATAACTCCAAAACTTGTTCCAGGTCTTTTGAACTCTTCTGTCTACTTCTTGTTGGTTGTTTAGTGCACTGAATGATATTTGTTTTCCTAAATAAATATAGTTACTCACATACTCTAGTTGGACATCTTCAAGTTTTATGGTGTCGTGGCTATTGTTTGTCATTGCTTTCGTTTTACTTAGATTAATTTCCAAGCCGACTTCCTTGCTAGCTAGCTAGCTACCTTTAGAAGCGATAACGGAACAGAATTTATAAACAAAGATGTCAAAGAAATATTCTCGAAACATGGCATATTACATCAAACAAGTGTCCCATACATCCCGGAGCAGAACGGGAAAGCAGAGAGGGAAAATCGAACCCTGGTTGAAGCTGCTAGGACCATGTTGAGTGCCTGCAAGAAACTGCCAAAAACTTTGTGGGCTGAGGCTATAAATACAGCAGCATTTGTTTTGAATAGGACCGGAAAAAGTAAAGATGGAGAAAAAACACCGTATGAGGTATGGTCTGGAAAACATTTTGACATTCATCAATTAACATCATTTGGAACCCCTGTTTATACACATATTCCGAAAGAGAAGAGGAGGAAGTGGGATAGCAAGGGAGAAAAAGGAATGATGGTTGGATATGGAGATACAGTAAAAGGCTATAGAGTACGTTGACATCGACACTTAATTTTGGCCCATACATTTAGGCAAAGGCTCAACTGGCTGCCAAAAAGTTGGGGATCCTTGCGAAGGTGAGACGGTACTTCACGCCGAAACAGCTGCTTAAGTTGTATCAAGCGCAAGTTCGATCTTGCATGGAGTACTGCTCTCACCTCTGGGATGGATCTGCCAAATACCAGCTTGATGCACTTGAGTCGATTGACAGACGGGCCAAAAGGCTTATTGGCAACGATGCACTGGTCGCCTCAAAGCTCCAGAGCCTCGAACATCGTCGCCGAGTTGCCAGCCTGTCAGTTTTTTATCGGTTACACTTCGGGGAGTGTGCGACGGAACTGCACAATTTGATTCCGCCTAGCCCTTTCCATCATCGGACTACAAGACGTACGGCCATACGCCATCGGTACATGGTGGACATCCCTCCCATACGCACAAAGCGTTTTGCTAATACTTTCATTGTGCGCACAGCTAAGGAGTGGAACTCCCTTCCGGGGTCTTTGTTCCCTGATAGCTACAACCTTGGGGTCTTTAAGTCAAGAGTGAATAGGTTTCCTCTAGGCAAGCGTGCTTCACCGTAGACCACATCATCGCTTAACATCAGGCGAGATAGTGGTCAAACGCGTGCCTATAAATTATAAAAAAAGAGTATATTTCCCACATAGGAATATTGTAGAAATAAAAAGAGATATAATATTCTTAGAAAAGGTGCAAAACTATGAAGATGAATGTGAAATTAAGATTAACTACACAGAAAATAATGAAGATAAAAATGCATCCAGTGAGACCAGCAAAGAACAAGAAACGGAGTTGCTTAATGAAACTACATTGACTTCAAATGAGTCTGAGGAGTCTGGAAGTGAATATGAACCGTCATATGATCAGAGTGACAGTTCTTTTGCATCAATAAATAGGTCTGAGACACAACAAAGGTCACACATCAAACGTGTAAGGAAACCAACCGTTTTCTTTAACTGTCAGAATGCCTATACTGAAGAGGCCCGTGACCTACAAAGAGGCCATGATGAGAAAAGATGCTAACGATTGGAGTAAGGCTATTAACAGAGAGATGCTGACGTTAAAAGAAAATAATACTTGGGAAGTGTGTGATGTACCGGTGAGTGAAAAGGTTATTAGCAGTAAATGGGTCTTTAAAATTAAAAGAGGTCAGAATGATAGTGCACAATACAAAGCTAGGGTAGTGGCAAGAGGGTTTGAATAGGATAATATGTTAGATATAAATGACCTCTTTGCCCCAGTTACGAAATTGTCAACCCTTAGATGTTTTATAGTAATTGCAACCAAACTTAACTTACCTATGTTTCAAATGGATGTGACAGGGGCATGCCTATATGGTGAAATAAATGGGAATGTTTATATTCGCTTACCAGAAGGAGCCTATATAGATAACAAAAATGTTGTGAAGTTAAATAAATCACTTTATGGGCTCAAAAGTTCACCAAAGAATTGGAACAATAAATTTAGTTCTGTAATGCTTTAAGAGGGGTTTGTTAAATCCAAATGTGATTCTTGTCTCTATACAAAGTGCAATGGTAAATATCAAATATATGTTTTTTTATATGTCGATGACCACTTGCTCTTTTGGTCAAATACTAATTTAATAAAGCAACTAAAAAACATATTAAGTACAGAATTTAAAATGAAGGACTTAGGATTAGTAAATGATTTTTTGGGTATACATATAAAACAAAATATAGAGACCGGTGTTACTGAACTATGCCAGAGAAATTATTTAGAAGGTGTACTTATAAGATTCCAAACGGAAAATTGTAAACCCTGTTCTACGCCATTAGACCAGAATTTTAATGGAAAAATATTTGATAACAATAATACTGTAGATAAAAATATTGAAAAATTATGTCAACAAATTATAGGGTGCCTAATGTATGCTGTATCAGGCACTAGGCCTGATATTTGTTTTGCTTTTTCTTTATTGAGTAGATACCAAAAATGTGCAAATGTCACTTTATTAGCAGCACTGAAAAGAGTGTTGCGATATGTTAAACATACTCTAGATTATAAATTGATTTATAAATGTAAAGGTGATAACTTGGAGGGATATTGTGATGCAGACTGGGGAGGTGATTTGAGGGATAGAAAATCGACAACAGGCTATTTGTTTACATTTCCTAACTGTTTAATTACATGGAGTTCAAAGAAACAAGTGTCAGTAAGTTTATCATCAACAGAATCAGAATATGTTGCAGTTAGTGTGGCAGCTAGTGAAGCCTGTTGGCTAATTAACCTGTTAAATGATTTTGGAATTAATAATGTATGCCCTGTGCATATTTATTGCGACAATCAGTCTGCCATCTCAGTTGCATGCACAGATACAGTTCAGCGCTTAAAACATATTGATATAAGATATCACTTTACAAAAGAATTGGTTAAAAATAATAAAATATGCTTGAAATATGTCAAAACTACTGAACAGCCAGCAGACATGCTTACAAAGGCCTTAAATAAGGAGTTAATAACTCGTTTCTTAAAGTTATGCAGCGTAGGTAACTGAGACGCTGTAAAATTGTTTTGTTTGTATAGATGCTAAGTTTTTCCTATTTGTGTACTTATTTACATTGAGAGGGGGTGTTGAATATGGCAATGTAAATCCCTATTTTAGTGTGATGGAAACATTGCCAATAATGCCATTATGAAAATACCTCTGTCACCGTGTGTGCTCATGTGCTGAGATATATATGTTCAAAATTAATAAAACTACTAACTACAAGTACTGGCTTATCTTTATTTCTATGAATTTTTTAAGGCCCTTGGGCTAGTCCCAGAGTTTGATGGGAATGTAA
Organism: Anorthoa munda; assembly: GCA_945859665.1. Classification (NCBI taxonomy): domain Eukaryota; kingdom Metazoa; phylum Arthropoda; class Insecta; order Lepidoptera; family Noctuidae; genus Anorthoa; species Anorthoa munda. The sequence goes on along the minus strand of OX243894.1, from coordinate 20,313,546 downwards.
ATGTGTTGACTTGATTTGTACATTTATGCAATCAACTTGTAGACGAATTTGTTACTTGAGGACCCATCTAAAAAGCTCCATGAAATGGCTTTCATGAACGGTATCCTTAATAAGGTGACAGGACATGCAGCCCGATTTATTAATTCAAACGAGATTCCTTTAGACTGTGCAGGTATTCGCAAAGCGCTGATAAATAATTACTCTGACCAGCGTGGCAAAACCGCGCTTTACTACGACCTCGCTTTACTTGCTCAAGGGTTTGGCACTCCACAATAGTTTTATGAGCGCTGCCAAAACCTATTCAGTACAGTAATGACGTATGTTTCATTACACCAGACAGTTGATCCCTTTTATCATCAACGCGTTGCAAGTAAAAATAGTTAAATATACAGGTATATTTACGTGGCTTAAATGACCCGTTAGGTTCGCAAATCCGTTGTATGGGACCGGAGAGTATTGAGAAGGCCCTGGAGTATATACATGAGGAGTAAAATCTTACTTCTTACTATCTTACTAATATTATAAATGCGAAAGTTTGTGAGGATGGATGTATGTATGTTTGTTACTCTTTCACCCAAAAACTACTCAACGGATTTGGATGAATCTTTACAGTAATATAGGTTATACATCAGAATAACACATAGGCTACAATTTATAGTACATTACTGCAGCGGCCAGCAAAAGAGGTATTGATGGACGAACGTGTAAATGTGGGCCGAGGCGAAGCCGAGGCACACATACGTAAGTCAATCAGACTTGAATGGTGTTCGAGCGAGAGCGACATAAATACGCGCGGCGACGGGTCAAGCGGGGGAGCAGGGGAATATATATACAAATTATTATAATCCTTTCAGTTTTGCTCGCTGCTGCTGAACGAATTAATAATATATATAATAATCATTTCAATAAATTCAATAACATTACATACTAATCTGACACGAACAGTAAACGAAATTAACCTTTGCGAGACCACCGTTTGTTAATCAGTGTCATTGTATGTTTCACGGCTGTGCTGATCTGTTTGTGATGAAATTTGATATGGATAATCTCAAGCTTGGGGAAGGACATAGGCTAGTTTTTATCAACACACCATACAGGCGAAGTTTATGTCACGAAACTCTATGTGGCAGACCAAATTCCACGCGAGCGAAGCCGCGGGCAAAAGCTAGTACTCTATATATGCAACGGCGTAGAGTTCACGGTCTAGATAGGAAGGCGCAACTCCAATCACTAGTACCTAGAAATGGTTAAATATGAATCCACTTAGGCCTACAAACTTTGACATGCCTGGACCGTCAAGTCCACAATTTACACAACCCGTAATGCCCACAAGACCCTAGCAATGGAAACTCACTCACTCAACGAATTATACTCAAATACCTCAGGCTGGTCCATCACGCAATCAGTAGATGTTTCGAGCCCCATCCCCAATTTATAATCTTAACAGGCATTTAGAATGCCGCAGTGCAATACTTTACCTGGGCATAACTCTCAGCATCCCCGCGCAATCAGTGTAGTGAGCCATTACGTACCTTATACTTTATCCCCAAGCTCGTTTATATGTTTGAGGGGACATGACTGGGTGAAATCTAGAAATCCTTCACCAAATAACTATTTTAAAACTAAGGAAATGAACTTTAATGAGTGTGCAGTATATGACTCTTCATAATGACATGTATGACCCAAGCTACTATCAGAGCTAGTACATCCCGTATGAACCGCAATATGTATATTTACGGCATCCAGATTATGCTGAGCCTAAAGATCTTTCTAACAACAAAGTGGTTGATAAAACACCATCAGATAACGAAGATCAGGATATTCAGAAAACTGCAATCTCTAACAAATTAAAATAGAAATAAATTTACAGACCCAAAGAAAATTGCCACTTGTTCAGGTACAACAACCACCTCTTAAATTGTTAATAGATACCGGGGCGAATCAATCGTTTCTTAGCCTGGAGATATCCAATTCCCAACATGGCATATATCTTGAATAAATTAGGTAATTATTAGGTAACTGCCAGTACTTCACCACTTTAGATCTTGTCAGCGGATTATAACAAAGAAGAGATGAATCACGCCGACATTAATAAATCAGCCTTTAATGTTGAAAATGTACATTAGGAGTTCTTAAGAATGCCCATGGGTTTGAAGAACAGTCCATCAACTTTTCAGAGAGTGATGGATAATGAGAGCATATGTCTCGTTTACTCAGATGACATTGAATCCTGATTCCAAGAAAACTAATCAAACTTAGTAAAGTGTTCCAGAGATTAAGGAAATTTAATTTTAAATACAAGTACATTGAAGGCTGAAATACAGGCTATGCCTAGTTTGGCCTCAAATGCTAATAATAAATAGTAATTTACATTATGTCTAAGCACTTAATTTGTTTAATATGTCCATATTTTTTTGTGAATAAATATATTATTACTAGCTGACCCGGCAAACTTTGTTTTGCCATAAAAACACCAAACATTCATTAACATTCATCTACCCTGCCTACCCTGCCTACCCTGCCTACCCTGCCTACCCTGCCTACCCTGCCTACCCTGCCTACCCTGCCTACCCTGCCTACCCTGCCTACCCTGCCTACCCTGCCTACCCTGCCTACCCTGCCTACCCTGCCTACCCTGCCTACCCTGCCTACCCTGCCTACCCTGCCTACCCTGCCTACCCTGCCTACCCTGCCTACCCTGCCTACCCTGCCTACCCTGCCTACCCTGCCTACCCTGCCTACCCTGCCTACCCTGCCTACCCTGCCTACCCTGCCTACCCTGCCTACCCTGCCTACCCTGCCTACCCTGCCTACCCTGCCTACCCTGCCTACCCTGCCTACCCTGCCTACCCTGCCTACCCTGCCTACCCTGCCTACCCTGCCTACCCTGCCTACCCTGCCTACCCTGCCTACCCTGCCTACCCTGCCTACCCTGCCTACCCTGCCTACCCTGCCTACCCTGCCTACCCTGCCTACCCTGCCTACCCTGCCTACCCTGCCTACCCTGCCTACCCTGCCTACCCTGCCTACCCTGCCTACCCTGCCTACCCTGCCTACCCTGCCTACCCTGCCTACCCTGCCTACCCTGCCTACCCTGCCTACCCTGCCTACCCTGCCTACCCTGCCTACCCTGCCTACCCTGCCTACCCTGCCTACCCTGCCTACCCTGCCTACCCTGCCTACCCTGCCTACCCTGCCTACCCTACCTACCCTACCTACCCTACCTACCCTACCTACCCTACCTACCCTACCTACCCTACCTACCCTACCTACCCTACCTACCCTACCTACCCTACCTACCCTACCTACCCTACCTACCCTACCTACCCTACCTACCCTACCTACCCTACCTACCCTACCTACCCTACCTACCCTACCTACCCTACCTACCCTACCTACCCTACCTACCCTACCTACCCTACCTACCCTACCTAGAAATAAATAGTAAACAAGACTTAGAGGAAATAGTAGTAAAATATAGTAAAATCATAGAACAAGCATGCGAAGATGCCATTCCTAAAACAAATAGAAAAATTAAAATTAATTGTCCGTGGTGGTCCGAGGAGCTCACTGTGAAGAAGAAGGAGTTTACCAGACTGAAGAACCGCATCCGCAATGCCGCGCCGGTCCGGCGAGCGATGGTCGTAGACGAGTACCTGAAGGCCAAAGAAGAGTACGAGATGCTAGCGAAGAGCGCCCAATTCGCAAGTTGGAAGGAGTTCTGCCGGAAACAGGATCGGGAAGGGGTCTGGGAGGGAATCTTTAGGGTGATTGGTAGGACCGCCAGAAGACAGGAGGAACTGACCCTTCGCAGCGATGGTGTATTTCTCAACCCAAGTGAATCGGCCGCTCTACTCGCAGATACGTTCTACCCCGAAGACAGAGTAGACCAGGACAACGCTGACCACAGGCGAATTAGAGAAGCAGCCAGTCGAGTAAATGAGTGGGCTCATGATGAATATCATGACCCACCATTTACCTCGCTGGAGTTGAAGACCGCCGTGGCAGGTTTCAATCCCAAAAAGGCACCAGGAGGGGATGGACTGACGTCTGATATCTGCAGTCGAGCGATCCACCAGGACCTGGAGGCGTTCCTTGCCCTTTACAATAAGTGCCTTGAATTGGCACACTTCCCAAACATCTGGAAGGACGCCACAGTCGTGGTCCTCAGAAAGCTGGGCAAGGACGATTACCTAAACCCCAAGGCATACAGACCAATAGGTCTACTGCCGGTTTTGGGGAAGGTCCTGGAGAGGATGGTAGTAGCGCGTTTAAAATGGCAGCTTGTACCGCGGTTTAGTACTCGCCAGTTTGGATTTATGCCCCAGAGAAGCACTGAGGACGCCCTCTATACGCTAGTGAAGCACGTACAGGACAAGTTGAGGCTGAAGAAGCTAATTGTCCTGGTGTCACTGGATATAGAGGGGGCCTTTGATAGTGCTTGGTGGCCAGCCATCAAGGTCAGACTGGCTGAGGAAAAGTGCCCGGTGAACATAAGAAGGCTGCTAGACAGCTACCTCGACAGTAGGAAAGTCAAAGTTCGTTACGCTGGGGAGGAATGCACGCGAGTGACTAGCAAGGGCTGTGTTCAAGGGTCAATAGGTGGTCCCATCCTGTGGAATCTCATTCTAGACCCACTATTGCAGGAATTGGAGCGGCGCGGAATCTTCGCGCAGGCGTTCGCCGATGATATCGTCTTGGTTCTGGATGGGGACTCAGCCACCGAAGTTTCAACATCTGCCAATGCAGCCCTCGCCCATGTTCAGAGTTGGGGCGTCAGAAACAAGCTGAGGTTCGCACCACACAAAACCTGTGCGATGGTCGTAACCAACAAGCGCAAGTATGATACCCCAAGGTTGAGCATGGCCGGGGTCGACATTGGTATGGTTAAGAAGATGAAGTTGTTGGGTCTAACCATAGACGAGAAGCTCACCTTCAACGAGCACACCGTGAACGTCTGCAGGAGGGCAGTTAACATTTATAAGCAACTGTCCCGCGCCGCTAAAGTGAGTTGGGGATTGGACGCACAGATCATACACACAATCTACACTGCTATGATTGAGCCCATAATAACGTACGCGGCCGCAGCCTGGGCTCCCGCTACGAAGAAGCTGGGAATACGGAAGAAGCTAGGCTCGGTCCAACGAGGATTCGTCCAGAAGATCTGTAAATCTTACCGTACTGTCTCCCTGAACTCGGCACTGGTACTGTCCGGAATACTACCTCTAGATCTGCGCATACAGGAGGCAGCCGCCCTGTATGAAGCGAGGAGAGGGCCATCCCGGTATGTGCCAGGAGATAGGGAGATTGAGGGTGCGGTAAGGTTTGCAGAGGCTCCTCATCCAGCTACGCAAATGCCCCTGGAGTTCATGTGCCTGGCAGACCAACATTTGCTAGACAGCAACAACGTGCAGGCGGTGCGAATTTTCACCGACGGTAGCAAGATTGAGGGGAAGGTCGGAGCCGCATTATCTATATGGGATAATGAAGGCGAAGTCCGGCAGCTCAAATTTAGCTTAGCCGCGTACTGCACTGTCTACCAGGCGGAACTCCTGGCCATCTGCAAAGCGACGGACGTGATCCTTACGCGGCAAGAGACGAGCTATGGTTTGTACAGCGACTCAATGTCAGCATTGCAGACGCTTGCAAGCCATGGCTCTCTCCATCCCCTGGCGGTTCGTGCGCGCGCAAATTTGGCTCAAGCCCTAGGCCAGAGCAAAGCTGTGTCTTTGTTCTGGATCAAGGCCCACGTGGGCCTGCCGGGGAATGAGCGAGCGGACGAGTTAGCGAAGGAGGCAGCATTGTCGTTACGGAGGAAGCCGGACTACGACCAGTGTCCGGTTTCATTTATCAAGCGACAGATCCGTTTGGAATCGCTTGATGAATGGAATCGAAGATATGTGTCGGGCGAGACGGCCTCTGTGACGAAAATGTTTCTTCCGGATGCAATAGCGGCTTTCCATATTATAAAACAGGTGCGGCCCACAGGCGTACTCACGCAAGTTTTGACGGGGCACGGCGGGTTCTCTGAATACTTGAATCGCTTCAAGTGTAAGGAGAGCCCATCGTGCGTCTGCGATCCAGGCGTGGCAGAGACTGTCCAGCACATACTTGTAGATTGCCCGTTATTTATCAGGGAACGCTACCAACTCGAATGTGAGCTGGACAGGAGACTGACGAAGGAGAGCCTGCATGGGCTCATGAGTAAGCAACACAGGGAAAAGTTCCTGGTGTACTGTGTTAATGTGGCCTCCACCGTCATTGCACGAAACCGAAGTTGAAGCAGCACTATGTTTCACTAGTATTATAAGAATATTTGTAAGAAGCATAGAATAGCATGCACAAAACTGCAATAACGAACCCTGCACTGGGGTAGTACCTAAGAAAGCAGATTGTCTGTATGGTGAAAAGCACTGTTGTGCTTCTCATCTCTAAATGTAAGGCATTATTTATATTGTGATATTCCCTGTGATAAACAGCACTTCTGTACCTTACCTGTGATCTGCAGCACTTTTTGCATATTTTACTGTGATCAACAGCACTTTTTTGTATTCTTGTATATGTAGCACTTTTTCTTTTAACCTTACACTAAATAAATAAAGTTGCCTTTAAGAATTTAAACAAAGTGGGAGTCCCACCCACTGTATACAAGAAGACGTATGCAAGAAGAACCATGGTATGAAGAATGAAAGTACGAGAGGCATGAAAGAGGAATGGAATGACAGAATTTACACAGAATAGGCGCCAACTTTGTTGAGCGGGATTAGTATTTTATAAAAAAAAAAAAAAAAAAAAAAAAAAAAAAAAAAAAAAAAAAAAAAAAATACCTACCCTACCTACCCTACCTACCCTACCTACCCTACCTACCCTACCTACCCTACCTACCCTACCTACCCTACCTACCCTACCTACCCTACCTACCCTACCTACCCTACCTACCCTACCTACCCTACCTACCCTACCTACCCTACCTACCCTACCTACCCTACCTACCCTACCTACCCTACCTACCCTACCTACCCTACCTACCCTACCTACCCTACCTACCCTACCTACCCTACCTACCCTACCTACCCTACCTACCCTACCTACCCTACCTACCCTACCTACCCTACCTACCCTACCTACCCTACCTACCCTACCTACCCTACCTACCCTACCTACCCTACCTACCCTACCTACCCTACCTACCCTACCTACCCTACCTACCCTACCTACCCTACCTACCCTACCTACCCTACCTACCCTACCTACCCTACCTACCCTACCTACCCTACCTACCCTACCTACCCTACCTACCCTACCTACCCTACCTACCCTACCTACCCTACCTACCCTACCTACCCTACCTACCCTACCTACCCTACCTACCCTACCTACCCTACCTACCCTACCTACCCTACCTACCCTACCTACCCTACCTACCCTACCTACCCTACCTACCCTACCTACCCTACCTACCCTACCTACCCTACCTACCCTACCTACCCTACCTACCCTACCTACCCTACCTACCCTACCTACCCTACCTACCCTACCTACCCTACCTACCCTACCTACCCTACCTACCCTACCTACCCTACCTACCCTACCTACCCTACCTACCCTACCTACCCTACCTACCCTACCTACCCTACCTACCCTACCTACCCTACCTACCCTACCTACCCTACCTACCCTACCTACCCTACCTACCCTACCTACCCTACCTACCCTACCTACCCTACCTACCCTACCTACCCTACCTACCCTACCTACCCTACCTACCCTACCTACCCTACCTACCCTACCTACCCTACCTACCCTACCTACCCTACCTACCCTACCTACCCTACCTACCCTACCTACCCTACCTACCCTACCTACCCTACCTACCCTACCTACCCTACCTACCCTACCTACCCTACCTACCCTACCTACCCTACCTACCCTACCTACCCTACCTACCCTACCTACCCTACCTACCCTACCTACCCTACCTACCCTACCTACCCTACCTACCCTACCTACCCTACCTACCCTACCTACCCTACCTACCCTACCTACCCTACCTACCCTACCTACCCTACCTACCCTACCTACCCTACCTACCCTACCTACCCTACCTACCCTACCTACCCTACCTACCCTACCTACCCTACCTACCCTACCCTAACAACCCTACACTACCTACCCTACCCTACATACCATACCCTACCTATCCTACCCTACCTACGCTACCTACCCTACCCTACCCTACCCTACCTACCCTACCCTACCCTACCCTACCCTACTCTACCTACCCTACCCTAACCTACCCTACCCTACCTACCCTACCCTACATATATACCTACCCTACCCTGCCTACTCTACCTACCCTACCCTACTTACCCGATGATAAGATAGATGATGATGATAGCGCTGTCCGCCGGAAAATCAACAACTCCTTATAAATAAGAAATTAATTGAAAAAACATTTTCCATTTTTTTTTTTTTTCAATTGTAAATCTAAACCATTCTCGAATCTCCACGAACACACACAAAAAATTTCATCAAAATCGGTCCAATCGTTTAGGAGGAGTTCAGTCACATACACACGCACACAAGAAATATATATATTAAGATTATATTGCATAAGTCTGAGTTTCTCAGGTAAGAGAAAGCATACCTAGGGCATGTAATAAGTAAGAACGGCGTCAAACCAAACCCCGAAAAAGTATCAGCTGTAAAGAATTACCCATTACCAAAAACCCCTACCGAGATAAAGCGATTTTTAGGACTCTTAGGGTACTAAAGCAAGTTTATTCTAGATTTTGCCACAACGACTAAATTCTTAACGCAATGTCTTAAGGTTAAGGATAGAACTCAATCAAAATTAATATACTGTTTTGAAAAAATAAAGACCTTATTACTAAACGACCCGATACACCAGTATCCTGATTTCATAAAGGAGTTCTTGCTTACCACGGAAGCTTCCAATCTAGCTTTAGGCGCTGTACTTTCTCAAGAGCCAGTAGGGTCGGACAAACCAATAGCATACGCATCAATAACACTTAATAGTAGCAAAATAAATTACATCACTATTGAGTAAGGCCCGATTTCTGATTTAAGTAAAGCAGGAATAATCAGTTGAGTATTGTCATGTCAGTGTCAAATAATTTAGGAAGCCTTTGAGTATTTTACGTTTCACAATTGAGAATCTACCTAGATCAGCTAAGTAAGTACCTACTTATGTATGGACCTGTCAAAGTTCCATTCACTTTCTCTTTCATCACAAGATTGCATAAAATTTACTGATATAAATTTTATACAGCTATAAAAAGTACGTTAGTATTATATTACATCATTCAAGATTAAAAAACTCAAGTTATTAAAGATATTATAATCTTTAATAACTTGATTTTTCATATTTAAGCAATTTAATAGATACCTATTTGAAATGTATACAACCTTATTATGAAACTATGAAATGAATCGTAGGTACTAGTCAATTACTTCAAGATTGTCATGGCAACCGTATTTATTTTGTCAATGATGTCTTATCGTAAGAAAATAATATGCAATATAATTTGTTATTTCCAAAATCAAGAATTGAAGCTTATAATTACTAGAAGTGAATGTGTTTAGAGCGAGCAGTTGCTGGTTCTTGTGATATCTCATAGAACTACAGAATATTTTACGTACATTATTACCTCAATGTATTTTACTCAGAATTTCACAAGATCGCTCCAGAGGGCACTTGTGCATCTGCATTGGAATCTGATTGCAATTGTGATTTACCAACAAATGTGGACTATTGTGATGCAATTTTTAATGGCTGACCTGGGTTTTCAAGACCGAAGGCTTTGCTAGCCATCGAAGAACCTCCGAAGAAAAACAATATTAGCCAGGGTCGGTACCATTGGATCATCATCATCATCATAATCATCATTTCAGGCGAAAGACGTCCACTGCTGGACATAGGCCTCCCCCAGGCGTACCATTGGATATGTGTCTGATATTATGAAAGAGGACTGTGTTTAAATGTGTTAACAAGCAATATAATATCTGCCTACTTATTTTGTAAAATAATAAATAAATGAGACTTGTCATGTTGTTTTTATCATCTTTTACTGTTCTGATACTAAAATCGTATCATACAAAAGCCAAATTCTGTACACAATTTCATCGCTGTCCTAAACCAAATAATCCGTTGTATACTACTTGTCTTGTGGATTCTACTAATACCTATTTTATATAGGTATGAAAGTCTGTATGTTTGGATATTTGTTAATCATACTTCAATGGTTGAACGTATTTGGAAGTATATACTTTGGAGAACAATTATACAATGACCAGAATTAGAATCTAGGACATAATAACAAAAAATAAATATAATAATAAAATAAACGGAATAACAAAGCCTTTTATTCTGAAATCATAGATATAAAACTGAAGTCTATACAATACATGTTTATAGTTTATAAAATGTTCCTAATCTCAATGTGCCTCTTCGCATAGGCCTACACTAACAGTTTCCACTGGGGTCTGTCCTGACCTACTCGCCAACACCACAGCGCGCCATTGCTTACACTTTTTGCCTACATCTTGGACCAGTAGTCTTTCCCATATCCCATTCCCATCTCTGACCCTGTCTTCAACGGCTTCTTTGCCCATCTTTTGGTTACCAGTTTGTCACTTTTCTCCATGTCCCTTGGTTATCGCGCATCATATGACCGGTCCATCTCCACTTTTCACATAGTTCCTGTTGGATAACCTCTCGGTTTTTGCGCAAGAAAAGCTACTGGCGACAACTCACACAAAACCTGGCACTTTTTGAATATTTTTCTTGAAGATCTCACTCATCATCGTAATCATTTCTGCCAAAGGACTTCCCCAGCGTCACCACATCAACCGGTCCTGTGCGTCTTTCATACATCGGATTTCCGTGACCTTAACCAGGTCATCGATCTACAGAGGGAGGCCTTAAAGCGCTGCGTATTCCGGCACGCGGTCGCCACTCCAGAACTTAACAGCCCCATTGACCATGCGTTCTTCGAGCATCTGAGATCTATCATGCGTGAAATATTTGCATTTAATCTAATGTTTTCGATAATTCAGGGCGAACACTCTTCTTCCACGCATCGGTCTCGTGGAGGCATCTCCAAGGATGAAAAGGTCTTCTTTGTCACTCGTTTTATCAGTTTATATATTATTTTGTATTTATTTCGCTTGATCACCGTATAAGCACAGGCTTGTCAACTATCAACTGCCAAATGTAACCAGTGTAGCCAGATTCGACGAGCTCAAAGTCGGCGAAAATTTCGTATGTCCATTTAAAAAAAAACTCAAGACGACCATTATTCACTAAAACCACGAAACATTCTTCGAAACTTAAATGCGTTAGCCACAAGAATCATTTATTATTTCTTTATTTCCCTGTGTTGTTGCGCACTGAAGTATAATGAAAAATAGTGATGAACTGTTAAAAGCTGTTAATTTTGGTTTCCAGTTAATTTCATCATTCCTCAGATAATGTTGTATTAGATAGTCTCATTCCGAAATCGCATAAAATCGCCACATATTTTTTTTCTGAGGCATCCTAATTGGCGCCGCTCATAAAAATTGGTCACCCCGGCAAAATTCCGAGTAGCCTAAATGGCAAAAAGGCGCCCAATCTGGCTACACCGATGATGTAACGTTGACAACGGTTTGAGAATTTGAGAATGATCAAATGTGTTTTTCTCAGTTGTGAAACCCAATTGAAAGTCAATGAAGGTTTTTTGTATGACATAGGGTATACTTTGGCATGACTTGACAACGTATACTCAAACCTTGCTCAGCATCGCAGAAAACTTAAAGTGACAGATGATCAAGAATGACAGATGCTTAAATCGAGATAAGCACATACTTAGCGTCAAATACTCAAATCAGAAATCGGCCATAGCCATTGTTTAGGCCACAAAGTATTTCCGTGGCAGAACATACAAAATTTTGACAGACCATAGATCGTTACAGTGGGTGATGAATTTAAAAGAGCCTAATTCTCGTCCCAGCCGCAAGCGGCTAATGCTAAATGTGTTTTCTTTATTTTTTTCTATATTAAAATTGTCGGTGAAAAAGCAAAAAAGAACTTCCATGCCTTAACGAGAATATCTACGTCTTCTGTTTTATCGTATACTAGCAATCTTTTCACTTTGTTTATTTACATATTTTACCGTTACTATTATTTTTCATTTTGACAGCCGACGCGACGCCGACCACAGATAAACACGTGCTCTGTCGTTTGTGTACGGTTTTGACAAACGTTCATTGAGCCGTAGGATTTTGGTCGTATTTTTTATTTATATTATATTACTTAGATATTTGTTTAATATATTATACACGTACATACTGTGACTCACCTTCTGTGTTTATTTATACTATTTTGTTATATTTTATTTCTTAAGTATGATTCGTTTCCGTAAATGTGTCCATGGCATCAACAGTGGGCCCTATCAGAATATCAGCGCAGCGTTATTTTCTTTTTAATATCGTTGCACATGCTGAGCTAGAAGCCTTTTTGGTCTCGCACGGGTTTATTTATTTTTATTTTTTATTATTGTTTGTGTTTTTCTTATCTCGTGTCTCCTGTGCGGGTCAGAAATAGACATGTTTTCTTTCTTTCTTTTCTTAACGTGGAGTCTATCTTTTTTAACTTTAAAGGCTACTTATTCATTTTATACGGGGCACCTGTTTGGGCTGTTTTTTTTTTTAATCTATTATAGGCTCGCGCTTGACCACTATCTCACCTGATGGTAAGCGATGATGTGGTCTACGATGGAGCACGCTTGCCTAATAGTAACCTATTCACTCTTGACTTAAAGACCCCTATATTGTAGCTAACGGGAACCACAGACTCCGGCAGGGAATTCCACTCCTTAGCTGTACGCATAATAAAAATATTCTCTAAACGTTTAGTGCGTATGGGTGGGACCACCATGTATCGATGGCGCATCGCCGTACGTCTGGTAGTCCGATGATGAAACGGGCTGGGCGGAATTAGATCATGCAATTCCATCGCACACTCCCCGAAATGCAACCGATAAAAAACCGACAAGCTGGCAACTCGGTAACGATGTTCAAGGCTTCACCAGTGCCTCATCGCCGTTGAGCTTCTTGGCCCGCTTTTCGATCGACTCTAGTGCATCAAGCTGGTATTTAGCAGATCCGTCCCAGAGATGAGAACAGTACTCCATGCATGATCGAACTTGCGCTTGATACAAGCTGAGCAGCTGTTCTGGCGTGAAGTACCTTCTCACCTTTGCAAGGATCCCCAGGTTTTTGGCAGCCAGCTGTGCCTTTGCCCCAATGTATGGGCCAAAATTGAGTGTCGATGTCACTGTCACGTCGATGACACGGTTACATCTCGGAAAGTTGGAGCCAGGTAAAATTGGCTCTTTTTAGCGGAAAAAAGACACGCCTGGGTTTTAGCAGCATTAAACCTGACCAGATTGGCATCGCCCCATTTGGAGACTGCCTGCAAGGACAGGTTCAAGCGCTCCACCATGGCCTCCCAGAGAGACTGGATCTGAGGCCCGGTAGCACGAGCGTTGGACATGTATCTCTCAGCAACTGTGCTGTCGTCTGCATACCCAAAGGTGCCGGGTTTTAGCAGATCATTAATGTGCAGCAAGAATAAAGTTGCTGAGAGTACCACCCCCTGAGGGACCCCGGCATTAATATCCAAACTGTCCGACGAGCAGCCATCGATAACCACTCGAATGGACCGATCTCTCAGGAAGTCTGCAATCCAATCACATAGACCACCGGGCAAACCGAATGAAGGAAGCTTACCAATAAGGCTTTCGTGCCAGACCCTATCAAATGCCTTCGAGATGTCTAGGGAAACGGCAAGCGCTTGCCCGTGCCTCTCAATGGCCTCACTCCAGATGTGAATGGCATACGCTAGAAGATCCCCAGTAGATCGATTTCGGCGAAAGTCGTATTGGCGGTCACTTAGGATATCGTTTGCTTCTAGGTATGCCAGGAGCTTAATATTAAGTACACGTTCGGTTACAGAGATGGGTCTGTAGTTGGCCGGGTCAGCTTCCATTTTTGGGCACGGGCTGTACGTTAGCCTGCTTCCAAGCATTCGGCACTTTTCCAGCCTCATACGAAAGGCGGAATAGGCGTGTCAAGATCGGAGACAGTTCAGGCGCACAGGTTCTAAGAACAATTGCTGGTATTCAGTCAGGGCCACTAGCCTTGTTCACGTCGAGGTTGCGCAGCACCCTACGGACGTCTTTTTGATGGATACTAATGGCCGACATACTCGTCCCTCATCCATCAGAAGAAGGAGGGGGCCGCTCGTCACCAGGATTTAGACGCGAAGATCAGTGGAGTGGGCCAGCGACCAGTCGGGTTTCAGCAGCGGTGGTAGTGAGGGACGGCAGAAGTTCAACTCGACCGACTTAGCCAGAGACCAAAACGCTTTACTACCTGCTGGGTAAGAAGAAAGTTTGGTCCCTGTAAGGGCAGGAGCCTTTACACTTAATGTTGAATGTTTAATAAAATAAATGTTAATGTTTTAAAAAGGTATTTAATGCTAAATTGCACTTAAATAATGTAATAATAAAATAATAGAAAAATGTTATAAAAATGTTGAATGTTGCGCGAGCTCGATACAAACCAAAGACTGACTCGTTTTCGTACGTGCCGATACTACATTTTATAGTTTAACAATATATGCAGTATTTTAACTAGGCCAAAGTACAACGTGCGGTTGCTAACCGTACATCTTGGCGGGGCAAAAGGTAATAATTGAGATAACTTATTAAATAATGTTTTCCCAATGTAAATAAAAAATATTAAACTAAAACAATGTGAATAAAAAATGATAAATAGTTCAATGTTTTCAGTGGATGCTTTAGCTCTTGGCGACTTCCGTGGCGGTGAACTGGCGGACGCGCCGGCGGCGGCGCTGACGGTGACCTGGCCACAGCATTTGCAGTACATAATAACATGCACACTGTTTTATCCAATACTTGTAAATACTATTCTATGTATTCTTTTCGCCAGGTTTATTAACAAAATACACTTATTTATTTACACTATTTCATAACAATTTTCTATTGACAGCCGACCATAGATTAAAAGGTTTCTTCCATATTTAATAAATTACTCTTTGGTCCGCGCTTCGTTTGTCTATGATTTCGACAAATAATCTATAATAGGTCTACCTACATTTAATATGTTTTATTTATATACTTACACATATTTTGACCCACTTTCTGTGTTTATTATATTTCTTTTGTTATTTATATATACTATTTTATTTTTTTATTGTATTTTACGTTTCCGTAAGTGTGTCCGTGGCATGAACAGTGGGCCCTATCAGAATATCAGCGCAGCGTTATTTCCTTTTTTGGATATCGCTGCACATGCTGAGATAGGAGCCTTTTAGGTCTCGCACGGGGTTTTTTATTTTGACTATTGTGTAATTTTTATGCTTATTTCTCGTGTCTCCTGTGAGGGTCACAAATAAATATTTTTTCTTTCTTTTTTTACACGTAGGCTCCTCCCGCGACGAATATTGACAAGATCAAAAGTCCCATCGCAGAGTATGATACGATGTATTAGTGCACATCGTGTTGCGACATTTCAGCCTGTTTTGTTTGATCTTCCAATTATTTCAACGAATTATGAAGTTTTTCATAATCGTTTCTTACAAATTGCGTGTTCTGTTGTCCAGTTGATAAATCAAGTGGCTGGACAGATGCTAAATTATTGATGTCTTCTAGATCAATTAGTGGTATTTCCGGGTTGACATAGATTTTGTTTGCGTAGTTAACTTGAGTATAATATATTTCTTCGTTGTTTCTGATTATACATCCTTCCTTGGCTTCTAAAATTCCCGTTAAATGTATTGCCTTAGTAGTCATACGACCTTCACAAATGATTTGCAGTTGGCAATCCGTGCAGCAGACATAGAGCCAGGTGTTAGGAATTCGTAATGGTGTCCATTTATTGTAGCAGGAATCGGATGTATAGATACATTTTGATAATGTAATGTTTGTTATTGCGCCGATTTCGCATGGAATTTGATGATTTCTCATGAAGTGTTGGTTTGTTTAGTGAACATACATATGTGCTTGGTTCAATTTTTATACAATTGTAGTGACCTACACATTATATAATAAGCATACAAGCACATCACACGTCCGGCCGGCGGCACAGCGCACACAGGTATAAAAACCCAGTACGAGTTTATCAGTACGCAGACCGGGTATGTACAGCTGAGACCCGGTCCGTACCCGATAGGTATAATGTCAAGCTACGCACCGAACTAAATCGTATTACACCACTCACCCGCCACAGAATACTTGTCGCATCGGGTATGACGTCATACCCAGTGCGGCGGGTGCGGCGGCGCAGTAGTTCACCACTCACTCGCCACAGAATACTTGTCGCATCGGGTATGACGTCATACCCAGTGCGGCGGGTGCGGCGGCGCAGTAGTTCACCATTCGACCCGCCACAGAATACTTGCCGCATCGGGTATGACGTCATACCCAGTACGGCGGGTGCAGCGGCGCAGTAGTTCATAGAGTCCGTCCAACGAAAAAAGTCCCGCGGAAATACACGGAACTACCAAGATTTGTTAGAGGATAGCGTACAGTCGCATAGAAACTAGCGCCGCGTCTACGGAACTTCTTTCGTTGGACGGACTGTAACGCCTGCGCTCGACCGCCCGCCATAGAGAATACGAAGTTACCCGAAGGTTACGGCTCTTACCGAATACTCCCGATCGATTCCGTATTGAAACGAAAAATTTTAGGCATATTTTAAGATATTTTTAGGTATAATGTACTTGAGTCGACAATAATAATATTATTATTTTCAATTCTTTTTAATTTTATGTCAGTTCACTTTCACTTGTGATGGCGGATTGAACTATTGGCTTTGAAAAAAATTATCTAAATTTTTCAATGATCGTTCGATCGAGTCTCCGAAAAGGCGACCGCTAAGGCCAGGTCTAAACATACCCATAGGTATTTTGATACTGGGTTTTAGTACTGGGTACATGGCCATACCCATACCTTTGAGGCCGGGTATAGAATGTTGCAGGTATATCTCATGCCTAGCGCACAGCGTACTGAGTCACTCGACTCAGCGCGCCCGCGCCGGCTGCGGCACCGTCAGGGCCTGCGCCTGCGCGCCCGCGCTGGCGAGCCGTATCGAGTAGCGACAACAACCCTGCGTCAATGACCATCGGGCACTGAAGCTTGGAGGCCGGGCCGCCTGTATTTACGTGTCGCACCGCGCACGTTTGCTACGTCATCTTCTGCCGGTATCCAACCTGGATCGCAACCATTGGTCGTATAGCTCCTCGGTACCACCACTATTCGTATGCTACCCTAATCTAATATATAAGCGATGATTTATGAAAATAAACGTCAATTGATTCCTGTACTCATTCGTCTTTCATTGCACAAGAAACCTCACACGATCAGCAACCTCTAAACAATGTTCCAGGTCACTGTCTGTGAGCTGCATATATGTCTCTTTTCTTATATTCACTGCAACATACTCTGAATTTGTTTTCATTGTAAGTGAATGTTTGTTGTTTTTTATCATCGGAATAGGAACTGTTTTATATATAGTGAATGGAGTGTCGCCTGTTAATGGTAATGTAATTTCGATGATAAAATATTTATCAAATAATCTGGATTTTACTTCTAGTAGTTTGTATATGTCCGCTAATTGATTTTGAATGTTGTCAACGGGTAAAGATAATTGTTGTGGCAACTGTTCAGAGATAATGTTGAGGTCCTGAAAGAGCTGGTTCTGCGGTAAAAGTTTGATGTCTACATGACCATGGTGAATGTTAATGGCTGTGTCTAAAAGCATATGTTGGATGTGGCGCAGTTTAGACAGAATTGTTGAACTAATCAGAGCCATTGTGTTAAAGTAGTTCAAAGCTTCCTCTTGCTCAACAACATTACCCAATTTTTGCAAATAGTTCTCGGTAGCGTTAAGATGTTGGTTTAAGACATTGAATTGAGTGTTCATCGTCTCTTCATTTCTCTTTAAAATGTTATTATGTGCCTCAATGATTGATGTTTGACCTTTGATCAGGTTCAATAAATGGTCTCTGTTATTTTGCAATGTTTCTATGTCCTTTTTATATTGTATTGCGAACCTTTCTTCTAGCACGCCGAATAGGCTGTTTGCAAGGTAACCTATTCCATTGACAAGATTTCGGGTAACGCGTCCCTTTCTCTGCCCATGATGTGTTGCCAACATGTAATTGTTATGATCAAGTTCGTTGAGTTCCTGTTCGAATTCAATCATAATAGTTTTGCACATCGTTTGGTATGCGAATTGCTCACATCTTTCTGCCAGGTGTTTTACAACTCTATGCATGTTTTCCATGCCTTGCCAGTAAGATGTCATATTATAGTAGGTAACAATCTTCCAGTCATCATGCACGTTTTGCAAATTGCCGATTTTGTCAAAGTACACTGTTCTATTTGGTTCAAACGGTGTGATATTTATGGCGTCGTTGCTTTGATATTTAGGCTTAAATAATGTTAGTAATGTTACGAGTATACATAGCAGGCTGGAACTTATATTACTTGATTTAACTCGTTGTGTCCTGTTGGTGTTATTTTTTGTAGATTTTAGTTTTTTGATTTTGTCCAGATTTTGTCATTGGTGGTGGTGTCGGGTGTTTCTAGCCCCTAGCACAAGTTTCAAACGTTTTCGTATCGTCATCGTGACGTTTTCACCAGACGTTAACGTACTCGATGCTGCGTCAAGTTATTTTGGTAGCACGAGTTCAAAAAAACGTCTTGCGACAACTCGGAAGCAGTAATTGAACGATGGTTAATTAAGGCCGAGAATCCAATAGCGTTTGGATTGGTTTGTAGTGAATGGTGCGTTCTGAAAATAAAAGATAAAAACGGGTAACTTTGTCTTAAATAATTTAGAGACCAAAACTGAAAAAATATTTATTATAAACACATGTTAAAACATATTTAACATTTTTATTAATTCTTTTTTTTAATAAGTAATTGGAAATTTCAGTTTAGTGTAGTTTTAATTTATGATAAATTATTCGGTTTCGAACGGTCCCGTACATGACGTTTGACAGTTGTCACTTAATGTTTAGAGGTATCCTTCAAATTACAAAAATATAAAACCGTTAGCACACTGATGCAAACGCGTGTAGAAGCGAAATTCTTCCGACGAACTTTCCGAACTCAGTGATTGGTAAAAATAGGTATTTTGCACGTCCACACCGAAACGTTAAATACCTTGTTATACTTAATTATTAATTTATTGACGTGACAACGTCTTATAAATTGGTTTGCCGGGTGACACTTCAAGAAACTGCGTTACGCTCCGCTCACGTTATGCGCTCACAATGAGAGCGAGTGAGAGGCACGCGTCCCTTCTACTCGGGCATGGTTAGCCCGCCTAAGAGCGAGAGAGACAGACATAATCCTTCTTCCTACTATACGAATGAATATTCACATTAAAATTATTTTACCACTCAAAGTCGTTGTCACGTAAAACTTTCGCCCGTATACCGACTTTACAGGCAACCAATTTTTTTATTAAAGGCAACAGGGCCCACAGAATAACTTAACCTAAATAAATATTATATTAATAGTGTCACTTAATGTTTGAAGGTTTCCTTCAAATTACAAAAATATAACAGTAACAATATAAACTTATCAAAATCAAAATACTTTATTTCAACTAAAACATTTATAGGCATTTTTGAATAGTCAAACAAAAGATGAATCTAGTTGCACATTCGCAAGGGTCAGTAGGTCTCTTTGGAGAAGAACGTGCAAGAAACTCCATGCACACTCTTTTCCATCAATACAGTACAATTACAAGTATTTGGTTACAGGGAAATTACATAGATATATGTAACACAATAACAACAAACAACATTTATACACACAAACATTTAACACTTACACACAGGTAACCATCATTGCTTCAATATTCTAGCTGAAATACTGGAGCAACGATTCTATACAACACAGCCAGTCAGCAATCATGCCCAGATAGCTAGACATAATAAATATACCTCCATTATTACTCACCAGGATTGTCCACATAATCATTTACATTTTCCGCATAATAATATCACGTATGTTATTAAATTAATATATGAATAAATAGATTGCAATAATGTATCCACCGGTTGGAGGATTTCATCACTTTTTTATTTTATTTTAAATGCCGCGCGGTTATATGTACTACCGCATTGCTTCTCGGTGTGAGCAGACCCTATGGTGTAAACGTCTATTGTTGTTTGTTGTCATTTCAAATAATTATTTTAATTGACCAGTTTTATACGAAAATCTGTTATGTACGACGGTTCAGTGATTTAAGAATTAACGAATCCATAAAGA
This sequence comes from Anorthoa munda, assembly GCA_945859665.1. Lineage (NCBI taxonomy): Eukaryota > Metazoa > Arthropoda > Insecta > Lepidoptera > Noctuidae > Anorthoa > Anorthoa munda. Next base: position 20,293,171 of record OX243894.1, on the reverse strand, counting down.
ACTTGCTTCACTCAGTTCATCATCATGGTGAACTTCATAAAGAAGCAAAAAAGTAAGTTTATTTTATAGATTCATACAATTATGCAAAATGCGCTTCATCCGCTTAATTCCATGAGGTCTCATGTAGTAAGAAGCGGGACTATTGCCGTGCACAGCACACAGAGTGAGACTCCGGGTTGCTACTAAGAAATTCCTAATGGAAAAGTCCATTATCACTGGACGACCGACAATGTTGTATTTAGTTTCAGAATCTTTGTATTTTGTTCTATATCAACTTCTTTTACCAACAGGAGATGACGAGTAAAATATTCCTGGTACTAGCCAAAAGCCTTTGTCGACACCGCAACAATATAAGCCAGCATTGCCACTAAGAGAAGACAAGCCATTCCGATCGATTGCACCACCGTCTACAAGACTGCAGACGTGTTTTCTTCAAAGCCCACGGCAAGCTATACGTCTCTTTGTGCAATAGTGACATCCAACGAAGGAATCGGGGAAATATTATTAACACGACGTTAAAACTACTTATTCACAACCGTTTAGGTACAAATGCTCTTCATGCTATTTCAAGCGTTCGGAGTAGCTATGAGCTATGGTTGGAATCTTAGAAGCTCTGCCAATTCATTATGATGCAAATTTGAAAGAACATTATGTAATACAAAGTTATGTTAATTAAATCTGTATTTTATTTCATCAATGCATAATATAGATTCCTACCACCTACACCAGCTACATATTCTATTACTTATTCTTAATGCAGCTGTTGCATGATCAGCCCCTAAAGTTTTTTACTGCTACACCTAGCGGTAGGAACGGCAGGCGTTTCCTTACAGAGATATTATACTCGTACCTTGTACATATAGTAAAAAACCATTTTACGATTTTCGTTTAGAATAGGAAGTACCTATGTGAAGTAAGACAACGTTATGGTTTAAACAAAGATGTATTAATTAATTAAAACTGAAAATAGTAGGTATGCTTAGATGGTTTGACCATTTTGAGAAGATGAATGAAAGGAAACTAACACAGGTTATTTACAAGGCAGAAGTGATTGAAAACGCCCGGTGGAGACGCCCTAGAAGCCCTATCTGCAAGCTAACTAGGTAGCCAGTACATAGGTAATAACGGGATTCATGCAATACCCAAGTTTCTAGCATCGTAATTGTTAATTATTTATAATTAGATGGTTTCCAGTTAGAAAATATTACGAGTATTAGTTTATTATATACATACATAAACTCACGCCTTTTTCCCATGGAGGTAGGCAGAAACTACAGATCGCCACCTGCTACGATCCTTACATACTTCTTTTGCTTCACTCACATTCATACATCTAGTCATACACACACGCCGGTTATAAGTACTGCGCACCTGGCCTTTCTGAAGAACATCACCTATAAGGTCTATGTATCTTTTTAGGGCGTCCCCTCCCGGCGTTTCCATTCACGTCTGCCATGTAAATACCTTTCGTTAGTCGCCTTTCATTCATTCTCTCAACATGACCAAACCATCTTAACATACTCTTTTCAATTTGAGTCACTACATCTTCTTTTAAACCACAACATTGTCTTATTACCTCATTCCTCAATCTATCATTTAAAGTTACACCACACATACTTCGCAAGGAACGCATTTCTACTGCATTAATCCTACTTTCATGTCTTTTTTGCCATACCCAACCTTCACTTCCATACATAAGTGTAGGCACCAGCACACTGTTGTGAACGGCGAGTCGAGCTTCCGGAGACATCGATTTGCTGGTCACAACCGCATGTATAGCACCATTCACTTTATTCCCTGCATTCACTCTCCTTTCCACATCCTTTTCAATTTTTCCATCCCTTGTGAACATACTTCCCAGATATACAAACTCGTTCACTTGCTCCACACTCTTATCATTTATTTTCACTTCACACTCCGATACATCGTCTTCTCTTTCAAACACCATTACCTTAGTCTTGTTCACATTTATACACATGCCTTTTAACTTAAATGCTTCATTCATCAGTCACCATGTCTTGCAACTGTTTTGCTGACGATGCGAGTAGAACTTGATCATCTGCATAGAGAAGGCATTTGACAGGCAATTCATTCATCCCCAATCCGCACTCATGTTCTTTCAAACCTATTAGACAACTATCCATATACAAGTTGAACAGCCACGGTGACGCTACACAGCCCTGTCTAACACCCCTTGAGATGGCAACCCAGTCCGTATACGCCCCATTAATCCTAACACAAGCACTGGAATCCCTATATAGAGATTTCAGTGCCCGTACCAAGTCCACACCGTACCCGGATAGCGTCGACCACAGTTCATCCCTCCACACACTGTCATAGGCCTTCTCCAAGTCAATGAAAGCACAGTAGACTTTTATGTTTATTATATAGTTAATGTGATTCTGAAATAGCCAAGTCAGAGGTCTGAGGGGTTCCCAGAGGCGGCATAACTAACTCTGACACCAGAGGTGGTCACATCCTTACAAGAAAAGAAGAAGACGAAGTGTTCTAATTATGTTATTTCGCTTTTAAGTAGCAGTCATATTAGAATCCTAGCGTTAACGTTTAATGATTGATGAAGATAGTTTTAAAGAATGTTTTTACGAGTTTATAGTGTCGTATAATTACGTAACTTGAAAACATGATTTTTGTTTTATGGAGATATTTCAACGATTTTAGTGTCAAATTAAAGGTCTAGATGTAGAACCATTTCATCTGTTTGAATAATATAAATCAGTCCACACGTTTACGAGATATTCGCTTATCCAATGTAATGAAAGTGTACCAAACCGGAATTTTCGATGTTATTGTTCTACGAACTTTTTAATTGTTTTAAAATGTGTAATTATTATCGCCGTATGTCAATAAGGGGTTTGAAATGATTATATTTTTTTTTTTAGTTTTGGCTCTTAAGATTTCAGCTAAGTAAATATGAACGTAAAAAATGGCCTAAACACGTGCAACGAGATATTTCAAGAATTTTTTTTTTGTCAAACGTGGATCTTGTATGTGGGTCTTCCTCGTACCTACCACCCTACATACGCATTCAGGGGTGCGTGGTGGCGTGTGCCACCAGCAGAGTCGCTTGACTCAGAACGTATGGAAAGCACGTCAAACAACAGTGCAATACTGTCCCAGGGCGACCGCGGGTACTTACACCACCCGGGTACCGTCCGCAACAGATCTTGTTGTGATGTTCTCTAGAAAGGCCAGCGTGCGTGCATGTCATAACCCGCGTGCGTGTAGATGTATGAACGTGAATATAATGTAGCAGGTGAAAAGCGTAAGTTTATGTATATATGTTTAGATTAGGAATACATATAGTTTCTCTTTATTTAGGTTTTTATTATCACATTAATAGCTTAGTTAGTTACTTATTCGATTCACAGATACTTATGTACATGTTAGAAATATAATAAATTCAATAAACATCAACAACAAGTAGGAATTTTAAATAATAATAGGCTGAGCCAACAAGGCTTTCCATGTACGAAGGAACGATATGACTTAGGATCCGATTAGTTTTGAAGGAGAGTCCTATCACAGTCCCACTCTCTGCTCGATTTCTCGTCTTGTAAAGGTTACTCTGGATTCTGGAACATTGGCTGTCAGGTGGCAATTACGATGGAAGGTCTTTATAATGGACCGTTCGTCGCGCTGCGAAGGGATTCTATTTCATTTTTGTCCTAGTTTTCTCTCTTTCGTTGTACATCTGTGTCTATTTATCATCGACAGACTAGCTAGACTTGTAAAACGGCTTACGGTTTTTGCTACTTAAAATACTGCAACCATTGCCATAAGACGTGCTAAAGAACATATATATTAATAAGTTTTAGATTTGTATTGTTGTTAATAGGGTACTCAAGAACATTTTAGCTGCCGATAAATGAAAGGGCTTCAGTTGCCTTGAAGCAACTATCAATGTTGTTTATCCCAAATTCTAACCCATATTCTCAAACTTACTTTATATACCGGTATAAACCGGTTACAAAATATATAGGCATACGTGCATACTAGTATTATAATGTATAATATATAAAGCATATCGCCGTTTTCTTCGATTCTTGAATCTTCAAATGAGTCATGATAATTATGGAGAACCGCAAGAAAAACGTAGAGTTGCGGCGAATAACGCGCTTGAGACCGTACTCCACTACGGCAGGAAGGCAGTGCGGACGTGTCGCGACGCTCTATGTGTGGTTAGTATCAATAACTTACAGAAATGGTTTATTATAAGAAACTATTACTGTTTGTTTACAAAGAAAATGTAAATTTTGCATACCACGTTTAACATTTTCTCCTAGCCTCTTTATTAAAATAGGAGGTAAGATAATCAATAGAAAGCATGCCTTCCCCTTTTATTCATGATTAAATAGCATATTATTGCAAAAATATCCAAATAAATACGGAAAATTGTTTGACGTGAAACGTCTCACCGAGAAAATGTCAGTGAGATAGTTGTCGACGTGCTTTCGTCACACCTAGCGTAAAATTCGATACTACATGTCAAAATGAAAACTCGTGCTACCGATTCCCATACATTTGGAGCGTTAACGCAACGTAAATACGTGAACTCGATACGAAGGCAATTGTCAAAAACTTGTGCTACCGATTTGTTAGTTCCAAATACGGACACATGGCGCTGATTAATTTTGCATACAAAAATTGTCGGAGGCGATACGTTAACGTAGTCGATCCAATTACGCAGAAACTCGTGCTAGGGCCTGGTGTTGAACGTTTGACTAATTTTGTTATAAGTTTAATAAGTTTATTTAATAATAAGTTTATTTTAGGGTCTTGTTAGCAGCCCTGTTTTTGTTTTCATCGTCACAACTCTGACTAGATTGTCTGTCCCCGGGTGAACTTCCTGTATTCGTCCAAGTGCCCATTTCACAGGAGGAAGGTTGTTTTCTTTGATCAAGACAATATCCCCTATTGATAAATTATTTGTTTTGTTCAGCCATTTACTACGAAATTGAAGTTGTTGCAGGTATTCTGACGACCACCTGGTCCAAAACCCTTGTTTCATTTTGTTTAGTAACTGCCACCTATGTAGAATGTTGATGTTTTGCTTTTGAAATTTTCCGTTGGTAAGAATGTTACTGGTCGGCCAATTAAAAATGTGCTGGAGTAAGATAATCAATATCGTCCACGTCCTTCGTTAAAGGGCAAAGTGGTCTAGAGTTCATACAGGCTTCGATTTGAGTAAGCAGTGTTAAAAACTCTTCGTATGTCAACTTTTGCTCTCCTAGGACACGCTTTAGGTGATATTTCATAGACTTAACTGCAGCCTCCCAAAGTCCTCCCGCAGTCGGCCAACTCGGGGCGTTAAAATGCTACTCTATCCCCATCTCGGTGTTCCTTTTCGATAAAGTGTTGTTGTTAAATGTTTGTGAGATGTGTAGTTGTTTGGCTCACTCTCTTTCGGCTCCAACAAAGTTTGTTCCGCTGTCGGAGTAAATATGTTTCGGACAGCTTCGTCGCCCAATCATGCGGTTGAGAGCCAGTATAAATTTCTGTGACGTTAAATCGGATGCAAGTTCCAAATGCACCGCCTTTATTGCCATGCATACGATTACAACGACATAACCTTTACTCGTTCTGACGCCTCGACCCTTGTTTAGTTTAACACTAACAAATCCTGTGAATTCCACCCCTATGTGATAGAATGGTGGTGATTGCGTTATCTTCTCACTGGGTAGGTCGGCCATTAATTGGTATTGTTTCGATAGTTTGAAGCGACAACATTTTACACAGTCTTGCAGGTATTTTTTAACCGTGTTATTTCCTCCTGTTATCCAATATTTTTGTCTCAATGTAGCCATAGTTAGTCTCGCTCCACCGTATAGTGTTATAACATGCGCACGGGCAATCAAAAGATGTGTCAGCTTGCTGTTTTTTGGGATGATAACAGGGTGTTTTGTTTCTTCAGGTAAGTTTGAATTCTGTAATCTCCCTCCGACGCGTAATATGTTATTTTCATCTAGGTAGGGGCAAAGTTTCTGAAGTCCCCTATTGTTGCTTACCCTTCCCTTTGTCTTTAAATCTTGGATTTCTTGTCCGTAATGTTCATTTTGTACATGTTTTGTAATTATGTTAGTGGCGCATCGAATATCAGCGAGTGTTAAATTACATTGTTTTGACGCGGTCGCGTCATTCATGTTTGTATGATTCACAGCTTCGTCTTCCCTGTGACGATGATTTTGTGACGTGTTTGTTATGAAACGCGACACCCAAGCTACGATGCGTATTATAGTCATAATATACAGCTGTTCTTGTTAAGGAGTTCTGTTACAAAGTTCATGTTTTCAGTAGTTCTTGACGTAACTGCATGCACCTTTTTAACTTCAATTTCTGGTGTCTTAAATGCGTCATATGTTTCAGGGATGTCTTCACTGTAAAGCCATTCGGGTCCATCAAACCACAGAGGATACTTGTGTAACTGAGAAGGTAGTAGTCCACGTGACGCGCAGTTGGCCGGGTTTTGCTCCGATCTTACGTGCTTCCAACTCCCTGCGGGCACTACTGATGTTATCTCCTGAACTCTGTGACTGACATAGGCCTTCCATCACGAGACATCATCGCCCTTTAGCTAGCCAAGCACGATCATTGAGGCCGTCCTTGCTGTTACTTTAATGTTAGGTTTATCGAGGCAATGTTTTATTTTCTTGACCAGTTGAGCTAACAGCTGAGCACCGCATAGCTCAAGTCTGGAAAGTGTTTGTTGTTTTTGGATTGGAGCGACCTTTGTTTTTGCCGCAACTAATGCAATTTGATGCTGTTTTCCACTACGCTTATACACTACGCACGAGAAAGCTTTTTCCGATGCGTCGCAGAATGCGTGTAATTCCCAATCCATGTTTGCTTCTAATCCAGCCATCGGTTAATTTTGTAAGGTTGCATGTTTGTTCACTCAGTTTTTAGTGTTCTCCATTCCTTTTCTATTTCATCCGAAACAGTATCGTCCCATTCGATTTTGTACTTCCAGATATGTTGGAATAATTTTTTGCCTTGATTGTTATTGGGGATAGCAACCCCAAAGGATCAAAAATTGTTGATATGTGGCTTAAGATTTGCCAATGTTGTTTTTGTGTTTTAAAGGGGGTGAAAATATAAAATTATCTTGTTTCGGATCCCATGCCAAGCTTTGGAAGCTGATACCTCTGTAAAGCTTAAACTGACTGGGCTAACCACATGTTCTGGCAGATCTTCTAGCAGTTGATGTTCGTTACTCGACCACTTTCTGAGATTGAATCCTCCTTCTTTCAATAGTTGTATAAGTTGGTCTCTTGTATCTCGGGCCTCGTCCATGGTATTTTTTTTATATTCCTTTCTGAATAACGCATCGTCTACAAAGAATTGGTTGAGTAAGATGTTTTTAGCGTCCGGGTACTTGTCACCTTCGTCCATTGCTAGCTGTTGAAGTATTCGGAGTGCAAGGAAAGGAGCGGCCTTAGTACCATAGGTGACTGTACGTAGTTGATATTCTCTTCATGTTCCGTACTGTTCTCTCAAATGCCTTAATGTTTGACCGCTGCTCATTCATCATATCTTTAGTCCGTTGGTCCACGGTTAACTCTTTGTATGACGTGTTATTCACATCTTTCGCGATCTCATCGCTCTCCTATTGTTCTGGAACATTCTCTTGGGCGCATGACCTTTCTTCTTGTTTTTGTACCTGACTAAACGAAGCAAATTGTTCATCTTCGATTTTCGCCATTAAGTTTTGTTTAGACTTCTTTATAATACACTTCGTTTCTTCGTATATTTGTTCCAGACGCTCATAAATGCGATTCTCGTAATAAGGTCCCGACTTCTTGCCTTCAAACAAATCTAATTGGATGTCGTTCTCTTTAAACTCTCTCCAATACTTCTCCAGCTTTTGAAGTCTGTCATCATGATGTTCAACAGTGGCTTTACGTGTAGAACTATCTTTCTTAAAGTTTTCGTTTATTCTTTTGATAGCATCAAGATTTGTAGATTGCGAGTTAAGTAAAGCATCGTAAGAAGCCATTGTTGTTTAACGGTGGTTCGTGCTCACAATAAATCCACATTTTCAGAAAAGTAAGTAATATGGAACGTGCTCACCGGATTCGCTGCTTACGCTGGCTCCTTATACTTCACCCCAATCTGTGTGGTTCTCACTCACTATCACTGTTTACACTGTTTTTAATGTTTTGTTGAATGTTCTGTTTAATGTTCCCGCAAGTGAAAGGTACCACGGCACTGATTCTGTTCTTAACGGCCCGAAGGACCAAAATGACAGGAGCATGACATGGCAGGAGCCTTTACACTTAATGTTGAATGTTTAATAAAATAAATGTTTTAAAAAGGTATTTAATACTAAATTGCACTAAAATAATGTAATAATAAAATAATAGAAAAATGTTGAATGTTGCGCGAGCTCGATAGAAACCGAAGACTGACTCGTTTTCGTACGTGCCGATACTACATTTTATAAATTAACAAAATATGCAGTATTTTAACTAGGCCAAAGTACAATGTGCGGTTGCTAACCGTACAGTCCCTATTCGGCCAATGTGGTCGAACCGAGCCCTTCGCAACACCATCTTGCAGGACTTAGCAGCCCTGTTGAAGGCCTTCTTCTTCTGACCCACGTCACCCGCCTTACGCGATCGAGCGTCGACCCAAGCCAGGTACGCCCCATGTTTAAGCGCGTCGGCGCGCTTACATTCGGTGCCAAACCATGGCCGGGATGGCTGGGATCGGGCGGGGAATAGACGGAAACAGACTTCACCAGATTGTGGTCAGAACTACCCAAAAGAGAAGCTATCGACACAGAGTATCTGTCTGGATCTGTTGTCAGCAGAAGGTCCAAGCAATTCGCCGTGTGCGAATCAACGTCCGGTACCCTCGTTTCCCCCTGGACCAGCTGGGTGAGGTTTAGCGCTAGCGAAAGCTTACGCATCTCCCGTGCAGCATGGTCAAAGTACTGGTATCGGAAGAGCCACTCCTGGTGGTGGGCATTAAAGTCCCCGAGTAACACTAATTGAGTGGAAGGATACCGCTGCTGTGCCGCTTCTGCAGCCTCACTGAGGTTATCTGTGAGCCTGGTTGTCTCCTGATCTCCGCTGTGTGAACGGTAGACACAGGCGTAGATAATTTTATCCAAACCTGTGTCCACTAAAGCCCACAGTGTTGAGAATCTGGAGTCCTCAAGGTTACGGAGACGCCGATAGCAAGTATCATCACGGGCGTACATACACACACCCGCGCGCGGTTTAAAATTGTGCTCCAGGGTAAACCCTGGGTAAGACAAGTACGACACGTCTGACGGACTCGCTATCTGCGTCTCCGCAAGGAAAAACAGCGCTGGTTTCTCAGTCTCTAGGTGGAAATGGACCGCAGAGAGATTTGAGTGCAGACCTCGAATGTTGGTGAAGTGCACTTTGTAGGGGAGGGGGTGCAGCCGCTGTTTAACTCCAGTATTCTTTTCCTTTTTCATATGTTTATAAGAGAGAATGGAGTAGAGGAGAAGGAAGTGAGACGAGGTTCTAAGCTACTAACCTTCAGACGTTGACAGTTGCAGGGTGACCAACATCAATAAATGAATTACCATTGAACCAGTATTGCCAGAACAAATAAATAAAATACACCAAAATGGATAAAAGCATGGGGTTGCTGTTGTCAAAACTGGACGAAAAGCTAAACCAACAAACTAAAATTATAACTACGGCAGTAACAAAAAATGTTATGGAGGCAATAGATGGGAGGCTTAAAACAATAACGGAGGAGAATACTAAACTCAAAGCTAAAATTTCTACATTGGAGCAAAAACTAAACATAATAGAACTAGAAAAAAGAAAATATAACCTGGTCTTTTTTGGAGTAGAGGAGTCTGGAAAATCAGAAACAGAGATGGTAGAATACATAAAGGACATAATAATAAAAACAGGAACACACATTGATAGTCATGAAATCAAAAACATATACAGAATCGGCAAAAACAACAATAATACTCGCCCCGTCGTAGTTACCATAGCGTCTATATGGAAAAAACATACCACATTGAAAAATAAGACCAATCTCCCACCAGGTATGTACGTCAAAGAGGATTACACTAAAGAAGTACTCGAAAAGCGGAAGCAGCTACTACCACAACTAGAGGAGGAAAGGGAGAAAGGAAATATCGCTTTTCTCAAATACGACAAACTGATAGTGAAGAAACCAATTGAAAAAACCAGAGATAAAAGAAAGAGAAAAAATACAGGCTCACCCAATTCATCAACCCAAAAGAAAATAAACTCGAAAGAAATCTCAAAAACATTATTTGCTAAGAGTGTCTCAAAAGAAATTATAAAACCTAATATTCTTAACTATGTTGAACGAGGAAGAACAGCCTCACTATCTGAAATCTCAAAAAACTAGCAACGACCACCGGCAACCGAAACATAACCAAAACAAATACCACAACATTATTTAAACCAACCTCCAAAAAAAGCACCCCAAGCCGGCTGGTCACCGTGGGGCAAGATGACCACTACCCTCCATCAAATAAAAATAAACAGAATGATTTAAATAAACACAACCTTAGCAATAGTTTAAAGTCAAGAGGAGAACAAGGACTCATGATATGCACATTCAATGTGAGATCCCTATCAACAAAAGAAAGAGCCTTAGAACTAAATAATGCAATAGATAAAATAAAATGGGATATCATAGGACTCGCAGAAGTTAAAAAGGTAGGATATACCATTGAAGAACATAAAGAATACATATTTTGTTATATAGGAGAGACACAGGGACTTCATGGCGTAGGCTTCCTAATCAAGAAATCACTAAAGGGCAACATATTGAGCTTTTTGGGAATATCGGAGAGAGTGGCTCTGCTAAAACTGAACTTCAAGGTAGGACCACTATCACTGATTCAAGTATATTCTCCCACTGAGAGTTCAAGTGAAGAAGAAATCACAAAATTCTACAGCGACTTAACTAGAGCACAAGAACTAGCTGAAAAAACAGGTTAATCATCGGAGATTTCAATGCTAAAATTGGTCAACCTAAACCTCACGAAAATCTTATAATGGGCAAATATAGTTACGGCATTCGGAACGACAGAGGTGAACGTCTACTACAATACGCACAGGAGAACAAGCTGGCAGTTATGAACACATATTTCAAGAAGAAAAGTGCCAGAAAATGGACATGGTTATCACCAGACCATAAAACAAAAAATGAAATCGACTTTACATTGAGTCCCAACCCAGAATCTGTAACAAATGTAGAAGTCCTGAACAAAATGAGCTTCCCGTCAGACCACAGGATGCTAAGATGCTCTTTAAAAACACAAAAACCTAAAATGATCCGAAGAACATTCAAAACCACGCCCAGCAAATTGAAGTCTACACATGAGAAAAACAACTACATACAAAATCTAAAATAGAAATTACCAATACTGCAAGAATTTCTAAAGGAAAATAAGACTGTACAATCCTTCAGCGGTAAACTGGAAGAAGCAATCACAAAAAGCCTTAAAATGGATGAAAATAATAAACAAAAAGTCACATCATTAGCGAACACACACAGAATTTAATCTGTAGAAGAACTGAACTTATGTTCACGAAAAACAAGTCCAAAGAAATAAGAGCGGTACTAAAGAACTTGTTCAAACAAACCAACAGAGCAATCAAAACAGATTATGCTAACCATAGAAGAACAATAATAGAAAAAAATATGTTTACTTGCCGAAGTTCCAAAAGAGCCATTAAAGAACTATCCACTCACAAAAATTGGATACAAAGTTTGAACAATGAAAAGGGCTACACCAAAGATAGAAAAGGTATAATAGAGTGTGCAACGGCTTTCTATTGCTTCCTGTTGTATTTTAGTTTTAATTTCTGTTTTTTTTATTGCATTGTTTTATCATGGTGTACAATAAAGTATGTATATATATATATATATATACTTCTCTTTATAAAAAACCACCACATGATAAGACACAAGATGATGGAAAAGTTAATAGTATTGTAACTGGAGAAAATATAGCAAAAACATCATTAGACCCAATAACAGAAAGGGAAATAATGGCTCAAATCAAGCAATTAAAACCCGAGAAGAGCCCAGGCGAAGATTACAAACGAAGCCCTGAAAATGGGAGCGCCAATCCTAGTTGCATATCTAGCAGAATTATTCAACTTAGTACTGGAAAAAGAGCAAGTACCATCGCAATGGAGTAAATCAAATATAATACTACTATATAAAAAAGGGAACCCGCTCGACATCAGCAACTACAGGCCTATCAGCTTACTATCTACAATGTATAAACTGTTCTCGTCAATCATCCTAAGAAGGATAGCACCAGATATTGACAAGAATCAGCCAATAGAACAAGCGGGCTTCCGGCCGCACTATTCAACAGTAGACCACATCCATACAATAGAACAAATTATAGAGGTATTTAAAGAATTCAATAAACCGCTTTACATAGCTTTTGTGGACTATTCCAAAGTAAAACAAATAACGATGTAAAAAAAACATATGTAAATATCATAAAAAACATCTATGCTAAAAGTGTAAGCAGAGTAAAATTGGAAAGACAAGGGGAGGAGTTCGCAATTGGAAGAGGAGTGCGCCAGGGGGACCCGCTGTCTCCAAAGCTATTCATAGCTGTACTTGAAGATATTTTCAAAAACATTAATTGGGAAAATAATGGCATATGGATACTTAATAACAAACTAACACACCTAAGGTTTGCAGATGACATTGCTCTTTTTAGTGAATCCGCGACAGGATTAGAATCAATGCTACAAAAACTAAATTCTGAAAGCATACAAATCAGCCTACATATGAACGCATCCAAAACTAAAATTATGTCAAACATTCAAAAGAAAACAATTAAACTAGAGGAAAAACCAATGGACTATGTAAATGAATATGTGTACCTAGGTAAATTGGTATCCTTTGATGCAAATAGCAACGAAAACGAAATAGACAGAAGAATATCAACAACTTGGAAAAAATACTGGGCCCAAAAATAAATTCTAAAAGGGAACTATAGCCTTGATGTAAAAAAGACTATAATGGATTCATGCATTCTCCCAAGCTTAACTTACGCCAGCCAGACATGGGTCTTCACAGAAAAAGTAAAAAACTAAATTTTATCATGCCAACACATGCAATGGAACGAAGTATACTGAAACTGAGAAAAATACATAAAGCGAGAAACGCAGACATCCGCATGAAAACTAAATTAACTGATGCACTTCATTTTAGTTTAAAACAGAAGTGGAAATGGGCAGGGCACCTGTCAAGATACGAAGATAAGAGATGGACTTACCAAACAACTAAATGGCAGGGTCCAAAAGGCAAAAGGAAAGTGGGAAGACAGAAGAAAAGATAGGCGGATGACATAATGACCATAGCTGGCAAAACTTGGATGCATATGGCCAAAGACAAGGAAAGGTGGATAAAAATGGAGGAGGCTTTTACCCATAGGGGGCCACATAACAATGAAACGGGAATGAAATTATTATAATTACATGTACATTTGTAAAGTGTTAAGTGGAAAATAAAGCTGTAATAATAATGATAACCTTCAGACGCACTAAAAAGACGACATCATTGGGGAACTAGTCCGGAGACTGCGGGGACGTCCCAGCCCCCCCGGAATGTCAATCGGGCCCTCCCCATCTGGTCGCCAACCAGCACGATGATGCATTCCCGGATTTTTCGACAATTGGCGGGGCAGCAGTCATGTCTGGCTGGCACACTACTTGGGCCCCCAACTACCTGCGGTCGGCCAGCGGCACACCGTGCCTCGGATCCCGCTACCCTCCGCGACTAGTCTCCCGATACGTCTATAACAGCGCGCGTCAGGCCGGTCTGCCAGCAGTAGAACAGTTGTCTCGACCCAACTCCTCTAGTTGGCTACACCGAGCATCGTAAACGGAACACGGCTAGGCCGCTTGGCGGTACGTCTTTGCCCAGTGGGTAGGCGCAAGCCTTCGGCCGAAACCTACCACCAGTTATTGTCACCTAATTTGCACCACCCGGGGACCACGTGTAGGGAATCAAAGGGTACACTCCTACGGACGTGGGTGTCTCGGCCCCCAAAATGATAGGGCCAATATAGTGGCGGTACGACGTAAATTACTTCAAAGTCAGTGTTTAGCTTTGATGTTCTTATGCAAAGCATACAGAACGGTTAGTACTGAGGCTTCACCGGTACTTGCTGGCATAATTGTGGTCGACCTTAAAGTACAGCGACGTGCTGCAATGTACTATTCCGTACAAGAGACCATGGACGCTGACTTTTTAACTTGGAATGACCGTGAGACAATCTCTAGATTAATTAAACCACATATTGATGTCCGGGAGGAACTTTTATTCGAATGGCAATGTGGGTGGGATAATAATTTATTTATTTGGCATTTGGCATAAAAAACAAATTACACAAAACAAATGGTCATGAGACTGGGCACCAGGCCCGTGGTAGGTAATGAGAACCTGTATTACAGGTCACCAGAATTCCATCCCCCAGCAATTTAAACACATTTTCAATTTGTGTTACCAATAAAATCAAGGCAGGCAAGCATAAAAAAGAAATATATATAATAACAATTAGAGTATGTCATAATTAAATTAAATCAAGATTAAATCATAAATTAAATTAGATCAAATACAAATCAATCAAAATTAAATTTAAATTAAACCAAATCAAAATTAGATCCGGATAGAAAATAAAAACCAAAGTAACATTACGGAACAAAATCGTAGATGTGATATGGTGTAGTGTGTAAGTGCGTGAGTGAGTCTGTATGAGTGTGACGTATGAAAGGTGTGTTTTAGTTTAAATTGGCTAAGCTAGGACCTGTAAAAGGTCCTCTGTTGCGGTGTATGATTGCTTGAGGAGTCAATCCCGAACAAGAATTTTAAGATTGTGTAGATTAAGTTGGTGCACGTTTAACGTTTTGTGTATTTTATTGTAAAGGTACGGACCAAGGAAAATAAAGAATCTACGGCTAAAGGTGGTCTTAATAGTGACAGATGTAGCTACAAGGTGGTTACGACGCGTGAGCGCCGGAGTATACTGTGTCAAGGAGTGTTGCTTGATCATGACTGCCAGAACAAACAACTGCCGTACAGTCAACACTTGGCAGTATTAATAAAGTTCGACCGTAGGAAATAGGCGAGGTTTGAAACAGCAAACCTTGAGGACCGCTCTTTGGGCTCGCTCAACCTTGATAAGGTTAGACTTGGCAGCACCGCCCGATAAAAGCATCGATAATTCCATCAAGGGCCAACATCTCCACCAATTCTTTCCATCCACTCGCGAGCGGCTGGCCAGGACGTGGCTGGGGTTGGATTACTGTGTTGGCCAATTTCTCACAGGGCATGGTAAATTTAAAAGTAAATTATTTTCCTTCAAGCTTGTTGCATCGCCTTTATGTCAGTGTTCTACATTTGACTGCGAATGTGTACAATCTGCACATCATATCTTTGGCAGTGTTGGCAGAATTAACGCAATATTATGTAGCCTGTAGCTACATCTAGAGTTAATTACTATACGGACCTCGTAGAAATTAAAACAATTTTCCACACGTTTAGCGTTTTTGCCATACCTATTATTGGAATCACATATAACAGCTCACAATGTTAGAACCCATTAATATTAATCATAATGTTTATCCGTGGTGCTAGGCATGTTATCCAAGTTGTAAACGAGTTGTTCCTACTCCTCTTTTCTGATTAATTTCGTTGCGGGATCCAAGACAGTTAAATTCATTATCCGGGACTTCACCAAGGTTCATTGCCTCGGCGCTTTTCTGGTGGTCGCCACTGTTGATTCTGGCTTTCAGGAGTTGCAGTGGGTTTGTGCATAGTGCGGTGGGATTAACGTGACCTTTCATCTCCGGCCAGTAATATTTGGAGGATAGGGCTAAATAACATTCATAGATATCTCGATGGTTCGTTTATCTTCGTGGTATTTCCTTAAAATTTATTGTTGTTTTAAATAATCCTTAACATTCTCCAACTCAATTTTTGTGCGGACTAAGTTCATGGAGGAATTTTTAAACATTTTCTGGATTGTAGGTACTATTGTATATATTTGTAACGGTGGGTTTATTAAAATAGGTACCTGTCTTGCCTTTAGGGTGAACATACTCCTTAATAGCCTCTATCTCTATTACATGTTATATTTATTACTATCTCTATTATCCTCTATTACATCATGGTCAAGATGAGACTTAGAAAAATGTATAATTTTCAAAAGGCTTTTAAACTATAGGCCTACTACGGTAAAATATATCTGTTTATTAAACTTGTTTAAAGGTTCATCTGAAATAGGCACTTCGAAATCAGCACTGTGAGTTCAATATTATGGAGCTAATCTCTTCGTTGTAGATCTCCACACGGGATAATGCGTCGGCGTTGGTATTGAATTTTCCTTGTTTATATATGACAGTAAAATCGTATTCGCCGAGTTTAAGCCGCCGTATGTTCACGGCACCTTGGCGACATGTCTCCACTCAGTGAGACTTGTGGCGAACCAC
Organism: Anorthoa munda; assembly: GCA_945859665.1. Lineage (NCBI taxonomy): Eukaryota > Metazoa > Arthropoda > Insecta > Lepidoptera > Noctuidae > Anorthoa > Anorthoa munda. Next base: position 20,276,657 of record OX243894.1, on the reverse strand, counting down.
AAGAGGCAGAGTGAAGACAGACTGCGACATAGGTGCCGACTTTGTTGGCGTTCCTCACTGAGGATGTGTGTCGCCCGCCTGACACGCTTTCAGATCTAGCCGGTCACGTCGCATGCTAAGGTAGGAGTGTGAATGGTATTGAATTGAGTAACACCGTTCATGTAAACAACAGTGCGCGCACCGCGCGTGGTGCGCGCCCGCTGTGTGAGTTTACTCGAATGTGAAGTCATGTTTGTATGAATTTCAGTGTACACACAGTGTATGTTAGTAAATGTGTAGTATTATTGTATGAACGAACCGTGTGTAGTGGTGTAAGGCTCGCTCAGGCGTCAAGTCCGGTAGTAGGGCTGTGGGGAGGAAAGGGGGTCATGGGCGGGGCCTATGTATTACACAGGTTGCGCGGAAGGCGTCTCGCGTCAGGTGGCCGTGACGCAATAAGCTTGACATGAGGCCAGGCAGAAGCGTCAGTTTGCGCAAACATATTGGTCGCGAGGCGTGCACAAAAATCATCCAGGCTCTCAATCTTGAGATCCCGCGCGATTATATCGGTCCTCATGTAGCGAGGGGCATCCATTATCCGCCGCAGGCTACATCGAGCATCGTACCGGAACACGGCTAGGCCGCTTGGCGGTACGTCTTTGGCCGGTGGGTGATCACAAGCCTTCGGCCGAAGCCTACCACCAGTAGTGTCACCTGATTAGCACCACCCGGGGACCACGTGTAGGGTAACAGCAATAAGGGTAACTCTCCTACGGACGCGGGTGACTCAGCCCCCAAATCCCAATCTTGAGATTCCGCGCGATTTTATCGGTCCTCACGTAGCGAGGGGCATCCGTTATCCGACGCAGCGTCTGATTTTGCTGCGTACGGATACGTTTCTTATTTGACTCGCTAGTGAGGGCGGGCCAGGCTGGGGTGGCGTATGTCAATACTGGGCGTATATAAGTTTTATATACCAGCCCAGCTTGACTCGCAGCGGGAGTTGGGATGAGAGCACTGGATTGATCATTGCGCGCACTGCCCTACCCTTAGCGACAACCTGTTTAACATGGCTACCCATGGTGAGCCTCCGATCGATGGTCACCCCCAGGTATTTCGCCCGGGGGTCCACTCGATGTCCAGCCCCTGCAGCCTTAGGGGTGGTGGGAGGCGGGCGCACCTGACCAATAGCGCCTGTGTCTTACTCACGTTCACAGATAACCGCCTCTTCGACAACCACTCGGGAAGCAACTCGAGGACGCGCTGCATTTTGACAGCCGCGTGCCGCGCGTTTAATGACGTGCAGATGTTCGCGACATCGTCAGCATACAGCGTGAGTGTGGATTCCTGCGTCGAAGGGATGTCATCGGTGTAACATGAGTAACACAGTGGCGAGACACATCCGTCTTGTGGTACGCCCGCAGCTATGGGACGGGCGCTAGATAGCGCACCGTCGACCACCACCCTGTACGTTCTGTTTGTCAAGAAGGTAGACGTGGTGTCTACCTTCTTGACAAACATTTACAATGCGACTTGGCGCGTTGGACCTCGACATCTTGTAAATGAGGCCCTCGTGCCAGACGCGGTCGAAGGCCTTCTCCATGTCGAGAAATACTGCCAATGAGGTCAATAAACGACGGAGAATCTTAACAGCACGATTTAACTTTAAAGGAATCCGGTACAGCGTCACCTATCGGCCAGAATTTAAACTAAATTTACTAAACGTTTTGAACTACTTTAAACAATAATTATTATCTTTTATTTCGTTGTATAATTTTAATTTAAATGACAATTTTTATCTAATTTAATTTGTAATTACTTGTGTTTATTTATTTTTAGGCACGAGGGCCTCATTTATAAGATATCGAGGTCCAACGCGCCACGTCGCATTGTAAATATGGTGTCTACCTTCTTGACAAACAGGACGTACAGGGTGGTGGTCGACGGTGCGTTATCTAGCACCCGTCCCATAGCTGCGGGCGTACCACAAGACGGATGTGTCTCGCCACTGTGATACTCATGTTACACCGATGACATCCCTTCGACGCAGAAATCCACATTCGCGCTGTATGCTGACGATGCCGCGAATATCTGCACGTCATTAAACGCGCGGCACGCGGCTGTCAAAATGCAGCGCGTCCTCGAGTTGCTTCCCGAGTGGTTGTCGAAGTGGCGGTTATCTGTGAACGTGGGTAAGACAAAGGCGCTATTGGTCAGGTGCGCCCACCTCCCACCACCCCTAAGGCTGCAGGGGCTGGACATCGAGTGGACCCCTGGGCGAAATACCTGGGGGTGACCATCGATCGGAGGCTCACCGTGGGTAGCCATGTTAAACAGGTTGTCGCTAAGGGTAGGGCAGTGCGCGCAATGCTCAATCCAGTGCTCTCATCTCGACTCCCGCTGCGAGTCAAGCTGGGCTGGTATATAAAACTTATATACGCCCAGTATTGACATACGCCGCCCCAGCCTGGCCCGCCCTCACTAGCGAGTCAAATAAGAAACGTATCCGTACGCAGCAAAATCAGACGCTGCGTCGGATAACGGATGCCCCTCGCTACGTGAGGACCGATATAATCGCGCGGGATCTCAAGATTGGGATTTGGGGGCTGAGTCACCCGCGTCCGTAGGAGAGTTACCCTTATTGCTGTTACCCTACACGTGGTCCCCGGGTGGTGCTAATCAGGTGACACTACTGGTGGTAGGCTTCGGCCGAAGGCTTTTGACTACCCACCGGGCAAAGATGTAACGCCAAGCGGCCTAGCCGTGTTCCGGTACGATGCTCGATGTAGCCACTAGAGGAGTTGGGTCGAGATAGTTGTTCCACTGCAGGCTGACCAGCCTGACTCGCGCTGTTATGGAAGTATCGGGAGACTAGTCACGGAGGGTAGCGGGATCCGAGGCACGGTGCGCTGTTGGTCGACCGCAGGTAGTTGGGGGCCCAAGTAGTGAGCCACCCACACACGAAAGGCTGCCCCGCCAACTGTCGAAAAATCCCGGCATGCCCCATCGTGCTGGTTGGTGACCAGATGGAGAGGGCCCGATGGAGATTCCGGGGGGGCTCGGGCGTCCCCGAAAGTTCCCCAAAGTTTCTGCGGCATTCTAAATGCCTGTTCAGATTATAAATTGGGGATGGGGCTCGAAACATCTACTGATTGCGTGATGGGTCAGCCTGAGGTATTTGATTATAATTTGTGAGTGCGTTACTACAGCCAGATAATGTCAAAAATCATCTTCTAAGTACAATAGATAATTAGATATACAGCTTCTGTAATTGGTAAGCAGATTTATTAATTTGGTAAGCTGATAGTTTTTTAATTATTTGATAAAAACAGTTCCGGCTGGAGTAACGTTACCGCAGCCAGATCTTTTGTTTTCTAACGGGTATGTTGAAATAAATGTTATCTAAATAATTAGATATCAATTTGAAATAAATGGTACAACTTAATTTGTATGTATATTTGCTATGGTTGCGAAGATATTTAAAATCCTGCTGTGGTAACGTTTGCACGATTGATGGATCTCAGAATTGACTAAACGGATGATTATAATTTTTCTACATGACATCTGGCTAATTAGTTATAATTTGTTACGCAATAAAAAAATCCACGATAATGCACCGTTTTGAAGTTATTTTAGTAAATAGAAATATGCTTTAATAGGTCCTAGCACTTCCAATAAGCGGTCCGAAGACTAACTTGAAACGTTATTATATAGCTTATTACTGCCTTTAAATGGTACTGAAGTTTAATTAGTATCCTATAAGTAATTAAAAAGTTATGAAGAAACTTCAATTTGTTCCGGCCACGGCGCGCAGCTGAGTTTTTTGAAGACCGATTAACCGAATTTCCTGTAGTGGTGGTAACTGAATCTTATATCAATAATTAGATATATAGTTCAATTATATACCTGTGAAATATCAGATTTGTACACTAATTAATTAACGAGATAATCGAAAAACAATACTTATATGTGGTAACCCGACCAAATCTAGAATGTTACAAAAAAGCGGCCATGCAATACATTTTACCAACCTTCTATAATTATTAGCATAATTGTCCTCAAAAGTTGGTACAGTCACGAATGAAATTTGTTTGATTGAAAAATTAAACCTACCATACTAAACGTTTAAATAAATTTAAAATTGCTCAAAGTAAGTGTCTACTATGCCATTCTTCATATATCTACCTACCTACGTTTAACCATTCTGTCGAGGTAGGTAGGTACCTACTTACTATTTACAAGGAAGAAATTGCGCCTAATTAGTTTTTATTTAATTTTATAATAGTGTTTAGGTAAAGGAATTTATTATTATATTTAAAATATCACATAATAACGATACATGGTATCGTTAGATTAAGGTGAGTATTTATATGTAATATGGGCACCGTAGCTTTAAAAAAATCCTGTAACAAATTATTGTAAAATGAGATTAGAAAAAACAATAGAACCTACCTACTGTATATATAATATGTTAGTACTTACTGCACTGTGATGTTATTACATTTTATTATTGTTATGTGTTTTTTTACAATAAAACTTAATTTTAAATATGGCTACAACTATTTTACTTTAACTTATTCGGAACGCTAAGCACGACACAACACAACATTGCCCGAAAGGATGGTCATAACCTCGAGCAGCTGATGATCACTGGCAAGAGGCCGAGGGTCATCAGAGCCGAGCCCGATCAGATGGTCTGACCATATACGTGCAATGCTGAGAACCAAGCTGCACGATGCACTCCACGTTGCCAAGGACAAACACAGATGGAGAATCATCGTCAGAGAAAAGTTGGTCTCCTAGCTGTCACGGGAATCACGAACCTCAGTAATGAGGAACACGATGCGAAGAGGAGGAAGCACAAAGCAGTGTAAATAGTGAAGGTGTTTATCAGTACTTAATTTTAATTTCAGATAAGCAAGCAACGTTGCATATAATTCCATTAAAACATACCTGTGATTATTTTTGAAATTAATTTATATACTTACTTACCATAATTAATATCTGCATAAAATTATCATCATCTACATAAGTAGGTACTCCATATTTTTTATTTGGCATAAATATTTTTGAAATTAATATTCTATCTGTAGAAACAAAAATATTTAATTATAACTATGTTTTACTTTACCACTTGTGTACCCGTCTGTACCAAACACGTATTATTCTAACGTATTATCCTGTAAGTTGTAGAAGGTTGGTATAATGTATTGCGCGGCCGCTTTTTTATAACATTCTAGATTTGGTCAGGTTACCACGCATAAGTATTGTTTTTCGATTATCTCGTTAATTAATTAGTGTACAAGTCTGATATTTCACAAGTATAGAATTTAACTATATATCTAATTATTGATATAAGATTCAGTTACCACAACTATAGGAAATTCGGTTAATCGGTCTTCAAAAAACTCAGCTGCGCGCCGTGGCCGGAACAAATTGAAGTTTCATCATAACTTTTTAATTACTTATAGGATACTAATTAAACTTCAGTACCATTTGTAGGCAGTAATTACCTATATAATAACGTTACAAGTTAGTCTTTGGACCGCTTATTGGAAGTGCTAGCATATTTCTATTTACTAAAATAACTTCAAAACGGTGCATTATTGTGGATTTTTTTATTGCGTAACAAATTATAACTAATTAGCCAGATGTCATGTACACAAATTATAATCATCCGTTTAGTCAATTCCGAGATCCAGCAATCGTGCAAACGTTACCACAGCAGGATTTTAAATATCTTCGCAACCATAGCAAATATACATACAAATTAAGTTGTACCATTTATTTCAAATTGATATCTAATTATTTAGATAACATTTATTTCAACATACCCGTTAGAAAACAAAAGATCTGGCTGCGGTAACGTTACTCCAGCCGGAACTGTTTTTATCAAATAATTAAAAAACTATCAGCTTACCAAATTAATAAATCTGCTTACCAATTACAGAAGCTGTATATCTAATTATCTATTGTACTTAGAAGGCAATTTTTTACATTATCTGGCTGTAGTAACGCACTCATAATTTGTTGAGTGAGTGAGTTTCCATTGCCAGGGTCTTGATGGCATTACGGGTTGTGTAAATTGTGGACTTGACGGTCCAGGCATGTTAAAGTTTGTAGGCCTAAGTGGATTCATATTTAACCATTTAGGGGGTAATCTAGGTACTAGAGATTGGAGTTGCGCCTTCCTATCTAGACCGTGAACTCTACGATGTTGCATATATAGAGTATTTTGCTCCTCATGTATATACTCCAGGGCCTTCTCAATACTCTTCGGTCCCATACAACGGACTTGCGAACCTAACGGGTCATTTAAGCCACGTAAATATATAAGTATGTAAAGCTGTACCTATTTGTAAAGATCTTGCAACGCGTTGATGCTAAAAAGGATCAACTGTCTGGTGTAATTAGACATACGTCATTATTGTACTGAATAGGTTTTGGCAGCGCTCATAAAACTATTGTGGAGTGCCAAACCCCTGAGTAAGTAAAGCGAGGTCGTTGTAAAGCGCGGTTTCGACATGCTGGTCAGAGTAATTATTTATTAGCACTTTGCGAATACCTGCCCAGCCTATAAGAATCCCGTTTGAATTAATTAATCGAGCTGCATGTCCTGTCACCTTATTAAGGATACCGTTCATGAAAGCCATTTCATGGAGCTTTTTAGATGGGTCCTCAAGTAACAAATTCGTCTACAAGTTGATCGCATAAATGTGCAAATCAAGTCAACACATTTACATTCCCATCAAACTCTGGGACTAGCCCAAGGGCCTTTAAAATTCTATCTAAATTTGACACCCTAAGCTTCAGAGTTATCTGAATTAAAACTAGAGTTAAAACTTAAATCCCTTTTTGAGTCCTGTACACCTGTTCTGTGTGTTTTATCATTACTGCTTACCCTACTGTATTTCGATTCACGTGGATAGAAAATCTTGACTACTTTTTAGGGTTCCGTACCCAAAGGGTAAAAAACGAAACCCTATTACTGAGACTTCGCGGTCCGTCTGTCTGTCTGTCTGTCTGTCTGTCACCAGGCTGTATCTCAAGAAGCGTGATAGTTAGACAGTTGAAATTTTCACAGATGATGTATTTCTGTTGCCACATACTAAAAACAGAATAAAATAAATATTTAAGTGGGGCTCTCATACAACAAACGTGATTTTTTGTCGTTTTTTTGCGATAATGGTACGGAACCCGTGCGCGAGTCCGACTCGCACTTGGCCGGTTTTTTATCTTTCACATCACATCATCAGCCTATTAATGTTCTCACTGCTGTAACACAGACCTCCTCTCTGTGAGAGGGAGGGTTTTTATCTATATCATCAATATTATAAAGAGGAAAGATTTTTTGTTTGTACCTAATAGGCCCCGGAACTACTGGACCGATTTTAAATATCTTTCACCTACGAAAAGCTACATTATTCCCGAGTAACTTAGGGGAAAATTTTGACGTGAGCGAAGTCGCGGGGATCAGCTAGTTTAGAAAGAAGAAAGAAAGAAGAAAGAAAATTCATTTATTTGCCACAAGCCACTAGAGCACACAATATAAAAAAAAGAAAAACAAAAAGAAAACTTAAAACTAACACGGTAACAACAGTAAAAAAGAGAAAAAACAATATAAATATGAAATTGTGTGTCCCACGGCTGCGCCAAATAGGACCAGTTCAGCAAAATGTCGCGCAACTAGTGCCCGACGCTGGTTTTCAACTGGACCTGTGACTGTGACGTGACGGACGTAAAGCAGTTTTATAGTGACATAATATGTATGTAAAAAGTACTTATATAAAAGATAAAAAAGATGTGTAAATTACAATATAAAAGTAACAGATACACCACATATGAATAGACAAGGTGAGTGTGACAGGAAATGAGATGAGGGTAGGAAGGCTAATACGTCATATTATTGAGGCATTCAGTGCGGCCATATCCAGTTTACGTTGAGCTTCCACCAGATACTGCCGTAAACGTCTTCTAAATGTGCCTATTGTGTTGGTTGTTCTGATCGTTGGTGGAATTTTATTCCAAACTTTGGAAGCCGCATAACGAAAACTGCCTCTGAACGCTGCTGTATTATGCGATTGCGTCGAGAGTTGCTGCGAGCATTGCCTTCTCCCACATTCTCGTCTACTCGTTATCCAACCTAGTTTATTATATAAATAGTTCGGTTTTTTATATTTAACAACACCAAACAAAAGGCATGCCAAGTGTAGTTTACTCTATATATTAAACACAATGAACGATGCTATACGAATCTATGCCTTGCTTTGCCTTTAATATTTCTTGAGTACCGATAACTACAGAAATATCTACCTACATTTTGTACCTACATGTGTCGCTCGGGTGAAATGTTATCATAATAGTCACATGTCACCCGAGCGAAGCCGCGTTTTCTAACTAAACTAAACTAAATTTATGAACTAACTAACAAAAATGTACAATACTAACATAGAATTTAACTTTTTCCTCTGCACAAAATAATAGACTTTTAATTTTATTTATTAATACTTTGGCTGGAGTTTTATTTGCTTTGGCTGCAAAAGAAAATAGAGGTAGATATACAATATAATTCATATTAATGTTTTTTTTTATACCCGACCGCGCGGCGCAAAGAAGGATAATATGCTTATCAGCCTATGTATTTCCTATAGCGAGACGTCAGTTGTGAACCAGCTTCTGATAAACCCAAGGTAGATCGTGCCTATTATTTTTTAATTAATTATCACTGGAAGTAACCTAATTAACCGTTAATAAGTTAATAAAAAAATAGTGTATTTCATCGATGTACAGTTACGGTCTTCTACAGCTGTCCAAGGTTACACTTTGCACTTGTACTATCTATCTCCACTTTCTATGCAAAATAGTCTTTTCACGCGGCTAAGCTCGTGTCACATGCATTTTCCGGCATGAAACTTGACACTTGAATTTGTCACTCAGTGAAAGTGTTACTTCCTATCAGTTTATTAAATTGTGTAATATGATAAGCACCTTCAGAGTTTTTTATTAGGTGTTGTAAACAAGTAAATTATTCACAATATATCATGTTATAGTTTTGGGTCAGTCATTCCTATAGTTTGTACTCCCAAGGGTCTATGGCAAAGAAAAATAAAATCGCAGGAGTACGTGACGAGATCAAGAGGGATTATTATATAGGGTGTAACCAAAAGGAGCGATCATAATGACTGCTTCTGCCCATGTATAAGAACAACTTTCTCCAAGTAAGTAATAATCAAAATAAACAATCTAAAAAAAACTCTCAAAATTCTGGTCACGTGACTTCATATTTGTATGGAAAATATATATTTTTTACACCCTGTCCTGGCCTCTTATTCAGATCAACTAAGTAATTGTAAACATTCAAAACTATACAGAGTGGCCAAAAAGTCGTGGATCAAATGCAACTAGGAGTTAGATGGGGTCATCAGCTGCAAAAAAAAATTCTACGGGCGGTCCTTAAGGTCAACCCCTGCTGAGTTATAATTTATTTTGTGTTTTTATGAGAAAATTGAATTTTTACTAATTCTTATTAAAATTTGAAAAAATCTACATTCTGTATCTTTTTTATAATTTTCACTAGATTGGTACTGATGAGTCCTCGCGTTAGACATGCTATTTATGGTTGTTTATTGGGTGTGTTGAAGATAATATTAAGTATTACGATTTTTTTTTCTTATCTCATAACTTTTTATACTCAGTTCATTATATCCGACCATTCCTAAGACAAATAGTGTTGGATACATCAACGGATAAAATGGATACACCCCGTATTCCCTCTTATATTTATATTGATAAATTTATTCTGTACGCGCTCCAACATGAGACTATATTTAATTTCATGCGGAGCCCAGATAACTGCATTACATTCTAATTGGTTCCTTACCAAAGAATTATACAATGCCGTTATAGCCTTCTTATTTGTGAAATCTTTAACCATTCTCAAGACAAATCCTATATGCTTTTTTGCATACCTTAACTATATGGTCACGAAACGATAGCCCATTGGTGAAACAGACACCCAAGTCCCTCCCTTCGTTGACTAGTCATCAGTACCCCGTCCACCGTGTAACTATGCGTAATGGGCGTGTGCGCGTGAGAAATTTATGGTCACACACTTAGATGTGTTAAACTGCAGGCGATTACTCTTGCTCCAAGTTACTACTCTGTCTATATCTCTCTGCAGTCTTTCACAGTCATCCATGTTCGTTATGCTGGTGGGGGAGCGTGAACACATACATGGTCAGATCGGTGTTGCAGAGGACACAGAGGCCCGCACTCATCCTTCTAAAGAAGGCCTATCGGTCCGTCAGCACAGCGGCACTACCTGTCTTGGCGGGAGTGTTGCCGGCCGAACTCGAGGTGGCTCGTGCGGGCATGATCGATGACATCCGCCACCTACCTAGGGATGCATTCAGGACAGGGAGAAGGGTCATCGCGGACGATGCTGTAGCCAAATGGCAGCAGAGATGGGAAGAGGAGAACAGGGGTAGGGAGCTTAATCCGTACTTCCCGAACGTGGTGGCAAGACTCAAGGCGACTTGGGTCGAGCCGGACTATCAAATCTCGCAGATCCTGACCGGGCATGGATGCTTCCGAAAGAGATTCCATGAGATGAAGTTATGTGAGGTTAGCGTGTGCTACTGCGGAGAGGAAGACGAATGTTCGGACCAAATATTGTGGAGATGCCCCATGTATGACGATCTGCGACGAGAGATGATGGATGGGATCAGTCGCACGGAGGAAAGACCAGTCTACTACGGGGATCTCGTAGCCTCGGAGGCCATCTTCCGGCGGTTCTGGGACTTTTCTCATGGCTGTCATGCCATAAGGAGCAGTCTGGAGGACGAGAGGAGTGAAGAAGATTAGGTTAAAAGATAAAAAAAAGAAAGATAAATATGGTATAATATTGGAAGGGAATAAAAAAATGAAAAGATAATTAAGGTATAACAATAAGTATACAAAAGAAAAAAATAAGAAAAATGTATATTGAATGATAAAAGGAAAAAAAGAAATGGAATATAAGAGACTGTGAATTGATGGAAAAATATAAGTAAGAGTAATGATAGGAAATTACTTTTATTTTATTTGTATAATTTATTTGTATTGCTTGCTATTGTCTGACTTTGTTTCTTTTTATTGTGTTTATTATGTATGTGTATATATTGGTTTTTCGCTCGGCATCTCTCACCAGTTGAGGGTAAGGTACCCGACAGGCAGCGAAGGCCGGATCCGACGCTAGTGGCCGCCCCAGAATGAGGAGAAAGGCACAAAGGGGACAGGACGAGATTTGTAAAGGAGTCAAGAAGCGACTGCGGTGATAGCACGCCTATTTGGCGGGCTATGTCCGCAGCCGACTCCTTGAGATTCAGGCCATATCACAAGATGTCGGTGGGGCCATGGATGGTTGGTGGGATTGCTCCATAGATACCTCATATCCATTCTCATCAACAAAATAATGATTTAATCAAAAATTATAATTTCATATTGTTGTTAGCTATTGCGAATCAGCCCGTGGCTAATACTTTATCTGAATTATAGCTTATCAAACAATTAAAAGGGACATAGAATTATAATCAAATAATTAATTTTATGAAACCTTTTTTTAATTCCAATTTCCCAATCAATTATATAAACGGATCTGTTATATTTCTGGTGAATCTTGAGCCAAGCTACCCGTCACTGTGAGATGACGTGAAATCAAAAGACCTGCGCTACTATGAACCTAATTTTATGTAAGATTTTTGTTTTTAATACCTAAATTTGTAGCCTTTCATAATTATCATCTGATACATCTAACACATACATTATTTTCTACCCAAAAATGTAATATGGGTACAAACGAGAGAAAGTAGTATGGCTGGGTGGAATACAACCCAAAGACATATGGTGACTGCTCCCGATTTATTTGCTTCACTAGTGAAAAGCTGTGTCTCACCCTCCTCTAATGAAGCAGGCACATATCGCCGGCCCCGGGCAATAAAGCGGTAATCGCCGGTTACGCCGTTTTTAATGTTATTTGATTTTTGGCTTCTCTGAGTATCAATCTATCACTCCAGTTTTTTTCGGCTTTTATTATTAATATTCCTTCAGAATAAATGGCAATAACGACTTTATTGCATGGGAAATTCTCTTATGACTAAGTTATGTATTATTGCATTACTCTAAGAAACATAACACAAACAACCAGTAAACATCTTTACACTAAATTTGCAAACGATGAGAAACAGTAATATATTTAACCACGTTTTTGAAAATAAGCATATTATATCAATAAACTGTAAACACTTAATACAAAGTATTCACGAGAGATTTTATTCTGTACGAGCTATTACGCCTTTCTTCCCGTAAATTTATTGTAGCCCCGGCGACGTATTGTCATGTTGCGCTGAACGAAATACGCAGAAAGGTTGGGGTTGTAAAGATAAGATGTAGAAATTCTCTTCATGAAGCTGAAACTTGGCAGATGGGTAGTTTAATCATCTTCATGAACTGCCTGCCCCTGCCCCATGTTACTTGGGATCAACGCAACACGTTTTCTTCTTCCATACAGTCCTGTCCCCCGTCACGCCATCACTGACTCCCTTTTATATCACTCCTCACACAATCCGTCTATCTTTTCTTTGGCCGTTTCCGCCATTTCATCCATCCCGAGTTGATTTGGTGCGTAACATCTCGGTCTATCTCACCATCCCCTTGGACAAGCGACCCTAGGTACCGGAAGTTGGAGCACGTCGGTATGGGTGTTCCAACGACAGCTATAGGCACGGAACTCGAGAGATCACCAGAACCACAGAACAAGTATTCTGTTTTATTTCTGCTCAATTTCAAGCCCTGTGCCAGCCCTTCACTCTCTTGTCTGTGCCACCAAACCTCCAATCTGGACCTCTAGGCCACTCTCGGCAACCAGCACAATATCGTCGGCAAACACCAGGGAGCCTCTTCCTTTATGTCCGACGTCTGAGCGTCCATTATCATCAGAATGAGGTAAGGACTGAGATCCGACCCTTGGTGCAAGTCGACTGCCACACTGAAGCTGTCAGTAGTGCCCATTGTAGATCGGACTGGGGGACTGCATCGACTGTACATCCCTCGGACTAACTGTACATACTTCCCAGGTAAACCTTCTTCTTAAAGGCCCACCACAAAACATCACGGGGCACCCACTAGTATGCCTTCTCGAGATCAATGAACACCATGTGCAAGTTTTTATTTGCACCTCTGTATTTCTCGCACAACTGGCGGATTGCGAAAATGGCATCCGTTGTACTCCGACCAGGCATAAAACCGAATTGGTTATGCGATATTTCACTCTCTTCTCTCAGCCGCCTTTCAATAACTTTCTCCCAAGCTTTCATACTATGTGACATTAGCTTTATTCCTCTATAGTTGTTGCAATCTAGCACATCACCTTCGTTTTTAAAGATGGTCACCAGTGAACTATTGCACCATTCATCAGGTATAGCTTCTTCCCGTAACAAATTATTGAAGAATAAAGCTTACCACGACCATCCATCGAAGCGCACTTTCTTGCATACTTCAACTGGTATCCCGTCCAGACTAACTGCCTCACCATTCTTCATTCCATTTACTGCTATTCTTAATTCTTCTATACTAGCTATTCTCACTAACCCCTCATTCACAGGTTTATTTTCTAACATACCACTCCAGTTATTTTCCTCATTCATCAGTTTCTCAAAGTATTTCTTCCACCTATCCTTAATTTTTTCATCATCAGAAAGAATCATTCCAGCCTCATCTTTTATACATATTATCTGACAGACATCTCCCGCCCTTTTCTCCCTAGCTCTAGCAAGCCGGTATAGATCCTTTTGGCCTGCTTGACTATCCAGCGCGTGTTAGCAAAGAAAAGATATTTGTACATTCCAACTTCCCAATCAATAGCAATAGCAAAACTAAGTAGTAATAATTATTAACCACAGCTCGAGGGTGTAAGGTAGCAGAGGTGCATTTGAAAAACCATGGTACACCCACGACCAGCTATACATAGCACATGCCCGTATGTCCAGGGCCCAGAATGTATTAGCGCCAAATGGAAGGACATAATACATAGTATAAAACATTGTACCCATGTGTAGCGTCCTAAAATGTTGTGCCTTTGATTAACGGCATAATTAAGGAATGTCAATTACCTGCAGATACAATTTAAGACAGAGTGGTATCCTCAATTGGCGGGCAAGCCGAACCTATGATTCTGTAGATTTTTTTCCCTTTTTTAAGTATTTAACATCTACCTGTTATTGAATTCTTTTATATTAATTTAACGATTAACTTATTTAATTCTAGACGTTGGTCACTACCAACATTTAAAATTAAATAAGTTAAGCCGTTAAATTATGTTAATGCTTCCTGTACCTGGATATACTATACAGGCTGAGTTTTCCAAGCGGGCGTGGATGGTCAAATCAGACACTATGAAGAATAGCGAAAACACTCAAAGGGACACACGGGGCTGATTTTGATGAAAACTAAAACTGCAACACTGAATATTGCTCTCTCCTGTATATCGACAACCAGAATTGTAGTTAATAAAAATTATATGAATTTATTCAAGTTAAAGTAGCATAATGTTTTTAATTTTTTAAGGATTTGTCTGTTTTATTTTTGTTTGCAAAGTTTAATACTTAGTACAAATTAACAAAAAATAAAAAATTAATAAAATTCTGTTTAAAATGAATAAAAATAAAAAAAAAATACAATATAAGCTCAGTCTCTTACGATGGTTACATAAAAATATGTTTCATTGATAGTATTCTAAAATAGCAATTAGTGCATGATACAGCTAAGCTTTGGCTATAAAATTTCCCTGAAAAAGGTCGTAATCGGCCATTACGCTCGAGATCTAAAGTGGAAATTACGTCGTATTACATACTTACATTCCTAAATTTCAGTGGTCGGTGTGTCTAAAAAGTTGTTAATGATGTTACAATTTAAACGGTATCTAGACGATAATTTGTATTATACATTTTCTTAATTATTTCTTTAATTTTATATACCATTACAATTATTTTTAAATGGTTAAATTGGTAAAAAAAATAGCTTTCATTTGACATATTAAACTCCTGTTTTGGATCACTTTACGCTGAAATATAAATAAATTAGCTTCTTTTATTTCTCCTGTAAAATTTGATTTTTGATATTACCGCTGTATTGCCCGGGGCCAGCGATATGTCCTATATCCACATTGATGCAACAAGGGCAATCAATCACAAAAACCCCTATCCAGTTTAAAAGCATCACTTTGAAGGAATATTCCCGTAATGGTCTTTCGTTTGAAAATTCTTTTTTCATTATATCAGCGTCTGAAGTGGTGGCTGGATAGGGGCCCAGCACATAAATTATATGTCCATCGTTACATACCATTAAAAATGGTTTCATGATATTGCGATATTTGTTCATGCTCTTTTTTTTTTTGGTATACATAATTCGAATTCTTTTTAATGTAACAATATGTTTCATCAAATATTACTGTTGTGATATCAGTGAAACGGCCGAGTGCTAGACAACAACTGGTTTTATTCCTGGTTTTATCTACCTTCAAACATCACAAACACTACTACATCTTCCCCAATAATTGGGTTTCTATAAACCTAGTTCATTTACAATTATTTCATTATGAACACCTACACTCATCCTTTTTCTTGTAGTTTTTAGTTAAGTTTAGTATTACATAGCTACATAATATTGTTGAAAGGAATTAATTTTCTATTATTTTACAACAGTATTATGAGTAACTTAACACTAATTAATTTGGTTTCATAAAAAAAATACAATATATTTCTAAGAAAATCAAACCAAGTGTATTAATACCATATAGTTTTTGAATATAATAAGCGAACAGTTGTTACAAATAAAATACCAAAATTTTATGAGCACAAGTTTAGCTATAATTACATGCAAGTTATGTGATTAGTTCACTAATTACGATATTATTGTTTAGCTAGCTTTTGTTGACCTGCTACTTTAGCTTTTCGAACGTGTTTTGTGATGAGCAGTGGGGGTGTGGATTCTCTTGTAGCTGTTGCTAGGTTGTTACTGTTATACTCAGTACCTATATCTACTTTAAGTTCCTCAGTCCCACACGCATCACTGAACTCGCCTAATGAACTCTGCTCATCCTGTGACTCATTCTCACCTGTTGCACATTTTATTAGGTGACGCCGATTTCGTCTATATCTAGCACCTACTTTGGTTTGTACAAAATACGAACGTGGAGTGTCCGCTTGGCCAATCACAGTAGCCCTTCCTCTAGTCTTACCATCAATGTATATGACAGAATCACCTGTTTTCAGATCTGGTAAAACCTTACAGTGTTTGTCATACGTCATTTTAGACTTGTTTTGTTTGTTAATCATAGTTTTATACTCTAACGGGTTGATTGGGTGTGGCTCTAACAGTTTGTGGTGAACTGGTAATTGACATCGCAGCCTACGGCCCATTAATAGTTGAGCAGGAGAACTCAAACCATCCCGGGGTGTGATTTTAATAGTAACTGTTTTACAGTTTGTACCGTACGTTCACTTTTCCCATTCGATTGTGGATAGTTTGGCGACGAGGTCACGTGATCAAATCCCCATTCTTGTGCAAATTGTTAAAACTTACGACTGGTTTATTGAGTACCATTGTCACTTATGAAGATTTTCGGGATTCCGTGTCGTGAAAACACCTCTTTAGTCTTTTCTATGACAGACTCAGTAGTAATATTATTCAGTTTACAGACTTCTACGTAATTGGAATAATAATCTACAATGATTATATAATATTTCTTTTTAAGTTAAAAAATATCTGATCCTACTTTAAACCATGGTAGCTTTGGAATCTCGATTGGCAGCATGGGTTCTTTTGTTGGGGCGTTTGAGTACTCCTGACAAACTTTACAACGTTTCACATATAACTCAATATCCCGCGACATATGCGGCCAAAACATTACCTGCCTCGCTCGCCGCTTGCTTTTGTACATCATTGACTATAAATAGCTCATCCTTTATTGACCAATATTCCTTAACGTTGTTCGCGACATCATATTTTTATCTGGCCACCCTTTAGTCACGTACTTTGAGAGTGCGCTTAATTCTTCGTCTTTTTTAGTTTCTCTCTTAATAAGCGTAAGCTTATCATTTGATATTGGAATATTTTTTATGGTCATTTGCACTTGGTACAAAATGTTCTTACTCACTTCATCGCTGTGTAAGTCGGGTAGGGGCGAGCGAGATAGCATGTCAGGGATATACATGTATTTGCCGGGAACATAATTCACTATCAAATTATATCCCTGAATTCTAAGCATCATTCGTTGTAGACGTGCTGGGACAGACATGAGCGGTTTTTTAAAAATACTTTGCAATGGTTTGTGGTCCGAATCTACTACAACACCTTGTTGGTCGTAAATATACTGGTGGAACCTCTCGCACGCGAACACTATGGCCAACAGCTCTTTTTCGATCTGTGCATATCTCTTTTGTGTGTCGGTGAGCGTATGTGACGCGTATTCGACGGGGCGGCCGTCCTGTAGGAGCACGGCCCCGAGGGCGGCACTGGACGCGTCAACCGCCAGCCGTACCGGACGCCGCGGGTCGTATAGCGCTAACACGCCGGCCTCTGTAACGCACTTTTTCAATCTCTCGAACGCCCTGCGTTCACTTTCATCCCAACGCCACTAGTTTTCTTTTTTTAATAAATTAGTGGAATTGCTATTTCCGAGTACTTAGGAATGAATTTGGACAGATAATTCACGGCCCCTAAAAATCTCTCTAGACTCTTCCTATCGTTAGGGGCAGATATTTCTTTAATGGCTTTAATTTTATTGTAGTCCGGCCTCATACCGTTAGCGTCAAACACGTGTCCTAAATACGTCACTTCCTTCACACAAATTTTACATTTATTTTTGTTAAATTTTAGGTTTATTTCCCTCGCCCTATCTAACAATTTTTTTAACCTTTCATCGTGTATTTCTTTAGTGGGTCCCTATATTATAATATCATCAATATAATTCTCTACCCCCTCCAAATCTTCTAATAGTTGACGCACTTTTGCATGAAAATCTTCTGACGCACAGTTTATTCCAAAAGGTAGTCTCAAAAATTGAAATCTACCGAACGGTGATGCAAATGTGCACAAGTCGGCGCTCTCTTCATCCAGTTGCACGGCCCAGAACCCTGAATTGGCGTCTAGTACCGAGAAGTACCTCGCGCCGTGCAGGCGCGCCGCCAGCTCCGCCAGCGTTGGCAGGTGGAAGTGCGCGCGCTGCACCGCGCGATTTAACTCTCGTGGGTCCAGGCACACTCTTATACCACCGTCTTTCTTAGCCACTAATACTAATGCATGTACCCACTGCGTGGGGTGTTCACTCACCTTCCTGATGATGCCCTTCTGCTCCATTGTTTTCAACTCGTCCAGCAGCTGATCGCGTTGACCGTGAGGTACCTTTCTAGACGCGCATATCGCAGGTGGAACTGATTTGTCGATTACTATATGATATTTACCTGGCAAACAACCTACCCCTTTAAATAAATCATTGTAGTTAGCCATGTTCATTGTTCTAATGCGCTTTACTAAGCCCATAGTTTCGCACGATTTCCGTCCCGGCACACTACTACAAAGCTTGTCAAATTATGGCGCTATGGCAAATTTAAGTTCATAAATAACTCCCTTATACGACCATGGCAAAATACATGTTCCCTTAATTGGTATTAATTACATCATGCGTGTACGATAACAACGGTACATTTTGTTTGGTTATCATATTATCGGTAAAGCCTAACTCTAAAAATCTCTTATATGCTAATACGTTGCAGTCCGCTCCCGTATCTAGCTTAAATTTTTCACTTCCGTTTTCGCACAATAACACTTGAAACCAGTTCTCTGAACTAGTTTTATTATTTTCAATGGACGAGATATATAACTCTTCCTCTTTGTCGGACTCATCGTCCTGATATTCCCGATAAACACTTAATACAAAGTATTCACGAGAGATTTTATTCTGTACGAGCTATTACGCCTTTCTTCCCGTAAATTTATTGTAGCCCCGGCGACGTATTGTCATGTTGCGCTGAACGAAATACGCAGAAAGGTTGGGGTTGTAAAGATAAGATGTAGAAATTCTCTTCATGAAGCTGAAACTTGGCAGATGGGTAGTTTAATCATCTTCATGAACTGCCTGCCCCTGCCCCATGTTACTTGGGATCAACGCAACACGTTTTCTTCTTCCATACAGTCCTGTCCCCCGTCACGCCATCACTGACTCCCTTTTATATCACTCCTCACACAATCCGTCTATCTTTTCTTTGGCCGTTTCCGCCATTTCATCCATCCCGAGTTGATTTGGTGCGTAACATCTCGGTCTATCTCACCATCCCCTTGGACAAGCGACCCTAGGTACCGGAAGTTGGAGCACGTCGGTATGGGTGTTCCAACGACAGCTATAGGCACGGAACTCGAGAGATCACCAGAATCACAGAACAAGTATTCTGTTTTATTTCTGCTCAATTTCAAGCCCTGTGCCAGCCCTTCACTCTCTTGTCTGTGCCACCAAACCTCCAATCTGGACCTCTAGGCCACTCTCGGCAACCAGCACAATATCGTCGGCAAACACCAGGGAGCCTCTTCCTTTATGTCCGACGTCTGAGCGTCCATTATCATCAGAATGAGGTAAGGACTGAGATCCGACCCTTGGTGCAAGTCGACTGCCACACTGAAGCTGTCAGTAGTGCCCATTGTAGATCGGACTGGGGGACTGCATCGACTGTACATCCCTCGGACTAACTGTACATACTTCCCAGGTAAACCTTCTTCTTAAAGGCCCACCACAAAACATCACGGGGCACCCACTAGTATGCCTTCTCGAGATCAATGAACACCATGTGCAAGTTTTTATTTGCACCTCTGTATTTCTCGCACAACTGGCGGATTGCGAAAATGGCATCCGTTGTACTCCGACCAGGCATAAAACCGAATTGGTTATGCGATATTTCACTCTCTTCTCTCAGCCGCCTTTCAATAACTTTCTCCCAAGCTTTCATACTATGTGACATTAGCTTTATTCCTCTATAGTTGTTGCAATCTAGCACATCACCTTCGTTTTTAAAGATGGTCACCAGTGAACTATTGCACCATTCATCAGGTATAGCTTCTTCCCGTAACAAATTATTGAAGAATAAAGCTTACCACGACCATCCATCGAAGCGCACTTTCTTGCATACTTCAACTGGTATCCCGTCCAGACTAACTGCCTCACCATTCTTCATTCCATTTACTGCTATTCTTAATTCTTCTATACTAGCTATTCTCACTAACCCCTCATTCACAGGTTTATTTTCTAACATACCACTCCAGTTATTTTCCTCATTCATCAGTTTCTCAAAGTATTTCTTCCACCTATCCTTAATTTTTTCATCATCAGAAAGAATCATTCCAGCCTCATCTTTTATACATATTATCTGACAGACATCTCCCGCCCTTTTCTCCCTAGCTCTAGCAAGCCGGTATAGATCCTTTTGGCCTGCTTGACTATCCAGCGCGTGTTAGCAAAGAAAAGATATTTGTACATTCCAACTTCCCAATCAATAGCAATAGCAAAACTAAGTAGTAATAATTATTAACCACAGCTCGAGGGTGTAAGGTAGCAGAGGTGCATTTGAAAAACCATGGTACACCCACGACCAGCTATACATAGCACATGCCCGTATGTCCAGGGCCCAGAATGTATTAGCGCCAAATGGAAGGACATAATACATAGTATAAAACATTGTACCCATGTGTAGCGTCCTAAAATGTTGTGCCTTTGATTAACGGCATAATTAAGGAATGTCAATTACCTGCAGATACAATTTAAGACAGAGTGGTATCCTCAATTGGCGGGCAAGCCGAACCTATGATTCTGTAGATTTTTTTCCCTTTTTTAAGTATTTAACATCTACCTGTTATTGAATTCTTTTATATTAATTTAACGATTAACTTATTTAATTCTAGACGTTGGTCACTACCAACATTTAAAATTAAATAAGTTAAGCCGTTAAATTATGTTAATGCTTCCTGTACCTGGATATACTATACAGGCTGAGTTTTCCAAGCGGGCGTGGATGGTCAAATCAGACACTATGAAGAATAGCGAAAACACTCAAAGGGACACACGGGGCTGATTTTGATGAAAACTAAAACTGCAACACTGAATATTGCTCTCTCCTGTATATCGACAACCAGAATTGTAGTTAATAAAAATTATATGAATTTATTCAAGTTAAAGTAGCATAATGTTTTTAATTTTTTAAGGATTTGTCTGTTTTATTTTTGTTTGCAAAGTTTAATACTTAGTACAAATTAACAAAAAATAAAAAATTAATAAAATTCTGTTTAAAATGAATAAAAAAAAAAAAAAATACAATATAAGCTCAGTCTCTTACGATGGTTACATAAAAATATGTTTCATTGATAGTATTCTAAAATAGCAATTAGTGCATGATACAGCTAAGCTTTGGCTATAAAATTTCCCTGAAAAAGGTCGTAATCGGCCATTACGCTCGAGATCTAAAGTGGAAATTACGTCGTATTACATACTTACATTCCTAAATTTCAGTGGTCGGTGTGTCTAAAAAGTTGTTAATGATGTTACAATTTAAACGGTATCTAGACGATAATTTGTATTATACATTTTCTTAATTATTTCTTTAATTTTATATACCATTACAATTATTTTTAAATGGTTAAATTGGTAAAAAAAATAGCTTTCATTTGACATATTAAACTCCTGTTTTGGATCACTTTACGCTGAAATATAAATAAATTAGCTTCTTTTATTTCTCCTGTAAAATTTGATTTTTGATATTACCGCTGTATTGCCCGGGGCCAGCGATATGTCCTATATCCACATTGATGCAACAAGGGCAATCAATCACAAAAACCCCTATCCAGTTTAAAAGCATCACTTTGAAGGAATATTCCCGTAATGGTCTTTCGTTTGAAAATTCTTTTTTCATTATATCAGCGTCTGAAGTGGTGGCTGGATAGGGGCCCAGCACATAAATTATATGTCCATCGTTACATACCATTAAAAATGGTTTCATGATATTGCGATATTTGTTCATGCTCTTTTTTTTTTTGGTATACATAATTCGAATTCTTTTTAATGTAACAATATGTTTCATCAAATATTACTGTTGTGATATCAGTGAAACGGCCGAGTGCTAGACAACAACTGGTTTTATTCCTGGTTTTATCTACCTTCAAACATCACAAACACTACTACATCTTCCCCAATAATTGGGTTTCTATAAACCTAGTTCATTTACAATTATTTCATTATGAACACCTACACTCATCCTTTTTCTTGTAGTTTTTAGTTAAGTTTAGTATTACATAGCTACATAATATTGTTGAAAGGAATTAATTTTCTATTATTTTACAACAGTATTATGAGTAACTTAACACTAATTAATTTGGTTTCATAAAAAAAATACAATATATTTCTAAGAAAATCAAACCAAGTGTATTAATACCATATAGTTTTTGAATATAATAAGCGAACAGTTGTTACAAATAAAATACCAAAATTTTATGAGCACAAGTTTAGCTATAATTACATGCAAGTTATGTGATTAGTTCACTAATTACGATATTATTGTTTAGCTAGCTTTTGTTGACCTGCTACTTTAGCTTTTCGAACGTGTTTTGTGATGAGCAGTGGGGGTGTGGATTCTCTTGTAGCTGTTGCTAGGTTGTTACTGTTATACTCAGTACCTATATCTACTTTAAGTTCCTCAGTCCCACACGCATCACTGAACTCGCCTAATGAACTCTGCTCATCCTGTGACTCATTCTCACCTGTTGCACATTTTATTAGGTGACGCCGATTTCGTCTATATCTAGCACCTACTTTGGTTTGTACAAAATACGAACGTGGAGTGTCCGCTTGGCCAATCACAGTAGCCCTTCCTCTAGTCTTACCATCAATGTATATGACAGAATCACCTGTTTTCAGATCTGGTAAAACCTTACAGTGTTTGTCATACGTCATTTTAGACTTGTTTTGTTTGTTAATCATAGTTTTATACTCTAACGGGTTGATTGGGTGTGGCTCTAACAGTTTGTGGTGAACTGGTAATTGACATCGCAGCCTACGGCCCATTAATAGTTGAGCAGGAGAACTCAAACCATCCCGGGGTGTGATTTTAATAGTAACTGTTTTACAGTTTGTACCGTACGTTCACTTTTCCCATTCGATTGTGGATAGTTTGGCGACGAGGTCACGTGATCAAATCCCCATTCTTGTGCAAATTGTTAAAACTTACGACTGGTTTATTGAGTACCATTGTCACTTATGAAGATTTTCGGGATTCCGTGTCGTGAAAACACCTCTTTAGTCTTTTCTATGACAGACTCAGTAGTAATATTATTCAGTTTACAGACTTCTACGTAATTGGAATAATAATCTACAATGATTATATAATATTTCTTTTTAAGTTAAAAAATATCTGATCCTACTTTAAACCATGGTAGCTTTGGAATCTCGATTGGCAGCATGGGTTCTTTTGTTGGGGCGTTTGAGTACTCCTGACAAACTTTACAACGTTTCACATATAACTCAATATCCCGCGACATATGCGGCCAAAACATTACCTGCCTCGCTCGCCGCTTGCTTTTGTACATCATTGACTATAAATAGCTCATCCTTTATTGACCAATATTCCTTAACGTTGTTCGCGACATCATATTTTTATCTGGCCACCCTTTAGTCACGTACTTTGAGAGTGCGCTTAATTCTTCGTCTTTTTTAGTTTCTCTCTTAATAAGCGTAAGCTTATCATTTGATATTGGAATATTTTTTATGGTCATTTGCACTTGGTACAAAATGTTCTTACTCACTTCATCGCTGTGTAAGTCGGGTAGGGGCGAGCGAGATAGCATGTCAGGGATATACATGTATTTGCCGGGAACATAATTCACTATCAAATTATATCCCTGAATTCTAAGCATCATTCGTTGTAGACGTGCTGGGACAGACATGAGCGGTTTTTTAAAAATACTTTGCAATGGTTTGTGGTCCGAATCTACTACAACACCTTGTTGGTCGTAAATATACTGGTGGAACCTCTCGCACGCGAACACTATGGCCAACAGCTCTTTTTCGATCTGTGCATATCTCTTTTGTGTGTCGGTGAGCGTATGTGACGCGTATTCGACGGGGCGGCCGTCCTGTAGGAGCACGGCCCCGAGGGCGGCACTGGACGCGTCAACCGCCAGCCGTACCGGACGCCGCGGGTCGTATAGCGCTAACACGCCGGCCTCTGTAACGCACTTTTTCAATCTCTCGAACGCCCTGCGTTCACTTTCATCCCAACGCCACTAGTTTTCTTTTTTTAATAAATTAGTGGAATTGCTATTTCCGAGTACTTAGGAATGAATTTGGACAGATAATTCACGGCCCCTAAAAATCTCTCTAGACTCTTCCTATCGTTAGGGGCAGATATTTCTTTAATGGCTTTAATTTTATTGTAGTCCGGCCTCATACCGTTAGCGTCAAACACGTGTCCTAAATACGTCACTTCCTTCACACAAATTTTACATTTATTTTTGTTAAATTTTAGGTTTATTTCCCTCGCCCTATCTAACAATTTTTTTAACCTTTCATCGTGTATTTCTTTAGTGGGTCCCTATATTATAATATCATCAATATAATTCTCTACCCCCTCCAAATCTTCTAATAGTTGACGCACTTTTGCATGAAAATCTTCTGACGCACAGTTTATTCCAAAAGGTAGTCTCAAAAATTGAAATCTACCGAACGGTGATGCAAATGTGCACAAGTCGGCGCTCTCTTCATCCAGTTGCACGGCCCAGAACCCTGAATTGGCGTCTAGTACCGAGAAGTACCTCGCGCCGTGCAGGCGCGCCGCCAGCTCCGCCAGCGTTGGCAGGTGGAAGTGCGCGCGCTGCACCGCGCGATTTAACTCTCGTGGGTCCAGGCACACTCTTATACCACCGTCTTTCTTAGCCACTAATACTAATGCATGTACCCACTGCGTGGGGTGTTCACTCACCTTCCTGATGATGCCCTTCTGCTCCATTGTTTTCAACTCGTCCAGCAGCTGATCGCGTTGACCGTGAGGTACCTTTCTAGACGCGCATATCGCAGGTGGAACTGATTTGTCGATTACTATATGATATTTACCTGGCAAACAACCTACCCCTTTAAATAAATCATTGTAGTTAGCCATGTTCATTGTTCTAATGCGCTTTACTAAGCCCATAGTTTCGCACGATTTCCGTCCCGGCACACTACTACAAAGCTTGTCAAATTATGGCGCTATGGCAAATTTAAGTTCATAAATAACTCCCTTATACGACCATGGCAAAATACATGTTCCCTTAATTGGTATTAATTACATCATGCGTGTACGATAACAACGGTACATTTTGTTTGGTTATCATATTATCGGTAAAGCCTAACTCTAAAAATCTCTTATATGCTAATACGTTGCAGTCCGCTCCCGTATCTAGCTTAAATTTTTCACTTCCGTTTTCGCACAATAACACTTGAAACCAGTTCTCTGAACTAGTTTTATTATTTTCAATGGACGAGATATATAACTCTTCCTCTTTGTCGGACTCATCGTCCTGATATTCCCGATCTACCTTGTAAACATGTCGCACTTTGTCGTGGGAGTCGCGGGCTCCACTTTTATTATAAGATTTAAATGACTTACAAGCTCGCGCGAAGTAACCTTTATCCCCGCAAACAAAGCAGTCAGAAAACAGCGCTGGGCACCGACCCTCAGGACATCGCGCGTGGCCGCACCCGCTGCACGGCTGAGCACGGGTTGGCGGCGCGCGGATCTCACGGCGAGGCGGCACACGGCTCCGCGCCGCGCCGACACTCGCGCCTGGCCCAGGCCGCCTGCCGGCGCGCGGCGCCGCGCCGACCGCGCCCCGTCACTCCGTCGACGTGCACCACCTCCTTGCTCGTGCTCGCTCCCGTACCCGCACTGCACAATTGTCTGCCGCTTTCTTGAGAAACCTCTTCGGCTTGACACATTTTAATAGCTTTATCGAGTGTGAGCTCGTCACTCCGCAGTCCCTGACCGCGGCTAGTCGAATGCCACACACGATTCTGTCTTTGATTAAATCTTCTTCCAGCGTCGCGAATCCACAGCTTTTACTTAACAGACGCAGAGCCGTAACATATTGTAAAATCGATTCTCCATCTCGTTATATTCGGTTTTGTTCCAAAATAGGCATCGTATTTTTTTAACAATACGTTAACGTCATCGCGTTCTGCCTCGGTTTCGAAACTGAATGTTTGGTAAATATCGAAGCCGTCTGATCCAATTAAATTCACAAGCAGGCTTGCTTGAACACTGGAAGTCTCCGATTGCACTCCTGAAGCCTTCACAAATAACATGAATTGTTGCCGCCACTTTTTCCACGCATCGGCCCGACCCACCGGTCCACCGGTGGCGTCCATGTTTAATTCTGCGGGCGGCCTGGCGTGTTCCATCGCAAATCCCCGATTTACTTTAATGTCACGCGCAACACTTTTACACAACTCTTCTCGCGGCAAATGACCACTGTATTTATTGTTTCTCACACTTTTTACTCAGTATTTACGCCCCAAATAATTAAAACGCTGTCACCATGTTGTGATATCAGTGAAACGACCGAGTGCTAGACAACAACTGGTTTTATTCATCTACCTTCAAACATCATAAACACTACTACAATTACGATCGGCCTATCAACTCCCTCAAAGTTACCAAACAATGCATTAGGTATTGATAGATTTCTTTGCACTATTTACTGCCTATTTATATGGTGTAAATCTAGGTGTCTGGGTACAAAATACTCATAAAGCAGATCTCTCACTTGGTGCAACTGTAGCGTAGCTACTTCTTCAATTTATTTTAATTATAATGTATTTTCAGTAAATTAAGTCAGTATTGTATTAACAAACAATGAAATAATAGTATTTACATTAAATTTATGAATTATTTATAAAACTATATGATTTAAACACTTAAATCTAATATATACACCTAAAAACTTAATTATAACTTAATTATAACCTAATATTATATAAGATTCGTAAAGCATTAAATTAAAAATTAAGACATCAGTACAAACAGATAATTTTGTTATTAGATATTTTTTATGTAGCTATGTGGAATGGAAACCGGTTACCAGAGCGAGCGCCCGTGCCTTGTCTAGCTATCCCTTTCTTACTCGCGGCGCTCGGGGAGACCAACAGTCGAGAATCTTCAGTAGTCGCATGCGCACGTCGCTCTCACTGATACTCGATAAACGTTCATCCTTAGATACCTTAGATTTAGTTCTTTCTAGAGGCAAAAGTCCTCGCGCACATTTGGGAGTGGCGCGAGGAGGCGAAACGCCGGGGCACAACTCCGCTGCCGCGACAAATCGCGGCTTGGCGGACAGAGCTCCGGCAGGATGGCGACATGGAGAGAGCGACTGTCGCAACCCAGTGCTGGGCACGACACAATTGCGGCGATAAGGCCCCTCTTTGAGGAAGGGCTTGAGAGGCGCCACGGCGTCCTCACCTTCCGCCTGACGCAGGTCCTCACCGGACATGGCTGTGTCGGGAGGTTCCTGTTCCAGATAAGGCGGGTGGAAACGCCCGGGTGTCACCATTGTGTGGATCGCCCGGAGGACACGGTGGAGCATAAGGTGGAGGTCTGCCCCGCTTGGGCGGAGCACCGCCGTGTCCTCGTGGAGGCGATCAGCGGTGGCGACCTCTCGCGGCCGGCCCTGGTTCAGGCCATGGTATGGAGCGAGAGGGCATGGGAAGCTGTCACCTCCTTCTGCGAAGCAGTAATGCTCGCGAAGGAGGAGGCGGAACGCGTGAGGGAGGCGCAACGGAGACTCCCTCGCGCCCCTAGTCACCGCAGGAGACGCCCTGGGCGTCGGGAGTCGCAAGCCGATTCCCGGCCACCGTAGGCGCGTGCTTGCGGACGGCAAGTAATGGGTAGCTCGCCGTCCGATAAGGACCAGGCCCGAGTCGACGGCGCGTAGTATTCCACGCGCGCCTCAAAGAGATGTCAGCAAAATTGACGGGGCCCGAGAGGGCCGTTGTCTGTCTGGGTCGCGGATAAATTTGAAAGAGTGTTACCGCGGCCCTGGCACAAACAACTGAAGGAACACGGGTGGGTTTTAGTCAGTAACAGTCTGACACACCCTCCCGCTTCACCCAGAGCGGGAGAAGTCATTGGATGATTTCCCAACCAAAAAA
The DNA here is from genome assembly GCA_945859665.1 of Anorthoa munda. NCBI lineage: Eukaryota > Metazoa > Arthropoda > Insecta > Lepidoptera > Noctuidae > Anorthoa > Anorthoa munda. The sequence continues at coordinate 20,248,429 of OX243894.1, read as the reverse complement.
AAAAAATATGTTTTAGTTCTTAAGGCATATAACTAGACGTGCCATATAAAGTGTAACTCCTAACTGTGCCTATCGCTTTCTTGCTGTGCTTTTCATTTCACCTTCTATCGTGTTATCTGTGTCCTATGAACTTTATAAACTATTTGGACAATGTATTTCTTCCTTTCCGTAAGCTGTGTGTTTGCTTATTTATTGCAATCCTAAACCACTTCACAACCACTTCTCTAGAGTTTGCCTCCTCCTCCTCGCGTCGTTTTCCTCATTACTGAGGGTCGTGACTCCCCCGCTGCATCAGTTTCTCCCGTACGATTTCCCTCCATCTGCTGCGATCCTTAGCTTCATGAAGGGCATTGTGGAAGTTGATGTTGAGAGAAGATCGTATTTGATCCGACCATCTCGTGGGACTGCGTCCTCTGGGACGTTTGCCATCTACCTAGCCTGTTACCATCAGCTGTTAAAGATTGTGACCCTCTTTACGAGCAATATGTCCGAAGAATTCCAGCACCCTGCGAAGGCATATAGTGGAAAGTCTAGTTTTGACATTAAGCTCTCTCAGAATAGACACGTTGGTGCGAAAGGCGGTCCATGGAATCTGTAGCATTTTTCTCCAGCTCCACATTTCAAAGGCGTCTATTCGGTCTCTGTCGGCCTTTTTCAGCGTCCAAGTCTCCGCTCCATAACTGAATATGGAGAAAACTAGCGAAGTCACCAATTTGGTTTTAGTTTTTCGCGTGATGTCTCTCCATATCTTATGCAACTGGGACATTGCGTTTTTGGCCATCCCTATACGTCTTCTTATCTCTTTTTCGCATGATCCTGTGTTATTAATGTTAGACCCTAGGTCATGCATGGAGTACTGCTCTCATCTCTGGGACGGATCTGCGAAGTACCAGCTGGATGCACTAGAGTCGATCGAAAAACGGGCCAAGAGGCTCATCGGCAATGAGATACTGGTCGAGTCTACTCCAGAGCCTTGAACATCGGCGCCAAGTTGCCAGTCTGTCGGTTTTTTATCGGTTACATTTCGGGGAGTGTGCGATGGAATTGCATGAACTAATTCCTCCTAGCCCGTTCCATCATCGGACTACAAGACGTACGGCGATGCGTCATCGGTACATGGTGGACATCCTACCCATACGCACCAAACGTTTTGGGAATACTTTCTTTATGCGTACAGCTAAGGAGTGGAATTCCCTGCCGGAGTCTGTATTTCCTGATAGCTACAACCTGGGAGTCTTTAAGTCAAGAGTGAATAGGTTTCTTCTAGGTAAGCGTGCTACATCGTCGACCACATCATCACTTACCATCAGGTGAGATAGTGGTCAAGCGCAAGCATATCAATAATAAAAAAAATAAAAATAAAAAAAAAGACGATGTCGCTCACGATGTCAAGGTTCAGCGTTCCCGTTAGTTCAAGGCTGTTGGTACGATCCACCACCATTACTTTAGTTTTGCTGTGATTGATTTTTAGACCCAACAGCAAATTGATGTTCTCAATCCGGGCCAGGAGGTTCACCATCTAGGTTTCACTTGCAGCAAGGAGTGTGTTGTCATCTGCGTATTGGAGGTTTGTTATTTTAGTGCCACCTATTGTGACTCCACCCTCCCAACCCTCACATGCCCGCCTGATTATGTACTCTCCATAGGCGTTAAAGAGAATTGGAGACAGGATGCATCCCTGTCTTACCCCCTTTCCGAAACTAAAAAGCTCCGATGTGCAGTTCTCGACCTTTATCATTCCTTGATTGTCCAGGTATAGAGAGCGGATGAGGGCAACGAGGTTTTGAGGTACTCCCAGTTTACTAAGTACCTTCCATAGGTCCGACCATACAACACAGTCAAAGGCTTTACTGTAGTCGATAAAGGAAAAGATGGTGGGTGTGTTGAACTCGTAGGCCTTTTCGACCAGTTGGCGAATGTTTAGAATTTGCTCGCGGGTTCCTTTGCCCTTTACAAAACCCGCCTGTTCCTGTGGAATTTGCCAGTTCAGAAAGTATCGAATCCTGGTATTGATGATATGTAACATCACTTTGCTGGCATATGATATCAATGCAAGGGTTCTATAATTATCGCACTTAAAAGTGGAACCCTTTTGAGGAGTAGTAATATGATCGACTTAGTCCAGTCTGAAAATTTAAATTTAAAACTTGACGGCATAAATCTTGAAAATATAAAGAAAACTGTATTCTTAGGGATTACTATCGATTCAAAATTGCAGTGGGGCGCGCACATTAGAACTCTTTCGGGTCGGTTAAGTTTGGCTGCATATGCAGTAAGGAAAATAAGACAGTTAACCTATGTAGCCACAGCTTTGTTAGTATACTATGCTTATTTCCACAGTATTATGTCTTATGGCATTCTGCTGTGGGGATCAGCAGCAGACGTTGACTCAATTTTCATCTTACAAAAGAGGGCAATCCGCGCAATCTATAAAATAAGTCCACGAGAGTCCCTCCGAGAAAAATTTAAAGAGATCGATATACTGACTCTACCTTCTCTTTATATATTGGAATGTATTTTGTATGTCCGCAAAAATCGAGGGCTTTTCAAAACTAGAAGCGATTTCCATAATTTAAATACACGCAGTAAGCATGAAATTATAATACCCAAATTCTGATTAACGAAAACTAGCAAGTCTTTTCTTATAAACAGTATACGCTTTTATAACAAGTTGCCAAAGTCAGGTATAGAATTGACCGATGGAAAGTTCAAAAACTACATCAAACGTGTCCTTATTAAAAAAGCATATTATAAAATCAAGGACTACGTTGAAGATAAAAATTTTAGCTCCTACTGCGCATGTGGCTTCCCTGGTAACTCATAAACGGCACAAATATGTGGATGTCTCTAACTATTCTCAAACTCATTTTTACTTTTTTTCCTTCTTTTAATTAGACTTTTTACAATGATTTCAATAATCTTTATAGCCCTTTGCTATGAATAGTAACAGCAATGATAACAACATTTGTGCCACATGTTAAATTTAGTCTTGTTATATATTTTTATTTATTTTTTCCTTTGTATAGATTCTTTTACTGATTGTTTTGTGAATGTGTGAACATTGTAGGCCTTCTAGATTTCTAGACGCTTGTTAACATTTGTTAACTCTCTAGTTTATACTTTTTTTTTTTTTAGTTTCTTACGACTTATTGTCGTGCCTACGTTGTCCCCCCATATCTAAGCACTAATACTGTAACATGGAAATATTGTAAAAACAAACCAATTTTTTTAAAAGAGTAACCGTGGAGTTTCTTGTCGGTTCTTCTCCACAGGAAACGACCAACCCGAACCGTGCACCTTTTGTCGACGTTTTATAAGTGCCCATGTAGGCCTATGTGAAATAAAAAACATTTGTTTTTTTTTTTTTTTTCTGAATGCCATCTTCCAGTTCGCCAGATGTTGTCGCAAATTCTGTGTAGGACTTTTACAGCTTCCGGGCCCATGACTTTTATTATTTCCGATGTAACACGATCTGGACCGGGGGTTTTCCTGTATTTGAGCGCGTCTATAGCGGCCGTGATCTCTGATTCAAGGATGGGTGGTTCCAGCGTTAACTCGCACCAGTTTGTTGTATCTTGTGATGAGCTGCATTCATGTGAGTTTCTATAAAGATTCTCGCAGTAGTTACGCCATCTCTTCGTCACTGCCTCTAAGTATTGCAGAGGCGTACCATCTTCATCTTCTACCAGCCATGATCTAGGTTTGAACTGTTTTGTCAGCAGCTTTACCTTCTTGAAGAGGTCCGAGCTTTGTGATCTGAACGCATGCTCCTCCACTTTTTTTTTTTTTTTTTATCTATTACTATTACTTCTTCACAGATGCGCTTAACAAAGTTGTTTTTATCATGCCGACATTGTCTTTGGATCGTTCTAGAAAGCTCCGAGTACTTTACTCTGTCTGCTGGATCTGATAACCCACGGCTTCTAAGCTCCTTCCTATCCTGTATTAGTTTCCAGGTCTTATCTGACATCCAGGTTTGCTTAGGGCAGGGTGTGAGAGGGTGCTTGTTGCTAACCTTTTCGAATGTCTCATTGATCTGGTCTTTTAGGTGTCTGCACTGTTCGTCCGAACCCGCATTTGCTGATGGAGATGTCTGAACAATCACTGCGTCAAGTGCACATTGGAACTGCTTTTGTTCTGCGGGCGTTAACTTACACATAGGTTTGAGGCACTTTTCTTTATTGCTTTGAGGCGCAGGGTAGACTTAGCAACCAACAAACAATGGTCGAACCCACAATCAGCTCCCGGGAAGGTTTTCACGTTGGTTATTGATGATTTCCAGCGGCTACTAATCAATATATAGTCAATCTGGTTACGGCAGCAGTCGCCAGGAGATGTCCATGTGTAAAGCCGTCTCGGGTGATGCTGGAAACACGTGTTCATTATCGTGAGTGTCTTGTCTATGCAAAACTCAAGAAGTCTGGTTCCTCTGTCATTTCTGGTACCGAGTTCGTATTTACCGACCGTGTTTCTAAGATGGTCGTCGTCTATTGTGCTGCCTATTTTTGCGTTCCAGTCTCCGATCACCATTGTGATCTCCCGGTTCGGTATTTCAGAGAGAACTCCTTCTAAATTCGAGTAGAATTCGTCACATGTGGCTTCCTCTGATGTTGATGTAGGGGAGTAAACAACGACCATGTTTAAGGTACAGGGATACGTGTTAAGCTTCAGTGATATGATCCTGTCTGAGACTGGCTTGTAGGCCATGACATGGTTATTCAGTTGGCGAGATAGCAGGATGGCGACTCCGTTAGTACTGGAATTAGCGGGACCGGAAAAATACAAGGTTTTCCCTTTGGAGGTCCTGTAACGACCTTGTCCGCTTTTGTGAGTCTCAGTCACACCAAGTAAGGCTAAGTTGTGCGACTCCGCTTCCCTCTCCACTATATCTAGCTTTCCTGGGCTTAGTAATCCACGGACGTTGAGGTAGCTATGCGTCTGAGCTCTCTTGTTGAGACTTTACTTTTCGTAGCACCAGTAATATGTCCACTGTCTAGAGCCTGGTGTCCCGCCCCAGAAGCGGCTTCGGTAGAGTTCGCCTAGAGACTTTTAATAAAGTTGACAAGCTCTTATCAGAATCCCTAGTACTAAGCTTAATTAAATATGCTGCTAAAGCTAGGGACAATCTAGTTATTTCAAGTACTGAGGAACTTCATGAAACATTTGATGGAACTGCACTTTGCTTAACCCTATCCATGTATGCACAACATGGTCTTCCATATCATCTATACTCTCAAAATGAAGTAAGCCTGAATCTACAACTTCTTTTAAAGACATCATGTCCTGGATATGTTTTGCTTTTTTAAAGTCTGTACATAATTATTTCTCAAACTGTTAATAAAATCCCAGGCTTCTATAACTAAATGACGATCACAACGACGATTATTCTCAGGGACATAATATTTATACCGATTGAGCAACATTTTTCTTTTAGAAAGTGGAACTCTGTACCTCTCAGTTCTCTGGCATCCTTCAATAAAGCATCTACTTTCTGTTTCAACAGCTCTCATGAAATCTGGTAATACAATAATAGGTTCCTGCTGATCGCTTCTGACTTCTACAACAGGCGGGTCAGCAGCAAGAACTTCTGCCGGTGACTGTCTTTCTTCAATGCGGCTTGCTTGGGAAGAAGTGGATGGGCCAGAGACCATACGGACAGCAGCTCTGGGATAAAATTACCATTATAGGCCGTTGATTTGAAAGTTCATCTTTTGTAGGTAGTACTCATAAATAGAAAGATTTTAACAAATTTACAAGACCCGGTAATTTTATGTATTTTTGGGATGTCTTTCGTGAGGTAAAAAAATGAGAATTAGCCCAAGAGCGAGCGAAGCGAGCTCGGGATCTTAGGGCACCCCGATACGGATAGGTTAGGTTCGCTCGCTTTGCTCGCTCACTTCAGCACCCGTCATCTCCTTCATGTTAGGTTACTTTAGACCCTGCAGACAGAAATAGGCTCCGTCGACTTTATTGCTTAAATAGTTGTTCGGGGTTGGGTTAAGATAGAGATAAAGAATGAGATAAGAGATTAAAGTCAGTTTAAGGTATGATTCCCGGCATTAATACCCAGTTGGTCAGACGAGCGGCCATCAATAACCACTCGAATGGACCGGTCCCTCAGGAAGTCTGAAATCCAATCGCACAGACCACTGGGCAGACCAAATGAAGGAAGCTTACCAATAAGGCTTTCATGCCAGACCCTATCAAAAGCCTTCGAGATGTCGAGGGAGACGGCAAGCGCTTCCCCGTGCTTCTCGATGGCCTCACTCCAGATGTGAATGGCATACGCTAGAAGATCCCCAGTTGACCGATTTTGGCGGAAGCCATATATATCTTAGGTTCAATAATCTTGGGACTGGAATGAGATTAGATTTCGTAAAGGTCTCTTTCGATGAGGGGTATTCTTATTTCAATGATCAAGTACTTACTATGGTACTTAGTCCTCACATTTATCAAGTTGTAGAGATCTTTTGCGATTCAAATGGTTGACAGGAAGTACCATGTCTTTGGGGATATGTGCTGATATAGAACTTAATTCCGTTCTCAGCTGTTTAGGAGATACCAAATGGAAGTCCAATTTTCCATTGTAAATATTAGTTACCATATCAAGAATGGAGTCTTGTATTTTCCTGAGGCTATACAGTAAGTTATTCGCCGTCATAGCAGATGCTAAGAAATCGGCAAATAAAGTCATGTTCTGTACATGGCGTTGAAGATCTTGATAATGAATTAAGGTAATTAATCTTTTGATTTATCGATTTATGATGTTTGTTCGCAGCTTTCTCCATTCTTTTCATGAGATTAAACTCGGCTTCCACGATTAAGGTTTGGTTTTTCCAGAGGTTATATAAATGTTTATCATTTTCTTTCAAAAAGTCGATGTCTTGTGCGTATTTCTCCGCAAAGCGCTGATCTAGTACGCCAAACAAGCTGTTTGCAACGTTGCCGACTCCGTCTATTAGACCACGACGCCGGCGCCGCCGCTCGTCTCCAGTTACAAATGATTCATTAATTATCAACATACTATCGTAATGTTTAATTTCTTCGAACTCGTGCCCGAGTTGTAAGATAATACCGACGCAAGGTGTGTGTTCTTTAATAGTGGAACATAATGTTTCAAGATAATTGATATACTTCTCGAGTGCCGATGTGCCTTCTTTGTAGGGATATGTGTCATAATAAACAATTAAACGCCAATAGTCTCTAATAAGATGCTTGTTGTAGATTTTATCAAAATAAACGCTGTTGTTGCTCAAAGGGGTACTAAAGATGCTTAAACTATAAGATGCTTGAGATAAGTTTATTAGTGACAATAAGAATAGCGTTACTGACAGAGCTATAGTCGAGAAGGAGATACGCTTGGGATTTTTCTTCCTTGGTGCTTCATCCTTAACCTTCGTGTCACTAAGAGGATTATTGGCTCTGTCCGCTGCTAATAGAGACAGCTTAACAACAGGCCATTTTAGGAAACCATTTTTGGTTTTAAGGGTAACGACTCTGACGTGTCCGTCAGAACCAGGATGCAGTTCTACTATACGCCCTAGAGCCCACTTCCTAGGCGGGAGGTTTTCATCTTTGATGATAACAATATCGTTGAGATTGAGATTCCTTTGAGGTTGTCTCCATTTAGCTCTAATGGGTAACTGTGAGAGATATTCTTTTTTCCACTGGGTCCAAATATGTCTATAGATGTTTTGTACCAAGTGCCACCGAGTTATAAGATCATTTTCTCTTTCAAAGATCGTTAAGGTAGGCCCACTTGCAAGCAAGTGTGCCGGGGTTAAAAAGTTTATGTCCTCGGGATCCTCCTTCAAAGGACAAAGTGGTCGAGAGTTTAAACAACCCTCGAGTTGAGACAGGAGGGTGCTATATTCTTCGTAGGTGAGTTTTTGCTTACCAACAACACGCCTAAGATGATATTTTAAACTTTTCACCGCAGTTGCCCAAAGCCAGAGCATTAAAATGCCACTCAATGTTCATTTCTGCGACGATAGAGACTGTTTCTTGGCTTGATAAGATTTCTGAGATTTCTAAGATTTCTTGTTTTAGGATCTTGTTAGCTCCAATGAAGTTAGTTCCTTGATCACTGTAGATGTGCCCGGGAACTCCTCTTCTGGCTGACATACGTCTGAGCGCTGCAATAAAAGCCGACGCTGTGAGAGCAGATACGAGTTCTAAATGCCTTTGTAACCATACACATGAATACTGCAACGTATCTTTTATCTGTTTTGATGCCGCGACCTTTGTTCGCTTTCACCAAAACGTGTCCAGTGTAGTCAATACCGGTATGATAAAAGGGTCGACTAGGATTTAATCTAGATAAAGGCAAGTCACCCATGAGTTGATGTTTAAGAATGGAATCGTGTCTCCTACACTTTACGCACGTTCTTAATCGTTTTTGTAGCGCAGTTTCCTCCAATTATCCAATATTTTTGTCGTATAAATCCACTCGTAATTTGCACTCCACCATGGAATACTAATTTATGGGGTTCGTCTATTATAAGATCAGCTAATTTAGTTTGATTTGGGTGATAATGGGATGCTTCATTTCGCGGTCTAAACTCGAATGTTTTAGCCATCCATCGACACGACGTACTCCGTGGTTGTCTAAGAAAGGATTGAGATTCAAGATCTGGTTTTTTTTTGCTTAAAGGTTCACCTTTTACAAGTTGAGATATTTCCTTGAAAAAGTATTCTTGTTGCACATGTTTTATTAACATTTCCGTCGCTCGTTTGAGGTGATGCAGAGTATCAGTTTCACGCTTCTTTTTGTAAATCAAGATGTCGTTGAATTTGTTTACATAGGCTAGAACTCGTATAATTTTCTTGTAACTGCTGTATTTCTCTAATAATTGTTTTATAACGGAATTGCTAGAGTCAGCAGTAATAGTGTTTACTAGCTTTTTCTTTCTGAGATCTTCAGTTGTTTTATATAAGATGGGTTCTGGATTCTTTTCAGGATTGTATTGAGGTAACCAATCGGGTCCGTGCCACCAAAGTAAATGATTTGCTAAATGGAATGCGGTCAGACTACGGCTAGCGCAATCTGCGGCATTTTCTTGGGATTTCACATACCGCCACCTATTTTGTGGGATAATTTCGCAAATCATTTTTACTCGATTGGCAACAAAGGGTTTCCATTTTTCTGCTTCACCACTTATCCATCCTAGTACTGCCATGGAATCTACCCAGCCATAAGCTTGGATTTTGAGATCAGATAGGGATGAGACTATTTTGGCCATAAGTTTCGATAATAAAAGAGCTCCGTTAAGTTCCAAGCGAGGTATAGATTGAGATTTTTTCAGAGGTACCACTTTACAGATTTTCCAGCAACAAGAGTTATGTATGTCTTGTGGTTTCTTGTAATTTTACAATAAACAACGCAAGCGTAGGCCTTCGTGCTGGCATCATAAAACCCATGAAGCTCAATTATATCATTCTCCATGGTTTGTATCCGTCGAGGTATTTTAAATTGGGATATATAAGGTAAGTCGGCCTTTATTTTATTCCATTCCAGGGTAATATTATGAGGAATCGGTTGATCCCAACCTAATTCCGTTTTCCATGTTTCTTGAAATAATATTTTGAGTTTTATTGTGACTGGTGACACCCAGCCCAAGGGGTCAAAGATTTATGAGATTTCAGACAAGAATTGTCGTTTTGTTGGGATGCCTTCTGTGGTAATTTCTATTGGATGAAAGATAAAAAAGTCTTCTTTTGGATTCCAGCGAAGGCCTATAAAGCCTTTTTAGATTCTGGCTGTTTAAAATTTAATTCTTAATCTTGAGGATTAATATGATCGTCTAAAAGTTCCGGCAAGTTCGAGCGCCATTTTCTAAGATTGAGGCCACCTGACTTAAGAAGGTTTGTCATCTCTGCTTAGAGATGTTTAGCAGCTGTCGCGGTATGAGCACCATGCATGAGATCATCCATGTAAAAAGAGGTTTCTAATATATCTGGAGCGCTGCTATTGGGATAATTTGGCCTTTCATCGATGGCAAGTTGTTTCAGTGTCATCATGGCCAAGAACCGTACCGTAGGTGACAGTCGCTAGCTGATATTCTTGCAAAGGTTGGGATTGATGATTTCTCCAAATAATTTTCTGGAACTTTTGTTCATCAGGATGTAGCCAAATGTTATGGAACATCTTTTCAATATCAGCCGTGAATGCGTATTTAAACTGACTCCATTTTAGGATGAGACTTAAGAGATCCTGCTGCAGGTTCGGCCCTCTGCACATCGTTTAGGCTGTGACCTGTACAGGTTTTTGCAGAGGCATTAAAAACAACTCGTAATTTTGTAGTTAATGACTCAACTCGAAGTACGCCATGATGCGAAAGGTAGCACACTTATGTTGACATGTGTCGCAACGGGGATCATGTGTCCGAGCTCTAAATACTCGGACATAAACAATTTATAATCACGTGCCAAGTCTGGTTGCTTAATTAATTTTCTTACTATTTGAAAGAATTGTGCAATGGATTTATTTTTAGATTCACTCAACTGTTCTTCAAAATTTTCTTTAAAAGGTATTTCCACGACATAGCTGCCATCTTCGCGCATTGAGGTTGAGGATTGAAAGAAGTCAATGCTAGCTTGATCTTCTTGATATATTGATAAGGGTTCGTGAATATCCTCCATTTCCCAGAAATGTTGGATATCGGTGAGATTGTTTAGGATCACATTACACTGAAATGTTTTACAGTTACCGCTTAGGATCCATCCCAGCTGTGTCTTCTGGGCAATGGGTTGTTCATTCCCTCGGAACGGCAGATACCATCCAATAGGATTTGGGAATAAACGTCAGCGCCGAATAAGATATCAACTGGCCTACTTTTGTTGAAATCAGGATCAGCTAGGGTTATTTGGTTAAGAGTTGGCCAGTTAGGTTTAGTGAAGGTATAACTAGGCAAGTTCTTGACTAGTCTTTTCATTATAAATATGTCGGATTCGAAAATGAAGTCATTAATTAACGACATACACTTAATAGAGATCACGCCCTTACAGCTATTTTCATTGTTTCCGATTCCAGAGATAAGGCCAGTACATTTTTGCCGACGCAGGTTTAGGAGCTGTGCAGCTCGTTCAGTAATGATTGAGGTCTGAGATCCCTGATCTAGAAGAGCTCTCATTCTTTCGTAAGATCCGTTAGCTGCTTGAACCTTGATAATTGCTGTCGCGAGTATTTCTGTAGGATCATTTTGCATAGATACTAAGGTGTTCATATCTTGCTGAGGTGGAGATTTCGTAATAGTGGCCGTGTTCGGCCCCGATCGCGACGCATCCGAATTAGCATTTCTTGACGTAAAACATTCATGTAGAATCCTATTATGGTCTTTATTGCACTCTTTACACTTTACTTCCGAAAGGCATTTTCTACCTTCGTGATAGTACAAACAGTTGACACAAAGATTCAAATTTGCGATTGCGTTTCTACAAGCCGATGGATGCATTTTTGCCAGCTTTTGGCAATTTTGTATGCGATGATCGTTTGCATCGCAAATACCACATTGTTTACGTCTTTCGTTATTTTTCCAATTGGACTGGTTTGTCGAATAGATATGATTTGAGGTGTTGTTATTTTGTTTGAAACGAGAGTTAAATCCTTTTGAATTAGATTGTTGGTTATAAGGATAGCCTTTAGATGATGAAGATGCGTGTTGGGATTGAGATGACTTTTGAAAGAAAGGTTCTTGTTTCTTCCGTGAAGTTTCCAGCGACGTAAACTTATTCTCCATAAACCGAAGAAATTCTTCCAATACTGGTAACTTCTTTGGAGATTTCAACGAATCTATATAGTCATCGTTAGTTTCAGAGTCTAATTTCTCCGCTAGGATACATACGAGAAAGGGATCCCAAGTAGATACATCGATTCCGAGATTTTTTATAGAGTTCACGCTTTCGTATCGTGGATCCGTTTGAGGTGACTCACTGATTTTTGCTGAGATGTCGGGATATTTAGGAGGTTTTTGAGATGACATGTAAAAATACGACGCTTATTGTCATAGCGATGCGTAAGGATATTCCAACAAACGGGGTAGTTGTCTGAACTTATTTGAAGATGTTGTATTAATTTTTCCGGCTCGCCCTTGGTCTTACTTTTCAGACACTGCATTTTTTTAATACTGACATTGAAAATTACAAACTTGACATTAATAATACAATTGAATCAAAAATTTTCTGGTTAAAATATAATAATTTGAATGTAAATGTAAGTAAAACAAAAATTGTTCAATTTAGGACATACGGTCGTAAGCGAGGAAAACTAAATATTAATTATAATGGACAACCGCTACTAGAGGAAGAGGAAACTAGTTTTCTAGGAATTACACTGGATGGCTACTTCTCCTGGAAACCACACGTAGAAAAAGTATGCAACAAATTAAACAAATTCGTTTATGTTCTCTACACACTGTGAAAGACCTCGTCACAGAGTACTATGTTAACCGCATATCACGGCTGCGTCTCATTGACTTTACAATACGGCCTTATACTATGGGGTAACTCAACAGACGCTGATAAAATCTTTAGAGTACAAAAAAAATGCATTCGAGCCATATATGACATTCCACCATGGGAATCTTGTAAACCATTGTTTCAAAGGTTGAAAATCCTTACTTGCCCAGTATGTATATCTTAGAATGTGCTAAATTTGTCCGACAGAACTTTGACCTGTTTAAGAAGGCACAAGACCGTTGCCCTAGAATAGTAAGAGATCCAGATAGAATAGTTCTGCCTAGGGCACCAAAGACCTCTCTCTATAAAAAGAACTGTTATTGTATGTGTGGATTGATATATAACAAAATACCAAAGAACTTTAAAGAGTTACCTAACAATTTATTTTTTTTCAAGGTTAAAATTATGGCTACTAGAAAAACAATTTTATTCCATAAATGAATTTATAAATACATAATGTTTAATGTAAAGACAATTAATAAATAAACGTATAATTGTAAAATAATAGAAAAATCATGCATGCCATTGGACATAAACACTATAGCCTAGCATTAAGTATATTGTAATGTTTTGCATGTCAAATGTTTGACTACGTATTAGGAAACTATTTATAACTTACTTAAACACCTATACTGTACCAATACTTATTGCAAATAAATGATTGATTGATTAAATAACTTTATAAATTCTCATTTCACGAGGTGAGCCGGTATGAAGTAAATGGCTGACTCTAGATGCAAGTGAACATCCACATCGGAGACAAACACTACGGTGGCCAAGATGTATAGGTTCACCAAGAGGTGACCTTTGAGCCAAGTCCCAGCAAGCTTGGCAAACATGGTCACTGCCACACACTTTACCTGAAAGATTAAAAAGTTTTTAATAACAGATAACATGATTACTTTAAAAAAAAAACCTACCTACTCTGTCCGATAGTTACTTATTTATTTATTATTTATTATATACTCAATTATATACTTAGTTCAATGTAATGTGTCTTCATCATATTGACTTTTAAATGTTTACCTATATATGCTTTATTATTTTGTTAGTGTAATGGTGAAGGGAAACATTGCAAGCTAGCGTGGTAGACGAAGTAATTAAGTACTTACAGATTGTGGTACACGCCATTGACGAATTACTGCTAATATCATTTCGTCATCCAAAGCTCAATGATCTAGTGTATTACAGTGACTAGTCGCTATGCCACAATTTATACAACGATCTATAGTGCCAATATCCAATCGTCGGTCGTAAAAGAAGGTAGATCGGAAGTAGAATGAAAGCAGGGGTCGAGGAAAATATCAATAAAACTATTGGGGAAACACACTCAAAACGCACACGCACTAGACGATACAATACGAGTGAGTATCAGCATAGACTATACAGTGTCATGCCATGCATGTCAGGTCAGAGTTAGCACAGACTAAAAATACAATAATTGATTAGTGATGAGATATCTACTTAATTAAGATAAATCGATTCACGTTTGAATCGATTTATCTTAATTAAGTAGATATTTAGTTGGTTTAAACTGATAATACGTTAATTCTAATAGATTTAATTATTTTAATTGAAATAATCATCTGGTGAAAGCATTTTCTTAAATAGTATGAACTCTCTCACGTTAATCGATTATAATTTAATAGATATTCGATTTACTTCGTAACCGTAACTTAATTTTTGGATTTCTCATTTTTCTGATTGTGAATTAAGCAGATTTTTCACATTTTGAGTTAGAAAAATATAACCCATTTTTAAACCATATCTCACCTTATTACAATCAGGCCCAGAAATCCCCGTCTCCTTTGCGCATTGTCCTTTATAATTTGGTCACCACACTGTACATAGGATAGGCCAGGTAGAAAAAGTAAGTTATTTCATTAGACCACTTCTTATTGTTGAATTTAAAAAGGAACACTGCGACATGGTTTTCTGAGAAGATAGTGAAAATGTGAACTAACGCTTAGTATAGATTCTGGATGTTATAAGTGTTTCGTCAAGCTGACCGGTATGTCCTCCCCTGTTACAGATACATGCTGGCTACTGATGCTGCTTCCTGCTGTATATTTGCAAATGAAAGTTAGTAAGATTACAAGAAATCCTAGAATTGATACAAAATATTTTACGGACGTGCCCAGTAAAGGTTATGTACCCATAGTTTTTTATTATAAAGCAGATAGAGTAAAACCGAATGTGCACTCATCAAGCCCTCCAACAAGTAGGAAACCATGGCAGACAACGAACATATCAACTAAACGTAAAACCACGACTACTGAAACTACTACTACTAACTTCTCTACTAAAAAAATACTAACACGTAATGAATTACTTGTTGATTTATTTGGTCCTGCAATTAAACCTACTAGAAGTTGGATGACACCTTATGAAGATTTAATGGAACCTTATGATGATTTTAATCCAACTCAAATAAAAACAAAAGGAGAAATATGGGATGCACTTTCTAAGAGTGAAAAGAGATACAAATCTGAAGAAATCCGTAGTTTATTTACACCAGGTGATGATAAAAGATTTGGTTTAAAGGAAGGTGATCCGGATGGTATCTTTTACTATCAACCTACCGAAAAAAGAAAAACGAGTTCAACAAACCCAATTATAAAAAAATGTACTAACAAACATGTAAAGGACGTCCCATGGCACAAAGAGTCAAAAAAAATAATTCCAAAAAAGCAAAATCCATCGACTTTTCCATGGTCCATTAATAAAACAACAAAGAAAAGTTCAACAAAGAAAAGTTTAAAAAAAAAATCTTACGAAGCTTACAAGAAACCCGGAAAAGTTGCTAAGATTCACGCATATCATTCGAAATATAACTGAATAAAACGATTTATTTCAGCCATGTATTTATGTTTTTTTTATCTTTTAGTATTGTATTTGCCTTTTTTAAGTAAATAAGACGTAAACCATTTAATATAAAAATCAGAGATATTGTATTACTAGAGGGAACGTATTTAAGACACTGTAGCGGCACCGACGCCGCCACTTACAAGCTAATGACATGACGTCACACAAATCCTGCATCGCGCAAGCAAAGTTTTCGGCGCGATTTGAACGTATACAACAGTCCGACGATAACCGTTGGGCAGTTGCCCGGACCAGACACAACACCCATCTGGTCGAAGGATCCTCCCTTTTCTATGGAGGTTTGTGGGACTTTACACCCTGTTCCACCTACCCCCAAACTGGTGACCCTCGAACATGAACATCAGCGCAGCCTTCGTGCAGAGCTACTTCATCGTGACGTCATCATCACTTCCTCAAGCTTTCGAGCAGCGAGTCACACAGCCAGCCAGTACCCACGGCATGTACGGGGGTATCCTGACCACCAGCATGCAGCGGACGCGCATACCTGGTCATCACCCTCAGCTTCTTTCATCACCGCTCCGAACTACTGGAGCCAGCAAAACTATCCCGACTCACTGGGATATCATCACCCCGACTCACTGGGGCACAACCGCATACAGTTCCGACTCACCGCGAACTCTGCGACTTCCGGTTCCGACCCACGGAAACCAACCTTCCACTGGCCAGGCACGCATCACAAGATGTATGGACGACTCAACCTGCTATCGGCCTCCGGTCTCCGGAGGGGAGTGATGTAGCGGCACCGACGCCGCCACTTACAAGCTAATGACATGACGTCACACAAATCCTGCATCGCGCAAGCAAAGTTTTCGGCGCGATTTGAACGTATACAAAAGTCCGACGATAACCGTTGGGCAGTTGCCCGGACCAGACACAACACCCGTCTGGTCGAAGGATCCTCCCTTTTCTATGGAGGTTTGTGGGACTTTACACCCTGTTCCACCTACCCCCAAAACACAATTTCAATATCGGTATTCACTTTCACACTAACAGATATCGTCATAAGCTGTTGTGTGTTGTTTTATCATACCTTGCGCAAATACTAGGTACATCATGAGATCAAAGTGGCATTTTTTGGTACATTCTCATACGACTGTACAAACAGGTACTGATCAATATACTGATATATGGTATGCTAGTACTTCCCTCCGCGCTCGCATTGGTTAGCGGTGATTTGTTCGCTCCCTGTTTTTAATTGCAATTGTCGTGTTCCGAAATTAATTTCCGGCTTGTGAGTTGCTGTCAATTGTGTATTTTGTGATAAGTGCTGGTATCGTAAGTTTTTAAACGTGTTTACGTCCGTTTTTAGGGTTCCGTACCCAAAGGGTAAAAACGGGACCCTATTACTGAGACTTCGCTGTCCGTCTGTCTGTCTGTCTGTCTGTCTGTCTGTCTGTCTGTCTGTCTGTCTGTCTGTCTGTCTGTCTGTCTGTCTGTCTGTCTGTCTGTCTGTCTGTCTGTCTGTCTGTCTGTCTGTCTGTCTGTCTGTCTGTCTGTCTGTCTGTCTGTCTGTCTGTCTGTCTGTCTGTCTGTCTGTCTGTCTGTCTGTCTGTCTGTCTGTCTGTCTGTCTGTCTGTCTGTCTGTCTGTCTGTCTGTCTGTCTGTCTGTCTGTCTGTCTGTCTGTCTGTCTGTCTGTCTGTCTGTCTGTCTGTCTGTCTGTCTGTCTGTCTGTCTGTCTGTCTGTCTGTCTGTCTGTCTGTCTGTCTGTCTGTCTGTCTGTCTGTCTGTCTGTCTGTCTGTCTGTCTGTCTGTCTGTCTGTCTGTCTGTCTGTCTGTCTGTCTGTCTGTCTGTCTGTCTGTCTGTCTGTCTGTCTGTCTGTCTGTCTGTCTGTCTGTCTGTCTGTCTGTCTGTCTGTCTGTCTGTCTGTCTGTCTGTCTGTCTGTCTGTCTGTCTGTCTGTCTGTCTGTCTGTCTGTCTGTCTGTCTGTCTGTCTGTCTGTCTGTCTGTCTGTCTGTCTGTCTGTCTGTCTGTCTGTCTGTCTGTCTGTCTGTCTGTCTGTCTGTCTGTCTGTCTGTCTGTCTGTCTGTCTGTCTGTCTGTCTGTCTGTCTGTCTGTCTGTCTGTCTGTCTGTCTGTCTGTCTGTCTGTCTGTCTGTCTGTCTGTCTGTCTGTCTGTCTGTCTGTCTGTCTGTCTGTCTGTCTGTCTGTCTGTCTGTCTGTCTGTCTGTCTGTCTGTCTGTCTGTCTGTCTGTCTGTCTGTCTGTCTGTCTGTCTGTCTGTCTGTCTGTCTGTCTGTCTGTCTGTCTGTCTGTCTGTCTGTCTGTCTGTCTGTCTGTCTGTCTGTCTGTCTGTCTGTCTGTCTGTCTGTCTGTCTGTCTGTCTGTCTGTCTGTCTGTCTGTCTGTCTGTCTGTCTGTCTGTCTGTCTGTCTGTCTGTCTGTCTGTCTGTCTGTCTGTCTGTCTGTCTGTCTGTCTGTCTGTCTGTCTGTCTGTCTGTCTGTCTGTCTGTCTGTCTGTCTGTCTGTCTGTCTGTCTGTCTGTCTGTCTGTCTGTCTGTCTGTCTGTCTGTCTGTCTGTCTGTCTGTCTGTCTGTCTGTCTGTCTGTCTGTCTGTCTGTCTGTCTGTCTGTCTGTCTGTCTGTCTGTCTGTCTGTCTGTCTGTCTGTCTGTCTGTCTGTCTGTCTGTCTGTCTGTCTGTCTGTCTGTCTGTCTGTCTGTCTGTCTGTCTGTCTGTCTGTCTGTCTGTCTGTCTGTCTGTCTGTCTGTCTGTCTGTCTGTCTGTCTGTCTGTCTGTCTGTCTGTCTGTCTGTCTGTCTGTCTGTCTGTCTGTCTGTCTGTCTGTCTGTCTGTCTGTCTGTCTGTCTGTCTGTCTGTCTGTCTGTCTGTCTGTCTGTCTGTCTGTCTGTCTGTCTGTCTGTCTGTCTGTCTGTCTGTCTGTCTGTCTGTCTGTCTGTCTGTCTGTCTGTCTGTCTGTCTGTCTGTCTGTCTGTCTGTCTGTCTGTCTGTCTGTCTGTCTGTCTGTCTGTCTGTCTGTCTGTCTGTCTGTCTGTCTGTCTGTCTGTCTGTCTGTCTGTCTGTCTGTCTGTCTGTCTGTCTGTCTGTCTGTCTGTCTGTCTGTCTGTCTGTCTGTCTGTCTGTCTGTCTGTCTGTCTGTCTGTCTGTCTGTCTGTCTGTCTGTCTGTCTGTCTGTCTGTCTGTCTGTCTGTCTGTCTGTCTGTCTGTCTGTCTATATACTAAAAACACTATAAAATTAATATTTAAGGGGGGCTCCCATACAAAAAACGTGATATTTTTGCCGTGCTCGAGATTAATAACGGCAACAGGTAGACGCTTGAAATATTCACAGAATATTTAGTTGTATATTTTCTTCAAAAAATAATAATTATTTAATTAAAATAAAATAAATTAAGGGGGGCTCCCATACAACAAACGTGATTTTTTTGCAGTGTTTTGCGATAATGGTACGGAACCCTTCGTGTGCGAGTCCGACTCGCACTTGGCCGGTTTTTTTACTTGTAATTAGTTATTTTCGTCAGCTATCGGTGACATTTACTTTTCATGACGTGTGGGTATATCGAAATAAGTGTATTGTCCGTTAATCTTTCACTTTTCACGTACTAATACGCTTATTCGTTTAATTTCCATAAGTAATTATGTTATCTAATAATGATGACCCACCTGATCGTGGTGGAGAAATATTGTTCAGCCGAATAAACAAACCAAGGTCGCCGACGACCTCCGCTAATGCTAAGCGTTTGTTTAGTGAAATGTCTCCTTACATTTTACCCGAAGATAGATCAAAGCGAATGCAAACATCATAGTCTATTGGAAGGTCATCGCCGGTATTAAATGTCACCAATGAAAGCAATGACGACTATTGTGATTTGGTTTCTCAGGCGTCTGCGTACCTGTGAAAAATTAACGACCTTGTCAATGACCAAGGGTCCCGCATTAACGTTGCAAATAAATCCGCTATTATGGACATGACTAAACGCATAACGGCTATTGTCTCATTGCTAGCATTAAAATCATCTGCCAACGAGACTAAGTTGGCCAATACGGAACGCGAATAAGATATAATAAAACATTCTACCGGTGTCGATATTGCCAAGTCTGCTGGCAATAATATTTCATATGCTGTCAAATTAAAACGTCGTTTACCTAAAGTTGCTCCACTAGTGAATTTTTGTGCCAAACTTCCCTGTCTTGTGGCCTACCCCACTGATGAGCGTTCAACTGATTTCGACTGACTAAACAAGCGCTCATGAAAGCTATAAATCCTAGTGACGGCTTTCAAATGTGTCAAGAAAGCTGCGAAGTCTGGCGTCGTGTTACGTGTCGCTAACGTTAATCAAATAAAAAAATTGCAATCGGTTAATGCCATTAGGTCCGCTGGCTTGCGACTTGAGAAACCAAAAGGCCGTAGGCCTCGTATTTTAGTCAAAGACGTCCCGTCGTCAATGGAGGACAGTGCCTTTTTGCATGCGTTGTACTGTCAAAACATTAAATACGAGTTGCCATTAAAAGAAGACGACTTTATTAAATCAACAAAAATTATACGTAGGCGTTCGCTAGACAACGGTCGGAAATGGATAGGCATTGAACTCGAGTCCGGGGTCCGGAAACATTTACTCTAGAATAAGGATAAATTGTTTATTGATTGAGCGACTTGCCATTTCATTGATCATGTCGACGTAGTATGTTGTGCACATTGTTAACAGTTCGTTCATGTTAAGAAACACTGCATTATTAAATCACCTACCTGCGCTAATTGCTCTGAGGCACATGAAACCAAAGACTGCCCGCATAAGGATGCTTTAAATTATACACCGTCATGCGTAGCGTGTAAACGTTCAAAGAAACCATCTGACCATCGCTGTGGGTCACCTAGGTGTGCCACTTATAAACTTAAGCTCGAACAACTGATCCTCAACACCAACTACTAAGATAATGGATAGATTAACCATAGGACAATTATATCTCCACAACGATAGGGTGGCGACTTCTGAACTGGACAAACTAATTATCGATTATAACTTAGATATAGTGCTTGTTCAAGAACAATATCAAAATGCGCGTTTACGCAAAGTAGTACAGTTGAATGGCAAAGCACGAGCTGGAATGATTTGTTACCTTGACGTCGAGTCCCGCCACGTCGAGTCGCCGCCACGTCTACTTCAAAAACACCCGCTTTTATTCCCGCCTCGTCGAATCGTTGAAAATGTCTCTTTTATTACCGCCACGTCTACTTGTCAATTTTTATTTGTACAGTCATAAACAATACTCATAGTTGGTTATTTGAAATAAATAGTTAGGATACATCATATTAAAATGTACGTCACTGACCTCTAATATTCTTCTGAAACTATTGGCAGAGTTGTTGTGGTCATGGGTGAGTCCTGATGAGGCCTGTGAGGCTCTTGCTAAGCGTCGCCATTCGGTTCTATTGGACTCAATGTGGAAACTGTCGGTCATCGTAGTTTTGGTGATGTTTCTAATAAGATCTGCCCATCTGGTCGGAGAGCGAACCCGGGATCTCTTGCCCACCTTGGATTACAAGACGCTCCATTGAGTCTTCATTGCGAGTTATATGCCCAAAGAACTTTAGTATTTGTACTTGAACAGGCCACTCGTTCCACTAGGATCCCCTAAATCAGTCCCCCAGGGGATTCTACAGCACTCAATGTTCCACTACGATCCCCTATGCAGGGGATTCTATAAGTACTAATAATTTCTATTCCTTTAAAGTCCCCTCTAAATAAAAAAGCCACCTATGACGACGATAATCTCTCTTTGATGTTAAGTTCTTTTAGGATCGATACATTGGTGCGGTAAGCAGTACACGGAATCCGCAGCAGACGTCTCCAGCACCACATCTCCAATGCATCGATTTTCCTCCTTTTCTTCAGCCCCAATGTCCACGACCGTAGAGAAAAATTGGAAAGACGAGACTTCGCATCAGTCGTACCTGAGTGGTATTGGAGATTTTGTTTTTTTTTATGCTTGCTCTTGACTACTATCTCACCTGATGGTAAGCGATGATGTGGTCGACAATGATGCACGCTTGCCTAGAAGGAACCTATTCACTCTTGACTTAAAGACTCCCAGGTTGTAGCTATCAGGAAATACAGACTCCGGTAGGTAATTCCACTCCATTGCTGTACGCAAAATAAAAGTATTCCCAAAACGTTTGGTGCGTATAGGTGAGATGTCCACTATATACCGATGACGCATCACCGTAAGTCTTATGTAGTCCGATGGTTTTGTGACCTTTACGACGGCAGATCGCGTCAACGCCTTCGTATCTCGTCTTCGCAGCCTCCGGTGTTAGTAATGTTGGAGTCCAAGTAGATACAGTTCTGGACAACATCACAGTTGGCTATACTTTTGACAGTAGGTTGGTGTTGTTTTAAGCTCTGTCCATCATCATTTTTAACCGACTTTGCAAAAAGGAGTTTCTATGTTCGACTATTTTTGTATTTTTTTTTGTTTATGTTCACCGATATCTCCGTCAATTGTGGACCGATTATGTTATTTTTTTTTGAAAGGGTAAGTTTCGAAATTGGTTCCATTTTATTTTGGTAAAGATCTGATGAAGAAATTCGGCGATAGATACAACAGAACTCTTTAATAAATAACGGCAAATCTCTCGGGATTGCTGCAATCGCATGTCTGTTTATTATTTATATAATTTCATAACATAACATCACACCAGTACGGTCTAAAGGGTTACGCAGATGTGTACAATTCACCTTGGTACTCAACTATTGAACTAATGCTATTATGTAGATTATTGTGCTATTAGGTAATAATACTAGGAACTAATGCTAATAGATAACATTAGATTAATTCTCGAGGGAGGTGATCCAAAATATTCATTCTAAAAGAAAGAAGGCTGTGCATATTATTATGTACCAAGCTGCAAATTCTCTTAGTTCACAGATTAACGATGGCGACTATTCAAAGCTAAATAAAAATAAATCTAAGCATATTCTAAAGGATTTTCTATGTCTCCTGGGGTGTTATTACCGCAAATTCTAAATTCAAGATGGTAGCTATTTCAGGTTATTTATTTTTCTATAATTTCGATTTTAAAGTCCATATTCGTTATTCACACACACACATCATCAGCCTGTTAATGTTCCCACTGCTGGGACAAAGGCCTCCTCTGTGAAAAGGAATGGGCCGTAATCCACCATGCGGGCCCAGTGCGGGTTGGTGGATGTCACATGTCTTCGAATTTCTGGTTCTAGGACATGCCGGTTTCCTCACGATGTTTTCCTTCACCGTTTTGAGAGCAGTGGTGATGAAATAATTTACACAAAGTAAAGCGCCTCTGCCTGGGCTCGAACCCACGACCTACAACTTGTAAGTCGCGGCCGATACCACTGGGCCACCACTGCTCTACTATTACTATTCGTTATTAGCGACCCAGAAACTATGAAAATTACATCTATGACGAAAACATAAAAAGATTTCGTCGGCGCCATCTTGGATTTTGATTTTAAACCCATATTCGTTATTTATATACACGGAAACCAAGAAAATTATGCCCAAAAAAAGAAAAGTTAACCACCTTTTGTCAGAGAAACCATTACAATCACAAAAAATAATGAAAATCAAATGATCGTCGCCGCCATCTTGGACTTTGATTTTCAGCTTAGTTTGTTGACAACCATGCCATAACTCGCTTGGTAAGAAACCGCGCAAGAAGATACGTACAAGGTTATTGACATTAATAGTTTTTGAGGAATGCAGATGTAAATACAAACCAAACTTATGTTCTTAAAACGAATAAAAATATCTAAAAACATTTAAAAGTATCTATAGAATAACCAATTTTCATAACATTACAACAAACTCGACCGAATTCAAAACCAAACCATACTATAGTATATAATTATAATAATAATATCAGCCTATAACTGTCCCACTGCAGGGCAAAGGCCTCTTCTCATACAGAGAAGGCACAAGCATTGATCACCACGCTTGCTCAGTGCGTGTTGGCGATTTGAGACTATTAGACCAGGTTTCGTCGATGTCGATGATGTTTTCATTCACCGTTGTCAACGATCGCCAAGATATACTTAGAAAGTACATAAATGAATTTGAAAAAGGAAATCATTGGTATTTTTCCAGATTTGAACCCATGGCCTCAGGCAAGGCGAGGCCTTTAGCCACTGGGCCACCTCGAAACTCATTACAATATAACAAATAATCACAAAATCGTTGGTTCCCCGACACTAAATTTATCAACGCTTGCATTACAAACTAACATAAAAATATACTAGGCACTCTGTATACTTCTGAGATTATCAAACATTAAAAGGCTCAATCATTACTATTTTATACAAAATATTTTTGAATAGCGAGCGCATTCCAAATTTAAATTTTGAATCGGATAGAAATTCGGCGCGAGATTATCCACGGTTCGATGAATTTGTTTAGTTGGTTGTAGTCAAATAATGTCCAAAAATGCATTAATTTAAGAAAGTATTAATAGTAATTATTTTAAATACTTATTGTATTTTATGCCTAAATCAGGTTTATTCTAATTTTTAAGAATCGATTTGGGATAATTGCTCATTAATCGAGTCGATAGTATAAATAAAAATGGCCAAGTGCGAGTCATACTCGCACACGAAGGGTTCCGTACCATTATCGCAAAAAACGGCAAAAAAAAATTGTATGAGAGCCCCACTTAAATATTTATTTTATTCTGTTTTTAGTATTTGTTGTTATAGCAGCAACTGAAATACATCATCTGTGGAATTTTCATGAGATACAGCCTGGTGACAGACGGACAGAGAGACAGACAGACAGACGGATCGTGTAGTCTTAGTAATAGGGTCCCGTTTTTACCCTTTACGGAACCTTAAAAATCGACTGGAATATCGTTTTGGCACATTACTATTACAATTAAAAAAACCGGCAAAGTGCGAGTCGGACTCGCGCATGAAGGGTTCCGTACCATTATCGCAAAAAACGGCATAAAAATCAAGTTTGTTGTATGAGAGCCCCACTTAAATATTTATTTTACTCTGTTTTTAGGGTTCCGTACCCAAAGGGTAAAAACGGGACGCTATTACTAAGACTCCGTGGTCCGTCTGTCTGTCTGTCCGTCAGTCACCAGGCTGTATCTCATGAACCGTGATAGCTAGACAGTTGAAATTTTCACAGATGATGTATTTCTGTTGCCGCTATAACAACAAATACTCCGTTCCCGTTTTTACCCTTTGGGTACGGAACCCTAAAAACAATATCACTGACGAATTGGAAGCTTTGAACATAAATAAAGTAGTAGTAATGAATTTTACGTATTATTGGACCGGTGTTTGTTAATTACGTTAAGATCTGGGCGTTTTCTTGTTATTTATTAAATTTAGAGACATAATGGTCATATTTATACTCATTTTTACATGTGGGTGGGTGATATTTGTGTAAAATAAAAATGTAAACAAACACGATTGGCGCGAAACTTCAACTTTAGATAACAAATGACTTCATTACAACTAAATATTTAAGTTTTTAAACTGTCATGGTCACTAACACTAACATTAGAAACGGGATATTTACCATGTTTACTGTTTTTTGTGAGTTCCCGATATTTCGGTGCTGTTGCAAGCACCATGATCACGGATAAACTGAAAAGTCATTGCGGGTGGGTGTTTATGAGGAGACATATCGGTCTACCCTACTTTCTTGTTCGTTTTTTGCACTCGGTACCGCTACTCACAAAACAAAAAACAGTAAACATGGTAAATATCCCGTTTCTAATGTTGTTAAATTTAGTTTGAAATATGGATGAATTCGACAAATAATTAAACAATTTGCAAACCACACCAGTGGAGTTTGGGTGTCCAAAATCTGCATTTTCATGTTTTTTAGCCTCGACCACCACTTTCATCAAAATGGCGATTATCGTATTATTTGTATTTAACAAATATAAATGTAATAAACTTGCTCACTTAATTTAAAACAAATATTGCCGTTAACGTGTAAGCTTTGTATCCAACTATTTTAATTAAACGTCCCAAAGAAAATTCGTTAGGTATCTTAATCAATAATTAAATAACTTAATTATGATGTCGTATGACCTAAATCTGGGGTCCAATATGAACCGAGGCTGAACCAGCGGAGGTATGCTTGTCACGCCCCAAAAAGTATTCGCTCCGAACTAAAAAAAAAAAACATAACACTTTCCTGGCAGTCTAGAAAAAGAAGAAAATACTGCGTTTGTACTTTTTAGTGCCATGTGGAATTGTTTGATGTGGGTGTTGTCTTGGGACGTCAAACGCTTCAATGTTTATGGGAAATAATAAGTCTAGCCACAAAATTATTTATTGGACACGTGATTAAACTTCTAATTTTATAACTAAGCAACGGGAAAATGACATAGCCTCTAATAAACTAATTCGTCTTTTTTGCAACGCCAACTAAATATTCTACAGAAAGCGTCAAGTAAAGATCATCAATTATTGTGACTTGTCCTTCTTATTTATACATTGCCACGTAATTTACTAACTCGGCCACGGATTTTATATCTTGTCACCATTTTACGTTTTACAGCTTCAACGCAATATCCTCAAAAAAATATAATTCAAGCTTCTATCGAAGAAAGAAAGAAAGCATAATTTATTATAACTTAGCATGTAAAACAATACATCATATTCTTTTATCGTGAAAATAGCCACTGCATGATTTGGCGCGAGTACGCGAGACGACAGCGACCGGCCATTTGCACCAATCAGAGAGCGCCATTCGATTCATGTGACGACGAGTTGAGTTGTCCAAGAGCGAGCGTAGCGAGCTCGGGAGCTTAGGGCACCCCGACACGGACAGGTTAGGTTCGAAGGAGATGACGGGAGCTGAAGTGAGCGAGCAAAGCGAGCGAACTCAGCTCCCGTCATCTCCTTCGTGTTAGGTTACTTTAAACCCTGCATACAGAAATAGGAGCCCCGCGCAGCGGGGCTCCGTCGACTCTGTCGCATAAATACTAATCCAACTTGCACCTATTCTATATTAAAACCAAAAAATATAGTCTTTTATTTTGTCTCTCCTCAATAGCTTCTGGTAATATTAGTGGCCAATATACTATTTGATGAAATGTTTTTGCAATTTTTTTACGATCAATTAATATGGGATGAGTTACATTTTAAACGTACTGAGTTAAAAAATTAGAAGCTAAATAAATATATTTTTTGATGTCATTTAATAGTATTTTAGAAATTTACTGTTAGAATGCATGTTAAAAATTTTACACGTAAGTTACATTTTAAACGTACTGAGTTAAAAAATTAGAAGCTAAATAAATATATTTTTTGATGTCATTTAATAGTATTTTAGAAATTTACTGTTAGAATGCATGTTAAAAATTTTGATGCTAAAAAATAACCATCATGCTGAGTTGTATTTAGAGTGGTTTACATAGAAGATAACTAGTGGCTAACATAGTATTATTTAGATGCTCGTTAATTGTGGCTGACTTAGTAATTTAGAAGGCAACATACATTTTTGGGGGCGAATAATGATATTAAAAAGAAGCCTGTTTAATTAGCACCCAATGTTTATTATTTTCAAGTGCACATTAATTTTAGTGTAAATCGACATTCGACTATTCGTTTATTGTTAAAAGTGTATTCAGTGAACAATTGCAAATATTGGTTTGTGATTGTGAGCCATCTAATATAGTACCGGTAGATAATAAACAGGACCGGCTGGTAAAATACTACCATAGAATAGTAACGACGGTTAACAACTCGAGAGCGCTTATAAAATTTCTCATATTTGTGCGGGCGAGTCGGACTTCCATTTTCCACGTTGTCCACGTTGTGCAAAATGGAAAACAACGGTGAGTATTTTATTGCTATCGAGAAAGTAAATTGAACATGATGTCTGCACATGTAGGGCGCACATGACAATAACCCATGTAACAGTGAATAAGTGTAATGGTATTCGATTTTGTGCATCGTGTGGCGCAGCCGTGGTGGTGGCACGCGCCGGCAGCGACTCCAAGGCACTACTCGGGCTAGGTACGCGCCACACATTTGTTGCCACTTAAGTTTGCAAATTCTTCGGGCTATGTCGGTAACCTTGGTTCTCTTGCGGATGTCTTCATTTCTGATTCGATCACGCAAGGAAACTCCGAGCATAGCTCTCTCCATTGCCCTTTGGGTGACTTCAAACCTTCTGATGAGGTCCATTCACAGCGACCACGTTTCGGTTCCATACATAATCACTGGCAACACACACTGGTCATAAACTTTTGTCTTGAGACACTGTGGTAAGTTGGACGAGAAGATACCGCGCAACTTCCCGAACGCTGCCCAGCCAGGTCGGATTCGACGGTTGACCCCTTTCTCAAAGTAGGCCCTACCCAACTAGACCGTTAGTCTCAGGTAGACATAATCGTCCAAAACTATGACTGTAGAATCTCCGACCTTGATACGAGTGGGTGCAACATGAGCATTCAACATCACCTTGTTTTTGTCCATGTTCATTTTAAAACCTACTCTTTCCGAGCCTCCACTGAGGTCATCGAGCATTGTACTGAGGTCCTCAATGGTCTCAGCCATTACCACTTTATCGTCGGCAAGCCGAAGGTGGGTGATGTACTCCAGAACCTTGAAGACATCCTCCAGTACAGCGATGAACATTTTCGGAGATATGACGTCTCCCTGTCTCACACCTCGCTGATCAATACTTCTGCAGCAGAAGTATAGATTCCGAAGTCTGATCCGATAAAATAAAAGCCGCTAAAAGATGAACGTACAAAATATCTTGCAAACACCATTTATCCACCTACCCATTTATAAACTAATCTAAGAAATCTATTCCAGCAATGGATTTGGTTCGAATATCGGAAATCTTACGAGGGATTAATAATGAAAATGTGGTCTATGAAGAACAATACGCTGTTCAAAGTAATCCAAGTGAGTTTTATGCAAGCAATGTCGAATTTTATTTTATTTTTCTTGATTGTTTAATCTATAGTTATAACTTTTGTGATATATTACATTTCAAAGATAAGTTATTTAATATTCAAATTTACACAGTGTTGCCATTTTATAAGGCTTGATCTTTTTGCTGATTTTTTTTCTAGTGGGTTTGGACGAAATAATTAATGTTTTACAAGGTGAAACTGACGCTCCGCAGCTTTCTACCATTAATATATGTCAGCAGTCATATACCGTTTACGACGATATGGATAATCAACAGGCTATTACAGAAGAGTCTACAGATATACCTATTCACACAACGATTGCAAGTGCACCGGTACCGTCGACAAGTTCGGACATCAACGCTGTGCCGTCTACATCATTCCCTGATGTTGGAATGCATGAAAATTCACTGATTGTGATTGAGAGCAGTAAAGGCGGCAAATTATTGCTTAAAGCAGGGTATAGGTACCGTAAAAATAAAGGTAATGCAAACGACTCTTCTATTTGGAAATGTACCAGCAACACTTGTTCTGCAACTATAAGCGTTGACCAGAATTTAAAAAAGATATTAAGAGACTCGAATCACACATGCCTGCCTGATTTTAAAAGAAACGTTTTTGAAAAGTTTTTTGATGATGTAAAGCAACAGGTGAAAACGAGCCTAAGACCGATACCCGCTTTATATGAAGAGGGACTATCTAAATTAAAATGCGATGATTTTGCCGACTACCTGCCGGATTTTAAATCTCGTAAGAGTATTTTGTATCGATTACGTTATAAAGCCCTTAAAAGTACCATCAAGTATTATATTTTTGAAGCTATTTATTGCCGCCGTTGCTTTCTTTCATACAAAATTAATTATCTTGTCCATCAATCCCATCTTCCTCTTATAAAAAATCGTTAGCTAGGGCATCGGGTAATTTCACATTACATAACTTAGAAAAGGTTGTTCTGTTACTTGTAAGGGCTTTATAATGTAATCTATATAAAATACTCTTACGAGATTTAAAATCTGAATGGTAGTCGGCAAAATCATCGCATTTTAATTTTGATAGTACTTCATATAAAGCGGGCTTAGCTAGGGCATCGGGTACTTTCACATCACATAACTTGAAAACCATTTAATTTAGCAACCGCCAGTGGCGAGGTTAACTTTCATTCTTACTTTCTTATTTTTTTATATTATTTATTGTACACCAAGTCAAACATTTAAAGAAATTTATAACGTACACATGTTTTTCATTAATTTATTTTTACTTTTGAAAATGCTTAGGAATAAAGAGAATAGTTCAAGAACTAGCATTTATACGGTATAGTGCTCGCCAAACTTCTGGGCCGCCCTGAAGTTGGCTTTCCGATGCGCAAGGCACGACACAGGTGCTGTTTATGTATGAGATTTACTACTGCGCAGCCATTGTAGCCAACATCAGGGTGGCCAAGAAGTTTGGCGAGACTATACTAGGGGTAAGTTTTGTCGTCTTTCTTTTGCATAACATATAAAGCACCAAGAGAATTCAGGCAGCGAGCGAAGTGAGCTCGAATATTTTAGCATTCCACCTCGGATAGGATAAGACTCCGATAAGACTTGAACAATTTTATTGAATCCATTGTAATGTTATAAATCTGAAAGCAACTATTTGTGTCTACCTCTTCACCTTTAAACCGCTGAACCGTTGGTATGGAGATAGTTTTTTTTGTTATTATTATTGATAGGCTCGCGCTTGACCACTATCTCACCTGAAACCTTGGGAAGGCCATATGATACTTTTAATCATCCTTAAGGGGGAGGAAGTTTGAATGGTGAATATTGGTTCACCATTCAAACTTCCACTTTCTCAAATGAGTCGACCCAAAATCATTATCATCATCATTTCAGCCGAAAGACGTCCACTGCTGGACATAGGCCTCCCCCAGGCGTTGCCACATTGACCGATCCCGTGCGTCTCGCATCCAGCGCCTTCCCGCAACCTTAACCAGGTCAACGGTCCACCTAGTGGGAGGCCATCCGTTCTGCTAGTAATGTGCCCTGCCCACTGCCACTTAAGTTTTGCAATTCTTCGGGCTATGTCGGTAACTTTGGTTCTCCTGCGGATATCATCATTTCTGACGTGATCACGCAAGGAAATTTCGAGCATAGCCCTATCCATTGCCTTTTGGGTGACTTTAAGCTTTCTGATAAGGCCCATTGTGAGCGACCACGTCTCGGTCCCATAGGTGATCACTGGCAACACACACTGGTCATAGACTTTTGTCAAGAGACATTGCGGTAAATTGAACGAGAATTAATTAATTGGACGAGAAGTACCCAAGAACCCAAAATCCTAAAATATAATGGCTATTTAAAGTACTTATGCCACGCAGACGAAGTAGCGGGCAAAAGCTAGTAATATATAAATTACGAGGCGTGAGGTCCCTCTGACTGCGAGGCCGTAGGAGGTGGCCCATGTCGCCTACCTATGCATAGCGCCGCCTCTATACTCATTTTAAAGAAATAAAACAATGCTGACATTTTACTTTAGCTATCAACATAACATAACATAAATATTTATTTCTCTTCCACAAAGGTGTCTTACAAACTATTACATAAAAGTGCAACATTATTTGATAAATCCTTTGTGGGAGACTGGTATCTGCACTAGGAAATCCTGTCACACAGATTACCAGGCTCTATGGAACTTGGAATTTTATTTCTATAACTGAGTAAGTTATAAGACCACAGAAATATAAATAGGAGCCCATTGTCAGAAAGGGATAAACACTGTTCAAACGTGTACGTTCTTGTTGCGACCAGACGCAGAACGGACTGAGTATACTCAAGCTGGTCAGTTTGTTTGTATTGCCGCGCAGACCTCGGTAAAACGTATCTGTCTCAGTATATATATAACATCATTGTGATCAGAACATCTAATTGAGGTAATAATCCTCTAAAGGGAACTTCATCGTAAACTTATATAAGTAACTGATCTGTGATTTACTGTGCAAATTTAAAGTATTAATGTTATATTTCAGTTTTTAGAGTTATTACAAAAATTGTAAAATAAATAAAAATATTATGATTTAAATAATTTGTTTCATTGACTGTACATTTCTTCAAATTCGACATGGCGGCACCAGGCAGAATTTTTTAATCGTAGTAATAAACGTCATACAAAATAACAAGTAGACGTGGCGGCGACTCGACGTGGCGGGACTCGACGTCAAGGTAACAAATCATTCAGGGGTACGTGGTGGCGTGTGCCACCAGCAGAGTCGCTGGACTAGAGCGTATGGAAAACACATCAAACAACAATGGGATACTGTCCCAGGGCGACCGCGGGTACTTACACCACCCGGGTACCGTCCGCAACAGATCTTGTTGTGATGTTCTTCAGAAAGGCCAGCGTGCGTGCATGTCATAACCCGCGTGCGTGTAGATGTATAACGTGAATATAACATAGCAGGTGGCATTCTGTAGTATCCCCATCCGAAAAAACCGGCCAAGTGCGAGTCGGACTCGCACACGAAGGGTTCCGTACCATTTTCGCAAAACACTGCAAAAAAACACGTTTGTTGTATGGGAGCCCCCCCTAATTTATTTTATTTTAATTTAATAATTATATTTTTTTGAAGTGAATATACAACTAAATATTCTGTGAATATTTGAAGCGTCTACCTGTTGCCATTATTAATATCGAGCAAAAAACGGCAAAAATATCACGTTTGTTGTATGGGAGCCCCTCTTAGATATTTATTATATACTGTTTTTAGTATTTTTTGTTATAGCGGCAACAGAAATACATCATCTGTGAAAATTTCAACTGTCTAGCTATCACGGTTCATGAGATACAGCCTGGTGACAGACGGACAGACAGACGGATCGCGAAGTCTTAGTAATAGGGTCCCGTTTTTACCCTTTGGGTACGGAACCCTAAAAAGCGTAAGTTTATGTATGTATGTTTAGATTAGGAAAAACATATAGTTTCTCTTTATTTAGGTTTTTATTATCACATTAATAGCTTAGTTAGTTACTTATTCAATTCACGGATACTTATGTACATGTTAGAAATATAATAAATTCAATAAACATCAACAACAAGTAGGAATTTTAAATAATAATAGGCTGAGCCAACAAGGCTTTCCATGTACGAAGGAACGATATGACTTAGGATTCGATTAGTTTTGAAGGAGAGTCCTATCACAGTCCACTCTCTGCATCGATTTCTCGTCTCATAAAGATTACTCTGGATTCTGGAACATTGGCTGTCAGGTGGCAATTACGATGGAAGGTCTTTACAATAGACCGTTCATCGCGCTGCGAATGGATTCTATTTGATTTTTGTCCTAGTTTTCTCTCTTTAGTTGAACATCTGTCTCTGTTTATCGTCGACAGACTGGCTAGACTTGTAGAACGGCTTACGGTTTTGCTACTTAAAATACTGTAACCATTGCCATAAGACCTGCTGAAGAACATGTATATTAAAAAAGGGTACTCAAAAACATTTTAGCTGCCGATAAATGAAAGGGCTTCAGTTGCCTTGAAGCAACTGCGAATGTTGTTTAGCCCAAATTCTAACCCATATTCGCAAACTACTTTATATACCGGTATAAACCGGTTGCAAAATATATAGACATACGTGCATAATAGTATTATGTATAAATCTATAATATACTAGCTGACCCGGCAAACTTTGTTTTGCCATAAAAACACCTAATATGCGTCTACCCTACCTACCCTACCCTACCCTACCTACCCTACCCTACCTACCCTACCCTACCCTACCTACCCTACTTACCCTACCTACCCTACCCTACCTACCCTACCCTACCTACCCTACCCTACCTACCCTACCCTACCTACCCTACCCTACCTACCCTACCCTACCTACCCTACCCTACCTACCCTACCCTACCTACCCTACCCTACCTACCCTACCCTACCTACCCTACCCTACCTACCCTACCCTACCTACCCTACCCTACCTACCCTACCCTACCTACCCTACCCTACCTACCCTACCCTACCTACCCTACCCTACCTACCCTACCCTACCTACCCTACCCTACCTACCCTACCCTACCTACCCTACCCTACCTACCCTACCCTACCTACCCTACCCTACCTACCCTACCCTACCTACCCTACCCTACCTACCCTACCCTACCTACCCTACCCTACCTACCCTACCCTACCTACCCTACCCTACCTACCCTACCCTACCTACCCTACCCTACCTACCCTACCCTACCTACCCTACCCTACCTACCCTACCCTACCTACCCTACCCTACCTACCCTACCCTACCTACCCTACCCTACCTACCCTACCCTACCTACCCTACCCTACCTACCCTACCCTACCTACCCTACCCTACCTACCCTACCCTACCTACCCTACCCTACCTACCCTACCTACCCTACCCTACCTACCCTACCCTACCTACCCTACCCTACCTACCCTACCCTACCTACCCTACCCTACCTACCCTACCCTACCTACCCTACCCTACCTACCCTACCCTACCTACCCTACCCTACCTACCCTACCCTACCTACCCTACCCTAATTTTTTTTTTTTTTTTTTTTTTGTAAATCTAAACCATTCTCGAATCTCCACGAACACACACAAAAAATTTCATCAAAATCGGTCCAGTCGTTTAGGAGGAGTTCAGTCACATACACACGCACACAAGAAATATATATATTAAGATAAAGCATATCGCCGTTTTCTTCGATTCTTGAATCTTCAAATGAGTCATGATAATTATGGAAGACCGCAAGAAAAACGTAGAGTTGCGGCGAATAACGCGCTAGAGACCGTACTCCACCACGTCACGACAGCGCAGGCGTGCCCCGCCGCTCTATGATTGGTTAGTATCAATAACTTATAGAAATGGTTTATTATAAGAAACTATTACTGTTTATAAAGAAAATCAAAATGTTGCCTACCTCGTTTAACATCTTCTCCTAGCCTCTTTATTAAAATAAGATGTAAGATAATCAAAAGAAAGCATGCCGTCCACTTTTATTCATGATTAGAATTCGATACTACATGTCAAAATGAAAACTCGTGCTACCGATTCCCATACATTTGGAGCGTCAACGCAACGTAAATACGTGAACTCGATACGAAGGCAATTGTCAAAAACTTGTGCTACCGATTTGTTAGTTCCAGTAGGTGATTTCTAGATTATTTTTAATAATTGAGTTACTTACATCAAATAGACGTCATTTATTGTTTATAAATAAATAACTTATTCTAATCAGATTTTTATTTTCTTATTTTATCTTCGACCAATATCCTACCAGGAATATAAAGATAAGTAAAATTTTACTCTTTTGGCGTAATCCTCAAGCCTCAATTCTATTAATAAATTTCTATGAGTAAACCGTTTTCTTTCATTAACCACTTTTTGCACCACTCTGCTCGATCTTTTCTCTTTTTTTTGTTTCATTTTCACGAGTAAAATGCCCAAAACGGCTAAAACATCGTCGTCTGTCACCGGTGACGCCATTGTTTCAACTGAACGTCGCTGCAGATTGGACGATAGGAAGGATGGTGTATGGCCACCATAAAAGTGACTGCAAATTTAGTATGAAGTATAGTGAAAGACACGCAAAGGAGTCACAAGACCGATTTTGATGAAAACTAAAACTGCATCATTGAATTTTGGCAAAATGGATATTCTTAGTCAGAAATCGAACCCGTTGTTATTGAAAACAAAAGGTACACGCTGTATATTTCACCATCGTTTTGCTATATATATAATAAGGTTAAAATTCTAAAATACTCTTTTTTACATACCTATTAAACCTAAACCGTCTTAAACCGTAAATATGGAGTAAATTTACACCTTGGATCATCTAAGTATTACCATACATTATTCGAGGTGCAAGCTTGGCGTAACTTTACTCTGTTTTTATTAATAAGGGGGTAATTGATTAATTGTTCAAAATCATGTTAATTATATTAAGTACAGTCACGGTGTTCCACAGCTGTCCAAGGTTACACTTTGCACGTGTACTTATCTCCATTTTGTATGCAAACTAGCCTTTTCCCGCGGATTTGCTCGCGTTACTTATCGCAGAGAACTCATGCAGTTGCCGATAATACAAATTGACACTTGACTTTATCACTCAGTGAAAGTGTTGCTTCCTATCAGTTACTTAAATTTTGTTATCCGATAAGCACCTTCAGGGGTTTTTATAAAGTGTGTATACAAGCAAATTATCCACATTATATCATGTTATAGTTTTGGGTCAGTCATTCCTATACTTTGGACTCGCAAGGCTCTATGGCAAAGAAAAATAAAATCACAGGAGTAAGTGACGTGATCAAGAGAGATTATTATACAGGGTGTAACGGAAAGGAGCGATCATAATGACTGCTTTTGTCCATGTATATGTAGAACTTTCTCCAAAGAAGCAATATTTAAAATAACAAATAAAAAAAAAAGTCTCTCAAAATTTTGGTCACGTGACGACAAAGGACTCCTCCAACCTTTTCTATTCATGTATTTCTTGAGCCACTCTGTTCCGCATCACTGCAGCTACAATGGTGATGTTGGCGCCCTACCTTTTCTGTGGTCTACCTATTTTCATCTTTCTACAAATATTACCGAGTTTAAACTTCTATATTGATCCCATTACGAAAATTCTTCACTGATAAATACATAAATAAAAATGCAATCCGTTGTGACGTTGTTTTCCGGTTGAGATGTTAGATTACAGCTTACAGGCTACGTCTAACTCCAGGCAAACCGGAGAGCAGAAGCGTTTGATATCCGACACAGCACCCACCAGCTTCGCAAAGAGACCCGCATCAAGACCAACTGGGACAGCTATAACAACAACATTCGCCTAAGTAAACGAAATCGAACTATGGAGGTCCAAAGTCTAAGATCTACTATATCTTCAGAAACGTGACATGGCCAGTCTTAAAGAAGTGAAGGCATCAACTGAAAGGGAGCTGGAAGAACTATACCTCCCTATTCTGGTCTGCTTCGAATGTCTTGATAATAGGGATAGCAGAAGAAGCTCGGAGTTGACTAACAAACAAAAGGAACTCTACATAACAGATAACAGAAAGAAAATGCTGATAGATCTCTTTATATAGATATAAAATAAAATAAATAAATAAATAACCCTTTATTGCTGTTACAATATCATTAATACAACTTAGATTAATCAATGACGATCGGTGTTACATTCCACAGCTTGTCCTTCGACAAAGGCCTCCTCTAAGAGCCTCCACTTCTCTCTATCTTTAGCTATTCTCATCCATTCTGGACCAGCCACACGCTTAAGTTCATCTTCCCAACGCTTTGTTTGTCGTCCTTTATTTCTCTTCCCGTCCCGAGGGTACCATTTAGTTATTATTTTTGTCCATTTATCAGATTTTTCTCTTAACATGTGTCCTGTCCATCTCCATTTTAGAGTCCTGCATACCTGTTTGGCAATTTTAAATTTTGTTGTGTTTTTTATTACGTCTAAACGGAATTAAAAGCAGTGTAATTGGTGTGAAAAGAAGAGATAAAGTAAGATTAGATGTAATATAGCTATAGCCTAGTGTCAAAGGATACTTTTTAATCTGAAAATGGACACAAAACTAGTATCAGATAAGTTTGTGGCAATATAAGTTCACGGATCATAAAACTCACACAACATCAAGGAAATTATGACCCGGGAATGCCTTCTTACATAATGACTGCTCCGTAGATACCTAATATCCATTCTCATCAACAAAATAATGTTTTAATTAAAAATTATAATTTCATATTGTTGTTAGCCATTGCGAATAAGCCCGTGGCTAATACTTTATCTTATCAAACAATTAAAAGGGACATAGAATTATAATGAAATAATTAATTTTATGAAATCTTTTATAATTTCGATTTCCCAATCAATTATATATACGGATCTGTAATATTTCTGGTAAATCTTGAGCCAAGCTACCCGTCACTGTGAGATGACGTGAAATCGAAAGATCTGCGCTACTATGAACCTAATTTTATGTAAGATTTTTCATTTTTAACCCCCGACAGAAATTAGGGGTGTTATAAGTTTGATGTGTGTTGCTGTTTATTTATGTATCTGTCTGTAGCATCATAGCGTCCAAACGGGTGAACCGATTTTGATTTAGTTTCATTTGTTTGAAAGGTGAGAGTGTTCTTAGCTGTGTTTGAATAAAATCGGTTCAGCAGTTCAAAAGTTATGGTCATTTTACTGATTGAATCGGGGTGTTTTCGTAAGATATCGTGTCATAATTACGTGTTCAATGGATTGCCGATCGAAGCGTATCTACTATGTACTAGATAAATTACGTAGCATGAAATAAAAATTTGTCGGGGGTTTTTTAAATTTTTCTTGTTAATACTTAACTTTGTAGGCTTTCATATCATCTGATACGCCGATACATTAAGTTCTACATAAAAAAGTAATATGGCTGATTTCAAACTATAAAGACGGCGTCCATTAATTAAGTTAGTCAATTTGGCGATTTTTTTAACGTCGTGTATTTGGTTAATCTGGCGTCAGATATTTTATAGTGTAAATACGTAAAATGGTGCTTGATGGTCTGTAATGTCTCAGATCTGCAATGCGCGCGCGCTGTTTATGATTTACAAGGTGTTACTGAAAGGTGGGTCATATTTTAAAAAATGTTTCTGCCCATATAAATGAACAAATTTCTCCAAAAGAAGTCATAGTCAATTCTCAAAAAAATGGTTATCCCATAGAAATTTTGGTCAGCTGACGAAAATTTCGTATGGGAGATAAATAATAAAGATCAATTTAGCTGTCTGCAGCTGCAATATAGCACAATGTTACTATTTGTGTAGCACAAGAATAACAAATTAAAATAAATTACAATTACAAAACCTAACCTAACTCAAACTTCCTGCTCTCTATGTCTAGAGAAGTTAGTATATTTACCAAGTCTTTGTGATTTTCTGCTACAAGTTGTATGTCGTCAGTAAAAAATTGATTTATTAGTAATTAGTAAGGTATTCACCGTTTATATGTATTTGCTCAAAGTCAAATGTATTTATTTCAACTAGGCCATTATGCGGCACTTTTGAAAGTTAAAACATTAAAAATTTACATGTAATAAAAATAGATTCTGCCGTGCATTCGGAAAAGTAGCTTGTTATGGAGAAGAATGAACAAAAAACTCCAAACTTACTCTTTTAAAAAAAATAGGCTTTTTACAATATTTACATAAGTACATACATTAATAAATTCATATACGTGAGAACGATGCACCCAGCACTACTATACTAAATACAGGTATAAAGTATTGCAAGCACTAACAGGTAAATTCCTTCACTTTATAAATAGGGACATGGTTCCCACATACTTACAAATATTGCAAACATAGGTACGAGCAAATTACCTAATTCAACAACAACGGAATAGTGTGCGAGTAAATTTTTTAAACAAAAAAAGAAGAAAATAAATAAAAATAAAACGTTACTTTAATAATTATGAATATACCGTATACAAATTAACCAGTTTGATTTTTTCTACACTAAAGATTGCCCTATGGAGCAGGACCAGCATGCTTCCAAGCATTCTTATCTTGAATATAATCATCTAATTTGTAATTGTTTACAAAGTGTGCTTTTAATTATTGTTTAAAATTTTCTTTCATATAGTTTTAATATCTCACAAGGTATTTTGTTATAGAATTTAACACAGTACCCCATGAAAGATGTGTGTACTTTCGCTAATCTATAAGATAGCTGATTTAACTTATCCCTTTTTCAGTTTCTAAATAGGGTCTCCAACCTGACGATCGCCTTGCTATTTATGTTGACAACAATAGATCCCAATGGGTCGAAGTGTCCGAGATATTTCTCGGCCCCTCCATAAGATAAGATATGTTCATCCCTCAAAGTATTTGTATACAGGTTGAGTTTTAAAGTGGGCGTGGATGGCCAAATCCAAAACTATGAGGAATAGTGAAACACAAGCAAAGGAGTTACGAGGCCGATTTTGATGAATTTTTTTTAATTTAAAATAAATATTATTGTATTTATATTTTATTGTTTATCCCTACTTATTCTAGAAATATATAATCACTAACTGTTCTCCGTGGCTTCGCCCCACAGGACCCGTTTTCGTGTTTAAAAATAGCCTATGTTTCTCAGGAATAACGTAGCTTTCTATTGGTGAATTCTTTCACCAATAGAAAGCTACGTTTTTTTTTTTAAATCGGTCCTGTAGTTTCGGCGCCTATTCGGTACAAACAAACAAAAAAATCTTTAAAATCTAGTGTAGGGTAGGGTAGGTAGGTTAGGTAGGGTAGGGCAGGGTAGGGCAGGGTAGGGTAGGGTAGGTAGTGTAGGGTAGGGTAGGTAGTGTAGAGTTGTTAGAGTAGGTTAGGTAGGGTAGATGAATGTTTGGTGTTTTTACGGCAAAACAAAGTTTGCCGGGTCAGCTAGTATTTGTATAGATAACACTGCGTAAGACTAGACAAGGAACACTATTTCAGGAATTGGCATGAAGCAGATGTGATTAATAATTAGGAACGTATTTTATTAACATTAGTATGAGGGGTACAGTCTTCTTCAGATCTATCAAAGCACTACGAATATTAAATACTAGCTATTGCCCGCGACTTCGTCTGCGTCTGCGTATCTACTTTTAATAGCCTATTTTAAATGTCGCGAAATAATATTATAGGTATGTGGGCCTTACTTGAGAAATGATTAGTTCACCATACAAATTTCCACCTTCCTTGCCACCCCCATAAGGATGGTTTCCGGGATAAAACTATCCTATGTCCTTCCCAGGGTCTCAAACTAACTCCATTGAGGTAATCATGTAGTTCATATTATCTCAATAACCAACTCCATCCAAAATCGGTTCAGCGGTGTAAGCGTGAAAAGGGTATTAGACATACAGAGTTACTTTCGCATTTATAATATTTTAGTACATATATGCGATTTAAGTTGAAACTGTGGAGATAAATTTAAAATTGCCTTCTTCACTTTCAAAACTGTATGACAGATGTCACTTTGTCCGCTATTTTTTAGGGTTCCGTACCCAAAGGGTAAAAACGGTACCCTATTACTAAGACTCCGCGATCCATCTGTCTGTCTGTCTGTCTGTCCGTCTGTCTGTCTGTCTGTCTGTCTGTCTGTCTGTCCGTCTGTTACCAGGCTGTATCTCATGAACCGTGATAGCTAGACAGTTGAAATTTTCACAGATGATATATTTCTGTTGCCGCTATAACAACAAATACTAAAAACAGAATAAAATAAATATTTAAGTGGGGCTCCCATACAACAAACGTGATTTTTATGCCGTTTTTTGCGATGATGGTACGGAACCCTTCATGAGTGAGTCCGACTCGCACTTAGCCGGTTTTTTTTTCTAATTTTTGTCATCAACTTTCTTGGTTTCATTCATTGGTTCATTATTTTTACTTTTAAATACACTGGGTTACTATAGCTTACGCGTAAATCCAAGAGTAAGGAATTAATAGTTAGTCCGAGGTTATTCCATGTTAATAATAACATTGCTAAAGCTAATTTAATCCTTAGTTACTCCGGGTTTAGCTAGTCAAGAGTAACTTCGGAGTAAGCTGGTAATACGCCATTTTAATTATGACGGAGTGATCATTAATCACTTTCAAAATTATGGTAAATTTTTTCAAAACATAGCCGGATTCGGCATCTCATGAATAAAGTCTCATCTCGTGTAAAGTTACAATAATTTTGATTTCTTTACAATAATCTTCAAAGATTTTCAGAAGTCATCACGAATCTTTGTAGATTTCCTAGTAAAAAAAAGAATTTTGTTAAAAATTTGGTCTTTCCTCAAGTTTACCGTATAACATTACTTTCCAGAATTTGAACCTGTTAAGTGACACTACCGGTTGGTGTAATGATACTGCATGGCTAAACTTAAACTTTGTTTAAATGTTAAAACTCTTAAACGG
This sequence comes from Anorthoa munda, assembly GCA_945859665.1. NCBI lineage: Eukaryota > Metazoa > Arthropoda > Insecta > Lepidoptera > Noctuidae > Anorthoa > Anorthoa munda. The sequence goes on along the minus strand of OX243894.1, from coordinate 20,207,285 downwards.
ATTTTCTTAAATTTCATTAAAATGGTTGTCAACACAGTGATATTTCAGATAAAACAAACTAAAGGATAATTAAAACTGGCAAAATGCTTGTTGGGCCACGCACAGCAATATGGTTCACAATAATAGGATTAAGAAAAAGGAAGAATTTATTTTTGTATGTTTTTGGTTCATAAACTTATATTTAGCTTTAACATATTTTTATTTATATTTAGTTTGGCTTTATTTTTAACTTGTATTTATTTTACCTGTTTTAAACAAATACCAACGTTATATAAGGGCATTTGTGCAAAAGTTGGTCGACTATTACTCGTATACTTGTCTTCTTCTTTTCGTGTGAGGTGTGGCCACCTCTGCTGTCAGAGTCAACTAAGCCGCCTCTGGGAAACCCCACAGGCCTCTGACTTGGCTGTTTCAGACTTGCATTAAGTATATAAGTCCAGGTTTCCTCAAGATGTTTCCCTTCACCGTTGCCTGTGATGTCCAAGATCAAATCCAACTTAAAAAAAAACCCACTTAAATCCTACTTAGCTGTGATACTTTTCATCGTTATATGAGGGCAGTTTCATAAGTCCGTGACTTTTTGAAAAAAAAAATAGTTTTCGACAAAAAAGCATTTTATTTCCCAACACAGTCTTCTTTTAACACAATTCATATAATAAACATTAAAAAAATACCTTTTAAAATAATAGCTTTTATAAAGGCCCCTAAAATAGGCGTTCGTTTCAGTGATGACCTTTTCATTAGAGCCAAATCTTCTTCCACCCAACTATTTCTTCAGGTCTGCATGAGTTAGCAGTTCTTAGCCTTATTTATGGATGTTTGCCATGGTACACACGTATGCACCCGTGCATTGTCTTGATGGTACAGCACTTTTTCTTCACCAAATGCGGAAATTTTTGCTTCAAAGAATATCGAATCTGTCCAAAAGCTCTGTCGCTGGTGATTGTTTTACCTTTTTAGAGGTAGTCGATATGAATCAGACCGCGTGCACCCCAGAAAACTGTGGTCATGTCCTTATTGGCCGATAGACCTAATTTTGCCTTCCTTGGTGCACGTTCACTCGTAGAAACTAATTGTCTTGATTGCTCCAGGGTCTCTTGGATCCATGTTTCGTCCGCGGTTACGAAACGGCGCAAAAACTCGTTTAAATTACGGGTAAACATTCCCAAACACTCCTTCGAAGTTGTCACACGGTTGCGCTTATAGTCGAGTGTGAGCAATCGCGGAACCCATTTTGCGGATAGCTTTTTCATGTCCAAATATTCACGTAAAATGTGATGTACCCGCTCAGTTGAAATGTCTGCAGTCTCAACCACCTTACGCACTTTCATTCTCTTATAGCCCAATATAAATTCATGGATTTTATCGACGATTTCTGGCGTGACGACCTCTTTTGGGCGACCTGAACGTTCGGCGACATTTGGGCTGGTACGAGCTCAACGGAACTAAATAAACCACTTCTTAACCAGTGAAATTGATGGTGCAGAGTCCTCGTAATGTTTATCAAGCATTTTCCTGGTTTCCATCACGTCTCGTTTTAGCCAGACAAAACTTCAAAACATTTATGATGGAAGGTCAATTTCAAATATTATTCGAAAAAATTAAGATCGGAATGCAAAACCAAAATGTTGAATTGAAGGATTCGATTAGAAAAAGTATTATGGATAAAATGGATGAAAAATTAATCCCTATTGTGGAAGAAAATAATAACTTAAAAATTAAAATAGAAAAATTAGAAAGATAGATAACGTATTTTAAGAGAGTTGAAAGAAGCAATAATATTATAGTATTTGGCTTAGAAGAAAAAGAAAAATCCTCTTTTGAACTAATACAAAAGCTTAAGGAAACCTTCAATCAGGATTCAAATATTAACATAGAAGAGTACGAAGTCAACAAAATCCATCGCTTAGGAAACAAGGAAAGAGCGAGCAATAATAAACCGAGACCAGTATTGTGTTCGTTATAAATAACTGGAAGAAAAATTAAAATTTTCAAAAACAAAAGAAACCTTAAAACAATCTATATAAATGAGGACTACTTGAAAGAAGTGTTGGAAAGAAGGAGATGGCTGCAAGCAAAGTTAGTTGAAGAAAGGAAAAAGGGCAATACGGCGAATATTTGAAATATGACGAACACTATTAGTTCAACATATTGTATCACTATTAGTAAAGAGAACAACACCAATCAAGTGAAAAGGAAAAGGGATCATCAGCTTCACCCTACAACTATATTAACTAACCAAAAAAACAACAAACAGTAAACACAACCAAGTCTTACAGAACGAATGCTTTTGATATAATGCGATCCAGATCCGGCTCCCTTCAGAGTACACCCAACACTTAAATAAACCAATAGCAACTAAAGAGCCGCAAACGGAAACCAAAACCAATCAAAGAAACTGCCAATAAAGAAACATCAAAACACCAAACTCCCCCAAGCCGACTGGTCCTCGTGGGGGAAAGAGACCACAACCCTCCAACGCCAAAGGCTAACAAGCACCAAAAACCAGTAATATACATAGCATCCCTTAATGTACTTACCCTGATGAATGACGAAAATCTTATTGAACTAACTAACGCGCTAAAACAAATCAAATGGGACATCCTTGGCATGAGCGAGGTGAGAAGAATGGGCGAAAGAATTACTTCTCACCCAGACTACTTACTGTACCAGCTAGGAGAGAAGCAAGGCCATCACGGGGTAGGATTTATTATCAAGGAACATATAACGAAATATATTGAAGAATTCATCGGAATCTCAGAGCGCATAGCGATTATGAATGTGAAACTACCGGGATACAAGGATCCTTGGTCCATTTTTCAGGTTTACTCACCTACAGAACAATCAAATTTAGAAACAATAAACTTTTTACCAAGATCTAAATGAAACCATCCAAGAATACGCCCATAAAAACCTTATAGTAATGGGAGACTATAACGGCCAAATCGGAGCAAGGCGCCCAGGTGAAAATACAATATTAGGTTCATTTTCATATAGCAACAAGACTAGGAGCAAGAATGGGGAGAAAATTACAAACTTTGCGCTAGAAAATAACTTGTCAATCCTAAATACTATTTAAGGATATGGGAACTGCTGGAACGATCGGGAGCACAATAAAACATGGACTTCACTGATAGACGTATATTTGGAGACTGGCGCGCAGCTCGTACGTACTACATCAACTTAATTCTAAATACCCACTACCACAAATATATCATACCTCCACCACAATACAACAGTACCTTATATAATAACACAATCAATAAACACAACATAACAACATATACAACAATGAAAATTAACCTCATATAAACTTAAAATAATTCTTAACTAATTACACAATTTTAAATCTATCTACTGTTTCTGTGTTTGCTTAGAGTAACGATTCTCCGGCGGCGGAGATTGTGGTTTTAAATTGACCAGAGCATCTTTAGGAGTATTAATGTCCGGGTTTGAACTTCCCTCCTTATCCCTGGTAGTCGCCTCTGGTGAGGCTACTTTTATTACCCGTTCTAACCCCTCGCTAAGTGGCTCGACCACACTCTCCCCCATGATCTGTATTGTCCTCCGTCTCAGGACAGGTAACATCAGATAAACGTGATCTGCGGCGCATTTGATCTACATGTCTTTTTAGTGATTGACCATTATCCTTTACTACTGAGTAGCTACGGACACTGTCTACCCGTTCCACCGTACCTCTCACCCACCTATCACTAACACCATACTCACGAACCCAAACTGAGTCACCCTCCCTGAAACTGCGGTCTGTTCTCCCCGTGAATTCCATTTGCCGTTTCTGGGCATGATGGACTCTGACTTTGGTGACTAGGTTGGTACACAATAAATCAAGTCTGGAGCGTAATGGGCGTCTCTGCAACAGCATAGCCGGGGTTTCCCCAGTAGTGCTGTGCACTGTGTTCCGGTATGCTAACAGAAACGTTTGTAGTGCCGTGTCAACATCTACACAATCCCTATGCGCTTTCTTAATAGCCCGCTTGCAAAGCTTGACTGCATTTCTCCGGAGCCCCGTTTGATGACGGGTGTTAGGCTGGTGAGTAAAACTGTTTAACGCCGTTGTTTTTTAAGAAAGTTTTAAACTCTATACAGTGAATGTTGGGCCCTGATTAGATACTAATTCCTCCGGCAACCCAAACCTTGCAAACGTAACTCTCAAAACCTTTATCACATTTGATGCATTGGTTCGTGTCATTTCAAACACTTCTAACCTTTTTGAAGAAGAATCAATAATGACTAAGAACGTAAGACCTTTATATGGCCCTAGGAAATCGATGTGAACCCTTGTCCAGGGGCGCGCGTGATACTGCCATGGCTGTATCGGAGCCCGCGGCGGCGCGTCCGCCTCCGCCGCACTAGTCTCACATTGTTTACATAATGCTTCTACGGCAGCGTCAATATTAGGCCACCATACATAACTACGTGCCAAGCTTTTTGTTTTTACGATCCCCATGTGACTGCTATGAAGTTGTTTTAAAACATTATTCTGCAACGGTAATGGTATAACCATACGGTAACCCCACATAATACAACCACTCTCTGTATATAACTCATTACGCCTCATAAAGTATGGTTTGATACTTTCTGCATCTACACAGGTTGAAGGCCACCCAGATTGTATGTAAGCAAAAACCCTACTTAAAACATTATCTACAGCTGTCGCTTTCTTAACGTCATGGCTCGTAATTGGTAAATAATTTTCAACGAAATTAACATAAGTTTTTTCTTTTTCTAATACTACATTTTCTTTACAACCTTTGTACGGCAGTCGTGATAATTCGTCTGCACAATTCTTACTCGAAGAAACGTATTCAATGTCATAGGTATATCCAGCCAATAACACGCTGTAACCTAGACGCGGCAATTACCGGAATACCGACTTTACCGCCAAAAATATAAGTGAGAGGCTTGTGATCGGTTCTTAATATAAATTTACGACCATAAAGATATTGATGAAATTTACGTACGCCGAAGACAATAGCGAGTGCCTCTCGGTCTATTTGCGAGTAAGCCCGCTCGGCTTGAGTGAGCGAGCGCGATGCGTACGCCACGGGACGCTCGCCCCTTGCCGTTGTGTGAGATATCACAGCTCCTACGCATACACTGCTCGCGTCTGTTGTCAATATTATAGGTAACTCCGGTGTGTAGTGCATTAGCACTTCACTAGATGTTAATAAATGCTTCACCTTACTGAACGCATCATCACATTCTCTATTCCAGCTATACGGGGTTCCAGCTTTAAGCAACTTATACATAGGCGCTAGAATTGTACTAACATTTCTTATAAATTTGCCATAGTACATCACCATACCAATAAAAGCTCTTAGTTCCGAAATATTCGTGGGCGCTGGAGTTTTAATTATAGCCCTGTTGCCCTGTGCGATAAGACCGCCCATTGTACACTTTGTTTATAAATTTTGTTCTGTATGTAATTTTTTATGGTGTGCAATAAAGAATATAATAATAATAATAATAAGAATCTGTGGCCTGACTTGTCAAGTTTGACAACTGAAAATTTTTCACTCCTATATTTTATGAATTTAATTTTATCAAAGCATTGTAATTTCCACATAAAAGCCGAATAAAAACAATTTTAATAATGTATTACCCATATGTAAAAAAAAAAACAAGAAGGAGAACCCAGTAAAAATCGGAATAATGAAGCAAACAACACAATGTCAACTTAAGCAGGAATGCTGACAAGAAGCCAGGTCCGAGCCAAAAACACACGCCTACCACCTCCGGCCTCGTCGCCCAGCTCCGCCTCGCCGCCGCCGGAAACCAGCCCCACCGTGAGTGCTGTGACACCGGCCGTGGCAGTTGCGTCGAGCTCGAGCGACGAGTACTTCTCTCCGCCGACGACACCACCACCTGCGCGTCGACGGGGAGGACGCCGGCCGCCGGACAGCCTGGGACCTCAAGGCCCATCGGCCTCTGACAGGGTCCCCGCTCCCGGTGGAAGTGTGCAGCGCATGCGATGGACGCAATCGATCAACGAAAACGTCATGCGCGCATACTTTGGGGCTACAGAGGGGGGAAGTAAACTGACTGCGTACCGTGGTCGGATGCTCTCTCTGTTTCAGGTGCTTGAGCCAGCTGTCAACGTGTCGGCCCAACGTCTATCGGATCAGGTGCGGGTCATCCAGCGTAACCATATGCTGGATGACACCGTACTTGATAGACTGCGTGAGGAATCACGGAGTAGCCGTGTCTCGCCTGCCTTGCCTCCGGCCGCGGTGCAACTGCAACCCAGTGTATCATCACGACCCGACCATGTTGGTGAGGATGACGATGATGAGGCTATATCCGTGAGTACCCAATGCAATGCACGATTGAGGAGCGCTTTAGAGTGTGCATTCCGAGAGTATCGTTCCACACCGCATGAGCTTGGACCTCGACTACCTCGTCTGCCCATGCATAAGAAAAATAGGTCGCTGGTGTGTGCTCTAGATTCGCAGCTATCAAATGTTTTTGATAGCAGCAAAGACCTTGCCGATACCCACTCGATCTTGTACTGTGCGGCTGCAGCGGCATGTCGTGTAGCTAACGTCAAGTTTCCCAAAACTGACAGAGTTACACGACCAGCTATACCAGCTTGGCAGTACAGGATTGAGCATCGTATCGGTGAGGCTAGAGCACTCATCGGCAAGCTTATCTGCTTCAGGGAGGGCAACACTCGCCCTAGAGTGATGCGCTTTGTGAGGCGGGCGTTTTCGGGGACTGATATCAGTTCTCGAGATTATCTGTCCCGCGTCACAGAGCGTATCGACTTTCTGAAGCAGAAGATCTATGCATGAGCAAGCCGTATTCGTCGGTACAAGCGGCGAGTGGAGCGATACACTCAGAATCGCACATTCCAGAGCAACGAAAGGTGGGTTTATAGGGCTTGGGAGCGACCCGACCAAGGTGTGACTGACATGCGCCTACCGGATAATGACGCCATGTGTTCGTTTTGGCGCGATATCTGGTCGGTGCCTGTCAGTCACACCGAGGGTGACTGGACTCGGGAGGTCGAGCAAGCGTGCGATCCGATACCACAAATGGGGGCAATTACCATCAGCCCCCAAGATCTGGCTCGTGCAGTCCGTCCGTTGCCCAATTGGAAATCTCCAGGGCCAGACGGACTGCAAAACTTTTGGATTAAGTGGTTCCAAAGTTCGCACGCTCGTTTGGCATCTCAGTTCCAGTCTGCCTTAGAGTCAGGGTCGCTGCCCCAGTTCCTAACGACAGGAATAACCCACCTGCTCCATAAATCGGGTAGTACTGCGGAACCTAAAAATTATAGACCGATAACGTGTTTACCGACGGTCTATAAAGTTCTTACATCCATTCTGAGAGCGAAAATTAATCAACATATTGACAATAACTCCATCATGTCTGCTTCTCAGAATGGATGTAAGAATGGGTCCCGCGGTACTAAGGAGCTGCTCCTCATAGACATTGCTATTAGCCAACAGGTTCGCCGTTCCCGCAAGGATCTGGCGACATGTTGGATAGATTACAAGAAGGCCTATGACTCAGTGCCACATACATGGCTCATGAGGGTGCTGGAGTTGTATAAAATTGATGCAACACTGCGCGCCTTCCTGACGTCATGTATGGGGCAGTGGAGGACGGTCCTTCACTATCCAGGATGTCGACAGATTCAGGAAAACAGCGAACCTATAAGGATTGAGCGCGGAATATTTCAGGGCGACAGTCTGAGTCCTCTGTGGTTTTGTTTAGCCCTGAACCCTCTCAGTACACTGCTGGAGGGTTCGGGCCTCGGCTATCGGTTGAGAAGAGGTGGTCAGGTTATATCACACCTCCTTTACATGGATGATCTGAAGCTCTTTGCCCCCAACAACTTTCAACTGATGAAGCTACTGAAGGTGACAGAAACCTTCAGTGACGCCATCAGGATGGAATTTGGTGTGGACAAATGTGCAGTCATGCATGTAAAGCGAGGGGAGATTATGGAATCCGTGGGAATACAACTCTCGGATTCCATACACCTTCGATCCCTTTCCTCAACCGAAACTTACAAGTATTTGGGTATGTCGGAAGCATTAGGCATCAATGCTTGTGACGTGAAACAGTCGTTGAGGGAACGCTTCTTTGGCCGCCTGAATAAAGTACTAAATAGTCTTTTATCAGGCGGAAACAAGGTGCGCGCCTTCAACGGCTGGGTCATGCCGGTCTTGATGTATTCTTTCGGCATACTCAAATGGACTCAGACAGAACTTGACGCCCTGGATAGGAGAGTCCGCACGCTGCTTACCGCAAATCGTATGCATCACCCACGGTCATCGGTCATGAGACTGTATATCCCGCGGAAATGTGGGGGTCGAGGCTTTTTAAATGCTAAGACCCTGCACAACCGCGAGGTATGCAGTCTTAGGGAATACTTCCAGGCCGCTGACGTGGGTATGCATCGAGATGTGGTAGCGGTGGACAAGGGCCTTACCCCGCTCTCCTTGGCTAACGAGAACTGGCGCAAACCTATAGTATTAGATACTAATGACCGCAGGGAGGTATGGCAGACCAAGGAGCTTCAGGGACGCTTCTACCGGGTCCTACATGGGTCCGATGTAGATCTTTTAGCGTCCGTGGCCTGGCTTCGATTTGGTGACCTTTTCGGGGAAACCGAAGGTTTTGTCTTTGCGATTATGGACGAAGTTATGATGACGAACAACTACCGGAAATACATTGTGAAGGATGGCACAGTTGACATCTGTCGGGCATGTCACCGGCCGGGTGAATCTATCCGTCACATTATCTCCGGTTGTTCTAGTCTGGCTAACGGAGACTATTTGCATAGACACAACCTTGTAGCCAGGATTATCCATCAGCAACTTGCTCTTAAATACAATCTTGTGGAATCGGAAGTGCCTTACTATAAGTATGTGCCCGACCCAGTTCTCGAAAATGGCAATGTCACGCTGTATTGGGATCGGTCTATCATCACTGACAGGACTATTGTTGCCAATAAACCTGACATAGTGGTGATAGACCGACCAGAGCGTCGCGCAATGATTGTTGATATAGCGGTCCCCCATGACGAGAACCTCGTGAAGGCTGAGAGAGATAAGAAAAGCAAGTATCTTGATCTGGCTCGCGAGGTTGTCGACATGTGGGATGTGAATACAGCAGTCATTGTGCCGATAGTCGTGACGGCCAATGGTATAATAGCCAAGAGCCTCGACGAACATCTGAGGAGGCTCTCGTTGGGCAGCTGGATCAAGGGCTTGATCCAGAAAGCGGTACTCCTGGACACGGCGCGTATAGTCAGGAGGTTCCTCTCTCAGGAGCCCTGACCACCGGTAGCTTGGACCCTGTTCCCGATACCGGTGGGCTACTATTTTTGTATTTTTAAATGTTTTTATTATTATTTTTTATATAGAATAATATTTAAAAATGTAAAAATATGTATATAAAATAAATAAATGCAATAATAATAATAATAATAATCAACAACAGGTTGTCAACAACAAGTGTTATTCCGAAACAAATTTACAATAGTTTTAATGTTCTCAATCTATCAAAATACACATACCTAACACTACAAAAAGCTGCAATATTGAACACTTGCCGAATAGTAAGAAAATTTTTACAGTTAGATTTAGATTACGATTTGAGTGCAGTACAAAATAATTTACCAGTTCAAATAGAAAATTAGGATTTCACCTTGGTTCACACCCGTGAGATCTTATAAAAACACCAGGTTCTTACCTGAGAAACTTATGTTTAAAAACCAAAATAATAATAGTTTCTATAGCCTTAGAGACGTGGAAGATCGACCTTCACTCATCAGATAACTGGATGAGACATATTTTTTGTCAAATGTAATTTATTAACAAACATGCCTATGATAACTTGTCTATTGAAAAGTTTTCATAGCTATTTTTAATTGAATTAATTGAAATCATTTTTTCTTCATCACCTTCATTCATTTGATAACCGAATGAATTTCATCTCAACTGATAGTTTTTAACATACAGAATCTGCCAAGGTAGGCTTGTCTACTAATTTCTGTTCATAGCTACCTGGCAAGCAGATGTGAACAGGTATGTCAATATAGGTAACTACACCGATCTGATAACCAATCGAAATTGATATCATAAGTAAGGTATTTTAGTTACAAAACCAATCGTATAGGTTTGCCTGCAAAAAACCGAACATGAAATATTATTGCCAAGCTATCAAGTTTTTGAATTGGAGCTATCCAAGTGCGCATGTTCGTGTACATGTGACTGACAGTGACAGCATTTGTTTACACTCGACAGTAATTTTGGACTCGAATTTATTCTCTAATTTCGATCACAATTTTTGTATTATGTCATCTATACTAATCTAATATATATAAATCTCCTGTCACGATGTTTGTCCGCGATGGATTCCTAAACTACATAACCGATTTTAAATTAAATTGGCACACCGTGAGCAGTCCAACTTGAGATATAGGGTAGGGTAGGTAGGGTAGGGTAGGGTAGGTAGGGTAGGTAGGGTAGGGTAGGGTAGGGTAGGTAGGGTAGGGTAGGGTAGGTAGGGTAGGCAGGGTAGGCAGGGTAGGCAGGGTAGGCAGGGTAGGCAGGGTAGGCAGGGTAGGCAGGGTAGGCAGGGTAGGCAGGGTAGGCAGGGTAGGCAGGGTAGGCAGGGTAGGCAGGGTAGGCAGGGTAGGCAGGGTAGGCAGGGTAGGCAGGGTAGGCAGGGTAGGCAGGGTAGGCAGGGTAGGCAGGGTAGGCAGGGTAGGCAGGGTAGGCAGGGTAGGCAGGGTAGGCAGGGTAGGCAGGGTAGGCAGGGTAGGCAGGGTAGGCAGGGTAGGCAGGGTAGGCAGGGTAGGCAGGGTAGGCAGGGTAGGCAGGGTAGGCAGGGTAGGCAGGGTAGGCAGGGTAGGCAGGGTAGGCAGGGTAGGCAGGGTAGGCAGGGTAGGCAGGGTAGGCAGGGTAGGCAGGGTAGGCAGGGTAGGCAGGGTAGGCAGGGTAGGCAGGGTAGGCAGGGTAGGCAGGGTAGGCAGGGTAGGCAGGATAGGCAGGGTAGGCAGGGTAGGCAGGGTAGACAGGGTAGGCAGGGTAGGCAGGGTAGGCAGGGTAGGCAGGGTAGGCAGGGTAGGCAGGGTAGGTAGGGTCAGGGGTCCGACATACCCAAATACTTTTAAGTTTCGGTTGAGGAAAGGGATCGAAGGTGTATGGAATCTGAGAGTTGTATTCCCACGGATTCCATAATCTCCCCTCGCTCTACATGCATGACTGCACATTTGTCCACACCAAATTCCATCATGATGGCGTCAATGAAGGTTTCTGTCACCTTCAGTAGCTTCATCAGTTGAAAGTAACAACTTTCAACTGATGAAAAAGGGCAAAGAGCTTCAGATCATCTATGTAAAAGGAGGTGTGATATGACCTGACCACCTCTTCTCAACCGATAGCCCAGGCCCGAACCCTCCAGCAGTGTACTGAGAGGGTTCAGGGCTAAACAAAACCACAGAGGACTCAGACTGTCGCCCTGAAATATTCCGCGCTCAATCCTTATAGGTTCGCTGTTTTCCTGAATCTGTCGACATCCTGGATAGTGAAGGACCGTCCTCCACTGCCCCATACATGACGTCAGGAAGGCGCGCAGAGTTGCATCAATTTTATACAACTCCAGCACCCTCATGAGCCATGTATGTGGCACTGAGTCATAGGCCTTCTTGTAATCTATCCAACATGTCGCCAGATCCTTGCGGGAACGGCGAACCTGTTGGCTAATAGCAATGTCTATGAGGAGCAGCTCCTTAGTACCGCGGGACCCATTCTTACATCCATTCTGAGAAGCAGACATGATGGAGTTATTGTCAATATGTTGATTAATTTTCGCTCTCAGAATGGATGTAAGAACTTTATAGACCGTCGGTAAACACGTTATCGGTCTATAATTTTTAGGTTCCGCAGTACTACCCGATTTATGGAGCAGGTGGGTTATTCCTGTCAATAGGAACTGGGGCAGCGACCCTGACTCTAAGGCAGACTGGAACTGAGATGCCAAACGAGCATGCAAACTTTGGAACCACTTAATTTTAAGTTTTGCACTCCGTCTGGCCCTGGAGATTGCCAATTGGGCAACGGACGAACTCCACGAACCACATCTTGGACGCTGATGGTAAATGCCCCCATTTGTGGTATCGGATCGCACGCTTGCTCGACCTCCAGAGTCCAGTCACCCTCGGTGTGACTGACAGGCACCGACCAGATATCGCGCCAGAACGAACACATGGCGTCATTATCCGGTAGGTGCATGTCAGTCACACCTTGGTCGGGTCGCTCCCAAGCCCTATAAACCCACCTTTCGTTGCTCTGGAATGTGCGATTCTGAGTGTATCGCTCCACTCGCCGCTTGTACCGACGAATACGGCTTGCCCATGCATAGATCTTCTGCTTCAGCAAGTCGATACGCTCTGTGATGCGGGACAGATAATCTCGAGAACTGATATTAGTCCCGATAACGCCCGCCTCACAAAGCGCATCACTCTAGGGCGAGCCCTCCCTGCCCTCCCTGAAGCAGATAAGCTTGCCGATGAGTGCTCTAGCATCCCCGATACGACGCTCAATCCTTTACTGCCAAGCTGGTATAGCTGGTCGTGTAGCTCTGTCAGTTTTGGGAAACTTGAAGTTAGCTACACGACATGCCGCTGCAGCCGCACAGTACAAGATCGAGTGGGTATCGGCAAGGTCTTTGCTGCTATCAAATACATTTGATAGCTGCGAATCTAGAGCACACACCAGCGCCCTATTTTTCTTATGCATAGGCAGACGAGGTAATCGAGGTCTAAGCTCAGGCGATGTGGAACGATACTCTCGGAATGCACACTCTGAAGCGCTCCTCAATCGTGCATTGCATTGGGTACTCACAGATATAGCCCCGTCGTCGTCATCCTCTCCAAAATGGTCGGGTTGCGGTCAAACACTGGGTTGCAGTTGCACCACGGCCGGAGGCAAGACAGGCGAGACACGGCTACTCCGTGATTCCTCACGCAGTTTATCAAGTACGGCGTCATTCAGCATACGGATAGACGTTGGGCCGACACGTTGACAGCTGGCTCAAGCACCTGAAACAGTCAGTTTACGTTTTCGTTAATTGATTGCGTCGAATGAATGCGCTGCAAAGTTCCACCGGGAGCGGGGACCCTGTCAGAGGCTGATGGGCCTGGGTTAGGATCTAAGGTGATGATTTTACAATTTTCAAGTTAGATACGAGAAGTGGTGATTCCTTTCCTGCAACAATTTACCCACAATTAAATAATGTAAAAAATCACACATTTCTCAAGTGGCGTGGGTTTTCAGTGTTTCCACTGATTAAAAACAATATAAATGCATAAATATCAAACAAAAAAGTCCTGTGAAAAATAAATAATTTGGTCAAAAATATTTAAAGTACATAAATTTGCGCAGTGTCCGTAATAATTTGGCCACCACACTGTACATAGGACATGCCAGGTAGAAAAAGTAAGCTATTTCATTAGACCACCTCGTATTGTTGAATTTAAAAAGGAACACTGCGACATGGTTTTCTGAGACGATAGTGAAAATGTGAACTAACGCTAAGTATAGATTCTGGATTTTATAAGTGTTTCGTCAAGCTGACATACCTGTCTTCCCCTATTACAGATACATGCTGGCTACTAATTCTGCATCCTGCTGTATGTTTAAAAGCGGAAAAAATAAAATACAAGGATACAAAAAATCCTAGATTTGATACAAAATATTTTACGGACGTGCCCAGTAAAGGTTATGTACCCATAGTTTTTTATTATAAACCAGATAGAGCAAAACCGAATGTGCCGACATCAACCCCACGCACAACTAGTCCACCACCATGGGAGTCAAAGAAAACATTTACTACTGGTTCTACTCCTAACTACTCAAGACGCAAGACAAGTGGACGACCAATATCCAAAGTAACGCTGCAACAGAAAAAAAATATACGTCCCCACAAAACTGGAAGGTACATCCCAACCACTACTACTACTGCTAGTCGTACCTACTCTACTAAAAAAATACGAACACGTGATGAATTACTTGTTGATTTATTTGGTCCTGCAAGTAATAAAAGACATGTCTCAGATGAACGTGGAGATGGTAGAGGTCTAGATAATGAGAAGTCTTATGAAGATCTTGATATTATTCCTACTCACATAAAAACAAAACTAGAAATATGGGACGCACTTTATAAGAGAGAAGAAAAGACATACAAATCTGAAGAAATCCGTAGTTTATTTATACCAGATCATGATAAAGGATTTTCTATGGAAGGTAATTCAGAGGGTATGTTTTACTATAAGATTTATAAACATCTTTTTCTAAAGTGTCCTAAATGTGAACCCATTATTACTTCTAAACGTAAAATCACTACTAATACTCCTAACTACTAAACACTGTCACTCTCTACAAGTAGGAAACCACGGCAAACAACGAAAAAATTTACTAAACCCATTAACTTCCAACCCAGTAGTACTCCTCCTACCTACACTACCAACAAATACTAACACGTGATGAATTACTTCTTGATTTATTTGGTCCTGCAAGTAATAAAACAAATGTATTAGATGAAGGTGGAAATAGTAGATATCCATATAATGCGGACTTTGGTGAACATCTTGGTAGTAGAGATGAAGGTTTTATTCCTACTCAAATAAAAATAAAAGGAGAAATATGGGACAAACTTTTTAAGAGTGAAAAGAGATACAAATCTGAAGAAATCTGTAGTTAATTTACACCAGATGATCATGAAGGATTTACGATGGAAGATGATCCGGATGGTATCTTTTACTATCAAACTACCGAAAAAAAAAACAAGTTCAAGAAAGCCAATCATAACAAAAAAATGTACTGACAAACAAGTAGAGGACGTACCATGGTACCCTACTGTAAAAAGAAAATCATGTCTAAAAAAGCCAAATCCAACGACCATCCCATGGTACACTTATAAAAAAGAAAAACAAGTACAAACTAGAAAAAAGGAAAAGGTTGGATGGAGATTCTCTAGATATATAATTCGAAATATACCTGAATAAAACGTATTCTTTCAGTCATGTATTTATATGTTTTTTTATCTTTTAATATTGTATTTACCTTTTCTAAGTAAATGTATGTATACCAGTTAATATATAAATAATCCAATCGTTAAAATTTATATTTTCCTACAATGAGAATATGGAGAAGGGAAACTTGAATGCTACAAAGTACCGTTTTCGCAAATTGAATGCATTGCGTGCGTTAGGGGCTTAAAGTTATATGAAACTCCCATGGGAGTAAAGTGATTTGAATTTGGAACTTAAAATTCGTGTGGAAACTCGTGGAAAACTCTAAGTGAAAAAATTTCCATTATGGCATAATAAAGAGATTTGTTCGAAAATCGAAATGAGGCAACAAACAAGAGTGTCATTCAACGTCAGCGATGGCGATGGTCGAAATATATTGGGCGATATAATTCAAAAATGGCGTCAAACGCCATTTTGGAATTATATCGCCATCATATTATTTATTGTACACAAAATAAACATTTCAAATACAAAAGGAAAACTTATGTAAAAAGGCGAGCTTAACCCATAAATGGTTTCTCTGACAGCAAACCTCAGTGCTACAGAGAGATTTACAAAAATAGGAAAGTTAACAAAAGCGCACAACAAATATTAAAAAAACATTTGAATTCTTACTAAATACATACATATATCTAAAATACATACATATTTATAGTGTATGTATTTTAAATGAATATCTCTAGTGAAGGGCTGTCCCGTATGGAATGAGGACGATTATTCCAGAGGCGGACAGCACGATCAGTAAATGATCCACCGTAACGACTTGATGAGTGGGGAGGAAAACGAAGGAGAAGAGATGATGAAGAGCGGCAAGGCTTTCCTCTTGGCACAAGATACTCAAAGTGTTCTTTAAGATACAAAGGAGAGGTAGGATTGTGAAGTACAGAAAAGAGTAGAGAAAGAGTGTGGGTATCTCAGCTCTGCCGAATAGGCAGCCACATCAACCGCTTCCGAAATTCCGACACATAGTCGTACTTTCGGAGGCCAAAAATGAAGCGGATGCACAAATTCTGCAAACGCTCAAGCTTAAGAATTTCCTCAGTCGCATTAAGAAAATAGACATCAGCATAGTCAAGAAGAGGAAGAAGAAGAGACTGAGCAAGAGTAACTTTAATTGAGAAAGGCTGGAACTTCTGGAGACGTTTTAGACACCCAAAACACCCTCCCTGCTTACTTCAGCAATGTGAACATGCCAAGATAGGTTGCAATCTAAGAAAACATGACTTTTTTGGAGTAGGCTGTAGCGACGGCATCATAGAAAATAGCTGGCAGAGACTGATTGCTCAATAAATTGATGAAATGTCTGCCACCAATAATGAGAGCTTTTTTTTGTTGGGTTCTCTAAAAGTCCAAAACTTTAAGCCCACTGATAGATATTTTCAAGATCATTATTGATGGCATCGATAGTTCCAGTGAGCTCTTCAAGTTTGAAGTGGCGGTAAAGCTGCAGATCGTCGGCATAGAGATGATAGTGTGAAGATAAGACCTTAGTGATAGCGTTTATAAAAACCGGCCAAGTGCGAGTCGGACTCGCACACGAAGGGTTCCGTACCATTATCGCAAAAAACTGCAAAAAAAACATGTTTGTTGTATGGGAGCCCCCCTTAATTTATTTTATTTTAATTTAATAATTATTATTTTTTGAAGAGAATATACAACTAAATATTCTGTGAATATTTCAAGCGTCTACCTGTTGCCGTTATTAATATCGAGCAAAAAACGGCAAAAATATCAAGTTTGTTGTAATTAAATATTAATTTTATACTGTTTTTAGTATTTGTTGTTATAGCGGCAACAGGAATACATCATCTGTGAAAATTTCAACTGTCTAACTATCACGGTTCATGAGATACAGCCTGGTGACAGACAGTAATAGGGTCAGTAATAGGGTCCCGTTTTTACCCTTTGGGTACGGAACCCTAAAAACGGAGATAAGAAGAGGAGAAACAACGCCACCTTGAGAAACATCCGCATCTAAATCGCACCAGTCAGAGAAAACCTCCTCTGAGTGGACCAATTGTGAGCGACCCGGGAGGGCGGCAGGAGATACATTCTTCTTCTTAGTCGTATCGATGATTCCTCAATTATATACGTTTTGACCAGAATTCAACCATGGCAATAGCGTTTTCATTTGCCTCACAAAGGCTCTTCAGGGTGCAGGTGTTGTTGTACAGAGAGCACGATTGGTGGTGAGTCATTGTTTGGGACGTATATCCGCAATCGCACTGCGGGTCATTGGAGTACCTCCACCTAACTAACTTATGCCTGCAGCGACCTACTTGGCTTCGGAGTCGGTTTAAAGATTTTCAGGTGGGCCATGAAAGTTGGTGGCCTGCAGGGAGCTTTTCTGCATGCTTAACACATTCAGTCGGA
The DNA here is from genome assembly GCA_945859665.1 of Anorthoa munda. NCBI lineage: Eukaryota > Metazoa > Arthropoda > Insecta > Lepidoptera > Noctuidae > Anorthoa > Anorthoa munda. The sequence continues at coordinate 20,189,839 of OX243894.1, read as the reverse complement.
GGAGGATGTTTGAGAAGCCACAGTCTCTTCTTTGCCTCACTAGAACTGCTGTCATTAATTGGTTGGCCCTTGGCTTGTCCACATTGTATAAAGATTGTCGTCTATCTGTCTCCTGCTTGTGTTTTTTGGAAGAACAGGCCACTTCTCTTCGGACCTCCGGAGGTGCTATTCCTGCAAGCGGGTACAGTGCTGCGAGTGGGGTGTGGGTGCCCGTAATTATCCTGCATGTCTCATTGAGGGCTAAATCAACTTGTCGGCCATGGACGGATCGATGCCACACTGGGCATGCGAATTCGCCAGCCGAGAAGCAGAGTGCTAAGCCCGATGTACGAAGTACATGTGGGAAGCAGATTATTGCGGGTGCAGACTTTAAATTTAGTTTTAATACAGTGCTTCTTGTATGTCAGTAATCGGTCTAAGGTGCCACCCAAGTACACAGGGTTATCTTGTCGGCACCCCGCCATTTGATGTTCAGTTTTCTAGTGGCCTGGCGGTTTCTCAGGGGGAATGAGCATGACTGAGGTTTAGATGGATTAGGCCTTAATGCATTATTTTCGTAGTATCCACTAAGATCCACCAGAGCCTTTTCCAGATTTGCTTCGGCATTCTCAAAGTTTATTGTCCCCGTGGCTAGTGCCAAGTCATCCGCGTAGAGGAATCGCTCTGTGTTCGTCGTTTTGGGCTGGTCTTTCGTATAAATCGACATTTGACAGGTCTCGCTAAAGTAGTTAATGGACTGATATGTTTATAATTGCATTCATACAGACTTACATAAACACAAGTTTTCATCATAATATTTACCTCTTTACACACACACATACACACACACAGGTACATAATTAGGTTAAACACACACATCATAGATGCATTAGCTAGCAAATTTATTATAATTTAATAATGATAAATTGTACTGTGTTCGTCTTGAAACTGCTGATACATGTTCAAATTATAGTCGAGGACGCTGGCACCCTAAACACAAGTTAAATCTTACTTTGGGTGCCAGAGTTCATCGTAAACACTCTTTTCTTCCCTAGTTGTAACGCTACGTGTTTAGATAAGTGTTTATTTTGTACAATTGAAGTAAATAAAAACTTTTATTATTATTATTATAAATATTAAATAAAATGGGAGCCAGAACACTGCCTTGGGGCAGGCTGTTTTTAGGGTTCCGTACCCAAAGGGTATAAACGGGACCCTATTACTGAGACTCCGCGGTCCGTCTCTCTGTCTGTCTGTTTGTCACCAGGCTGTATCTCATGAACCGTGATAGCTAGACTGTTGAAATTTTCACAGATGATGTATTCCTGTTGCTGCTATAACAACAAATACTAAAAAGAGAATTAAATAAATATTTAAGTGGGACTCCCATACAACAAACGTGATATTTTTGCCGTTTTTTGCGATTATGGTACGGAACCCTTTGTGCGCGAGTCCGACTAGCACTTGGCCGGATTTTTTTTTTAAGATACACCATCTGCTTTTATCTGAGTTAAGGTGAACTATAAACCGCCGGCTACGCAACATTTCACCCAGAATGCTTATGAATGCTAGATCATCTATTAGGGCTGTTAATTTGAACAGCAATCTTTTAACATTGACCGTGTCGTAAGCCGCTGACAGATCAACGAGGACGACCCCGGTTACTTGGTTGGAATCGTAACCATCCTTAATGTATTCAGTGAGTCGGAGGATTTGTCCAGTACATGATTTTCCAGGATGGAGAGCAGTTTGTTCTGGGATCAAACCTGGGTCGACCATGGGCTGGAGGCGGCCTAGGATTAGCCGTTCAAATAGTTTGAATGTGTGGCATAGTAATGAAGTTGGGCGGTAGTTTTTAGGATCCGTTGCAGGTTTATTAGGTTTAAGAAGCGCTATCATCCTAGCTTTCCTCCATTGCTTAGGTAGTTTTGTGTATTTCATGCATGAGTTGAAGAGACCAAGCAACCATGAGACAGCTACTGGACCCATGTTCTTTAGTTGTTTCGCGCATATATCATCCACCCCGGCAGCTTTACCATTCTTAAGGGATTTAATTTCTGGTATTATGTCGGAGAGCGTGAAGGGCTTGCTGATGTCTGTTCTATCGGTTGATGGGAATGCGGTTTTCGGAATTTTAGGGAGTTTGTTCGGGGGTTTTCCATTTAGAAGGAATTGGTGCGCTATCTGATTGGCTGTTACTTGATTCGGAGGTGTAGGATCAGGAGGGTCGCCAGTGAGCTTTCGGAGAGATGACCACGCTATTTTTAAATTATTGGTTATATTTATTTTGTCTACGGTGTTCATCCACTTTTCCTTGCGATTTTCTCTGACTTTAGTTAAGAGGTCTTCCCCCACTATGATAGTCTCTTCTGCAAAAAGGTCATTTGCGGGGTTCAAACCAGGGATGTGTTGAGAGCAGCACCCTCTGGGAATATATTTTCGGGAAGCAGTCCACACAACGTTGACAAATATGTCATAGTTATGAGGCGCTGGATCGAGGGAGTATAGTTCTTTATCAAAATTTTCTGCGTACTGCTTCCAGTCAGCTTTCGCAAAGTTAAACCTGCATCTGAATGTCACCGTAGTTGGTTTGATGGCAGCTTGCACCTTACATGATTTTGGGCGATGTTGTGTACGGGGTATCGGGGTTTCCACAGTTTTAAGATATAAGTAACTTATGTTCGAACTCACAAAAATAAGATCGGGGTTATATCCAAGTTTCCATCGGCCGCTGTTGAAAGATGCGGGCTGCTTAGAATCATGCAGTAAGGATAGGCTTTCCACTTCTGCCCATTCTTACACAGCCACTCCATCGTCATTTGTGTTATTGTATCCCCAGGTAGTACTGTGTCTATTAAAATCTCCAATTACTATGCGAATGTCTCGGTCGTGGAAATTGGTTGTGTGGCATAGTTGGAATGGTTGATTAGGCGGTTTATAGATAGAGCTGACAGTGCAACTTCCAGTATCTATAGTTATTATTTCGATGGTATTTTCGGAGTTGCAGGATGTGGAGACCAGTGTGACGTTAGGTTTTGTAAAAATAGCGCTTCCGTGTTTAGGGTGCGGGATTTCGGCAACTACTGTAAGTCCAGGTTTTTGCTGCCTAGGTTGATTGTTGTCTCTGTGAGTTTCTTGGACGCAGACAATATCGCACTGCGCAGCGAGGCAGAGTTCAGAAAGAACCAGCGCTTTGTCTGAAGAAAAACCCTCAATGTTGATCGAGAGGACGGTCAAGGCAGGCTCAGATAGTTGACGTGGTCGGATTTGTGTATGCCGATTGAACACCCAAGTTCCGATTGTAGTGACTCTAATAAGAGCCTTTGTTGGTGGTCCTGGGGGGGATCGTGAGGAATCATCGTGGTGAGAAGATTGGCCAGCTGGACTCTGCGTTACCTAGTGCCAGCTGTTACCAGGGTGTGCCGAGCAGTTTATTATGATCTGGACGCCGCTCGGGGAGACATCAATTTGACAGGGGGCTTCGCGAAATGTAGATTAATTGCGTTAAGGATTATATCAGGCGTGCTGTCATCACCAAGGGATTTGAGAAATTGCCATACTTGTGCTGTGTTGAAGTTTTGAACAGAGTTGTGGATGTGGTGCCTTTTAGCATCCCCACACATATGACCGCACCTATTACGCAGCCTCTTGTAAAGATACCAGTTCTCATCAGTAGGATCCCTTCTGTACCGCCTTTTAACCTTGTCCCTTTTCGACATTGCACCTTTAATGCTGTTACCCTTTTAAGCGGAGCATACTCATCAAAGAGTTTCAACACTATCTTGGTTAGCTCGGCTACCTTACTGTAGTTACCTTAGCATAAACAGGAGACCAGTCAATATTGCCCGCGTCTTCTTCCAAGCGATCCAGGTTAATGTTTTTGAAACTGCGAAGGAAGAGAAATTTAGGTTTAAGTTTAGGAGGGTGAATTTTATACGAAAGAAAAATAAGATCATGGTAAGAGAAGGAGGCAGAAAGTTGCCCGTGAGTGGCTACTTTCCTTGGGTCGGAAATATATATATATAAGGTCTAGAAGTGAGGGGTTGCAGTGAGGAGCATGATAAGTGGCGTCAAGCTAAAGAATATGAATGTTGACAGTAGCGACCAGAGACCGAAGTTTACGGCTGCGCACATCATCCTTTAACAGGCAGGTGTGGAAATCCCCGAGTATTATCCTGTGGTGTGGTGTGGTGAGGAAAAATATTCTAGCTTTGTTTCAAACGAAGAGAAAAATCTATATGGCACGAAGGGCTATAGTAAACACCTACTAGTAATTTTGTATGATTCAATGTAACTTCAATAAAGAGGTGTTCAGCAAATTTTGAATAATTACTCGGGGACTGATCATCGACATTGTATGTAATATCTCCACGGAGATAGATGGCGACTCCTCCGCATCCCTTGCTAGTTCTGTCATTACGCACAAGCTTGTAACCGGGCAGTGAATACTGCGTTGAAGGAAGTGTAGGTTTGAGAAAAGTTTCGAAGACGAGAACAGCATGAATAAGATCGGAGTCGAATGAGGATAATAAATCGGCGTGATGAATTATTTGGACTACATTGAAACATTTTGTGAAGCAAGAAAAAGCAGAAAACAGTTGGTCGCGTAGGTGAACAGAATCATCATTAATCGCACTAGCACAGCTCTCATCAGATGGACAAGAAGAAGAATAGGAAACAAAACTATTATTAACATGACCTAACATGACACAAATACTTACCTAAATATTAAATTTAATATATATATACAATAATAATAACAAAATTATTAAACGTAAATAAAATAACAGTTAACGCAACTGCCATTTCAAAAATCCTTGATGCACTCGCTAAACTTAGGTCAAAAGAATCAGTAAGCCTAAAATAGAATTATTGAGATAAGTTTCCAAACGAATACCCTAACTTCAATACATATGTGGTGACTGTCAATGTCAAAGTCACAAAACTCACAACACAGAAGTAAGTCATAACAAATAAAATAAATTAAAATATATCAAATAGTTCAGTGACCGACACAAAGAGATAACCAAAAATATATTATGGCCAATAGGCTGTGGGAGCGATTATTTTGCTTGCCTACGTGATGATGCCTTATCCGATGATGCAACAGTTGATGTTGTCGCAGAGAACCGCGCAATGAGCTGGAGAAGTTTAGCCCCCATCTCGGTTTTTCGACGTGACTTGTCCGGGAGTAGGATGACAATCTTGCTCTCGGAGGTCCAACATTGCTTCACACTGAATTGTTTTCGAGCATTTAGGAACACGTCATATCTAGGCTTTGTTAGGAACTCCGAGAAAACCAAACCGGACCCCTTTAATAAAGTCTTGACACGCCAAACATTGCATAAGTACCGAACAAAAAAAATAAGTTCAAAAACTAAAACCCGACAACTGCAAAATCGTGTGGTCGTATGCCACAATACATTCTGCAAAGCAGCATATCCTCTGAACACCACCATGAATATGTGTGAAATACAATAAAATATTTATTACATTAAGGTGTTTATGGTGTTTATGAATGGTTTGTACATAATAATTTCAGTTGAGAATATTTTATGGTTTCATACTTTTTAGAGCGTGATTTTTCAGTAAACGGGTTTAAAAAAATAATATATCACGGGCATTTAACACGGTGATCTCGATTATTTATTTATATACCGGCTTTTAGTTTTTGAACTTATTTTTAATTTAAAGCATTATGACGTTTTTGCAGAGCCACATCACATGTTTTTTCTGTTTAGGGCTTGTTGTTTTACATGTATGTGGGATTGTATGGCAAATAAACGAATAGATTACTTGTTGAAAACTGTTTTATTTTAAGCACGCACAAAAATTACACCGTAGGTACATTCGTAATAATCTACTACTCATTCGTCCTTTCCACAGACACACTATTCCACAGATAACTCAAACTTCACTTTCGTCCATCCGCTGCGTTCCGTTTTAACCCTTTACAATATTTTTATCCCACAGTCGGCCATCCTGATCCATGTCTGTCCTCAGATATCCACACAAACATTCATCACTAGCTCTCAACTTAAATCTAACTTAACTATTATTAGTACAGTATTACAGCATCAAAGTAACAACATAACATCACTTAGCTTTTATGATTTATTCTAAACAAAATGATATAACATAACATTATCAATATTCTTCTACCAACATGTTTGCACACTGAAATTGCAGCCTACTGCAACACACTACCTATACAGATCTCTTATTATGGACTAAGCCATCATCATGATAATACACAGTGTTATCAAAACATTGCACACAACCTTTCATACACCAACCTGAAATAAGTTCAAGTTAAATTAACAAGCCACTCTCAACCTTTTAGCTTTAGGAGTTGTCACCTGGCCACACCTTCATGTAATCAGCCGAACTAGAGGTTACCCCAGGGCCTTCAGTATTAGGATCAAGCTTTTTCACATCATATCTGTTGTTCCTCTTTACTTTTACAACTTGATAGGGCCCTAGATATTTAGCTTTAAGCTTCATTCCTGTGCCAAACTGCGTGTGTTTTATTGCCACTAAGTCCCCTTCATTGTACTTCATATTTTCTTTTCTCTTCTTGTTGAAATTTCTTATGTTTTCTTCTTGAACTTGTAGAATTTGTTCTTTAGCTTTCTCTCTAAGTTTTTCTCTTTCTTCTTCTAAAAGCAAGTCATAAATCTCGATGTCTTCCTTCATTCTCATCTTAGTCCCAATCAGTAGTTGATAAGGTGTAGTATTTATGCTTCGCTGAAAAGTACCATTTAGAGAACGCTGTAACCTGCTTACATGCCTGTACCACAGAGCAGGGTTTTCTACACACATCTTTGTAAGTACGGAGATTATAGTACAATGAACCCTTTCTACTTGCCCGTTTCCTCTGGGCACTCCTGTTGTAATTTTGAGGTGTTGTATGTTTTCCTCCTTTAGTGAAATGCGTCGTGGACGTTGCACCTCCGGGATATCATCTTTCACAATTGTTTTCAGCTGGATAGGAGCTTCTTTAATTTGGCATGGTTGGTAGCTCTCAACCATCTGAACAACCTCCTCTTTAAGGTAAGTGTTACTTACATGACCAACCTCGACACTGCAGCTAAAACACTCGATTTCATTCACCCATTCCAATGGTTTTATCCACACAGAACTACCATTCATAACCGTTATAACATTCTTAAGAAATTCGTGACCTATGATCACATCAAAAGGCATACAGTCTAGGTACCACGTAGAATAACACATCGTCGTATTTCGTACTGTCTATCACAACATTTGTTGATATACAACCTAATGACTCCACTTTAGCGAAACCAAGTCCAGACAGTGTTATGTTATTGTTTACACTTTCCCGACATTTGCACTGAACTCAGAAGATACCAAGTTCACATCACTGCCCGAATCAATAAGCGCACTTGTCGTTTTACCACATAACTCTACGATCTTCAAAGGTTTTTCCCGTTGCGATTGTTTGTTTACATCGAAAATGTCAGATTCGATTTGACGTTTGCTATCTTTGCCGTCATCTGTCAGTGTCTTGTCACTGTCAATCAGTGAATGTGACGTCTCATTCCCATTGTTGAACGACGATTGACCGAACATTGCTTGCTTGCTCACGCGTTCACCACTCCCGCTCCTATTTGTCGATGCACCGTTGGGATCTTTTCTATCGCCGGAAACACCGGAACTACGCCATCTTGATGAACTCGAATCTTCCTTACGGCCGCCTACCGCCATGTTTTTTTTAAGGGCTTATTACACTACACAGTATTCAGGGCCCTAAACCCTGATACAGGGTAGTGTAATAACTGTTAGGGAGTTAAGGTTCTCATAATATCGACCTTATTGCTTCAGAATGATTTAGTGACCCGGTATTCAGGGCCCTGAATACCGTGTAGTGTAATAAGCCCTTTATGCGGGCACTTCGGTGAAATATGGCCGTATTCATTGCAGTTAAAGCATTTTGGACCTTGTGCCTTCTGCGGACAGTCTTCCGACACATGATCGCCGTCACCACAGTTATAGCACCTTTTCAATTTTTTTTCGTGACGTACGATGCCGCGTTTTTCGTTTCTATATGTACTTCTAGGATGTTCCAGCTTCATCTTTTCCTTAATTGTCTCGTAGATTTTAAGCTTTTCTTTAAGATCAGAATACGTAGTTACACCGTATAGCATGATTTTATTGGTCTCGTGGTCGACTATGCCATCAACGATGTATTTAATGGCCACGTAATCGGGTATCTTTCCTCTCTTTCCCAATTCCTTCATGACCATCATATAGTCGATGCAACTCTCTTCGCGTCTTTTCTTTCGTTGGCTCATAAGCTCGTGTATTGCTTTGATGTCGACGGTGTCAGGGAACTCTTTACTCAGGGCCGCCTTAAGTTCTTCCCATGTTTTGTGTGGGCGTTCAGCTTGCATCCAAAGTTGTGCGGTGCCTGATAGGGATCTCCGTGCCATCAGCAGCTGTTGTAACGTTGTCCAACCACATATTTCTCCATTTTCTTCCACGTCTTGTATCCATCGCGTCACTGGATACGTTTTATCTTGACCGGTGAATTTAGGTATTAGATCCGAGGTTAGGTACAACATTGAGCTTAGCCCCGTACGTGATTCGTCTTTCGTCATTTTCGTATTCATATCTTCGTGAGCGGCAGCTCACCGTTTTCCGATACCGTCGTACGCCGTCGTCTAACTGCCGCCGTTCACAACGCCACTTGCCGGTCTCCCTCGTCCGTCATAAACTTCTTAAAAACTCGAACTCGTGTCGTTATTTGCCAATCCCGGACGAGCCCCCAAATTTGTGGGATTGTATGGCAAATAAACGAATAGATTACTTGTTGAAAACTGTTTTATTTTAAGCACGCACAAAAATTACACCGTAGGTACATTCGTAATAATCTACTAGTTCTACTACTCATTCGTCCTTTCCACAGACACACTATTCCACAGATAACTCAAACTTCACTTTCGTCCATCCGCTGCGTTCCGTTTTAACCCTTTACAATATTTTTATCCCACATGTATCTAGATAATGTATAAGTTACGAGCAGTGGTGGCCCAGTGGTAACGGCCCCGACATACGTGCCGTAGGTCGTGGGTTCGAAACCAGGCAGGCGCTTTACTTTGTGTAAATTATTTCATCACCATTGCTCTAAAAACGGTGAAGGAAAACATCGTGAGGAAACCGGCATGTCCTTGAACCAAAAATTCGAAAACATGTGACATCCACCAACCCGCACTGGGCCCACGCAGTGGATTAAGCCCTATTCCCTCTCTCACAGAGAGGAGGCCTGTGTCCCAGAAGTGGGAACATTGATAGGCTGATGATGATGATGATGTATAAGTTACAAGAGTGGACTCTAGATAACGTTTAACGATAACGTAGTTGATTTAGGAAATTATGCATATGCATACATGCATATATACATACTTACATACCTATCAACAAACACTTTGCGACACCGTGGTCAGGTAAAAAATTAGTTTTCATGACTTTGACGGGATATATCTTGCAAACGGTACGCTTGACAAAAATATGATGTACTAAACCCTACCTTCATTTCAAAAGCCCTGTTCAATGATATCACACATAATTGGGTGGGGCGAGAATATAATTTAGAATTTGTTGCGTGCCCCGTAGAGGGCGCCATATTCAATTTAATGTGACGTCACATAACCTATAACCAGCGCATATAACCAGCGGACAAAATGATGCTTCCAACGAGGCCTCAATGTGCCCCGCTGCTGCTCCAAATAGGTCAAATTCAGCAAAATGCCAGACAACTAGGAGTTATAAGTTTTAAAGCTGACATGGTCACAATCATTAGAATTAATATTTGTTTCGGGATATTTACCATGTATATTATGTTATGTTATGTTGTTGTTGTGAAGAGGGTAGACAGATATGTCAGCTCGTAAATATCACCCACCCGCAAAGACATTAGTTCTCGTGATCATGGCGCTTGTAACGGTGCCGAAATATCGAGCTCTCAACAAAAAATTTAAAAAGATTTTCAACTGAACCTTACGTGTACGGATATGAATCAGTTTTACGGTGTGAAGTATACAGGTAAATAGAGATATATGTTAGTGTGTTATAAACGATATATATGAATAATAATTAGGTGTGAATCATTATGCCATGAGCAGCTGAGCAATCACGGTCAAAAATATAACCCTGCCTTTTGCTTCGCCGTACTTGAGTAAAACTGTTACTCTATCCTTCCATAACTGTACTTAATTTAATGTGTTTAATATCAATAATTATTAACTTTTGATTTATATTAATAAAAAAAAACTTAATTTATGGAGCCATGGCTTTTATTATCTCACAATAGATGTGAAAAATAGAGAAGGCTCATCTGGGATAAAGCCTATCTTCGTTTTGGGCAGCTTGAACCCTTCGCTTCAATAAGGATTCCACATAACTCCTTCATTTCGCTAGAGAGTTAACTCTAGAGTCCCACGTTACGCTCAGGGTTCAATATGCCGCCCGTAGATTTTAAAGTTCCGCATACAAGGTGACAAAAACTCCTCACCCATACGTGAGGTTTAATTAACCCCGCAAGACTTTGCCTCTAATTTGTGCTTGAATCAAGCGAATCAAGTTTGAATGCGGTTTTTATGTCATGTACATTAATAAGCTATTGAACAAAAAACAATAAAATAACGTAAAAAACATCAAACACACACAAAACAAGCATGTTACGTATGCCTAGGAATCTGATGAATTTGCGGACACTTATTCATAGACCTTCATGACAGTGCAATTACCTTGAAGCCAACGCAGTAGCTAGGCATTTGCTGACACAGAAACGACGTTGCATCAATATAGGAAGTTACTGACGGTGCTATTACTTTGAAGCCAATGCAGCCTTGAACGTCAGGAAATCAATCAATTTCGAACTATTCTTAATAAGCATTTTTTGTATGAAGAAGTCATTCCAGATTCCTACTTCGAGTAGGATGGATATTCGTAGGCTAGTTAGTTGTAGTTAGTCTATTTAATTATTGTAACCATTCTATGTCCTAACATTGGCTTAGAATGGACATTTCAAAGTCATAAAGTCAAAGTCAAAACGTTTATTGCGAACTAAGTGTATACTGTTGGTGTTATGTTATGTTAGTACTTAAGACTTTTACAAGCATTGCAATTATCATTATCCTGTCTTTATCATCCTAAATTAGCATGCATTAAACATTATTATTACTTAATTATTTTATTTAACATTCCAACCATTCCATGTTCCAACCTTGACTTGGAATGGACATTTCTAGGATAATTAATTGTAATTAACTTTAATAATTAAAATTTAGCGGCATTACATTTGAGCTGCATCGTACCAAATCATCGCTTACCATCAGGTGAGATGAGATAGTTGTCAAGCGCGAGCCTATCAAAAATTAGAATAAACAATCGTTCATAGTCCTCCTATCCTTTTTTTCGGACAGAAGGAAGATCTCTGAGGCCTTCTTGGTTGCATTTGTGGTGGTCCTGAATCTTTTTATGCAACATTTCACATACTATTTACGAAGTCCCATCCCATACAACTTGGAGTTAAAAACACCCCAGATCCACTTTATACGCGTGTACACACGTAGTATGGATCCAACGCTTTGATTCGACGCGGCAATGTCTAAACTCCAGCCACCGAAAACATCAACTTATTTAATGCAATGCATTTAAAAGTGTTGCGGTTAAAATAACCTTGTATGCCGAAATTTAAAAAACTTCTTTTAATTTTACAATTTTTGTTCGCCAACCGGAACCCCTTTTGCCGTTGACTGTGTTCTTTGGGTGTGTGTTATCAGAAGGTTACGTTGGCAATTAAAAGACGTGTTCACAGTTGAAGATTTACTGAATGACTGAAGTTGTATACAGAGGTTGAGAGGGCTTAGAATGAACGTACGCTACGTCGCACATGGCCAAGATTAAAGATAACTCATATGCCTACGCACTACAATCCTCCCCCCTTAGATTAAACAATGAAGTTTTTATCTGTTACACCCCAAAATAATACGAAATTATAAACTAAACAAATTGAGTTATATACAATTCGCTGTAGTCCTTCCGTCGCACGCTATTTACACTACACTACACCGTATGTTTGTTTGAGGTTTGCACTCGCGATATCTGTTTGTAAGTTCAGTGGTACGGCGTTAGTTCGTTGTGTTCGCGCGGCTGATTCTTGCTTCAATGGCGGCTTTGATGCGGCGCCTGAAATAGCACCACCCCACGTAGAGTATACAAAGGGTTACTGCTGCGCTGTCCTGTGCAACGCTGGTAATTTTACTAGCTGGCTGGCCCATGTTGTGTGACTGCTGATTTCTATAAGTGCGCTGATAGTGAGCGTTTGTTTAAGTGTGACAATTGTGAGAGGTATGCAGCTGATAAATGCGCTATTGATGGCTGCCTGAGCTGCCTCACATGTTAAATCTCATGGTCTTCTTAACGAGGCGGCTCGATTTCGTTATAATCGGCGGTGTCAAAGTACTTGAAGGATCGAATGAAGTGGTAACGGTCACTAGATGTGGGGCAGTGTCGGGTGGCTTTGTTTAGGTCTCTTGGCGTGGGACCAACACGTTATTAAAATATAATTAATAAGCTGGATTAAATCGATCAAGTGACACTGTAACCTCCCTGCCGTTACAATCTAAATTATACAATTTAGGATGTCGCTTTATTATTTTAAATAGACCTTTGTACGGTGGTGTCAAAGATCGCTTTGTTTCATTCCTAACAAATACATGAGTGTTTAAAGCATTGAGATAATATGTACTACGTACTAGATAAGTCGCCGCACATCACTTCTGTATTCCGTTCATGTGCGGTCTTCTGGCCGTACTTCACTCAGTTGCCTAGCAAGCAACTGAGTGAAGTACGGCCGGAAGACCGACCGAGCGATCTTGAGCGCCTATGTCATTGTTTGTTTTTAAACGAAAAAAAGTTCAGTCGCAATAAATATGCCGTCGTATGTTTTAAGATATTGCACTAATAATACGGCGAAATAAAAAAGGAATAACTTTTCATCGATGAATAACTAGATAAAAATTTTAAAATTGAATTTGAACAAATTATTTGGTGGACGCCATGTTGCGTCATTTGTCATATAGACTAAAAATTAAGATGCGACAATTTGTGTAACAAGTGTAGGTAGAATTAGCTGACGTCTCTTTTTATAGCGAAAAATAATACACTACAAACGCTCAAAACGGCACACTCACACAGACATGCGCAGTGACGAGACCCCTAAGCGGCACGCACTACTAACATATATTTAGAAAGGAACTGACTGTGGTTATTCAAATAGATAAATATAAAAAGTAATAGTAAAATTACCTTGATTTTTATTCTTAAAGCGTGGAAGTGGCGGTTATAGGTGAACGTGGGTAAGACACAGGCCCTACTTGTCGGGTGTGCCCACCTCCCACCTCCTCTGACGCTGCAGGGGGTAGAAATCGAGTGGACCCCCAGGGCGAAATACCTGGGGATGACCATCGACCGGAGGCTCAACATGGGAAGCCATGTTAAACAGGTCGTCGCTAAGGCAAGAGTAGTGCTCGCAATGCTCAAACCAGTGCTCTCGCCGTCTACTGGGAGCTCCGTCAGTTTTATTGATCGCAACATAGCGCGAATGATGAACCTCAAGCAACGACCTTGTAAACAAACAATAAATCAGGCTTCGCTAAACCATACATCACATGTTGACGGACTATTTATTTATTTATTTGGAAACTCAACAGCTTATTACTAATTTACATGAATAGATATTCACTTTCCTGTCAATGAACAGCCCAGTGCAGTTGCATCAATGTTACTTGCATCTTAGTAAACACACACACACTGCACAGTGACAGCGAGATGATGACAATTATCTCTTAAGCCAATAACAGAGTTTCACGGCATGGATAAAGCTAGGTTAGGTTATGTTAATTAGATACACACAAGTGCAGCTATTAGTGATCATGTGATATTGAAGACTCATTGATCACATTAAATCAGAGATAAAAGCAAATATGGTTATATTAATTAGACAAAGGGAAAACAAAAAAATATTAGCGAAATCTAACATCATGAATATCACGCCCATTCCAAATATATCACACATAATCCTTAATCCTAAGACTATGTTTCGTAACGCTTGAAATTAACAAACACATTTACAAACAGCGACCTCTTTTCGTAATTAACAACTTGTGTGCAGATGTCATCATTGGACGCGACATTCTTAAAGATCACGCCAAGCTAGAATTTCAATTCGGAGGTACCAGGGAGCCTCTACAAGTTTGCGTTATGGAAGCTTCAATGCCACCAGCATCTGTCTTTACGCACTTATCTGCCGACATCACGCCTATTGCCAATAAATCTAGACGACATAATAAAGATGAAGAAGAATTCATCCAAGCCGAGATATCAAAGCTTTTAGAAGATGGAATAATTGAACCGAGCGTATCTCCATGGCGTGCTCAGGTCCTTGTCACGGGAGGTGGAACTCATCGAAGGAGGATGGTAGTCGACTATTCAAGAACAATCAATAAATTTACGTACTTGGACGCCTACCCACTTCCAAATATTGAAACAATCGTGACGAAAGTAGCTAAGTTTCATTATTTTAGCCAAATAGATTTAAAAAGCGCTTGCCACCAAGTGCCTATTGTACAACGGGAAAAAAATTATACGGCGTTTGAAGCCTGTGGCCAATTATACCAATTCAAAAGAATTCCATTCAGCGTAACTAACGGAGTCGCTGGCTTTCAACGTACACTTGAACACATTATCGGGCAAGAAATTTTATTTGATTTTGATTTCATGACAAAAACTTACGACAGTTCATGGCTGCAGCAGAGAAGTACAAACTTACACTAAACGAACAAAAATTTAATTTTGGCAAAACGTCTATTAGCCTCTTGGGCTATACTATTCAAAACAATATAATAGAGCCTGATAAAGACAGACTTGATCCACTGTTAAAACTGCCACCACCACATAACGCCGCTGAACTCAAACGAGCTCTTGGTCTCTTTGCTCACTACGCCAAATAGGTACACAAATTCTCCGAAAAATACATCCTCTCGTCAGCAACGTAAACTTCCCATTAAGCGAAAGCGGACGGCGTAGTTTCGATCTTGTTCGCGACGAAGCGACACATAGCTTATAGTCTATATACTCACCTATATACCATTGATATACTTAAGTTATTATAAGTAAGCAATGTATGTAATAGCATAGGTAAATAAAGAATTTAATTCTTTTCGATTAGGGGTCCCCTAAAAAGCGGGAGCGCAAGTAGCGCCGGGTGCGACACACTCACGCACCAATGCGTATTATTTACCTTTACATACACTACACTGTTAGGAAACACAATCTAGGTGTTCTAACTTGGATGCCCTAAGGCTATGACTGAAAAATGATACATAACAACAGTACATAGCCAGGGACTATAGAGTTTCACCCTGAAACACTAGATACATACACATTTCTCTCAAGTAAGTGGTAAGATGAACTCTTTATAAGCGATTCAGTGCTTCTAGGTAACCTAGATATCTGCCTAGGACATGTAAACAGATAGTACTCACATAGTTCTAGTACATAAAGGCCACTTGCTTGGGATAATGTGTCTGTATACATAAAACACAAGGATTTTCGAGCGCTTGTCGGCGGGCCCGCCCGCCTTCAGGTACCTTCTGAACCTGAAGGGATATAGATTTGCTTACTGAAGCAATACCCTCGGGGGCTGGCAGGCAGGCTCGGATTCTCCCATAGGCCCCAGGTCCTCTGACCTTCGGGCATATCATAAAACCTGTTGGTTTTCCTGGGTCTGGCAAATATTTTCCTTTTCGGCCGCTTCCCGGCACCAAAACCACCAGAAGGGCTGGTGGTATACCCTAGTTACACACACCGTTCGATTCCTTGTTTCTTGGCCTCCCTGATCACACTTTTGTAAGGAGCCGAGCTCTGGTGACCAGGGAGATAACCACCGAAATATGTTGCCCGGCCCCGGGACATTCTCATTTTCGGACACTCCAGGGTGAATACTGACTCGAGGGTTGAACCCACGCCCACCAGAGTGCCACCATAGGGTAGCCTGTCGTGATGGCTACCGATTGATACCTGGTGGTCGTGGATTCCACGGGTACCTTGAGTACAAAATAACTTTATGTTAGAAAATAACACCTTTCACTACTCGCGCACACTTCCAGGCAGCTACACGCCTGACGGCTATAGATATAGGTATAGAAACACTAGATTCCTATAGCTTAGGGAAAGGGCTTTCGAACCCCCGCGATGAAAGTAGTGGAAAAATGTATACTTTAGCATGTAATAGCCCTAAGTTCAAAAAACCAGCAGAATTTCCCTTCATCACTCATTCTTCCTGGCAGAACTCCTCGGAGGAGATAGTCAGGGACCTGGACCAAGGTCCATCGGATGGGCCATTTTAGGGCGCTTCCAACCATATGGGTCATGCCATGACCATGACGTTGGGAAGGGAGGTTCTGCTGATTTATAGCATAAGTTTATAATAAAAAATTTGGTAAATAAAAAACTTGTGCGAATATGAAATCAGGGTCCTCGTGACGGTAAAGTTTGGTAGTACGATAGTGCGCATGCGCATCGAGCAATTCGGTAGCCAAATTTGTATTAGAAGAATCCACGCAACTTTATGTCACGAAGACCTTGTGAAAACATCGCAAAACACTAAGAAGAATAAAGTCTTTTATTTCCTGGACATCATATCTTCACCCATGAACATCTGGCAGACCTCAAGCAGCTCACAGAGGCGAGAATTCTTGATGACAACTGAACAATAGGTGCAAGGGTGTCAACGCGCTGGTGCAGGAGCCTTACAACCTCCAGAATCCCTATCTACCGCCAGCGATCACGTCCACCCCGTACAGATCTATTAAAATCAGATATTGTGAAGGCAGCATTAGTCGCCATAGATGACAAAGAAACTTTACCTGTAGAGACTGACGCATCTGAGTTTGCCATAGCCGCGACGCGCCGCGACGCTAGCCCAGAATGGATGCCCTGTCGCTTTCTTTTCTAGAACGTTGTCGGACAGCGAACGTAAACATGCTTCCGTTGAGAAAGAGACTTGCGCTATCGTCGAGAGTCTCAGAAAATGGCGCCACTACCTTATTAACAGACACCTTCTCCTTATCATGGATCAGAAATCCGTCAGCTATATATTCAATCAAAACCATACCAGTAAAATAAAAAACGATAAAATCGAAACATGGAGGCTAGAACTATCATGTTACAAATATGACATAATCTACAGACAAGGAATCGAAAATGTTGCCGCGAATGCACTGTCAAGGGTGTGTGCACTCATGAGTAACTCTAAATTATACGAATTGCACGATGCACTCTCTCATCCTGGAATAACCAGAATGTATCACTGGATTAAATTAAAGAATCTTCCTTACTCCTTAGACGATATTAAACAGGTGACCGCTTCTTGTCGTGTATGTGCGGAAGTCAAACCTCGCTTTGCCTAATCAAAAGGGACACTAATTAAAGCTGTATCGCCGTTCGAAAGATTAAACATAGACTTCAAAGGTCCTCTGCCTTCGAATACAAAAAACAAGTACATCCTGACAATTGTCGATGAATTTTCAAGATATCCTTTTTATTCGCATACGCATGTCCTGATACTACTTCGGCTACTGTTATTAAGTGTCTAAGAGATCTTTTTTACGAATACAGTCAGCCTTTGTACATACACAGCGACAGAGGATCCGCTTTCATGTCGGAAGAAATACAGACCTTTCTCAAAAACTGTAATATTGCCACTTTTCGCACGACACCTTATAATCCGCAGGGGAACGGCCAGGTGGAGAGGCTTAATGGAACGCTCTGGCGGACGATACAGCTGAGTCTCAAGTCCAAGAATTTGCCAATAGAACATTGGGAGCAAGTTTTAAAGCCCTCCCTTTGTAGCCTCCACCCGTACTAATCCCAATTCCCACTTTCAAAATAAAATTTAATTTTTAAAACTAAACTAGTTTAGGCACACACAAAAATTTGTAAGTCGTGGGTTACGGACGTCTGTAGTCACTCCTGCAGGGATAGGTACTCCCCTGTAGTTGCGCGAGGCCGGAGATGGAAGCTGGCCGGAGATGGTGATGTACGGTGAAGTCTCTCGCAGCGAGGATGACAGCCTCGCTCAGTACACCAGTGGGCTCGTAAAAATGTAGCCGTAAAAAGTGTTGCCGTAGAATTAAAGGCGTTGAAGGTGTTGCCGTAGAACCCTAATTCGGGATTTCAACGCACAACTTTATCGGCATTAATTAAATCGTTGAATACTATTAAAACAACGTAATAACGGTCGTGTCTGCTAGGGCGCTCGACAGGACGCGAAAAAACGATGGGTACGTGCGCTCACACACCAGCCTAGGAGCGACTGGCGGCCGCTGCGCGGGCGACCGAACGCAATCTTTTTTATCATTCGTTCTATGCTGACACTCGCCCCCCGCGCCTCAGGTACCTGGCGCTTTCCAAGTCACAAACAAACAAAGAACGTAGCATTAGTTCATTGTAGTAACGTTTCGTTACACCTTCACTGTGTGCGTTCTCTACTATGCACTTCAATAAATGCCACTCCCCACGAGAAGTTATTCAACTTTCCTCGGAGAACGCCAGTCAGAAAATCGCTACCGTCGTGGCTTGTTCCTGGTCCGATACTTTTAAAAAGTTTGTTCGTTCGAAAACTGAACCTTACGTTGAGGAAGTTGAGTTGCTTCAAATCCCAGCAACTCTTACGTGCGACGGCGTAATGGTCAAGAGACAACTGTATCGAACAGACACTTAGCCCCACTTCCAGCAATAGTGGATGATGAAAATCGGACAGTCGACAACGAAGACTTTGAAAGGCCCGTACTGGAAGACAGGGCTGATGTTGGGGGCATACATGAAGAAGAAGTTTTTAGAACCCCACTGCAAAATGCTGAGGCCCCCACAAGTCAGAAGATCTACAAGGCCAAAGAGATTACCCTTACATCTCAATGACTATATTCTTGATGCAGAAACCATAGAGACATATAATCTCCTTCGTGCTACCAATATTTATCTATGATAATGATAACCATCACTCGTCATTTGAAATGTTATAATTGTCTGTCATTCATTATTTTATTTACGACTTGATTTCTATAGTTAATAAAAGCCAAGTTATTTATTTGGTGGTTTCTTCCTAATGTGTCAGTACTTTATATGCAAATGTGAAAGGAAATCTGTTTGTTTGCTTTTTAATAAACGCGTGTAGTCGCCCCTTTCGTTGACATCTGTCGCTCGTGTGTAAGAACACCGACCAGCACAGAACAAGATTTTTTACTTATAAAAATTCAACAAAGGTTATGTGAAACATGTTTATTACAAAAAACAATACATTTTTATTACAAAAACAACCATTCCATGGAATTAAAAATACCTTTTTAGATGAAATGAAAAGTATAAGTATTTAAGTAAGTACAAAATAGAGCATTAACTATTAGTCAGTCTTCTCAAAATGGTCTGAACAAACCGCACTAGATGACGATGGCTGCCATTTTGGTTCATTTCACCTCAGTCTATAGCATTTACCCATTCGTTTCTTATTAAAGTTTTCGTTGGAAGCTAAAACCTTAATATTCCGCCTAAGGAGGTCCCTCAGATCTCTCTTCTTGCTCTTCACTATTATGAACGATCCTTGTGCTCCAGATTATCTAAAAACTTATTTCAAAGTGTTGGGCAGTTCTCACAGTCGTAACCTTCGAGCTTTCAAAAATCTACTTCTCCAAATTCCGTCACACCGCACCGGTTTTTATGTCCAATTCATACGCTGTGTAACGGCTAGGTCTGTGCAGGGTAGGCTGCGCAGGCCGCTAACGGATAGTAGGTCGTTAGGTAGATGGTACCCATGATCGCTTTCGTACTATAGTTGTAGGACCAATAGTAATAAAAGTACTATAGGAATTAATGTTACTATAGATCATCTTCCTATTAACACTGTTTGTATTGACTATAAATAATAGAATTGTAATATTAAATAAATAATAATACGAGCAGTTAGAATTTGGTTATATATAGGTAGACGGTTTTTGTTGTAAGTACGTACATTAGCATTGGTATTTTGATTGTGTCTTACCAGCCTATACCATAGGCTAAATTAGTTTTAGATAGAATGGACAAAGTTAGTAGTAGTAGGCAATGATTAGTATTGAGCCGTTATTATCCATTTTGTTTGTATTTTTCTTATTTTTAGTTTAAGCGTTTTTTTTGAACATGATAAGTACAACACAAAAGTTAAGGGTAGTTACTATAGAGACTTATTTATTTATTTATTAGTGCTCGGAACAGAACATAGTGACTTTAAGTATCCGCGACCTAGCTGTGGACCTTTAGTTCTATAAATATATGTATTAACTTGTCCAGCTGTTTCATTACCATCTACCTAACGACCTACTATCCGTTAGCGGCCTGCGCAGCCTACCCGGCACAGACCTAGCCGTTACAACAATAAAGCAATGGAACGTGTTACCCTTTGGCCTTTGGCAAATTCACTTTCAAAAGAAAAGTTCGTGACCACTATTTGAGTCAGAATAAATAGCTCTCATCTAAAGACAGGAGTCTAGTCATAGTGATTATTAATAGGTTTCTCGTTTTTTTTACTTTTTTTTTCATTTGTTTTATGTTGAAGCATTTATTACTATATTTTATTTACAATGTGTATCATTAATATTTATGTATATGTAACTTTCATTAATATATAAGTAAATATATACATTTTCGTATACATGTTGTTATTTTTCGATATTATTTTATACCCGTTCACAACATTGTCCTTTTTAACCCAAAGGTTGACTGGTAGAGAATGCCTTGTGGCATTAAGTCCGCCTATGTACCACTATTGTACATGAAATTTAAATAAATAAATAAATAATATTTGATAGCAAAATAGACGGTAGTTAGATTTCGGGAGCGTAGCGACAGTTAAAAATAAAACCTTGGGACTCGTTTACTCGTTTTTACTAAGAGTTTATTAGAATAAACGATGCGCTTACAGAGTTCGATGTAAGACTACTAATTCTATCTAATTCTAATTATATACTTAGGTCTTAGAACTAAGCTGGTGGTCACTGGCGACAGCACATCCGCCATGTCTGGCTGATATAAGAGGATTAATCATAAAATGAGAATAATAAAGTTGAGACCCGATAAGATAAGAGGATTAATAATAAAATGAGAATAATAAAGTTAAGACACTAATAACACAGATCTCTGAATGACTCTATTTTTCTCCAGTTGAGCAGGATTGTCTTCAACACCATTTGAACGACGATCCTGCCTTTTACATATTTTCCTTATAACATACTGTAACACTTTTTTTGTGGTAGATAAAATTTTTGTCAAAAGAAAATTAATTACCTCCTTCCGCCGTGTCCCCGTACGGTTTTATATCACTCCCTCGCTTTAAAACTGCCGCTGGGTGGTGGAACCACTTTGGAACCGCACCCTGGGACGGTGAGTTCCCTATAAACACTCTCATTTCACCAAAATAACTTAGAATCACTTGATATCCGTGCACCGAAGCTGTATTTTTGTTTGTTTTGACGGACTGCAGC
This sequence comes from Anorthoa munda, assembly GCA_945859665.1. Taxonomy (NCBI): domain Eukaryota; kingdom Metazoa; phylum Arthropoda; class Insecta; order Lepidoptera; family Noctuidae; genus Anorthoa; species Anorthoa munda. The sequence continues at coordinate 20,168,258 of OX243894.1, read as the reverse complement.
TGTCATTTGGACGTACGGCGTTTTCGTTCGGAAACGCGCCCGTCTCCGCTAAGATTGGCTTAATTATTTCTTTGGACTAGCACACGGGTAGGATTCGAGTTTGGTTTTGGGATTGCGAGGACGTTGTCCCGCTTCCGTTGGCGTGCCTCAAGGAATTGCTTATGTGAATGATGGTAGCCTTTGAGTTCAGAAGATTCGAGAACGATCGGATTTCCTGAACGAAACGCAGCAGCGGGATGCGTTCAAAATTATCATCCGGGCTGTCAGGGATTGATAGTGTTTTATTGTAATCTGATTTTAAGTCGGGTTTTGGAAAGTTGTAGGGTGAGGCGTAGGTCTGGGATAGTGTATTTCTTTGAAGGAAAATTGTTCCGCGTAAATTCTTCGAAAACGGAAATTTTAGGAAACAGTTTATGGGATTCGGTGTTTTAGGTTTTCGGTTCGAGAATGATGGTATGAGAGCGCACCCGGCGAGAGTTTTTCTTGGCGACAAGGGCGAACTGCGTGGAGGCGTTCTTTTCTTGGGCTGACCGGCTTGAGCAGAGCCTGGAGATTGCGAGTGGGCTGGAATTATCGCGTGGGCGTCGGCCTCTGTGCGGCAGAGCGTTTCCTGTATGTGCCTGTCGTGATTGAACGGAATACGTGAAGCCAAAAATCGCCGGTGACCGCGTGCGTGATTGTGGATACGCGGCCTGGAAGCTGCATGTAACCGTCGTGGTGTGATACCCGGCGTGATTGTGTTCCCAAGCTGGGCTCATAATCCCTCACGGTAAGTCGCCTTGCTCAGAGGATTGACCCCATCGTATTTCGTTGTGAGTTCTGTGTGCTGACTTGCTGGTTTCTTTCAGAACAACGTGGCGTGGGGTCGAAATTGGGCCGACCTATCTACCCTACGGGTTTTCTTCCTCCGAAAGGTACGTGTTTGACTTCCTAAAGGCTCTGTCAGTTGGTATTCGGTTTCTTAGGGCGGCCGATACATTTATATTATTTGGGCTGGCCTATCCTTTGTGGGTGTTTGTTGACAAGCTCCATACAATTATACATATTTACATACACCTTAGGCATGATTTCCATATACTCAGAAGGGCCCTCCATTATGTTAGCCTATGTAAAGCCCGGTATTTAAGATAATATTTCCCGTATTCCAACGATTTGTCTGATCTGTATAACCATAAAATCTGTGTGTTTAATCATGAAGAGTGCGGGACAGCTCATCCATTGTGTTCACCTATGTAAAGCCGGTGTGTAAGATGTTACTTTCAGTGTTTTAGCGACCTGTCTGTTCTATATACTCAAAACCCTTTGTGTTTGATTTGAGTTTTTGTGCTAAGAAGTTTTTATTCTGTAACTTCAGGAGGTGTCTGGTTGGGGCTGATTGCCTGGCTGAGGCTATCTGCTCGAGGCAGGCTGTCGCAGAGTGGAGTTGGCTGGCTACGCAACGGTTCAGGAGACAGGCTTTCTGACCCTTCCGTTTTATTATTATTTTTTATTTTTTGTTCTTCCACCCTCAACTATAAATTAGTTGGGAAATATTTTGGTACGAGGAAAAGTTGACCAGCCAACTGCAACCAGCGACCCTTTTAAATTTATTTACTTTTGTAACGTGTTCAAGGGTTACATTTAATAAACATCGTTCTCAGTATATGGTGCTTTATTGTTCCCAAGAAAAAATCCCGTTACAATACTTATGCATAAATACTGCTAACAATAAAAAAACCGGCCAAGTGCGAGTCGGACCCGCACACGAAGGGTTCCGTACCATTATCGCAAAACACTGCAAAAAAATCACGTTTGTTGTATGGGAGCCTCCCTTAATTTATTTTATTTTAATTTAATAATTATTATTTTTTGAAGAGAATATACAACTAAATATTCTGTGAATATTTCAAGCGTCTACCTGTTGCCGTTATTAATATCGAGCAAAAAACGGCAAAAATATCACGTTTGTTGTATGGGAGCCCCCCTTAAATATTATTTTTATACTGTTTTTAGTATTTGTTGTTATAGCGGCAACAGGAATACATCATCTGTGAAAATTTCAACTGTCTAACTATCACGGTTCATGAGGTACAGCCTGGTGACAGACAGACAGACAGACAGACAGACAGACAGACAGACAGACGGACAGCGAAGTCTCAGTAATAGGGTCCCGTTTTTACCCTTTGGGTACGGAACCCTAAAAAACGACCGCTTACAGAAAGTAAAGAGTGACACTGACACTGTAACCATTGGTTTCACTTTTGACACTTTTCACACTATTCTTCAAAAGGTAGTTTAGATGGCGTATGTCATCCAGGTTAACTCCTTTCAGGTTTACAGGTTCAATCGTCCACTAGCAAAAAAATTCAATTGTCCACTAGCAAAAAAAAAATATGTAGCTTCGAGTGTAAGCAATGATATGTGTTCAGCATGGAGCTCGTTGAAATATGTTAGTTTAACTATGACCTGTTCCCTTAATCAGTAATGCATTTTCTATTCAATGTAGACCTACCTAATAAATAATTGTGTATAAAAACAGTGGTATGTTTTATTTTATTGAAGTATTTGTAGTGTTTGATGTAATAAGACAACATTGTTTTAAAAGGTGTACTTACATGGTTTGGTCATGTTGACAAGATTTATTTATATAATAAAACTTCATGCAACAGACAGGACCATAGACGGACTAAATACCGAAGGCATTCTCTACCAGTCAACCAAAGGTGATGGAGACTGGTGTGGAGGTATCTTTGGTGCCTATTGTTTTTTGTTTTTCGACACCGACTTCGGAAAAGAAAGTTTTTGCTTTGTAGTATTTTGTTTTGGAAGTCAGTTTGTTTTTTTTATAAAAAAGTTTTTATTTATCTCTTTTTAGTTTTGGTAGGTACCTCCAGTTACTATAAAAATCATTTGTTGCCAAAGTACACCTCATGAAGATTCCAATAAGCCCAAACACGACTAGGATACATTGTTTAATTACTGAGTTCCAGTGCCTACCTTCAAGCTTCATCATCAAATCCGTTCCATGGTTCCATTTTTATCAGTATCATTTATTTCTAGGTACCTATTTGCTTTACCATAGTCTGTTAACTATTCAAGAAATTATCTTATAGGTCCCCGTAACATACTTAGCATTAAGGAGTTTCTGTGGTCTTCTTCATCAGATTCACTTCACCAAATGATACTTTCTGATTGCAAATAATTGCATTATTTATGAAAATAGCTAAATCGCTATATGTATGCCTATAATAATTGAGGAGTTCCTTCGATTTCTCCTAGATCCCATCATCAGATCCTGACCTAATGACGGTGGGACTACCTGGGAAGTACACCCAAACAAAAGAAGAATTTTTGAAATCGGTACAGGCGTCTTTGAGTAATCGCAAGGGCGGATCCAGGATGTTTTTCTAGGAGGGCCACAAAGGGCGCACGGGCAAAAAAATCAACATTAGCTGTTAGAAATAAACTTGAAGTATCATTACACATCAAACTTCATCAGCCTATTAATGTTCCCACTGCTGGGACACTGGCCTCCTCTCTGTGAGATTGCCCATTACCTGGGCCGTAATCCACCACGAGGGCCCAGTGCGGGTTGGTGGATGTCACATGTCTTCGAATTTTCGGTTCTAGGACATGCCGGTTTCCTCTTAGTACCTATCATACTTCAAGTTTATTTCTACAAGTTCAAGTACATATAATAAGGTTTATAAAAGGGAAAATAAAAAATAAAAAAACTATACTAATATTATAAAAAAACTGGACTAGAGTAAAACAGATGATACTCCAATCTCGGTCAGAAGTCAAAAGTCAGGACACTGATCGTCCAAAGAAGACGTGGATTACTGACGACACATGGACGGCGATCAAGGAGAGGAAACACCTACTGACAGCCAGAGACGACTCAGACCGAGCTCAATATCAGCTCCTATCAGCAAAAGTTCAGTGTTTATGCCGCAGAGATTACAACCAATATCTAAACTCAGTTTGCCAGGATATTGAGGAACACGCGCAGTCTCTGCATACAAGAGATCTATTTCTGAAATTGAAGAGTATTACCCGGGAGTTCAGGCCTAAGACCTGGGCTATTGAAAATGAACAGGGGACCTTACTGACGGAAATAGACCAGGTCGGACGGAGAGATGGCGGTTGTACTGCGAGAGCCTATATAAGGATACGGGGAGATCTGATAAGCCGGTAACCCAGTTTGAAAACCTTTTCTTAGAGCCAGAGATCCTGGAATCCGAAGTGGAAAGTGTGTTGAAAAAGCTGAAGCCTAATAAATCGGCTAGAGGAGACAGCATCTTCGCCGAAGAGCTGAAAAGTCTTGGAGACAGAGGTGTTAGGCTTTTACGGCATTTATGTAACCAGCTATGGAGAACGGGTAAATGGCCTGAACTGAAAGGAAGAACTGGAAGGAGTCTCTCTTGATACCACTGCACAAGAAAGGGTCAACAAGGAATTGCGGGCACTACCGGACGGTCGCACTCATATCCCACGCTAGCAAGATAATGCTCTACATTATTAATGGACGGCTCCAATCTTACCTACAGCGACAAATTCCAAGTGAGCAGGCTGGTTTTGTAAAGGGTCGAGGCACAAGAGAGCAAATAGTGAATATGAGGCAAATGATAGAGAAGAGCCGCGAGTTTAATGTTCCAATGCTCTTGTGCTTTATAGACTACTCCAAGGCGTTTGATTGTGTGAGGTGGGACTGCCTGTGGAGAATACTCAAGGAAATGGGAGTACCATCGCACTTGACAGCACTGATTGCAAGTCTGTACGAGGATGGAGAGTCGATGGTTAGAGTCAATAATGTGGTGTCGGGACTTTTTAAGCCAGAAAAAGGAGTACGGCAAGGATGTATTCTGTCCCCCCTTCTTTTCAACATATATGGCGAATACATCATGAGGAGAGCCTTAGAAGAGTGGGAGGGAGGCATCGCAGTAGGTGGCAACAAAATCAGCAATCTCCGGTACGCAAATGACACACACTTTGTTTGCATCCTCAGAGCGCAAACTCGCGGAACTATTTGCTAGAGTGGAGCGTGAAAGTGAGATGGTAGGATTGTCGATTAACAAGTCAAAGACCAAAGTGATGATCATCGACCGAGCTGGACTAATCGCACGCACGGGAGAACTTGTGGATCTGGAGTTTGTGAGTGAATTTGTGTACCTGGGCTCCATGATCAGTGATCAGGGAGGCTGCGACGGGGAGATTCGGAGGCGTACGCAGATGGCCAAGGCTGCTATGAGCAAGATGTCGAGGATATGGCAGAACAGAAATGTCTCCAATAACACATAGAAGAGACTCGTGAGAACTCTGGTATTCTCGATATTTCTTTACGGCTCGGAATCCTGGGCAATTCGCACGGTGGATCGGAAAAAGATAGAGGCTTTTGAAATGTGGTGCTGGAGAAGAATGCTGCGCATACCATGGACAGCCAAGCGCACGAATAAGTCCATTCTCGACCAGTTGAACATTAAAACCAGACTCTCTACGATCTGCTACCAACGAGTCCTAAGTTACTTTGGTCACATCGCCCGGAGACAGCCAGACAACCTGGAAAAACCCGTTGTATCGGGCAAGGTGGATGGAAAAAGATCACGCGGACGTTCACCTACTCGCTGGTCTGACCAGATCAGGGCCATTACGGGACTCACGGTGATCACTGCTATGAGAAGAGCTGGAGACAGGGTGGCTTGGAAGCAGCTCGTCGTTGACTCCGTCAAAGCTTTTCAAGACGGACACGACCTTCAGAAATGAAGACAACGAATAAGAAGAGATTATAAAGCTGAAGAGTTTGTTTGTTTGAACGCACTAATATCTGGAACCACTTGGTCGATGCTTGGTTGGTTAATCGTTGGAATTGAAAAATTATTTATTTGTGTTGGATAGTCCATTTATCGAGGCTATATAACATCACGCTACGACCAAATGGAGCGGAGCATCAATTAATAAATATGTAAAAACGGGAAAAAATCTTCCTTTTTAAGAGCTTCCGTTGCGTGCGCTGCGTAAGCGGTAAAAGTTACGCAACATTCATGTACCCTACCGGTAGGTAGGTAGCCAGTTGATGGGAGCGAATCCGCGTGGGACAGCTAGTGTTTAATAAAGGTAATTTTCTTTATTTATTAATTTTTATAACAATTACTTGCTGTACTTACAGTTTGCACCATAGCGTATAGCAAGCCAACACTACACATATAATAACACTTATAAACTAAAAAACTTCATACAAACATTTAACATAGTTTTTTTCACTGAGCATAAATATGTCGACGCCAGGTTCCTGAGCAATTAGGCCGTTCAGCTAATTGAGCGCCTGGGCTGTAGGAGCATGACGAGCAGTCAGGGTACGCGAGGGTGGAGCCGCGAACAGTCACCGCGGGGCACAAGCACGTCACACCCGCATTCGGTCCGGAGCGAATAGTGAACATCGAGCTAGCGAGGACGAGTCGTCGATCTTAGAGTTCAACAGTAGGTAGTAGTGCATCAATAACGCACACTTACGTCGCAGATCCAGCGTGTTGATACCCACCATTCCCGCGACAAACAGAGACGGATACAAATAGGGATAGTACCCATACATTTTAGCTAAAAATGTCCAGCACTTCATTAGCGTCCATTTTTGCCGCAACGTCTTGATGGATATGTATTAAAGCCAATCCATTCAAACGCTCTTCTATATTTTAAAAACTCTTATAATTTAATTAGCTTCTAAATATGTACTGTGATGGAATTTCCACAGTACACAAAAATACCGTCGGGGGGGGGGGCAGGTGCCCCCATGCCCACCCGCCCTTAAATCCACCCTTGGGTAATCGGGTAACAAACATAAAAAAAAAACAGATTCTGAGGAATTGAGGACCTTCTCTTTTTTGAAGTCAGTTAAAAATGTGTACACAAATCTATACTAATATTATAAACAGGTAAAGTTTATGAGGTTGTAGGGTGTAATCTCTGGATCTACTGCACCGATTTTGAAAATTATTTCATCAGTATAAAGCTACTTTAATTCCTTTCGTGACGTAGGCTATAATTTATTTTCAAAAAAATTTGAAATCCTTATTAAAATTGCAATAATGTAACCCAAAGTAGCAAAATTTTGCCTATCAAATTCATTCTTTGGCATGCGCTAAGAAAACTATTGATGATAAACAAAAATTATGTACTACATGATTAAAGAACTTATTATTACCTACAAAAAAAGGCTGGGAGAGATTATATCTAACTATCATAGCTAACTAGCAGCTTTCATGTTCTAAATTAAAAAAAAAAACAAAAGTTGTTTACATTCGTATTGTACCTAGTATTAATTCTTATTCATATAAATAGTTTAACAAATTAGTAGGCGGTACTTGCCCGTGGTCCCCCAGTTTAGTTCCCCTTGGGGTACCACGAGCAAATATTTTTGAATTACAATCTTCTTATCAAATATATTTTTATTGCCCGTGGTACCCCATCTCAACCATTTAAATATGTAATAAAAAAAAAAAAAAAAAACGAACTGTTGCTTGACAATTAAAGAAATACAAATAAATAATTGTTCACCCACTGGTAAACAATTATTTATTTGTAGTTCATATGAGATTTTTCAATAAAAAATAATGTTGACGCTGGAAGATTATAAAAAACGTAAGACAGAGTTATTAACTATATTATCTATAGTAATGTTACGTTCGGAAGGGGGGTAGCAGAATAATACAACCGGTATTTCACAAGCTCGTATATTCGACTGGCGCAGCAGTCGTTTGCACACGTATATATATATATATATATATGCCTACCTACTTATTTATTAATTAACGATATGTAGGTACCCACATAACAAGTTAATACCTATAGTAAATATTGTTAGCGGAAAAGACATTGTCAAGCAGTTGCAAGGAGGGGATGACAGACAGCAGCAGCCGCCGCGCGCCTATATAAGTCGCTGCACGCTCATTGTCTTCCTTTTTCCCTGGAGTCAACTTGCTAAGAAGAATCTCTGCTCGTTTGGATAGCCAATTTTGCCTAATTTGTGTTCCTTTTAATTTTCTGATAGTGTGAAATTTGGTTGTTAAAAATAAATCGCCTTTTGATCGTTGTTTTCTTTTTTTAAATCTCCTTGTGCTATTTTGCTAAGATCAGAAGTGGGATTCCACTCTCATGTGCCCTGATCGTTCTGCACCCTGAGTTAAGGCGAATTGGCTATTCAAACTTGAAAAAGGAAGAATTGACGGTTTCTTACTTCGTATACAAAAAAAAAAACTTTTTATTATTTTTCTTATTATCATAATTACTGCGGGTAGTAAGTTGTTACATGGTAACGTATACGGTGGATAAAATATGGTGAGTACGTTCCAATTTGCTTAGTGCATTATTGAAAAGAAGACGGTAGTGCGTTTATGATTACATTCCAAAAGAACGTTGCTCTAATTGCTTGTTGCTCATTTTGTAACTTTGCTTACTAGGCTAGTAAAGTTAATTAGCTATCCTTTTAAGTGTTTTACTCAGTAATTAAGTTATTAAAGTACCCGCATACTATGTTCGCGCGTTAGTGGAAGTGTAAACATGCCTAATAACAGCCGTAAAAGCAGAAGTCGTTCTAAGAACCGAGAATCCCAATCTAGAAATCGTGATTAGAGTTCTGGTCATCGGAACTCGCGCTCCAGTCATACTCGAAAATTGCATTGGTCTTCTGGCAATGTGCTAACGGAACAAATGCAACCAATTCTAGATCGGCTGACTTCACTGGAACAGCGAACAGCACGCCTCTGCCGTGACCACGTGAGGCGAGTGCGGTCGCGTCCCCAACGACGCCGCTGCAGCCGCGGAAGCCAGTTGAGACTACAGCTGAGCGTCAAGAGTCTGCGGTTCCATCCGGGTCGTTCCGTGAGCGCTGTGACTAACCGCGATGCCGGTACGACCGAACGCATCATTCGAGGCTATTCGGTCAATCAACACTACGGTGAGATCTAACCAGTCTGTCTTATTATATTTCAAATTTTGATCCAAGTATCAGCGATATAGACACCTGCTGTGAAGAAATAGACCGTGCTAAGGTTTTAAATTATTTGAATGATAACGAGTGTCTGTCTCGCATTGGGAATTGTCTTGTTGTTGAATGGGTAACTAACGACCGATCGTGGAGTAATTTCGGGCGTGAATTTTTACCTTTGTGTCCTAAAACGCCCAATACCGCGAATATTTTATTCGATGTGATTTGTAAGCAATCCGATGCATACCCTACATACGCAATCGGAGGCGGGAATAAAAGCGGGTGTTTTTGAAGTAGACGTGGCGGCGACTCGACGTGGCGGGACTCGACGTCAAGGTAACAAATCCCTGAATGCGTAAGTAGGGTGGTAAGTACGAGGAAGACCACGTTTTGACCAAAGAAATAAAAAGCGGGCTTTTTCTTGAAATATCTTGTAGCACGTGTTTTAGGCCATTTCAACTTTACTTAGCCGAAATTTTTAGACTCTTATTTACCTTTTAAACATAAATATAATCATTTCAACTTTTTATTTTTTACATAGTATACACACATTTATTGACATACGACAATAATAACTACACATTTTAATAAAGTTCGTAGAATAATAACATCGAAAATTCCGGTTTGGTACACTTTCATTTCATTGGATAAGCGAATATCTCGTAAACGTGTGGACCAATTTACATTATTCAAACGGATAAAATGGTTCTACGTCTAGACATTTAATTTGACACCAAAATCGTTGAAATATCTCCATAAAACAAAAATCATGTTTTCAAGTTACGTAAGTATGCGATATTATGAACTCATAACAAAATTTCTTTAAAACTATCTTCAACAATCATTAAACGTTAACGTTAGGATTCTAATATGACTCTCCTTGCTACTTAGAAGCGAAATAACATAATTAGAATGCTTCTTCTTCTTTTCTTGTGAGGATGTGGCCTCTGGTGCCAGAGTTAGTTATGCCGCCTCTGGGAATTCCTCAGACCTCTGACTTGGCTATTTCAGACTTACATTAACTATTATAATACACTAATACTCGTAATATTTTCAAATTGGAAACTATCTAATTATAAATAATTAACAATTACGATGCTAGAAACTTGGGTATTGCATGAATCCCGTCATTACCTATGTGCTTGCTACCTAGTTAGTTTGCAGATAGGGTTTCATCACTGACAAGATCCGTGTATGTCCTTCTAGGACGTCTCCACCGGACGTTTCCACTCACTTCTGCCTTGTAAATACCCTTTGTTAGTTTCCTTTCATTCATCTTCTCAAGATGGTCAAACCATCTAAGCATACCTACTATTTTCAGTTTTAATTAATACATCTTTGTTTAAACCATAATGTTGTCTTATTACATCTTCTCTCTCATATCATCATCGTTCTTCAATATATCATTCAAAATTACACCACACATAGGTACTTCCTATTCTAAACTAATATCGTAAAATGGTTGTTTTACTATATGTACAAAGAAATCTTTGGAAGGAAACGCCTGCCGTTCCTACCGCTAGGTGTAGCAGTAAAAACTGTATGGGCTGATCATGCAATAGCTGCATTAAGTATAAGTAATAGTACATGTAGCTGTTGTAGGTGGTAGGAATCTATATTATGCATTGATAAATTAAAATATAGATTTAATTAACTAAACTTTGTTTTACATAATGTTCTTTCACATTTGCATCATAATGAATTGGCAGAGCTTCTTAGATTCCAACCATAGCTCATAGCTACTCCAAACGCTTGAAATAGCATGAAGAGCATTTGTACCTAAACGGTTGTGAATTAGTAGTTTTAACGTCGTAAGTTACAAAATATTCCCTCGATTCCTTCGTTGGATGTCACTTTTGCACAAAGAGACGTATAGCTTGCCGTGGGCTTTGAAGAAATCACGTCTGCAGTTTTGTAGACAGTGGTGCAAGCGATCGGAATGGCTTGTCTTCTCTAAGTGGCAATGCTGGCTTATATTGTTGCGGTGTCGACAAAGGCTTTTGGCTAGTACCAGGAATATTTTACTCGTCATCTCCTGTTGGTAAAAGAATTTGTTATAGAACAATATACAAAGATTCTGAAACTAAATACAACATTGTCGGTCGTGCAGTGTTATTGGACTTTCCCATTAGGAATTTCTTAGTTGCAACCCGGAGTCTTACTCTGTGTGCTATGCACGGCAATAGTCCCGCCTCTTACTACATGAGACCTCATGGAATTAAGCGGATGAAGCGCATTTTGCATAATTGTATGAATCTGTACAATAAACTTACTTGTTTGCTTCTTTATGAAGTTCACCTTGATGATGAACTGAGTGAAGCAAGTTCTTTTTGGATTCGTTAATTCTAAAATCATAGAACCGTCGTACATAAAATATTTTCGTATAAAACTGGTAAATTAAAATAATTATTCGAAATGACAACAAACAACAATAGACGTTTACACCTTAGGGTCTGCTCACACCGAGAAGCAATGCGATAGTACATATAAACCGCGCGGAATTTAAAATTTAAAAAAATATATGAAATCCTCCAACCGATGAATACATTATTACAATCTATTTATTCATAAATTAATTTAATTACATACATAATATAATTATGCGTAAAATGCGCAGGCTGTTTCTAAGGTTAAATCACAGATGATTTTTACCTAATGAATAAAAATATAAGAAAGTTGACAGGCTTTTAAAGAAAATATTCGATCGACCGTCCATACAATGTTTGTAGGGATTATACGCTATAGATAGACACTCTTTGTTTAAAACGAATAATTTTATCACTTTTCTACAATAAAATGTGCTCGTCTCCGACCTTTCTAGGAAATAACTTACATTAATTACTATCGAAAAACAATTTTTTTCTACCTTTCATAAAAAAAAACAAATTAAGTAACATGAAAATAGAATTGTAAACAATTTTATTACATACTTATTATTGTTGTGTGGCAATATTTAAAATATCATTATTCGATGATAAATAAATATACGATTATAAAATATGCAGCGTTGCCGTTCTTCTGTAATCTTGACGGCGACGTTGCGAGCTAGTTTGACTATGATTATTATTATATATTATTATTATTAATATTTTTATGTTTTTTTTTATGCATTTTACAAACCGACTAACAATACATAAGTTTTGATATGTTGCGTCGGTCGCGTGTCTCGCAGCATGGTGTGATGCGTTCAGAAACATACTACTCACGAAAGCGTCACGATAACGTTTGGAAAAATGTCAAATACCAAACCCATACGTTTGTTACGTTCGCTATTAAAATTTAACGTGATCAATACAATCATTTTGGCATATCGCCCATCGCTTTTGCTGACATCAAATGACTCTCGTCTAAAACCTCAGAGGCCCTAGACAAGGGAAATTCTATCATCGAAAGCGTGGCGATAGCGATTGTCAAAAAGGCGAAATTGTGTGGTATTGACAAGCGATATCGAAAAATAACTTGATCGATCCCTTAAATTTTGACATTTCGGCTATCGCCTTCGTTGACATCGAATGCCACTTTTCTAGAGCTTCTGGGTAGGCCATAGCTTAGCTAAGTCAAACAAAATATTTTCGACTTTCAAGAGAGCAAAGCGCCGAAAAGAAGAGTATAAGTAAAAAAAACCGGCCAAGTGCGAGTCGGACTCGCACACGAAGGGTTCCGTACCATTATCGCAAAACACTGCAAAAAAAAACACGTTTGTTGTATGGGAGGCCCCCTTAATTTATTTTAATTTAATTATTATTATTATTTTTTGAAGAGAATATACAATTAAACATTCTGTGAATATTTCAAGCATCTACTTGTTACCGTTATTAATATCGAGTAAAAAACGGCAAAAATATCACGTTTGTTGTAATTAAATATTTATTTTATACTGTTTTTAGTATTTGTGGTTATAGCGGCAACAGAAATACATCATTTGTGAAAATTACAACTGTCTAGCTATCACGGTTCAAGAGATACAGCCTGGTGATAGACGGACAGACAGACAGACAGACAGATGGATCGCGATGTCTTAGTAATAGAGTCCCGTTTTTTTACCCTTTGGGTACGGAACCCTAAAAATAAGTAGAACAGTGGTGGCTCAGTGGTAACGGCCGCGACTTAGAAGTTGTAGGTCGTGGGATCGAATCCATGCAGCTGCTTTACTCTGTGTAAATTATTTCATTACCATTGCTCTCAAAACGGTGAAGGAAAACATTGTGAGGAAACCGGCAAGTCCTAGAATAAAAATTCGAAGATATGTGACATCCACAAACCTGCACTGAACCGCGTGGTGATTTACGGTCCGTTCCTTGTCACAGAGAGGAGGCCTGTATCCCAGCAGTGGTAACATTAAAAGGTTGATGATGATGATAATAAGTAAAACAATATCTTTGCATAATAAACGATTTTTATTGAGGTCAGGTCTGCGGTTAAATTTTCAATAATTCGTTACCTTGATTCCGAAAATATATCACCACTTCACGTTTGTACATTTCGCCAAGGTGGAGCAAGGCGGAGTCATTCTTAATCCTTTATTAGGTTTAGATAATATCAGGGAATCTGTCCAGTGATTAGGTTTGGTAACTCTCCTAACTTCACAATCACACAATAAATGCATGACAATCCGAATTGGGTTGTTTCCTGGTTGAACATGGTCAGATCTTCGGTAAAGTTTAAATTGAAACGGTGACGCGTTTTGTAGAAGCATTGCCAGTGTAGGGCTGTTTTTTCTTAAATTAATATCTTCTTTTCGGCATAGATCATCGCAATATTTTGGATTATGCTTTTGTGAAGAAGTGAAGGTGTCATATGCGTGACTTGATGACTGTAGCAGCGGGGCGTGATGGATGATGAGGACCCAGCAAATGACTGTAATAAAGACCGCTATCTAATATTTAGAAAAACACTGATATGCTTGAAATTGCAGAAGTTTGTAAGTAGAATAGAAATGTGGGTTTGTACAGTCAAGGTCAAGTCAAGAAATTTTATGCACTTTAAATTTGAAGGAGTGTGACTGTACTTATTGCCCTCGACTGTACCTACTACTACTTTGATAGATACAGGAAGACTAATACGAGTACTAAGCTTGTAAAGTACTTATAAAAGAACTTACGGAAAATAGAATCCGTACGTATCATATCGAGACGGCAAGTCGTAGCAGTTCAAACGTAGTTTGAACTTAAACAGGTACCTACCGTTAATTAGATGCTAATCACTTTCACGTGTTACAATTAGTATAACATTAATTAATTATTTATTATTCCGTGTCTCTATTTCGATAAGCATGTGCGGGCTAACTAAGATTGCGTAATCGGCCTTCCTAAATTATTTGACATAATACAATTTATATCACGCAAATAAGCTAGTTTTAGCCCCACGCACAACGGATCAAATTGAAAAATCCTATTTACTCTTGACTTAAATTCCCCTAGATTGTGTGTTACCAATGTAAAAAAATGTTAGGTAAAAAATGGGGGCTCTCTCCGAAGATCACGCTGTGGCTATATTTATATTTATTTATATACACTTTATTGTACACCTTAATAAACAAGACAAAAAGAAACTTAATACTATTATATACAATGGGCGGCCTTATCGCATACACACAGCGGTGATCAGGCCAATGTTGGCTTATGGCGCTCTGGTTTGGTGGACAAGGACGGAACTGTCTACCACCATTGCCAGACTCCAAAGGTTCCAGAGACTGGCCTGTTCAGCTATCACTGGCTGCATGAGGACCACCCCGACAGCAGCCATGGAGATAGCCCTACAATTAACTCCTCTTGACCTATACATTCAGCAGGAGGCAGCGCTAGCTGCCATCAGGCTGTTGCATCTGGGCATATGGGGAAAGAATCTAACCAGCCCACACGCAGAAATCCTGAACCGGGCAATTCGGTACCAACCCCTCATCGCCGCCCCGTGTGATAAAACACCAAATCAACCTATGTTTAATAAAAACTATAGCATACAAACTGTAGAGGAATACAGGGATCAGTCTGGAGCCAATGAAGTACGCATTTATACAGATGGCTCAAAAACAGACAACGGTTCAGGTGCTCGCGTACATTCCCTTGACCTCAACATTAACTTTCACTTACCGCTAGGCACATATAGTTCCATCTTTCAATGTGAATGTGTCGCCCTAACACAAGCCGCTACTGCTGTAAAGCGTTTAGGTATCCATAACTATGGAATCAGATTCCTATCCGATAGTCTAGCAGTGCTCAAAGCCCTAGAAAACAAACAAACCAACAGCAAACTAATCTTTGAATGCCACCTTGCCCTGGAGAGTATATCGACATCCAATCGAATTACCCTACAGTGGATCAAGGGACATAGTGGGTCTTTAGGCAATGATGCCGCGGATGAACTTGCAAGGAGAGGTTCTGAGATGATAGTGCTAGGCCCGTACCCACTTCTTCCCCTGCCTTTCTCACAAATTCGTGCATGGATCCGCCAAAGATCAACCGAACTGCATAACAACAGATGGTCACGGGCTACAGACTGTAGACAGTCAAGAACGGCCTTACCGGATGTAAACCCGCGATTAACCAAAAAACTTCTTAGCCTAAGTAGAAATAACCTCAGAATAATCATAGGGACAATTACGGGTCATTGCCCTCTTAACAAACATCTTTTTAACATAGGCGCCACAGACAGCCCACTTTGCAGGGGCTGTTTTGACGCCGAGGAATCAGCTGCCCACGTCATCCTGGACTGCGAGGCCGTGATTTCCCAACGTGAAGAAATCCTCGGAACGGTGAGGTCGCTCCGCGAAGCCTGTGAAGCCCCCAGGAAGCTTCTGCGCTTTTGGACGGAGCTAGGCTGGCTACTTTAGCCGGAAACCCCACGCACAACGGACCAAATGGGAGTCTAAGTGCGGAAAAGGGAGTCCCTCTTCTATTCTATTCTATTCCCCTAGATTGTAGCTGTCGGGAAATAGACTCCGGCAGGGAATTTCATCGCTACATGGTGGACATCCCACCCATACGCACAAAAGGTTTTGGGAACACTTTTATTATGCGTACAGCTAAGGAGTGGAATTCCCTGCCGGAGTCTGTGTTTCCTGATAGCTACAATCTAGGGGTCTTTAAGTCAAGAGTGAATGGGTTTTTTTTAGGCAAGCGTGCTTCACCGTCGACCGCATCATCGCTTACCATCAGGTGAGATAGTGGTCAAGCGCGAGCCTGTAGAAAATAATGTAAAAAAGCACTAGCTGTCTCCCTCGACATCTCGAAGGCTTTCGACGGGGTCTGGCATGAAGGCCTCATTGGTAAGCTTCCTTCCTTCGGTCTGCCTAGTGGTCTGTGTGATTGGATTGCGGACTTCCTGAGGGATCGATCCATCTAAGTGGTTATCGATGGCTGCTCGTCCGGTCAGTTAGATATCAACGCCGGAGTCCCTCAGGTGTCAGTGCTCTTGACATCATTATTCTTGCTGCACATTAATGATCTGCTAAAACCCGCAACCTTTGGGTACGCAGATGACAGCACTGTTGCCGAGAGATACGTGTCCGGCGCTCGGGCTACTGGGCCTCAGATTCGGTCTCTCCGGGAGGCCATGGTTGAACGCTTGAACCTGACCTTAAAGGCGGTTTCCAAATAGAGTGATGCTAATCTGGTCAGTTTCAATGCTGCTAAGACCCAGACGTGTCTTTTTTCCGCTAAAAAGAGTCAATTTTACCCGGCTTCATCTTTCCGTGGTGTAACCGTGCCGTTAACGGACCATCACGAACTTCTCGGAGTTACGTTGACATTGACCCTCAACATCGGCCCATTCATCGAGGCGAAAGCTCAGTTAGCTGCAAGAATCTTGCAAAGGTGAGACGGTACTTCACGCCTGAATAGCTGCTCAACTTGTATAAAGCGCAAGTTCGGTCATGCATGGAGTACTGCTCTCACCTCTGGGATGGATCAGCCAAACACCAGCTCTATGCACTTGATCTGATTGACAACGGGCCAAAAGGCTTATTGGCAACGATGCACTGATCGCCTCAAAGCTCCAGAGCCTCGAACATCGACGTCGAGTTGCAAGCCTGTCAATTTTTCATCGGTTATATTTCGGGGAGTGTGTGACGGAACTGCACAATTTGATTCCACCTAGCCCTCTCCATCATAGGACTACAAGACGTACGGCCATGCGTCATCGGTACATGGTGGACATCCCTCCCATACGCACAAAGCGTTTTTCTAATACTTTCATTGTGCGCACAGCTAAGGATTGAAACTCCCTTCCAGAGTCTTTGTTCCCCGATAAGCGAGCAAGTAAGCGTGCTTCACCGTAGACCGCATCATCACTTAATATCAGGCGAGATAGTGGTCAAACGCGAGCCAATAGATAATTAAAAAAAAAGATCCGTCCCATTGATGAGAATAGAACTCCATGCATGATCGATTGTTGCGCTTAATACAAGTTGAGCAGCTGTTCCAGCGTGAAGTGCTGTCTCACCTTTGTAAGGATCCCTGACTTTTTGCAGCCAGCTGAGTCTTTGCCTCAATTTATGGGCCAAAATTGAGATTTCAACGTAACGCCAAGAAGCTTAAGATGGTCGGCTTAGACGGTCACGTCTCGGAAACAGAGCCGGGTAACATTGACTCTTTTTAGCGGAAAAAAGACAAGCCTGGGTTTTAGTCATATTAAACCTAACCAACAAACCCACCGCACGATTCCTAAACCACTGCAACTCCTGAAAGCCAGAATCAACAGTGGCAACCACCAGAAAAGTGCCGAGGCAATGAAGCTCGACTAAGTCCCGGAGAATGAATTTAACTGTCTTGGATCCCGCAACGAAATTAATCAGAAAAGAAAAATGGAGGACAAGGAAAAAAAAATAATAGGAATTTCCACTTCCCTCCATATCAAGCAGACACCAACCACCAATCTGCCAATCTGGTTAAACCTAACCAGATTGGCATCGCCCCATTCGAAGACTGCCTGCAAGGACAGGTTCAAACGCTCCACCATGGCCTCACGGAGAGACTGGGTCTGCGACCCGGTAGCCTGTGCGTTGGAAAAGTATCTGTCAGAAACAGTGCTGTCGTCTCCATACCCAAAGGTGCCAGGTTTAGCAGATCGTTAATGTGCAGCAAGAATAATGTTGCTGAGAGCACCGACCCCTGAGAGACCCCGGCATTGATATCCAATTGGTCCGACGAGCAGCCATCGATAACTACTCGAATGGACCGATCTCTTCGGAAGTCTGCTATCCAATCATACAGACCACCGGGCAGACCGAATGAAGGTTACTTACCAATAAGGCTTTCGTGCCAGACCAAATCAAAAGCCTTCGAGATGTCGAGGGAGACGGCAAGCTCTTCCCCGTGATTCTCGATGGCCTCACTCCATATGTAAATGGCACACATAAACAATGACAATTCAAGCAGACCAAGCGTTAAACTCGTATTCAAACAATAGAAGAATACTGGGTAGCTTTTAAGAAAGCACACCATGATCTTTTGAAAAGTACAACTCGGAAACAACGTGGAGTTATTCTGTACTACGTGAATAAAGAATTCCTTCTTCATGAATACTTGTACCTGTGTATGTTAGGAGATCTTAGAGACATGTTATCTTCATGTACTACGAAGACGTCTGACCAACTATCATGCAGCAATACGTCTTGTGATGGAAAATTACGTGCTAAAGTGATGCTTCCTAGCATACAACTCCCTCCGTTTTCCGGTAATTACGAAGAGTGGTCTACATTTAAAGACTTGTATGTGTCATTAATTCATGAACCCGCATGCTAAATGAAGTTGAAAAACTACAATATTTGATGAACAGTTAGTATCACGGTCGAAGCGGCATCATTATTGAAGCAAATCCAAGTGACGGGTGCTAATTATGTTCAAGCTTGGGAAACGCTGAATAATCGATACGATAATAGGCGTATAATAGTAAATGCATTAATGAAGCGTCTATTTTATCAGAAAAAATGTACCAATCAAATTGCGGCACAGCTGAAAGCCCACCTGGCTTCTACCACTGAGGTTATTAACAGCCGAAAAAACTTGGAAGAGCCTACCGATTCCGGTTTTGCAGAAGTTGGATCTGGAGTCACACTAAGAGTGGGAACAAAGCCAAATTCCGGATGCTTGAAATGATTTCCCCGACGACTACTACAAAACCTACCAAATAGCGTGTTCTTCATGTTACAGCAACAGAAAATGATAAACAAAAACCATGTGCTTTGTTTAAAGAAACGCACACACTGTGTCATTGTAGCATGTTCAATAAAATGACGATTAATGAATGAACCAAACATGTCAAAGCAAACAAACTTTGTTTCAATTGCCTTGGGGCGGGACATGCGGTGTTCAAGTGCTGTATATCAATGTCTTGCCGTACCTGTAGGAGACGACATCACATACTTTTGCATCAAACCAAGAAGGTTGATGAAGCGGCTTCAAATGTAGAAACCAAGCAACCGACTTCATCCAGCCAAGCAGATGTTGAAGAGAAGAAAATTCACACAATGATTGCGTCTGATTATAACGCGGGGCAGAAGATATCACTATTGGCTACCGCAGTAGTAATTTTAAAGAGTGAACATGAACACACTACTGTTCTAAGAGCGCTGATATACTCAGGATCTCAAGCATGTTTTATAAGCGAGAAGGCAACTCAGATCCAGAACCTAGAAAAATCATCAAAAAATCTAATTGTCTTCAAAATGGAATCCATGAAAGTCGTAGTCAAGCATGAGGTTTAATCGTTTTGGAAATACTTTCATTATGCTTACAGCTAAGGAGTAGAATTCCCTGCCGGAGTCTGTGTTTCCAGAAAGCTACTACCTCGGGGTCTTTAAGTCAAGAGTGAATAGGTTACTTCTAGGCAAGCGTGGTACACCGTCGACCACATCATTGCTTACCATCAGGTGAGATAGTGGTCAAGCGCGAGTCTATCAATAATAATAAAAAAAGTCAAATTTGAATTATTATCACGATGGGAAAACCAATTGGTTTGTTGAACCAACTTTTTTTTTGTAATAAATGGAAAGATCTTATATAAGTTTTCATACAAAACTATTTTTAGTTTTTTTTTTTTCATTGTAATTACAAAGTAAAATCCAATCGAAAATATTTTTTTGAATCCGGTACCGAAAACACCCCGACAGTTTTCCGAACAAAGCCGAGCCCGTGTGACGTCACAACGTTCATTTCTACTCATTGTGGCACATAGCTTATACAGTGTTTTGACTTATAACCAATTCCATCTTGTTATTATCGTCAATATATTGATGAATATCGAATACATTGATCATAAATATCGAACCTTAAAAGTTATCGTGCTTGCTTCGCATCATTATGTACGAATATTACAAATAACTCCCCATTATTATGTGATTCGCGCAATACCCAACCTAGCAAACTGTACTAAAGTTTTGAGAAATGTTCTATGTCTAACTAGATTCCAATTAGAATATGTTAATTATGTTGTTATCTTGTTCTAATTTTGTATTAGATTCTGATTAATTTCTTAATTTGATAATTAAAGATTGAGAAAAGTAAATTTTTAAGGGAACTTTCGAGCAAAGTTGACATTTTTGTATAATTACGTAACTTCAAAACATGATTTTTTGTTTATGGAGATATATTCATTATTTTAATTTTAAATGACGGATATAGGCGTAAAACTAATATTTCTGTTTGAATTGTGAAAATCGGTCGACGCATTTAAGAGATATTTGAAAATGTACCGAATTAATATTTTCACGTTTTTGTTCTACAAAGTTTTTTAGTGTTTGTAATTATATTATATAGATATTTGTGTTTAATATTATAAAGGGATAAGCAAATAATTAAAAATACCGAAAATTTTAAGGATGTTATGCAAAAAATAAATCAAAATAAAGGCTCTACAGATTTCGGGTTGTATAATATTTTGTGGTACCTATTAAGTTTTTTGATATCTAAAGTCGAAGTTGAGCGCCAATCGTGTTTGTTAGCTTTTTATTTTACACGAATATCACCTACCCATATGTAACAACAATTACATTATGACAATTATGTTTCTAAATGTAATGTGTACAATGAACAACAATGACAAACACCGGTCGCGGTCCTCTATCACGTAATATTCATTACGACTATTTTACTTATGCTCAATTTTTCCAAATCGTCCATCAGATGAATATCTTTTCGAAATTTGCCTTTATGAATCCTTTATCACACATGTCTAAATAAAATTTGCTGTTATAAATAATATTTTTGCACTAATTTTCGGATATTTTTAGTCAATTTACGTGACACTGTACTATGGTGAAATTCCTTGAACGTTATGACGTCACCAACATGGCGACCAATCATGGCCCGTTCGTAGACAGGTGGTTCTTTTTAAAATTTTATCGATTTTCAATTGCTTATAATAAATTGAAAAAAAATATTTAAGAGATTTTTGCAACGACAATATAATTTATGATATGTAAAGTTTCAAAATAAATTTAAAAAATCGTATTTTTTTTTAAATTCAACAACCCAATTGCACTCTTACCTCTCAGAGCCTACGTGATGTCCAACCACTTGACCTTCAACATACTTATAAACACTACGTTGGGGACAGATTGGCCGCATATAGCAACCTCCAAATAGCAGATACAAATTATTTTGCAATAGGACCTATTGGTCTGTTGTTGGGTGTAATCGAATACGCATTAATTCTCAAGCAAGGACTTATGAAAGGTCTACCAGATACACCATGTGCCCAAAATACCTAGCTGGGATGGATCTTAATGGGTGGAATAAACGTTAAACTAAACGCACGAGAAAAATCCTTGAAGGCCATGAAGCAAGTAATTAATATTGAAGATTTACTGACCACAATATGGGAAGTTGATACGGGCTCGAAAAGAAAACTTACTATGTAAAAACATAATTATACAAGAAGAAACACAAGCAAGATAAAAACGGAAAATACATAGTCAAGCTACCGTTTAAAACAGAACAATCAAAATCAATAGAAGGCAACACAAGAGAAATAGAAAAAAACCGGCCAAGTGCGAGTCGGACTCGCACACGAAGGGTTCCGTACCATTATCGCAAAACACTGCAAAAAATCACGTTTGTTGTATGGGAGCCCCCCTTAATTTATTTTATTTTAATTTAATAATTATTATTTTTTGAAGTGAATATACAACACATTTTAAACATTCTGTGAATATTTCAAGCGTCTACCTGTTGCCGTTATTAATATCGAGCAAAAAACGGCAAAAATATCACGTTTGTTGTATGGGAGCCCCCCTGTAATATTTATTTTATACTGTTTTTAGTATTTTTTGTTATAGCGGCAACAGAAATACATCATCTGTGAAAATTTCAATTGTCTAGCTATCACGGTTCATGAGATACAGCCTGGTGATAGACGGACAGACAGACAGATAGACGGATCGCGAAGTCTTAGTAATAGGGTCCTGTTTTTACTCTTTGGGTACGGAACCCTAAAAAGAAGACTCCTTCAACTAGAAAAAAGATTTAATCAAAACACAGAATTGAAGCAAGAATATATAAAGGTGATCAACGAATATAAAGAAGTAAAACATATTGAATACATACCTAAGAATGAAATAAATAATAAATCAGTATACTTACCTCACGCAGTGATCCGTAATGACAAAGAAACAACCAAGACTCGCGTTGTATTCGACGCCTCGTGCAAGGACTCCAACGGTACTTCACTAAACGATGACCTCTTGTTGGGTCCAATGTTTCAAGGCGACTTGAGAAGCATAATCATAAAATGGAGAATGCATGCTGTTTGTTATCTTTCTGACATTCACGAAATGTACAGAATGATCTGGACAAACAAAAAAGACATCGATTATCAAAGAATTCTATGGAGAGATAATATCTTAGAATATATCAAAGACTACAGACTTTTGACCATGACATTTGGCACAACTTCTGCACCTTATCTTGCCGTAAAGACACTCATGCAATAGGCTGATGACGAAGGTGACAAATATCCCGAAGCTGCAAAGATATTGCGAGAAGACTTTTACGTCGGCGACGTTATGTTCGGACACGATTATCTGGAACAAGCTATACGAATCAGCCAAGATCTCTAAAAACTGTTGCATCTGGGTGGCTTCGAAATGAAAAATGGTCTTCTAACAACCGTGATGGAGACCATTGAACCAAGCGAAAGATCATCCAATGCTCATCTGAAACTAAATATTGATGGAATGATTAAAGCTCGGGCGCGCGGTTGGCGCAGTGGTTGAGCGATTGACTGCTGCGCTGCGTGTCGCGGGTTCGATTCCCGCACGGAACAATATTTGGATGACCTACAGATAGTTGTTCCGGCTCTGGGTGTTGTATATATGAGTTTATATGTTTGTAAATGCAGCTACGATACAGGGAGAAATTCCTAGTGTGGGGCAACGTTTTTCTTTTTTAGTAGAAAAAAAAAGAAAGCCCTAGCATACGATGGAATTTGGGTAAAGACCAATTGGAATATAATCTGAACTTATCTGCTATCGGCAAAACAATCACGAAGCAAAGCTTTCTATCCGACATTCAAAAGTTATTCGACCCGCTCGGATGGATTGCGCCTTGCCTTGTAATGGTGAAGATTTTAATTCAACAACTCTGGCAAGAAAAGATTGATTGGGATGAAATCTTGATAACGACACTGGCTGAAAAATGGGCTACAATACGATCTGATTCCGAATATGTAAGTGGAATCTACATAAATAGATGGATGAGAACATATAGTTCAAGAAGAGATTCTATAGAAATCCATGGATTCTGCGATGCCTCTATACAAGCGTATGGTACTGTGGCATACTGCCGAGTTACAAACTCAGATGGCACAGTAAAAAGCTCAATCATTGCTGCAAGAACAAGAGTAGCTCCTTTGAAAACCATTTGATTGCCTTGACTAGAACCGAAGCTTTGCTTCTATCCAAATTACTAAAGCAAATAAGGCAAGCAATGAGGATACCTGAGACACAAATCTACGCTTGGACAGACTCTACTATTGTTATCGCCTGGTTATCTGGAGATCCGAACAGATGGAAGACGTTTTGACAAACCGCCTTGTTGAGATCACAGCCAATGTAACATGCAGTCAGTCACACAATGTCCAATCTCACGATAATCCAGCTGCTATTGCATTTGAAACTTGAAATGGCGCAACCTATGGTGGAACGGACCAGAGTGGTTATTACACCAGAAGATACAGTTCACTAGATTGAATATAACACCAATAGACCTAGAAAGATAGAAAAACAACTTACAAGCTCTGAAAATAACAAAGAATGAAAACGAAGAAAGTAACAAATTATCCGCACAACTCAAAGACTGACACACTGACTGAATTACTGAGAGCATTCACCTATTGCCGAAGATTTCTGAAAAAAATAAGATATTAAAAAACAACATAGATAACACAATCACAACTGAAGAACTACAACTCTCCTTGCAAACTTATATAAAAAGAGAACAAGAGGAAGAATTTAAAGAAGAGATAGAAATTTTAAAACTAAAGAAAAGAGTAAAAATATCAAGCAAATTAAAATCGTTAAATTCTTAACTTGACGAGAATGGTGTCTTCAAGGTGGGCGGCCGGCTCAGGAACGCGGAGTTGAGTGACGAATGCAAGCATTCAATCATTCTGGGTCGTAACAGTAAACTTACATATCTTATAATAGCAGAAGCCCACTCGAAGACGTTGCATGGAGGTATACAATTAATGCTTACTTACCTCAGATCCAAGTATTGGATACTGCGAGCGAAAATGCTGATCAAGTAAGACAGTCTCCCGCCGGGAAACCTGATGGTTTAAGCAGAGATTATAGCGTAAAGAACGGTGACAGTATAACCAACCGATGTGTGACAAAATTGTGTGCTTTACCAATCGATACAGTACCAGACGAAATGATTGTTTAACGTATCTAGCTTATTTTGCATGTAAAATTACGTAATATATTATTGTTTTTGAAAGGACTATCATAGTCCTTTGGTGGGCGGCTTATGTTAACGCCAATTTAATGTTTATAAAGAGATGCATGACCTATATATTTTTTGTCTATACTAATACTAATATACTAATCTATACTTACTAATATTATAAAGAGGAAAGATT
The DNA here is from genome assembly GCA_945859665.1 of Anorthoa munda. Classification (NCBI taxonomy): domain Eukaryota; kingdom Metazoa; phylum Arthropoda; class Insecta; order Lepidoptera; family Noctuidae; genus Anorthoa; species Anorthoa munda. Next base: position 20,143,225 of record OX243894.1, on the reverse strand, counting down.
TTTTTGTTTGTTTATTTGTTTGTTTGTACCGAATAGGCTCCGAAACTACTGGACCGATTTAAAAAATTCTTTCACCAATAGAAAGCTACGTTATTCTCGAGTAACATAGGCTATTTTTTAATCCCGGAAACGGGTCCTGTGGGGTGGCCCACGGGAGCGAAGCCGCGCGGAACAGCTAGTAATATTATAAAGAGGAAAGATTTTTTTGTTTGTTTGTTTGTACCAAATAGGCTCCGAAACTACTGGACCAATTTGAAAAATTCTTTCACCAATAGAAAGCTACATTATTCCTGAGTGACATAGGCTATTTTTTAATCCCGGAAACGGGTCCTGTGGTGTGGTCCACGGGAGCGAAGCCGCGGGCAACAGCTAGTTGCCAATAAACCTCGTTAAGGACAGTCTTATTTCATTTCAAAAATCCATTGACACAGTACTAACAAAACATATGGTCGAAAACGAGCCGGACAAACCTCGTTCAGATTTGACGGAGCGCCGCCGTGAAAACAAAAGAACCGCATTCATTAAAAGATAACACCTGGTGTTGTTTTGCCCGGATTTCTTAGAATTAGACAATAAGTGTGTGTGTGTAAAGTGAATTACGTTTACCACAGCTGGGGGATTGGAAAGAAATGATTCTAAACTTTTAATTATTAAAGTTAAATCCAATAAACCTCCTTATGGACAGTCGTATTTCATTTCAAAAATCCATTGACAAAGTGCTAACAAAACTCAACCTTATCACCTACAACAGATTAAATTTTTCTTTTAATAATAAAAGAATTTATTCAATTGTCTCAATTAAAATTTACATAGTTATTTTTTTAAATTTTAACTTTATTTGAAAATAACTACCTATTTTTCTGGTTAACTTTTCAGTGCTGTGGACCGAAAACAGGAACGCCGGTAGACTTAAACTAGAAATTTTGCGGATGCCGAAAAATTTCTAGTTTAAGTCTACCGCCAAAGCGAATGGATAGAGTGGCTTGCAGCCACGCTCGGTCGGACAATTTTGTCCAAGAGAATTTGTGAATGCTTCCATAATGGCGAAATGCGAAGAAAGTACATGAAATTTAGACCAAAACAACAATAACGAATGAGGGTGATAGCCGAATGTACTGTACATTCGGCTATCACCCTCATTGGGTCAAAAATGCAGTCATACTCTCCCAAAACTCAAATGGCTAGTTTTTGTAGAAGAATTTAAATTATCCACAACTGATTTAATATTTTGTATAGAAATTAAAGATTATTCCTACTAATTGCGAAAAGTTGAAATTTTGCTACACAAATATACAAAAAAATTGCCTTTTCTGTTTTGGTAGAGTGTGACTGCACTTTTGACCCTTATAGTACCTGCATTAACTTTAGAGAGTCTGTCCGAAATATCGTTGAAATGTGTTATTTTGGCGTCAATGAATGGAGATCTTCCAAAATTGGGGAACTTAGAAGGTGCAGTGAACTTCTTTCTGCAATTTTGATCTCTGGTGCTATTGTATTGCATTTTTGAAGGGTCGATTGTCTGTCCGTATTGTCACAGATGAAAATTTCGCATTTGGAGTGGTTGAGTTCTAGGCCAATGGATTAGAACTGCTACTTCAGGAATTGAAAATATATCAAAACTGTATCTACGTCACCTCCTAGTGTGCTATCATTTAGATACTAGACGTTGAATTTTGAATTGAACTTTTTGATGATACGATGAATAGCCAAACTGAAAATGACTGGCCCGAGAGGGTCACTTTGTTGGCATCCTACTGCAGATTCCAAAAGATTTTCTGTACATAATAATTTAGAAGGGTGCCTGTAGCACTGCCAAATAAAACCGAAAATTTCAGGAAGTTCCTTTTTTACCTCCGCCAACAAAGTGTCCCTGTTAACAGAATTAAAGGCATTCTTAACGTCAACCTTGAGGATGACATCACCCATGTCAGAATTTAAAAAAAACTTTTTAACAGAAAAACAAACCGACTTCCAAAGAAACACTGCAAAACGAAAAATAACTTTCTTTTCGAAGTCGGTTTGTTTTTTTGTTAAAAATATTTTTATTTATCTCTTTTTAGTTTTGATAGGCACTTCCAAGTGCCATAAAATTCATATATAGCCAAAGTACATCTCATGACGATTCCAATAAGCCCATACACGACTAGGATACATTGTTTTATTTCGGAGTACCAGTGCCTACTTGCCGGCTTCATCATCAGATCAGTTCGATGGTACCATTTTCATCAGCACTATGTATTTATAAGTATTTGCTTCATCATAGTCGTTAAACTATTCGAGATATCTTATAACCCATGCCATACTTAGCATTAAGGAATTCTATTGGCCATCTGTGGTCTTCTTCAGCAGTTCCACTTCACCAAATGTTACTTTCTGAGTCCAGATGATTGCATTGTTGATAAAAATACCAAAATCGCTATATGTATGCCTATAATATTTAAAGAGTTCCCTCGATTTCTCCAAGATCCCATCATCAGATCCTGACTTGATGACTATGGAACCAACTGGGAAGTATACCCTTTCAAACAAAAGAAGAATTTTCCAAATCGGTCCAGGCGTCTTACAGTAATCGGGGAACATACATAAAAAAAAATAAAAAAAGATTCCGACGAATTGAGAACCTCCTCCTTTTTTTGAAGTCGGTTAAAAAGTAGAAAGGGTATGTACAGTTGCCTCACAGCCTCCCCTAGAGCCAAAGCCAAGTTGTAGGGGTTGGAAATTATTTGTGAGTCTTTCTTTTTAAAATACCTCAGAGTAAACTACACTAGTTGTTACGTAAGTTTAATTCTAACCAACACTATAATAATTCGCGTCACCCTATCAAACTATTACGTCGTCCATTCCGCAAAACTGTATCAGGATCCAACTCCCCCACCCCAGGTTTTCCAGGCTTCTTAATAATTGCGATGAATCAATAGATATTTATTCCACAACACTTCAAAAATTCAAGCGCCAAGTCCATCAAAAGTACGATATTTTTTACCTTGTCATCTTTGTACCTATTGTGTTTCTAAAACTATACACTAGGTGTTGTAAGTGTTATTTCTGCACTATTCTTGTAATTTTATTGATGTTATAATTTTGTTTTGGCATGCTGTTTTTATCGCATCATATTGAATAAAAAAAAATATTCTTTTTAGACTTTGCCCCACACTAGGAATTTCTTCCGCAGATCCGCTCTCTCCGTGAGTCCATGGTGGAGCGTTTGAACCTGTCCTTGCAGGCAGTCTCCGAATGGGGCGATGCCAATCTGGTCAGGTTTAATGCTGCTAAAACCCAGGCGTGTCTTTTTTCCGCTAAAAAGAGCCAATTTCACCCGGCTCCAACATTCCGTGATGTAACCGTGCCAATAACGGACCATATTGAGCTTCTTGGCGTTACGTTGACATCGACTCTCAACTTTGGGCCATATATTGAGGCAAAGGCTCAGCTGGCTGCCAAAAAGTTGGGGATTCTTGCGAAGGTGAGAAGGTACTTCACGCCGGAACAGCTGCTCAACTTGTATCAAGCGCAAGTTCGATCGTGCATGGAGTACTGTTCTCATCTTTGGGATGGATCTGCCAAACACCAGCTTAATGCTCTAGAGTCGATTGAAAAGCGGGCTAAGAAACTCATCGGCAATGAGGCACTGGTCAAGTCGAAGCTCCAGAGCCTGGAACATCGTCGCCGAGTTGCCAGCTTGTCGGTTTTTTATCGGTTACATTTCGGAGAGTGTGCGATGGAATTGCATGATTTAATTCCGCCCAGCCCGTTCCATCATCGGACTACCAGACGTACGGCGTTGCGTCATCGGTACATGGTGGACATCCCACCCATACGCACAAAACGTTTTGGGGACACTTTCATTATGCGTACAGCTAAGGAGTGGAATTCCCTGCCGGAGTCTGTATTTCCCGATAGCTACAATCTAGGGGTCTTTAAGTCAAGAGTGAATGGGTTTCTTCTAGGCAAGCGTGCTTCATCGTCGACCTCATCATCGCTTACCATCAGGTGAGATAGTGGTCAAGCGCAAGCCTATAGACAATAAAAAAAAAAAAAAAAAAAATTCTTCCTGTAACGTGAGTGCGTTTACAAACATCTATTCCGTGCGCGAATCGAACCCGCGACACGCAGCGCAGCAGCCAATCGCTCAACCACTGCGCCAACCGTGTCGTCAAACTATGCTTGTATCATATTGTTTGTATTATTAGAATAAACAGTGTAACAATTGTATATAAGCCAATAAATGAAAGATCTTCTGAAAAGTCACGTATTCAATTGTAAACATTATGCATTTTGACAATCAATATCGCTGTAGCCTAAGATACCAACGCTTAAAATCTGTATGTATTTTTTCAAATGAAACTGAATCTTCATGAATACTTGATAGTTGAATAGATTACTGCAGGATAGCCTGGCAATATTTAGCTGCAATTAATTTCATTAAACAATTATATAATAATGTTAATGTTCTATAATTAAACAGATATATAAGTCAAGTTTTCAAGTGAAGCCAATGTCATTTGAAATAAAGTGACATAAAAAATGTACAAAAAGGTTGCCAGCTCTCGGTTGACCGCAATCTATGAGTTGCCAGTTAAACTAACAGTCAAATTACTGAGAGCTGGCTGATGTTGCATAAGTACCCACGATACAGTAGACATAATTACAAAGAGGTAAAATTGTGTGTCAAAAGATTTATTTTTGCTATCCACCATTGCGAATCACCTCGTGGCTTAAACTTATCTTAATTGTAGCTTAACAAACGATTAAAAGGAACATATATTTCAAATTAAAACATGTATTTGATAATAATCTTTTATAATTAACTTTTTTCCAGATAATTATTTTTACGGTCTTTTTATATTTCTGCTGCTCACTCACAGTCAGGTGACCTCGCGCCAAGCCACCTATCGCTGTCAGATGATGTGAAGTTAAATTGAGCAACGATGAGTATCATTTCATGTAAGATTATTATTTTATCTTATTTCTTATCTTTACATATATTGCATGGTATAAAACAAAGTCACTCCCGCTGTTTATACGCTTAGATCTTTTAAACTACGCACCGGATTTAATTAAGTTTTCAGTAATAGATAGTGATTCAAGAAGAAGGTTTATATGTAGTAAACATGCATATTATAATAGATGAAAATCGAGAAATTCAATTATTTGTAATGTGATGTCGTAACAAAAATGTTTTTGTACGCTTACATTGTAAACATTGCAAACTTAAGATACAGAACAAATTAATGTACTACGGAATTGTGTATCGTAAAAAGGTCAATAAAAAAGTGCCCGATGGTATACGTTTATCTCCTAAGGATAGCCCACAGTAAAGATTTTTATATTTTAAATATTACAAAAAAAGAAAATGTTTTTTGAAAATGGGTTATTTACCAAGCTATTTTAAACAATACAGTATTATTCAAGTCAAAGTCAAATATATTTATTTCAACTAGGCCAATAAGCGGCACTTTTGAACGTCAAACATTAAATCTAAATTAAAAATGTACAAGTAATAAAAATTTACTCTACCGTGCATTCGGAAAGTAGCTTGTTATGGAGAAGAACGCACAAGAAACTCCATACTTACTCTTTAAAAAAAATAATGTTTTACAATGTTTACTTATGTACATACATTAATAAATTCATATATGTGAGGACGATGCACCCAAAAATAGCACTACACACTATACTGCGTACAGGTATAAAGTAATAAAAGCACTAACAGGTAAATTTATTAATTTGATAAATAGGAACATGGTTCTCACATACTTACAAATATTGCAAACATAGGTAAAATACCTAATTCAACAACAACGGAACAGTGTGTGAGTCAAATTCTGGAAAAATATAAAAAATAAAATAAGAATACAATAACTATGAATAGGAATATAAATTAGCAAATTTGATTTTGTCCACACCAAAGATTGCCCTACAGAGCGGGACCAACATGTTGCCAAGCATTTTTATCTTGAATATAGTCATCTAATTTGTAATATGCTTGTTTACAAAGTGTGCTTTTAACTAAAGTTTTAAATTTACTTTCATTTAGTTTTAATATATCACAAGGTATTTTGTTATAGAATTTAACACAGTACCCCATGAAAGATGAGTGTACTTTTGCTAGTCTATAAAATGGTTGATCTAACTTATATTTATTACTCGTATTACAATTGTGTCTATCACTGACCTTACTAAAGAGATGTATATTTTTCCTTACATACATAATATTATCATAAATGAATTGGCAAGAAACTGTCATAATATTAATATTTTTAAATAGCTCCCTAAGAGATTCTCGGTGACTTAAATTATATATGGCTGTGATAGCTCTCTTTTGTAATATAAATATGGATTCAATGTCAGCCGCTCGGCCGCACAATAAAATACCGTATGACATAATGCTGTAAAAAGTAACTAAAATAGACCAAACGCGCGGGTCTCCACATCCGTCAACTGTCTTATCTTTCTAACAGCATAAGCGGCCGAGCTCAGCCGATCCGCAAGAGATGTTATGTGAGAACTCCATTGCAAATTGTAGTCTAGAGTGATTCCCAGGAAAACTGTTTGATTTACAAAGTCCAGCTTTTCACCATTCAATATGATGTCGCATTCGCTACTTCTAACATTCGACAATGTGAATCTAATACATTTGTTTTTTTTTTCATTTAGTACCAAATTGTTAGCCGTGAACCAATTTTGGGCCTGATGAATCGAGTTATTCACATCATCAAAATTTTGTGACCGCCGACCTATTTTAAATATCAAAGATGTGTCATCAGCAAACAACACCATTTTCGGTTGATTTTGTAGTAATTGGGGTAAATCGTTAATATAAACTAAAAAGAGGAATGGACCCAATATCGAGCCTTGAGGAACACCCATTGTCATTTCAGACTCTAGAGAGTTTACGCCGTTTACCTGAACTTTAACATGTCTGGCTTTTAAATATGATCTAAGTAACCCAAGGACTGTATGTCTAATTCCATAGTGCTCGAGCTTCAACAATAGTGTCTCATGGTTAACGCAATCGAACGCCGTCGAGAGGTCGCAAAAGATTCCAATGGCGTCTTGTGCTTCCTCCCAGGCATTAAATATGTTCTTTATTAGGGTGACACCGGCGTCAGTTGTGCAACGCCCTTTGGTAAAACCGTACTGTTGATCATAAAAGATAGAATGTTTGTTAAAATGACGCAACAATTGGTTGAGCATTAACTTTTCGAAGACCTTACTGAGAACCGGCAGTATTGACACTGGCCTATAATTATTGGCTTCTTTGCTATCCCCGGATTTAAACAATGGAACTACTTTACTGTGTTTCATGAGGTCCGGAAAAACTCCTTGATCGACACTAGTATTAAATATGAAAGCTAAATAGGGTGCAACAGTTTCAATGATTGGTTTACATACTTTTACAGATAGTCCCCAAAGATCTTCTGTTGATTTAATTTTAAGATCTTTAAAAGCTTTTAAAATAGCCTGGGGATTTGTATGTTGAAACTTGAACTCCGATGGGCACGCATTTACGTTTTTTCTTAGTAACGATATATAGCAATATGTGATAATATATTTTTTGTGACTTTGGAGTAATATATCCAGCATTATATCATGACGTTACATATTAATTAATTTTATTGACATACACTTATTGAAATTAATTTATTTTGACATACACTTCTTGAAATGAATTTATATTGATTTTTGGTTGGATTGTTGGGTATAATTATTACTATATTAAGACTAATAATGTTGGGACCAATGTGAAATGTAGTATTTGTTTATGATGATTGTTTAATTGTTGTGTTATATCTATTGTTAAAACCACTGTTTGACACAAATGTAAATTTGTTGAAGAATAAATAAATAAATAACCCTTCATTGAAGGTGCATGTAAATCTTGAGACATAGAAGCCGCGTGTAGCGTGGCTTCGTCGACTTATATTCCTTACGAACGAAACCACACATACAAAATAATAATAATCAATCAAAATCAATAATAATGAAATAATCAATAATAATAATCAATCAATAAATAATAAAAATAATAATATATCCCCGGGCGCCCGTCTAAACCGACCGCTCGGCTAAGGCTAAGGCTGTCCGCTCGAGGCAGGTCGTCGCAAAGTGGAGTTGGCTGGCCCCGCGGCGGACTCTGGGAGACAGGCCTTCTGTTTTTTTCTGCTTTTATTTCATTTTATTCTTCAACCCTCAATACTGATAATAACCAAGTTAAGACCAGCCAACTGCAACCAGCGACCCTATAAATATATTAACTTTTTTTTGTGACGTGTTTCGAGGGTTTCACAAAATAAACATATATTCCAGTATTTGGTGCTTTATTGTTCCCGAAAAGAAATCACGTTACATTGGTCATCGCCGGCGGGCGGGGATATAAATAATAATATATTATTGATTATTATTTAATAATCAATAATAATTACCAATCTTAGTTAACATTTGATTAAATTTAATCAAATGTAAATTACGTACGTAAGGATTAATCGGATCGGATCATTTAATATAATTATATTAAATGAAAATGATCATCATTAATCAAACTTCATTTTGAGTAACATTAACATTAGAAGCGGGATATTTACCATGTTTACTGTTTGTTGCGAGTTTCCGATATTTCGGTGCTGTTGCAAGCACCATGATCACGGATAAACTGAAGTTGATGTTTATGAGGAGACAAATCGGTCTACCCTCTTTCTTGTTAAAGGTCAACCGGAATCTTATGGCATTTTTTTTTTTTAAAAATATTTGTTTTTCATATGGCAATGTTAATTGTCACCTGTCAAATCAAATTACAAAATCTGTCAACCGCTGCTGAGATTTTATGAAATCTTCTTGAAAATTTGTTGTTTTTGTGAAAATGTTGAAAAAGCCACTTCGATCTCAAGTTAGACAAATTGTTTTCAATGTGTATCGTAAAATAAGTGAAGAAGAAGGCGTAAATCAAACTCAATCTATGATTTTAAAGCGCATCGTAGAGTGGAACGGTAAGTTGGACTGAGTTGTTTTGGTACTTTCAGTTTTTTTTTTTTTTTTTTTCGTATTTTCTTTTTACTTTTTGTAGCTTCTTTACAGGGGTTTCCAGTACTACTAAACGGTGAACCGTAGGTGAGGGCACATCGAATGATAGTTGGAAGGAAATGCCAATAGTAGTATAACTGTTACAAATTCTTCGACAAGATATTGATTATAACGGAGTTTGAGAATCTTTGTGGTAAGAAAAATATTAAGTAATAATCTGTGTCCTGCAGTAGGACGTATATAGACTGATGATGATGATAATGAATGTTAATAAACTATCATTTGAGTAACATAATAAATTTTATTATTTTTACAGACTTATACATAAGGAGATAGGTTTTGAATACGTTAAATGTCAATCAAAAGAATAATTTTAATGGAGAGAGATGACATAAAACTACAAAGATACAAGTTTTTGAAATGCATGTGGAGTTCTTGGAATCTTTTCCTAGTTCTTAATGAGTTGTTAAGTTTCTATTATGATTTAAATGATATGTAATAAATTAGTACAATAATATACGATTGATTTATTTTTCATGACATGTTTTCCTATGTTAAGAACCTGATGTTTAAAAATATATATAAAACTAGCTGACCCGGCAAACTTTGTTTTGCCATAAAAACACCAAACATTCATCTACCCTACCTACCCTACCCTAACTACCTACCCTACCCTACCCTACCCTACCTACCCTACCTACTCTACCCTAACTACCTACCCTACCCTACCTACCCTACCTACCCTACCTACCCTACCTACCCTACCTACCCTACCTACCCTACCCTACCCTACCTACCCTACCTACCCTACCCTACATACCCTACCCTACCTACCCTACCCTACCCTACCCTACCCACTTAGGGGTATGAAAAATAGATGTTAGCCTATTCTCAGACCTACTCAATATGCTCACAAAATTTCATGAGAATCGGTCAAGCCGTTTCGGAGGAATATGGCAAAGAAAACTGTGACACGAGAATTTTATATATTAGATATACATACTCACAACGGATCTTTGAATCTCTGAATTGGATGCAAGACCCTGGGCAGTAGCTATTTTTGTGTCAATATTGAAGGTGAGGATACCATTGTAACTGTCTCTTTCACTTGCTTAGGTAAGTCACATCGTCCAATCTCGCTTACTCTATGCATTATACTCGATGACAAACTGTTTCTTGCGCAATGGTTGGCAACTTAAGAGACATAAAGACCCACTGTGACTACTATAAAACAGGTACTTCATGTTCATTAATACTAAAGACAATTAAAAATTAAACAGTATCAAGATCGTTTAATCCAATTTCCCCAGTATTGCACACAACAATTTTTTATTTCCCCTTTTGCCATGAGATTCCGAAAAAATAATTTAATCAAATTCACAAACAATTACAGTAATAAATAAATCGACACGAAATGAGCGAAGAAGCAATGCTATAGGCAGGTCTACGACCGATGGAGAAAATGGACGAGTCCACGAAGGCTCCTGCCTTTTAAACGCGTGGCTGCGCTGGTTGGTGGGGAGTCTTCAGTGTTGTCATCTAATACGGCTTCTCCTGACATGGCAGCGTCCTCGCGGCCTTCTTCAGCTCTCGATGATGGACCAGCAGCAGCACCATTGTCCTCAGCTTGGACTTCATCACAGCCTGTAACCACAATGCACACATGTTAAGATCACATGGTTTAAGCTATTACACAAGATAGCAAATGAGTTGCAATTCAAATAGCAGTGACTTTATGTACCGAACAACACAAACATTTTGCACTTCAAAACAGAGTCGCACGCAACGACTTTTCGCATACCGAGTAGAGTTTATTCAGGTCATATTCCCACACCAAATACCATGCGCGCATCAGGAATTACATTGGATACAGCAGGTCAACCATGAGACCTACTTCAGGATTTACACTCGGTCTATAGTCAGCATGGGCCCCACCGACATCAACCTTGATACCTGCACCATGGGCTGCACTCTCAATAGTACAGTCCACAGTCTGTGCCACTCAAGACCACGTGCACTCAGGATTTACATGAGCCTCGGCACACAATAAAAAAACAAAGGCAACCAGTGATTGTTTGGTACATATAGTTTAAAAAGTGTAAGCAAATGCTGGGTGCATACAACAAAAACAATAACCAATGAAAGTTCTCAACTAACTTTCAAAGAAACCAGCGCAAGTGTCAGGAGTCCACTCTCCGCGCCACAACACCATGAACCCAGCAGCCGCTCGACTGGTTTTGCTATAAGAACCAGCTAGCAATTTTAGTTCATACCTATCATTAGGTAGAACACTCAACCCTACAAGGGCCTCTCATACCACAATCTAGCTTGCCAGTACTTTGTGACCTTTTAATAACAATAACCAATATACGAAATTATGGTTAACAAACATCCGACTGCGGTCGCACACGAGTCGTTTAAAAGTGCCAAACAAAGATATAGTTCGAGTTATCACTCGCTTTAACTCATCCATCACAATCCAGTCTGACAGGATTGGTGATGTGGATGGACAACAAACAATATTTTGTATACGTATCCAGTATTAGTACATCAGCATGTAAAGTAGTAAACGGTATTAGTTTATTTTGCCAAGAGGTATCAGCTGTAAGGGCATGAGGTACTTGTCTATGCGATATGCATACGACACAGTGTGTTACGTATTTAGTAACAAATCGTCTCAAACCCGGGAACCAAAAGTGTTTGAGAATCAAATCAATAGTTGTCTATACCCAAGTGTTCATACTCGTCGTGGAATACACGTAACAAACTTTAACGAAACACTTTAGGGATATAAAATAGGTAACGCTCTTGTTCGCCCTCAACACATTACTTATAATACAAAAGAGCGTTACGTTTTACATAGAAACTTGAATCTAACATACCGTTATTTCTGTGCCAAATTGAGAGGTTTCTGAACTGCATTTATGACATTAACCGGATTATGACTCAAATAATCTACGTGAGTATTCTAAGGCAACGTCACAAGTCCAGCATATAGATCCACCAGCTACTCTGCTGAAGATCCTTCTTACGTTTTGTCATTTTTATCGCGTTACAGTCTTATTACCGTTATTGTCTTAAAATGTTCAACAACAAGGTATTGAAAAAAATGTTGCAATGATTTTACAATCGCTAGTCTCGGGCTCATAACTACGGTATTTCGATTCTGCACCTACCGTCAGTTTACGAAAATATGCGACGACGCCCGTCTTTGTCAGTTTGCATCAAAATAGCGCCGTAACCTATCGTACTCGCATCAGCATGCTACTGAGTAGGTAAATCGGGATCGATTATCGCTAATAGAGGCTCATTAGTCAAATACGAAATAATTGCCTGCCTAATTTTTTCATGTTCATCACTCCACTTAAAAACAACACCCTTTCGAGTTAAAGCAGCCTAGCAGGCAGTCTTAATTGAGTAATTTGGAATATACCGCCGAAAATAGCCAGCCAGGCCTAGGAAATGGCAAACTTGCTTAACGGTACTCGGTCTTGGAGACCTACACAAGCCGCTCGGTCTAACCTGACAATGACTGATAATTCTACCCAAGTATACTATTTCGCTAGTTAGGAAACTACACTATAGAAAACCCGGCTTTTGTTAAAGTTTCTAGGACTGCGTTTAGTAAAATAATAGTTCTCGCTGGTATCGCTAATCAACAACACATTGTTACGTAGGTACGCTAGTACTTTACCTGATACAATAAAAGATTTCAAGGTTTTACCGATGGTTTTCTGATAAATAACAGCAGCATTGGTAAGACCGTAAGTCATCTTACAGTATTCGTAATAAGGACATTACAGGGGTACCATTTAGCATTACCAAACATGTCTACATGATCATTAATCAACGGAAGCGGGTGTCTAACTTTAATTGTAATTTAATTAATGCCCGGATTATGCATTTCGCTAACAAATCTGCAACTATAACACGAACGCGTATGTTCTTGTCATAAGACAATTTGTATGGTCGGTAATAAATCGGCATATCACTAGTCAACTGAATCTGTATTTGACTTTCCGTAACTGTGGAGGTAGGTGTACCACATAAAAAGTAATCAGAATATTTGTTCAACACGTATATCAACTGTTCCCTATCTTGCCCGATAACACGCGTCGATATATTCTCCAAAAGAAATAATGGATCTACCCGCGTAATATTAATCACAAAATCACTACTATGAACAATACATTGCGAATCACCAGTATGACAGTACGCAACACCTTTTCTATACGTTCACCCTCGTTTTCGCGACAAAACTTTAACTATTACTTATTTTCCAACACGTTCCTTAGCAAAACACCGACTTTCCGTGTGACCAATTTTTTTGCAAAAACCGCATTTGTCTGGACCGGGTTTTGTTGAAGAGCTATTCGTGTCGTTTTCATGAGATTTAGGTCGTTTAGGGCAACATTCACGTCTATGACCTACCTCGTTACATTGATAACACCGTATCTTAGAAATGTCGCAAGGTTTACGTTTGAACTGGCTATTACCGTTACGATTGGAAGTACCATAAGCAGTAGGTTTCTTATCAGAATTAGGCACACTACAGTTTACAAAGCTCGACAAGTAATCCACTATGCTTTCAGGAGTTAACTTAGCATTCCTTGCGGACGCACGAACGTGTGGGTCGGTAATGCCGCGTATAATAATTGCCGTTAGCAATTCACTGCTTAACCCTTTAACGATACGTAATTTCAGTAACGATTTACGTGCGTATTCAGCATAGGTAGAATACTTGTCAGACTCGGTACACATAACACTGTAAAGAATGTTCGCGATATCGACAGACCGTGGGCACAACGTTTTTAAGTCTAATTTGAAATTAGACCATGTACGTGTGGTGCTAGTCCACTCGCTAAGCCAGTTACGTGCTTCCCCCTTAAGGCAATGACCTACGCGAGCAAGGCATTCACTATTCTCCCAACGATTAAGCGAACGAGCTTTATCTACTTCATCGCACCACGTGTCGACATCATGAACACTCGGATCAAAATCAGAGACAAAATATTGGTTAGATCTCACCGGGAGTGTCATCATGGCATCTAGAAGGCGTTCAGCTACGCTTTTGGCGTCGCTCTCCGTTGGCAACGGCGTGGCAGGAAACTCTTGCGTTGGGGCTGTAGACGCTGGGGGTGCACGGGCAGGTGTTGTGGCGGGCTCCACGTCTGGCGGCGGCGTGCTCGGCATGACCAGGGCGTGGCAGGACCCGGGCTCGCCAAAGCAGCTCGCAGCTCATTCCCACGCGTCCGCTCCTCCAGATCTCGAAGCTTCTGCAAAATCTTGTCTAACCCCTTAAGAGGCGAGGGAGTTCGTGTACGACGTCTCCCTTTCCTCTTATTGTCAGAAGGCATTGTGTCTCGGCTCAACTTAACAAAAACAACGGCTAAAGAACACGCTAAATAAAACTACCTTCAAATTTATAGAATCAGATATGTTATTCCAGCGGATAAGGCCTTCATACCCACTTCTGATCTTATAAATAAAACATGAAAAACATAAAAAATAATTTAATCAAATTCACAAACAATTACAGTAATAAATAAATCGACACGAAATGAGCGAAGAAGCAATGCTATAGGCAGGTCTACGACCGATGGAGAAAATGGACGAGTCCACGAAGGCTCCTGCCTTTTAAACGCGTGGCTGTGCTGGTTGGTGGGGAGTCTTCAATGTTGTCATCTAATACTATATTTTTATGCACTTAGTACCGCTACCACTGTCACTCACAACTCGATTCGGTTCCCGACACACGAAACTCACTGTGTCCGCACGCGTACTTTTTTCGGTACTTTTTCTTGTATGACACACCAACTGAAGATCATGAAATGATCATATAAATCTTACAACTTATGGATGATTTGGTTTTAATAAAACCTAACATTCGACCATCCTTACCCCGGACATGTGCTCATGCACGCAGTCAAGAGAAACGAATGCAAAACATAACATAAATGATTCATTTCTGGGTTGTACAAACACTTTTACATGTCGATCATATTTTAGAACTAGATGAGGTCGGCGTATCCTATCTGACTACTCTGAAAAGAAAGGCCGAAACAAACTCAGGAGTCACAGTCTCTTTTAAAGTCCAGACAAAATCTTGGTTAGATCATGTGAAGAACGCCAAACATAGATTCTGGATGATATAAGTATTTCACATGTTCCACGTTCATAAAAACACTAGAGCACAACGCTTTTGAGTGCCATTTCTAGTGTCAAGCTAACCGGTATTTCCTCCTCTGTTACAGATACATGCTGGCTAATGATGCTGCATCCTGCTGTATATTTGCAAGCATCAAACCAAGTAGAGAGTTCGTTTAGGTTTGGACCAGATTCCAAGTACAAGTACGAAACAATTCCAGGAAGAAATCACAAGCTTAAACATCATCTTAGATTTTATCCAAATTACTCGTATTATACAGTCGTTCCCAGTACGGTTGTTTTACCAATACATATTTCGGCCGAAGTAAAAAGAAATGCACTGGATAACACACGGAAGCTATCAATAAATCGTGAATTGAGTAGAGAATTGAGAACAACAACAGTGGCTTATAAACATACAATTAAAAAAGCAAAGATTAATATAAGCGATGGAATCAAATGGGAATATCTTGACGACCAGGTGACACCTCAACTTATTAAAAGTTCAAAAGAAAGAAAATTGTTTCTTCGAGAATATGACCATCATGGTCTAGACTATTCTCAGATGGAACAAGATATAAAATTAGATGAAGTGAGAGGAGAATACTCTTATTTACCATATACAACTTATAAACGTAAACGCAAATGGAATAAACGTCCACCGATTCCTAGACCTAATAAACCAAGTTCTACACTTAGTATGGAAGCAGACAAAATATTCGATGATGGCGCTGGATGGATGGAACATAACCAGAGAGAAGAATATTTGGAGTATAACAGTGTGCCATATGAACCTACAACTACTGAAGAAAGAAAGAAAAGAAAAAGAAGACCATACACATTTTCAACAACTTCAAAACATAAAACAGACACAGAAGAGATTTTACATATTAACAGTGTGGAGTATGAACCTACAACTACAGAAAAAAATAAAATAAGTTCATATACATCTTCAACAACTTCAAAACGTAAAACAGACACAGAAGAAATATCGGATAATAACGGTGTGCAATATGAACCTACAACTACTGAAGAAAAGAAGAAAAGAAAAAAGAAAAAGAAATACAGACATCATAAGCACACACATAACCACCACTACCACGAAAAAAAGCACCACAAAAAAAATTGGTGGCAAAATTTCGTATCGTCTTTTTGGAATGGTAAAAAGTAATTTCCATACAAGACTATATAAAATTATGCTCTTTTAATCCAACTACAGCGACGCCAAAAAGAAATTCATGATTTTAACCGGTTTATATGTATGTTCATCTGTTTCTTAGGAACTTCTTAACTACTTTTTATAATTTGACAAATGAGGTTTCGTAAGAAGCGTCTTGATACGTTTGATACGGAACGTCAATCTAAATTTAATAAATCACTCTCTATCCTCCTAACCGCTGGCCACAGATAATATAATACTAGCATACAGATGCCTCATCCCATACAAAGAAACCGTGCCGACGTAACTAGCGTTTTTCATCTGATTATACCGATTATTTTTTGTAAATCGATCGCGTACGGGTTCCGTTCCACGGCGGTAGATAGATCACCATCTATATGCGTGGAGCGGAACGGAACGGAACCGATTGCGATCGATGTACAATAAATAATCTGAATAATCAGTATAGAACGTCGACACAGTTTCTTTGTATGGGATGAGACACGTACTATATGGAGTATATCAAAAAGTAAAAATTGCTCCACAACAGTAGATAATTTTATCAATAATTTAATAATGTGTTGTCTATGAAAACATATTTTATGAAAAAATAAGCTGTTACTTTATCACAAATAGTTTATTTTAACATGAAAATCTAGCGCAGACGGGCGAATCTTCCCTGGAAGCAAAGTTTTTAATCTTAAGTCAATAAATATCTAATGACGAATATTTTTTACTGTTTTTATTTTCTTTTTGTTGCAGTAAATTATAATATTCACAACGTTCATTCACGGTCACTCTTGAATATCTTTTTAGAGGAGAACATTAGGGGTAAATGGATACTTATTCAGGGAGATAATTAGCGGGATTTTAGCAGGTGGCATTCTGTAGCTTCTGCCTACCCCATGGCAAAAAAGCATGAGGTTATGTATGTATGTATGTACAATTAGCTATGTGAAAGTTAGGAAGATAGCTTAATGATACTGCTACTTATAAAGTCAAATTAAATATATTATCCAGACCAAAGGTTTAGTAATACAAAGGAGCGAGGGAGCACACGTGATGACCGCTAATCGAGTACTGAATGCTCTACTAATATCAATTAGTGAAATGAGGTAAAAATGCAAGAATAAGCTTTACTGCATTTATTTATTTTATATACATATTTTTACATTTTTAAATATTATTCTTTATAAAAAATAATAATAAAAACATTTAAAAATACAAAAATAGTAGCCCACCGGTATCGGGAACAGGGTCCAAGCTACCGGTGGTCAGGGCTCCTGAGAGAGGAACCTCCTGACTATACGCGCCGTGTCCAGGAGTACCGCTTTCTGGATCAAGCCCTTGATCCAGCTGCCCAACGAGAGCCTCCTCAGATGTTCGTCGAGGCTCTTGGCTATTATACCATTGGCCGTCACGACTATCGGCACAATGACTGCTGTATTCACATCCCACATGTCGACAACCTCGCGAGCCAGATCAAGATACTTGCTTTTCTTATCTCTCTCAGCCTTCACGAGGTTCTCGTCATGGGGGACCGCTATATCAACAATCATTGCGCGACGCTCTGGTCGGTCTATCACCACTATGTCAGGTTTATTGGCAACAATAGTCCTGTCAGTGATGATAGACCGATCCCAATACAACGTGACATTGCCATTTTCGAGAACTGGGTCGGGCACATACTTATAGTAAGGCACTTCCGATTCCACAAGATTGTATTTAAGAGCAAGTTGCTGATGGATAATCCTGGCTACAAGGTTGTGTCTATGCAAATAGTCTCCGTTAGCCAGACTAGAACAACCGGAGATAATGTGACGGATAGATTCACCCGGCCGGTGACATGCCCGACAGATATCAACTGTGCCATCCTTCACAATGTATTTCCGGTAGTTGTTCGTCATCATAACTTCGTCCATAATCGCAAAGACAAAACCTACGGTTTCCCCGAAAAGGTCACCAAATCGAAGCCAGGCCACGGAAGCTAAAAGATCTACATCGGACCCATGTAGGACCCGGTAGAAGCGTCCGTGAAGCTCCTTGCTCTGCCATACCTCCCTGCGGTCATTAGTATCTAATACTATAGGTTTGCGCCAGTTCTCGTTAGCCAAGGAGAGCGGGGTAAGGCCCTTGTCCACCGCTACCACATCTCGATGCATACCCACGTCAGCGGCCTGGAAGTATTCCCTAAGACTGCATACCTCGCGGTTGTGCAGGGTCTTAGCATTTAAAAAGCCACGACCCCCACACTTCCGCGGGATATACAGTCTCATGACCGATGACCATGGGGGATGCATACGATTTGCGGTAAGCAGCGTGCGGACTCTCCTATCCAGGGCGTCAAGTTCTGTCTGAGTCCATTTGAGTATGCCGAAAGAATACATCAAGACCGGCATGACCCAGCCGTTGAAGGCGCGCACCTTGTTTCCGCCTGATAAAAGACTATTTAGTACTTTATTCAGGCGGCCAAAGAAGCGTTCCCTCAACGACTGTTTCACGTCACTAGCATTGATGCCTAATGCTTCCGACATACCCAAATACTTGTAAGTTTCGGTTGAGGAAAGGGATCGAAGGTGTATGGAATCCGAGAGTTGTATTCCCACGGATTTCATAATCTCCCCTCGCTTTACATGCATGACTGCACATTTGTCCACACCAAATTCCATCCTGATGGCGTCACTGAAGGTTTCTGTCACCTTCTTACTGCATTATTATTAGTGTATGGTTTCACCGTACATGCTCCCGGGCCAAAAAGATACAAAAATGTTACACGTCTTCTAATCTAAAGCGACACGTTTTAGATATAGGTGACGTAGCTATGTCCTGTTCACAATCAGTTTTCGCACTAGTTATGTTCACTTCACTTGGCTGACTGTCAGCCGTACTCTGCTTTCGCGAAAACACAACACTGTTTGCCACACTTTGGGATAGTTCCACTGAAGAAACTGCTCGACACCTCCCCCATATGAAGTACGCTGCCACCAAAACGGCTACACCCAGCAGACAGTAACAAATAGTATGGGGCCCCCATACAACAAAGTCGTTTTTTGCGATAATTGTACGGAACCCTTCGTGTGCAAGTCCAACTCGCACTTGGCCGGTTTTTAGGGTTCCGTACCCAAAGGGTAAAAACGGGACCCTATTACTAAGATCTGTCTGTCTGTCTGTCTGTCTGTCTGTCCGTCTGTCTCCCTGTCCGTCTGTCTCCAGGCTGTATCTCATGAACCGTGATAGCTAGACAGTTGAAATTTTCACAGATGATGCATTTCTGTTGCCGCTATAACAACAAATACTAAAAATAGTATAAAATAAATATTGAAGGGGGGCTCCCATACAACAAACGTGATATTTTTGCCGTTTTTAGCTCGATATTAATAACGGCAACAGGTAGACGCCTGAAATATTCACAGAATGTTTAGTGTAATATTTACTTCAAAAAATAATAATTAATAAATTAAAATAAAATAAATTAAGGGGGCTCCCATACAACAAACGTGATTTTTATGCAGTGTTTTGCGATAATGGTACGGAACCCTTCGTGTGCGAGTCCGAATCGCACTTGGCCGGTTTTTTCTTTCCTGTTTGAGATCAGATGGTTTTATATTTTTTCTCTAGTAATTGTTATATTTTTAGGGTTCCGTACCCAAAGGGTAAAAACGGGACCCTATTACTAAGACTTCGCGATCCGTCTGTCTGTCTGTCTGTCCGTCTGTCTCCAGGCTGTATCTCATGAACCGTGATAGCTAGACAGTTGAAATTTTTACAGATGATGTATTTCTATTGCCGCTATAACAACAAATACTAAAAACAGTATAAAATAAATATTAAAGGGGGGCTCCCATACAACAAACGTGATATTTTTGCCATTTTTTGCTCGATATTAATAACGGCAACAGGTAGACGCTTGCAATATTCATAGAATGTTTAGTTGTATACTTACTTCAAAAAATAATAATTAATAAATTAAAATAAAATAAATAAAGGGGGGCTCCCATACATCAAACGTGATTTTTATGCAGTGTTTTGCGATAATGGTACGGAACCCTTCGTGTGCGAGTCCGACTCGCACTTGGCCGGTTTTTTGTTCCTTCTTTGTACTTTGTGTTTTGTAGATCTTTTGGTTCGTCTTCAAATTCCACCCATTAAAAGCTCAAGAAAATACATAAAACCAACAGTATTTAAGTATTTTCTTGAGGTTTTAATGAGACACTTTCATAAGGAGCAGCGTATCATGCGGTGATTTGTGTTCAGCTTACATAGAACGGCAATGTCTGTAAATGCTCTGGGATGATTGCTTATTAAAATTCAACCATTTGTTTTTGTTATTTTCTTGAAAATTGCGCACAAAACACGGTCTAGTGGGTCCAATCATAATCATGTATTACTCCTTTTAGCGTTGGCTCTACAAACGGGTGTTTCTTTCGTAGATATATTTTATTATTATGCATCCTTATAATTTTTTTTATCTTCCGCCTGACGCAGGTCCTCACCGGACACGGCTGCTTCGGGAGGTTCCTGTTCAGGATAAGGCGGAAGGAAACGCCCGGGTGTCACCATTGTGTGGATCGCCCGGAGGACACGGTGGAGCATACGGTGGAGGTCTGCCCCGCTTGGGCGGAGCACCGCCATGTCCTCGTGGAGGCGATCAGCGGTGGCGACCTCTCGCGTCCGGCCCTGGTTCAGGCCATGGTACGGAGCGAGAGCGCATGGGAAGCCGTCACCTCCTTCAGCGAAGCAGTAATGCTCGCAAAGGAGGAGGCGGAACGCGTGAGGGAGACACAACGGAGACGCCCTCACGCCCCTAGCCACCGCAGGAGACGCCCCGGACGTCGGGAGTCGCAAGCCGATCTCCGGCCACCGTAGGCGCGGGCTTGCGGACGGCGAGTAATGGGTAGCTCGCCGTCCGATAACGACCAGGCCCGAGTCGACGGCGCGTAGTGTTCCACGCGCGCCTCAAAGAGATGTCAGCAAAAGTTGACGGGGTCCGCTAGGGCCGATGCCTGTCAGGGTCGCGGATAAATTTGAAAGAGAGTTACCGTGGCACTGGCACAAGCAACTGAAGGAACACGGGTGGGTTTTAGTCAGTAAAAGTCTGACACGCCCTCCCGCTTCACCCAGAGCGGGAGAAGTCATTGGATGATTTCCCACCCAAAAAAAAAATAAAAAAGCGTTCATTACTCAAAATGGTTACAACGGAATAATTCTTACAATATAGCTGTACTTAAACTGTAATGTAACCTTTTCTACATCAATAAACATTTTTATTTATTATTCATTTTATTTTTATTTTATTTATCATTAACACTAGAAATATACATTAAAATCGTAAAGCTTGAGTATTGATTTATAAAGTCAAAAGGTTTTTAAAATTTCATAAGATTTGCAACTAAAAATATTTTTTTCTTAAAATCATATCCTGCAAATGTAAGAAGCGATGCAGGGTAACGTGTACTTGCCTGAGAGCTGGGCTGGAATGTCTTTGCTTTTATTATACATGATTTTTTGCTTTGATGCTATGCTCACAAATAGGTATTCAGAGGGATGATGGTCTCAATTCTTCAAAAATCTATTTTTATCTTCTTTTCGTTTTCCAAAGCAGATATTCGTGTGTTCCGCGATCAAAATTTGCAGCCTCGAAAAACGTGTGCCATCTGCACACGTTTTTCGAAGATGCAAATTTTGATTAACACTGGTCCAAACATAATAAAAATCCAGAACTACATAAGGCTTTGCGATTTTAGCCGTTTTAGTGTCGATTTCTCCTGGGCAAATTTAAAGATTTAAACTTTAAAATAAAGGGTTTTTAGTTCTTATTTTAACAGTTTATCATTTTTAAAATGAAAATACCACACCCACAAAACAAAAAAAATACCAGCTGGTCAGTACATTTTTGCGCGCACAACTCGACAAAGTGTAGTGATCAGCTGATTTTTCCATAAAGAGAGAGATTTTTGGAAATAATGAATTGAAAATCACGTTATTAGAACTTTAGTTTATGGGGTAATCGTATAATTCCACTAACATCGGTTTACGTCTTGTTGTTGTTGTTGATGGTAGCTTTGGTGTTGTTCGGCGTATTTTCTTCTTTCGCTTCCGTCGTCCAAGAGCTAGTTCACGTAGGTGTAGATCATTAGCAACATAAACAGGAATGGGAGTGACAACGGCAAGCTGTCTCAGCATGCCGTTATTTTTCGAAGCGACATCAGCAACCGGTGAAGTATTCACAAATTCAAGAAACAGCAGTAAATAACTGAAACAAAAGATTAAAGTTTTAGCTCAAAGCACAATAAAGGGTTAGCCTTCACACTTGAGTTAGACCCAGAGGTCTTAGACGATTGACATCGATTGACGGTCGGCCTTGAAGTGCAGCGACGTGCTGCAATGTACTATTCCGCACGAGAGACCACGGACGCGAACTTTTTAACGCGGAGTGACCGTGAGAAAATCTCTAGATTATTTAAACCACCTATTGACGTCTGGGAGGAACTTTTATCCGAATGGCAATGTAGGTGGGATAATTCCATCAAGGGCCGACATCTCCACCAATTCTTTCCATCCGTTCGCGTGCGGCTGGCCAGGTCGTGGCTGGAGATGGATCACTGTGTTGCCCAATTTCTCACAGGGCATGGTAACTTTAAAAGTAAATTGTTTTTCTTCAAGCTCGTTGCCTCGCCTTTATGTCAGTGTTCTACATCTGACTGCGATTATGTACAATCTGCATATCATATCTTATGGGAGTGTATTCTTTGGCAGAATGAACGTAATATTATGTTGAATAATGTAGAGGCTACCTCAGGAGTTGTTTACTATACGGACCTTGTGGAAACTAGAACAAATTTCCGTGCGTTCAAGCGTTTTTGCCATACCTATTATTGGAATCAATAATAACAGCTCACAATGTTAGGACCCATTAATATTAATTCTTATTTTTATCCGTGGTGCTAGGCAACTGGGCTTATCCTAGTTGTAAACGACCCTTTGTGCCTAGTGGCCTTGTTTGTTCTGTCTCCTGCTTGATATGGAGGGAAGTGGAAATTTATGTTTTTTCCTACTCCTCCGTTATTATTTTCTGATTAATTTCGTTGCGGGATCCAAGACAGTTAAATTCATTCTCCGGGATTTCGTCGAGCTTCATTGCGCTTTTCTGGTGGTCGCCACTGTTGATTCTGGCTTTCAGGAGTTGCAGTAGTTTGGGAATAGTGCGGTGAGATTGTCCCAATATAAAAAAAAAAGACAATTGACATTTTGTAAACGAAAGCGTCGCAAAAGCGATTGGACAAAAGTGAGAAATGTGTGGGATTGTCATAAGCGCTATCGAAATGTCACGCGATCAATCCAGGGACTGATCGCGTCATTTTATACTTCAATGCCATCGCTGAATAATACTTTTAATAAAAGTTAAAAAAAACATTTTCACAAAAAACAAACCTACTTCAAAAGCAAAACACTAAAAAGTGCAAAATAACTATCGTTTCGGAAGTCGGTTTCTTTGGTACCTCATATTTTATCATTCTCCGACACATTTTGAAGTCGGTTTATTTTTTGTAAAAAAATTTTTATTTCTTTCTTTTTAGTTTTAGTACAATATCACAAAAAATTGACAATTTCTATAGTACGTTATTATGGGTATTTTGTCAATCCTTTAGTTAAAAGGATCGACAAAATACCCATAATAACTCAATTTACACTTCCGTGCTGTTTGTCGCTAAGGAGTTCAGTTGTATGCTCCATATCTTAAAAAATTATGGACATATTTTGATAAAACTTGCATTATTCCCTAAGTTGAGAGATACTCAATCCAATCCAATCCAATCTCAATCAAAAATTATCACGATTCGAAAAGTAGTTTCGGAGAAATACGTGGACAAACAAATATATATACAAACTTATAAACAAACATACATATACTTGAGAAATTTGGCACACTTATTAAGAAGCCCACATAGAATAATATATATGAATATTGTACAGTTCCAACAATATTACATACATACGTGTCGAATTGATTAGCACCTTCTTTTTTTTGTAGTCGGTAATTATTACGAATCAAACTTACGCGAATATATATACATGCATAGTTCTGTGTGCTTTTTATGAGTTTTTTAACGATCCAATTTCAATACAAATTGATGTTTACGTTAACGCGATCCAGCGTGAGACAAAACTCGCACTAAGCCCTCAGAAATGATTTCGTTCAATGCTATATACTTGATTCTCAAATCAAGATGTTTTTATTGATTAGCTTAATGTTTTCGTTAATGAAAACGTAATGTTTCAATTAATAATCTATTATAATCATGTTGCATGATAAGCTTAAATAATTAATAAGCGGCGAATCTAAACGCGCCTAAGAGCAATTGGACATAGTGTAAGGGCACGGTCCAACTGAGAGTTTTTTTTTAACGCGTCCCTACTCTAGGATCCAACGTTTTGCTAATTATTTCTGTATCGTGGGTGCATTTACAAACATTTTGCCTGACCCGAAACTATCTGTAGGCGATATAATATTTGTACGGAACAAATATTATATCGCCTACAGATAGTTTCGGGTGGGATTTAAACCCGTGACATGCAATGCAGTAGCCAATGGTGGTCACATTCACGTTGGCGAGCTCTCAATTACATGTTTTTTAATCCCTTAATGTAATTTGATTCAATTAAGTTTAGTGGTACATAAGGAGCAGAAATATTTTTTGTCTTGGTTTGTATCATTAAAAACTGTTTTGTAAAAGTACTGTTTTAAACCTGGTAATTGTTTTTAAAACCAAATTCTACCTAGGCACCCAATACTTTCTTTTTAGGATTTCGTACCAAAAGGGTAAAAACGGGACCCTATTACTAAGACTCCGCGGTCCGTCTGTCTTTCTGTCCGTCTGGCACCAGGCTGTATCTCATGAACCGTGATAGCTAGACAGTTGGAATTTTCACATATGATGTATTTCTGTTGCCGCTATAACAACAGATACTAAAAACAGAATAAAGTTAATAATTAAGTGGGGCTCATAAAACAAACGTGATTTTTTATGCCGTTTTTTGCGAAAATGGTACGGAACCCTTCGTGCGCGAATCCGACTTGCACTTGGCCGATTTTTTTTTAGTTAGATTTTTACCTAAGTAAAACCAACAGCGGCATGTAGAAGGAGCCCTGTTACCTGAACCCCCTAGGCACTAAATACCTACAGTAGAATTTGCTACAGACTCCCTAACTCTTTAACCAACCTCTTTAGTGATTAATGTATTTTTTCGGAAACAAGTGTATTGGTTATGGTAGAGCAGTCAGCATTAATTCGGTTTTATATGAGTAGGAAACGTATCAGTATTAACAAACTTACCTATCTGGCACCGTGAAAATAGATAAAACGTATTGTATAATTACGTTTGCACGTGAATAGTGTTATTGCATTTTTAATAATTACCATTTGTAGTTTTTTAAACCAGAAATCGAACGATCAGTGTGCCTTGGTCAACCGTTATAGAGCGCCATCGAGCTTATGTTTCGGAAATCGATTCTGCATACTTTGAAATATGTCTTTACCATAACTAAGTTTAAGAGTTGCTATATGTCGCAATAATTGCGTGTTAGATTTTCTATTTTAAACTAATTCTGTTATTTTTACATTTGCTTGAATTGATAAAGTATTTTTTTTGACGGTACCATATTAAATGTAAAATGTTCGATAATCAGGATAAGTTTTTGTTCTATTCATTGGATCACTTCTATTACGGTTCCAAGTTGATGCCAGTGACCTATAAAACGTAAACATAACCTTAATTAGTTTGGTGACAGAACTTCTTTCTTTTCGATCTAAATTTCATTTTCCATTCAACTAATCAACTGTTACTCAATACACTATTATTTTCCAATCTCTTCTCTCTTCTCTTTAATCATGATAATGACTCGTAGCGCGCGGGCTCGCCTAGAAGAGACAAAAATCAAAATCAAAATCAATTTTTTTTATTTTACTTAGGCCTACATGGGCACTTATAAAACGTCGACCAAACTCAGTCAGGCTTTGAGAGAATTAAAGGCGTCTCAGGAGCTCTGTGACCAACTGATTAGGGAAAAGGATGAAAATGAAATAGAGTTCCTTGGTGTCCTTGACAGGAATAGTACATTGAAAACAGAAATGGCTCAGTTATATATTCAACACACTGATGCCATAGCAGCCCGGGACAGGATCCAAGTTGTTGTGGACGGGTTCAGCCAGTGTAGCAATGAGTATGAACAAGCTCTTAGTCAAAAACATTTACTACAACAGCAGCTACATGAAGCTCAAAGTCAGATTGAACAACTTGAAACTACTAATCTTAACATCACTGCCTCGTTGAATCAAAGTCTATTCAATGAATTGGTGCCTGTTGCCCCTTCAATGGTTACAGCAATAAACCCCTCTTACACAATAGATTTAACAGGTCATGATGATTCAAAATCGCTTAAATCATTGAGGGTAGTTACTAGTAAAAATAAAATTAAAAAATACATAAAAATTAACAAATGCATAGTCAAAACTAAAAAAATGGTGAAAAAACAAAGGTTCTTCATCAAAAATGTAAAGCTTAATAGAGAAAGGTTGCATTTACTTAAGCAATTAGATATGTATTCATTTAACTTAGAAAAAAGTACTAGGAAATACCAAACTGACACAGAAGACTTGCGGTATGAACTTGACCAACTACAGGAGAAACTTACTTCTATGACCATCAAGTATACAACCTCTGAAAACCAAATGAGGGAGTATGTATTGGCAATGAATGAGCTGGTAAGCTCACAAACTATCAAATGTGATCATTGTCAACCACCATCTGTTGAACTCACGCCGGACCATTCATTGACAATATGTGATGCCACCATACCGCAGTCTAGTGCCAGTTTGCCATTAGAAATTACTAACTGTTTGCCTAAAAAGAATGTAAATACAGAAATAGTATTATTTTGTGATGAAATTGGAAAGGATCTAAGCCACTTGTTATCAAATAAATATCCAGTACACTCAATAATGAACTACTGTATGCCTGGTTGTTCTTTATTTGATATAATGAAAAAAGTTATAAAATGCAATTTTAACCAGGATACTACATTATTAATTTTTATTGGTAATAGGGGTAATGTGAACAAAGGTGAATTACTCCAACATTATAGATCATTGTGCAACCTTAGTTTAAAAAAAATGTGATGTTCACATTCCCATACAGCCAAAGTTTGCCACAGGAAGAAAATAATCTTAGATTTGAATTGAATAGGACATTACATAATTTAACATATAGTAGTAATTTATTCAATTTAATTGACACTAACAATTATGTTGGTAATCACTTTTATTTGACAAAAGATAGTTTTTTCATGGATAGGTACTTTCTTTCAAAGTATTGTAAAAGACAGATAGCTGTGTCGCTATCATATTATTTTTCTATTACAGCCAAGAATTTGGCTAAACAACTTGCTTCTATTGAGCAATGCCAAGATATGTTATTTAATTCAGCCAATAATTTGGTATCAGAAATTGATATTGATATTGATATTAATTAAAATTAGAAATTAGGATAATAGGGACAACCTCTTGCAAAATTGTACAGGATGAAAATTAACATTATTAAAACCTTTCACACTTTAAATGTTAAAAAGACTGCGGATCTGTGGGGACATTCTGTAGAAGTTGCTAAGTCCATTATTGACATTTCCACACCTAGTTTAGCTATTATCTTTAATAATTGTATCAACAGTGGGGAGTGTCCTGACCTAATGAAAAATAGTAAAATAATACCTTTGTTTAAATCAGGTAGTACTTCAGACCCTACAAATTATAGACCTATTTCAGTACTACCTACGTTTAGTAAAATATTTGAGAAATTAATTTTAGAGCAGTTGCAAAGATTTTTTAATAAACATAAATTATTACATAGCAAACAGTTCGGTTTTACAAGGGGTCGTTCAACTACTGATGTGTTGAACGACCGCCGGTGTTGAGCTTTTAGGACATATTTATAATGCATGGGAAGATAAGTGCGATGCCTTGGGAATATTTTGTGATTTGTCCAAGGCATTTGATTGTGTTCTTCATGAAACGCTAATCAGGAAACTCCGCCACTACGGGATCCGGAACAGCGCTCTGGCTCTTCTTATTTCATACTTGAGTAAAAGGATTCAGAGCGTTGACGTTAATGGAAAAAGATCACCCGGATCTATGGTAACAATGGGAGTCCCGCAGGGTTCAATTCTTGGCCCTTTCTTGTTTCTTATTTATATTAATGACTTGCCTTACCTCATAAAGGATAACCATGATATAGTGTTGTTTGCGGATGATACTTCACTTTTGTTTAAACTTAAACGTCAGCAGCTGGTTACTGACGATGTAAATAGCGCGATCTCAAAAGTAGTTCACTGGTTCAATGTTAACAATTTACTTTTAAATGGAAAAAAAAACCAAATGCATTAAGTTTACCCTACCTCACGTTAGGCAGGTGAAAACTGATGTGATGTTAAAGGGCGAAGAATTGAATCCTGAAAATAGCACAGTATTCTTAGGCCTAACTTTGGATGCTAAGCTTCAGTGGGGCCCACATATAGATAAATTGTCAAAGAAGCTAAGCTCCGCAGCATATGCTGTTAGAAAGATTCGTAATTTAACTGACATAGAGACAGCCCGTTTAGTATACTTTAGCTATTTTCATAGTGTAATGTCGTATGGTATTTTGTTGTGGGGAAATGCCGCCGACATCCAGACTGTCTTTGTTTTGCAGAAAAGAGCTGTTCGATCAATTTATAAATTAAGCCCGAGACACTCTCTCAGAGAGAAATTTAAGGAGATTAATGTAATGCCTTCTCAGTATATTTATGAAAATCTTTTGTATGCCCATATTTTTTTTTTTTTAAATACACTGATTGGATTCTAAATAACAGGAACCGGCGACGCGGTAGGCCCAGAAAGAGATGGCGTGACGAATTAGACATCTATCTGAAGGATTGGCCAGATGTAGCAAGAGACAGGGAAAAATGGAAAGACGGAAGGGAGGCCTTTGCCCTGCAGTGGGACATAACAGGCTCATAATAATAATAATAATAGTCTGTGGCCTGACTTGTCAAGAGTGACATTCAAAAAATTCTTAGCTCTTCGTATTTTCTATAATTTATTTATCAAACCGTATTAAATCACCGTAATATCTGTATAAAATTAAATTTTAATAATGTTGACATATATATATATATATATATTAAACCAAGAAGAAAACAAATAATATAATTACAATGCCAAACCATACAAAATCACACGTAAAATGACATAAGCTAAGAAGAAAATGCTCACGCGAAGCCAGGCCCGAGCCAAAAACACACGCCCAACATCTTCGGGTTCGTCGCTCAGCTCCGCCTCGCAGCCACCGGGATCCCCTACATCCATGAGTGAAGAGATCCTGGACGCTGCAGTAGCGTCGAGCTCGAGCGACGAATACTTCTCTCCGCCGACGACACCACCACCTGCGCGTCGACGGGGAGGACGCCGGCCGCCGGACAGCCTGGGACTTCGAGGCCCATCGGCCTCTGACAGGGTCCCCGCTCCCGGTGGAAGTGTGCAGCGCATGCGATGGACGCAATCAATTAACGAAAACGTCATGCGCGCATACTTTGGGGCTACAGAGGGAGGAAGTAAACTGACTGCGTACCGTGGTCGGATGCTCTCTCTGTTTCAGGTGCTTGAGCCAGCTGTCAACGTGTCGGCCCAACGTCTATCGGATCAGGTGCGGGTCATCCAGCGTAACCATATGCTGGATGATACCGTACTTGATAGACTGCGTGAGGAATCACGGAGTAGCCGTGTCTCGCCTGCCTTGCCTCCGGCCGCGGTGCAACTGCAACCCAGTGTATCTCCGCGACCCGACCATGTTGGTGAGGATGACGACGACGGGGCTATATCCGTTAGTACCCAATGCAATGCACGATTGAGGAGCGCTTTTGAGTGTGCATTCCGAGAGTATCGTTCCACACCGCCTGAGCTTAGACCTCGACTACCTCGTCTGCCCATGCATAAGAAAAATAGGGCGCTGGTGTGTGCTCTAGATTCGCAGCTATCAAATGTGTTTGATAGCAGCAAAGATCTTGCCGATACCCACTCGATCTTGTACTGTGCGGCTGCAGCGGCATGTCGTGTAGCTAATGTCAAGTTTCCCAAAACTGACAGAGCTACACGACCAGCTATACCAGCTTGGCAGTACAGGATTGAGCATCGTATCGGTGAGGCTAGAGCACTCATCGGCAAGCTTATCTGCTTCAGGGAGGGCAACACTCGCCCTAGAGTGATGCGCTTTGTGAGGCGGGCGTTTTCGGGGACTGATATCAGTTCTCGAGATTATCTGTCCCGCGTCACAGAGCGTATCGACTTTCTGAAGCAGAAGATCTATGCATGGGCGAGCCGTATTCGTCGGTACAAGCGGCGAGTGGAGCGATACACTCAGAATCGCACATTCCAGAGTAACGAAAGGTGGGTTTATAGGGCTTGGGAGCGACCCGACCAAGGTGTGACTGACATGCACCTACCGGATAATGACGCCATGTGTTCGTTCTGGCGCGATATCTGGTCGGTGCCTGTCAGTCACACCGAGGGTGACTGGACTCGGGAGGTCGAGCAAGCGTGCGATCCGATACCACAAATGGGGGCAATTACCATCAGCCCCCAAGATCTGGCTCGTGCAGTCCGTCCGGTGCCCAATTGGAAATCTCCAGGGCCAGACGGACTGCAAAACTTTTGGATTAAGTGGTTCCAAAGTTCGCATGCTCGTTTGGCATCTCAGTTCCAGTCTGCTTTAGAGTCAGGGTCACTGCCCCAGTTCCTAACGACAGGAATAACCCACCTGCTCCATAAATCGGGTAGTACTGCGGAACCTAAAAATTATAGACCGATAACATGTTTACCGACGGTCTATAAAGTTCTTACATCCATTCTGAGAGCGAAAATTAATCAACATATTGACAATAACTCCATCATGTCTGCTTCTCAGAATGGATGTAGGAACGGGTCCCGCGGTACTAAGGAGCTGCTCCTCATTGACATTGCTATTAGCCGACAGGTTCGCCGTTCCCGCAAGGATCTGGCGACATGTTGGATAGATTACAAGAAGGCCTATGACTCGGTGCCACATACATGGCTCATGAGGGTGCTGGAGTTGTATAAAATTGATGCAACACTGCGCGCCTTCCTGACGTCATGTATGGGGCAGTGGAGGACGGTCCTTCACTATCCAGGATGTCGACAGATTCAGGAAAACAGCGAACCTATAAGGATTGAGCGCGGAATATTTCAGGGCGACAGTCTGAGTCCTCTGTGGTTTTGTTTAGCCCTGAACCCTCTCAGTACACTGCTGGAGGGTTCGGGCCTGGGCTATCGGTTGAGAAGAGGTGGTCAGGTCATATCACACCTCCTTTACATGGATGATCTGAAGCTCTTTGCCCCCAACAACTTTCAACTGATGAAGCTACTGAAGGTGACAGAAACCTTCAGTGACGCCATCAGGATGGAATTTGGTGTGGACAAATGTGCAGTCATGCATGTAAAGCGAGGGGAGATTATGGAATCCGTGGGAATACAACTCTCGGATTCCATACACCTTCGATCCCTTTCCTCAACTGAAACTTACAAGTATTTGGGTATGTCGGAAGCATTAGGCATCAATGCTAGTGACGTGAAACAGTCGTTGAAGGAACGCTTCTTTGGCCGCCTGAATAAAGTACTAAATAGTCTTTTATCAGGCGGAAACAAGGTGCGCGCCTTCAACGGCTGGGTCATGCCGGTCTTGATGTATTCCTTCGGCATACTCAAATGGACTCAGACAGAACTTGACGCCCTGGATAGGAGAGTCCGCACGCTGCTTACCGCAAATCGTATGCATCACCCACGGTCATCGGTCATGAGACTGTATATCCCGCGGAAGTGTGGGGGTCGAGGATTTTTAAATGCTAAGACCCTGCACAACCGCGAGGTATGCAGTCTTAGGGAATACTTCCAGGCCGCCGACGTGAGTATGCATCGAGATGTGGTAGCGGTGGACAAGGGCCTTACCCCGCTCTCCTTGGCTAACGAGAACTGGCGCAAACCTATAGTATTAGATACTAATGACCGCTTGGTCGCTTGGCCGATTTGGTGACCTTTTCGGGGAAACCGAAGGTTTTGTCTTTGCGATTATGGACGAAGTTATGATGACGAACAACTACCGGAAATACATTGTGAAGGATGGCACAGTTGACATCTGTCGGGCATGTCACCGGCCGGGTGAATCTATCCGTCACATTATCTCCAGTTGTTCTAGTCTGGCTAATGGAGACTATTTGCATAGACACAACCTTGTAGCCAGGATTATCCATCAGCAACTTGCTCTTAAATACAATCTTGTGGAATCGGAAGTGCCTTACTATAAGTATGTGCCCGACCCAGTTCTCGAAAATGGCAATGTCACGTTGTATTGGGATCGGTCTATCATCACTGACAGGACTATTGTTGCCAACAAACCTGACATAGTGGTGATAGACCGACTAGAGCGTCGCGCAATGATTGTTGATATAGCGGTCCCCCATGACGAGAACCTCGTGAAGGCTGAGAGAGATAAGAAAAGCAAGTATCTTGATCTGGCTCGCGAGGTTGTCGACATGTGGGATGTGAATACAGCAGTCATTGTGCCGATAGTCGTGACGGCCAATGGTATAATAGCCAAGAGCCTCGACGAACATCTGAGGAGGCTCTCGTTGGGCAGCTGGATCAAGGGCTTGATTCAGAAGGCGGTACTCCTGGACACGGCGCGTATAGTCAGGAGGTTCCTCTCTCAGGAGCCCTGACCACCGGTAGCTTGGACCCTGTTCCCGATACCGGTGGGCTACTATTTTTGTATTTTTAAATGTTTTTTTTAATTTTATTTTGTATAGAATAATATTTAAAAATGTAAAAATATGTATATAAAATAAATAAATGCAATAATAATAAATACACTGATATCCATAACATAAATACTAGGAACAAACACAAATTTGTAGTACCTACAACAAGGCTCAAGAAAATAGGTGGCTCGTTTAGATGTCAATGTGTACGCTTTTATAATAAGCTTCCAAGCGACGTATAAGGTCTAAGTGTTAATAAATTCAAATCATTCATTAAACGTAAGTTGTGCCGTTTTGTAACATTAAAGATTACGTGGAGGACAAAAAGGCTTGGGATTGAGCTGCTCCAATTAATTTAGTTCTTTTTTTTTTTTGCACCGTGAATTTAGTTTTTTTTTTTTTTAATGTTTCTTGCAATGACAAGAATATTTACTTTTTAAAGTATTATATTATTTTATTTTAATTATTGTAAATGTGAAGACTATGTGGATCATTATTTTTTTAATTTTAATTTATCTTAGTTTTTAATCATGGTCTGGCAGTTTGAGTATTTATGCGGCCTACCCGAATGTCCTTTCTTTGGTATTGTTCGTCAATTCGTTGAGCTCCTTAAATTCTAAGTTGAGCTGCACGGTTATTGACAAATGCGTGCACTGACTGAACAGGTCCACTCAATCTGGGTGGTTCTTTCCTCAAAAGACCATTTCGTCGTAGTCATAGAACAACGACGGTTGTGATTTTATACAAATATTTTTATTTTGCTTCGTTTGAATTTATGTGTCGTGCTTTATAAGCAAATAACTTTTTTTTTAAGAATTATTTAAAACAACCAAGATACTGACTGGGAATACTGACGGATTTGATTTATAAACTCAGTAAAATGACGTAACAATAATTTCGCCGTTGTACTGCGCTGGCCTTTGCCTCCCGCGCCCCGCTTACGCGCGGCGCATGGTTAGTACCGCCCATGTTCTATGTTAAGTCGTGCGTGGCACTAATTATTACGCTAGTATATTTTTATTTAACAAATATGCTAAATTAAATTTTCAGAATAGTATTTATTCCTTAAACTAATATTAGTTATGTCGTCGAAAAGGTCCCTGCAGATATTAGCCTTATTAAACACAGCGAATAAAATGTAAATGATCAATAAATTGATGATTTTTCAAAAAAATACACCAAGTATCAGTTTTTACATAAGGCAGGTAAGATATTATTGCTTATTTTAATTTTTTATTTCGAATTTTATTGTTGTTTTAGGTAGCATTAGTTTTTAATTATATTTTCGCCGTACAGCGACGGTTAGTGAAATCCGTCGTTGTTTGTGTAAATCTGAAGCAGTTAGAATTTGTCTCTTAGTTATTACGCCAATACTTATTTTAAACAACTATTGTAGGGTAGGTCGGTGTGTTGACGTCACAGGTTTGAAGGAAACACGAAGATCGCTTGCAAGTGTTTATTCCAAGTAGGAAAGGTACAGACTTTTACATTTATGTATTTAAATAGGGCGTAGTAAACACAACCAAGTCCGCTTGGACGAAGGCAGGGTTTTTGGTCCTCTAATCCAAAAAGTCCAACTGACAGGGATGTCCCACGTGATCTTTCCAAGTAGGACGAGATCCGCAGATGCACCTTTCTGTCAGCTGGTATTTGCATTGACGAACAACAAATAACATGTCGAAGTCATTAAACGGCGGTAATTCTTAACTCCGCGTTCTAGGATCGTCACATCAATAAACAGCGACATCTAGTGGTTATACTGCGAACCACTTACAATATTGTCAATGAAGTTGACAAAGTGAGTCCTCTACTGTTTACGTTCCTCAAAGGAATCGTAAACGCTAACAGTTTAAAGCGTTATACACAGATGGCGCTAGTTGTCAGATACATTATACAATAATAATGACGTTCATAATAATGAGGTGTGTTACAATCTCCCCCTCAGTCCTCAAAGACGTCTCGGCGTGAAGGACTGAATAATAGGGCGTTATTGTTTCTTAGGTCGTCCGCGTCCTCTCTTGTCTCCAGGTAAAGGCTTGTCGTCAACAATCTTCTTTCTGGGGTGTCCTCTTCTTCGAAGTGGTTGCACGGGTTCTGGAACAGTTTCGTGGCTTTCTACTCTGTATGGGGTCCTGAGCTCCCTTGCTAAAAGGATGCTCATCTTCATTCTCCCCCTGGACCAGAACTGCTCCAGGTGCGTAGCTACTCGCATCGATCTTGAGGGTATAGGGCTTTTATCAGTGTAGAATAGACATCTCTGCTTGCGTCCTTTTTACCGTAGTCGTAATGATATGGCCTTTCTAGGATAGCTTTTGTTTTTCCTGAATCCGGTTTTAGTCCTTCAGGCGTTATGATGTGACCTAAATATTTTATCGACGAACAGAAAAATCTACATTTATCCTTGTTTACAGTGATGTTATATTCCCTCATGCTTTGTAGTACAACCTTCAGATCTGAAATGTGGTTTTTGAATGTGCTGGAAAATAGGAGCAAATCGTCAAGGTATGCCAGCATCTTAACATGTTCCAGGGTAACACGGAATCTATCGACAAGTCGCTGGAAGGTAGCCGGTGCATTGCGTAAACCAAATGGCATTCTCTTGAATTTGTAAAGTCCAAAAGGTGTGATGAATGCTGTTTTCTCTTCATCTTCTTGTCTGATCCTAATTTGCCAGTAACCAGATTTCAGGTCGAGTGACGTCATGTAAGGCGTTGGCTTCGCAGCGTGCAACAAGTCATCTATTCGTGGAATAGGATAAGTGTCGGGCACCGTGATCGCGTTTAAGCGTCGGTAGTCGACACATACTCTAACCTTTCCATTAGGTTTCGGTACCATAACCACTGGCGAAGCCCAAGGCGAAGAACAGGGTTCAATAATAGCCTTCTCTAACATTTCGTTTAATTCTGCTTAAAGGATATTCTTCTTAGTTTGTGATAATCTGTAGGGAGGCACAGATATTGGAATATCGTTCTTTGTTATGATGCAGTGTTCTCCAAGTAAGTAGGGACTATTGTTACCAATAAAAACCTCTTGGTACTCTTCTAACATTTTATTTAACAAATCCTTTTGACTATCATCTATATGTAGATACAACAACTAATGGAAAGCATCATCAGAGTTCGTAGGCTCGATTGCATCAGGAAAGAGTTGACGTGAATGCGGTGATAAGTAGACTTCCGCTTCCTGTACATTCTTTTCAGCATCGTGCATCATAAAATCTGCGAAAGCAGGTACGTAGTCATCGAAGACCCTCTTTGCTTTCTTGGCAGGTGATAGCTCGAGTGGTATCAGCTTATAGGGCGAAGCACTCTCGGGAAGATTGGCAGCGCTCGATGATGCAATAGCCGTTGAAGGTACCTCGGGCAGAACGGCAGTTTTTGAGGGTACCGTAACCGGTGAGGGCACCTCCTTTGTGGCATCTAGGCTGTTACCGGCGGGTTCGAATGTCACGAAGTCTTCCTCATACAATTCATAGGTCGTTTGGGCATCGAAGAATTCCCAAGAAAATTGAGGAAGATTAAGTATCATTCCAGCATCCTGCATAAATCCGACACCTAGTAGGGTTCGATTGTCTCTTGAATTGGGCAGAACAATGAAGCTTGTCTGTATGACGCGCTCTTCTAACTTTACTGGAACGGTTATCTTCTTGACCCGTTGGGTGGTCCCTATGCCGTCTGCCAAAGTGACTCTCACAGTTTCTTCGGAAAACTTGTGTCCTTTGCTCATCAACTGTGTATAAAGTTGCTACGATGCAATGCTAGTTTTAGCACAAGTGTCGACGAATGCTGTCCCTTCAATGCCATCTATCTCAATAAACACTATAGGCCTGCTTCTTATATCCGACTGTACATTAACGGGGAAAAAGCTAAGTTAGCCGATTGTAGTGCGCGTTGTTTCTTGGCACTGCATGTTGGGCAGCTACTGCGAACTACGCCAGGTGTACCACAGCCGCAACATGACACTCTGGGTGCCGGTGGTGATGGATCCTGCGTCGTTTTATTAGAAGCTATAGTTTTAGTTTAGTCCTCAGGATTTGTATTTGATCCAGTTGTCTCTAATTCTCGCTGCTTCTTTTTCAGCTTTCTACACTCTTCCGTATCATGGCCTACGAAATGACAGAACCCGCACTTTACCTTAAGCTTATTGGTTAGTTTTGGCTTAGTGTCTTTGCGTTCCTCACCGTCGTTCGTTCTGTCAATCCACATCTGTTCGACGCTCTGAGCAGCCTCCAATAACTCGTCATAACTTTTTATGGAGTTACGTGGAATCTTGTCACGTATTCGGTGTTTCAGCTGGCCGTATATCATATGCAGCTGATGGGATTCCGGTATTTCGGGTTGTGGAAGCTGATCAAATAGCATTCGTTTATGTGCCACGAAGCTTTCAGTGGTCGTACGAAAGTCTTGTTTTTCCATAACTATCTCTCTGTATATGATATAGGCAGGTTTCTTTGGAGCAAAGGCGTGACGTAATCGTTCCTTGAAAGTTTCCCATGTGGAGACATGATTTTTAACTCCTTGCCACCATACTGCAGCTTCACCCTTGAGGAGAAGTGGTAATCCAGTGAGCGCGTCTGCATCACTCACGTTTTCTATTTTCTTGAAAACTGAAACGGCCGCCAAAAATGCTTCCGTCGCTTCGGAGTCCTTGGTCCCGTCAAATTCAGCTTTGCAGGAGGTGAATGAGCCATGCCTTGCTGGTGAAAGTTTTGACAGCAGCGCCTCGAATTGAGCGTCGGTCATGCTCACCGACATCTCTGCTTTCCTACTGACACTTGCTGTTGTGATTCGTCCGGAACGTGTGACGTACTTTGGTTCACCTTCTTGCTTCACGTTGGTCGCCAGTTTGTAGGGGGTGTAGTGTGTTGATGTTACTTAGTTTACACTATGTATATTACAATAAGGCGTAATACACAGCCAAGTCCGCTTGGACGAAGGCAGGGTACTTGGCCCTCTAATCCAAAAAGTCCAACTGACAGGGATGTCCCACGTGATCTTTCCAAGTAGGACGAGATTCGCAGATGCACCTTTCTGTCAGCTGGGTATTGCATTGACGAACGACAAATAATCTGTCGAAGTCATTAAACGGCGGTAATTCTTAACACCGCGTTCTAGGATCGTCACATCAATAAACAGCGACATCTAGTGGTTATACTGCGAACCACTTACAATACTGTCAATGAAGTTGACTAAGTGAGTCCTCTACTGTTTACGTTCCTCAAAGGAATCGTAAACGCTAACAGTTTAAAGCGTTATACACAGATGGCGCTAGTTGTCAGATACATTATACAATAATAATGACGTTCATAATAATGAGGTGTGTTACACTATTAGTTTATTACTAGTTTTTAATTACAACAAAACTCAATTTATTTTTCGGGGACGAATAATAAAATCCTTCTATGTTCTACGTACTTATAATGAACGTATGATACAAATCGTCATTTTTTTACGGATAAGTGCACGTCGGATGTGCATAACCGACGTTAATCTTTGGACAGATTTTCACATACGTCGTTGTTTTGTTATATTTTACAGTTAAAATAACTTTTTTTAATATTCAAATCGTCATTTTTTTACGGATAAGTGAACGTCGGGTGTGCATAACCGACGTTAATCTTTGGACAGATTTTCACATACGTCGTTGTTTTGTTATATTTTACAGTTAAAATAACTTTTTTTAATATTCAATTTGAGGTATGTTGTTTATAATTTTAAAACATAATTAATGCATGTTTTGAAATTTTATTTTCCGGTTGAAATACAGAATTTTTCGCCATTATCACCAGAAACGAGTGCAATTCTATCGTCTGAAGAAATGGGTGATGTATTTTAAAATAATGATTACAGGAATAATCGGTCACAGTTACGGATCTCGAAGATACATCACCTGCAGCAACTGTCAAACACAATACACGGTACACGACATTATTACGGAAGCCTAAACATCCAATGAAACCCGTAAATATCAGTGATTGCCCACAATCATTACAATCTCAACATAATCAAGTCTTTCGATGCCATTTATTTATATATTATTTTTAGTAATTTGCTAGTTCAACCTACATCCTCTACAGTCACTCAGAATTATTTTGAAGTGCCTGATCAGAAAGCCGATACACCAGTCGCATCCCCAGTTAATAGACATGCAAAATGTGGTGATCCTTTTTGCTGCCAACATGACCCTGATGAGTTTGCCTGTCCATCAAAAGATACTATGGCTACAGACTCTAATTTCCCGCTTCCAGAACTCGCTACCTTGCTGAAGAATAGGTGAAAAAACCACCTCGAAACCACGACAATTGAGGGGATATCAAGAGCAAAATACTGAAAAATCATGGCTGAACTTATTGTTCAAAGAGACAATTGATGCAAAAATAATGGACCCGCCATGTCAATGTTGGTTTAAATGTGCCACAAATGCAGTTTATTTTTGAGAATTATGTATAAAAACACAGCAAAGGCTGTTCGTTACCAATTACACAACAAAAAAAATAGGAACTAGCACATGCCGGCGGTAATTAAAACCCCAACAAGAGTATAATATAAATAAATTTGACAAATAAAGCACTGACAATCATCATCTTTCTGCTCTTATCCCATGTTACTTGGTGTCAGTGCAACACGGTTTCTTATTCCATACCGTCCTATCCCCCGCCACGCTACCACTGACTCTCTTCTCTTTCATATCACTTCTCACAAAGTCCTTCCATCTTTTCTTTGGCCTTCCTCTCCCTCGCCATCCACATTTATATTCATAACCCTTTTGGCAACATCCGTTTCATCCCTCCACATCACATGAATGGAACCGTTTGTCCTGGTATGGACCAGGACCAGGTTTCCTTTCAACTTTTCTGTCACTGGCGCCACTTTCAAACATCCTCTAATATACTTATTTCTCACTTTATCCATTCTCGTCACGCCGCACATCCATCTCAATATTCTCATTCCTGCTACATGCAATCTCTTTTCATCCATCTTTTTCACAGCCCAACATTCTGATCCATACAGTATGACAGGTTTAATCACGGACTTGTAGATTTCCCCTTTAACTTGAGGGGCACGACAATCATGTCCGTTATAATAAAATCAATGTTTGCAAAATTATGTTTTAAGCACCTTAGGCATCAGTGAAAGTTTGACACAAACCGCATAAGACAGAAGCTGTACAGTCGGAAAGATGATTATGTGCAACGTTCAATTTTCCTTCCTACGTGTTCGAAACCTACTTCGGAACCGAAATTTCACGAACACGGATCGGATGTAGTGCGTAACCGCCTATATACTGGTTATAATAATTTAAGTACTTAACTTTTTTAAGCCAATAAAACAATCTATTACAATAAATGCATGCGAAATAATATATATTTTTCATTTCTAACCCATTAATTTGAAATCCGTCAATATATTTTTGTGAAGATTTCATAAAACATTGACGGAAATTACTTTGTGTCATGTAAAGTAAGTGAAAAATCCACACAACAACGACGTAAGATAACATAAGACACATACTTTTTCATAGAACAATGACGCATTTGATATTTAATGAAATCTAGCCATTTTAGGAATTTATCTTGTAGGTCATATTATAAAAGTTCAGAAACAGAACACAATTTCCAAATTTAAAGCTAATCGGATCAGCGGTTTCAAAGATATGCACTAAAACTCCATTAGAAAACTTTGATGTGGCGTACTGTAAAGTTACTGATTTGCAGAACCGTCTTTGTTCTACGACTATGACGATTTCAGACATCAGTCTACATGGTCTTTACATGATCTAACCAAGATTTTGTCTGGATTTTAAAAGAGACTGTACCTCTGAGTTTGTTTCGGCCTTTCTTCTCAGAGTAGTCAGACATCATCTAGTTTTAAAAAATATGATCGACATGTGAAAGTGTTTGTACAAACCAACTTACAGAAATAAATCATTTATTTGTTGGACAATTTCACTGATCATTAATTTATCCCATCAAAAACATAAATGTGAAAAAGGGAGCCAAGTTCAATACTAAGAATATGCGCGGTTGTTGACTACGCCGACAAAAGAATTGAAATCTAAGTGGGTGCTAAATTCTGTATACTGAAATTTATTTACAAGAACATAAAATATTCTAAAATAAATTTAAAAACACAATTTCTTGTTTTTTATGCTACAACAGTATTTGCTATTTTAAAATATTACTTCATAAATTTAAAAACTCGAATAATTTACAGCAGATAACTTAGGATAAATTGTAGCTCAAGATTTGTCTAGAGCTGCAAAGAGAGGCAGGTTATACTCTTCGGTCTTCTGTATAACCTGCCGCAGCGTATGTATGTGGTCTACGGTGCTAAAGCCTTTTCGGCATCCGGCTTGTTCGAGAAATACTCAAACCTACGCGCGAGACGATTTGTGATGACTCTTGAAAAGAACTTGTAGACATGGCTAAGAAGTGAGATGGGCCTAGAACTATAGGCCCATCTCACTTCTTCAAGTATCAAATATGCAGATTTATTAAGTATTTAGTAAGTTTGAGAACCGCAACCAGTTGATGACGTAGTCTTAGGCCAATCACGTGACCCAGCTGTCACAGGAAGAGTATACCTTGTGTTATTAAACCATGGTTTTGGTTTTATTTCTTTTTTTTTTAGCAGTGAGTAAAAGTGTGTTAAAGACAGCACCTTCTCATGTATTGCTGCAAGTAAATTTGTAATCGTCTTCGGTTGAGACCCGAAGTATAATAGGCCAGGGATGTTTCTATGCAGTTGCGTGATACCGCTTAAGTTCTAAGTTATTGTTGTTTAGTTTTATTTTCAACAAGTGTAACCCGCGATGAATATCTTATTAATTTAGATTCATTAAAAATAGTAGTGTAAACTCTTGAAAAACCTAAAAACTAGTTTTTATATTAATAATAACAGTGAATAATACGGTCTGCTATTGTGCGTTCCTTTAAAAAAAATATGATTTCTGATTCAGTATTATTATGAAACGTCCTTAGAGAGATACAATCAGCAGGGCAGCTTTTTGGCGAGCTGGCGGGCAGTGGCAACCCCACTTGTCGCTCATCTCCGGCTTTTCTTTATTGGCTGGTCGGAGTGAACACTGACGGGGAACAAATCACTTACCTCTCTCTTACATGTATTAGCTGACTTGGGTGGAGATTCGCAAGAGCAAACGTGCTCAGAGGAAGAAAGTTAAACCAGTAAGATGCTGGTACAGGTCCCGTCACGTAAAAAGAACGCTGGCCTTGAATCTGCGCAGTGAGCGATTTATCGATCAAACTGGTGGTATGAAGGGGGCGCGACGGGGGAATTCTCCGCCAGTGTTTCTGTGCGCGCACGCTATTGGTTCGTCAGTTGACCCATGCTTCCCGCGCAGAGATCACGCTTCGTTCGCTGCCAAAATACAGTTGCACACACAACTTTCTTTGCACGACGATTGTTTTAAAAAATGAAGGAATGAAAAATTATTAATTGATTTTTTGAATTTATTTATTATTGATGATAGTATCTATTATTTTATGAAGAAAGAAGTTGAGAAAGGAGCAGTTGATAATTTATAATAATAAGATCGAAATAAAAAATAATGCTCAAGTAAACATTATCTAATTTAAATCCAACCTCTTCTAAAGTACTAAGTAGCTAGAAAGTACCTATTATGATTCTACAATAAAACAATTACTCTTATATTATAAAACAATATCCTAGTACTTTAGAACGCGACAGTACCCATGCGCAGACACATCCCCTCCACTGTCGCTCAGCGTTCTTTTTACGTGACGGGACCTGTAGGGATCTTGACCGTACTTTCGGAATTGTCCTGATAGCCGTGGTATACCTCTCCAGTCCTCAAGCACCTCCATATATGTAACCCCCTTGGCGCTACGTCACTAAAGTGCTAGCGACTATTTAAGGGGGCCCTTTAATTGAGTGTGCAAGTCATTATCTGCCATTTTATAGCCGTGTAGATCAACAGTGGATAGGCAGGGGCTAAGAGTCCTTCTATAGTATTAGGTAATCAATCCACGAAACCTTCGACTGACCGATTTGTCTCCATATTTTGCAATAGTCCTGCACCAGCCGGGGATTACCCTTGGGTGCACTTGCGCAGTGAATACAGGGATAATTATCGTTTGTTGTCACATGTCGAACAAGGCCTATGCCAGTGGTTTCGGCCTCTGGTACGCCTTTCAAAGGTCCGGGACCCTAACCCTAGGAGACCCGAGAATCTTAAAGATATATATAATAATAATGTTTTTTTTTATGTGGTAATATTTAAAAATGCAAAATGTATGTGCTTAAATGGAATAAAGGAAATAATAATAATAACCCCACCGCAGTATCTCTACGTTCACGTCGTGGTAGGGCTTGCGCGCTTCAATGAGCCCTAGGTCTGTGCCGGTAGATTTTACTTTGCTGCAACATGCCTAAGGTGAGGGGCCAGACTAAGAGAGATACAATCCACAGGGCAGCTTTGTGGCTTGCTGGTGGGCAGAGGTTACCCCACAGACCTGATCTCCAGGGATAAGTCATATCCCTCATCTCCGGCATGCCTTTATTGACTGGTCGGAGATAACACTGACGGGAAACAGAGTTTAATTTTACATTTCCTTTTTTTTTATTTGGTTCTTTATCAATTCGTTCCATTTGCTTCTTCTTCACAAAAAAAAGCTTTCTTTGACAAATCTTTCACGATTCAAGCAGCTCGGTTGTGGAAT
Organism: Anorthoa munda; assembly: GCA_945859665.1. Classification (NCBI taxonomy): domain Eukaryota; kingdom Metazoa; phylum Arthropoda; class Insecta; order Lepidoptera; family Noctuidae; genus Anorthoa; species Anorthoa munda. Next base: position 20,099,341 of record OX243894.1, on the reverse strand, counting down.
GTATTACCTATTGAAGTGAGACGTGCTCAAACACTGCCAACGTTCAAGAAAATGGTGAAGGAGCATTACCTTTCACTATTTATAATTTTATTCTTCTCCTTTCCCTGTTATATATTTGATATGTATTAGTATATTATGTAATATTGTATGTATGTATTGTATGTTATTAAGTCTAATTAATATTATTTTATATTTTGTACACTGACAGCCCTAAATTCTTCTCCTATCTTTCAGTCCATCCAAAGGTTGTCTGTAAGAGATTGCCTAGTGCGATAAGACCCATTGTACACTTGTATTTTTGAGCATTTGTCCTGTATATTTTTTGTGGTGTACAATAAAGTATATAATAATAATAATAATAAAACGGCAATGTCTGTAAATGCTCTGGGATGATTGCTTATTAAAATTCAAGTCCATTTGTTTTTGTTATTTTTCTTGAATATTGCGCACAAAACACGGTCTAGTGGGTCCTTCTCGGTCGGTCTAAGGGGTGTTTCTTTCGTAGATATATTTTATTATTATGCATCCTTTATTAATCATTTTTGTGTGTCAAGATACAGGTTGCCCTAGTTTGAGAGCCAGGGTTCATTACTCAAAATGGTTACAATGGAATAATTCTTACAATATAGCTGTACTTAAACTGTAATGTAACCTTTTCTACACCAATAAACATTTTTATTTATTATTCATTTTACTTTTATTTTATTTATCATTATAACCCAGTAGAAATATACATTAAAATCGTAAAGCTTGATGTAGTTCTAGATTTTTATTATGTTGTATAGATCAGTTAAAGTAGTGTTAATTCAAATTTTCAACTTCTCGCTTCGCTCTAAAAGTCATAAACTTATAAAATCAAAAAGTTTTTAAAATTTCTTAAAATTTGCAAGTAAAAATATTTTTTTTCTTAAAATCATAGCCTGCAAATGTAAGAAGCGATGCAGGGGAACGTGTACTTGCCTGAGAGCTGGGCTGGAATGTCTTTGCTTTTATTATACACGATTTTTTGCTTTGATGCTATGCACACAAATAGGTATTGAGAGGGATGATGGTCTCAATTCTTCAAAAATCGATTTTTATCTTCTTTTCGTTTTTCAAAGCAGATTTTCGTGTGTTCCGCGATCAAAATTTGCAGCCTCGAAAAACGTGTGCCCGCTGCACACGTTTTTCGAAGTTGCAAATTTTGATTAACACTGGTCCAAACATAATAAAAATCCAGAACTACATAAGGCTTTGCGATTTTAGCCGTTTTAGTGTCGATTTCTCCTGGGCAAATTTAAACATTTAAACTGTAAAATAAAGGGTTTTTAGTTCTTATTTTAACAGTTTATTATTTTTAAAATGAAAATACCACACACCCACAAAACAAAAAAATACCAGCTGGTCAGTACATTTTTGCGCGCACAACTCGACCAAGTGTAGTGATCAGCTGATTTTTCCATAAAGAGAGAGATTTTTGGAAATAATGAATTGAAAATCACGTTATTAGAACTTTAGTTTATGGGGTAATCGTATAATTCCACTAACATCGGTTTACGTCTTGTTGTTGTTGTTGATGGTAGCTTTGGTGTTGTTCGGCGTATTTTCTCCTTTCGCTTCCGTCGTCCAAGAGCTAGTTCACGTAGGTGTAGATCATTAGCAACATAAACAGGAATGGGAGTGACAACGGCAAGCTGTCTCAGCATGCCGTTATTTTTCGAAGCGACATCAGCAACCGGTGAAGTATTCACAAATTCAAGAAACAGCAGGCAATAACTGAAACAAAAGATTAAAGTTTTAGCTCAAAGCACAATAAAGGGTTAGCCTTCACACTTAAGTTAGACCCAGAGGTCTTAGACGATTGACATCGATTGACGGTCGACCTTGAAGTGCAGCGACGTGCTGCAATGTACTATTCCGCACGAGAGACCACGGACGCGAACTTTTTAACGCGGAGTGACCGTGAGAAAATCTCTAGATTATTTACCACCTATTGACGTCTGGGAGGAACTTTTATCCGAATGGCAATGTAGGTGGGATAATTCCATCAAGGGCCGACATCTCCACCAATTCTTTCCATCCGTTCTCGTGCGGCTGGCCAGGACGTGGCTGGAGATGGATCACTGTGTTGCCCAATTTCTCACAGGGCATGGTAACATTAAAAGTAAATGTTTTCCTTCAAGTTCGTTGCCTCGCCTTTATGTCAGTGTTCTACATCTGACTGCGAATATGTACAATCTGCACATCATATCTTATGGGAGTGTATTCTTTGGCAGAATGAACGTAATATTATGTTGAATAATGTAGAGGCTACCTCAGGAGTTGTTTACTATACGGACCTTGTGGAAACTAGAACAAATTTCCGTGCGTTCAAGCGTTTTTGCCATACCTATTATTGGAATCAATAATAACAGCTCACAATGTTAGGACCCATTAATATTAATTCTTATTTTTATCCGTGGTGCTAGGCAACTGGGCATATCCTAGTTGTAAACGATAATTTGTGCCTAGTAGCCTGGTTTGTTCTGTCTCCTGCTTGATATGGAGGGAAGTAGAAATTTATGTTTTTTCCTACTCCTCCGTTATTCTTTTCTGATTAATTTCGTTGCGGGATCCAAGACAGTTAAATTCATTCTCCGGACTTCATCGAGCTTCATTGCCTCGGCGCTTTTCTGGTGGTCGCCACTGTTGATTCTGGCTTTCAGGAGTTGCAGTAGTTTGGGAATAGTGCGGTGGGATTGTCCCAATATAAAAAAAGGCGATTGACATTTTGTAAACGAAAGCGTCGCAAAAGCGATTGGACAAAAGTGAGAAATGTGTGGGATTGTCATAAGCGCTATCGAAATGTCACGCGATCAATCCAGGGACTGATCGCGTCATTTTATACTTCAATGCCATCGCTGAATAATACTTATTACGAGAGCCTCAGGAATCGCCGTGTGGACTCCTCAGCAAAATCGCACTACATCCGATCTGTATCCGTGAAACTTCTGTTCCGAAGTATCAGTAGTACTTCTTGTGGGGAAGCTTACGCACTTCATCCGAACTCTATCCGTGATAATCCATCATAATTCAGAACATTTTGAACTCGGAACTCAAATCACGGACACGGATCTGATGTAGTGCGTAACCTTAAATCTTGTTAACGTTAAACTTTTAATAAAAGTAAAAAAAAACATTTTCACAAAAAACAAACCTACTTCAAAAGCAAAACACTAAAAAGTGCAAAATAACTATCGTTTCGGAAGTCGGTTTCTTTGGTACCTCATATTTTATCATTCTCCGACACCGACATCCGAAATGATAGTTATTTTGCACTTTTAGTGTTTTGCTTTTGAAGTCGGTTTATCTATACTAATAATATAATTAATATCTATACTAATATTATAAAGAGGAAATATTTTTTTGTTTGTTTGTACCGAATAGGCTCCGAAACTACTGGACCGATTTAAAAAATTCTTTCACCAATAGAAAGCTACGTTATTCCTGAGTAACATAGGCTATTTTTTTATCCCGAAAACGGGTCCTGTGGGGTGGCCCACGGGAGCGAAGCCGCGGGGAACAGCTAGTAATATTATAAAGAGGAAAGATTTTTTTGTTTGTTTGTTTGTTTGTACCGAATAGGCTCCGAAATTACTGGACCGATTTAAAAAAATATTTCACCAATAGAAAGCTACGTTATTACTGAGTAACATAGGCTATTTTATAATATCGAAAACGGGTCCTGTGGGGTGGCCCACGGGAGCGAAGCCGCGGGTAACAGCTAGTTTTTTATAAAAATGATTTTATTTCTTTCTTTTTAGTTTTAGTATAATATCACAAAAAAAAAACAATTTCTATAGTACGTTATTATGGGTATTTTGTCAATCCATTAGTTAAAAGGATTGACAAAATACCCATGATAACTCAATTTACACTTCCGTGCTGTTTGTCGCTAAGGAGTTCAGTTGTATGCTCCATATCTTAAAAAAATATGGACTGATTTTGATAAAACTTGCATTATTCCCTAAGTTGAGAGATACTCAATCCAATCCAATCCAATCTCAATCAAAGAATAATCACGATTCGATAAGTAGTTTCGGAGAAATACGTGGACAAACAAATATATATACAAACTTATAAACAAACATACATATACTTGAGAAATTTGGCACACTTATTTAGAAGCCCACATAGAATAACATATATGAATATTGTACAGTTCCAACAATATTACATACATACGTGTCGAATTGATTAGCACCTTCTGTTTTTTGTAGTCGGTAATTATTACGAATCAAACTTACGCGAATATATATACATGCATAGTTCTGTGTGCTTTTTATGAGTTTTTTAACGATCCAATTTCAATACAAATTGAAGTTTACGTTAACGCGATCCAGCGTGAGACAAAACTCGCACTAAGCCCTCAGAAATGATTTCGTTCAATGCTATATACTTGATTCTCAAATCAAGATGTTTTTATTGATTAGCTTAATGTTTTCGTTAATGAAAACGTAATGTTTCAATTAATAATCTATTATAATCATGTTGCTTGATAAGCTTAAATAATTAATTAGCGGCGAATCTAAACGCGCCTAAGAGCAATTGGACATAGTGTAAGGGCACGGTCCAACTGAGAGTTTTTTTTAAAGCCTTCCTACACTAGGATCCAACATTTTACTAATTATTTCTGTATCGTGGGTGCATTTACAAACATTTTGCCTGACCCGAAACTATCTGTAGGCGATATATTATTTGTACGGAACAAATATTATATCGCCTACAGATAGTTTCGGGTGGGAATTAAACCCGTGACACGCAGTGCAGTAGCCAATGGTGGTCACATTCACGTTGGCGAGCTCTCAATTACATGTTTTTTAATCCCTTAATGTAATTTGATTCAATTAAGTTTAGTGGTACATAAGGAGCAGAAATATTTTTTGACTTGGTTTATATCATTAAAAACTGTTTTGTAAAAGTACTGTTTTAAACCTGGTAATTGTTTTTAAAACCAAATTCTACCTAGGCACCCAAAGGGTAAAAACGGGACTCTATTACTAAGACTCCGCGGTCCGTCTGTCTGTCTGTCCGTCTGGCACCAGGCTGTATCTCATGAACCGTGATAGCTAGACAGTTGAAATTTTCACATATGATGTATTTCTGTTGCCGCTATAAAAACAAATTCTAAAACAGAATAAAATAAATATTTAAGTGGGGCTAATACAACAAACGTGATTTTTTTGCCGTTTTTTGCAATAATGGTACGGAACCCTTCGTGCGCGAATCCGACTTGCACTTGGCCGATTTTTTTGTTATCGGTGGGAAACCTTCAAAAGGCGCCTGAACTTTTGGGGAAAAGAGTGGGAGTGAGATTTTTACCTAAGTAAAACCAACAGGAGCATGTAGAAGTAGCCCTGTGACCTGAACCCCCTAGGCACCAAATACCTACAGTAGAATTTGCTACAGAATCCCTAATTCTTTAACCAACCCCGTTAGTGATTAATGTATTTTTCGGAAACAAGTGTATTGGTTATGGTCGAGCAGTTTAAAACAGTAATTTGGTTTTATATGAGTAGGAAACGTATCAGTTTTAACAAACTTACCTATCTGGCACCGTGAAAATATATTATATAACTACGTTTGCACATGAATAGTGTTATTGCATTTTTAATAATTACCATTTGTAGTTTTTAAACCACAAATCGAACGATCAGTGTGCCTTGGTGCGTTAAAGAGCGCCATCTAGCTTTAGTTTCTGAAATTGATTCGTCTCATGCTCTCATGAAATTATTAGGTATCATTTTGCGAGCCGCATACTTTGAAATATGTCTATACTAACAATAAGTTTAAGAGACGCTAGATGGCGCAATAATTGTGTGTTAGAAATATTTCCTATTTTAAATAAACTACTTCTGTTTCATTTGCTTGAATCGATAAAGTTTTTTTTTTTTACGTTACCATAAAAGTAAAATGTTCGTTATTTAGGATAATTTTTTGTTCTACATGTTTGACACGTTCAATGCCCTCATTTGTTTATTTAAACTTTATGCACAAGTAATAATCATTGTACAAGGCGGACTTAATGTCTTAGGTATTTTCTACCTCGGTTTTAGTGTGGTGCAGAGGTATAATATGGCGCTTGAAATTTAAAATTAGGTCAAATAGAAAAAATATAACCGAATAATACTATACTTAGATATATACATACAATATAACGATAAGACTTATTGAGAAAACTGAATCCAACAAATCAACGCTGTGATGATTCTTCTAGATTCTTTCGAAAGTATTCACGTGTCTTCAACTTAAGGTTACACTAGTCAACGGCACGAACTATTTGGCGGCGGAGTTAAAATATTATCTCACCGACATCGCGCAGTAAAGAGATAGACGCTGTGATGAGCAGTAAGAAGCTAGATCGTGTTCGTATACACACTCATAACGCTGTGTGACGCACACATGCGCAATTTCATTGCAGAGCGCCGACAGCGCGGCGGTGTGTGTGCAAAGATTACTATAATATACTTGTGTGTGGTTGCGGTGGCGCGTATGCAATTCATTGACAACATAAACATAAAAAAATAGATCTTAGAACTTTGGATTATTACTGTGTGTAACGTAATTAGAAGGCACTCAATTTGTTATGCACCTATACTTACCCGCGACTTTGCCAACTTGACAATAAGAACTTTTGCGAAAATGTGAATTTACATAGATATTGTTATTATCGACAAGTAATGTTAGATTTGACTTTTTAATTATTTTTGGTGGCGGCGACGGCAGAACAGCGCGAGCCGCTTGCGCGCTTATTGAACCTTATGCCCTTAGTTATAAGAATGAAAAGTGTTCGAGCGTCAAGTCGGTAGATTTTACGTTGGCAGAGCGGGCGCCAGGGCTTCGCTGACTGTAGGTATCGTACCAGCGCGTGCGGAAAGCTAGGCTCTATGCGCACGGGTGTAGGTTATGTCTTTATGTTTTTGTATTTTATTGCAGGTTGTGCAAATATTACAATGTGTGTTAAATAGGTATTTACTTACCTTAGCTAGTTAGCTATAACCTACAGGCGCCTCCCCGTAAGTAGGTATTTCATACCAGCCAGAGTCAGGATAACTGCTTTTTCGATAGCGCCACTTTGATGTGAGACTTGTTTTCTAGGTAATTAGGTTCATCAAATAAAAAATAATGTTATTTTGTAAATTGTTTATTGATTGTTTGTTTACAATAGCAGTTTGAAATATTCTCTTTGTTATCACAATACAATATAATAGCTTCGGGTGGCTGAGCCGAGCTTGTGAGTGTCGGCGCGCATAGTAGGTATACAAATAAAAAACCGGCCAAGAAGGGTTCCGTACCATTATCGCAAAAAAACATCACGTTTGTTGTATGGGAGCCCCACTTATATATTAATTTTATTCTGTTTTTAATATTTGTTGTTATAAAGAAATACATCATTTGTGAAAATTTCACCGGTTTAGCTATCACGGTTCATGAGATACAGCCTGGTGACAGACAGACGGACCGCGAAGTCTCAGTAATAGGGTCCCGTTTTTACCCTTCGGGTACGGAACCCTAAAAAGAATCATCAAAATCGGTTCACATTAAAAAAGTATTGAGGTAAGTAACAAAAAAAATACAGTCAAATTGAGAACCTCCTCCTTTTTGAAGTCGGTTAAAAAATAGCTTCCTTTTGTGTTTGTCCGCCGCTGAAGCCGAGCCGATATCGATATAACAGATAGGTACCTACATAATAATGAACTTTCGATATAAGTAGGCACGACTATCGAAAATTTTAAAATACCTAATCTAATTGGAATCTAATATCCTAATATATACAACAGAACTCTTCAATAAACAACGGCAAATCTCTCGGGATTGCTGCGATCGCAAAACTGTTTATTGGTTAGGCCTTTTGATAACATAACGTCAAGCCGGTACGCTCTAAAGGGGTATGCAGATTTGTACAGTTCACCCTGAAAGATACACTCTCATTGCACCGGTTATGTTAGTTTTATGTTAGGTATTCAGGTAATCTATTCAGGCATAAATTTGGGCATTTTAGGCTCTGATTTTCTCTAATCTGAGATTATAGGTATTATTGAACTTGATCTTTATGTACCAGAACCAAAAAAAAAAAAATACTACGAAACAAAAACAAGAACACCGACTTCCGAAATTAGTTATTTTTCACTTTGTAGTGTTTTTATTTGGAAGTCGGTAGTATTTTTAAAAAAGATTTTCTAATTATAGATAAAGATAGGCAGTTTGTAATTTTAAAATTTTATAAATGCGCGTGAAACATTAGAATTACAAGTCTTTTCTTTCTTTACTTTCTTTTTAAAAAAACGTTGCCCCACACTAGGAATTTCTTCCTGTATCGTGGGTGCGTTTACAAACATATAAACTCACATACACAAACGCCCAGAGCCGAAACAACTATCTGTAGGTCATACAAATATTTGTTCCGTGCGGGAATCGAACCCGCGACACGCAGCGCAGCAGTCTGTGTTTATTTAGGTATAAAAGTCATGTCAAGCGCCCTCATGAATTGTACAAACTAAATTCGATAAAAGATTCAACTTACCCATTGTTACTTGAAGTGCTGAAGATCACTTCACTGACGCAACAAGTTCAAATTCAAACGCCATGTAAATCAGTATGAAATCCCACGAACGCCAGGGTCAGTAAAATTTCGGACCAATTCAAAATAATCAACACAACACATAAAGGAATATCGGAATCCAAAGTTCAAGCCAGGGGTCAATGTTATAAAATATTATACGAATACGTTATCGTCGATATCACAATATCAATAACATACACCGCACGCGCGTAATTACGGTGACGTATATATTATGCAGCAGACGATTGAGGCCCCTCTGGGGCAGCGGGGCGCGGGCGCCGGGCGGTAGCTAAACTAGTGAGCGTGTGTGTGTGTAGGTGTATATGCGCCGCACGCGCACCCCTCCGCCCCACTGACCGGGGAGGAAATTTGTAGCGAGATGGATGATGATTTAGAACGAAAACGAGCGCGCGAAATTTTATAAACAGACCTTTGGGAGTCTGGATATCATGAAAAAACCACTGAATGTATCTTTTCAAAATAAAATTATTTGCATTGTTGAACAACTAATCTATCCCTGTATGGAGGCCGTTTTTCAATTTTCTTTCTTCTTATGGTACTTATTTGCGCCCAAAGATGCGTTAAAATTGGTGTTGAAATATGGAACTTTCGAAGCTCATAACTTTCAAGCTAATTTTTTTTGTACTTTTTGCTTCCATACAGGACTAGATAATGATGAGACAAATTGATATAATTTTTTATTTTGAACGTACATCGTCAAACAGTGGAGTAAAACCCAAACTACGTTTGTATGGAAGAATTTTGGACTAGTGTAACCTTAAAGGAAAACCAAATGCCATCTTGTTGTTCTAAGGAAGCGCATGCTAAAGGAATATCGCCTGGACAAGTCCCTAGAATTATGTCACAAGAGTCTATCATCAACATCATCATTTTATGCCATGTTAATGTCAACAGGAGCTCATAAACGCACTTAAACTCTGTTGGGAACGAATTTCGGTACAAAACGTTACCATACGGAAAATGTACCAGTAAGGGTCGGTACTTACATATCTGACGGAAAATGCGTTGAGCGGTACGCTCGACGAAAAACAAAAACAGCTAACAAAACAACTGCTGTCAGTTCGTTTTCGTCGCATCAAAACTTTTTTGCCATCCAAGTGAAAAATTTGGACAAAATAGAAGGCCGAGCAAAGTCGGCACGCTTATTACGTATGAAACAGCAATCTGCAATAATTGCGCTGAGATTGGACAATCATCGTGCGATTATCGCTATACCTACGTCAAAAATTCGGAAGGCTTATTTTTGTGAAATAATTGCTCTTCAATCACGAATCCGCATTATGTATGAGCGATAGCCACAACATAATAATTTTACGACAGCACTGCTAACAATAAAAATCCGCTAACTAAAATGTGCATTTATCGCAAGGTGATCGCGATCATTTCGTATTACGCATGGTTTTTTACAGCAGAGCGATAGCCAACGGCGAGCAAATGTGGCTGTCAAATTACGATTACTTTTTCCCTTGTTTGTTGGTCGACTGCCAAACGCTCGCTGATGGCTGAGGTACAAAGTTTTTGAGTTCTTGTCGGCATTTTTTCGTGTGTTAATTAATTTCTCGTGAATATTTTAATAGCAAGTTGGTGTAGTTTTGTGTCTCTAATGTCTACGCAACTGGACAATTTGTTGAATAATTGAATCAGACGTGATCTCGGTAAAGTGGAAGAGAATTCTATATTGTAGTGTTCGCTACCTCAGCGAAGCTTGCCAAAAAGGTTGACATGCTAGGTATGTTACAGCCAAATACTTACAAACACATTAGAATATGCTATGTCCACAATAAGTATCTTCTATTATATTCTTATTTTTATATGGAAAGCATTGGTAGAAAAGTCAATATCGGTTGGCGAATATTCTGCCAATGTCTAGAGTAAATTGGAAAACAAGTGTGTTTAATACCGCATTTACACAATCGTGTTCGCCATTCGCCTCGTCACTCGCCGAACATTCGACGAAACATTCATATACGAGTGCCGTCGCGAACTACTGTTCACACATTCGCGGAGTGAATTATTTTGACATTCGCACACGAACATGGTGGACGTGAAAATCATATCGGCATGCATGCTACATCTAATGAGTTTATAAAATTATATAGATATCCTGCGTAAAAAACCATTGACGCAGACGAAGTAGAAAAAAAAAAAAAGACAGGCCATTAATGAATTAATGGGTCGGGCGCTAGCTGTTAACTGAATGCAGGCGAATGTGTAAACAGTAACTTCGTGTTCGCCATTCGTGCCCTTTGATTCGCGTCCGAAAAACCGCTCCCAACGCGAGCGCTCGAATCGCGAGGCGAGGCACGAAGCGAATAGCGACCGTACTGTTTACATATGCGTGTTCGTTGTTCGCCTCACCATTCGCCTCGCGATTCGCACGAATGTGTAAATGTGGCATAACGATCTTTTTTACGTTTCATAGCTCAAATACGGGATGATGATGTCCATTTAGTGATGTGCTAATGCGGTATTGATTCGATTTCTTAAAACAATCGATTATTATATCGTATATATATATTTTAATCGATTGTTTACATTGGCATTCTAATCATCCAATTTTCAAATTGATTGTTATATAATTGAAATAAAGTGAAAATATCCAATATTCACTGCCGTATTCTTTGCCATATTTACACAAATACTTTACATCTGCAAATATTAATTTACCGGAATATTGGACTTAAAAGTTTTTAAAAGTTTTAAAAGTTTTTTTTACTAAAAAGTAAAAAAAAATACAGCGTCCACGAAGTGTTGCATTTTCATAAGCTGGTTAGTTAATGAAACGATTAATTTTATAAATCATGGGATAGGAATAATAGCTTCTGTTAAAAGTGACTGTAAAAAACGACTTGACTTAAAGGCTTCAGTAGCCAGTTCATTAAATTGACCGTGCAATAATTGCATAATTATTGCTACTTGCTGTTCCTTACATAATGAGCCTGCCGGAAGGCTTAATTAATATATTATATTATTGCAATGTTTATTGCAAAGTTATATAAGTACACCAAGTTTCAACTTAATGGGATGCCAGGAAGTTCTTGAAAAATGTATTACTAGTTGCTGGACACACATACGAAAGCAAGGTATATAATCCTATATAATAAAAAGCTTGTAAAAATTTGAATGAACTATCAAAAGGACTTTGAGCTATCAAAAGAACTTTTTTCGGCGGTAGGTGTTAATCAAGTGGTGACGTGTTTTCGTTGCGCAATTTTAATTTTAATTTTATTTAAGTAGTTTTGAATATAAAAATATTAGTATTGGGTGCATAAACAATTAATAAGCAGTACTTACGTTGGAAATTCAGTCCATGTAATATAATTTATAACTGCATCACCTGCCAGCTATTCACTAGTGCTTCCATACACTTAGAAGAAACCAATATTCCACTTAACTTCACAATGTCAATGTAAAGCATATATAAATAAATAAATAATATAAATAAATGTCACAACTAGACGACATCCAATCGGCTCAAAGAAACTTAGAGGAATGTTTTCTCAAGAAGATGGGTGAGCTAGAGGCTTAAATTCAGTCTGCTGGACCCGCTAAGGACACTGTCGCCAAGATTGCTGATGAGTTCCGGACGTTCAGAGAGCTGATGTTCGGTATGCTCGGACTTCTTCGAAGCCAGATCACAGAGTGCGCCAGAGTAGTGGATGGGTTGGAGACACGGACACGACGGAAGGCCCTGATTTTCACTGGGTTTGCTGAGTCGGACAGGGAGGACTGCAAGGCTCTAGTGCTGGACGTGCTGCACAGTAAATTGGCTTTGCTGGACATTACTGACTCCTCCATCATATCTTGTCACAGGCTGGGGGCATCAAGCAGGGATCCCGCGCGCAGTAGACCAATATTATTTATTTATTTATTTAAAACTTCATGCAACATACAGACACATAGGCGGACTTAATGCCTGAGGCATTCTCTACCAATACAATCAATCCTCATCAATTTCTCTTCAATACTGGTGAGGCTCTCGAATGTTGAGCATAAATCTGCTATCTGGAAGCCGAAACCTGCATTGAAGGGCTCCACAGTCACAGTCAAAGAGTTCTTGACCAGGACTAGACAGAATGTTATCGGTAGGGCGAGATCGCACTTCGGGATGCAGGCATGTAGGACTCAGGACGGGGTCATTCTGGTCAGATCGCCCGATGGCACACGGCACAAGGTTTCCTCCTTGGCGGAACTTAATCCCTTGTTGGTGAAGTACCCAAAGAAGACAGAGGAATCATCTGCCGCAGCACGGAACAGGTCGGGTACCGGAGTGCGTAAGAATTAGGCTCGTAATATTTACACTGTATATGTTTGCGGTGACACGATTTACATTGTTATTGTGTATTTTCTAATAAGTTCTTACACATCTACCCACTTAATATTTCTTTTTAAATTTTTATAATGATTCTGAGGTTATTTGTGTAGAATCATGGATTGTTTGTTTTTCTTTTTTAGTACCCGTCTAAACTACCCACTTAATGTTTCTTATTTTATGTTTTCAAATGTTTCTGTGGGTATTTGTGTGGGAACATGAAATGATTGTCGTTCTTTGTTTTGAATTTATAAAATATCAATTTCATTATAATGTCGTATGTAAATCATTGTTACTGTGACATAACGTGTTCCAGTAACAATGTAGTAGTAGTTATAGTTTATAAAAAGGTTTGTTTTGTGTTCTGTCAATTGCATTTCGTTCTTACTGAATGCTACTTTGTCAAATGTCGTTTTGTTCTTTGCTTTTTCCATGTCTGTTTTGTGTATTGTTAATGGGAATAAATATAATGACCACCAAAAAAAACTTTGTGACGATAACCCCTAACCACCAAATCTAGTAATATACTGACAAAAATAGTAAATGATCACCAAATTTAGTAAATTGATCACCAAATTTTAATAGCAAATTATTGCGCTATTTAATGTTGTAAAATAGGTTAGGTTAGGTTAGAACTGTGACCAACCGCGCGCGAGCCGAGCGAGCAAAGCGAGCGGTGCCGCGGCAGCGGCCGGCGAGCGCTACTTCCAAGTTGCTCCCAGAAATTTTATAATCTTTTTGGTCATTGGTTTAATTTTGGTGATCATTTACTACTTTTGGTGATCATTTACTACTTTTGGGTTAACAATGATTTATTTGGAGTCATTTTGCCTAAACAGGATAGCGAGATGTTAAAACTTTGGTTATAATTTTACAATAAGATGCGGGTTTAATTTTGGTGATCATTTACTATTTTTGTCTGTTATATGTTACTATATCTGGTGGTAAGTTAAACATAAGCCATTGTTAATTACGTTCTTTTTAAATGTTACTGTGTCATGTAACTGTCGACTCGAATCTGTCGAACTGATGCCATTGTGCAAGCTAGGAATAGCTTGTATAGTGGTGTTAGTTTGATATTTGTTTCATGTTTTTATTGTTTTATCTTTCACATTTTTATTATGTTGTAGTAGTGTATGTGTATTATACTGGTGAGGCTGGTGGGTGGTGCACAGATAATGGTGTTGCACCGTCAAGATAGTCTTTAGCTATAGTTTGATTTTATATTTGTTAGGTATTTATATTATTCTTATTATATGTCTTCCGATGATGATTCCTTTCACTCGGCTATTGAATCCAATAAGTCTTCCGCTAATGCAAGTTTCACTTCCTTGACCGACACCCTTGGTGGCTTTGTGCGTCAGAGCTTCAATCAACAGAAAGGTCATTTATTTAATGTTTGTCATATTAACGCTCAGAGTGTGCCAAGTCACTACGGTGATTTGCTCGACACCTTTTCTGACGCCAATGTCCACACTGTGCTGGTTTCGTAGAGTTGGCTCAAAGCTCATCTTCTCTCTACCACCTACCCTCTTCCCGGTTTCATTCTTATCCGCAACGATAGAATTGGAAGGGGAGGAGGTGGTGTCGCTATCTATCTCCGTAGTGATTTCCCATTCAAAATCATTGCCTCTTCTCCTTCTCCCTTGAAATTTGTATTTCCCTTATAAGAAATTGGCGTTTTGTCGTACTGGTTGCTTTGATCTCAAATATCTCCTCTTTGGTTTGGATTTCCAATTTTAAATTTATACAGCTATTTACTAATACTTTTGTGTTTGGAAAACCGTAATTTATTTGTTTTTTCCTCTTTTGGTTTTTCTTTGCGACAGTCAGTTTGCAAAATAGAAAACTTGAAATATCGCGTTATTTAGGAGTACGACTTCCATCGTGGCACCAGTGCTGCAGAAACGTCTCGAAGGATTAATGATGTGTATAGCGACAGTGTCGTAAAAGAAATCACAGTGCGTTTTTGGTTCCAACGTTTTCGTTATGGAAATTTCGACCTGCAGAACAAGCCCCGTGGACGGCCGGAGACCAAAGTTGATAATGAAGAATTGAAGGCTTTTGTGAAAGCGGATCCATCGCAAACCACGTCCGAGTTAGCTGCAGACTGCGGTGTTAGTGATAAAACTGTTTTAATCCACTTGAAGCAAATTGGGAAGGTGAAAAAGCTTGAAAGGTGGGTACCTCATGATTTGAGTGCAGCAAACCGTCAAAGGCGCGTCGACTGCTGCATTACATTACTCAACCGGCACAATAATGAAGGGATTTTAAATCGAATCATTACCTGTGATGAAAAGTAGATCCTATACAATAATTGGAAACGCTCATCGCAATGGCTGAACCCTGGCGAACCAGTCAAATCCTGCCCCAAGCGAAAATTGACTCAAAAAAATTACTTGTTAGCGTTTGGTGGACTAGTGCCGGTGTCTTTCACTACAGTTTTCTTAACAGATTTACGGCGGATGTCTATTATCAGCAACTGTTTACCATGATGGGAAAGCTAGCTGCTAAACAGCCGAGGCTGGTCAATCGCTCTAGGCCACTGCTGCTTCAGGACAACGCTTGACCACACACTGCACAACATACGGCTACCAAATTAGAGGAGCTTCAATTGGAATGTCTAAGACATCCACCGCACTCCCCGGACCTTGCTCCAACAGATTACCATTTTTTTTCAAAATTTGGATAACTTCTTGTAAGGGAAAAAAATCAACTCCGATGGGGCAGTCCAAAGCGCCTTCAAAGATTTTATTGATTCCCGTCCGAATGGTTTTTTTTATTAAGGGATCAATGAACTACCTATGAGATGGCAAAAGTGCATAAATAGCAATGGTACATACTTTGATTAAATAAATATATTATAATAAAATAAAATAAAAGAAAAACCGGCCAAGTGCGAGTCGGACTCGCGCACGAAGGGTTCCGTACCATTATCACAAAAAACGGCAAAAAAAAACACGTTTGTTGTATGGGAGCCCTACTTAAATATTTATTTTATTCTGTTTCACAGATAGACAGACAGACAGACGGACCGCGAAGTCTCAGTAATAGGGTCCCGTTTTTACCCTTTGGGTACGGAACCCTAAAAAGCAACTTTATGTTCCTGCCTTACAAATCGCCAATTTCATGTGTGTATGTGAAGTATTTTGTAGTAATGTATTCCAAATATTCAGCACTAAAAGACAACGGGTAAATCACATCACACTATAATCTTACTAATATTGTAAATACGAAAGTACGGATGGATGTATGTTTGATATTCAATCACGCCAGAACGGCTGAACGGATCTTGATGACATTTGGCACAGAGACCGATTATAGTCTGGAATTTACTAATAGGCTACTTTTATCCAGGGAATATGTTCCCTTAGGATGATTTCCAACTTACACGCGAGCGAGGCCGCTGGTAGAAGCTAGTTTAAATAATATATTTTTCAACACACTTCCTCGTAAACTGAGCCTTATTACATCGCTTTTAGGGCCATAAACCGAGCTATAACACACACGTGTGTAATAACAGTACACACTAGTGCGTAATAGAATTATCCCTACAAAGTTAAATTAGTACGCTTCTAAAAGTTATATGCGAGTAAACAGAGCATTTTCAATTTAAACGGGTAATACAGTTTTTTTTTTAGTAACAACAAAGAGGTTTTATGCCGCTGAAAGCCCATTTACATTTTTGGTATAAATAAATGTGTACATACTTAATTAAGTCAAAAAACATTTATTATTATCAAATTATTCATAACTCACAATAATTTGTTATAAAATATTTGCATTTTATCACTTAAGTTATAATTTTTAAGTAGGCTGTATGTTCACTCACTTTGCATTTGGCGCGTGAAAAAAAAAGCTTGCGCGCCATTTCCCATAATTTTCATGTTTTGTTTTTATCGTAATTGTCGCTGTAGTAAATTATTTTAGAAATGTTTAGTTTTCGTGCAGAAGATGAACATTATTGATAGAGTTATCCCCGCCAGAAATACTAAATGAGCTGCCTACGATAGTTTCCTACAATGGAAGAGCAAGGTGAAAATGTGTTTTTGGCTTATTTCTCTGAACTCGCCAATACATAAAAGCCCAGCTCCCTGTGGTGCATCTATTTCTAGTGATGCTCAAACATGATGTTGATATCAAAACATACTTTAACCTGATTGCATTTATGAAGAGACGGCTCGGACGGATATATTGGTCGGAAATCTAATGTTTTGTCACCAGCCGACGTTAAAATGTTTTTGAAAGAGGCTCCGGATAGTCAGTTAGCAACATAGATACGTTGAATATTATTAATCTAAACGTATCTAAATAATTGCGTAACCTGAGCATAACTTCTTGAAAACTAAATAATTGATTTCGTTGCAGGTATTATTGGTGCGTGTGACAAGAGTTTCATAGAGATTTCTTTTTTAATATTTGCGATTGACATTTTAAATTCTTTTTTAATTTGTTTGCTATCAAATGTGTCGCTCGGCTGAATTACGTCCTAGCCTGCGGCTCGGACTGCGACCCACAGCCTCGTGTGTAATGAGCAGAGCTCACGAGTTCATACGACGTTTTTCAAAACATTTGCGAGGAAAAACAAACAGGTATTGCTTATATCGTATAATTATTAAAATAATTAGTGAACGTACAATTTTCAAAGCGATATTGGATTGATTTGCATGGCAATTTCACAGTTTGTGTTACATTGGTGCTTGCCACTTATAGATAATTTCGTTTTCTTCTTATGTAAATGTCGGCGACAAAGACATTTCGGTTTTCTACATCCTTTGTTAAAATATTATAAAGAAAGAAAGAAAACATTGATTGCCAACTGAAACAGAACATGAACAAACACAAATTAGCTCTGAGGAAACTGTGAAATTGCCATGAAAATTGTACGTTCACCAATTGTTTTGATAATTATACGATATAAGCAATACATGTTTGTTTTTCATCGCAAATGTTTTGAAAAACGTCGTATGAAACTCGTGAGCTCTGCTCATTACAAGCTCGGCTGAATTATGCCCTAGCCTGCGGCTCGGGCTGCAACCCACAGCCTCGTGTGTAATGAGCAGCTTAGCTCACTTGTATCATAATATACTATTATATTACTGCAACATTGGTCTAGGAGTTGCAAGCGCTACTGCTGAGCTTGAGGTCCTAGGTTCGGTTACCGGGTTGAGCAAAGTGTTATTCTGTTTTTCCATCTGGAATTTCTCTGTAGCAGCCCGAAGTCTGTATTTGTGCCCGTTCCATGGCATTAGGCTCGCCCCCTATTACATGGGACTTAAACCTAACTATACTCCATTTGAAATAACATTTGAATCTTTTACAACCCTTTTTAGGGTTCCGTACCCAAAGGGTAAAAACGGGACCCTATTACTGAGACTTCGCTGTCCGTCTGTCTGTCTGTCTGTCACTAGGCTGTATCTCATGAACCGTGATAGTTAGACAGTTGAAATTTTCACAGATGATGTATTCCTGTTGCCGCTATAACAACAAATACTAAAAACAGTATAAAATTAATATTTAAGTGGGGCTTTTTTTGCTCGATATTAATAACGGCAGAAGGTAGACGCTTGAAATATTCACAGAATATTTAGTTGTATATTCTCTTCAAAAAATAATTATTATTAAATTAAAATAAAATAAATTAAAGGGGACGGTACGGAACCCTTCGTGTGCGAGTCCGACTCGCACTTGGCCGGTTTTTTACATTTCGTTCAACCGATTTTGAGTTCTATCCTTTAAATGTAAGAATAGCATTTAAAGCATAAACCTGTTACCAAAACTAACTGTTAAATACAGCTGCCATTTGTCATATCACCAACGCAATAGAAGTCAAAATCGGTTGAACGGGCTGTAAAATAGGATTATTTAAATGTCTAATGTTATCTCAAATGGAGTATAGTGAAATTTTGGGTGTACTACAGGTGTCATATAGGTGTGATATTATGTTTTTATAATATTAATTTAATAATTTCCATAAAAAAAAACTCAGTACATAATAGTGCCCAAACAAACCAGGTTACTACACTTCATTTGTTTAACAACTTCAAACGAGCGAGTGAGAGGGACCTAAGAGTATAGCACGAATGTGACGGAGACGGAAAACAATAGAGCATTGAAGGCATGCGAGCAGTTTGTGGATCGCACAAAGGATTCGGGGTCACGAGGCTAGGGGTGGGAGATTACCCCGAATCGGGGGAGAAATTTTCCACTACGCTACGGAACCATCCGCTAAGATCAATCTTTTTTACAAGCTTGTATTTACTTTCAACTTTCGCGGTGTCTGTAATGAAATCTTGATAGTTAAATTTGATCCACTTCCTGGTGTTGGATTGAGCTGCAATTTTGCACACATGTTTTTCTCGTTTCAATGCAATTTACTGTTTATAAGCTTATAAAAAGCTTTTATTTAATATTATGATAGCTTGTTTCAACTTAACTACGATGAGGCCGGTGTTTCCTGGTTGACTATACTCTGAGAAAATACGCCGAAACAAACTTTGTCCTTCGAGAATCTTTTTTAAATTCCATATAAAAAAAAATCAATTGATTATTTCATAACACTCTGTATACGTCATAGTTATCTACAAGATAGAAAAAAGTAAAAAAACAGGCAAAGTTGAACATGCAATATTATAAAATACTAGTGGCCCGCCCCGTCTTTGCCTTGGTCATAATATTGTTTTGCCTATAACCATCTGAAATAATGTACCTTTCAAATGATAAAGGATTTTTCAAATAGTGGTTCGAGAGATTACACTACACCCGAAAACATACTTACAAAATTCAGGCTCTCTCTTTTATTATTAGTAACAGTTCCTTTTTTTATAAACTCGCATTTTTGTACTATCACGATTGATGGTAAGCGATAAAGTGGTCGAACCAGTAACCTATTGACTCTCGACATAAAGATCCCTAGGCTATAGCTATCAAGAAACACAAAGTCCGGCAGGGAATTCCATTCCTTACATACATGAATATTGTGAAATAATTTTCCAATGTTAGCAACACCGTGCTGAAAGACCACCGGGAATCGGGAGCTTGCCCGAACGTACTTCAGTCGCTCGTGGGAGCTCGGCCTTGTCACTCGGGCCCGAGCCCTCGATTGCCACAATCGGAACAATCGAATTAAAATCGAACACTAAAATCACAATAACCTCACACAACATCAATAAAATAACATTCTATTTTTAAATATAAAGGTGACAGTTGAATCGAATCGTGTCTCTTGTTCCATTTATGAAATGAAAGTAGGTTGTGAGAGTGCACAGGATACGCTAGAGAAACAGGGATATTTTTAAAAATAGGCTGTTTTCACACTGTTGTTGTGAGGGCGAAGCCAGGTGAGTTCTCATTTATTATTTACAAAAGCATTTTCTTCTTGCTGGGAACAAATTGCCTTGGGACTGGGTCCTTACAACGTGACATCTATGTTTTAAATTGATAAAACAGATCTTTCTTTAAATTTGTCAGCATTGCTGTTTATTTTAAAAGACAAACTAATGTTAGAATGGAGCGTATATTTTGTAGCAAAGATGAATTTACCTATTAAAGTGATTTTTTAAGATTTTCTCAATTTTTCGAGTGATTAATCTGTATTAAATAAGTTTAAAACGATATTGTTATATATCGCATAATATAGAAGCTGAAAAACATTTTTGATGTCTTTATGTATTAATGTTATGCAAAACAACGGATATCGTACAGTACTAGTTGATTTTGCGTCCACTTATACGTGCTAACCTACAAGTTCTTCCGCATTTTCCACGGATCTCTTAGTTTTCACCTGATATCAACTCTATTGACATTAGGATTTAAGTATTGTTCATTAATAAATTTATTTTGCTTGATCGAGTATTAATAAAATGTTTAAATCTGAAATGTAAAAATATGCAGAAATTATCGTATCTAGTAAAAATATTTTAAGGAAACCCATTTTTTTTTTAACTAAACCCCTGATAATTTTTTGAAGTACTAGGGCTTTAAAAGTAGATAGAACTACCCATCAATATTTAATGTGTGTATATTACCGTTGTCTTATAATTAATCATCTTGTTATTATATGACAAAAATAGGTGCAGTTTTCATAAAATATTTTCATTTTCATTTTTAATGAAGGAACTGCGTGACAGATCTTTTGTTTTTCATTCTATTTTTATTTCATTTTATCAACCTATAATATTTCCACTTTTGGGACACATGTCTCCTCTCCGTGAGTGGGGAGTGGATCGTAATCCACCACTCAGACCCAGTGCGGGTTGGCCGTTGTCACAGTCATATCTTCGATTTTTTGGTTTTTAGGGTTCCGTACCCAAAGGATAAAAACGGGACCCTATTACTAAGACTCCGCGATCCGTCTGTCTGTCTGTCTGTCTGTCACCAGGCTGTATCTCATGAACCGTGATAGCTATACAGTTGAAATTTTCACAGATGATGTATTTCTATTGCCGCTATAACAACAAATACTAAAAACAGAATATAATATATAGAATATATAATAAATATTTAAGTGGGGCTCCCATACATCAAACATATTGTTTTGCCGTTTTTTACGATAATGGTACGGAACCCGACGTGCGCGAGTCCAACTCGCACTACGCCGGTTTTTTTAGGACATGCCGGCTTCCGCACGATATTTTCTTTCACCGTTTTGAGAGCCGTGGTGATAAAATAAATATCACATTATCATCATCAGCCTATTAATGTGCCCGCTGCTGGGACACAGTCCACCTCTCTGTGAGAGAGAATGGACCGTAATCCACTACGCGGGCCCAGTGCGGGTTGGTGGATATCACAAGTCTTCGAATTTCTTGGGTCTAGGACATGCCGTTTTCCTCACGTTGTTTTCCTTCACCGTTTTTGAGAGCAATCAATCTGCCTAGCCTTTTCCCAACTATATTGGGGTCGGCTTACATGGAGCGACTGCCTATCTGACCCCCACAACCCAGTAACTAGTAACACGGTACCCCTTGACAAGACTGATGTCAGATCTCAATTGTTGTTTTTGAGAGCAGTGGTGATGAATAATTTACCTAAAGTAATGCGCCTGCCTGGGTTCGAGCCTACAAGTTGTAAGTCGCGGCCGTTACTTTTGGGCTACCACTGCTCCCAACATAAATATACACTACATTATTTAAAAAAAAAACGCCGGAGTCGTAATAACACATGCTTTTAACTCCTTTTTTTATCTAGTAGTAGACACGCTTCGATCGAAAATCCTACGAAAGACGTAAAACACGATATCTTGCGAAAATACTCTGATTCAAATAGTAAATGCGCACACGTTGAATGGCTGAACCAATTTTCATCAAAAAAACCTAAAAATACTTTCAACTAAGTGATCTTTCAAACAAAATAAAAAAAAATCAAAATCGGTTCATCCGTTTAAGAGCTATGATGCCACAGACAGATACACAAACACACAATTCAAACTTAGAGTACCCCACTTTTTCTGTCGGCCGTTAACAAAGTAAAGCGCCTGTCCGGGTTCGAACCCATGACCTACGCGGCAGTCGGGGCCGTTTTTCACTATCCCAATTTATTTAGGGTCGACATAACATTCCCCAAACTTCTCTATTATTCGTCAATACTCTTCATCTCTGTATCTTAATTCTTAATTCTTTATTGTACACAAAAAAAATTACATATACAACATAAGTGATTATATAGTTGACGTACAAAGGCGAGCTTAACTCAAAGAAGAGTTTTCTACCAGCAAACGATAGATGAACGATAGATGGAGAGAGTTTACAAAAGGAAGAAGAGAAGTAGTCCAGTGTACAATTATTATTATACACATACTAATATTATGTCATTCCGAAAGAAAATGATCCTTGATTTTCCTCTTGAAGACATGTATCAATGGTTTAGTTTCCTTCGATCAGTCCAAACATCTTTTTGTTGTTTTTCTTTCCTTCCATACATACATGTTACATGTTTCTGTTGGCTTGCCATCACATATACACTTAAAATTTTAGTTACATTTATCCTTCCTATATATCATACCCAGACCGATTTCCACAAAACTTTTCTAGTCATCCACTAAAATGTAAATTCTTCTTCGGGCCAAGTCTCTCATTAGGGTTCCGTACCTAAAGGGTAGAAACGGGACCCTATTACTAAGACTCCGCGGTCCGTCTGTCTGTCTGTCACCAGGCTGTATCTCATGAACCCTGATAACTAGGAGTGTAATAATTCGACTGTTAATTATTTCGACACAGTCTTAATATTTAAGTGACGCTCCCATAAACAAACGTAATTTATTTGTCTGCCTTCCAATATAAATAAAAAACTCAACCGATTTCCAAATTAATAAAAACAGGAAAAATAACTTCAATTTCGGCAGTCGGTGTTCTTGTTTTTGTTTCTTTGTTTTTATTGACACCGACTTCCGAAACTGAAGTTATTTTTCCTTTTATAGTGTTTTTATTTGGAAGTCGGTTGTATTTTTTTGTAAATATGTTGTTATTTTCGACTTTTTAGTTATGGTTCTTATTGTACAAGTTATATTGTAAAGTACTAGATACTAAATAATGCCAAAAGGTATGCCAGGCAGAATAGATTACCCGAATAACATGAAATCGAATATAACCGTTGAAATGAGAGTGTACCAGTTCTCGGGTGAGACACACACTAAGAGAACGCGTCCCCAGATGGCGGATAGGGGAATGCTCGACGCCACCTCGGGTATTAGGGAAATAAAATACCTCCCGCGGACCAACAGGTCGGAAACTCCGTTATCAAACCCCTGCGGGCTTCTCAAACATATTTGGAGCAAAGGTCGTGGATAGTGCTGGGTGTTTAGGCTGGAGCACTCCAAAGCGGCGGCGGAAGAGCTAACAATGAGCCAACGGCGGCACTGTATAACGGCACATCAACAACAAGGAATGGTAGTGGCATCATTCTCGACGATACACTAAAACAAAGAATCATTAAAGTAGAAAGAATAAACAACAGAATTATGTATGTGAAATTAGCTTTAGATAACCAACCAACTTTAAATGTAGTCTCAGTATACGACCCACAAGTAGGATGTGACAACAAAGAAAAGCATCTGTTCTGGGGAAACCTAGAAGATCTTTTACAAACTATACCGCTAGATGAGAGAAAATTAATAGCAGGTGATTTGAACGGACATGCGGGCCTTAAGGCACCAGGAAACTCAGTCATACATGGAAAATGGCACCTCTAACAGCCAAAGCCAGGAAATAATAAATTTTGCGACACAATTCGACCTTCCAATCAGCAACACCTATTTCCAAAAAAAGGTCGAAAACTTAATAACTTACAAAAGTGGTGGTTCGGCCTCACAAATACACTATTTTCTGTGTGATAGGTCCATTCTGCACAATTTCAAGGACTGTAAAGTTATACTAGGGGAACCGATAACTACCCAACACAGGTCCGCATAAAATGGTATAACATACACAAGTTATAAGGCACTTTATTAATCACCAAGGCCGACGCATACTTGAAAGACACGCTACAAGGCCCAAAAGATAGCAACACTCTCTGGAACGGTTTTCACAAGTTTTGCCTGAAAACCGCCAAAATAACCTTAGGTGTCACGACAGGAAAACTAAGAATTAATAAGGATTCTACTTTATGGAATGAGAATGTTAAATATCTGATAAGGGAAAAGAAAGCGTATTTCAAGAAACGGCACGAAACAAAAATGGACACCGATCGCCTGGAATACAACGTAATGAAGAAGAGTGCTAAGAAATGTGTTGCGGTAACAAGAGCATTGTCCAATGATCATTTTTACAAACAATTAGAGGACGCAAAAACGGACACGGAAATTTTTAAGTTTGCTAAACTTTGGAATAACCAAACAAAGGATATCAAACGGAACAAATACATTAATGATTAATTCGGCAAATTATTAACCACAAATAGAGAAATCAATAAGATGTGGCAGGAATACTACCAAACACTTCTAAACGAGGCGTTTCGACAGGAACCGCTTACAGCACTGCCATGCATTGAAGGGCCAGTTAACTTAATTTCACCCGAAGAAGTCAAAGCTATCCAGAAAATGAAGAATAGAAAAGCCACGGGACCAGACGAGTTTCCAGCAGAGTTTTGGAAAAACTGGGAAATACTGGTGTAGATTGGTTAACGATGCTTTTCAACGAAATTCTTATAACTACTAGGATACCAGATATGTGGAGAACCAGCAATCTGATACCTTTCTATAAGAACAAAGGGGATGTTGCGGACTGTGGCAATTAAAGAGGAATCAAGCTAACCTCTCACACCCTTAAGATCTGGGAAAGTATCCTCGTAAAAAGGCTAACAAAAATAACCAAGATAGTTTCGAACCAGTCCGGATTTACCAGCGGTGTAGGATCGCGTCCGTAGTTAACGGACGCGAACCACTCAGTGAAAATACTTATTGAAAAGTATAAGTCTCGCAAACAAGACCTCCACAAGCTCTTCATCGACCTCGAAAAGGCGTTCGACAGAGTTACGCGAGAGCTTATTTGATAAGACTGAGAGCACAACTAGTGCCTGAGCATTATATAGAGCTTCTAAAGGATCTGTACTACAATGTATCCACCAGAGTTGTCAGCACAACAGGAACAAGTGAAGCATTTGAGGTCAGAGTGGGTGTTCATCAGGGCTCAACTCTTAGCCTTCTTTTATTTAATCTGGTAATGGACTATATTACTTCAACCATACAAAAACCATCACCGTGGTTATAGGCCGATGATGTCGTTCTTATAGCCGAATCATTGACAGAAGTGCAATTAGATCTGACGGCATGGCAGAAGTCCTTGGAGAGGAGAGGGTTGAGAGTCAGTAGACAGAAGACCGACCATATATATTGCAACTTTTCTGGAGCTAATTTGGGTGTCATACCATGTCCAATCATCGATAACAGGCCCCTCGACAGAGTTGTCTTACATGTCAACGAAAGTCTAATTGTTCTCTTAAAATGGTTCGCAGCTAACAATCTTTTACTAAATGCGAAAAAAACAAAATGTCTAAAGTTCTCTTTACCAAATGTACCACAACGTGACCTAAATTTAAATCTTGACGGCACAAATCTTGAAGTTATAAAGGAAACTGTATTCTTAGGGATTACTATCGATTCAAAATTGCAGTGGGGCGCGAACATTAGAACTCTTTCGGGTAGGTTAAGTTCAGCTGCATAAGCATTAAGGAAAATAAGGCAGTTAACCGATGTAGCCTCAGCTAGGTTAGTATACTATGCTTATTGCCACAGTATTATGTCTTATGGCATTCTGCTGTGGGGATCAGCAGCAGAGGTTGACTCAATTTTCATCTTACAAAAGAGGGCAATCCGGGGTCCACGCGAGTCCCTCAGAGAAAAATTTAAAGAGATCGATATACTGACTCTACCTTCACTTTATATTTTGGAATGTATTTTGTATGTCCGCAAAAATCGAGGGCTTTTCAAAACTAGAAGCGACTTCCATAATTTAAATACACGCAGTAAGCATGCAAATTGTAATACCCAAATTCAGTTTAAAGAAAACTAGCAAGTCTTTTCTTATAAACAGTATACGCTTTTATAACAAGTTGCCAAAGTCAGTTATAGAATTGACCGATGGAAAGTTCAAAAACTACATCAAACGTGTCCTTATTAAAAAAGCATATTATAAAATCAAGGACTACGTTGAAGATAAAAATGTTGGCTTTAGCTCCTTCTGCGCATGCGGCTTCCCTGGTAACTCTGAAACGGCACAAATATGTGGATGTCTCTAACTATTCTCAATCTAATTTTTCTTTTTTTTTTCCTTCTTTTAATTAGACTTTTTACAATGATTTCAATAATCTTTATAGCCTTTTGCTAAGAATAGTTACAGCACTGATAACAACATTTGTGCCACATGTTAAATTTAGTTTTGTTATATTTATATGATTTTTTTATTTTTGTATATATTCTTTTACCAATTGTTTTGTGAATGTGTGAACCTTTTAGGCCTTACTACACTACTTAAAACACTACTACACTACGCACTACGTACTAGCACTACGTACTTTTATAAAATATGTTTTTCTTACTACTTATTGTCGGGCCTACGTTGTCCCCCCATATCTAAGCACTAATGCAGTAACATGGAAATATTGTAAAACAAACCAAATATTTTTAAAAGAGTAACCTTGGAGTTTCTTGCCGGTTCTTCTCCATAGGAAACGACCAACCCGAACCGTGCACCTTTTGTCGACGTTTTATAAGTGCCCATGTAGGCCTATGTGAAATAAAAAACATTTGATTTTGATTTTGAAAAGCCTGTATAGAGAGAGACATACACAATAGAATCCAAGCAGCCTGGCTGAAATGGTGATCGCTGTCTGGCATACTATACGACTCCCGTATGCCGATTAAAGTTAAAGGCAATGTATATAAAAGGGCACTAAGACCAGCCTTGCTGTATGGTTCTGAGTGCCGGCCGATGAGGAAGACGGATGAACAGAAAATTCACACCACTGACATGAAGATGCTAAAAATTTACAAAATAAGAAACGAGTATATTCGTGGTACTTTTAAAGTCACTAAAATACACGATAAACTTAGCGAAAACCGCTTGCGCTGGTACGGACATGACTATGCGAGAGGATGACTATACGACCAAAAGAGTCATGAACATAAATAACGGAAAATAACCTGGCTACGAACAATCAAGAATGACATGATCACAAGCAACACAACAGAAGAGACAACCCGCAATCGTACGGTGTGGCGCAGAAGTACTACGAGGGCTGACCTCAAATAAACTAGGATAGCAGTCAGGAGAAAGAGAAAGAGAGAAATGAGAGTATACCAGGGTGAATGGTACACATCTGCGTACGCCTTTAGAGCGTACCGGCGTGATGTTATGTAAAAAAAATAAACAGACATATGATTGCAGCAATCCCAAAAGCTCACCAAAAAGGGGCCCCATTCGGGAACATATTCTTTCAAACAAAAAACTAATCATCAAAGTCAGGGCGAAGTGATCGCATAACAAACATACAAAAAAAACGTACAGTCGAATTGAGAACCTCCTGCTCCTTTTTTGAAGTCGATTAAAAATACCTGTTTTTCAACAAATTCGCAAATACTGAATTTGGATATCTCAAGTAAGATTCATTCGAGACATGATGTCCGGTTTGATTATGTGAGTGGTAGTTCTAATTGGTTGTCAAATCTTGATTTTCATTGTTATTTCACTTTTGTTTTTCATTACGACGATCTTTATTCTCGTTTGAATAAAGTTGCTGTTGCTAGAGGTTTACGTCAAATAACTAAGAAAGGACTGGATCTGCTGTGAAAGGCACGATTGGCGATTCGTATTTTTAACCGACTTTCCAAAAAGGAGGCGGTTCTATGTTCGACTGAATGTTAGTTATTTTTTTAGGGTTCCGTAAGCAAAGGGTAAACACGGGCTCCTATTACTAAGACTCCGCGGTCCGTCTGTCTGTCTGTTTGTCTGTCTGTCTGTCTGTCACCAGGCTGTATCTCATGAACCGTGATAGCTGGATAGTTGAAATTTTTACAGAAAATGTATTTCTGTTGCCGCTATAACAACAAATACTAAAAACAGAATAAAATAAATATTTAAGTGGGGCTCCCATACAACAAACGTGATTTTTGTGCCATTTTTTGCGATAATGGTACGGAACCCTTAGTGCGCGAGTCCGACTCGCACTTGGCCGTTTTTTTTGTGTTTGTTCATCGATATTTCTGTCAATTGTGGAACGTGTTTGTTTTTTAGGGTTCCGTACCCAAAGGGTAAACACGGGATCCTATTACTAAGACTCCGCGGTCCGTCTGTCTGTCTGACTGTCTGTCTGTCTGTCACCAGGCTGTATCTCATGAACCGTGATAGCTAGATAGTTGAAATTTTCACAAAAAAAATATTTCTGTTGCCGCTATAACAACAAATACTAAAAACAGAATAAAATAAATATTTAAGTGGGTCTCCCATACAACAAACGTGATTTTTGTGCCATTTTTTGCGATAATGGTGTGTGTGCGCGAGTCCGACTCGCACTTGGCTGGTTTTTTTTATATAAATAATATGTCCCGAAATTGGTCCCATTTGATTTTTGTGAACAAAGAACTTCGGCGATATACAACAGAACTCTTCAATAAATAATGGCAAATCTCTCGGGTTTGCTGCAATCGCATGTCTGTTTATTGTTTAAACCATTTCATATCATAACATCACGCCAGTACGCTCTAAAGGGGTACGCAGATGTGTACAGTTAACCTTGGTCCACCCTTATTTCACTGGTTATGTTCAAGTTTCATGATATTCGGGTAATATTTTCTGGCGTTATAGGTACCTTACCAAATAACTTGCCTATTAGGTAGGTACAATTAAAAAGTAAAACATACTATTTAACCGACTTCGTTAAAAGGAGGAGGTTATCAATTCGACTGTATTTTTATTTTTTTATGTGTGTTACCTCAGAACTTTTTATTGGGTGAACCGAATTTGATGATTCTTTATTTATTGGAAAGCTGGTGCTTGCCATGTGGTCCCATTTAATTTATTTTTTATCAAGATCTGATGAAGAACTTCGGAGATATACATCAGAACTCTTCAATAAATGAGAGCAAATCACTCGGGATAGCTGCAATCGCAGGGTCCGTGGCTTACGCCCCCAGTGGTCGACGCACCCGTGGCCGACGCCCCCGATTCGATAAATTTATTTCTAAGCAGTTTTTGATCAAATGTACTGTCAGGCACAAAAATGTTGTAAAAAAATAATAAATGTATATTGATTGTAAGTATATGTTTAATATTAAATCATAATTATATTTATAACAAAGAAATGCTATTATATTGATTGTATCTTTTGATAAATGTGAGTCTTAGTTATTTTTCAATATTTATTTATGTATCTCAATAAGAAATCACCTATAATCAAGATAATCATTTAACTTAATTATAATAATCAGTCTTAAATGTAATAAAATAAGATAGTGATTTTAAATAGTCAATCTTAAAAATTAACTAACTTTTTACATAATGAAATGTTCTTTTTATCTTTGTAACAATAATAATTAAAAGTAATCTATACTATGTAACATGAAACATAAAACTATCTAACAATGAAACTATGAAACTATAAACAAATGAGAATAATTAAATTTTAACTAATTATAACATTTAGTTTCAATAGCAATAACAAAACAAAATAATCAGGCTTTAATCAAATAATAAACAATTTTTTTACATATCAAATGTTTTAAAAAAATTCTAAGGAAAAAAAAAGTGTAAAAACATAAACAAATATAAAAATTATAATTTCAAAAATTAAAACATCAAAATAGTATACTAGCAAAATCATCTCTTTTTACTAAGTAAGTTTAATAATTACTTTTTGCACTGATTGCCACATATGGGCGGATTTGTTCTAAAAACATGATTATGGTAATTTTTTTGTTTTCATACTGTTCAGTCAAATGGGCAATCATTTTATCATTATTTCTTGTGTTGTTCTTTCGTCTGCTCACAGGAATGTATATTAACAACATTCACTAACATTTTATATGAAGTCTTTTTGATTTTTTGGATGTTTGTACATAATATATAATGCTTTTAACGGAGTTAAAGGTGTGTAAGTATAAGGTTAAGTGACGATCTATTCTCTCTGCTATTAGATAGATAAATTTTGTTTAGCAAGGAAAAATACTTTATTATGGTGAAACACTTTTCTCATTTACTGTACTAAGTGAAAAAGCACAAAAAAATATTTATATTAAATTAATTGAATCGGGGGCGTTGGCCACGGGTGCGTCGACCACTGGGGGCATAAGCCACGGACCCCAATCGCATGCCTGTTTATTGTTTACACCATTTCATAACATAACATCACACTGGTACGCTCCAAAGAGGTACGAAGGTGTGAACAGTTCACCCTGGTCACCTGGTCTCATTCCACCGGTTTTTTTTATTTAAGTTTCATGTTATTGGGTTAATCTATTCTGACTTCACTTTGGGCATTATAGGTACCTAGCCTATAGAACTGGTTCATTATGTACTACAACTAAAAAGTGAAAACAAAAAACATTTTTACAAAATTTACAACCGACTTCCAAACAAAAACACTACAAAGTGAAAAATAACTGAATTACGGAAATCGGTGTACACAACGAAAAAAATTTACCTACGAAAGACACCGACTTCCAAAAAGAAAGTTTATTTTTCACTTTGTAGTTTTTTTATTCGGAAGTCAGTAATACTTTTTTTATAAAAAGTTTTTTTAAGGAGTCGCAGTCTGTCTATGATTTGACAAGTTTTTATCATTGATTTGTTGCCGAGATATATTGCGTCTTGGAAAGTGAATAAACCCACTTCCCAATGTACGATTGAGCTAGAATTTTTCACACACGTTTGTTTCTCGAGACAATGTAAGTTTAAATATAAAAGCATGTTTAAAGAACATATTATATTTTTATAAGAAAACTTGTCAGAGAATTGACCGGCCTTCTTGTCAATTTTATAGAAATTCCGTTGATTCCAATGTAATAACCAGGCCAGGCTAAGCTTGCTGCTACAGAATACATTATTCATATCAGTATTTTTTTTGTATACGACACAACAAGCAGCTTGAAGTTGGAAGTTAGTTCGTAAAAAGAAACACAAGTACCAAGGTGGCAGAAATTATGAGATCTCAAAGCTCAAAGCGTGCTCGTGTACGGTGTGCGCCCGTAATTGCTTCCTGTGGGGAAACTCGGCGTGTGAAGAACGACCTCTCTCCACCCTGTTGCTACCAGGCTGCCATAAATTCGAGGGAGATGTAATTAAGCCCGCTGTACTCAAACGTCATCGGGCTCAGAGCGTTTTCCTTTACGTTCCATTTTTTTGATTTGATTATGTCGTTAAATTCGGTCAAGTGGTATTAGAACTCGTGAATGTGTTTATTAGAGAGATTGTATGTGAATGTTGCCACTTTTGTAGCATTTTAATAGGTTTTTCGCTTTTTAAAGGTATTCGAAATAGAGGTCATTTAGACCATGGAAAAAAATACGACCGCTGTTTAGAATTATAGTCCCGGCATTTAAAAAAAATATTAGCAGTAAGTCGTAAGGCCCACTTACGCCTAAAACTTAACTCAGAGTTAGTTACTAACACGTGGTTAAATAACAAATATGTCAAACATAATTGCCCATGTTAGATACCAACTCGGATTTACCAAGGTAACCCAAGGTGGTGCAGGCGGGCCTTAAAATCATATCATATTTTCATATGATCTAATTTCAGATCCTGTTTGCTAGACACTATACTTTGTTTGTGACTGAGCAGTACCTACAGTACTGTAGGTAATGCAGAGTAACTTAGCAAGACTTCATATTCATAAAGCTAGGATTACACTTGTAAATTAGCGCTTAGCCCACGTTGTAGACGCGGCATTAGGCACACGCGAGCGAACACTGCTTTAATTTTAAATTTTAAATGTTCGCTTTAAAAACGGGGAGTGTTTTAAATGTCATCTGTGATGTCATCTGCTGCAGTTGGTCTTGTTTTTTTTTTAACCAACTTCAAAAACGGAGGAGGTTTCTCAATTCGACCGTATATTTATTTTTATTTATGTGTGTTCGCGGATAAGTTCGTCGTTTATGCACACTAGGATTTTGATGATTCTTTTTTTTTTGGAAAGGTGATATCCCAAGGGTGGTACCATGATATGGAACAAGATCTGATGATGCTATCCCAAAGAAATCGAGGGAACTCCTCAAATATTATAGGCACATATATAATGATTTTTGTATTTTTATCAACAATGCAATCATTTACACTCAGAAAGTGTCATTTGAAAGAAAGAAAGAAAGAAAAAGTGTTTATTTGTCACAAAACGACATACAATATAGGAACATACTTAAGCTAAACCCTTAAAATAGTATTAGTAGTACTTAAATTAAGTTAGTAAAAACGAGAAATAAACAAATAATAATAACATATACTACCCACATTTTGATTAAAAAGAAATAGGGTGAAAAATATGTAGGCAGATGCATGTCGTGATTGTGACAATAAGGCTTCCACTCAGCATTTGGTGAAATGGAACTGATGAAGAAGGCCACAGATGGCCAATGGCACTCCTTAATGCTAAGTATCTCACGGGTATAAGATATATCGAATAGCTAACCGACTATGATGAAGCAAATACTTATAAATAAATGGTACTGATAAAAATGGTAACATCGAACTGATCTGATGATGAAGCCGGTAAGCGGAGTACTGGAACTCCGAAATAAAATAATGGATCCTAGTCGTGTTTGGGCTTATTGGACTCGTCATAAGATGTACCTTGGCTATAAATGATTTCATGTTAATTGGAGGTACCTACCAAAACTACAAAGTGGAAAATAAAAAACATTTTAACAAAAAATCAAATCGAGTTCCAAAAGAAAGCACTAAAAAGGGAAAAATAACTTTCTTTTCCGAAGTCTGTGTCGAATAACGGAAAACAAAGAGTACAACAGACACCGGAAAAGAAAGTTAGTTTTCGTTTTGTGTAGTGTTTTGTTTTGAAAGTCGGTTTTATTAGAAGACTAGCTGACCGGACTGACGTTTTCCTGTCAAAATTGCAGAGTTCTTCCAAAAATCTGATAGATTTGAAGAACTTTCAATTTATGCCCGATTTTTTCCGAATTTCCGAGAATTTTTTCCCTAAAAATATTTATCTAAAAAGTTCTGCATTTTTTTAAGATAAAAGCAGTTTAAATAAAAACACTACAAAGTGAAAAGTTATTTTAATTTCGGAAGTCGGTGTTCCTGTTTTCATTTCTTCGTTTTTTGACACCGACTTCTGAAATCGAAGTTATTTTTCACTTTTTAGTGTTTTCATTTGGAAGTCGGTTGTATTTTTTGTAAAAGTTTTTTTGTTTTTCAATTGTTAGTTGTGGTACATAATGGCGAATATCATCAATGTAGTCGAACTCAATTAAATACGCATTATTAAGGATAACTCAAAAACAACTCGTCAGATCTTGATCAAATTTAAACGGGACCACATAAGAAGCACTAGCTTTCAAATAAAAAAAAAACATAAAATGGGTTCACCTAGTAAAAAGTTCTGAGGTAAGAAACATAAACAAAATACAGTCGAATTGAGAACCTCCTCCTTTTTCAAGTCAGTTAAAAAAGTAAACCAAATTATCGATATTAGGTATGTATATGAAGATAGATACAAACATACCTACACCCTCATTTCGCCAGTTTTATTCAAGCCCCTTGTAAAATAGATACCAATTTGAATAAAACTCATTAAGAACATCTTCTAGTATGCGTAACAGAAATTTCCGCTCTCAGCCTCAAAGTGCTGCGTGCAAGGCCCTTTGCATATCTTTCAAAGTTTCAGCGCAAGACGGACGAACGACAAGAACTGCGATAGACAGGCGCCATAATTAATATAACATGTTTCATCATCATCACGCCTGGTTAGGCAGTAGTGCAACTATAGTTCTTTTTTTTTGTTATTGACTAGCATTTGCCCGCGACTCCGTCTGCATAGCATTATTACTTCGAATAGCCTATAACGCAATAATATTGTAGGTGTGTGGGCCGCCTTACTTGAGAAATTATTTGTTCACCATACAAATTTAAGGATGATATCCGGGATAAAAACTCCCATCCTATGTCTTTCCCAGGGTCTCAAACTATCTCCGTACCAAATTTCATATAAATCGGTTCAGCGGTTTAAGAGAGAAAAGACAGACAGTTACTTTCACATTTACAATATTAAATATGGATGGACTCGCGTTTGACCACTATCTCACGACATGATGCGATGATTGGGTCGACAGAGAAGCACGCTTGCCATAACATAAGCCTTCCCCCAAGTATTGCGACATCGACCGGCCCTATCCGTCTCGCATCCAGCGAGAATAATTTATATAGACTAGGATGATGATGTTGATGATGATGGGGATCCCCTTTTCCGCACTTGACTCTCATTCGGTCCGTTCTGCGTGGGGTTTCTGGCTAACAAAGCTAGCCTAGCTACGCCCAAAAGCACAAAGGTTTCCTGGGAGATTCACAGGTTTCGCAGAGCGACCTCACTGTTCCGAGAATTTCTTCACGTTGAGAAGTCACGGCCTCGCTTTCCAGGATGATGTGGGCGGCTGTTTCCTCGGCGTCAAGGCAGCCCCTGCAAAGCGGGCTGTCTATGGCGCCTAATATAAAGACTAAAAAATATTAAGACAGTCGAAGGTACTACAAAGGTTTGTGTAGCAAATCCACATAGATAAACTTGTGTTAAGTCGTTTGACGTGTTTACTTCAGCTCTGATTCAGAACTGAGACTTTACAACGTTTGCAGTTCGTTTCTCGAACTTCAGTCTATCAGCAATGCTTTATGACTTCTAAATGACAGTTCGAAAAGCTGTCAATATTCTTAATCGGATTTAGTTGGATGGACGTATATGTGGGCAAACAAACAGACATTAACGTAAACTCGAAATTAAACTTATAAAATTTAAAATATTTTTTTAAATTTTATGATGAATGCCTTACATTGTGGGCGTAATATGAGGAAATAGGCTTAGGCTAGGAGACAGCGGTTCCGGACCGCCCCCCCATAAAGTATTAAATAAACAAAATTGACACTTGATCGTGACTTCTGTTATCTTAAGATGCCCTTCGGAGTACATATAAACTTGACCGCCTAACTGGCCGTCGCTGCGCGTATAATACTAGTAGTGCCTTAAAAGGTTCCTGACAGTTTTAGATCCCAGAAAATAGAATAGAAAAAAATAATAATAGTAATTTTAGTCTTGAACACTTCTCAGGTAGTTAAACTTTACTATACGCGATTAAAATGCTAAACACTTTTTCTTCTTCCAAACCGTCATTTCAAGCTATAACTACTGACTGGTATCTAAAACAAAAATTAACTTAAAACTTAACAGTATTTCTTCTGAAATTATTGGGATTCGAGTAGATTGATTGACTGCTATAAAATACATTACTGGTTTCCAGTGTCCTTCAAATAGAATACTTATGCATTCATTTGTATTTATATTCGTAAGTGTCATACAACTTGATTGTTATGTCACCATCCAAAAATCCCTAACCTATCAAGTATAGGCATGCTTGCATAACTCAACGAAATATAGAAATCATTGTAATTCTTTTTCTTTTTCAAGTTTTATTTTGCAAGTCTTGTCTCTGATTGATATTTAAACATAGCTAGACAAAATGTGAATGGTGAAAAAAACAATACGCATTTTCATGAACAATACCTGCCTAAAAATGCTTGTAAAAAACCAGACACACAAGAGTTTAATCTGGTTAACCACAGGTAATGTGCGGTTTAATCTGCCTGTCTCTTAAACTAAAATAATAACGACGAACAAACGTAAGCAATATTTTTATTATTACGTTCGTTTCGGAACGTCGTGGTTCATAAAATGGACAATATGTCTTTTTTCATGGTCTACTGGGCCTTTTGGTTGTAACTGTTTTATTAAATTTGACCGCCTTTAAGAATTGCTGTTTTCTCATGAGACGTGGCCTAAATATTTTTTTTCCACTTCCTTGTCTATTTTGTAACGTAATGTGTTACATAAACTAAGAAATTCCTTTCGAAATATGAACATTTAGACACAAGATTATGAAAATAACAAAATTACATAATGACAGTTACGAAATGACTTTTGTATGGAGTTTTGATATCATTATGTAACTGGCAGAATGATACTGAAATTCTCAAAAAGCGCGCGTTGATTGTGTGTATATAGTCTGTGGTTTTTAGTCTGAACGTTTCTAATAAATTGTTGTTGGTACTAATTTGCATTTAATTAAGTAAGCCCATCAGATAGTGGAAAGAGATTTTCTTTTTATTTTTTTATTTACAAAACTTTATGCATAACTACAAAGGCGGACTTAATGCCTTAGGCATTTTCTACCAGTCGACCTTAGGGTGGTGCAGAGATAAAATATGGCAGGTGCAACTTAATGGAAAAACAAGTAGAGAAAAGAAATATAAATAAAACAATTTAATATATATATATATTATATACAAATATATACTTAGATACATACATACACATAAATAATGCTATTGAGAAAACGAATCCAACAAATTAGCTATGTGATGATTCTGCAAACTTCTTGCGAATGTGCTCGCGTGCCTTCAATTTGAAAGTCAACCGACTGGTTGCCATCCTGATGTTCTGAGGGAGCGCATTCCAAATCATTTGTGTCTCGAATAAAAAGGCTTTATTTTAACACTCGCATGTAGCTTTGATGATAGATTGGCTACATCGCCCGTGTTAAATTCTCGACTTTTTATGCTCGTCACGAAATGTACTATTATGGGATGATGCCTTCTCGCATTAGGTTTTCGCTTATGTTGTTCTCAAATTTCATTCATGTTGTTGCGAGGTAGAGGAGGAGGAGGTTAAAGAGACGATGGGAGGAATTTGTGCATGATGATTTTTGGCTAAAAAGGAGGTTACAATTTTATTGAGTGACTAAGGAGCAAAATGCTACTTGGCTGTGACATAATATATAACTATATTACTTTTCTGAGACATCTAAGTAAATCATTTTGCATATTAATGTTTAAATTCAAGTTCATTCAGTTCATCAAACTTAACAGACAGATTTGTTGCTGGGGAGTCTGTGCCGCCACTTCTTATACCCAGCTAAAATAATATACGTTCAAAATGTGCTGATTCTCAGCATAATTTGAATAAATTAGGGTTTTGGATTTTGTACCCTATAATAACATCTTACCCACAATGCGTGACAAGAGGCACTAGACAAGTGTCATTCTCTCAACTAAAGCGTTAAGATAGCAATTATACCAATTATGGGTCATCATCTTCCTGCCCTTAATCCGTGTTACTTGGGGTCGGCGCAACACGTTTTCCTCTTCCATACCGTCATTAATTATTGGTAAAATCTCAAAAATATCCAGAGCCTCGAGTTGCCTTGTTTTTTGCTTAAATAATCAACTTTCAACGTAGCAATGCTGCCAGTCCGCTGTGCACGTTTCCTGATAGCGATACGGAGGTGAGCTAAGACGCCTAACTGTATCCTGTTTTTGTAATGCATGTAGTAATACTTTCTATAGTTCAATACTATTAGTTAAGTATGTGCATATACTGATACATTCAATCATAACATTATGACAGAGACTAGGCTCTCATTAATTCATTACAACACACGTACGTTGAAGGAGAAACGCCTTGAAGGTTGGTAATCTAAACACAATGGACGCAATTCTCTATAGAGTGGTGTGGGCAGGTCATCGTCAACAAAATGGTCGTTTAAGCCTCTTGAGACCTGTAAATTTTGCCAAACAAACAGGTTTGAGGGACACTTGAGTGTTGTACCATTGTATTTGTGAGGATAGTTAGATTGCCAATAAGATATAAGTATGATTGGATTTGATGTGTGTCTTTTGCTATCGACAATTAACTCAGATTAAAGGGACTATTCAGATTTTATCCGACCAGAATGTAGCTACTGACAGTTCTGCCCCCCCCTAGCCAAGTTACAAACGTTTCGTATCAAATCTCTTTCTACAATCGTTAAAGCCTTCTGTTTGGTTTGACCACGTGACTTAACGTTCAGATGTGTAATGCCCATATATTGATTTTTCTTCTACTAGCGTTATCTATAATCTACAATCGATTTTCAATTTGGCTACAGGTGCTGTAGTCCGCCACGCTCAAATCCCGAAAGGTGCTGGTGGCCGGGCATGAAGGGTAGACAAGAAAGTGGGCCATATCCTACGAAAGGGGTCCACAGTGGCACTGTATTTTGAATAGATCTGTCTATAATATACTACCTTTTAATATAGTATTTGAAGTATGTTTAACTTGTTCTCGCAATTATATATTTTTAATATGTACAACTGACTATTCCTAATCTTATGACTAATAACAAAACAAACTTACATACAAAAGGGAGAGGGAAAAGGACTCATAGCGCATCAAAAAATTCTTCCACATCGATGTCAATGGGAAACGTGCCCAGAACGCTGGCAGCATTGCCACGTTGAATGGCAATGCTGATTCTCTGGCTGAAGAAAAGGCCAGCCCTCTGGTCACGCGAACAGTCGACTAACCGTTTACTTATGTCTCGAAAAACTCGATGAGCACTCGGACCCCATGGACCTAATGTCTCAACCCCAAACGGCTCAAACATATAACTGCCAATAAGGTTGTTATATTTGCGCCGTTTGAGGTTTTCTGCACCAGCAGCAGCTGCCCCAGCACAGCCCGCCGTGCTAAGAAGATGGGATGGCGCAAGGGTATCGACACATGTTGCATCCCACACCAAAGGCCTACCCAACTTCCAAGGCATTATGGTCATGCCATCCGGTCTCTTCCCATCGTCGCTTGCCAAGCCATTGGGTTCTAAAACAGCTGGCACCCCGGCGGTGACAAGAGCTCGACGTATGATGTCATTAATGCTGGCGTGCCGTGCTATCCGACCAGCGCTCCTACTGCAGGATAGGCCATGGTGTCCGAGGCGGTCGACTGCTTCACCACATTGACAGCGATGTGGAGCTCCGCTGGGAGTACCTAGTCGCAGACATGTAGCGATCCGGAAGGTAGTGTCACTCAACATTGTGCCTATGTTGGATGACGGTAAAGCCTGTAGCCAAAGGCCCGACTCCCACTCACCCACAGCCAGTAGGCGAGCACGCTCAGCAGTATTGGTGGACGTATTTATGAGTTTATTCCGTACCAATCTGCAGAGCGGCTCATCCCACTGTCTTTGGGAAGATGGGTTTTCGGGCAACGCCGTATTCGGGCAAGCCACTTTCCAGGCGCACACTGCGTCGGTCGAGCACGGCACTTCACAGTTAACCAGCGACAGGGATAAAATTTTAGTGGTTAACGTTTCAGTGCTGTGGACCGAAGACAGGAACGCCGGTAGGCTTATACTAGAAATTTTGCGGATGCCGAGCCCGCCGAAACGAATGGGTAGCGTGGCTTGCGTCCAGGCTCGGTCATCCAAGGCCACATTTAAGATAGATGTCAGAGTGCGTTGAATAATTTCGTCAATTTTTTCCAGGAGAAGTGGCTGCTTCCATAAAGTGGAAGAGCGGAGAAAATACATAAAATTTGGTCGAAAACAGCAATACCTAATGAGAGTAAAAGCCGAATGAAGGTTAATTTGGGAGAGTCTATCCGAAATATCATTAAAATGGTTAATTTTGCCATCGATGAATGAAGAAAAACTGTCTTCCAAAATTGGGGAACCTAGGAGGTGCAGTGAACTTTTATCTAAAATTTTGATCTCTGGGGCTATTGCATAAAATTTCTGTAGGGTCGGTTGTCTGTCGGTACTGTCACAAAGAAAAATTTCACATTTGGAGTGGTTGAGTTCTAGGCCGATGGATTGGAACTGCTCTTTCAGGAATTGAAAATCTTCTAAAACGGTGTCTACGTCACCTCCTAGTGTTCCATCATCCAAATACCATACGTTAAATTTAGAATTTAGTTTTTGAATGATCGGATGAATAGCCAGACTGAAAATGACTGGCCCGAGAGGGTCACCTTGTTGGCAACCAACTGAAGATTCCAAAACATTGTCTTTGTATAATAATTTTGATGGGTACCTATAGCATTGCCACAAAAAGCCGAAAATTTCTGGAAGCTCTTTTTTTGCTTCAGCCAAAAAAGTGTCTATAATATTCCATTTGGCCAGTTTATTGTGTCGAAATGAAAAAAAAAATACTTCCTTTTTGCAGTGAATTTAAAGTCGTATGCTGTAGCTAGAAGCTGCTAAGCATCCTGAGTTTTGATTCCCAGAATGGGAAAAGCGTTATTGGGTTTCCTACCCAGAATTTCTCAATAGCAACTTCGAATTTGGGTACCAAGAGAACATAACTGGCGAAATGTGTTTGAACTATACAGTCTACACCTCTGCCAAACTCTTCTGGGAATACAAACTTAATTTACGTAGATACGATCGAAGTTTAATAAATCAATTTCGCTTGAAGGCTTAGTTTTATCAACATATTACCTCTCACAAGCCATAAATGTGTTAATCAATCAAGTAGCAACTGAAAGGCAGTGTCTAGACAAGATTATCAAGATCCTGGGTGTACTTAATCCTGCGTAAAACTGTAATGTGTCTTAGTCAAGGAGCTGATGTGTTCTGACAGTGTAGATCGGGCCTATAGATTGATTCTAGGGGACAAAACTACTTGCGTGTATAGGCTATCGTTATTTCAATCGAATAGGAGCTCGTTAATTAATAATAACAGCCGCACGGGTCGATCTTCAAGGTTAATTAAATAGAATCAATCATTATGTTATTTTACTTTATATGATATGCCCCTCAAGTTAAAGGGGAAAATTTACAAGTCCGTGATTAGACCTGTCGTACTGTAATGATCAGAATGTTGGGCTATGAAAAAGATGGGTGAAAAGAGGTTGCATGTAGCGTTGAGATGGATGTGCGGAGTGACGAGTATGGATAAAGTGAGAAATGAGTATTTTAGAGGAAGTTTGAAAATGGCGCCAGTGACAGAAAAGTTGAAAGGAAACCGTTTGTCCTGGTATGGTCATGTGATGAGGAGGGATGAAAAGCATGTTATTAAAAAAAATATGTGTTTGGAACGTTCTCGAACGATGACGTTGGTGGAGGCGGCACCAGCGACGGCGTCGGCAGAGAGACGGCGGGACGCGGGCGACGGGGTTCCTGTGCCGGCCATCTCCATATAATTCAGAACCGCGGAAGGGAGCACCCACACTTGACCATCTTCCGCGAGCATTGTGCGCGTCGATTCAGCATTTTTTATTGTAAAGTCTTCACTCTTCAGCTAAGCAATAAATCATTGAAATCAAGTAATCAGCTTCGTCATTTAATACAGTCCTCATAAACTCCTAAACAGTGAATATCAATGTGGATAGATGGAAAGGGAGGGGATGGCCAAAGAAAAGATGTATGGACTGTGTGAGGAATGATATGAAAGAAAAGGGAATCTGTGATAGCGTGACGGGAGACAGGACGGTATGGAAGAAGAAAACGTGTTGCGCCGACCCTAGTAACATGGGACAAGGACAGGAAGATGATGATGAAAAGTGCCGTTTAATAGCCTGATTTTGACATTAAGCAAACGCTTGCCGCTGTGGAATCATGGTTGGGTGACCATCGATAACACAAATGGGCTTTTCCAGTCTTCAGAAGGCACGTTAAGCTATTTTGGTCCCGGCTCTCATTTGCACGTACCGTATGGTGTCGGACGGACGGACGGACGGACGGACGGTCGGACGGACGGATTAAGTAGACAAAAGTTTTTTGTTAATAGTTAGTTTTTTTTAGTTTGCCGTTTTATAGTAAATATAAAAGTATTTTTTTAAATATCTGATAGCATTATTTAATCAGAAATCTCTAGTTAAACTGTAGTACTTATTGATATTTTGAGAAAATAATATCTGTTAAGGTTTGAAGAGCTATGGAAAACATTTCTTTTAAAGTTAAGTCAATAGACTTGGATGTCCTGTCCACATTACCTAGACTAATTTACTTATTGATTTATGTAAACTTCATGCACAAAGGTACAATGGTGGACTAAATGCCTTAGGCATTCTCTATCAGTCAGCCAAGGGTGGTGAAGAGAAAACATGGCAGGTGCATTGTTTAAATCATGGCAACAACAAATTCAACAAAAAAGAATAATTAAAAAATTGCTTAAAATACACATAACCAACTAATAAATACTACTAAATAAATGCCACCTGAAAATTATAGCGTAATAACCAACGTGAGAGCAGTGGTGGCCCAGTGGTATCGGCCGCGACTTACAAGTTGTAGGTCATGGGTTCGAGCCCAGGTAGGCGCTTTACTTTGTGTAAATTATTTCATCACTACTGCTCTCAAAACGATGAAGGAAAACATCGTGAGAAAACCGGCATGTCCTAGAACCAAAAATTCGAAGACATGTGACATCCACTAACCCGCACTGGG
Organism: Anorthoa munda; assembly: GCA_945859665.1. Taxonomy (NCBI): domain Eukaryota; kingdom Metazoa; phylum Arthropoda; class Insecta; order Lepidoptera; family Noctuidae; genus Anorthoa; species Anorthoa munda. The sequence goes on along the minus strand of OX243894.1, from coordinate 20,056,522 downwards.
CCTGCGTGGTGGATTACGGCCCATTCCCTCTCTATGAGAGGAGGCCTGTGTCCTAGCAGTGGGAATATTAATAGGCTGATGATGTGATGTGAGGTTGTAAGAGATATGGAAGACCATTTCTTTTAAAGTTAAGTCAATAGACTTCGGTGTCCTGTCTACATTACCTAGACTAATTAATTGCCACCTAAAAATTATTAACCAACATATTAACCAACTTTGAATAGTTAGAAAAGTTAACTTTCGGATAGAGTAAGCACTCCATTCAATTAATTCTCGTAAACCCGTTAGATATGCTTTGCATACGTAAAAGATTGAATTAATTCAAGTCATGCATGTTCTTTGGGTACGCCTACACGGGTTTAGGTACATATACATATTGCGATAGCTATATGAATTGATTAGCTCGTTAATTAAAGAAAATACGTGAGACATACACTGAAAAGTCTGTTTTTAAAGCTTACATTAAATTTGATGAATAAAAAAGTGTATAATGTTAGTTGTGCTGTCTGTCTGTCTGTTGTGTATGTGTGTTTATATAGTTTCATCATAATTGGTTCAGTAGCCTTTCCTTGAAAGAGTAATAAATATTCATCTATCCATCTTCACATTTTTTTTTCGATAATAATAGTAGAAGGATCATTAGGCTCTTCTAAATAACACTTTTAAACCAGAAAAACCTTTTCGCAAAAAAATACTACCGACTTCCAAATAAGAAAACTACAAAGTGAAAATTAACTATTTGGAAGTCGATAGTATTTTTTTGCAAAAAGGTTTTTTATTTTTCACTTTTTAGTTGTAGCTACCTAGGTACCTATAATGCCAGAATAGGTTAGCCGAATATCCTGAAACTTAACATAACCGGTGAAATGAGAGTGTACCAAGGTGAACTGTACACATCTGCGTACCCCTTTAGAGCATACTGGCGTGATGTTATGTTATGAAATGGTATAAACAATAAACAGACATGCGATTGCAGCAATCCCAAGAGATTTGCCGTTATTTATTGAAGAGTTCTGTTCTATATCTCCGAAATTCTTCATCAGATCTCACCAAATTAAAATGGGACCAATTTTGGAACATACTCTTACAAACAAAAAAGAATTTTCAAAATCGGTCCACAATTGACGGAGATATCGGTGAACATAAATAAAAAAAAAATATACATAATGTCGAACATAGAACCTCCTCCTTTTTGGTAAGTCGGTTCAAAAGTAAACCCTCAGAACAATGCGGACATCCCTTAGAAGTTTAAATTTAGTCTTGTTATATATTTTTATTTATTTTTTCCTTTGTATAGATTCTTTTACTGATTGTTTTGTGAATGTGTGAACATTGTAGGCCTTCTAGATTTCTAGACGCTTGTTAACATTTGTTAACTCTCTCGTTTATACAATTTTTTTTTAGTTTCTTACGACTTATTGTCGGGCCTACGTTGTCCCCCCATATCTAAGCACTAATACTGTAACGTGGAAATATTGTAAAAACAAACCATTTTTTTTAAAAGAGTAACCGTGGAGTTTCTTGCCGGTTCTTCTCCACAGGAAACGACTAACCCGAACCGTGCACCTTTTGTCGACGTTTTATAAGTGCCCATGTAGGCCTATGTGAAATAAAAAACATTTGATTTTGATTTTGATTTTGAACCCAAGGCAGCAAGGTGGTCGAGTTCTAATCAAGCTTACATCACTACTGACATAGACTATTGCAAAGAGAATATTAAATGTGTGCCACTATGAAGTCAACTATGTAGGTTTAGTATCAACGTGATGGAAAACGTTGGAGTGGGTGGAATATGTGGAAGTACTCTTGCTGCGTAAACGTGGCGTGTACTTCAATGTATTAAATAGTCTTTCTTCTAATTTATCCACTTAGTTTTTTATGAAACTTGACATACGGGGTTTTCTATTTTTTAACCGACTTCAAAAAAAGGAGGAGGTTCTCAATTCGTCGGAATCTTTTGTTTTTTTTTATGTATGTTCCCCGATTACTCAAAGACGCCTGGACCGATTTGGAAAATTCTTCTTTTGTTTGAAAGGGTATACTTCCCAATTGGTCCCATAGTCATCAGGTCAGGATATGATGATGTGATCTTGGAGAAATCGAGGGAACTCCTCAAATATTATAGGCATACATATAGTGATTTTACTATTTTTATCAACAATGCAATCATTTGCACTCAGAAAGTATTATTTGGTGAAGTGGAACTGGTGAAGAAGACCACAGATGGCCAATAGAACTCCTTAATGCTAAGTATGTCATGGGGTATAAGATATCTCGAATAGTTTAACGACTATGATGTAGCAAATACTTATAAATAAATAGTACTGATGAAAATGGTACCATCGAACTGATCTGATGATGAAGCCGGCAGGTAGGCACTATAACTCCGAAATAAAATAATGTATCCTAGTCGTGTTTGGGCTTATTGGAATCGTCATGAGATGTAGTTTGGCTATATATAAATTTTATGGCATTTGGAGGTACCTATCAAAACTAAAAATAGATAAATAAAAACAATGTACTATGTTCGCTTTGCAGTGTTTTTTTTGGAAGTCGGTTTGATTTTTTGTTAAAAAGTTTTTTTTTTAACTTTAATTTGCGCTTGACCATTATCTCACCTGATGGTAAGTGATGATGTGGTCGAAGGTTTGGCACGCTTGCCTAGAAGTAACCTATTCACTCTTGACTTAAAGACCCCGAGATTGTAGCTATTGGGAAACACAGACTCCGGCAGGGAATTACGGTTGGAATTCATTTATTTCTAAAGATTACAAATCACTGTACAGAAATAAATATTAAACATTACTTGAATTATAAGTTTTTGTTGTCCAGGAGTAGCAAGAGCTTTATAGTGTTAACATTACGAATATATGAAGGTAAGTGTTAAAAGTTTTGTAATGTCTACCGCCGTGCGGCGCGTTGATGCGGTCGACGTGCGGTGACTCCACTCCTTAAGGTTAGACTATGCCCTGGATTAGGGCATAGAACTTTGGTTGTATGTTCCTTTGCGATAACCGAACACTTTTTTTTTGCGGACAAGCCACCGGCAGAAGCTAGTAAAAAATGCGATAGTAACTCTGTCTGTCTGTTTGCTACTTTTTCACGTATCAACGGCTGAACGTATTTGGATAAAACTTTGTACACAGGTAAACCATTACCTGGATGCAGAATACTTTCTTTATACCCTTGGGATAATACAATACTTTTCATACAGACGTTGCGTGAGCAGAAGATAGTCAGAATCAAGAAAAACAAAACACGATAACAGTTCAACAATGAATGCTTTTAACGTCTATTTTAAGACGTTTTACATAAATAAACGTGGGTCGACAGATCTATAAACAATCTATCAAATTAAATACGCCTGAGTTTTCCGAAATAAAATGGAGAAATTTCATAAAACGGTCTAATGGGTTTCTTGAAGAATTTATGATGGAAATCCATTTTGTAACAGTACGGTTGATTCAATCAATTCAATAAAAATGGCGTGTAAACGGTAAAGGTTTGATTTACACGCAATTTTAATCGGTTTTGACGCAAAAAATGTTCTTAGAATACTTTTATAAGGTTATTATTTGTTACTTGCTTTTGCCCGCTACTTCGTCTGCATGTTATTAGTACTTTAAATAGTCTATTTATTTCGCGAAATAATATTGTAGGCCAATGGGCCGCCTTAATTGAGAAATTATGGGTTCACCATAAAAATTTCGACCACTCTCTCCCTCCTCCCTTTCTACCACCTTAAAAATGATTTCCGGGATAAAAACTATCCTACATCCTTTCCAGGGTCTCAAACTATCTCGATACCAAAGGTCATCTAAATCAGTTCAGCGGTTTAAGCGTGAAAAGGTAACAGATAGACAGACAGAGTTACTTTCGCATTTATAATACTAGTTTAAAATATTGTATGGATTGTCTTATGAATATGTGTTTGCCGAAGCTGTGTTTTAAAAGCTGTGAATATTGAGATTTATTATAATGGACAATCTAGATGATTTATCTCTGTGGTGTAGAAAGTACTTTTTAAGCGGTGGACTTAGTTTATTTCTTGAGAGTGATATTTCGATTTAAAAAAAGCCGGCCAAGTGCGAGTCGGACTTGCGCACGAAGGGTTCCGTACCATTATCGCAAAAATGGCACAGAAATCACGTTTGTTGTGTGGCAGCCCTACTTAAATATTTATTTTATTCTGTTTTTTGGCAACAGAAATACATCATATGTGAAATGTGAAATGACAAAAATTTCAACTGTCTAGCTATCTCGGTTCATGAGATACAGCCTGGTGACAGACACACAGACAGACAGACAGACGGACCGCGGAGTCTCAGTAATAGGGTCCCTTTTACCCTTTGGGTACGGAACCCTAAAAAAGTAATGTTGAAAAATGCATTCTGTAGTTTCTGCCTACCCCCATAGGGAAAGCCGTGAGTATATGTATGTATGTTGGATGGATTGTGTGCAAGATGATGTATGGATTGTGTGCAAGATGATGTATTTATGTTTAGAAAAGCGGTGACTTCTAATATGACTTATAAGAAAATATGGATGAAGAAAGCATCTTTGGCTGACCACAAATAAATGAAGATAAATACAAGAAAATGATAATATTTATTTATTTCAACCATAACACATACATCTTTACAGGATTGCACCCAATACGATACATGCGCTTATACTAAGTTACTTCACATCCTACAGTAAACCTAATCAATTTCATAACATTAGATATCTAAATATTTTTTTTTTTTTTTAATTTTATTATATATTATTTTTTATTATATATATTTTTTTTTTTCTATTCTCTGAATTTTAATTTCGTGGACCAAACTGACAGCTGTCAATGACCTTATTTTTTTTAAATGTTGCAAGCGCGGAGCATAGTGTTGTAGGTAAGGCTCAATCATAAGTGATTCATAGAATCGATGTGACATGACTCCTCAATTTATTTTTAATCTCTAATTGGTGTATTTATTTATTTATATATACTTTATTGTACACCATGATAAAATAATACAAAAAAAAAACATAAAAATTAAAACAAAAATACAACAGGCGGCCTTATCGCGCTCCGCGATCTCTTCCAGGCAACCTTGAATGGATAGAGATAGCCTGGATACGACATGGGGTTGCACTTGGTGTAAATTTGAAATCATAAGAGTTAATACAATTAGGTAATAAAAACAAACTACTAAAATAGATACATAAATACATACATACAAAATAATCTAAATATACAAACAAGAAAACAATACAGCTTAAACAAGCACAAGATCACAGAGACAGGTAATGTTCCTTTATAGGTTTTTTAAAGACAGGCAACGACTGAGCACGTTTAATTGAGTCAGGCAATGCATTCCACAAACGAGCAGCCTGGACAGTAAATGATTTATCTAAGAATGTAGTGGAATGCATAGGCATTTTAAGTCGCAAGTTTTCTAATGACCTAAGAGATTTCGTGTGGGAATCGCAGATAAACTGAAAACGATCCTTGAGGTAAAGAGGGGTGGAAGGAGTAAAAAGCACATTGTACAAAAGAGAAAGAATATGAGCATTCCGGCGAAGGCGAATTGGCAACAACTTGAGCTTTACACGGAATTCGGAAACATGGTCATATTTGCGCAAACCAAATATGAACCTTACACAAACATTTTGAAGTCGCTCAAGTTTATCGAGTTGTTCTTGAGTAAGGTCAAGATAGCAGGCATCAGCATAATCAAGGATGGGAAGAAGAAGAGATTGTGCAAGCGCAATCTTGGTGGCAGTCGGAAGAAAATTCCGCAGCCTCCTCAAAGTTGCAGCAGATGCAAACAACTTGCGGCTAACTTCCTGCAGTTGGGCAGTCCATGAAAAGTTTTTGTCGATGAAAATCCCCAAGTTTTTAACTTTCTCACTGAATGGAATAACTGAACTGTCAAAAAGAACTTGGGGAAGAGTCGTCCAGTCGATCTTTGAAACCATTCTAGAACTGCCCACTACAATAACCTGCGTCTTAATAGGGTTGACCATAAGCCCATACCTCCTGCTCCAATCACAAATGCGAGCCAGATCAAGGTTTATGGTTACGATAGCCTCGGACAGCTTGCCGAGGGATGCCCGCGAGTATAACTGTAGATCGTCTGCATAAAGATGGTAGGAAGAAATAAGTTCATTGGAGATTGAGGTGTAAATAAATGTTTTATGAATATAAACGTATATATATTTAAATATAACAGTATTCATACACATAGTACATGAACTTTTATTGTGTTAAATATGATATCAACAATAAAATAAATGCGATCGATAAAATGAAGTCTGACATAAATGACTAGAAACTAAATAAGGGCCGCTAGTTTCTAAACAAATTGAATTTTTTTGCCGTGAAGTAGTTTCATTTTCGATCTACTTAGATTTTCGATTAACTTTCGATCACTCAGGATAGTTAGGGTACGACACTATTTTTATGGAACGATAAAGTGACAACCCCCCAAATGTCAGTTTAGTCCACGAAACTAAAAATCACATTATAAGTACGTGTCAAGGAGGTACCACTCCGTATCACAAATAAATAAATACTGTCTCATGTTTTCATTAAAAGTACCTACATACATAAGTAAGAACTATTTTTTGCCTGTTGCTATACCTCAAATCAATAAAAAATAAATGCTCGGTAAGGTTATTGAACGTAATGACAATCGAACCCTCCGTACTAGACACCATTAGACAAATAAGTCGATAAACAAACATATTTACATACTGTTGGGATTGAAGTTTACCTTGAGCGACCTTTTGGAAAAATTTGACCTGAAGCAAAGGACAAGCAAGGGTGAATGGTTTAGTCTTGTAAGAATATCTTTATTGGATTATTCAATTAATAGTTTCTATAGACGTTTATAAATGACTTATATGGACCTTATTTGAAATGTCATTCATAAAGGTCTTTCTTTCTTTTTCGTGTGAGGATGTAGCCACCTCTGGTGTCAGGGTTAATTAAGCCGCCTCCGGGAACTCCACACAGGCCTCTGACTTGGCTATTTTAGATTTACATTAACTATATAAGTCCAGGTTTCCTCATAATGTTTGCCTTCACCGTAACCTGTGATGTCCAAGATAAACTTAGAAAGTTCATATGAATTTGAAAAAGTAACATTGGTACATGCCCGGATTTGAACACACGACTTCAAGCACGAGAGGTGAGGTCTTAGCCACTGGGCCACCACGACATATATTCATAAAGGTCAGGTGCGCCAATCCAGAACTTTTCGGCACCATCGGCCATCCATCTGCAAGCAATGTGCTCTACCCACTTCATTTTCACAATTCTTCGGGCTATGACGGTTGCCTTGGTCCTTCTGTGGCTATTTATTTATTTATTTATATATACTATATTGTACACCAAGATAAAAAACAATAACACATATGGAAACCTTAAAATTAAAACAAACATACAACAGGCGGCCTTATCGCGTTCTGCGATCTCTTCCAGGCAACCCAGAATGGAGAGAGATAGCCTGGACACGACATGGGGTTGCACTTGGTGCAAGTTTGAATAAAACAATAAGTAACAAACTTAGTAACCACTAAATACAAAATACTAAAATAGATACATAAATACATACATACATATAAATATACAGCCAAGAAAACAATACAGCTCCAACAAGAAGAAGATATATTCATTTCTGATTCGATTCGAATATTTTTACTAGCTGTCCCACGCGGCTTCGCCCCCGTCAACTGGCTACTTACCTACCCTACTTACATGATCGTTGCGTAACTTAAACCGTTTACGCAGCGCACGCAACGGAAGCTCTCAAAAAGGAAAAAAAAAAGATTTTGCTACATTTTTCATTTATGCTCCGCTCCCATTAGTCGTAGCGTGATGTTATATAGCCTATAACCTTCCTCGATAAATGGGCTATCCAACACAAAAATTCAAGTAGTTCCTGAGATTAGCTCGTTCAAACAAACATACAAACCCTTCAGCTTTATAATATTAGTATAGATATATAATCTTGTTTTCCTGTGTAACGCGTCTGCCGTCGAAGTTTTTGAGTGAAAATTCTATCATTACGTCCCAAAAAAAAGTAGGTAAGTAAAGTACAAAGTGATCAGCAAAGATTTAATAATTTGGGATGGCTTTTTTGGTCACATAAATATTTACTAAATAAATGTATTAATTTCACACGCATTTCGTGTAAATAATCTAGAGTAGATTTCTTAGAGAACACTGATAAGCACGCACGGATTGGCGTGTTCGACCTAAATATTGTTATTCTACCAAATAAATGTAACCATCTAATCTATATATATAAAAGAAAGTCGTGTTAGTTACACTATTTATAACTCAAGAACGGCTGAACCGATTTGGCTGAAAATTGGTAGGGAGGTAGCTAAGAACCAGGAGAAGGACATTTTTACCCCGTCTTTTTTTATTCCGTTTAGGGTAGGGTAGGTAGGATAGGGTAGTTATGTAGGTAGGGTAGAGTAGGGTAGGTAGGGTAGGGTAGGGTAGGGTAGGGTAGGGTAGGTAGGGTAGGTAGGGTAGGTAGGGTAGGGTAGGTAGGGTATGGTAGGTAGGGTAAGTAGGGTAGGTAGGGTAGGGTAGGTAGGGTAGGGTAGGTAGGATAGGGTAGGTAGGGTAGAGTAGGTAGGGTAGTTAGGGTAGGGTAGGTAGTGTAGGGTTGTTAGGGTAGGGTAGGTAGGGTAGATGAATTTGGTGATTTTATGGCAAAACAAAGTTTGCCGGGTCAGCTAAGGGTTTATAGTATTTGGTTCTTTGGAAGCCAACAAAACCATGAACCAATTGTTTGTTTTGTATCTAAAAGTAAAATTGTTGGTTGGGTGTAGGAGGATATCTCTGGAAGTACTGATTGAATGAAAATTCTTTAACTAATAGAAAGCTATCCTGTAGCCTCAGTAGTTCACTAATTTTTACACCGAAAAAACAACCAGTTTCTGAGAAAAAGGCCACTGGAGCGAAGCCGCGGGAAAGGCTAGTGTGGTAACTAGTGATGAGCGTGGACTGTATGAATGTGTGAAAATGTTAGAATCACGTAAAGATTTAAAACTGTTATGTTTTAATTAAAATATAAATCAAAAACAAGGGGTAGAAGGCGACGTGACCAAGCTGACAAGACCACTGACATAGAATCAAGGAAAGCGTACAAAAATACTCATATTAATAAAAAAGGTCACATCACCAGCCAGTCGCCAACATAGTGATTAATATATTTTTCTGTATCATGGCCTTTTGTAAAAAACCGGCCAAGGGCGAGTCGGACTCGCGCAAGAAGATTTCCGTACCATTATCGCAAAAAACGGTAAAAAAATCAAGTTTGTTGTATCGGAGCTCCACTTAAATATTTAGTTTTATTCTGTTTTTTAATATTTGTTGTTATAGCGGCAACAGAAATACATCATCTGTGAAAATTTCAACTGTCTAGCTATCATGGTACATGAGATACAGTCTGGTGCTAGACAGACTGACGGACCGTGGAGTCTTAGTAATAGGGGCCCGATTTTACCCTTCGGGTACGGAACCCTAAAAAAGCCAACGAAAAGATCAATTATACTTCAAAGTGTAGGTTAGCCTTCTCGATACGAACGTCGTAACCGGCGGCGTAGCGGTTCAGCTACGACGTAGCAAAGAGGCTACGGCGTAGCAAAGGGTCTACTGCGGTTACGATGCTCTACTACCTTCTTTACAAATAATTTATTAATATAATTATTTTTATTTATAACCTCTTAGAATGCTGACAGTAACTGCAATTTTTAATCTCCGACAGAAAAAGAGGAGTGTTGTAAGTTTGACGTGTGTAACTGTGTATTTGTGTATCTGTCTGTAGCATCATAGCTCCTAAGCGCATGAACCCATTTTTATTTCGTATTTTTGTTAGAAATATGAAAAGCCCTTTATAAGTTTCGCCTATGTCCAGCAGTGGACGTCTTTCGGCTGATATGATGATGATGATTTTTGTTAGAAAGTTGAATTTATTGAGAGTGTTCTTATCAAACATATAAAAATCGGTTCAGCTGTTCTAGAGTTATGAGCGTTTTACTGTTTGTATCGGGGTGTTTTCGCTAGATATCGTGTCATAATTACGTGTTGAATAGATTAATTCTACTAGATAAATAACTAATTAATTAGACTAGATAAATTGTGTAGCATGAAATAAAAATGTGTCGGGGTATTTTAAATTTTACTTGTTTATAATACTTTTTTTTATAAACAAAATTTTAGTCTAGCTTCTATTATTGAAATATATTTTGTAATCGGTACTGTCAGAGTTTACCTAACAAACATAAAATCAATTTTTCCTCTTTATAATAAGAGTTTGGATTTACAATCTACAAAAAACAGGGCAGACATCTTATGGTAATATACCATACCCCAAAAAGGGATTAATCCAAGACACAATAGCGTCAATTTGCGCTCTAAAACCAACAAGTATTCCGTATTATTATATTTTAGACTCCATTCAGCTTTAATGTATTCAAAATCGCTGTGTGATCTATCGACTTGAGCGTCGGATTATGTAAAGTGGGTTCCGTAGCAAATATTTATGATTTGTGCGGGACCCATCTTAAAGGCGTAATATTATGCGGACAAAGCGCTGGTTAGGATCTACGCATACTGAGACGTGTCACGACTTTGCATACATTTTCTGCTTTTTTATATTTTATAGCACCTGTTGGTAAGCGATGATGTGGTAGACAGTGAAACACGTAATAATACACTTTTTAAATAGCTATACAATATAGGGTTGAAAGTAAAAGCGTTTATAGTGCCCGGTTGCATACACTCCTACCTCCTTATCTATCATCTGGCAAAATGTGGGTGTGTTGTAGGCGCCCCTCTACCGTCGTGCTACGTCTGTGTTCCGGGGAACACAGAAGTATTTCCAGTCTGGCAAAAGAAGCGGGCTCAGCCAATGCTGACCAGTGTGCAACATGGCTACTACGCTGTTCAACGTAAAACACACGAAATCAAAATTAGTTCATCTGTTTAGTAGCTATGATGCCACAGACAGATACACAAATACACAAACACACATGGGTGGTTCCCTGTCAAACTTATAACTCTTTTCCCGTAGTTTTTTCGTCGATAAAAAGCTTATAAAAAATGAGTCCAGCATCGCGTCCCGGTGTGAGTTGACCCTTAGCCATTTACGCAGGGAATGCAGATGGACCGGGTCGGAAGTAGTGTTTGATTTATTTGGAAGCTGGACCCTGGTAGCAACTTTATATAGGGTTGGAAAGGTTCCGTGAAAACCGGTAAAATGGTAGGTTTTACATTTTCGATGGAAGTTTATTTGTGTACTAGATCATGTTAGGTGCTTCCATAGTTTATAAACTTCAGTAATGATATCTAATTATTTTGGTGAATCTAGCTGTTTGTATGGAACCCTCGGTGCGCTAGTCCGACTTGCACACCACCGGTTAATTTCCTTATTCCCCTCAAACAGCCGATTTTCACACACACAAGTTAGTTGGTTTTATTCCATTGAATTAATGCTTTAAATTTTCTCACATTTTCTATAGGTATTCTATATTCTAAGTCATTTCCACAACTCGAAAAAAATTACAATTATTATTAGTCAGTTCATCATCTGCCTAGCCTTTGTCCCAACTATTGTTGGGGTCGGCTTCCAGTCTTACCGGATTCAGAGAGCGACTGCCTATCTGACCTCCACAACCCAGTAACTGGGTAACACGATACCCCTTGGCAAGACTGGTGTCAGATCTCAGGCTTCTGACTACCCGTAACGACTGTCAAAGATCTTCAAATGACAATCAACGGCTTAACGTGCTTTACGAGGCATAGAGGAAACTCGGTATGTTGAAATGGTCACCCATCCACGGACCGACCTCGTCAAGCGTTGCTTAACCTTGAAGATCGACCCGTGCGGCTGTTATTATTTAGCCACGAGCTCCTCAGTTACTTTTGGTATTATTTATTTAAACTTCATGCACAGAAGTACAATGGCGGACTTAATGACTTATGTGGGACTCTATCCCACTAAAACTCCACGGTGTCCTCCTCTGCGTTTATGGCTTGGATAGAGTGTAGGCCGTAGTCCAAATAACCATTTCCAAGAATACTCAATAGACCAATCTAGAATAAGTCGCTGGAGTTTATTTAAAACAGTCCATTATTTGTACAGGTGACTGTAATGGTCGATTTCCTCACAGATTACACCTTAATTATTTAAAAACAATGGACTGGAACACGCGATGGTCTCCACCTGAAACCTAATTGAATCTCGACGGGTCATGGCGATTGTGTGGTCTCAAAAGGTTGGTGCGATTTTTGGGGACAAACATTGGTTCATTTTTATAATCGATATAAAATAATAGACCTTTAGATTGAATTCGACCACGGCGTGAAATCTTAGTGGAGACTAGTCGGAAGATATTATAGTGCACTAGCTTTAGCCCGCGGCTTCGCCCGCGTGAATGTCGAAAGTTATCTTAAGGAATGTGCTATTCGAGATATATATCTATATCTGTGCCAAATTTGATCCAGATCCGTTTAGTAGTTTTTACGTGAAAGAGTAACAAACACGCTCACAAACGTTCGCCTTGATAATACTAGTGTGACTAGTGTGGGCACCAACACAGGTACACTCTCTGTTCCCTCACTCTCATAGTCCGATGGAACCCGAAATCCGACCGGAGGGAGATTAGGCGTAGAACCAGCGGCTCAACATGCTTTTCAAGGCACGAGGGTTTCATATTTCATACCGCAACTTACAAACTCCGGGCTGCCACTGAGTAATTCCTAATTAAGAAAAAATAACATTAATAAAAACTTGTATGACCTGGAGTATACTTTCAACTAGCTTCAGCCAGCGGCTTCACCCGCGTGAAAAGTGTTGTATCATACCAATGTAACAATATACCGGAATAAAAAGTATTCTATGTGCTATTCCAGACTACAGTCTATCTCCGTGTTAAATTTCATCCATATCCGTTCAGCCGATTTGGTGTGATTAAAAAACAAACAAACATCCACATATCCATCCAAACTTCGGTATTTATAATATTACATTAGTAAGATAACTAGGTACTTTTCCCAACTGGGTTGGGATCAATTTCCGGTATTTCCAGATGAAACTGAATACCAGCATCTTACTTGGAGCAACTGCCTATCCAGCCTCCACAACCCTTGGCAAGATTTGTTGTCAAACTTTCGGTCTTCATACTACCTGCAACGACTGTCAAAGATCTGGCTGGGAACAACTGCTGAACTTGTTTAAATAGGTATTTAAACAAGTTAGGTAACTACAGCTCTCAACATGGATTGCTTCTCAACATGGATTCTAATAATTTATTTTGTAGAGAAAAAAGAGTAATTTTATTTACATAGATACAAGTATATACAGTGTATAAAATACTTAATTAACTAAGGACTACAAACATAAACACTTAAACCAAAAACTACTCACTAACCTAATCTAAAATATGGCGTCGAAAAACTCCTCCACATCGTTGTCCACTGGTAATGTGCGCAAAAGACTGGCAGCATTGCCACGTTGTATGGCAATGCTTATTCTCTGACCGAGGTAAAAGCCAGCCTTTGGGTCACGCGAAGTGTCAACTAGGCGTTTGGAAACATCTTTAAACATAGCGTGAGCCCTCGGACCCCACGGACCGAGAGTTTCAACCCCAAACGGCTCGAAAATATAACTACCGATGAGGTTATTATGAGGTTATTATTTAGGGAAAAAATAAATTGCATTGTCACAAACGTGCGTGAAAAATTTCAGCTCATTCGAACACCTGGAACTGGATCTTAATCTTGCAAGCTTTAGACACCAACTCCGGACAGGTAAATGTATATAAAAGCTGTCGAATATTTTCAGCTTTTAAAATGAAATACAAAGATAAGATAGTGTCAGAAACGTATGAGAACAAGATGAAAGATAGGCTCGGTGCCAACGTAATATTTGACAGAAACATATCTTGAAAGGGTACACACACGAGTAGGTACGAGATAAGAGAGATATTGAAGTAGTTAGGTAGTTATATACCAATATTGTTTAAGACATTGATAATGCATTTTAATTTCAAATTGTTAGAAATGAATCATGAGTGGGTACTATTGTAGCATATCTCTTCTTTCAAATTTATGACAAAAAATCTCTCCCACTTTGCTTAACTTTAATTTTCTAGTTGTTTCTTTGCTAATAGTTGTAGCTTAAAGGGAAGAAGATGTTATTTCATCTTCTTGACTGTGATGGTGAACCAGTGGCTAAGACCTTGCCTGTCGTGCTTGAGGTCGTGGGTTCAAATCCAGCCAATTACCAATGTGACTTTTTCAAATTCATATGTACTTTCTAAGTTTATTTTGAACATCACAGGTTACGGTGAAGGAAAACATCGTGAGGAAACCTGGACTTAATAATTAATGTAAATCTGAAATAGCCAAGTCAGAGGCCTGTGTAGAGTTCCCGTAGGCGGCTTAGTTGACTCTGACACCGTCCAGAGGTGGCTACATCCTCACACGAAAAAGAAAATGAATGACATTGAAAATAAGGTCCATATAAGTCATTTGTAAACGTCTCTAAAAACTATTAATTGAATAATCCTATAAAGATATTCTTACAAGACTAAACCATTCACCCTTATTTCAAATACATATGTACATTCTAAGTTTATCTTGTACATCACAGTTCACAGGCTACGGTGAAGGAAAACATCGTGAGGAAACCTGGACTTATATAGTTAACTAGATTCTGCCAGCGGCTTCACCCACGTGAAAGTCGAAAATTATCCCGAGGTAACATATTTCCGGGATCAAAAGTATCATATGTGCTATTCCTGACTATAATCTATCTCTGTGCCAAAATTCATCCAGATCTGTCCAACCCTTTGAGCTTGAAGAAGTAACAAACATACAAACACACACACTCATAAATTTTCGCCTTTATAATAGTGTGATGTAAGTCCGAAATAGCCAAGTCAGAGGCCTGTGGGTTTACCAGAGGCGGCTTAATTACCTCTGACACTAGAAGTGGCCACATCCTCACACAAAAAGAAGAAGCTATAACCGGGTGTGCTAGTAGTCTAGAATGAATAGGTCATTGCTAGTCAAGTGTGCTTCAACGTCGAGCACACCAGCGCGATCGGCAGGTTAGATAGCGGTCAAAAACGCAAGCCTACCAATAATAAAATATGAAAACAGCCTATAGTTGTGGACCAAACATTTGTCCAAACATTCTCAAAGCCAACAAAACACAACCAACTTTTTTCCTCTGCCGACGAAACCAAATTATTAATTGGCGTGCTTTAATGCGACCCTGGTAGTTTGCAACACACAAAATGTTACTCTATCACCTCAGTTTAAGGTTTATTTTTGTTGAAAGCGGATATTTTGTTAGTTATTTCACGTAGAAATGGAAACGCAGGTGGGAACACAACTAATGAGAAGATTTAATATAATTAATTATGGGTTATATAGGTATTTGAATGTTGGTGGTATATTTCGTGGCAAAGCTAACCTAGCTTTGCCTCAGAATAGCATGTTTTGGGCTACATTTAATATTTGGGTTAGGTTTCATGTTGGCTATGATAAGGTTATTACTTTTTATTTATTGTACACGCGTGATTCTCAATTTTCATGTGGTAATTTTTTTTTCTAAGCGAGGTTACCAAATATTGCGTAACATATATTATACGCATTATTTTGACGCCAAGTTTATTTTTTTTACTTTGTTTTATTTTCAGCCTGTTCTATCCCACTGCAGGGCAATATCGTCCCTTTCTTTCGTTAGAACCTCTCTTTTTGCGTTGGTGTGGGTATCCTGTATGTAGGAGTAATAATCATCATAGTCGTCCTGCCTTCTTTGCCTGGGCTTGCCGCGCCCGTCCTCGGACGTTTTTCATTTTTCGACGCCAAGTTATGCAAAATGTTTGTGTATTACAATTTGTGCTACAATTTGGCTATTAATTATTGAGTGAATTCCACTAATATTAATAATATTTATAGATATGTGTTTCAGCCACACAAAACGGCTGAATGGATTTGGATGTTTGCGTACAGATTGTCTATACTTCTATCCTAATATTATAAAGAGGAAAGATTTGTATTTTTGTATGTAACGAATAAACTTAAAAACTACTGGACCGGTTTCAAAAATTATTTTACCGTTGGGAAGCTATACTATCCCCGGTTGACATAGGCTATTACTTTTTATCTCTGTATTCCCACGGGAACGGGCACTACGCGGGTGGAACCGCGAGGCGTCCGCTAATAGTTTATAATCTAGATTAATACATTAATAACTGCCTCGTCAGTCTAGTGGTGGCATACGCTACTGCTGCACATGAGGTCTTGGTCCTGGGTCCTGGGTCGGGCAGAATGGTATTGGATTTTTACGTCTGGAATTTCTTAGCAATAGCCCGGAGTCTGGGCTTGATGTTATGTTAATTAAAAGGATACTTTTCATCCCGGTAAAGAAGAAAGAAAATTCATTTATTTGCCACAAGCCACTAGAGCACACAATATATTATAATATCCGAATTATTATTAATATCCGAAATTTAATTACTGTTAATTTTTTATTTATTTTTTGTACTCCTACCACTATTGTGTCCTTTTTAACCCAAAGGTTGACTGGTAGAGAATGCCTTGCTGCATTAAGTCCACCTATGTATGACCATTGTACATGAAGTTTAAATAAATAAATATAAAAAAAGGAAAAACAAAAAGAAAACTTAATATTACACAGTAACAAAAGTAAAAAAGAGAAAAAAACAATATAAATATGAAATTGTGTGTCCCACGGCTGCGTCAAATAGGACCAGTTCAGCAAAATGTCGCGCAACTAGTGCCTGCCGCTGGTTTTCAACTGGACCTGTGACTGTGACGTGACGGACGTGAAGCAGTTTTATAGTGACATAATATGTATGTAAAAAAGTACTTATATAAAAGATAAAAAGGAAGTGTAAATTACAATATAAAAGTAACAGACACACCACATATGAGTAAATAAAGTGAGTGTGACAGGAAATGAGGTGAGGGTAGGTAGGCTAATAGGTCATATTATTGAGGCATTCAGTGCGGCCATATTCATTTTAGTTCCGATTTCCATATC
This sequence comes from Anorthoa munda, assembly GCA_945859665.1. Taxonomy (NCBI): domain Eukaryota; kingdom Metazoa; phylum Arthropoda; class Insecta; order Lepidoptera; family Noctuidae; genus Anorthoa; species Anorthoa munda. The sequence continues at coordinate 20,039,441 of OX243894.1, read as the reverse complement.
CAGTATAATGTTCCCTTGGCATAATAGCAGAAGTTAGTCTTAATTTACAATTTCTAACAGCCACTAGTGAGCTGTACCTATCTTTTACGCAAACCGTCTAGTCTTTGTCTAGAAGTGAGTACAATACAATTCATGAATAAATGCGTTGAAGTGTAACGTAACTTTATCTATTACGTTCTGCTTGGGTTAACACATAGGCTTTTCGGCGCCCTGGCGAAAGTTCTAAAATACAAATTGTTATAATTATAGAGACTGGTGCTAAATACTCGTAACTGGAAGATTTTAATGTTTTAAACCTAGGAACTTACTGACTATCCTTTTAATAAAAGTTCACACCTATGTTTTAAGTCCGTTTGAAGAAAACTTCCTCAAGTCAATCAACTTAGTCCCCATGACAATGGAAAAACCCTCGATTGATGATACTTACAAATAAAGGTATTGAAAAGGCAGAGAAGATGTTATTGAAAATGCCGGAAAGGGAAGGCCTAAAAGCACACATACAGACCTTAATGGTGATGTTTTTCAGATAGGTCAGGTACAAAATACCCACATCCGGCTTGCGTGAATGATTAGATGTATGAACGAAAATAAAACAAAAAATGTTAATTAATTAACTTTTTTTTATTTATAACTTTTTAGTAATTTTTTTTTTTAATTTGGTACATAGAAACATTTAATTGTTTTATATTTTTGAAATCGCCTCGTAAAACCCTTTATTTTGATACCCCACACGATAAGATTGGAAGAAAAAATAAATTTGGGCCCCCACAATATGGCGCCCAAAATCCGTCATTTTTTATTTTACAATTTTAATGTAGCCAGTGACACTCGCAGGGTTTAGACGAATCGATTGACGTAAGAATCATTAAAATCGGCCAACGCGTTTGGTCTCTGGAACGCCACATAGGAACAAACATACATACATACTTAAACTGATAAGCACATTACCCTCCTTCGGCAGTCGGGTAAAAAACGTGAGATTTGTCTAATAAATTGACATTACTTACCTTGGGATATCTTTTAATACTTCAAGTACATAACTTTGCCTTGCGAATTCTGACAAGGTATTTAAGACCACTTTAACACAATAAACGAACGAGCTTCGGTCTCTCAATTTAAACGCACAATAAACATTGAACCACGTAATAATTATGAATCCAAACATTCCATAATTACTCCTAAGACCACAAATGAATATATATATCTGTTTAATTAAAGATAAACATGGAGATACTCGTGGCTGAGTAATAACAGCCATCGATCTTTGCGGTTAAGCAACTCTTGCCGAGGTCGGCCTGTGGATGGATCCATTACATACTGATTCTCAACTATAATATGTCTCGGCAAGCGGGCGGTTACGTACTATACGTCCGTGTCCGTGATTTAAGGTTACACTAGTTGAAAATTCTTCAATACAAACGTAGTCTGGCTTTTACTCCACTGTTTGAAGATGTACGTTCAAAATAAAAAATGATATCAATTTGTCTCATCATTATCTAGCCCTGTATGGAAGCAAAAAGTAAAAAAATATATTTACTTGAAAGTTATGAGCTTCGAAAGTTCTATATTTCAACACGCATCTTTGGGCGAAAATAAGTACCATAAGAAGAAGGATAATTGAAAAACGGCCTCCATACAGGAATAGATTAGTAGTTCAACAATGCAAATAATTTTATTTTGAACTGATACATTTAGTCGTTTTTTCATGATATCCAGACTCCCTAAGGTCTGTTTATAAAATTTCGCGCACTCGTTTTCGTTCTAAATTATCATCCATTTCGCTACAAATTTGCAAAAGTGTGTATTCGTACGCGAACTAGCTTCTTACTGCTCATAACAACATCTATCTGTTTCGCAAGTGTTGTCGGTTGATATAGCATGCATTTTAACCCCGCGCACAAAATAGTTCGTGCCGTCGACTAGTGTACCCTTAAGTACTGAGTTAAAATTTTTCGGCATTATGACAGATTATGACGGACAGATTTCAGATGTTGTGCGTACGCTCCCCTGCAAGGAGTATTACGGCTACTTCAAATCCGAAATTTCATGGACCCGGGTCGGATGTAGTGCCTAACCGGCCAGTCTCGGTTGTCATTTGTAGATTTTTGAAGTCGTTATGGTAGTCAAAAGCACAGACAGAAATCTAACTAGATAACGCAAGTCTCCATCTGAAAGAAAACCAAACGCAAATTTTTCACACACAATTTAAAAACAAATTTACTTACCAATGAAAGAAAACATTTCCAATGCCTCGGCCAACTTATTCTATACAGTCTTTATAGTATATGGCATAAAAAGGCATTTTTCTAGATTTCAGTGGATTTCCGGTGCCGATAATGCTAAATGAAGAGCTGAAATTACGATCATTGATCGTAATTTTACTCCGTATTTTGACACGCGAAGTACATACAATCGCGTCATCTAGTTAAATTTATATCTGTGGTCAGAAACCATAAAATCTGACGCCGGTCTAGCTAAAGTCGTGACAATCTAAGAAGTTGGATTTGATAGCTTAAAAAATCATCATCTGCCTAGCCTTTTTCCCAATTATTGTTGAGGTCGGCTTCCAGTCTTACCGGATTCAGCTGAGTACCAGTGTTTTACATGGAGCGACTGCCTATCTGACCTCCACAACCCAGTAACTGGGTAACACGGTACCCCTTGGCAAGACTGGTGTCAGATCTCAGGCTTCTGACTACGCGTGACGACTGTCAAAGATCTTCAAATGACAGCCGGGACCAACGGCCTAACGTGCTTTCCGAGGCACGGAGGAAACTCGGTATGTTGAAATGGTCACCCATCCACGGACCGACCTCGTCAAGCGTTGCTTAACCGTGAAGATCGACCCGTGCGGCTGTTATTATTTAGCCACGAGCTAAATAATAACAGATACGAGATAGCTATAAAAATACTTAATAATAATTAAACTTGATGCTTACGAATGGTATCGTTCATAGGCATCAAGTTTAGTTGTTATAGTGTATGTGTAACATATTAATTATTTAGGATTATGAACTAGATTTTTTTATTTCTTACGTACACAGTTTTCGCGGCATTTAAAATGAGAAACGTCATCGGACTTCTTAGTTTGTCACGATTATAAGGGGGGGGGGGGGGTGTGGAGGTATATAAAATACTGGTACCAAGCTGTATCTGGTTACAATGGAAGCCAAACTCAACATAGATGGGCAAATTTCATTTCCAGCAATTTCCATACAGATGGAACATGCTCAATAATTATTGATAACAAATAGATCTCAATAATTATTCAGTCGGGGTTGGAACAAAAGGTGCAGATTGTGAGGTGACACTATTGTTTTGTGCTTTGTTTAAGTCAGTTGCAGTTGTTTACCTTACTGCCAACTTGCATGGCACACTGCGTCAACGAAAAAAAAATTACTTGCTTCTATCCCAATTTTGGATAGGTTACTGTTTTTGAAAGCTAAAAATATTTAAACAGCCCGAAAATTCTGAAACGCTTTTGTTTTTTTGTGTGTGGAAAATCAACCAATATTCGTTCAACCATTTTAACCACGACCCAGACATGCATCGGCCCTAGCGAGCCCCGTCGGTTCTTGCTGACATCTCTTTGAGGCGCGCGGGGACAACTACGCGCCGTCGACTCGGGCCTTGTCCTTATCGGACGGCGAACTACCCATTACTCGCCGTACGGTGGCCGGGAATAGTCTTGCGACACCCGACGCCCAGGGCGTCTCCTGAGGTGGCTAGGGGCGTCAGGGCGTCTCCGTTGCGTCTCACTCACGTGTTCCGCCTCCTCCTTCTCGCGAAGGATGAGGCGGAACACGTGAAAGTATTACTGCTTCCCAAAAGGAGGTGGCAGCTAATATACCAATTTTGGTTAGGTTATTGTTTTTACCCGACTGCCGAAGAAGGCAATGTATGTATGTAGGCATGTATCAGTAATCAGTCTATGTATGTATGTTTGTCCCTATGTGGCATTCTAGAGACCAAACGCGTTGGCCGATTTTCCTCTCCGTCTTAACCTTGCGAGTGTCACTGGCTACATTAAAATTGGAAAAAAGAATGGTGTATTTTGGGCGCCATATTTTGGGGCCCAATATTTTCTTTTTGTTTGATAGTAGTCTATGTCAAATGTTTTTAGCTATATTTAATTGCTACTGAAAATTGAAATACCTACGTAACATTGAATTTTTTTAATTAATATAGCACAATGGAGCTGCACCCTAATTGCGGACTTCAAAGAACGCTCGCATGTGTGCTTGGAATTTATATGATAAGCAATTAGATTGCTGGTCTGATAATGGTGCCGAAAGTTGGCTACAGCACAATAGTAAACGTCAATCATTTATATTAAGAAGTACAATATCTTGCGTAAAAAAAAATTAAATTAAAACAATCAAAAAACCCGACTGCTAAGAAAGCAAACTAAAAAGACGTAAACAAGAAGAAAATCATGCTGTGCAGTCGGAGGATACATATTCGCGAGCTGGCGGACCAAAACCAGATGTATCCTCCGACTGCACAGCATGATTTTCTTCTTGTTTACGTCTTTTTAGTTTGCTTTTTAAGCAGTCGGGTTTTTTGATTTTTTAATAAACTTTTTTTATTTACAACTTTTTAGTTATTTTTTTTGCTTTGCATTTGTGTGAATTTTGTGTGTATCGAGAATCAATATCGAGTACGTAAATACGCAAATCAATATTGATTCATAACACACAAAATTACGTTGTTTGTGGCTTGAAAATATCGGTCAATAAATCGTACTGCAAACAGCAGAGAAAATCCTTGCCAAAGTACAGACTTTTCCCTGCCATACATCAAAGAACTAATAGCTACCTGATAATGGTTAACTTAATGATCAAAACCAACTTGGCCACCGTTTTAAACTTGGTACACTTGGTGGCAAGATAAGTGCACCCAATTCCGGCCACTAAGTACCAGGGAACTAGAAGTTGGTGGGCGATTAACTTACACGGCGCGCGGCGGTAGATAAACACTCGTGGCGGATAATTAATTAGCATTTTGTATGGTTATGAGGATTAGGTGCGAAACCGAATTAATTGTAACGGTGGGTTTAGGGCCAAGGAGTAACAGCTAGTAATTTGTGTGTGCAAGCATTGTTCGTCGGATCGTTGAGCCTTTAAAGTTTTAAATGCTAGCACTGTCGAGGCAGCTTCACTCAAATCTGTGTAATGCTTTTCTAAAAGTACCACCTCAGACATGACCCTGGTTCTCATGAGATTTGACCAATGACAGATTGTATGGATTTTCAAAGAGACTGACCTCTGCATTTGTTTCGGTGTTTCTTCCCAGAGTAGGTAGCTAGGAAGGTCCGGCCTCATCTAGTTTAAATTGAAGTTTTGTTTTTAGTTGGAAGTCGGTTGTATTTTTTTTCTAAAAAACGTTTGTATTTTCACATTTTTGTTGTGGTAATCTATAATGCCCACAGTTATGCCAGAATAGATTACCAGAATAACATGAAACTTAAACATAACCGGTGAAATGTGAGTGTATCAAGGTGAACTTTACACATCTGCGTACCCCTTAAGAGCGTACCGCCGTGATGTTATGTTATGAAATGGTGTAAAATATAAACAGACATGCGATTGTAGCAACCGAGAGATTTGCCGTCATTTATTGAAGAGTTCTGTTGTATATCTCCGAACTTCTTCATCAGATCTTCACCAAATATAAATGGGACCAATTCGGGAACATACTCATTCAAACATTAATTTTTAATATCGGTCGACAATTAACGGAGAAATCGGTGAATATAAACAAAAAAAACAAACATACAGTCGAACATGGAACCTCCTCCTTTTTGTAAAGACGGTTGAAAAAAAAAATTCTCTTAATGTTATTTTAATCTATCTATTTGCAAAATAAATATAATTTACAACTAGCAGGTTACGTGAGGCCAAGTTTCCACCTGCAAGTAACTCGCACGCAAGTTTGATTACGTCATTATGGGACACGATCGAGCGATTGATTAATCACGTTTTACTTAGGTAGCCCGCAATGTAATGCAACTTGCATGCGAGCTGCTCGCAAGTTGAAACGTATTCTAACTTCTACGTCTTCTAGATACATCGACCGGTCAAGTATATCTCGTATTTAGCAATTTTTTCTTATCAGCCATTCCTCATAGTTTTGAATTTGGCCATCCACGCACACTTGAAAAAATCACGCTGTATATTTTCCATGTAAATAAATTCCCTCTAAACTTCGTAATAGGAATGAATAGCATTGAGAAAATAAAGATTGATTTATTCACTCGTACAAGATTGATTGCAAAGACTGGATTAAAATTGACGGGTCAAGAGCTTAAGAGGTGCGAGAGCCCGAGGAAATGCTGTACATTGAGTTTTAAAACATAATACTTCACGATTGAACTCAGTACTGAGAGCAATGTATATCATCCTCGCAGGCTCTCGCGCGAGAGTGTACAGCCAGCATTGCCGGTGACGTGATATGTCGCGTTAGTCACGTCTGTGTGTATGTACCTTGATACAAGGTGGTGAAACTAGGAAGGACTGAAGACTCATTCGTCTTCCTCTTGCAATTCGTCATCTTTCATGCAATCCATGGTAGACTGGTAATTTAAGAGTTTTGAGCTTTAAAAATTTGAATCTCTCTGATCTGAATTTTGTAAATATACACGGATAAAAAGGTCCAGCCATGATCTTAGTGATTAAGTAGGCATAACATAATCAGCTTATGACGTTCCCACTTCTGGGACACAGGCCTCGTTTCTGTGACAGGGAGCGGGCCGTAGTCCACCACGTGGACCCAGTGCAATTTGGTAGATGTTACATTTTCGAATGTTTAGTTCTAGGACATGCCGGTTTCCTCAAGATGTTTTCCATTATTGTTTTGTTACTAAGAGGACTACTCTCAAATTAAATCATGAAAACAAATCTAGAAACGTCGAAAAATCGTTTACCTACAGATAATGGCTATAAAACGAATGGCTTGAATGAGTGAAGAACATTCGTAGTTCCTTGTTCGTTCTTATTCGATTATTACAGCCATTTGTGCTTCCAAACTGCTGTTTAATGGTTGAAGTGTAAGAACTATGTTGATTGTTTTGACAACGTGATTTACAATGACCGGTGATAGATGGTAAACTATTTTGAGCTGGGTGTTTACTAATACGCTTGGCTTTGGCTGGGCTGCAACCGTGTAGACGTTTGTGTGGAAATTATTGTTTAAAAGATGATTGTTATTCAATATAGGAAGTATTATGTTATTCTATCGGGAATAGTGTCAAAACTTTTTTTTCGGGTTGGTTTTTTTTATGGAAAGGAACCTAGCAAGGTGCTAAATCTGGAAAGAAAGGCGAATGTGAACAGACTGTTACGTCTTTTTCTGTAAAAAAAATCGCGTATCAGAAGCCAGGAGTGACACGAGGTGTTGTCGTGATGAAGAATGGCTATGTCACAGCAGCTGAAGGTCCTTCGGAAAAAGGTTGCCGAAAATCAAATCAACCTCGGGATTAGTACATCGATAGCCAAGTACTCCAGAAAAATAAGGGGTTTCATCTCGGAATGAGAGATAGTAAGCTATAAACTTGTATAAACCTTTATTTTGGCACCCTAAAACTTGTCTCAAAACCTACATATCGTAGGGTGTCCGCGACTACAGATATTCCAAGGTCAAAGGCCAAGAAAACGTTTTATTACACATTTATTGCAAATATCTCGTTTATATGGGTTTTATGTCATTTGTATTTAGTATAAATATTGTAGAGGATTAAAAACTCAAAAACTTTTGTTTAAACATTTTTTTATATCTTGAACCAATATCGAGATAGAGGACAGAGCGCGCGCAGTGTTTAACTATTTAGAGTATCATTCGAGGTCAACCTGTAGTCCCATATAAAGTTCATAAAGTATTGATAAATATATAATATAATTCTAAATAATTTGCATTTTTTATTAACTATTACGCTATAATTAATATCTTTTTTCAATAATTAAGTATCTATTATTTTAATAACACTTACCTACTTGTGTAATTATAATGTTATTTAGGGCACTTTAATTATTTTTTATATCTAATCTTATTTATAATTATTACTTTCTAACTAAATAAAAAGAAAATAATTAAATATTTAATTAATGTTTTATTGAAAAATACCATTTCATAAATTTATGAACGTTGAAATTTAAAAAAAATTATAATAATAAGAACTACAGATTCTAATTTAAATTTTCTTCTTCTTCATCATCATCGTCTACCAGTCGCTGTAAAATTTCGAATTCCTCTGTGCTCACGTCTTCATCGACATTTGTCGCCAGTTCTTCCAAGACTCCGGGCGCGCGCTGTGCCCTCTATCTCGAAAATGGTTCAACTTATAAAAAAAATGTTTACACAACAGTTTTAGTGAATTTGATCCTCTACAATATTTATAATAAATACAAATAGCATAAAACCCATAGGAAATGAGATATTTGCAATAAATGTGTAAAAGAACGATTTTTTTACCTTTGACCTTGGAATATCTGTAGTCGCGGACACCCTACGTTAGCTAGGTTTTGAGACAAGTTTTAGGGTGCCAAAATAAAGGTTTATACAACTTTATAGCTGACTATCTCTCATTACGAGATACTTGCCCTCATTTGACTAATATTCTTCGACTAAAGGAAATTATTTTGAATGGGAGTATACCAGTAATTAATATTTTTTATATAAATTTATTACCTACTTTACTCATCCATTTTTTTTTATCACTTTAGTGTATTATAAAACTAGTTTGCCCTGTAGCACGTTAATCTAATCTACATACATACATAAACTCATGTCTTATCTAAAGTAACATTTGTGCTGTCTCTTCTTAAAAAAAAATATAAAAAAAAAACCCCTCAAACCCTTACTGACGTGATGACAAGGGAACATCAACGCAACGTCATCAAAACCGATCACTTTGTACCAGGCAAACAAAGGCTGTTAGGAGCTGCCTGACTTCGGCTACTTAAAGACATATTCGCGGTGTCCTCGCGTCGATAAATCACGCTGAGCCAACATCGTTCACTCATTACAAAAGCGATCAAGGTTATAAGAAGAAAAGCCTGATTTTTTATTAAAAGTATTGTATAGACGGCTCCGTTTCGCAAGGATCGTGATGGATTAGTAATAATTATTAATTTTGAGCTCATCATTCATCTTCCAGTTTTCAAATCAAGCAATTTTGGCTATTCATTGCGTTCTATTGATTATGCGATCATAGTATGTACATTAGGAAATAGCACAGATAAAATGCGATCATTTACCAAGAGCAAAAAGATTACTGAAAACGTCAGCGTCGATAGAAACTAATAGTTTTTGGTCACGCACCATCATCTACCAAAAAAGTGGTATTTCGTTGATGGTGGCAATAAGGATTAGCCTTTTACGTTTTTATCCTCATCAAAATCATCATTTGGCTTTTCAACCGAAAGACGTAATCCATTTAGACCGAGAAAAGAAAACTATTAACTGCCGATTTACTGTAATGTTTCAGTCTTCGAATCAAAGTTGTAGTACTAAGGCATCATAGCAGCGGGGCTATATTAAAACACCTGTAATTTGCCTAGATTTTGACAGATTGCGACTGTGGCGGAAATGCGAACGTTCTTTAAAAATAATATAGATATTGGCCCTCAAATATTTATTGAATTACAATCAATCAAACTGCGTAACCTTGTTTCGGCTTCCAGTCCAACTGGATTCAGCTAAGTACCAGTATTTTACATTGAGCGACAGCCTATCTGTCCTCCACAACCCAGTAATTGGTTAATGATACGCCTTAGCAAGACTGGACAAGATTTCAGGCTGCTGACGAGGAATCTCTCTATGCAAAGATGGTCACCCATTCACGGACCGACCTCGGCAAGCGTTGCTTAATCTTGAAGATCGACGCCAATATCGATTCCCAAATATCACCAAAAACTATCACATACTAGTTTCCTTCCCATTGTAAAACAAATGACAACAAGCAAAGTTTACTTATGATGCCCAAAGTAATCGGTAAACAACTCCTCCTAATGTTGGACTCCTGTCCCCAACGTTTACGAGTTTTCGCCTCATAGAACTAATGCGTCTTCATTAGTACATAGTTGACAAGTTCGTAGTCAAGGCTGTGACGTAATTGCAATGTGAGAATGTAGGCTAGTTCGAGTATTTCGATAGGGGTTGAATTATGCAATAAAGCTTAGGGTCTATTGTGGGATTTGTCTTTTAGAAAGCGGTTGTAGAATGCCCTTTTCTTGTTAAAACTTAGAATTATTATACCTAGTATGAATAGATGTGTTACAGACAAGTCCAGTGCACAGTTTTTTTTGAGTATGGGAAGCGATGAAAATTGACTAGAACTGAACTTAGTATAAAGTGTAATTTTGTTCATCTACCAGTCAATTCAAAGATTTGTTTATTCCCGGGACTTTACTGAGACATACTTTTCTGCAAATACATATTTTATTAAGTTATACTCACTCCTGGGCCATCCAAATGTAGCGTCTTCTAAAACAAACTTTTTAATTGTTTACGCATCACCAAACTTTATGAACAAGTTACTATGGACAGTCCTCGGTGTTCCGAATTCTCGAACAATGTCGTTTGTATAATGAGGGCAGCAGAAGTGCAGGTCTATTGTGATCGGGCAGCAAGTTTGTGGCACCAAACTGTGTCCATGATGAGGGAAATTCATTTCGCAACTGTCTTTTGTCTAGTTCGTGTATTGTGAAGGACGCTTTGTACCTGTTCGATATTATGTTCTTGTGGAGTTATGCTAGCCTGGTACCTCTGTTCACTTACCATTTGTTTTCGACCGTTGAATGTTGGCCTATATCAGGTTGGAAAAGATAGATGGAATGGAAAGATTCTTTTGTTTTCGAAAGGATACCTTCAAGGACTTTGAGAGTCCCTTCAAGGATTTGGAGAGGACCATCTTCTCTTTCTACCACATAGACCTTTTTTATATCATAGTTGTAAATGTTCAGAATTATTTGATATATTGTGTGTGAAATAAAAAAACACATTGTCTTTGATCTCGTCGATAACTGAAGACTCAAATGGCATCTCGGCTACTGGCCAAGACTGTAAACACAGAATTCCGGGCTCGAATCCCGATTTGGAACAACTGGACGTTCCAAATCTGGGTTCCTGGTATTGTGTTTATTACCGCAACAGCGTTTTATTGGGTTATTAGTGCACTTATGACCGTTTTAATGTGCATGGACTCCACGCGCAGCTATATTTCATGGTTTTCATCGATTTGTTTACGCAGTGAATAAGGTACACAGGGTCGAAACGTCAATGTAGCGTCATATCACATTGAGCCTTATCTCCATAAGGTAAAGCACACATTTGTATCGAGATGAAAAAGTCACGAGCATTCGCATCACAAATATAATTTCTATAAAATAATGTCAAACAAACATTTAAGTAATAAATCATTGTTGCCGTAAGCACTTTTTCTTTACTTTTTTAGCTGAACATTAACTTAGGCTTTAAACTTACACATTTAAGGGCTGATTGTTAATACAACAGCTGTAAAACTGCAATTTTTATTCGTCTGATATAACTTATTTATAGATTAAAAAGTCGGCTCTTAGACTAAGGAAGCATATTTATACACATACTTCACCTGATGCTTCCGTGAAACTTTTTGTTCGAGTTAAAGTTATACTACTTACGAAGTTGCAACTTTCTGTTTACGATTTTATTTCACTTTTTGTATCATTTCTGAACTAGGGTGTCCCAAAAAGGACGCAAGATTTGAAATTGAAGAAAAGCAATTTTATTTTTTCGTTATAATATATTTGTATATAAAATCTTGAAGTACATAAAATAGGGTTATTTGTGGAATAACACGTCAGGCAAATGTCCTCCTAGGCTTTGCTGGCACATACGCACTCTTTTGTCAAAGTTTTCTATGACCATTTTGCATAGATGCGGCTGAATTTCCCCGATGCAGCGTCGAATTTCCTGTTTTAAAGCGTGAATAGTTGTAGGCTTATTGGCATAGACTTTAGACTTTAAATAACCCCATAAAAAGAAATCTAAAGGCGTTAAATCGCAAGATCTAGGGGGCCAATTCTGATCACCGAATCGAGAGATCACACGACTAGGAAAAGTTTCATGCAGTAATTGCATCGTTTCTCCGGCTGTGTGGCAAGTGGCCCCGTCTTGTTGAAACCACATTGCTTCCACATCGATATCCTCTAATTCGGCTAAAAAAAACCTTGTTATCATGTTGCGATATCGAGCCCCATTAACAGTAACCGCTTGACCGGCCTCATTTTGAAAAAAATATGGTCCAATAATGCCTTCAGCCCAAAACCCGCACCAAACAGTGACACGTTGTGGATGCATTTGTTTTTGAACAATCACATGTGGGTTCTCTGAGCCACAAATGCGGCAATTCTGACGATTAACAAAGCCATCGAGATGAAAATGTGCTTCGTCGCTAAAGATGATTTTGTTTGAAAAATCTGCATCCCTGTTTTGGCGGTCGATAATCCATTCAACGAACTCTCTTCGCTGTCCATGATCACGGGGCTTCAGTTCTTGTGTTATTTGAACTTTGTAAGCATGGAGATGCAGATCTTTAGTGAGAATACGCTGGAGAGAGCTTCTTGAAATTTGCAATTCTTGTCTACGATGCCTAATGGATGTTCCTGGATGTTCACGGACATTCTGACGCACAGATTCAATATTGCCATTTGAACGGCTTGTTTTTGGACGACCAGTGGAATGAACATCATTAATTGATCCACTCTCCCTGAATTTTGCAACCAGTCTCTTCACAGTTGATGAACTCAAGCCAATATTCCGACCATATTTTGCACGGAATTTTCGAACCGTACCCGCCAAACTTTCATTACTTTTCAAATATTGTTCAATAATAAAAACGCGTTGATCTTTCGTATAACCCGCCATTTTTACAAATCCTAAACATTCAGCTGTCAAATGTTTTTTTTTTCAGGGTTGCCAGCACTAAAATACAAAACTGGCGGCAAATTGAAATCTTGCGTCCTTTTTGGGACACCCGATATAATTTAGGCGGCAACCATCTTGTTCATAGCTGTGTTAAAAACGGTTCCCTTCATTTTGTTAAATTATGCAAGCAGCTTTGTACTGTAACCAGAACCAGGAAATGTACACATTTGAAATTTCTTTTTTAAGCGTAGATTGTTTTTGTCCGACAAAAAAAGGAGGTGGTTTTCAATTCGACACGATTTTTTTTATGTATGACCTCACCTTTTATCCGATTACAAAAATATTTTTTTATTGGAATGAACCTCAAAGTTACAAATTAAAAAATTATAAATAAAAAAGTTATTTCGTCGGTTCAATTTTTTGTTAAAAAGGATTTTAAATAGTGTCTATGATTTATTATAGTTTGATTAAGCCTGGCAAAATATTAGATGGCGATAAGTAAATAAGCGGATTCCCGCAACCTTAGCAGGTTATCGGTATACCTAGTGGAAGCCGTTTCAACGCAGCGTCTTCCGGTACGCGGTCGCCATTCCAGAATTGGATGCGAGACGCACAGAACCGGTCGACATGGTGACTATTGGTGAATCTTGAGGCCTATGTTCAACAGTGGACGTGTTTTGACTGAAATGATAATGATAAAATAAATGAAGCAGTATATACGTACAATTTTCGTGTAGATTTTAAGGATTTACGGACTTTGAAAAAATATGACAAATAATTGCAAAATATAATATTGAAATTGTTCAATTCAAAAGTTTACTGCCGAGTCCCTAAAAGGCAGACATTCATTCGGTTAAAAAGTTAAGATCACAATTTGTGTATTTTATCTGTGCACTCACAGATATTTCGTGCGAGTTCAAATCGTGTGAATCATCTGATAACTTCTGAAATTACCTACGCGAAAAAGATTTAGCAAACGATGCATTACGAATTTAAGAACATCGTTCTATACTTTTAAATATCAACTACCTTTTATATAAAAGTCTTCAAAAAGTTTTCAACGCGCACACGGCTGCACCAAATTTCACTCCAATGCAGTTTTAGATTCTTTAATATTCATAAAAAACACCGACTTCGAAAGCACACTTAAAAGACTCAGAACTGATATTATTTCATATAGTTGGCACGTCATTTTGCTAAATCTGTTACAAGCTAAATTGAACTCTAGTGCTAAGATGATACAGTTGATAAAGGATGTAGTTTAAACTCGGTTTTATCAGGCAAGTTTGCCTCAAGCTAATAGTTTTCCAACTAACATCCGTGTTCGGAGATGATATCTTATATCGAGATAGTGGGGAATTGAATTGACTTTAAGCTTTGAGCGTAGTTGAAAGAAAGGAATATTGGAGCGAAGTTAACCATATAGTTAAGAGTTAGAAGCACCTTTGTTTAGAAAAAGAAGTATTAGTTGGGTAAGCACATGTTTTCAAGTCGGCAGATATAGGATTAAAGCGAATTTCATTATTACGGTGTATCTTGAAGCAATTTTGAACTTGTGATTTGTTTTCTCTGTTGTCGTCTAACCGACAGAGCTACCAGGATAAGAGAAACCTAAGGATGTAGGCTTAATACGTGTTCTGTTGTGTTCGTGTCTGCTTGTCTGCTAAGAGGAAGGCCTAAGGGCTTGTATTGAATAGCTATCATCCCGTAAATATTGTAACAAATAGGTGTTTTAAACTTCATCCGTGTTTGAGACTATATTGTTTTGAAGATGATCATATAAAAAGCTTGCGCGCGCGTACCTGTTCGATAAGATGCCCATTGTACACTTATCTTTATAAAATGTTTTGTTCTGTAATTATTTAAGTGGTGTACAATAAAGTTTATAATAAATAAATAAAATTAAATAAACCTCTATGACCTTTTAATAACAGTGAAATAATTTATTTCAATCTATCAAAATAGTAGTTTATGCAACGGTCATATAGTAGAGGTTATTAAAACACGAGTGTTTTAGTTCCTAATTATATGCCATTGCATACACTATTTTATCTTCACTTACAGTTGAAATAAAACAAAAGTGGAAACGGAAAAAATATGTCGTGGCGGGAAATTTTGATTCTCATTGCGTATGACTGCGCAGCGCGCGTATCCATTATTCCTTAGACAATGATACCAGTTTTTCTACATTAAGTCAATGGGCCCAGGCCCATACGCGCCTATAAATTAAAAACCGGCCAAGTGTGAGTCGGACTCGCGCATGAAGGGTTCCGTACCATTATCTCAAAAAACGGCAAAAAAAATCATGTTTGTTGTATAGGAGCCCCATTTAAATATTTATTTTATTTTGTTTTTAGTATTTGTTGTTATAGCGGCAATAGAAATATATCATCTGTGAAAATTTCAGCTGTCTAGCTATCACGGTTTATGAGATACAGCCTGGTGACAGACAGACAGACAGACGGACCGCGGAGTCTCAGTAATAGGGTCCCGTTTTTACCCTTTGGGTACGGAACCCTAAAAAGTAAGTGTGCTATAAAAATTAAAAAGTTATTTTATGATGCAGTAGTTTAAAAATCGAAGGCAAATGTTATACTGCAATGGTTCTTTTTTAAAATTTTACCTATCCACGCAAAAAGTAAGTGTTTTACAATATTTTTAGGATTCATATTTGGAACATAACGTTGTGAGTGTAGATAGGTCCAATACATTGGTGTGTTCCAAATTCAAACACTAAAACGGTGAGTAAAAGTGCTTTTATTCACTGTTTTCAGTGAATTATACTTACTATTCCTATTCCTAATCTTATGATTAATAACAAAACAAACTTACATACAAAAGGGAGAGGGAAAAGGGCTCATAGCGCATCAAAAAATTCTTCCACATTATTATTTTGAATACCTATAAACCTTTTTTTAAAACAAAAATCTAGTTCTGGTTCATATAAGAGTTGGTCGCTACCAGGACACCAGAAACTTAAAGCACTAACAGTTGTGTTGAATGTGAGGAATGGCCTCGCTGCTTGTATTGAAAGCCTGTCAACTCGTCAAGTGCTTGATGAATAGCTCTAAACTTCCTCTGCAAGTGGAGTTGTGTAAGTTTCTAGGTAGCCAATGTATGTATTATTTAGTGGGTTTGTTACTTACTTGCTATTGATATTACATCACGCCTGTATTTCTCGATGGCTTTGGCAGAGGTACCTATAGAACACCCAGATTTCGCCATTTATGTTTTAACCGAACGAGTTTGTTGTCATCGACAACATGAGCAATATGACCCCAACAAATGTGGCACGAACCCTCGACTTGTACCAGGATACCAGGATATCAAATACGTTAGGATGTTGCACTTCGCCACTTGACTGTAAAGACTGTATTTGTGCCATGATAAATCGCTCCAAACATGAGATGTACGCTACTTTAGAAAAGAAAATGTTTTTAGTTCCATGTACCGAGTAAGTTAAACAATGTGACATTTTCTATTTATTTGGGTCTTCTTTTTTTTCATGCCGATGGTAAATGCTCATACATTTTTTTATACCATTTACCCTCTAAAAAGCTTATTTTATTCACTAAAAACAGTGATAATTACAGATCTAAAAAGCACTTTTAACTAATATTTTGGTGTTTGAATTTAGAACACACCTCCTTGCGCAAAAAATACTCGATACAAAATCGTTGTGAAAAGAATACTCGACATACAAACTCCTTGTGCTTTTCGCTCAAATCTTTCTTCTTTTCTTAGTCACGGTATAAAGTATAGTATGCAACTCTTAAATAAAACGGATTTATATCGAGGACCATGAATCATTCGCGTCTCTCAGGATTCTAACACTTGAATCACTCGCGTCGCTCAGGATTTTAAGACTTGATCATGAATCACTCCCGTTAGAATCCTTTACTTGTTCGTGATTCATCTATGACCCTCGCTTTAAATGCGTCCTTTATTCAATAGTTGCATAATATACTATTATACCACTCCCTCTCTAAAAAGCTTATTTATTCACTGAAAACAGTAAATAAAATCTATCATCAGCTATCCCCAGCAATAAAAAATCAGATGGCTAAGCGAGATAAAGCCAAGCGTCTGTACAGAATACGGCCGACTGAGGAAAACTGGGATCTTTATAAGAGGATGCAAAATCGCTGCAGTCGTTTGTGTAGGAATGCAAAAAGGCGCCACATTCACAACTCAATAAACAACTTCAACCCAACACAAGTATGGCAATTTTTAAAAACTATTGGTATTGGCAAAGCCTCTAGCAAGAGTTCTTCAGATAAGATGGACCTTAATGCACTTAATGCACACTTTTCTAGTTCCCCAATTATCCTCGATGATCATGTTAAATCTTCCACTCTCAACGATCTCTTTAATCTTCCTTTGCCAACAAATACTTCTTTCTCTTTCCACCCAATTACTGAACTAGACATTAAGAAAAGTATCCAATCCATCTCCACTAAGGCGGTAGGTGACGATGGCCTTCAACTCCAAATGTTCCTACCGATTTTGAGTGAAATAGTTCCCGTCATAACTCATATTGTTAATTACTCTCTTTTTAATAACTCCTTTCCCTCAGCTTGGAAGAGGGCACACGTCCTACCGCTTCCCAAGGTTTCTAATCCTTCCTCACCATCCCAGTTCCGTCCAATATCCATCCTCCCAATCCTCTCCAAAGTCCTCGAGAGTATTGTTCAGAAGCAACTGTCCTGTTATTTGTCCTCTAATGGCCTGCTGAGTCCTTACCAATCTGGTTTTAGACCTGGCCATAGCACTGTTACCACTCTAGTCAAAATAACTGATAACATGAGGCTAGCTATGGATAATAAATGTCTCACCATATTGGTTTTATTGGACTTCAGCAGTGCCTTTAACTCGGTTGACTTTGACATTCTCCTAGGAATACTTTCCTCCCTTAATGTCTCTGCTCCGGTAATTGAGTGGTTCAATTCTTATCTTCGGGGCCGCTCGCGGTCTGTTCGATCCGATGAGGATTCCTCTGAATGGTGTGACTTGGCCGCGGGCGTTCCACAGGGTGGTGTCCTCTCTCCTCTTCTCTTCTCAATTTTTATAAATGCTATCACTAGGGTCCTATCTTCTAACTATCATCTCTATGCAGACGACTTGCAGTTGTATCGCCATTTTAAAGTGAGTGAAATCGCTGAGGCTGTGTCTGCCATCAATGATGACCTTGAAAACATCAACAAGTGGGCTAAGTCCTTTGGACTTCTCCTGAACCCAACAAAATCTCAAGCGCTCGTTATTGGTGGCAAATACATGCTCAATTTGTTAGATCCCCAGTCCCTCCCGCCATTAATGTATAATTCAGTGCCCATATATTACTCCAAAAGCGCGAAAAACTTGGGCGTCCATATAGACACTAACCTCTCTTGGGAGGTTCATATTGCGGATGTGAGTAAGAAGGTCTTCTATTCGTTTCAGTCTCTTAAACGTCTCCAATAATTCTTCACATTTCACACTAAGGTAACTCTTGCGTAATCTCTTCTTCTACCGCTAATAGACTATGCGGATGTCTGTTTTCTGGATGCAACGGAGGTACTCCTAAACCAACTCGAGCGACTGCAGAACTTGTGCATCCGCTTTATTTTTGACCTCCGTAAGTACGACCATGTGTCGGTATTTCGGGCCAGATTGAAGTGGCTGCCAATTCGACGTCGACGAGATACCCACATCCTATCCCTTCTCTCTATACTATCCTGCACAATCCTACTTCTCCTCAATATCTTCGCGAACGGTTTGAGTACCTCGTCCCGAGGGGTAAGCCGTGTCGCACAGCCACATCGCTTCTTCTTCGAACTCCGCGTCACACTTCCAGCCGCTATAATGGCTCCTTCTCTGTTACTGCAGTGCATCTCTGGAACTCTCTCCCACACTACCTACGCGATAGCCCTTCTCTCGATGTCTTCAAGAGGAAAATTAAGGAGCATTTTCTTTCAACGCAATAAATAATATTAGTAGATATATATATATTTGTATTTATGAACGTAGTTTTTACAGATATGTATTTTTATTATATATTTAATTAGTATCTTACTGTTAAATTGTACACTGGATTACTGCCCTCAATTATTATGATCTCTATCACTCAAAGGTTTGCTGGAAGAAAACTCCATTTTGGAGTTAAGTTCGCCTTTGTACATGAATATTGATATCACTTTGTGTAAATGTATTGTTTTGGTGTACAATAAAAAATTAAGAAAGGAATAAAAAGCACATTAAATCACTGTTTTGAATTTGGAACACACCTACATGCGCAAAAAATACTCGATACAAACTTCTTGTGCAGAGAATACTCGACTTTCAAACTCCTTCTTCGATTTTAATTTCGAGTTTGTTTATATTTAGGATTTTAATAATTATTTTGATTTTAGTCTAGAATATTTATTGAATACTTATTTGGATTGTAATTCTAATATTAATTGCAATGGTGTTTAATTAATTATAATTATGTAACGTAACGGAGATGGTCACTGGCCCCTGAAACACAGGTGCTCTGTTACCTAGCTCAGGGGTCAGGGTTACACATTTTTTGTAAATTTTGAAGGTAATAAACCATTTATTTATTACTCGTAATATTCCTTGTGTTTTTTTTTAATCTTTCGTTTTCGCGTAAATCTTTCTTTTTCTCGTAGTCATGGTATAAAATATAGTATCTTGAATAAAACGGATTTATATCGAGGGCTATGAATCACTATTGTCGCTCATGATTCTAACACTTGAATCACTCGCTATGCTCGTGAATCGATCATCATGAATCACTCCCTACCGTCGTGATTCAGTCGTTAGAACCCTACACTTGCTCGAGATTCATCTATGGCCCTCACTTTAAATCCGTCCTTTATTCTCTAGTTGCATAATATACTATTTTTACCCTACTCTACCCTTTTTAGGCCTAGTCTAGATATCCACGCTAATCGCGATATCAATGGAGAGTGCGCTGCTAAGGACACGCCTTTACACACACATTTATATGGTGATCCTTCGATATTCCCTTCCTTGAATTTGTTCCAAAATATGTTATGTTTGAAATCAATTTTATGTAAATTGTTCTTTGAGAAAACACTTTCTCTTTGAGAAAAGGTCTAGGTAATCTGAGCTTAAGTCTTTCCTTCCGAAGCCCCTTTGTCATCGATAACTGAGTACACTTGAAGTAGAGTGATACTTCATTCAAGTACCGATATAACTGTTGCTTCAGCCCTTAACTAGATTTGCCGCAGTTGGACTGAAGTTAAATTCTTGTACGGAAAGTATTGAATAATACCTCCAATTAATAAATTTAAATCGAGATAATTTAATCATTACGAAAATTCGTAACGATGTATATAGGGTGGCCAAAAAGTCGTGGATCAAACGCAACTAGGGTTTAGATGGGGTCATCAGCTGCAAAATATTGTTCTACGGGAGGTCTTTAAGGTCAACCCCTGCAGAGTTATAAATGTGTAATTTAATACCTATATTTGTTTGTCTATGTACAGTAGAAGAGGGAGATGTTTCTACCCTGATTTTATTTTATTTCTTTGTCATCATCAGCCTATTAATGTTCCCACTGCTGGGACAGTGCCGTTATCCACCACGTGGGCCCTGTGCGGGTTGGTGGAAGTCAAATGTCTTCGAATTTTTGGTTCTAGGACATGCCGGTTTCCTCACAATGTTTTCCTTCACCGTTTTGAGAGCAGTGGTGATGAAATAATTTACCTAAAGTAAAGCGCCTGCATGGGCTCGAACCCATGACCTACAACTTGTAAGTCGCGGCCGATACCATTGGGCCACCACTGCAATCAGTCGCTATTTCTTTGTATTTTACTTTTATTATGAGACATACTTGGCACAAATAAACTGTTTTTACATTTCTTTATTTTGTTTCTTCTTCAGTAACTAAAACTTCTTCCCTTTCATTAAATCCAGTCATAATTACATTATATGATGTCCGCAAACCGTTTGACAGCAGCCAGCCAATAATGTGCATCAACTAATTTGATCGCTACAATCAGCTACTATCACAGAGTTTAGAATCGCAGATTTGACTTTGAACTCTAAATTTAAATAAACTGGGTGGCATTGATAAAAATCATGATACTGTTTAGCAAATGCTTAGCAAATGTTTAATTTGAATTTTCAATAGAAAATTTGACCCTTGTTTTAAATAATCTTGTGAATGTTTAGCAACTCTTTATTGAAAGTTTGAATTTTGACATTCATTGGTACGCTTGGTTTGTTTGGAATGTATTGACAATACAGCAGTGGCCATCGAATAATTTTGATGCTCTGTGGTACCCACTGTCGGGTTATTATGGCTGATCTAGTAATTTGCAATCATGTCATAAACCAAGCAACTGATTGGCTGTCATGTACTCATGTCAGTCGTTATTGCTTCAGTGATGTGTCGGGTATTGGTGGCCAGTGTTTGCTGTCAGTTTAGGGCCAACTTGCAAATGTGGCCAACATTGTTTGGCTGTGCTAAATTCGCTTGCGGTTTTTTTATACATAATTAAATTATAACGTTTTTTTTAGCCAGAAAAGCATTGACAGGCGGCTTGTTTACCGCCTAGACATTATTTATTTTTTATTTATTTATAATTTTTTGGAGTGTGAGACCGTCCAATGACTACTCCCGCTCTGGGTGAAGCGGGAGGGCGTATCAGACTTTTACTGACTAAAACCCACCAGTGTTCCTTCAGTTGCTTGTGCCAGGGCCGCAGTAATTCTCTTTCAAATTTTTCCGCCTAGGCTAGAAGCGAGAAGCAGAGTGAAACGAACGTTCTATAATATTCGTAACTTGCCCCACAACAAGAGTCACCTAGCGTCTTAGTATCAGTGCTCGTTGGATATAGGACAAAGTCTTCGGAAAATCAGGTATCCTCTAAGAGATAGTCAATAATATCAGAACGCTGCTGGCTATCCTTGAGGAGCTGAGGTGAATCGAATGACCTATTTATCGCACCCGAACGCAAAACACGCACTTGGACGTAGAGTTGCTGTCACAAACCAGTTATACATAACTTCGTTTTAACGTCGTTTTAACGTATGTAGAATACATAACATAAATGTCAGCCTAGTGCGGCAATTTACGATAATTTTTGGCCTTACTTCGAGAATTGACCTTTTAACCGCGAAAAATAACCTCAAACATAAAACTTTAACAACACAAG
The DNA here is from genome assembly GCA_945859665.1 of Anorthoa munda. NCBI lineage: Eukaryota > Metazoa > Arthropoda > Insecta > Lepidoptera > Noctuidae > Anorthoa > Anorthoa munda. The sequence goes on along the minus strand of OX243894.1, from coordinate 20,017,371 downwards.
TGCAAAATAAAAGTACAGTCATCCACATAAATTACTAACACAAACCCGTTGTACGCGGGGCACAACTGGCGCGCTTAACGATAGGTATTCTTAAGTATTTTTAATTAAATTTCTTTGTTCATAATCCTCGGCTTTGCGCAAAGTCTTAAATTAATTCTGTCCTCATTTGTTTTAGGTTGTGGTTTTGAAAGCTGCGTTTTGATTGGTCGTTTTAATTTTGTGTTTTATGTATGTATGAGCAGTTATTGTTGAGTTAAGTGGGTTAAGAGTGTGTCTGTTTCTTAGAATTTCAATATTGCTTGCTCAGTCTTTGCTTACACCTGCTTCCAGTTCGTAACACTCTCATGAGATTAACATTAGAAATGCTTGTAATCAGAAATATTTTAAAAAATAAGATTTATTTGTTTTCCTCACAGCATTCTCTTTAATTTGGGGGTGCATTAAAAAACTGGTCCGCCATCTTTGGGAGTTCACTATATTGGATTTAGAATGATGTCACTTAGCTAAATTTGCATTTTCATATAAACCAAACGAGTGTGCCAAAATACGGCTCTATTGGTTCGGGTTAACTGTTTTAAATTTCAGTTGCAAGCTTTGACCCTTAAAATCATACATACTTACTAACTCAGGGTACTTGCTGATGGCTCGACGCGATTCGATGATTATCACACCGATTAGCGATTTTTATCTGCCTAGCCTTTTTTTTCCCAATTATTGTTGGGGTCGGCTTCCAGTCTTACCGGATTCAGCTGAGTATCAGTGTTTTACATGGAGCGACTGCCTATCTGACCTCCACAACCCAGTAACTGGGTAACACGATACCCCTTGGCAAGACTGGTGTCAGATCTCAGGCTTCTGACTACCCGTAACGACTGTCAAAGATCTTCAAATGACAGCCGGGACCAACGGCTTAACGTGCTTTCCGAGGCACGGAGGAAACTCGGTATGTCGAAATGGTCACCCATCCACGGACCGACCTCGTCAAGCGTTGCTTAACCTTGAAGATCGACCCGTGCGGCTGTTTTTATTTAGCCACGAGCTCCTCTCACCGATTAGCGATTTTTACTAAGTGAAATTGCAAAAACGTTCACGTGGACGCAATTTGATGCAAGTCAACCGATTTGCACGTGAAATTCTCTTGGAAAATATTTGCGCTACAGACATAAATCTAACTAGATAACGCAAGTCCCTCCATCTGTATGAAAACCAAGCGCGCCACTTTTTCACAAACAATTAAAAACCAAGTTTACTTACCAATAAAAGAAATATTTCCAATGCCTCGGCCACAGGTAATATAATACTAGCATACAGATGCCTCATCCCATACAAAGAAACCGTGCTGACGTAACTAGCGTTTTTCATCTGATTAATCTTGTTATATCTGTAAGAACATCAATCGCGTTCGATCCCGTTTCACGGCAATAGATGGTGTTAGCAGCGACTTGCAAGTAAAAGGGTTTACCAGGTTCGCGAATATTTTTTCTTTAAATACAGTAACGGTTCGTTTTATAGTAATTTTTTTGCACGTTTTTGCAGTTTTTTTGCACCAAAATTGTTACAATGCAAATTTTAACAATCGAGTGGAATGCCTCAGAAATTAAAAAATGCGCCATCTATTGGCATCAATTTTAAATGATCCGTTCAAATAATCTTTGAAATGTGAATTAAGAGCCCAATATTCCATAATTTTGTAATTAGGAGAGTTGATTAAACAAGAACATACAATTTTTATGTTCAATTCCAGAAAATGTTAATTTTACACACAATTCTATTGAATTGTGTGTACATGTCGCGCCATCTAGTGAGATTTATTTGAACCAAATTTTCTTTCTTTGCAATGTGACCCCGTGCCTCGGCCAACTTTTCTATACATTCTGTACAGCTCATTATGACATAAAAAGGCATTTATCTAGATTTCGGTGGATTTCCGGTGCCGATAATGCTAAATGAAAAGCTCAGATTACGATCATTGATCGTAACTTTTATTTTTTTGGCACGCGCTGTACATACAATCGTGTCATCTAGTTAGATTTATGTATGTGACTTGCGTGATATTGCCTATCAATGTAATTTAAATTGCGTCGCGCCACCAATAAGGTTCCTCTATGCAAGTTAAATAAAAGCTTGTATCAAATTATTCGCTATTTAATCTCTTCCCACTAAACGATGGTACAAATTATAAGAAGAGCGACCACTTGTCTGGAACAACTTCCCTCCCTTTGATATCATTTAAACCCTTCGTTAATTTCTTAACCTCGAACAAGTTGAATTTAGCTTTGAATAAGGGAATTACCAAGTAAAATTTAAGTCGTGCTTGGAAAATTCGTTTTTTTAGATTACTGATGGTACTCATACATACTCTTACATAAACTCGCGCTTTATCCCATGGTGGTTGGCAGAAACTACAAAACGCCACGTGCTACGATCCTTGAATACTCCTTTTGCTTCAAAACACTGAAAAAGAGATAACCAAACAAACAGTTTTGTAACTTTAAATTTAGTAAAATTTTAGTGACTATGAAAGCACCATTATCATTTGAGCTGAAATACGTCCATTGATGGACATAGGCCTCCCCCAAGCGTCGTCACACTGATCGGTCCTTTGCGTATCGCACCCAGCGGGCTCCCGCAGTCTTGACCAGCTCGTCGCTCCAACTAGAGGCATATCAAAGCTGCGCCTTCCGGTACGCGGTCGCCACTTCTGAACTTTTCAGCTCCCACAGCCATCCTTTTTGCGAGCAATGTGCCCTGCCCACTGCCACTTAAGTTTGGCAATTATTCAGGCTATGTCTGTAACCTTGGTTCTCTTGCGAATATCACATTTTTTACACTAAGGAATAAACTTTAATAAAATAATACAAAACTTTGGTAACGGTTATCAATTTTTTTTTCTGTGTACTTTCCTAGTCCTATTCATACAAGCACGCCGGTAATGAAACTGCCACAAAATAGAAAGCGCCGCCTCTTACGTACTTTGTGGTACTGCGCACCTAGCCTTCCTGAAGAACATCACTTCTTATAAGATCCGTGTATGCCGTTTTAAGTCATCCTAGCCACTTGTTTGCACTCAAGTTTGCCTTGCAAATACCTTTTGTTAATCGCTTCTGATTCGTCTTCTCAACATGACCATATCTTCTAAGCTACCTGCTGGTTTTCTTCATTAAATTTATTGGGTGTCTTAAAAAAATTGTATTTAAGCGATTTCAAAAAAGGAGGAGGTTCTCAATTCGTCCAAATCTTTTTTTTACCGACTTCCCAAAAGGAGGAGTCGGTGTCAAAAAACGAAGAAACAAAAACAGGAACACCGACTTCCGAAATTGAAGTTATTTTTCACTTTGTAGTTTTTTTTTTTTTTTTTTTTTATTATTGGTAGGCTTGCGCTTGACCACTATCTCACCTGATGGTAAGTGATGATGTGGTCGACGATGTAGCACGCTTACCTAGAAGAAACCTATTCACTCTTGACTTAAAGACAGTTGTAGTGATTTTATTTGGAAGTCGGTTGTATTTTTTTGTAAAAAGTTTATTTTATTTTAAAGTATTGTCCATGATTACTCAAAGACGACTTGACGGATTTGAAAAATTCTTCTTTTGTTTGATCCCATAGTCATAAGGTCAGGATCTGTTAATAGGTTCCTGGAGAAATCGAGGAAACTCCTCATATATTACAGACCTATAGCAATTTTGATATTTTCATCCACAATGCAATCATTTGCACTCAGAAAGTATCATTTGGTGAAGTGGAACTAAAGCAGAAGACCACAGATGGCCACTGGAACTCCTTAATGATAAGTTTGTCACGCGTATTCTTATACACGTAACTCGAATCGATTGCGAATAGTTAAGGTTACACTAGTCGACGGCACGAACTATTTTGTGCGCGGGGTTAAAATGCGTGCTATATCAACCGACAACACGTGTGGAACAGATAGATGCTGTTATGAGCAGTAAGAAGCTTGTACGCGTACGAATACACACTTTTGCAAATTTGTAGCGAAATGGATGATGATTTAGAACGAAAACGAGCTCGCGAAATTTTATAAACAGACTTTTGGGAGTCTGGATATCATGAAAAAATGACTGTATCAGTTCAAAATGAAATTATTTGCATTGTTGAACTACTAATCTATCCCTGTATGGAGGCCGTTTTTCAACTTTCCTTCGTCTTATGGTACTTTTTTGCGCCCAAAGATGCGTTAAAATTATTGTTAAAATATGGAACTTTCGAAGCTCATAACTTTCAAGTAATTTTTTTTTTTACTTTCTTGCTTCCATACAGGATTAGATAATGATAAGACAAATTGATATAATTTTTTATTTTGAACGTACATCGTCAAACAGTGGAGTAAAAGCTAGACTACGTTTGTATGCAAGAATTTTCGACTAGTGTACCCTTAACCGACTCTCATGAAGCAAATACTTATATATAAATGGTGCTGAGGAAAATGCTACCATCGAACTGATCTGATGATGAAGCCGGAAGGTAGGCACTGGAACTCCTAAATAAAACAATGTATCCTTGTCGTGTTTGGGCTAAAAAGCGTCATGAGATATAGTTCGACTATAAATGATTTTCATGGAAATTTGAGGTACCAAAATTAAAAACAGAAAAGTATAAAACGTTATAACAAAAAAATAACGTGACTTCCAAAAAAATACACTCATCATCATCATCATTTTAGCCGAAAGACGTCTACTGCTAGACACAGGCCTCCCCCAAGCGCCACCACATCGGTCCACATAGACCGGACCGGATTTTTTTGGAAGTTGGATTTAATTTTTTTGTTTAAAGTTTTTATATGCCATGAATTACTGAAAATGAGAAATGAAAAATAAAAGTAGGTAGGTACTGCATTTAAAAAAAAACCGGCCAAATGCGAGTCGGACTCGCACACGAAGGGTTCCGTACCATTATCGCAAAACATTTTTTTTTTTTTTTGTTGTATGGGAGCCCCCCTTAAATATTAATGTTATACTGTTTTTAGTATTTGTTGTTATAGCGGCAACAGGAATACATCATCTGTGAAAATTTCAACTGTCTAACTATCACGGTTCATGAGATACAGCCTGGTGATAGACAGACAGACGGACAGCGAAGTCTCAGTAATAGGATCCCGTTTTTACCCTTAGGGTACGGAACCCTAAAAACAATAAATAATGAAAGAAAAATAAACTCCGTCGAAAACGTTCTTTGATTAAGTTTTATTATTATAATGAAAGTCAAAATGAGAGAAAATATTAATAAACATCTGTTTGGAAGACGTCTGAATATTTTTTAATACTAATAAAAGAAATCGTTTCGGGAGGGGAAGATGGAGGTTCATTATTTACTTTTTCAAAACTCTGCGCAATAACTTTTAATAAACGAGTTGGCATTTTTATTATTCATTCCATTTTTTATTAATATGTACATCATGTTATTTGTTTTAGCTTTGGTTTCTTGATCAGAACGCACAAAATCTTCCTCACCGCTGACGCCAAAGACAAATCTAAATAGATAACGTAAGTCACCTTATCACACAAAATTTAAAAAAAAAAATACATGCCAATGAAAGAAAACATTTCCAATGCCTCGGCCATCTTTTGCTATACAGTCTTTACAGCTCAATACGGCATAAAATAGTAGTTTATGCAATGGTCATATAATAGGGGTTATTAAAACACGAGCGTAGGTTTATCAAATGAGGCGAAGCCGAATTTGATAATAATATTACGCGAGTGTTTTAATACCTAATTATATGCTATTGCATACACTACTTTATCTTCACTCATACAGTTGCAATAAAACAAAAGTAGAAACGGAAAAATATTTGGTATGGCGGGCAATTTAGATTCTCATTGCGCATGACTGCGCAGGGCGCGCCTCCTTAGACAATGACAGTACTTCAATTAGCCCCTAAGCGCCAATAAATTAAAAAGTAAAAGTGTGCTATAAAAATTAAAAAGTTATTTTATGATGCAGTTGTTTGAAAATCGAAGGAAAATGTTGAACTATAATGGTTTTTTTTTTTAAATTTTATCTATCCACGAACATAAAGTACGTGTTTATACAATATTTTTCGAATTCGTATTTGGAACATTACGTTGTGAGTGTAGATAAAGGTATTTTTTTAGATTTCGGTGAATTTCCGATCCCGATAATGCTGAATGAAAATCTTAAATTACGATCAATCGTAATTTTACTCCGTTTTTTGATACGCGAAGTACATACAATCGCGACGCTTACTGCGGCGGAATAAAAGGTCACTCAACTCGTTTTTCATTCAATTATGTGTTAGGTGCCAATGTATCAAAGAATGTCAGTTGTTGGAATTCCTCGACAAACCCAGTAACTGGGTAACATGATGGCCCTCAGAAAGACCAGCGTCAGCGTTTGTACCTGGCTTGACGACTTGACTTGACTACCCGTAACGACTGTCAAAAATCTACAAATGACAGCCGCGAACAAAAGCCCTGTGTTTCCGAGGAACTTGTAAGTCTCGGTGTCTAATGAATTAAAGAAGAGAGAACTTGTAAGTCTCGGTGTCTAATAAATTAAAGAAGAAGAAGAAAGCGTTGAAAGAAGAGAGAAAAAAACGTTTATTTGCGCCAGGCACGACGCACACCATAAAAAAAACCAACGAAAAACTTAAATACAAATACAGAGTTTGCGTCACAACCACGCAAAACAATCATCGCTCAGCATAATGCTGGGACTCGCGTGCAAGACAGAGCCACAGCGCTGGTTTTAAGCGATAGCCGGTGTCGAATGGGTGACGCAGAAACAATAAAACCTTAAGGGCAAGTGACGGAGCGAACATGTTCTATTTATAAATAAAATAAATGAGTAAAAACAAATACGAAACACAAATGTCCAAAATAAAAGTTCAGGATAAAGTCTTTGAGTATACTCGTAGTTATAGTTTAGTACTTATACGAGTAGGTATATAGTAAATAAATATATTTAAAGATATAGTAAATATTATATTTAATCAAAAATCGGTAGGTAGGATTGTAAAAAATAAATTTATGCGTTGCTTAACCTTGAAGATTGGCCCGTACCGCGCTCCCAAACTCCTCTCTGCAAAATCTGTTGCCACCTACTAAAAATACTTCTTTTTGTTTGTTTATGCTAGTCTTAATTAATAAATAAATAATAATAATAAGTTTTTTATTTACTTCAATTGTACACAATAAACACTTATCTAAACACGTTGCGTTACAACTAGGAAAAAAAAGAGTGTTTACGATGAACTCTGGCACCCAATGTAAGATTTAACTTGTGTTTAGTTTTATTATTAATAGTATATATTATTAATTATTGTTTCCGTTTGTTCCAGGAACACAAGTGTGGTGGTGAATGCAATGATCCGTTTTATGTGACGTCAGTATAGTGCGTGTGTGTGCGTGAGTGACAGTTAACACAAGATGGCGGACCCCGACGCGTTCGACGACGAGGTATGGTACCTTCTACCCTACTTTTTGTAAGATACCTACAATTACGACACTTTTCGTCAATGAGGAGAATTGAAAAGCAAACCTGTGACAGTTTGTTCGACCGTTTGTTCGCGCAACTCGTCCAAGGTCACCGGCATGGTACCTTCGATGACAAAGTTGACGTACGACGCGCGGTCTATTACAAGTGCGGCGGCGGCAGCGGCGTGTGTGCCGTTCTCTTCCCCCGCCTTTAACCTTTCACTCTCACAGCGTATACTCGCCCGTGATAAATAATCTGCGCTATTGTCGGCGCTACGAACATACTCGATGGTATAATTATAAGCGCTTAAAAACATTGCATACCTTTGCAATCTGTTTGCCGTTACTTCTGGTATACCCTTATATGGACCAAATATTGATATTAGTGGTTTATGGTCGGTTCGTAATATAAATGGTTCTGAACGCCCGTACACGTATTGGTGGTATCGCCTTACCCCAAATATAATTGCAGTCGCCTCCTTCTGAATCTGCGAGCATCGTTTTTCAGCAGAATTCAGTGTGCGTGACGCGAACGAAATTGGTCTTTCTAAGCCGTCTCCATCTACTTGTGACAGAACTGCACCTAGAACGTATGGAGAAGCATCTACCGTCAATATTATTTTTGACTTACTATTGTAATGAGTTAATACTTTTTCGGACGTTAAATATTTTTTTATTTTATTGAACGCGTTTTCGTGATCGGTGGTCTAATTCCACTTAACTCCTTTTTTTTACAAATCGTATAACGGGCAAAGAATACTAGATGCTTGTGGTACAAAATTTCTGTAGTAATTTACTAGTCCTAAAAATGATTGCAAGGTGTTGACATTGGTAGGCACCGGGGCGTCGTTAATAGCCTTGACTTTTAGTGGATCTTTCTTCAGCCCATTTTTATTAATAACGTAACCTAAATAATTAATTTCATCTTCAGTGTCAACCCTGCTTCCTGCAGTCTTTCTAATACTATATGTAATTTTTTCATATGCAAATCAGCTGACTCCGCAGTTATCAAGATATCGTCAAGCAGACACAAAACCCCATCTAATCCAGACAGCAAAGAAAACATAAACATATTAGGTCTACAGTGTTGCCGGTGGTAATTGGTAGGTGAGCCAGCTTAACATAGTACGGAGGTTCAATGTAAGAATTTACCTGGATTTATCACACATCATCAATATAGTTACCCTGTGGCTTATACTTACCAAGCGATAACTTCAAAGTAAGTAATCTTACTCTTGACCAGGCAATGAAATTGGCGCAATTATTATACAATCTAGAGATTACCGAAAATTGCCGACAGATACATTACTCGTCTTGTAACATTTTCAAAAAGTGTTTCGCCACTTGAACAAATTTTCTTATTTCTCCACATTATGTGATACAATTTTGGTATAAAACTAATTATCCGAAATTGTGTACCTAAGTGGTACCACGGTTTTATGATAAGCACTGTAATTAGATACTTCTTAAAATTAAGCGGATTTCCGTCGCACCTGGTCGCATTCTTATTCCACATACAAACCTGAAATTACCTCATTTTCATACAGTGCAGTAATATTACCTTGATATTGCGGCAACACTGCAGTTTCCACGTTATTTTAAGTTAGATTATCCCGTCATAGTTTCTGTTATCCTGGTACTTGTAATGCGGTTTTTTGTGCATATCGTACCGTAGTGCTCCATCGCTGTTTTGTGGCAGTATTCCAATTCGGAATGTAAGTAACAGTTTTTGTATAATCATCAATTTTTTTTTAAATCCCACTTCGTATGTAGCGAGCTTATTATCATTATCCGGGCACAAATCCATCAGACTCCAGGTGGCGGATTTACTAATGGGTAAACCCAATAACACACGCAAAACATGAAAAATAGTTAGCTTTATGCTGCCATTTTGTTGCCTGTTCATAAACAAAAATTGAATGTACTTTAAAACAATCAACGCCTTTTTTTCTGCGAATAAAATACAAATTAATACAAATAATCAATATTGAATCGAACCGTTTATGGAACTCTTTTAAACTTATTTTTAAAAACATTTTTCATATAGCAGACTCGTGTTCGAAGTTTGAAAATACGTCAATTAAAAGTATATTGGCAGCGGCCACTGGGTTCGCGCGCTTTTATTATGCTATATTTTCGTTCTAACTGTGTTTTTACAACTTTTTTGGGTATATGAGCGAAATATTTTTGAAAAATGTAGCTTTATTTCCCAGTTGGGGAATTATTCGAACCGATTTTTTTACAGTCATCAAGGCAAAAGAATCGGATGTTGCAGATTTATTCTGACGACATTTTAATTTGCTTTTGAATTTGCTAACGTATGCAGTTCGTAGTTAATATACAGTTATGCCAGTCGGCAGAAAAAGACTGAAGACTAATTACATTTTTATAAATTTTAACTTAAAAATCTAGCAGGAATTTTTATCATAGTTAAACATAAAATAACAAGTTAATGTTCTTTATCTCTATTGATGAGTAATGGGAGGAGGGATCAAACGCTTGTTACTAAAAGAATAATTATGAATAGAAATGTGGATGGATGGAGAGGGAGAGGAAGGCCAAAGAAAAGATGAATGGACTGTGTGAGGAGTGATATGAAATAAAAGGTAGTTAGTGATAGCGTGACAGGAGACAGGTATGGAAGAATGAAAAGTGATGCGCCGACCCCAAGTAAAATGGGATAAGGAAGATGATGATTGTTTTTTATCTCAATTTATATTACTGTACTTTATTTTATATCTGGAAGTACTAGTGCCGTTGGCAAAATTCTTTGACTGATTAAAAAACTAAGGTGCTAACCAGTTGTTACTTTTCTATCCCGAAAACAATGCACGGATCTTATAGGATTAGCCACAGGAGCCAAGTCGTGGTAAAAAGCAAGTAAGACATGTATTGTAAATCTAATAGTGCCAATAACCGACACACTGATCTAAAAGAAAGCCAGAAACGCATCTGTATTCACCAGGCGTGCATGCATGAATAGATGCATGAATTCGGAATCCAAACAGGTGTGTTGTATGAAGGCGCTCTATCACGTACTAGGGTTTCAGCGCTCAATGGTAGTATTAGGTAAATATTATGTATTTATGTAAGGAATCGAAGAGGTGTGCAAAAATCGTGCTTAGTTTTTCTGTTGATTTTGATCTTTTGAATACGTATTGGGATAGTTTCTTATATAACAGTAGTAGGTACTTAATTGCGTTGTGTTTGATTGGTCTTCTAGACTGGGCTTTGCCCATGCAGTCAATATAGTAAAAAGTATCCTTTGTCTTTCTTCATATCCTAGATTATATCTAGGATATCAACATTAATCACGTATTTCATTTACTGAAAAAGGCGTAGCAGAATTATTTTCAGAACAAACTCTATAGTAGATACTAGATGGAATAAAGTCGAAATCCTAGTTAACGTAAGTATCAAATGTGTATCCTCCGACTGCACAGCATGATTCTCTTCTTGTTTACGGCTTTTTAGTTCACTTTTGCAGCAGTCGGGTTTTTTGATTTTTTGAATTAACTTTTTTTAATTATAACTTTTTAGTTAATATTTTTTAAGATTAAGGTAGGTAAATTTAAACATAGCAAGTTATTTAAAATAACAAGTGTTATATATTTTTAAAATCACCTCTTAAAGCCTTTATTTTGATACCCCACACGATGGGTTACGAAGAAAAAAAAAATTTGTCACCCTCAATATGGCGCCCAAAATCCGCCATCTTTCTATTTTCCTATTTTAATGTGAGTGACACTCGCATGATTAAAACGAATCGATTAATGTATGAATCATCAAAATGGGCCAATGCGTTTTGTCTCTAGAACGCGACATAGGAACAAACATACATACATTCTTACATAGATAGAGAGAACACATTATCCTCCTTCGGCAGTCGGGTAAAAAAGGAGGGGCGAAAGAAGACGGGCTGTCTGGGTGGACACCAGCGTGCACTGCGATGTCCTCCGAAATGTGTTACTGTTATGGAAAAATATAATCTACTAGCATTCATTTAAATCTCACAGCCGACGGCAACATTTCAGTTTGATAAGCTGCTTATTTTAATCCGAAGCTGGCACAAATTAATTCAATTAAATATAAAATCTAGGTCAAAAGCGAACTTCTTATAGGATACGTTTCTTATAAGAGCGATTGAACAAAAGTGAAAGTCTGTCACTAGAAACGATTGTCAAAAAACAAAACGAAAAATAACTTTCTTTTCCGAAGTCGGTGTCTTTGGTATCTATTGTTTTCAATTTTTCGACACCGATTTCGGAAAAGAAAGTTATTTTTCGTTCTGTAGTGTTTTATTTTGGAAGTCGGTTTGATTTTTTTGTTAAAAAGTTTTTAATTATATCTTTTTAGTTTTGGTAGGTACCTCTACGAACATCATTTATAGCCGAAGTACATCTCATGACGATTCCAATAAGTCCAAACACGACTAGGCTACATTGTTATATTTCGGAGTTCCAGTGCCTACCTTCCGGCTTCATCATCAGATCAGTACGATGGTACCATTTTCACCAGTACCATTTATTTCTAAGTAGAAGAATTTTCCAAATCGGTCCAGGCGTCTTGGATTAATCGGGGAACAAACATTAAAAAAAACAACGAATTGAGAACCTCCTCCTTTATTTGAAGTCTGTTAAAAAGTCGAAAAGCATGGGATTGACGCAGACTGTGCAACTGAAAATTAGACATTGACTCCTCTAGTGTTTCAAGGTTTTTGTATACAATTTCATAGCCCACACGTGTAAGACAATTGGAATGCTTTAACTTATACGTACGATATTTGACAAGACTAAAACATTGTCAAAGACGAAGAATTGCCAAACTCAAGTGGCAGTGGGCAGGGCACATTGCTCGCAGAACGGATGGCCGATGGGGCAGAAAGGTTCTGGAGTGGCGACCGCGAACCGGAAGATGTTGCGTTGGAAGGCCTCTCACTAGGTGGACCGATGACCTGGTGAAGGTTGCCGGGATCCGCTGGTTGCGAGACGCACGGGACCGGTCAATGTGGCGACGCTTGGGGGAGGCCTATGTCCAGCAGTGAACGTCTTTCGGCTGATATGATGATGATGATGAAAACATTGTATGGGGGAGTGACCCACATATGGTGCACTCACGCTTCACCTAAACCACGAAATGCCTCACATGTGGGTCACGCACAGGGAACGTGTTAAACTACTGAAATATCATTTGGAGAATCCCAATTATTTAGGACTTTGACTATCGTTATCGCTAGTTAAATGTCACATTATCTAGAGCCCAAGGATCGTTTTGTCTTATGGATTCTAGGAATCCGAAGATTTAATAATTCCTCTTAACATTTTTCGAATAAGGGCCGAAAGTTCACGACTGATCATTCACCTTTTTCTGCGAGACCTTTCACCTTTACCTCTGTTTGAATACTTGATATTTATAAATCAGCTATAAATAAAAGAAATGCCTTAGTATTTTTTTTTGTATTGATGGACCGAAATGACAAAGGCGTTAAATCAAAAAATTGTGTTGCACAAACATGCAGCGTGGGGACAAAGCGTATGTTAATGTATACATGCAAATCCGAAGTCTATATGTTTTGATGTTTAAATATCTGTTAATCAATCACGCCGTAACGGCTGAACGCATTTGAATGAGAACACAGTTAGACTATGGTCTGGATTATGACATAGAATCGGGTAGTATACGTTCCCCGGCGGGTCAGTTTCGATTGAAGCAGCTGAATGAAACTAGTAGTGAAATAAAAATTAATATAGACAGATACTGTTATTTTTTTTAAAGTTGACGCAATGGCCGAGTGATTTTGTGCTGTGCATTTTATCGTGGTTTCATTACCCTCTAAGAAGAAATATTTGTAAGGCCTACAGATAGTCATTCCGGGTCTGGCTGTTTGTGTATGTTATTTTAAATTCCTTGTGGGGGCCAAAGTTTAAAAAAAGAATAAAGAGAGAAAACTGTCCTAAGTTTCCTAAAGAAGTCGTTCCGTAAACGTTGAAAAGTAGAATAACAATCTTAAAAGATTTTAAAATCATTTGAAGAAACCTACAACCCCGCAAAAATAAATTTAATTAAAGAAAACCAATTCAGTTTGGAAAGAAACTAACAGTTTCATATAAAAACGGCTTTGGAAAAGGATTTTCAACGTTCTTTTCACGTTCGTCGACTAATGCCCTATTGTAGTGAGCTGGCAACTTCTACTTTCATAATGAGCTCGTAATGAATTCTTGGCAACCCTAGATGATCGTTAGGGTTGGCGAGACCAATTTTACTCTTAAATTATCAATTCTTTTTACCAGGAATTTGAATTAGATGTTGTTTTTAACTCTCGACGGAAAAAGAGGGGTATTATAAGTTTGACGTGTGTATCTGTGAATTTGTGTATTTATGTATTTGTGTATTTATATATTTTTGTATATGTGTGCCTACCTCTAGGTGGAGCGACGACCTGGTCAAAACTGCGGGAGTCCGGATAAAGAAATTGCATATGGAAAATCACAATAATACTTGAATAAAACAGATGATTTTAAAATTATAATCAAATCACAATATCACTTTTTTCATCAGCTTGATACCCTCCACTTTGCTGGTAAATTAAAAACAATAGTGGTGAAGTTGACACTGACGATAATAATATAATTATATATAATTATTTTAATAATATATAATTTTTACACATATGTTTACGTTCAAATCTTATTATCATTTGTATACATACTCACATAGGTAAGTACCTCAAAATTTATACTAAGAGGTTAAAAGCAAATATTTTATTTACATAGATAAAAACATACACAATACATTGAATAAAATACTTTATTAACTATGACTTCATACATAAAACCAAAGATTTCTTAACATAATAGCTATCGAAGTTTAGCAGTATTTCACGACGGCGGTTATCTTTTCAGTTTACAAAAATCATTACATCTTCTACAGTAATATTTACCCTGTTTCTAGAATACACTTTTAGTGTCAGCCCTCAACGCTCAAACTTGTTAGAGTTGCAACTCCGAGGAAATAGCTTAATTTACAAATTTGTATTATTGTAAAATGAGGTTTTAATTACCTGTGGCTTAAGAAAAGACATCTTAGCGACTCCGCTGCCCTAGTACTTTGAGTTTTCAAAGGATTGCTGTAAGAAAGATATTCATTAATGAAATGTAAGGTATTTAGATATCGCTGCAATTAAAGTGTTTTCCATCGACTAGACTCGAAGAAGACGAAGTTTTGTCTATGAAATGGTGTTAAGGGTGCCGTAAAATGGAAACTTTTTACGTATAAATGTGGGTAACTTGAGGTTAGAGGAGTTGTGTTTCCTGATAGGTATGACCTTAAGTCAAGAGTGAATAGCTTCTAGGTAGAGTGAATAACTTCTTGGTGTGCTCCATATGATAGTCGACCTTGTTCATTGCCCAGATTATTTTTTCTTAAAACTTTCTAAAGGAGATATTATGTATAAATTCTCTCGTTTTGAATTCGTAGATAAGCTCGGGTCTTCCTCTAAATGCGAATGAATGTTTTCAATTTTGAATGAGCTTATTTCTCGCTCGCTCAGTGTTTTCTCGTTATTTTTCTATTAGTTCGTTGTAGTGTAGATTTTCTTATATTATGAGCTAGAAATGGGTATGCAATTGAACTTTTTTATTTTTATGATGATAGCTAACAAATCGAGAGGAAAAGAATGAATGATTTTATGTATTGGCTTTTTCGTCAAAATCCTTGTATCGTGCTCGCGACCATAATGATGGATCGACGCAATTCGATAATACACCGATAAGCAATTTTTCTAAATTGCAAGTACGTTCACGTGGACGTAATGCGAAGAAATTCGACTGATTTGCAGTTGAAATATTCATAGAAATTACGTGCGCGATATCATCTATCGACGCAATTAAATTTCATCGCGCCGGTCCTTATCCAGTTATAGATAGTTCAACTCGTCTTTGCGCGCGGCGCTATAGTGGGTAAGCATGTGTGGGTAGTGGTTTGCCCGGACGACGACTGCCGCGTCACTGCCACACAAATGCATTATGTATAATTACAAGCGCACCCACACCGCACGCACACATGCCGCCGCGTGTATAGATGAGTTGATCTATCTATACTGGGTTTGTGGTAGTCAGATAAGCACTCGCTCCATGTAAAAAACTGGTATTCACTGTTTCCGGATAGAATGGAAGCCAACCTCAACATATTAAGGAAAGCAGAAGGAGACCGAAAGCTTGGCAGATTGATTGAGTTTTAATAAATTAAAACGGCTTTGCAAAAGCTTTCGGTCACTGAATCTCTCTGCCAACGTGATGCCAAAACCACGCTTGGCTTACAATGTACTTAATGAAATTTTGGCTAAACGCGCAATTTAACGTCCGGAAAATCATTAACGACGGAAATTATTAATGAATAGATTTATTTGGTGGGACACTTTATCAAAATTGGAGGTAAAATCTCAAACAGCCCAAATATAACTTGTTGGGATCGTATATATATATAAATATATATAGTATATGTCTGAGCCGTTTGGGATTTACACACTCGGACCACGTGGCCGTACTAATGTACGTCACGTGGTCCGAGTGTACCTGGCCGTACATTATAGGTGCACGTGGGCCTAATGGCCCATGTGGTCCGAGTGCTCATAGAGCTTTTCGGGCCATCGGTAAACATTTAGTCGACTCTTCACGTGACCAAAGAGCTGGGCTTTTTTTTTGCCAAAGGATCAGCATATCAGCATAATAGCGTAATGTCAGCATTATCACGATGAACGGCAATGAAAAAAATTGAGAAAAATTGTCCAGAACGCTGGCTAAAGGATCAGTCCTTTAGCCAGCGTTCTGGACAATTTTTCTATTGACAGCGATGTGGAAGAATATTTTGGTGTGCTTATTATAATTAGTTTGTAGAAATAGTTCTTAATATTTTAGTTACCTACTGTAATTGTAAATAAGAATTGGAGGAAAAATCATTTATTTATATTTTTGTAAACAGTATTCTCTGGAAATCGTCATATTACACTGTCTTGGACTACTATACATACAGATTTTAATTCTGAAAAACTGCACGGTTCCTGAGAGCAGTGGTGGCCCAGTGGTATCGGCCGCGACTTATTAGTTGTAGGTCGTGGGTTCGAGCCCAGGAAGGCGCTTTACTTTGTGTAAATTATTTCATCACCACTGCTTTCAAAACGGTGAAGGAAAACATCGTGACGAAACCGGCATGTCCTAGAACCAAAAATTCGAAGACATGTGACATCCACCAATCCGCACTGGGCCCGCGTGGTGGATTACGGCCCATTCCCTCTCACAGAGAGGAGGCCTGTGTCCCAGTAGTGGGAACATTAATAGGCTGATGATGTGTGATGTGTGCACGGTTCCTATGAAAGAAGTTTCGAGTCAAGCTGCGGTAACACGTAAGTGTTAAAATTAAATTAAAAGTAAAATATTGGTGGAAAGCTTTTCTTTTTCTCTGGAATGATGACATAAACAAATACACTAACGAGCAATGAAAAAGTTCCAGTGACATAGCACCATATTACTCCTAAACGGGCAAGGCTAGCTTAACGGCGCCGTCTGCAATATTGAAGTACATTTAACAGCGCATCAGAATATTACCAACTAAAAACGTAAATATTATTTCAAATTATAAATTAAATGTGAAAAAATTAAATTAAAGTATTTGTCGGCATTTTGTGGGTGGAACTTTTTCATTGCTCGGCAGTTTAATAATAATTTTCATGTGATGAGAATTTTGATTCTTCTATGGTACCTGAAGTTAGAAGGCGCCGTCGAGGCCGGCCCAGACAGAGGTGGCGAGATGATTTTGACGCGTACCATGACAGCTGGTTCAAGACGGTGTGCATGAAGAATGTCTGAAAGACCTTCTTGCCTTTGTCCAGCAGTGAGACAATGATGAATAATGACTGTATAAAAAATATAGTATTGAAACACTTCAGCTATTTTTAAAAAGGAGATTAAGAAGCAAAGTGTAGATCTGCCGGACAACTTAAAACGATAAATTAATGTATCCGGACATCATCTTTACCTACCTAGGTGCATCATCATCTGCCTGCCCTTATCCCATGTTACTTGGGGTCGGCGCAACACGTTTGCTTCTTCCATACCGTTCTATCCCCCGTCAAGTTATTACTGACTCCCTTTTCTTTCATATCACTCCTCACACAGTCCATCCATCTTTTCTTTGGCCTTCCTCTCCCTCTCCATCCATCCACATTTATATTCATAACTCTTTTAGTAATATGCGTTTCATCCTTCCTCATCACATGACCATACCAGGACAAACGGTTTCCTTTCAACTTTTCTGCCACTGGCGCCACTTTCAAACTGCCTCTAATATACTCATTTCTCACTTTATCCAATCTCGTCACGCCACACATCCATCTCAACATTCTCATCTCTGCTACATGCAATCTCCTTTCATCCATCTTTTTCACAGCCCAACATTCCGATCCATACAGTATGACAGGTCTAATCACGGACTTGTAGATTTTCCCCTTTAACTTGAGGGGCATCCGTGGGTCGCAAGTTGTTCCAGTGACCTGTCGCCATTTCATCCATCCTGAGTTGATCCGGTGCGTTACGTCTCGGTCTACCTCGCCATTTCCTTGGACAAGCGACCCTAGGTACCGAAAGTCGGAGCAGATTGGTATGGGTGTTCCAGCGAGAGCTATGGGCACGGAACTGGAGAGACCGCCGAAATCGCAAAACAAGTATTCAGTTTTGCTTCTGCTCAATTTCAGGCCAACACTCTCCAGTCTGTGCCACCACACCTCCAATCTGCTCTGGACCTCTAGGCCACTCTCGGCAACCAGCACAATATCATCGGCAAACAGCATACACCAGGGTGCCTCTTCCTGTATGTCCGACGTAAGAGCGTCCATTATCAACAAGAAGAGATAGCTTTACCTACCTAGGTGCAACCTTTATTAATTAGAAGCGTATACTTCAAAAAAACCTCCCCTTCAATTAAAACCTTCTACAATTCTACTTTATATGGCACTAACACTCCAGAAACGTCCTATTACCTAACACCAGCCGAATAAAAATACAGCAACAAGGCACTATCAATAAATGGTTACTATTAATTGGTTTCAGTCCGACGGATCCCAATTACAGAGCAGCAGAGTATGCTTTATGGGGCCCTAGTACGAGCAAGTATTGTTTTCTGGGTTTTTGAATAGGAAGAAAGAAAACAAATAAATTATTTGAAATGGTTTTACAAGCCGTGTGGTTGGTGAGATTTCCCATAGCTCAAAATTGCAAATTTCCACACAACCTTTCATCCACTATGGATATTGGATAATTATATTTTTAAGCAGGAACTTGTAGCTAAGTAACAACATCCTTCCCTCTCTCACAGAGAAGAGCCCTGTGTCCCAGCAGTGGGAACATTAAAAGCAACATGATGCATAACATCCTCAAGAGTCAATTTTTAAGATTATATAAAGCAACGTTTGCAGCATCTAACACTAATCTTACAAACAGCCCCCGTACCATGACATGTCAAAACTATAATGGTTCGACTGTGAAAAAGGGACAAATGTATACAAGTCATCTGTCCCTTATGCATACTGGAAATAACCTTGCCCTAAGATGTTATTGTCACCCCCAGGCATCGTGTTAACCAGTTAATCTGGCAGTCGCTTGCCAGTCGCCATGTATTCAACTGCATCCGGATAAAACACAAGCTGATCCCGTCATGGTTGGGAAAAATTAGTCTGGTTGATTGTGGTCAAGTACCAACATTATAAAAAAAAAAATTGTCTACTGCAAAGTCATTTAGCTAGATGCTCGTATAACAATGAAAATAATAGTACTTTGACTGACAGCTAGCAATTACTGTGGAGCTCTAGAATATGCTAAACGTACCACTGACAGCGAAGAATAATTGTTTAAAAATTGAACAGAAAAATGTTGGCTCATTTCTTTGAATATCTTTTGTTGTTTCAAGGCTGGATAATGCAGTGCAAATGTTTTGTTTCATCAATATGGTAGTTAGCGAATGCTACAGCTATTTGGTCAAGAGTGAGTTGAATAAATTCGCTGACGGTAACAAATAAAGTATCGTTGGCGCTTATCATTGCATTACGCTAAACGTACTTTGGTCTAATCACATTTTAGCCATTTCAGTTTAGCAATTCTTTTGGCTATATAGGTACGTAACAATTCTTTGTAATGATCTAAATTCAAATGATGATTTTTTACGCAGACTGAAGCCGAAATATTTGCAGTTCTGGGCTAAACTATTAATTATTTATGTCCGCTCTTCGCTGGTTTTCTGGCCACACATTAGTGTCGCCACTTCAGACTAGAATAGGCAAGAAATAGTCTCAATGTTATTCTCTCGTCAAGTGGTATATCTGTCTGTTTCTATTTAGATATAGGTTTGTATTGTTTCATTAATCAATTACTAGGTTTGCAACGAGAAAGAGTCATTTAAGGTACAAATAAGAACCTGATTAAATAAAGCATTTTAAGAAAGTAGTAGTTTCCCGCACTATGTACTTACTCTACTTAAGGCGCCTCCCCGAACAAAACGCCGCGCTAGTCGTTTTTGTGCAGTTTTTAAGAGCTATCTACTATTTATTTAAAAAGAAATATCAATTAATAAAAAAAACCCGACTGCTTGAAAAGCGAACTAAAAAGACGTAAACAAGGATAAAATAATGCTGTGCTGTCGGAGGATACATCTTCGCGAGCTGGCTGACCAAAACCAGACGTATCCTCCGACTGCACAGCATTATTTTATCCTTGTTTACGTCTTTTTAGTTCGCTTTTCAAGCAGTCGGGTTATTTTTTTTTTTTTTTCGAGTTAGGTACATTTAAACATGTAAGTGTTATATATTTTTGAAATCACCTCTTAAAATCCTTTATTTTGATACCCCACACGATAGGTTTGGAAGAAAAAAAAAATTGGGCCCCCACAATATGGCGCCCAAGAACCGCCATTTTCCTATTTTCCAACTTTCATGTAGCCAGTGACACTCGCGGGGTTAAGACGAATTGATTGACGTAAGAACCATCAAAATCGGCCCACGCGTTTGGTCTCTAGAACGCCACATAGGAACAAACATACATACTTACATACATACTTACATACTTACATACATACATACATAGACTGATAAACACATTACCCTCCTTCGGCAGTCGGGTAAAAATACATTAAATTTCTACATCATATTGATTCTAAAATGGTAGGATACTTTTTTTTAAAGAGGTATATATTTCACTAATCTCCTTCCAACAAAACCATAAAAATGAGATATAATTATGGTAGCAAGCATCTCCTCGTAAAGTGTTCATTAATTATTTTTTGTACTAAAACTAACGGATAGACAATTTGATAACGAACATTTTGTAGGTTTTTTTTTCAAAAGACCAATATTCGATTTTATAGAGATTTTATTCTAAAATCTGGGCGTATTCACTACTGTAATTCATGCGCCACCAGTGCCGCTAGGCTAATACGAATGCTCATATCTCATGCTGATTTTTTGGTCAGGGTACGGCCTTAAGTAGGCACCATCGTCTAGCAATAAATATTCATTGGTAAGTTTCTATGACATTGTTCCATTGTAAGTGGATACCATAATTTAACCTTTACTAAATAGCTAAAACTTTCAAATAAAATAGTACTAAATTGTACCAGGCTTGTAGACGTTCGTGCAAGTTAATTTCATAAACGAAAACAATAAAATCCTATTACAATAATTCAAAGAAAGATGTCAAAGATAAAGTATCAATTAGCCTTCCTATCTTTTAAAACACGCAAGGATCATAAATAAAATAGAATAAACGAAAGGATTTCACCCAATGTCACCGTCAGGGGAAATAGTTTTTCCAAGTACTAGGCTGACATGCGGTGGTAAGAGGTTTTCTGCAAATCCGTCGCGGGTGAGACACGTACGCGGATAAATCCTGGAGCCTCGTTTACACAAGAAGGGTTTCTCGCCTTGAACAGTCGATTCCCGGAAGGAGATATAAAGAAGGTACGTACACTCGTGTAACAAGTAAGTATAGGATACTCTCATTTCGAATCGCGTGTTGATACACAATTTTCAAAGATATCGGCTTTAGAGACGGCTAGTTACAGATCGAGGAAATAGCCTTGCTAGTCTTAATTGATATAATTGTAAGCGAGATTATATTTCTAGACTTTTCTCTAGTTGTGAAGTGTGAATGTACACATGATTGCAATAAATCATTCCTCCTTTTTTTGAATTCGGTTAAAAGGATAAACTTTTAACCGACTTTAAGAAAGGAGAATCTTCTTCATTCGGCTGAATGTTTTTTGTTGGGCACCGTTTCTAGTCAACAATACCTCGTCGTGTAAACGAGGCTTCATCCTGATCTACCGCGGTTTAGTTTCGCTGCTTCGCTTCATGTTGCCTTAGTAGATGGGAAAGTTTTATGGTGTGCTTTGTCGTTGTTTATGGAGACCTCGCGACATAATCTCTGTTATTTTGTCATGGTTATAAAAAGTGGAGTTATGGAAACTCTTGTTGGTTGTTTTTCAGTGCACTTCTTATTTTTATCGAGTTAATAGAATAGTTTGAAGGAAGTAAGTATTTCAGTGTTGGAAGAAATCACAACCTGTATCAAAGACCACGCCTCAGACACTCTAGACTAGTGACAATTCACCAATGAAAGCATCTTGATAGCGAGCGCTATAGAAATGACACATAATCAATCCTTTACATTTTGTCATTTATTGATTTACGCTTTTAGAATGACAGTTCGGCTAGAACTTCTGATAAAGATATGGTGTCGAGATGGAGAAGCACACAATCGGTTGATGAGGTGACGCTTACAGAAGCCTAAGTATAGCAGACATTAGACATCTTTGGGTTAAAATGGTGATGCTGACTCCAGTACAGCTCTCGCCAAACTTCTTGGCCGCCCTGAAGTTGGTTTACCGGATGCGCGAGGCACGAAACGGTGCTGTTTTTACCCGACTGCCGAAGGAGGGTAATGTGTTTATCAGTCTATGTATGTATGTATGTATGTATGTATGTATGTATGTATGTATATATGTATGTATGTATGTATGTATGTATGTATGTTTGTTCCTATGTGGCGTTCCAGAGACCAAACGCGTTGACCGATTTTGATGATTCATACGTCAATCGATTCGTCTTAACCTTGCGAGTGTCATAGGCTACATTAAAATAGAAAAATGGCGGCTTTTGGGCGCCATATTGTGGGGGGCCAATTTTATTTTTTCTTCGAAACCCATCGTGTGGGGTATCAAAATAAAGGGTTTTTAGAGGCGATTTCAAAAATATATAACACTTATATATTTAAATGTACCTAATTCGAAAAAAATGTTAACTAAAAAGTTATAAATAAAAAAAATAATTTAAAAAATCAAAATACCCGACTGCTTAAAAAGCGAACTAAAAAGACGTAAACAAGAAGAAAATCATGCTGTGCAGTCGGAGGATACATCTGGTTTTGGTCAGCCAGCTCGCGAATATGTATCCTCCGACTGCACAGCATGATTTTCTTCTTGTTTACGTCTTTTTAGTTCGCTTTTTAAGCAGTCGGGTATTTTGATTTTTTAAATTATTTTTTTTGTATGAGATTTCCTACTGCGCAGCCATTGTAGCCAACTTCAGGGCGGCCAAGAAGTTTGGCGAGAACTATATATACTTTAGCCTGCTTTTATCTTCATATTTTCCAATGCACTATACCACACACAAGCTAACACTTCACACAGGAAGCCGTCTAACGTACTCAGTGAGTATGGAACTTTTAACTTACAACGATGTCACTAAGAACAAGAATGAGTAGTAAGTTGATTGTACGGTATTTAACTTAGAGGTGTCATAGTACAGGAGTGTCTATTTATAGAACATCAATGTTCTTTGACTGTTTGGCAAGACTGCTCCAACTTTTTTTAGGGTTCCGTACCCAAAGGTTAAAAACGGGACCCTATTACTAAGACTCCGCGATCCGTCTGTCTGTCTGTCTGTCTATCTGTCCGTCTGTCACCAGGCTGTATCTCATGAACCGTGATAGCTAGACAGTTGAAATTTTCACAGATGATGTATTTCTGTTGCCGCTATAACAACAAATACTAAAATCAGAATAAAATAAATATTTAAGGGGGGCTCCCATACAACAAACGTGTTTTTTTTGCTGTTTTTTTGCTATAATGGTGCGGAACCCTTCGTGTGCGAGTCCGACTCGCATTTTGCCGGGTTTTTTTGGTTTCTGACTCCCCGAAACGAACTGTGAAAGAACTACAAATGACAGCCGGGATCTACGGTCTAACATGCTTTTCGAGACATGGCTCCTTCATCATCTGAACTCCTCATCAGTATACGACCTCGGCAAGAGAGTCTACACCCTCGAAGATCGAACCGTGTGTCTATTATTATGTAGCTACGAGCTCCTCCGGGTTTTCTACAAATGTGAAACCATTAAAAGTAAAATTACCATTAATTCCATTTACCAGCATACATAACAAAGCTTTGCAATTGGGTTAGGATATTATAAATTTCCGCGAACGATGCTGCGATCGTAAGGGTTGGCTAAAGTTTCTGAAACAATATAGTTGCTGAATTTCATTTTAAATATTGAGGTTTTACTTTGCGTAAAAGCTGATTACAGCTTTGATAGCGTTCATTTAATTTTGATGGACGATCGTAACAATAAATTGCCTTAATCATGTTATTTTACGAATTTTGAGATAATATTCTGTATTTAGCAATATGTACCTTAAACAATAGGTACGAAACCTAAAAAAAATCCGTTATGTAAGTAGCTTTAGTGCAAAATTAGTTATGCAGCGGTTTTGTCTGTGTCTGTGAGTTGCCTGTCTGTGGATTTATAATTTTTCTTTAAGTAGATTGCTTGTTTTTAACCGCCTACGGAAAAAGAGGGGTACTATAAGTTTGACTTGTGTATTTATGTATTTGAGTATCTCTCTGTGGCATCATAGCTCCTAAATGGGTGAACATATTTTGAATTATGTTTTGTTTGAAAGGTGACTATCGAAAGTATTATGTTTGATGAAAATCGGTTCAGCCGTTCTAAAGTAATGCGCGCAAGATATCGTGTGATAATTACGTGTTCAATAGATTGTCGATCGAAGCGTATCATTCATTGTCACTATTACATAAATTATGTAGCATGAAATAAAAATGTGTCAGGAGGTTTTTTTTTTTAATTTACTAGTTATGTCCATAAGGTAAGGACCATTAAGCATAAGTAGAAAGTTAAAAAAAAACATATAAAATTTCAAGTTTCTATAAATAAATGAACACAATAATATTATGAGTGCATGAGAAAAAAGTTCGGAACACAACTGTACCACCCCTAACTATGATTAATAGCATTGTACTAGCAGGTATTTCTAATACCTATTCATTACGGCATTCAATTAAACGTTATTATTTTGCTGCATAAGCGTAATATCCTCATGTATGTTCTGCAGGTATTGTTATGTTTTTGATAAGCTTTGAGAACTTCTCTTTAGACATGGTTGCCTGGTAGCTTAAGAAGTTTACTTATGTCGTATATGCCTAAACTTATTTATTATGAAGAGATAAATAATATTGTTCATGATTTTAACTCCTGACAGAAAAAGAGGCGTGTTATAAGTTTGACGTGTGTTTGTGTGTATTTGTGTCGGTCTGTGGCATTCGTAGATCCTAAATGGATGAAGCGATTTTGATTTCGTTTTTTTTTTGTTTGATAGATAACTTGATCGAGAGTGTTCTTCGCTATGTTTGATGAAAATCGGTTAAGCCGTTCAAAAGTTATGGGTGTCTACTACTAGATATAGTAGTAGACACGGTATAGTAGTAGTAGTGGTAGTTTAAAAAGCATGAGTTAATAAGCCTCGGAAATTTTACATTTTTAATTTATACTCTTTTAATATAATCTTCAAGAAAGGACCGATACTATTACAAAAAAAAAATACTTTCACTGAAAAAATAGGAAAATTTAAAAAAAAAACTCCTACACATTTTTATTTCATGCTATATAATTTATCCAATAGTAGAACCGCTTCGATCGACAATCTGTTGAACACGTAATTATGACACGATATCTTGCGAAAACATCCCGATTCAAACAGTAAAACGCACATAAATTTAGAACGGCTGCACTTATTTTCATCAAACATACTTATGAACACTCTCGATAAAGTCAGCTTTCAAACAAAATAAAAACTAAATCAAATTCGGTTCATCCGTTAAGAAGCTATGATGCCACAGGCAGATACACAAATTCAGGTACATACGTCAAACTTAACTCGTGTTATCAGTTTGACATAACCACCGACGGAAAAAGAGGGGTTAAAATACACTGTATTTGAGTATATCTTTCTACTTACGCGTACTGTAGGATGGATAGGATATGGGAGCAAACCCGCAGGATCACATCACACATCACATCATCAGCCTATTAATGTTCCCACTGCTGGGACACAGGCCTCCTCTCTGTGAGAGGGAATGAGCTGTAATCCACCACGCGTGCCCAGTGCGGGTTGGTGGATGTCACATGTCTTAAAATTTTTGGTTCTATGACATGCCGGTTTCCTCACGATGTTTCCCTTCACCGTTTTGAGAGCAGTAGTGATGAAATAATTTACACAAAGTAAAGCGCCTGCCTGGGCTCGAACCCACGACCTACAACTTGTAAGTCGCGGCCGATACCACTGGGCCACCACTGCTCTCAAAATAAAATATCGCTCGCAGGATAAAATATTAAAATAAATATAAAAACAGTCTTTTTTTTGCAAAAAAACGAGAAAAATCCTGTAATATTATTAGTAAGTCTTTTATTATAATATTGCGTCAGTAATTCAGTATTCCCCCACAGGATAGCAGAGGCAAAGAGGTACTTATTCTCTTCTTTCTATCTAAACTGGGAACCAAACCCAACCTACGTTCTGTAGACCTAGTACTAGACCAACAAGGCACTAAATATAATATTATTTACTTCCACGAAAAGTTATCCCTCGTTATCGATACGCAATAACTAACTTAAAGGAAGTATACTTATAAGGAAAAAGAAAAAAGAAAAGCAAAAGATATACGTAAGGATATATTTTTATATCAATATAATACCAATCTGTCACCCAGTAATGCCGAAGCCATGCTGAAGCTAAGAGAAAATGTGTAAGAGAAATTCCGAGGCAAAAATATACGAATAAAGATAGAAAATATATGTAGGTATCTGGGTCTGTTTGTTTGCTACTTTTTGACTCTTTGGACTACTAAACCTAGAGGATAATGTAGCGATGAATGTTCTTGTTTTTAACCGACTTCAAGAAAAAGGAGGTAATCAATTCGATACGTATGTATGTAATATTGTTGGCATTGCAGAATATTTACATATGTTACTCTATATGGGCTTTCTAAACATGTGTGAAAATTGCATAAGTGTATGTATGTTTGCATGATGAAAATACTTAACGGATCGTAGTAATTCTTTTTTAATTGGATAAGTATCTCTCAACTTAGGGCACAGTGCATGTTTCATCAAAACTGGTTCAGCAGTTTTCAAGATATGTAACATACAACCGAACTCCTTAGCGACAAACAGCACGAATGTGTAAATTAAGTTATTATGGTTATTTTGTTAATTCTGTCAAGTCTGTGTGTGTATATCCTTACTATAAAACTAGCTCACTTTTTAGTGATAGTGTACTAAAAATAAACATAAAGTCGAACATAGAACATCCTCATTAGGGTTCCGTACCCAAAGGGTAAAAACGGTGCCCTATTACTAAGACTCCGCGGTCCGTCTGTCTGTCTGTCACCAGGCTGTATCTCATGAACCGTGATAGCTAGACCGTTGAAATTTTCACAGATGATGTATTTCTGTTGCCGCTTATAACAACAAATACTAAAAACAGAATAAAATAAATATTTAAGTGGGACTCCCATACAACAAACGTGGTTTTTTTGCCATTATGGTACGGAACCCTTCGTGCGCGAGTCCGAATCGCACTTGGCCGGTTTTTTTTTTTGGAAAGTCGGTTAAAAAGAGAGAAATAAAAACGTTATCACAAAAAATAAACAGACTTCTGAAGCAAAACACGATAAAAACAAGAGGTACCAAAGACACCAAAATCGGTTGTATTTTTTTGTATAAAACTTTTACATAACAGTTTTTATCATTATTTTATTTTACTAGCAAAGGTAAACCTTTCAAAGACACAAACGTGTGACATGGAGTACATAAAGATGAAGACTAAATTCTTTCTGAGAGTCGAGCAGTTGGAAACGCGTCACAAGATTAATTTAAAATCTTTTGTGGTGCGAGTTTCAACTCATCATTTGGAGATCTTCATGACGGAAGAATTTGTTGGGTGTCGTATATCGACGTTTCCGTGGAAGGTTACATGACACCACGACTCAGCGCAATACGTCGCCGACCCAACTTACTAAATAGATTTGTGTTAACATTGTTAAGAATTATATAGTACGAGTAGTTTACTTTTGTATGTTTAATTTGTGCATTTTATCTATGGGCCTTAGTTGCCTGTAAATAAATAATAATAATAAAAAATATAAAAAAATTAGAGCAGTGGTGGCCCAGTGGTATAGGCCGCGACTTACAAGTTGTAGTTCGTGGGTTCGAGCCCAGGCAGGCGCTTTACTTTGTGTAAATTATATAATCACCACTGCTCTCAAAACGGTGAAGGAAAACATCGTGAGGAAACCGGCATGTCCTAGAACCAAAAATTCGAAGACATGTGACGTCCACCAACCCACACTGGGCCCGCGTGGTGGATTACGGCCCATTCCCCCTCACAGAGAGGAGTCCTGTGTCCCAGCAGTGGGATTATTAATAGGCTGATGATGTGATGTGATATTAAAAACATTATAAAGCTAGACAAATGGATAAAATACTCTTTATTGTACACCAAAATACAATAGGTACAATTGGTGACTGTTTCGTGAGTGTAATTGTAGCAAACGCCATTACTGAACTTGAGGTTTTGGGTTCCATTCCCGGGTCTGCCAAAGTGTTAATGGGTTTTTCCATATGGCATTTCATATGCGACTAAAACATAAACAGTAAAATATGGGTATATTATACGGTACCTACACTTCTGTGTAACCCCTGGGGCACATAGGCTTGATATTATCTTTGCTTGTCTTTACCTACTTTTAGATACTAAGCAAGCAAAAGATTATTCGATGATACCTTGTGTCCTTGCCGAACAATGTCAAAGAGCTCAATTACGACAAATAAGGTTTTAATCCGGCAGACATACTTAATCCCATGCTCGAATTTTCCGATACCCACGCTTACTCTACATACTAAACCAAGTAATATTTTATCCTCAAACAACAAAGGGCTTACATTAAAGTTTGACAACAATATATCCTAACATCCTTCTTATTTCTGTTTGCCTAGTACTCTGAGATCGTCTATTCTCATTTTCTTCCACCGCTGTGACGTAACTGGTGAGGGCGAGCGAGAATAGAATAAAATTATATTTTTCAATACAGTTGTTAAACATGGCGTACTTTCAGAGGCTGTAATTATGATTCGAAAATTAAATCTTATGCATAGGCATCTTTCTGTTACGCGGTCGTGACTTTTGTTTACGAGCTCGCTCATTAGTTTTGCAGTTTAGTTTTAAATTTATAAGTCAATTTAAAAAGTTTAGTAGCAAAGAGTTTTCATACATAGAATAAAATGGGATAGATTTTATACGAGGAAAAATGAATGATTCCGTACGTTTTAGCATTGAATACTCAAAAGTCTTTTAAATGGTTGTTTAATATATTTAATTAACAGTTTTAATTTAATTATTTTCACATCAACATTTGTCTAAAATCAAATAGGCTGTATAGACTGTTTTCGATGTAAAAAATGTCCAGTTGCAAAAACGCGCCTTTAGTTATAAGTCAATTTTAAAAAGTTTAGTAGCGAGGAGTTTTCATACATAGAATAAAATGGAATAGATATTATACGAGGAAAAATGAATGATTCCGTACGTTTTAGCATTTAATTCTCAAAAGTCTTTAAAATGGTTGTTTAATATATTTAATTATTAGTTTCAATTTAATTATTTTCACATCAACATTGGTCAAAAATTGAATAGGCTGTGTAGGCTGTTTTCGTTGTAAAAAAAAATATGTCCAGTTGCAAAAACGCGCGAAATTTTTTTTTTTGTGAATTAACAAATCTAATTCTTTGATTTGTTTTTACTATTTCCCACAACTGTATTGAAAAATATCGTGTGATACACGGGCGTGTAGGTTTTTGCAAACTCGTGTCATTAAAAACCCTCGCCTTCGGCTCGGGCTTGTTAATGACAGCTCGTTTGCAATAACCTACTTTCCACCCTTGTATCACAATGTACTATTGTTACCATTTCCCTACTTATCTTACAACAGAAAGAAAAATAAACACATAACCTGTTTCTCCCATTAATGATCCCACTGCATCTAAAGCTCCCTTTACGCACTTAGCTACTCTAAATTCATCTGCGGAGCCCAGTTCCTTAGAAAAAGACTTACTCAGAAGACAGACAGAGGTTCTATGGGCTGGAGAAAATCAAAATTCATAGCAAACATTCGCAAATAATATTTATAGTAAAGTGACATTGTATACGCGTTAACGATTACCAACATTTCATAATGTTTGGTATAAGTCCATTAAAATGACTGAATGACATTTTGGAAGCACATGCCAACACCATATTCATGATTGCTGATAGGATCTCACTTTGTGTAGACTCCACCAAACCTATGTGCGATACAAATAACCCCTACTACGGATAAGGCTTAACTTACACCAGTTTAGTCACAAATAGTTCACAAATACAGTACCGACATAAGATTTCCATTCCGCTCTAAGCTCACCCCACAAAAAAGGGCACAAAACCACGACCCCTGCACACACCATCTCAATACTAAGTCGATATCAATACACTGCATACCTAATACTCCACAATGAGGAACGCTGGGTCTCTTGATTTGCATACTGAGTAATTTCAAACGTACGGTCGGATTGTAGACAGCCTCGGCATATTGGTTTAGGGTCGCTATCCCTCAAATTTACATGGGATAGGGCGTTTTATAGCGGTTTTTAGAGCTCTCGATTATTCAGGCATGTTACAGGATTTGGTATAGTCGAAGTTTCTGAAATTATCTGGGTTAAGCGTTGAGGTAATTTGCTTATCCATCTTAAGGAATGTCACATTCATGTAATAAACGGATTGACTTGGATAGGGAATCGAAACCACTGTCACAGAGGTAAATCTCTCGCGGCCAAAGTATTATGTGTCCTAATTCAAGTACTTGTCCATCCATAAGCCAAGTTCTATCCAAAACCGATCAGCCGTTGACGCATGATAGCATAAACCACGAACCAACTCACATTCGCATTTTTTAAATTAAGTTAGGTTTTCGTCCCGTTACTACTTATTTTTACAAGCTTTTACTTAACTTGCAATTTATGTAAGTATGTTCGGGTCAAATCTTGCAACTGAATTTTAAAGCAGTTATCCTCTACTGATTAAGATGAAATTTTGCATACACGTTTAGTTTGGATGACAATGCATGGTTAGCTAAATGACGTCGTTGGCCCAAGATGGCGGACTAGTTATTTTTTGTGCACTGCCATGATATGGGTATCGAATGAAAGGGTTTGCTGAGAAGAATACGAAAAAAGATTGTTTAAAAAGAAAAGATTTTATAATGAATAATTTTATTTACTACTAACCGTTTGATAGCTGCTTTTATTAAACTCTACTTTTTCCTAAAAAATCGTTAAAGTAGGGTTTGATACGCTCTTTACTCGTATCGTATATCGTCATCGTAAATAGTTAACTTAGCATCTCACATAGTTCATCCTAATATCTTGGGATCACATCTAAATTACGGTCGAAAATCAGTATTTCATCTTCCTATCTCAATTGCAATTAATATTCCAACCAACCCATAAAATAACCCATAGACAAGTGAAACTCTATAAGTGTTGGGCATTTACTCCGTTCGAAATGTCCAATTTAAATCCGTATTCGGAATACCGATCGAAATTGACTTTAGGGCAGTTTTACAGTTCTGTTCATCTCTGCGTTCCTAGTACATGACTTGGGTTGATAATCATCGGATTTCGTGACTCGTTTGGTGATTATGCCAATCACTTTTAATTATGTAGATTGGGTAAGTAGATGGCTTGAGTACCAGGATAACAGGCTGCCGGAAAATTTGGGCAGGAAAAGATTATGTTAATTTGATCTTTGCTTTAATTAATCTTACAAGTATCAGTTAAGTGGTATCTTGCGATGCAAGACAAACAAAATAATTGAAGACCTACTGTCCAAATTCCTAGTGTCTTATTAGGGCCGAAATGTCTACGCATATGGGGCATAATTGATATTAACAAGCAACAAAAGTTGTAACAATAACGTGAAAAAAAGTTAATAAATTCAAAACAACCCGACTGCAAAGATGTAAACAAGTCGAAAATCATGCTGTGTAGTCGGAGGATACATATTCGCGAGCTGGCTGACCAAAACTTTAAATATCCTCCGACTGCACAGCATGATTTTCTTCTTGTTTACATC
Organism: Anorthoa munda; assembly: GCA_945859665.1. Lineage (NCBI taxonomy): Eukaryota > Metazoa > Arthropoda > Insecta > Lepidoptera > Noctuidae > Anorthoa > Anorthoa munda. The sequence goes on along the minus strand of OX243894.1, from coordinate 19,985,358 downwards.
TTTGCAGTCGGGTTTGTTGATTTTATTCACTTTTTTTTACAACTTTTTAGTTATACACTTTTTAGGATGAGTTTTAAACATATAAGTGGTATATATTTTTGTAATCACCTTTAAAGACCCTTCATTTTGATACCCCACTCGATGGGTTTAGAAGAAGAAAAAAATTGCAACCCTCACAATAAGGCGCCCAAAATCTGCCATGTTCCTTTTTTTAAACGACACTTATCTAAGAACACTTGGGTGCCCAAAACATATCTAACGATGTATTCATTATAAAAATCCGTCAAGTGGTTTGAAAGATACGAGGTAATAAAGAATATTACATACAAACATACAAGATAGGTACGCGCGAAAAACATAACCCTTTCCTTGCAGCCGGGTAATTAATACAGCCGCACGGGTCAATCGTCAATCTTAAGCAGCGCTTGCCAAGGCAGTTCTGTAGATGGGTGACCATCCATTACATAGCCATGCTGGATTTCGTGTGAGGATGTGGCCACCTCAGCCCGGCGAGCACGGCCTACTGTGACATGGCCTAAGTCACACTTTTTATCACAGTTTGGGCGATTAAGCCATTTTGTCATAAATGTAAGCACGGCGGCGTGAGATATTTTCTTGACTTGTAGCATAACTTCTTGACGTTTATGTTTTTTCTTTTTCGGAAATTTTCCAATTTTATTGCAGTATAAGTCCAGGTTTCCTCACGATGTTTTCCTTCACCGTTGCCTGTGATATTTATGCTTCAATACTATATAATATTATAAAGAGGAAAGATTTGATTGTTTATTTGTTTGCATTGAAAAGGCTACGAAAATACTGAAACGAATTAAAAATTCTTTCACTGTTGGGAAACTATACTATCCCCGGGTGACATAGTCTATATTAAATTTTCAAAAAAAATAGGGATTCTTACTAAAACGCCAATAACTAAAGGTAGAAGACTATTTTAACACCCAAGGTGTAAAAATATTACCTAAAATATTCTTTAAACCGCGTGCGCTGCGAAAACTATTGACGATTGAATAAAATAATGTACTACGACTTTGCAGAACACATCATTATTTACAAAAAGTGTCGCGACAGCATATATCTATTTTAAAATTTAATTGAAATGCCGCCGCTAGAAAATGCTCTTTATTTGTATCTTGGTATTAATCCTTATCCTTAAATAAATTAATTCATATTCAAGACTGCTTCAATACTTTTATAATTTATGTATTTATTGTTTTTCGGAAATTCTACCTCTAAAGCGGTAAAATAAAAAACCTTGGCCGGTTTTTTATTTTTGATCGCGGAGTCTTAGTAATAGGGTCCCGTTTTTACCCTTAAAACCCTAAAAAGTGTTGAAAGTTTGTATGAAATTGTAGTCTTTAAATAGGCCACATGAAATTTTTGATTTATGCTCTTGGTTGATAAAAAGAATTCATGTATTTATTGGTTTTTGGAATTTCTTCTTAAATTAGGGGTTGAAACTTTGTATGAAATATCTTCGGTTTGGAAGGTAAAACATCTGAAATTGTTGATTTACGCTCTTGGTTAATAAAACAACTATGAGATTTTTTAACATCGGAGATTCTGCTCTTAAGGAAGTAAAAAGTCGGTTCTTCTACGCTTTAAGAGCGTAAATCTTCAATTTCACGTGTCACACACACTTGAAATTACGCTTTTGGTTAGTAAAAAGAATTCATGGTTTTTGAAAATTCTACCACTAAGGAGGTGAAAATGTGGAAATTTGTTGGGCTTATATATTTGAAACTTGGCATAAATACTAACATAAGTAAATAGTAAAGGTTTTCATTATTAGTTTTTCAAAACTACTGAAAGACGATTAAGGTGGTGTTAAAGATTTTTGATGAATTTTACTGTGCAGGGCTTCTTTTTATAATGTAGGGGAGCACTAAGAAGGGGTTTAAGGCAATTCAATCTATAAGGGGGTGAAACTAAAAAGTCATCTGTAGAATTAAACAAGGATCACGCGAACGAAGTCGCGGGCGAAGTGCTAGTCCAAGATAAACTTGGAAATTACATTTATGAATTTGAAAAAGTCACATTGGTACTTGACCGGTACTTGCCCGGATTTGAACCCACGACCTCAAGCACGAGAGGCGAGGTCTCAGACATCGGGTCACCACGACATATGCATTTACATAGCCATAATCCTTCGTATCTGCTTTTGCCCAACTGTTTTGAGCTAGATGGTCTCCGAATCCAAAGTAATGCAGCTGAATACCAGTATACCATGGATCAACTTTCTGACAACATTTTTTTTTATTTTGCATGTTGAAGTGCTCATGCATACTGCGCTACCACGAGGAGATAGCGCAGTTATGTGCGACAAAGTCAAAGTCAAATATATTTATTTCAACTAGACCAATAAGCGGCACTTTTGAACGTCAAACATTAAATATAAATTAAAAATATACAAGTAATAAAAATTGACTCTACCGTGCATTCGGAAAGTAGTTTGTTATGAAGAAGAACGCACAAGAAACTCCATACTTACTCTTTTTAAAAAAAATATGTTTTACAATGTTTACTTATGTATATACATTAATAAATACATATATGTGAGGACGATGCACCCAAAAATAGCACTACACACTATACTACGTACAGGTATAAAGTAATAAAAGCACTAACAGGTAAATTCATTAATTTGATAAATAGGAACATGGTTCTCACATACTTACAAATATTCCAAACATAGGTAAAATACCTAATTCAACAACAACGGAACCGTGTGTGAGTCAAATTCTGGAAAAATGTAAAAAATAACATAAGAATACAATAACTACGAATAGGAATACAAATTAGCAAATTTGATTATGTCCACACCAAAGATTGCCCTATGGAGCGGGACCAACATGTTGCCAAGCATTCTTATCTTGAATATAATCATCTAATTTGTAATATGCTTGTTTACAAAGTGTGCTTTTAACTAAAGTTTTAAATTTACTTTCATTTAGTTTTAATATATCACAAGGTATTTTGTTATAGAATTTAACACAGTACCCCATGAAAGATGAGTGTACTTTTGCTAGTCTATAAGATGGTTGATCTAACTTATCTTTATTTCTCGTATTACAATTGGTTTGTTGAACCAACTTTTTTTTTGTAATAATTGGAAAGATCATATATAAGTTTTCATACAAAACTATTTTTAGTTTTTTTTTTTTCATTGTAATTACAAAGTAAAATCCAATCGAAAATATTTTTTTGAATCCAGTACCGAAAACACCCCGACAGTTTTCCGAACAAAGCCGAGCCCGTGTGACGTCACAACGTTCATTTCTACTCATTTTGGCACATAGCTTATACAGTGTTTTGACTTATAACCAATTCCATCTTGTTATTATCGTCAATATATTCATGAATATCGAATACATTGATCATAAATATCGAACCTTAAAAGTTATCGTGCTTGCTTCGCATCATTATGCACGAATATTACAAATAACTCCCCATTATTATGTGATTCGCGCAATACCCAACCTAGCAAACTGTACTAAAGTTTTGAGAAATGTTCTATGTCTAACTAGATTCCAATTAGAATATGTTAATTATGTTGTTATCTTGTTCTAATTTAGTATTAGATTCTGATTAATTTCTTAATTTGATCATTAAAGATTGAGAAAAGTAAATTTTTAAGGGAACTTTCGAGCAAAGTTGACATTTTTGTATAATTACGTAACTTGAAAACATGATTTTTTGTTTATGGAGATATATTCATTGTTTTAATTTTAAATGACGGATATAAGCGTAAAACTAATATTTCTGTTTGAATTGTGAAAATCGGTCGACGCATTTAAGAGATATTTGAAAATGTACCGAATTAATATTTTCACGTTTTTGTTCTACAAAGTTTTTTAGTGTTTGTAATTATATTATGTAGATATTTGTGTTTAATATTATAAAGGGATATGCAAATAATAAAAAATACCGAAAATTTTAAGGATGTTATGCAAAAAATAAATAAAAATAAAGGCTCCACAGATTTCGGGTTGTATAATATTTAGTGGTACCTATGAAGTTTTTTGATATCTAAAGTCGAAGTTGCGCGCCAATCGTGTTTGTTAGCTTTTTATTTTACACGAATATCACCTACCCATATGTAACAACAATTACATTATGACAATTATGTTTCTAAATGTAATGTGTACAATGAACAACAATGACAAACACCGGTCGCGGTCCACTATCACCTAATATTCATTACGACTACTTTACTTATGCTCAATTTTTCCAAACCGTCCATCAGATGGATATCTTTTCGAAATTTGCCTTTATGAATCCTTTATCACATATGTCTAAATAAAATTTGCTGTTATAAATAATATTTTTGCACTAATTTTCGGATATTTTTAGTCAATTTACGTGACACTGTACTATGGTGAAATTCCTTGAACGTTATGACGTCACCAACATGGCGACCAATCATGGCCCGTTCGTAGACAGGTGGTTCTTTTTAAAATTTTATCGATTTTCAATTGCTTATAATAAATTGAAAAAAAATATTTAAGAGATTTTTGCAACGACAATATAATTTATGATATGTAAAGTTTCAAAATAAATTTTAAAAATCGTATTTTTTTTTAAATTCAACAACCCAATTGTGTCTATCACTAACCTTACTAAGGAGATGTATATTTTTCCTTACAAACATAATATTTTCATAAATGAATTGGCAAGAAACTGTCATAATATTAATATTTTTAAATAGCTCCCTAAGAGATTCTCGGTGACTTAAATTATATATGGCTCTGATAGCTCTCTTTTGCAATATAAATATGGATTCAATGTCAGCCGCTCGGCTCCACAATAAAATACCGTATGACATAATGCTGTGAAAGTAACTAAAATAGACCAAACGCGCGGTCTCCACATCCGTCAACTGTCTTATCTTTCTAACAGCATAGGCGGCCGAGCTCAGCCGACCCGCAAGAGATGTTATGTGAGGACTCCATTGCAATTTGTCGTCTAGAGTGATTCCCAGGAAAACCGTTTGATTTACAAAGTCCAGCTTTTCGCCATTCAATATGATGTCGCATTCGCTACTTCTAACATTCGGCAATGTGAATCTAATACATTTGTTTTTTTTTTTCATTTAGTACCAAATTGTTTGCCGTGAACCATTTTTGGACCTGATAAATCGAGTTATTCACATCATCAAGATTTTGTGACCACCGATCTATTTTAAATATCAAAGATGTGTCATCAGCAAACAACACCATTTTCGGTTGATTTTGTAGTAATCGGGGTAAATCGTTAATATAAACTAAAAAGAGGAATGGACCCAATATCGAACCTTGAGGAACACCCATCGTCATTTCAGACCCTAGTGAGTTTACGCCGTTTACCTCAACTTTAACTTGTCTGGCTTTTAAATATGATCTAAGTAACCCAAGGACTGTATGTCTAATTCCATAGTGCTCGAGCTTCAACAATAGTGTCTCATGGTTAACGCAATCGAACGCCTTTGAGAGGTCGCAAAAGATTCCAATGGCGTCTTGTGCTTCCTCCCAGGCGTTAAAGATGTTCTTTATTGGGGTGACACCGGCGTCAGTTGTGCAACGCCCTTTGGTAAAACCGTACTGTTGATCATAAAAGATAGAATGTTTGTTAAAATGACGCAACAATTGGTTGAGCATTAACTTTTCGAAGACCTTACTGAGAACCGGCAGTATTGACACTGGCCTATAATTATTGGCTTCTTTGCTAACCCCGGATTTAAACAATGGAACTACTTTACTGTGTTTCATGAGGTCCGGAAAAACTCCTTGATCGACACTAGTATTAAATATGAAAGCTAAATAGGGTGCAACAGTTTCAATGATTGGTTTACACACTTTTACAGATAGTCCCCAAAGATCTTCTGTTGATTTAATTTTAAGATCTTTAAAAGCTTTTAAAATAGCCTGGGGATTTGTATGTTGAAACTTGAACTCCGATGGGCACGCATTTACGTTCTTTCTTAGTAAGGCAGCAGAGAGTGTGGGTGAGGAGTTTAACGACTTGCGACTCCAACCCATTAAAACTCCACGGTGTCCTCCTGTGCCGTTTATGGCGGGCATACGGGCACGTGATAACACTCACCGCGAACCCGCCGCGGCTGTCCGTCACCTGATCCTCCTTTGGGGAGTACCCCCCATCACCGGTGCACCAGAACACACTGTACGCCGTGACCGCCTCAGGGACCAAACCAGCACATGGGTACCCCCGCCGGGATGCCTCCTATACCACATCGCGGCCCGCCTCAGTTGTGATGGTGCCAAAGCAGCAACGCAACGTCGGGCCGCTACGTCGTTGGCTTATCGGTAAAAGCTCTGACGAACGGCCCCTCCTCGGGTTCCTATTCGCTTCTATGACCAAGCCACGGCTACTGAGGCGTCCCCCCGCCTCGACAATGCGAGCACCCATCGGGGGGGGCACTTTCTGACCCCCTACAGTGACTGGTCCAGCCATATATACTAATATTAAAAAGAGGAAAGATTTGTATTTTTGTATGTAACGTATAAACTTAAAAACTACTGTACCGATTTCAAAAAGTCTTTTACCTTTGGGAAGCTACACTATCCCCGGGTGACATAGGCTACTTTTTATCTCTGTATTTTCACGGGAACGGGAACTAAGCGGGTGAAACCGTGAGGCGTCCGCTAGTTTAATATATTTATATATTTAAAAACATATTCCACAAATATTTAAGGATGCCTGGTTCTTGTACTAAGAAATTATGTAACACAAGAGCCAATAACCCCCAAACATTGTGAAGTAATTTGAAAGCCTATAATTCTGAAAACAAAGTTGGAAAGAAGCTCAATCGCTTAAAGATAAGGATTATGTTAAACAAGTCTTTAACTATGACAAAACTTTTTCAAGTACTTGAAGTCTATAAGAAACTGAAAACTGAGAACAATTCATCTTAAAATAAAGTTTTGAGTAGGATAATGTAATTACGGTATAATAATAATAACGGAATTGTTTCTCTCGATCCGTGGGTGTTGTGAAATCCGAATACAGAATCACTTTTCTTTAAGACAATAAAATGTAATCGTTTTTGTTAAAATAACAGGTACCTATTTATCCACCTCTTGGTCGCAAGCGTGATTGCTGAGTGTTGATTCCCAGCTGGGAAAATGTGTAATCGGGTTTATCTATTAGGAATTTTTCAATAAAGCCCCGGCGTTTGGAAGTTGGTGGTGAGACACACGCCTGCCTCGGAAGCAGGACAAGCCGTTGGTCTTGCGTCTGAGGTGGCCCCGGTCGTATCGGATTATCGTCCCATCGGATTATGAGAGTAAAATAATCTCCGTTCAATTTAGGCACCATGACCAAAATTCGGTTGCAATTTGAAGCAATTTGTAACTAACTACCATGACTACAGCTAAGATCAAAATGTATTTTTTTACCATCAAGTGATTGGTGCACGCATGATTCATGTCTCGAAACTGCAAGGCAGGAGAGAGAAGATATTCCTTGGATGTAGGTAAGGCATTTTCATCTGTAAGCTGTTAAAGAAATCGCGAAATCATATCCATCTGCCACGTATTTTAATTCAATAGAAGTACACTGCCTGCCCTACCTCCACTATCCAGTAAGTCAAAGTCAAAGTCAAATATATTTATTTCAACTAGGCCAATAAGCGGCACTTTTGAACGTCATACATTAAATCTAAATTAAAAATGTACAAGTAATAAAAATTGACTCTACCGTGCATTCGGAAAGTAGCTTGTTATGGAGAAGAACGCACAAGAAACTTCATACTTACTCTTTTTAAAATGTTTTACAATGTTTACTTATGTACATACATTAATAAATTCATATATGTGAGGACGATGCACCCAAAAATAGCACTACACACTATACTACGTACAGGTATAAAGTAATAAAAGCACTAACAGGTAAATTCATTAATTTGATAAATAGGAACATGGTTCTCACATACTTACAAATATTCCAAACATAGGTAAAATACCTAATTCAACAACAACGGAACCGTGTGTGAGTCAAATTCTGGAAAAATATAAAAAATAACATAAGAATACAATAACTACGAATAGGAATACAAATTAGCAAATTTGATTATGTCCACACCAAAGATTGCCCTACGGAGCGGGACCAACATGTTGCCAAGCATTCTTATCTTGAATATAATCATCTAATTTGTAATATGCTTTTTTACAAAGTGTGCTTTTAACTAAAGTTTTAAATTTACTTTCATTTAGTTTTAATATATCACAAGGTATTTTGTTATAGAATTTAACACAGTACCCCATGAAAGATGAGTGTACTTTTGCTAGTCTATAAGATGGTTGATCTAACTTATCTTTATTTCTCGTATTACAATTGTGTCTATCACTGACCTTACTAAAGAGATGTATATTTTTCCTTACATACATAATATTTTCATAAATGAATTGGCAAGAAACTGTCATAATATTAATATTTTTAAATAGCTCCCTAAGAGATTCTCGGTGACTTAAATTATATATAGCTCTGATAGCTCTCTTTTGCAATATAAATATGGATTAAATGTCAGCCGCTCGGCCCCACAATAAAATACCGTATGACATAATGCTGTGAAAGTAACTAAAATAGACCAAACGCGCGGTCTCCACATCCGTCAACTGTCTTATCTTTCTAACTGCATAAGCGGCCGAGCTCAGCCGACCCGCAAGAGATGTTATGTGAGAACTCCATTGCAATTTGTCGTCTAGAGTGATTCCCAGGAAAACCGTTTGATTTACAAAGTCCAGCATTTCACCATTCAATATGATGTCGCATTCGCTACTTCTAACATTCGGCAATGTGAATCTAATACATTTGGTTTTTTTTTCATTTAGTACCAAATAAGTAACAAGTAGGTAACACGATAATCCCCCAACCCCCACCACCTAATCTAATCGTAACGACTGTCGTAAATCTTCATGTGCCAGCCAGAACCAACGTCTTATGCTTTCCCAGGCACGGAGTAGTTTCGGTATGTAAGGAACAGCCTCCCATCCACAGACCGATCTCGGCAAGCGCTGCTTAACCGTGAAGATTGACTCATGTGGCTGAAAACTCATCTTGAATAATATTATACAAAGTGAGTTTTTCAAGTTGGCATAGGTGGCCAAATCCGAAACTATAAGGAATAGCGAAAAAAACTCAAACGATCTCCGGCCCGATTTAGGATTTTTGAAAACTCAATATTCCTAGATAGGAATCGGATGTGATGATTTTGAAAAAAACCACACGCTGTATAGGCGTATAGCCACTAGCTTCTCTGCGATCAAACAAGATGCTAATAAAGCTTACCACAGCAAAACTCTGCAACTGACCTTCACGAGTTTCTTAAGCCCGTATCGTTTGTTTTCCACAAGATCAGCAAATAACTTTACTCTCTCGTAAATACGCGGTATATTTTCCGTTTCGACACGTCATCTCGCGGGAAAGTTCGTGATAAATACTCGCGCGAAGTGGTGACGTATGCTAGAATTCGTGACGTATGGTCGAACTTCGAATGTGGGTACCGTATCGGTGTATTAATCGAAGAGTTCATGAGAAGTGGGAGAAGTAGTTGCGTTGCATTCAGTCAATGGTAAATAACTTTCATTTTGAAAATAGAACATCTTTTTTTCTGTGTTCGTCTCGTGTTTGACAACTATCTCAACTGCGTTGTCGAATAGATTAAGTAATGAAACATTCTGAAGCAATCGTAATACATAACTTATCTAACAGCCTGCATCCAGCAGTGGATTTCTTTCGGTTGAAATAATAATGATGACATACTAAGGTCGCTAAGTTTTTATACATCTCTACACTCCATTATTTAACATTTAGGAATTACGATCGATTTACCACCATAAAGTTAATTTTATTTTATTTTATTTTATTTATTTATTTATTTAAGGAAAAACAAACAGTAGCACAATAAGAAACAGTCATACTATCTTAAATATTACATTTGTACAATTATGCTACCCACTACGTTCTCCACAGATTACTATTTAAAGTATTTAAAACTAGCTAGTAACACAGATACAATACACAGCGGTTGCTGTCCTAGAACTAAGCCTAAAACTCATATCTGTATTTTTTAATAGTATGTAAAAGAAAACAGAAAAAGTTAATTTAAAATTTAAAATTTGTGTGCTATTAATTAATAAACTATTAAGGACTTTTCTTAAAAGCCAGTTTTCTCTAAAAGGGCAGGATATAAAAATTTAAAAGTTTTTCTGGGTCAAAACGATTTGCCGCATCAGAGATGTTGAATATCTTAATTATTATTTTTGAGGAAAAATTGAAATATCTTTTTCGTTGTGAACGCCAATGTATGTATGGAAACGGAAAATTGTTAAAAATCTTAGATGTTTTTAATTGATTGTTTGTGAAACTAAAAAATATTTGATAAGTGCTGATTGTTGATTTGTGCGATAATTTGTATCGTGAAATTTGAATTAATAAATCTTTTTTAGGGTTCCGTACCCGAAGAGTCCAATCGGAGCCCTATTGCTGTCACTCGCGTGTCCGTCCGTCTGTCTGTCCGTCTGTCTGTCCGTCTGACTGTAAATTAAATAATTTTTTTTTTTATTGTTCCAAAAACACAGTGTTACAAATTATATTTTTCCACCAGATATTGATACAAAGACTATGCAATACAAAGTAGTGATTAACTTTTAGTGGAAAAGATCACCTGTTTCCTGTACTAGTTATAGAAAACTGTATCACAGGAGACAGGGCCTTCCGTTTACAATGAGACAGCGTATTGGCAGTAAATGTATGCCGTGTTTGTTGGAAATAGCTAATTATTTATTAAAAGGAATACATGCAAAAGTAGGAACAAGTTGGTAATTAAAAGAAAGTAACTGTAGGTGTGGGTGTACTGTGTAGGCGTCCTGTGTATATGTGTTGAGTGATGTATGATGTGTATGTGTGCGTGTGTGTGTGTGTGTTTGTGTGTGTGTGTGTTTGTGTGTCTGTGCGTGTGTTTGTGATTGCTCGTGAGTGTGCAGATTTCACTGTAGAACTATATCGGTTGCACAAGAAGGCTTTCAGTGTCACTATACTGAGTTTCAACAGCCAATCACGCAACAGTAGTTTGCACTTTGAGAACGAATGCTCGTAAATGTTGAGTTGTTTGTTTGCTTTGTTATAAAGACGAGGACCGAGTACGTAGAAATGTCTACTAGCAAGAGTGGTCCTATGGCGTACGGTGGGACATACATGGCTCTTGCGTCGTTTGCCACTCATGAGCCCTGCGACATACGTGAGAGAAGAGTGTTGGCGCAAAATTGATTGAAGGACAAAGAGCTGTCTCACAGATAGAAGTTTACATTCGCTATGTAACAAAGATGTAGGGTACATGCGTGGTTTCTTGTATATAACTTTTAAGACAGCTCTCTGTGCTCTCTCAACTTTTAGAAACGCCGTGGCATAAGCACCACCCCACGCCGAAATACAGTACACAAGAAGGGACTGTGCCAGAGCATAATAAACAGCTGTAAGCGAACCACTCTGCAAAGTCGATCGAAGCCTTTTGAAGGTAAATATGAGTCTGCGGACACGTCCTGTCAATACCTTTAAATGCGTGTGCCAATTCAAGGTGGAGTCAAGGAACACACCAAGGTACTTGACATTACTTGCCCTCTCTATGCATTGGCAATTGCAGGTCTGTGTGTTTGTGTCAAGACAACTATGGGCCCTGAGGGAGAGCAAATTACTTGAGGGTAGGGATTGAGTGGATGGTGAGAAAGCGAGATAATTCGTTTTAGCGATATTCAAAGTGAGCAAGTTAGCATTCAACCACGTCATAATAATTCTGAGAGCATTCTCCGCATCAATGTGAGCATCCTCCCAGGTTTTGCCAAATACAAGCACAGCGGTGTCGTCCGCATAGGCAAATATTTTACAATTGTTTATGTTGAGTTGACAAAGTTCATTTGCGTAAATAAGAAAGAGTGTGGGACCAAGTACACTACCCTGGGGCACCCCGAAGCCACTGAGATCAATGTAATCACTTTGAGAGGTTTGTATCTTCACACATTGGCGTCGTCCTGTAAGGTAGTCTTTGAATATGTTCAGTGCCACGCCCCTAATTCCCATGCGTTCCATTTTCTTTAAGAGGATGGTGACAGAGACAGTGTCAAATGCTTTGGACAGATCTAGAAATATGCCTATTGTTTTGGTTTTATTATCAAGAGCATTAATTATATTATTGGTGAGATCTTGAACTGCATCTTCAGTACATTTATTTTTTCTGAACCCGTATTGGTTTTGTGCAAGTATATTATTCTTTTCCAGGTAGTTAGTCAGACGAGAATTTAAGGCCTTTTCAAAGATTTTGGATAATGAAGTAAGAACGGATATGGGTCTGTAATTAGTTACACTGCTTCTGTCACCTCCCTTATGGATCGGGTATACCAGTGCTCTTTTGAACTCTACGGGGAATACGCCTTTGTTTAGACAGAGATTAATTATGTGCTTCAGTGGGGCAATAAGAAACGTTTTAGCAGCTTTAATAAACACGGTAGGTATTTTGTCAACACCAGTAGCACTGTCATTGCGAAGGCTCATTATTATAGAGATTAGTTCAGCTTCGTCAACTGGTAATAGGGCCATCGAGTTAAGAGGAGAGTTGCCACTGTGTGTTTCACAGGGTGGGTAAGTTGGATTTAGCGGTGGAATGATTTTGGATGCTAGTTCGTTGCCAATATTTGTAAAATAACTGTTGACCTTGTTGATAGATGTAGTGGGATTACTTGAGATATTTAGGAGATCTAGTGCTGGTTGGGATGTTTTCTTCATGTTTGCTAGTTCTTTAATTATATTCCATGTTGCTTTAGGATTATTGCGGTTTTTTTCAAGTTCGGACTGGTTGTAATTGCGTTTTAACTTTCTTAAAAGGTTATTGCAAAAGTTACGGTAGCGGATGTAGATAGTTTTCGAGGTATCGTCATCTGGTGATCTCTTAGATATTTTATGTAGTTTGTCACGATGTTTAATGCATTTTAAGAGACCGGGTGTGATCCATGGTTTAATTATTCTTTTTTTACAGGATACTTTAACTACTTTAGTGTTTTTACTTATAACAGCCGTCAATGTGTCTACGAAAATTTTTGAGGCTATATTGGGGTCACAACTGTCAAAAACTTCGGAAAACTGGATTGCTTCAATGTCCTTTACTGCTTCTGGAATGTTTGTCTGGACTGTCCGTCTGTCTGTCCGTCTGTCTGTCCGTCTGTCTGTACGTCTGTCTGTCTGTCCGTCTGTCTGTCCGTCTGTCTGTCCGTCTATCTGTCAGTCTGTTAGTCTGTCAGTCTGTCAGTCTGTCAGTCTGTCAGTCTGTCAGTCTGTCAGTCTGTCAGTCTGTCAGTCTGTCAGTCTGTCAGTCTGTCAGTCTGTCAGTCTGTCAGTCTGTCAGTCTGTCAGTCTGTCAGTCTGTCAGTCTGTCAGTCTGTCAGTCTGTCAGTCTGTCAGTCTGTCAGTCTGTCAGTCTGTCAGTCTGTCAGTCTGTCAGTCTGTCAGTCTGTCAGTCTGTCAGTCTGTCAATCTGTCAGTCTGTCAGTCTGTCAGTCTGTCAGTATGTCAGTCTGTCAGTGTGTCAGTCTGTCAGTTTTTCAGTCTGTCAGTGTGTCAGTCTGACAGTATGACAGTCTAACAGTTTGTCTGCGTAGCATTTGTACTTCAAATAGCATTTTTTATCGCAATCCGCAATATTGCGCAATACTATTGTAGGTGACCATAGTATTGCGCAATATTGTGGATTGCAAAAAAAATACTATTGGAAGTACAAATGCTACGCAGACAAATGGCGGGCACTAGCTAGTGTTATAATTTTGAAATCGCCAACCCAACTTGAGCAAGCCCCGCAGAAACAGGCTGGTATTATTATATGATAACAAAAGCTAAAAAAAAAATATGCCGGCCGCATTATAAGCATTTTCTCGGAAACAAATTAAGTATCGCTTTGATCAAATATTCTTGACTCAATGAAAGCATTTGAAACGGTACCTATGAATTCATTTTGATATTGATTGTCATGCCATTTTAATAATCATTGTTCTGTCGAGGGTATTGTTATGTGCAGTACAACCGATGAGTCGTAGCCCGTCTGAAGTTAGCGTCAAGGGGTTGCGAAGAACATATTTTACGTGTACATATGCGAAAGTTCGCAAAGCCTATGTTCAGACGGGCCACGACTCATCGGTTGTACTGTAACACTGCATTGGTTGTACGGTTAGAAATCATACTGTTTTTTTTTGTTGTGTCGATACAGTGTCATGGCGTAATGTTTCTTCTTAGATTTGATCATTTTCTTTTTATCGAGACGAATTAAAATATTAGCTACCCTCAATCCCCAATTCAAGCGTTTAGTTGGTGGGAGAGGGGCTTAGCTTAATTTTCTTAAAACCAAACAGCACCCCTTTTCAACTTAACTACCAGGCAAACATGAACTTATAAGAGCAACTAACAATAAATAATTACGAACTAAACATTAACCTAATTCGTTGACCTGACAGGGTTCAAACGGAGTCCTTTATTAATATGTCCATTTCGGAGCCGATTCGTGAATAATTGATGGTCGTTGCTAATAAAATAAACATGTTTGTGGAAATATTTTGACCTTTTGGTGCGCTGTAATATTAAATAAACACTGCGTTGTTACATGGCCGCTGTAATCATGTTATTCTGGTGGAAACGTTTTTACGAACGATAAATACTGTTCACTGAAATAGTCGGTTTGCGAAACATGGTGAGGTCGTCGACACCGCTACTAGTGATTATGTCCAGCGAGTAGAGAATTGTGACATTTCAGTGCCTTATTCTTGTGAATCTTATTTCACGTGGGTTGGTTTATTAGAGCTTGCATCTTGGATTACAAGACCACCTTATGTTAAGCTAGGGTACCAGAGTATCATTACAATTATTTAAAATTAGTTTTAGATTAGCGGGCAGTACCCTGTAGGTTTTGATTCCCTTGCGAGTGTTGAAAATTTGCGGCATAAACGGCTGTATCTTTTAATTGCGTTGGCTTAGTAGTTTGATTTTCTCAGCTTTTAGGGACAGTAGACTTGAGTATTTGATACAAATTTCATTAAATTTCGGACGGACAACAAAGTGATCTTATAAGAGTTCCGTTTTTGCTTTCGAGAACGGCACCCTAATAAGGTTATTGGCAGCTTTCAGTGTAGTCTACGAAATTAAAAATCACAATTTAGATAGGTTCATTTTAGATTTAAATCTAAGCCTCAACTCAAACTACGAAATACCGGTAGCTGTTCCAGTAACGCAAGGGCGATTTTCGGAATTCTCCGGTTTCTAACACAACTCTAAATGCTGTCATTTGCAGTCACAGCTATGAATATAACAGCAAATGATACCAGGAGATGAGAAGCAATACAGATATCAGTGAAATACTAGCCATACAGTTTATTTTAATTGACAAATATAAGCGTTGGTACACAACGTTTGGAGCGTGGCCAATTGAGCATCCGCGCGTTACACTAAATGTTAATGAGTTTAACATTATCTGTATACTAAATGCATATTGTTTTGCGGCTATGTGCTTACTACCAAGGTAGCAGGATTAAAAGATTGTACCCATTTTTGTGTATTTTAATGTTGATTACGTTGCACTTACTAGCTGTTAGCAAGTCGGATGGGAAGAGGGGGTAAAGTCATTTAAATTTTATACTCAATGCATGAGATTATTTTGTACAGCCCATCTATACTGTAATCTATCTATCTTTATATATAAATGCGAAAGATCACTCATTCACCTATCACGGAATATCGAAAACTGCTTGACGTATAAAGATGAAATTTGGCAGTTTATAGTTAGTAGACGTCCGCTAAGAACGGATTTTGCAACAGGGCCGGCTTAAGGGCGTCTAAGGGCTCTCGCAAGTTTGTACGAAACACCTTCATTTTTTGTGCTACAAACTTTAAATTTGGCAGGAAGTTTTTAATAGTTAGTAGGCATTCGCTAAGAACGGATTTTATGTCATGTCGGTGTTGCGGTCACATCAGTATGCCAGTGACTTGAACCCATTAGTTTTGCTCCTACCAAAAACCGCTCCACGCGGCTAAAAAATGTTTTCTCTAATTTCTAGTTTCTTTTAAAATTAAGATAGCTACGGAGCACATAGTTTGAGTCCTCCGTCGTATTGATTTTATATTTACTACGTTCTAATTAATTCCTGTCATTTTCTTTTATAACCTTTTTAATGGTGATGACAAATTGTTTACGATAACGGTCTCTTTGTTGCGACCTTCATTGTGACTGTAATTGATTATTAATAATTTTATTGTTTGGTCAATAATGCGGTTTATTTGTAAATGTGAAATAGTAATATTCCCTTAACTAATTATGGAGATGTATTTTGGTCCAGGGTCAGTGGATTTCGGATTCCCATTGACATGATTTGCATAGACTGATGACTGGCAACTGAGAAGAGCCGAAGAAGTAGCAGTACCAGGGAATTATAAAATTTTGGCGTCAGTTGGGAGCTTTGTCCTGTCCTGCATTTTTTCTGAAAGAATGAGAGACCTACACAGGCATATGCATCACAAATAAGTTTCGAGTTAATTTACATAGCGTCACGACCAGAAATTAACAATAAACGGCTGATGCTATTATTACTGTAATTTAAACTATAAAACAAATATAAGCTCAAACATGAAAACCTGAACGTAATTTTACTCAAAATACACATACTAAACGTCAGTTTTGGCAAACGAAGCCGCGGGCTCGTTATACCCTGATATTAATGAGAGCTATACACCTGGGACTCCTGGGAGCGAGCTCAAATAAACATCTGCTATATTAAATATTGATCCAGAGCCAGAATATGTGGAAATGGTTCCAATCCCACGAGGACATATTGATGTATGAAGCTTTATCTGGCCTAGCAGAAGTACCAGGGGGTCATCTATTAGACGGCGGTGAGGGATTGAGTAGACTCTCATTTTGATGATGATAGTATTGAACAGCAGCTGCTTACTCGCACAATTTATAAAGTGGGTTTTTACTTTACCAGTTTTAAGGACCAAGTAGTAAATAAAAGGCTTACAATTACATCTGCGATATTAAATATGGATCCAGAGCCAGAATTTGTGGAAATAGCCTATCATGTAGAAGTACCAGGTGGTCATCAATTAAAAGGAGGTTAGGAAACAAATAAACTTTAATTTAATTGAGGACAGAATTGAACAGCCCGAGTGCGAGTGTAGACTAAAATAGGGTTTATACCACTTTTATGGAGCATGTACGAGTATGTAATAAAAAGCTAACAATAATTATTTTTCATTATTTTATTTGTTTTTGATGTCTATTTTTAATAATTTCGATTTATTTATTTACAACAATAACATTCACACATTCAATAAAATTACATCGTAATTTCAAAATAATAATTTTTATCATTGATTTGAATCACAATGTATAGTTACCTCCTTATTTAGGCCACCAACATCTTCATACGTTAAAACCAGACACTAAAAAGAAAAAAGAAAAAGTGACTTTCAATATCTAATAAACATCAAAAACGAACTCTAAGGTCGTTGTTCACGAGGCCCCACACGACACGATTTGCAGTCACAATTTTTAACAAACGAAACACTGCAGACGGTCTGTCGTCCGTTCGTTTGTTCACTAGAAACGATTCTGCAACGACACTGCAGTGCACTTGTATTGTTCTATAAGTGCGTGAGTGACTAATCACGCGTGATCCATGCGGTGTGGTGTGTCGTGTCGTCAACAAGCTCATACTTGTTTTGTACAGCCACTAAATCATCACTGCAAAAAAGTCGCGATGAAATAGGTGAAATACCGTTTGCAAATCGTGTCGCGTGTGGTGCGGATTCGTGCAATGAACAAACGTGCCATACAAATATATGGAGCTCTAAATCGTGAACACATTTTGTCGTGTCGTGTGTCGCGTCGTGAACAAACGGCCTTAAGGTGAGTATAGACTAGAGCATACACTTGTAACAGAAAAATCTAGTATTGGCCGTTTTTAATCGCATTTTGAGAGTACGCAAGACGCTCGATGTTTTGTTACAAGTGAATGCTCTAGTCTTTACTCACCTTAAAAGTAATGATAGTCGTACCGATCAAATTTCTTAGGCATTCGTGCGTAAATGTGTTGCGAGATCATGACAGGATTGGTAGTAGACTTTTCAGTCTCAGTTTTATTAACAGCAGCCAATGTTGCCTCAGTAGTCGAAGTCTTCGCTCTAGCAATGCTTTGCAAGTAAGACTCATACAGGCTCATCCCTGGTAACACGGAGTTGTCTTCCGATGGTTCTAGTGGCACATTAATCGGATCGTATGGCAATGTTAACATGTATTTCCCAACGTCTGCGTAATAAGGTCGGTTCTCAGGTTCCCTTTTAGTCGTATTTGGTGGCATTTTTGAAGTTGACGTCGTGGTTGGAGAATCAGTGGTCGAAGGTTTAATATCCTCGTCCCAGATAACGGTGTTTAGCCACATGACGAAGCTGGTTATCTTTGGGAAGGCGTGTGTCCTGGTGTAGAGGGCACAGGTGTTGATAAATGATGATATGGCTACCAGCGTGTTGTTCTGGATTACTGCGCCACCGTTGTCTTTCTGCAAGAAAAGTGGCGAGTGAGTAATTTAGAATGTGGCTATTGATTATACCTAGCTCCTATAGATACTTAAACCTACTTTTAGATTTTGGACCAGTGATTTTATAAAGGGGGCTCGCACACATCAGCTTTAAAAATGATTCTACTTCCAAAAATAAATGCTTTTGAAAACGTTGTCATAAATGCATAAGCCTTTATTTCGGGTAAATATTAAAAATTATATCCCAATATGAATCGTTATCAAATAGTTACTTATTTCATTATCAAAGTATTTTCAGCAGTTGTAGTATTCGAAGAACAGGAGCAAAATCGATATAGCTAGTGATTTTACTTTATGCACGTTCTTCTATTTATAATTCAATCTTTATTATTAAGAATCAAAAACATGCAAGCTGTCTGTCAAATTGGCTGTAGGACTTATTATTCCCTTGTTCCTATTTAATTTGTACAGCAGTTCAGCAGCAGATTTTAGTTTAAGCACTCATGATGTGAGGTCACAGTAATCTTGAGCAAAAACAATAAATTAAGAATGTTTGTATATAATTGTTAGTTTTCTAAATTCAAACAAATACAAAGGGGCCTGGGCATTTTTATTGGGCAGGAGGGAGGCTCGAAATGTCTCAAATCAGTCTTTTAATTAAATTATTTAAGTTAGAACTGCAAAATATGGTTTGATCCTTATTCATTATCAGCTGCGATTTTCAAAAGGTTTGTAGAATTTTACAAATAATACAAAAAGCTTTATCATGCAGACAAATCGTTACCTACGAGTACTAAGACTACAAAAACAACAGCATGTTTTATCCCCATTTGTTTTTATTCATCGTCCACTGACTAAATTAATTCACCTAATACAAAAAAGTTTTATCAAACTGGCAGTATCGCTATCTACGATTACTAGGACTACATAAATAACTGCATGTTTCATCCCATTTGTTTTTATTCTTCGTCCAAATGACATTTACAAATGATCTCATAAAACAATGTAGCGGAACGTTCAGATGATTTATATGTTTATGCTTCCGTGAGCATATCGAGTCCGTTTAATTTTATCGTGGCCATTAACACCACACATAATGATGTTTACTTTGCCTTTTATTGGTTTGTGATATTCGGAACGGAGAGCACAGTAATCAGCAAAGTATTTTTGTTACGGAACAGTGTGCTTAGAAATAAACGTATGTATTTATTTTTGATTTTTTGGTAGGTACCTACTTTGTTTTGGAATACAGGAAGAGACTCATGTTTATGCTAAGGGCAAAAGGACTCGTAGTTACCGGGTAAAAACTTTACCCTGTTTTAGGCTCCACCGCAATAAAGTAAAAACTAGACACACATAAATCACACGCCTTTTTCCATAGGAGAAGGAAGTAAATACAAAACGCCACCTGCTACGATCCTTACACAGTCCTTTTGCTTCGTTTACAGTAAAAACTACTGAGCCAAAAAATATTTTGACCGTTACCCGGAAAATACGAGGCAGTTTTGTCTCAAAATCCAAAATGATTTAATAGATTTAAGATGTTTTGAGCAGTGGTGGCCCAGTGGTATCGGCCGCGACTTACAAGTTGTAGATTGTGGGTTCGAGCCCAGGCAGGCGCTTTACTTTGTGTAAATTATTTCATCACCACTGCTCTCAAAACGGTGAAGGAAAACATCGTGAGGAAACCGGCATGTCCTATAAACAAAAATTCGAAGACATGTGACATCCACCAACCCGCACTGGGCCCGCGTGGTGGATTACGGCCCATTCCCTCTCACAGAGAGGAGGCCTGTGTCCCAGCAGTGGGAACATTAATAGGCTGATAATGTGATGTGTGCGTGAAGATGTTTTCAATAGATTGTTATTTCAAATAATATTATTTGACCCGTCAACCGATTGATCTACAAAAAGCCATCATATTTCACTCTTAACCCCTTGGGTACGATAGTCAAGCACAGGATAAAAAATAACGTATTTTCCCCTGACAGAGGCCCTTGACAGAGGATTCCTTATGGCGAAATTTATCGGTCCTTACTCCGGATTGAGTAAAATAAATTGACTATCGAATTCGTTTTATTAGGTAGGATTAAATGGACCAATGAGGTGGAAGAGTTCGGAGGAGACACGTTTGTCTTAGCTCAAACGAAGAAGAAAATATGCAGAAGGGGATTCTGAACATAAAATTTAAAAAAATAATATAACAAATAGAGATCTTCATTAGAGAGTTTTGGTTGAATGAGTAGCTAAGGATAGTGCAATATGGAATAGATTTTATACGAGCAAAAATGAATGATTCCGTACGTTTTAGCATTGAATTCTCAAAAGTCTTTTAAATGGTTGTTTAATATATTTAATTACCAGTTTCAATTTAATTATTTTCACATCAACATTTGTCAAAAATCGAATAGGCTGTGTAGGCTGTTTTCGTTGTAAAAAAAATATGTCCAGTTGCAAAAACGCGGCAAAATTTTGTTTTTTTGTTAATAAACAAATCTAATTCTTTGACTTGTTTTTACTATTTCCCACAACTGTATTGAAAAATATCGTGTGATACACGGGTGTCTAGGTTATTGCAAATTCGTGTCATTAAAAACTCGTTTGCAATAACCTTCTTTCCACCCTTTTATCACAATGTACTATTTCCTCAATATTTGTTGGACAGCATCATAAGTTCTAGGTAAGTGGCAAATCATCTCTCATCCGTTTGTAAAGCCTGACGATTCTAACCAGACGATTCAATGTAGATCGGTAAGTGATCTGATAGTAAGACTTTAGGTACCTGTATTTGCAATTAATACATAATCTATGGTTTATTTATGCGGTAAGCTACTGCCTTTGTCCGCTGGAAGCTGTTTTATTATACCCGGATAAAAACTGAATAAGTTAAGCCTATGTGCTATTCCAGACTATAATCTATCTCTGTGCCAAATTTCATCCAGATCCGTACAGCCCTTCTAGCGTGATTGAGGAACGAACATTCACTTATGCGAACTTTCACATTTATAATATTATACTAGATTTTCTATTTTTATTATATAGGATTTTCCCTAAATATTTGTAGGAAGCGTCATAAATAGTTGAAAAATTTCGAATCGTCTGTAAAGCATGAGATTCTAAGCAGACGATTCTATAGATCTAGAGAGAGGTATGTAGATCTTAATTAATATACAATTTTAGTAGGTAAAAAAATCCTATTTATGAGTTCATATAGACGTTCTTACGTAGGTAATTAATCAAAAACTTTCTATGAGCAGCTAAAACATTCATAATACAAAATTTACTTCTCAACCTTGAAATGACGAAAATTTATCAAAGTAAAAGCCTACCAAAATACCTAGTTGGCAAAGCCATTAATCTGATTAAGATTAACTTGGAGAAAACATTAATTTTCGATTAAGAATGTTACTCAAGTATCGAACAGGAACACAGGAGTATTTGGAGGTGACCCAGTTCCAACCTTTCAAATAATAATTGCTGTTTGATGTTTAATTTCTTTGTTTACTTTTGGTAAAGTTGAGATTGTTTCCTTTCTTGTGAAATTGTTTCTTAATTTGGCCTTCCTACTTCGTATTTCTTCTGTTTAAAGGGTTTGTTTTGTGAGATTTGTACAACTAATCACAGTCCAATTGAATAATCGTTACAAGTAAAAAAATATCATCAACATACCCTGCAAAAATGCCTGTTAGGATCCTGAACACCTCCAATGCATACATAGTGTCCTGGTAGCATCTTCGTGTCGATCTCGCATATTGTAGGATCAATTATTGGGGAGTTTACTACACGCATGTGCTGAAAAATAAAAATATATAAATTTTTGAAAGATTAGCAATGAAATTTGTTAAATCATTTTCTACAGTTATCAATTTATTAGTGAGTAGTAGTGAGGTCTTTGCGTGGCAAAATAATAGACTAGCCACTAGACATTTTTGAATATTTGTACATTATTTAATTTTATAAAAAACTTTTTTACAAAAAAATTCTACCGACTTCCAAATAAGAAAACTAGAAAGTGAAAAATAACTTTACTTTTGGATGTCGGTGTCCATAACTTAAAAATTTGGTACCTATCAAAGACACCGACTTCCAAAAATAAAGTTATTTTTCACTTTCTAGTTTTCTTATTTGGAAGTCGGTAGAATTTTTTTGTAAAAAAGTTTTTTATTTCACACTTTTTAGTTGTACCTACCTAATAGGGAAGTAGATAAGTAAGTACCTATAACGACAGAATTGATTACCCGAATAACATGAAACTTGAATATAACCGGTGAAATGGGAGATCTGTATACCCCTTTCGAGCGTACTGACGTGATGTTATGTTATGAAATGGTATAAACAATAAACTGACATGCGATTGCAGCAATCCCGAGAGATTTGCCGTTATTTATTGAAGAGTTCTGTTGTATATCTCCGTTCTTCATCAGATCTTCGCCAAATTAAAATGGGACCAATTTCGGAATATACTCTTTCAAACAAAAAAATAATTTTCACTTTCGGTCCACAATTGACGGAGATATCGGTGAAAATACATTAAAAAAAAAAAAAAACCGTACATAATGTCGAACATAGAACCTCCTCCTTTTTTGGTAAGTCGGTTAAAAACTAAAATCATTTTGCATTTTCACCAGAAATTCACATGCCTAGCGTTACTCCTTACTATTGTTCAACGCAGTTCAACCTTTTTCGCCACACATTTTTCTTATCTGACGTCATAATAAATGGTTGGTCTTACAATCTTTGGATTCATATCTTAAGTCCGTATTTTAATGGTGAAATTTTTATGGCTTTTCTGATATTGATGAAGGCGTAGTAAGTATAATTTAATCTAGTTTGAATAATAGCGGTAACTGGGGCAAATAGAGGTCCTTGGTGGCAAAAGACCAATATACCTAGTAATATATTTTCAACACACTTGCTCATAAAGTGGCTCTAATTTCACCGCAATTAAGCACATAATCCCTGCTCCCTGCCTGTAATCAAACTGTCACTTTTTCATTGCTATTATTCACAAGTGAGTTATAGAGTGTTTTTTTATTTTATTGGTTGAGTTGAGTTCTTAAAAAAGTTTCGATACAAAAAAGATCGTGCTCAATAGTACAAATAAATTAATGTACCTATTGCTTGCTCATTTCATGCAACTTCGTATTTAAATAGATAATTTCTTGTACGTATTTATTAAATAAAACTTTCTCTCAAATATAAGTTCTTCTTTTGTTTTCTCTGTAATAAAGAAAATTTAAAATTCCCCATTTTGTACGTGGATAAAACGCTATCCGCTAAAAGCCAAAAAAAAAACTCATTCTTTCAATCTATGGCCGATCGCCATTGTTAGATGCGCGCGATGATAATTTTTTCCCGACATTGCGAAAAAAAATTCACAACTCGTTTTCACTGTTGAAATCACATCTATTTATTAATTAAAATGTCTACAAGTACTAATTATGAAGAAAATGAGTTATTTTGTACACCGCCCGATATAAGATGTGAAGCCCTTAACGTTATGGAAAGTTTACTACCTGAAAACTCCAAGGAAAAATATCTATTATCTACTACATAATAGTAGTTTATGCAATGGCCATATAATAAGGGTTATTAAAACACGAGCGTGGGTTTATCAAATGAGGCGAAGCCGAATTTGATAATAATATTACGCGAGTGTTTTAATACCTAATTATATGCCGTTGCATACACTACTTTATCTTCACTCATACAGTTGAAATAAAACAAAAGTGGAAAGGGAAAAATATTTGGTATGGCGGGCAATTTAGATTCTCATTGCGCAGCGCGCGCATCCACAGACAATGAAACTTCTTTGCTACAGCCCATACGCACCAGAAAATTAAAAAGTAAAAGTGTGCTATAAAAATTAAAAAGTTATTTTATAATGCAGTTGTTTGAAAATCGAAGGAAAATGTTGAACTGTAATGTTTTTTTTTTAATTTTACCTATCCACGAATATAAAGTACGTGTTTATACAATATTTTTTGAATTCGTATTTGGAACATTACGTTGTGAGTGTAGATAAAATTATTTTTTAGTGTTATTTTCTTCACAAGTGTGTTGAAAAACGTCGTACGATACACGTGTGTATTGATGATTACCGTCCTCGGCTCTCTTAAGACCCTCACCTAACGGCTCGGGTCTCAATGGCACCTCAGCTGTAATCACCGACATTACACACTTACACCTTATTGTACTATTCCTTTGGCACCAAGGATTCGCCCTACGTCTTATAATAAACCTGTAATGATATGTAATAGTACAAAACATGCTAATTCCGTGAAGATTCTACTTATTATCACGCAGGTATTACGTATAAGTATGTCTACAAAATAGTATGAGTATTTATACTAGAAAGCTGGCGGGATTGATTCCGATTAAACTTTGGTGGGTTCTTCCACGTACGCCCGCGAAGGATTCAAGCCCATTTTTTTTTTTATTTCGGTAATGTCGGAAATCGCCAACCCGCCTTGAGCGAGAGTGATATTTGCTCGTTTTTTTGTGAGAAACAGACTGATATTAATTATTACATAGTTTAGATGCTTACCCCACCAGGAGTCCATGCGACGATGGAGGCCAGAAATCCCAGCGTGGTATTTTCTTCAGGTCCCGGCAGTCTGACGCTCTGTACTTGAGAAGTGAACTCCATCGGAGTCTCTAGCTTGACAGCAGTTACGTGAAAATCGAAATTGTTGATCAGCATTTTTATCTGGAATAAAAATAAACATCTTTCAAAGGTTTTGTTTTGAAAATTAAGCTCGTGGCTAATAACAAATAATAACCGTCACTCGTATCTATCTTCAAGGTTAAGCAACGTTTCCGTCCGTCGATTGGTGACCAAGACCATCTGTTACACACGGAGAAGTCCTCCGTGCCTCAGAAAGCACTTCGAGCCATTGGTCTGGCTGTCAACTTTGTAGGTTATTGAATTTTTTTTTTTCGTAATATACTGTAGCCAGAAGATGTATGCGAAGATGTATCGTGTTACTCATTTAATAGGTTGAAGCGGACAGATGCTCTATGTATAATTTGGTTAAAAGAGGGCTTCGCACTGAGCTCATGCAACGTTACCGTCAAATAAAATAAGAAACTTCTTATAAAAAAAAGATCCAGAAAACACTTAAGTTTTTATTTTCGGAGGACAGCTGGCGGCGCAATTAGTTTGAGTCAGGTTGTAAAAGTTAAAACCGGGAGTTAGTACGTAGTTTACAGTTGTATCAATTCTTTGAAAATGCTAAACATATGTATAATTATAACCGGATTTAGTACCGTTTGATGAAAGCTAAATTAGATGGATAACTATGTATTTCCAATAAATAAGTAATATGTTACTTCTATAGATAAGCGTGCTTCATCGTCGACCACATCTTCGTTTACCATCAGGTGAGATAGTGGTCAAATGCGAGCCTCTCAAAAATAATGAATGAATGATAAATTTATTTGCAAGAATTTAGGTAGGTATATAACTAATTAAAAAAATGTAAAGAGCTGCATAAAGTGTGTGCCAGAAGACCTGCAGCCTAATTGCGTAAGTGAATTCTGCAAAGAAAACAAATCGATTCTTTCAAAGAATCAGAATCATTTCTTTCAACTTTTTTGATATTGCGAAACTAATTTGGAAAGCTAGCGTTAGCTTTCCAAATCCTCCTTTGAGTTGAACACAGACTACTTAGAGATACTACGGAGTTGAAGATATATGACATTTGCATTACACAATACCAATAGTGAAGTTTTATCTCGATTCTTCCGCTTTCATTCATTCTTTTACAATCAATTCTACGTCAAAATATTGGTAATGAAAGGAGCATAACCTTTCCGTTTCAGAGTGTAATATGCAATACGAAAAGTCGTTTTTGGGAAGATTCCAACTTGTTTGCTTTGCAGAATTCACTAACGCAATTAGGCTGCTGATGAGTGCTAGGCAGGCAACACAGACTAGGGAAGTATGAAACAAAAGAGAGTAAAGACTATCATACTCTATTGAAGGAACACGGATGGTTTTCGTCGAAGCTGATGCACGACTATAGTCTATTTTGAAGAAGTAATTTATCTCGCTACAATATTTCTAATTAAAATGGCAACAACCTGTAAAGTTTCGCCGCATACAATGAATTTGTCAGAAAAGACAGGTTCAACAAACTATCCAATCAACTGGCGCTAAAGGTTTAATCACCGCGCTTTCCAGCCGGATCAGTGTCTAGTACGCAGACGCGGCGGGTCATACGTAAATAAAATATGAATAGTGCTCAAATGGAACCTGCTGACGCTGTCTGTTCTCCTAGTACATGTCGTTCATTAGTTAACGTGGTCCTGTTTGTGTAGTTTTGGCCTGTTTAGATGGCATACAGTTCATTAGTTACTACCTACTGCTTCTAAAAAATCGGTATGGGCTTGGTGTTATTTATTTTTTGAGAGGTGCAACAGTAACCTAAACTAGGTACATTTCTTCAGTTATACATATTGTTTATTGTGATGTGTATGTTTACTTTATTAACTTCCCCATTTTTAAAAGCCATGCAGCCAGCAAAGCAAGAAAGCAAATGAAAATAATCAACACAGTTGTAAATTAAGTCCCAAACGTAAAATCTACCAAAAAAACTCCCTATCTTCATTTTAAATTCAAGTTTTCCCTCACAATCCTCTTTTTAAAGCATTTTTAACCAAATCTACACATCCAAAGATGCTCATACGCCAAACGACAATAATGGAGTCAGTAACCGACTCATTACCAGGCCCTCCGGTGTCGCAGTAAAAGATTTTACGTTCCGAGTAAAAACGTCTGATATCACCTCTCATTTGGTTACGTTATTTGGTTTTCATGATATCATTATTACGTTTTGGTTTTGAGAATAAGTTGATGTTGTTATCATTGTTAATGTTTCTGTTTTCGCTGATTGGGATTGTGGAGATAAAGTTTCCTGTGGGCAATTTGAGTTTCCTGACGGACAGTGCTCAATTTATTTTAGGAGAGCCAGTAGTAAATTTACCGATTTCGAATCAAGGGCGAAAAGGAGTTAACTCATCATTATCTTCTATAGAGATGACTTCACTCTGACAATATTTACTTTTTGTATTTTTTAATATCAAATGAAGTGAAAATCACTGTGAAGTTGTTATCAGCAATTGAGAATATACAAATGAATTTCGGTAAAGTGGTATCTTAATAAAAAACCGGCCAAGTGCGAATCGGACTCGCGCACGAAGGGTTCCGTACCATTATCGGAAAAAACGGCAATAAAATCTAGTTTATTGTATGGGAGCCCCACTTAAATATTTATTTTATTTTGTTTTTAGTATTTGTTGTTATAGCAGCATCAGAAATACATCATCTGTGAAAATTTCAACTGTCTGACTATCAAGGTTCATGAGATACAGCCTGGTGACAGACAGACAGACAGACGGACCGCGAAGTCTCAATAATAGGGTCCCGTTTTTACCCTTTGGTACGGAACCCTAAAAACAACTGTGTCCTTCACATTGAGTTATTTTTATTCCGGAAAATCAATATAAAGACGAAGCAATGGTACGAGCACCAAGTACAGGGGGGTGACCATAAGTTCTTAGAGCAAGGTTATTTTGAGTGTACGTAAGGGACAGGTGTATATGACTTTTATAAATTTCTGCTTTTTCATTATACTATTATGTATTGACACGTCAAGGTACGTGGGCAGGTACGTAGATTGATCAAAGCGATAGTACCTTTTAATTTTTCCTCAGATATCAATCAAAAGGCAATTGAAAAGCATCAATTATAATCATATTTTACTTATTATATTTCTTCGGAAACCAGTTATATAAGTATAGAGATATAATTATAGATACCAGGCAAACAGAGAACGAGGAGGATCAACAAGGAAAGTCGCGTAAAAATCTGTTAAGTGGAAAAAGATAATGAAATGACAGGGCTGCGATAAATTAGTGGTGCGACATTTTATCGGCCGGTAACGGTAAAGGGACCTTTCGTAATATAATTATTTTGTTGGAACTTGGAAGCTTGTTAGAAATGTTAATAACGCAATACGGATAGCTATTAGATCCAAATAATATCCGTTGACATGGAAATTACTGGGTAGACTACGATATTCGGACCGTACTCAACTCGAAATATCCGTTTTTGTCTGATTAAATTCAATACAATCATCACTTTTCTTTTGGTATTTTATGGGAACAAAAATTAATATTAGTATGTGTGGTGTTTAGTCACTTTGACAATAACTTAGACACAATTACCAAACTTCCAAATAAACACTTCCTTAAATAATAACTGCCTTGCAACAGCTAAAAAAACACTGGCAAACACTTAAAAAATACGTCCATACATTACCAAACACAAATTAATTCTGTTAGTAGCTTACACAAATTAAACTTTACCTTATAGAGAGCTCCTGCTTTGTTATTGTAGGAACTGCCTACCCTCACTGTGAAATTGCTGAGATTCTTGTGCGTCACATATGATGTTATGATGCTCCTGAAACAAAAGAACGTTGCTTTACATAAATTATAAAGAACAATGGTTGTGCTAAAGTGGGGCTCGGGTCTGGGTTGTTCCTGAAATTGGTATTGTATTGAAAATTAAATGTGTGATGTTGAATTTGTCTAAAATGCTGATACGGATGTGTGGTTCTGCGATGGAATAAGGAATGACTATAACATATGGAATAACTATAACACCACTGTTATAATGGCCCCGACTTATTTGTCGTAAGTCGTGGGTTTGAACCCCGGCAGGCGCTTTACTTTGTGTAAATGATTTCATCACCACTGATCTAAAATTTTGAAGAAAAACAGCGTGAGGAAACCGGCATGACTTAGAACTAAAAATACGAAGACATGTTATCATCCACCGATTGAACCCGATGGTGGATAAGGTCCATCCCCTCTCTTACAGAGTGGATGCCCGTGTCTCAGAAGTGGGAATGCAAAAAGGCTGATTATGTATGTATGTTTAAAATATAACACTGAAAATGTGAGCGGTGATTGAAAAATGTTGTCGAAAGCATTGGTTTGGATATGTGATGGAGGAATGGGGAAAATGTCGTGGGGATGAGGAAAGTTAGAATTATAATTAATATGCCTGGCATTAAGCGTAGAGGACGACAAAATAAACAATAAATCAATTATACCATATTTCCTTCTCTTGTGTCAATATGAACTAGGAAAGCAGAGCCATTTAACCACAAACAATTCCAAGAGACGAAACAATTTTGTAGTAGTTTAGTTCTGTTAGCGATCTAATTTCTTTTGTGTATTGTTTGTTGTTCGAAGAATACATGCCTGATGATAATGTTGTTGTTGAAGCCTCAAAAAGCGTATTTTTCCTACATCGTTATCCAACGATAAATACAAAACAAACAAAATAATACTTTGGAAAACTTTCAAAGGAATTACTGTCACTATTATGCCATTATGTTGTCAGCTTATCATGTCCAAACATAATACCAGGGTCCTATAAATAATAAAGTAGCTATTAATATATCTGCTATTAATATATCTCATTAAGGGTTTACCTTGAGCATAACGTTGTTTGGCTCCCTTTTTCGACTTTTATCCTACATATTACTACTTGTCAGGTATGGGTTTGCCCACAGGGTAGGCTTTTCAACGATTTGGGTATTGGCTTAGGGTTGGCATAGAATGGCTTTTTCGCGCTTATGTAGTTCTAGTACACATGTAGCGAGTTTTATTTAGACGCTGGAAATTACATTTCAGAAGGCACAAGCTTGAATTTTCGTTATGAAAGAGTTTGCTAGTATGGATTTTTACATTACATTTACATTACATTTTATATTTTTTTTAAAAACGTTGCCCCACACTAGGAATTTGTTCCTGTATCGTGGGTGCGTTTACAAACATATAAACTCACATACACAAACACCCAGAGCCGGAACAACTATCTGTAGGTCATACAAATATTTGTTCCGTGCGGGAATCGAACCCGCGACACGTAGCGCAGCAGTCAATCACTCAACCACTGCGCCAACCGTGCGCCCAAATTTGAATCTGTGTTTCTAATAAATATAAAACAATGGGATATGCGTTTTAAAGAACGCAATCTATTGAAGCTCCTAAAAAATACGATTGCAATATAAAAATACATTCTTATTGACTGCATAAAAATTACTTAAAATTCCCCATGATCCTCCAGAGAAATCTTCGCTACCAAACACATGTCTGACTTTTCTAAAATCCCTTTCAATTTCTGCTAGCCTTACTAGGCTAGCAGAAATAGAAAAACATAAAACAATTTTTCATCAAGCAATTTTAGAAACATAAAACTACACAACATCGGCGACCCTACATCGTATACTTTCCGTATAAAAGGACCACGGCGTATCTTTCTCACATTGTTGGTCCTTCCGAGGATATTAAGGGCTCTTACATAAACCGACTTGGATATTAGCGGGCTCAAACATAAAACCTGATGTTTAGTAACACAGTAAAATGGGATGATTTATGTATTTTCAAATGTTTATTTTCGACGGAAGTCGGATTATTAGATATAAGGTTTTCTATTTCCTAAAGTTGATGCTTGTTGACAAGCACTTATTCATTTGATTTGATTGTGTTATTTAGTTACAAGAAAGAAGAGCGGTTCAAACATACAAGCATAGGGGGAAATCAAGCGGTTGGGTTGCAATTTTGTACTTGGCATGTTTCAATATGGACTTGGTTCAATTTCAGTATTTATGAATGGATTGGTTAGGTAGTTATTTTGAACATCTGTGAAAATAAAGACTAGGCCACCAGGAGTTAGCATGGACTAAAATGTCAAAGGGTGGTGATACATGGTTATAATAACAAAATAGTTTAAAACAAAAGTCGCTGTGTACTTCTGTTTGTCTCTCCGCTTACTTCTTCTAAGCCACGCAGCTTATTTTGATACGGTTTTCACTAATAAAATAAAAAGATAGATAAACGAGGAAAGTTTGTGTGTATAATTTGTGCCGAGCGAATCGCTAGTTCTTTTTATTATGAAAATTTTTGGCTCACGATTTTAGCCACGATGTCTTTTGGTACCCAATGGTGCTGTTGACCTTCACTGGATGACAAGAATCCTTCGCCATAAAGTAGTACAGGTTCAGAGGTTAGATAACAATACTGACTGCTGATTTGCATGTAATTGAAACACGAGCCGAATAAATTCAGTGGTAAGGCCGTCGTTTGGGCGAAGCCATTGAATATCTGGGTGAGGTCGACGGATTGATATTCTTACGGAAAACTTTATACGTGAAATACAAAATAAATTACAGCAATATTGAAGATTACAAGGAATTTTGGCCTACAAGTATAAAACTTTTATTAAAAAACAAATTTTAAATAATACCTTCAAATAAGTTTATGATATACTGTATAATGTATTCTCTCGCACGTTACATCCTATAGTTGTATGTTTGCCTCTTTTTAATGTCGCTTTTTCGTTTCAAAGAGTTTCAATATATAATAATGATATTATTAATATCTATTAATATTTACTGTTAATAAATGTAAAACATTTTATTAATAGTCTCAAATAACCACGTGACAAAGACCCGGCAAAAAGCGAAATAAAAGTTCAACCGAAAATTTTTTCAGCACATAATAGACGAGGTAGATTTGCAAACATTTGTTTATCATGAGGCAAAGGCTATACTCGTACAGCCTACGCATTGTGTAAGTTGAACAAGTCAAGCATGGTCATCCCTTTCTCTCCTACTGAATTTTGGATGTTAGAGCGAGATGGCAGCTTAACCCAAGGGTTATTTGGCCAAGGCGTATTTGCTGAATAAATGAGTATTTGCCATCGACTAAGGGGTTTGTAATCTTGTATTAATTTAACGTAAACAGTATTCCTAATTGGTGCATTAACAGTTAAGATAAACATTGTAAATGGTTGTTTGAAGTGCCATTTATTGAAAGACATTGAAATTGTACTGTGAGCGTCTAATTTGATAGGGTAGTTAGAGTAGGTAAATGTGTTTTTAGTTTTTTTTATAGCTTGAGTTCGAACCTTATGCCAGGCAGTTTTACATCCTAAAAGTTATAGAACCCTGGTATATCCGTTTGGTTTGACTTTGCGGTCATCATCATAAATGAAAAAAAAAAACCGGCCAAGTGCGAGTCGGACTCGCACACGAAGGGTTCCGTACCATTATCGCAAAACACTGCAAAAAAATCACGTTTGTTGTATGGGAGCCCCCCTTAATTTATTTTATTTTAATTTAATAATTATTACTTTTTGAAGAAAATATACAACTAAATATTCTGTGAATATTTCAAGCGTCTACCTGTTGCCGTTATTAATATCGAGCAAAAAACGGCAAAAATATCACGTTTGTTGTATGGGAGCCCCCCTTAAATATTAATTTTATACTGTTTTTAGTATTTGTTGTTATAGCGGCAACAGGAATACATCATCTGTGAAAATTTCAACTGTCTAACTATGACGGTTCATGAGATACAGCCTGGTGACAGACAGACAGACAGACAGACAGACAGACGGACAGCGAAGTCTCAGTAATAGGGTCCCGTTTTTACCCTTTGGGTACGGAACCCTAAAAAAGATAAGAGCATAATGGCTTGAGCGCGTGTTTTTGTAAATAACTCTATTTTCAGAAGCAAACAAAAGAATAAATAATATAATATTATTTATGTGTCTGGTAAACTTTCCCCCCTTTTATATTTATGGTCCTTATCAATGTGTATCATCAGTGAGCATGTTTATACCTATATACATTGTAGTTAGATACTAACTGTAGATACTTACCTGTTTATTTTCATATTCATTATCTAATAAGAAAAGAAGATTCGTCACATGTGACCCAAAAATCGCCAAGCCCCGGCGGATAAAAAAGAACGCCAAGGTTTTCATTATAATATATCAAATATATTATATATATAGTATTTTTTTTTAATTTTGTCATCATCACACAGAAAAAAAAAACTTGCGAATAATATGTGCATATTAAATTTTTCCTTAGTGATTTTATATCTGCAATGGATATAAAAGTTGCTAAATAGTGTAAGCAATGAATAAAACAGTCTACCATATTGCATTCGATTTTTAAGCAGGAATAATATTCATGACTCATTATTATTATAGCATTTTTTCTTAGCGCTTAATATTTCATTGAGTTTTCATCATTAGTAAATGCTAACGTGTTTAGCAAGGTTTAAATAAAACATAACAAATGTACTCAATTTAATTATTTTTATTGATTTATGTATGTTTAGTTTTACGGAATAATAAATAAAAGTGCCGCCTTTGCAAATGAAAAAGGATTTTTAGAGTAATCTTTCTGCACAAAGTTTTAAAAAAGGTTTTATTTTATGGACATGATATTAATCCGTAAAAGTAAGAAATTGATTTGTAAAAGTTAGATATTGTTTAATAAACACTATTTTTTTAATCCTGGCATTTCAAAATTTAAATTATAAATTTATCTTTAATTTGATTATCTCTAAAATATGTGTATTTTAGAGATAATCAAATAGAAGATAATTATACTATAGAAGGTAATTTTAATATATTAGCCATTATTTTGGGAATGACGAATGTCAATAATTTATTAACCTAATATATACTAAATTTTGAGAATACTATATTTTGCGCCGGGTGGGTAAATTTTGTGTGGTCCGTGTCGAGTCTTCTTTATTTAATGTTATCTTGGTCTTTTTGTAACATTTCACATTTAATTTGGTAACCATAAAATATTCCACCCACATTTCTTCAGACCGTTAACTAAATAGGAAGGTAGGTACTGTTTACATTTGATCTGTCAACCGGACTTGTTTGTTCAGGTCCGGTCCAACCCTAGAGGCAGGTACAATTCAATTGACCTTAACAATAATGGAACAATCAATTACACGGTGGACTACCTTGTTGGTCCAGCGGTCACCAGCATTACCTACTGCGGAACATGAGGTCCTGGTACATTTCGAAGAAAGGTAACATTTTATTAGGTTTTATATCTGGACTTTCTCAGTAGCAAGCCTGGATTTGTGCGGTAGTTAAAAAAGGCTCGCCAACTGTTGTTACATAGTAGGACGTTAAACGTATGGGTGTACTTAAGTATCTCACAGGTCTGCCTAACCCCCTCAGCAAATGCAGACGTGAAGTTTTATTATGTTTGGTAGTGTTTGGTGAATATATAAATAGTAATAATTTAATTATTAACACGTCTATGAGAAGGTTTAACGGACGTCTATGTATTCTGAAATCCTAGTACCTACTATAAGTCTAGGAACGATGTAGAATTAATTTCGGTAAAAATATGATGAGAAATTCTTTTGATAGAATTCTGGCATAATGATAAAACACTGTTCTATAATATCAGGTTTGTATATTTTAACAATTTAATGGTTAGATTGAAGTCTATATGGAAAACCCTCATTTCGCCAGAGAGGGCGAGTCCATTGCCATAAACTGAGTACAAATCCAAACTCCAATATTACTTTGCACTTTGCCATTTAATTTACGAATTTCAATCCACTAAAAACTTGAGCGTCCTACTGACCTTTGCCCAAATAATTATGTCAGAGTGAACCAGATGTGGTCCAAACCAATATTTAATTAATAGTTCGCATCCAGGCTGTTGATACAATAGGTAGCTATTTTGTGAGAAACAGGCTAAATATGCTCTAGTTTGTTGCCGGTATTTTCATACGCATTATAATGAAAAAACTTTTTGTACCTGTATTAAATCTAATCTATTTTTTTAAATTAAGTCACAATTTATCTGTTTGCTCAATTTTATCAAACTTGATGCGATAGTTAATGCGTTATGGAGAAACAAACATAATATAGACATTCACAAAGAGAATGTCCTTACATTCTTTTTGTGAAAGGCTCTATTATGTTGTTTATGTTTGAAATTGAAAAATGTAATTCACAGGGGTTTTTTTTCTTTAACTGATTAACAACTACACTATTGCTGTGTTTTCCAGGATACTTTTTATTCCTATGGGTTAAAAACCAAGGAAGCAGTCTCGGGAAAATATTTTAGAATATAAATTAAAATCAATATCTGTCAGTTGGTAATTAAGCTCGGCTATATATTACAGATAACAGATAATTAACTGAAATCTATACATTATTATCGTTTGTGGTTTAGGTCTCATCTAAGTGTCACATTGACAGGTCATCGGTCCACCTGGTGGGAGCAGCTTCCAACGCAACGTCTTCCAGTTCACGCTCCAGAACTTTTTTGCCCCATCGGCCATCCGTTCTTCGAGCAATGTGCCCTGCCCATTGTCACTTAGGTTTGGCAATTCTTCGGGCTATGTCGGTAGCCCAGGTTCTCTTGCGGATCTCTACATTTCTGATTCGATCACGCAAGGATACCCCGAGCATAGCCCTCTCCATTGCCCTTTGGGTGACTGTAAGCTTTCTAATGAGGATCATTGTGAGCGACCACGTATCAGAGCCATAGGTGGCCTGGCAACAAAAACTGGTCATAGAGATTCGTCTTGAGACAC
Organism: Anorthoa munda; assembly: GCA_945859665.1. Lineage (NCBI taxonomy): Eukaryota > Metazoa > Arthropoda > Insecta > Lepidoptera > Noctuidae > Anorthoa > Anorthoa munda. The sequence continues at coordinate 19,949,332 of OX243894.1, read as the reverse complement.
TGTGGTAAGTTGGACGCGAATATACCGCGCAACTTCCCGAACGCTGCCCAATCGAGGCGGATTCGACTTCTCGAAGTTGGCCCTACCCAACTGGATCGTTTGTCGCAGGTAGACATAGTCGTCCACAACTTCGAGTGTAGTCTCCGACCTTGACATTCAACACCATGTTGTTGAAAGCCCATGTTACCAATTACTACAAAATAATTGGTTAATATCTCCATTGTAATTGATTTCCACAATGTTTTCTTTTCAGATTAAAAATACTTTCAACGAACCTCTGATCCGCAGTGTAATTTGTGGGTCTACTGCAGTATTTATTTACGACAAGTCAAATACAAAATGACGTTCTATATATTTATGCTCGCCTAGTAACAGTATATGGCATTGCTTACTTATGGCCTTCCCGATGACGATGAAACTTCTTTATCTGATGGAGATTTCACTTCTTGGATGACTGGTTTTATTACAATAAATTATAGCTGCCATGCAACATGTGGAATAAGTAAGGTGGTCATAGTGTTAGCTATTTTCACAGATGACTTTTGATACATTGAATAGATTCCTATCTACGAATCTATTCCCTTTCAAACCGAACAATAGAAAAAAAGAGAAGTAAAATACTTACGAATCAAAGCATTTTGACAGTGTCAGAAGCCAGTAAGCGTTGAGTACGACAGCGCTGCAGATGTAGCTGTCATTCTTGTTGATGGAGGCTGCGTATGGGTGTTCGTACACCTGGGTCACGGTCGCACCTATTCTCTCGAAACTCTCATCCAAGTCATGGTCTCCTGGTAAGGGGAAGATTTAATTAGTGAGTTTCCTTTATTAAAAACTTGGGGATAATTTGTAAACATACTGTGCTGTATGGGCTAAATCTTAGGTATTTAATTGGATAATTCTACGTATCATTCACAAGTAACAATTATTCGTACTTCTAGAATCAACAGTGATCATAAGTCTGCTTATTTAAAGTAGCTTTTCAAAGGTGATATTCATGTTAATTGCCGTAATATTCTAGAAATCTAGACATTAGCAGTAGAAATCAAAGTTATATGCATCACTTATCGTCATCGTTATTTTAAAGTATCACTTGAATAAGCAATTAAAATAAAGATCTGATCTTATCTTCCAAAATTGTTCAAAACTCAGTTTCAAACTATACTTAAAATCCAATCTCTTCTATGAGAGCTATTTATTGATATGGGCTCCTGGTAGCTATATAAACCTCAATTTCAAAGTACCTAACTATTTTGGGTGGACCTTTGGCTGATGATTTCAAATTGCAATATTCAGTGTTAACTACCAAACTACGAGTACTAAAACTATTGCAATTTGACCCTTTATTGTGGTCAATGACATTTTCTCCAACACCTATTTCATTATAAAGCAACCCTGGTACAATTTTAGTCACACCTCAAGCAAAACTAGCTCTTATAACAACAGCGTGAAATGTATAGTTGCTTGAATTTTGTTCCATAATACATTGTGTTGAGGTTGAGATAATCGGACTCGGCAGGTAGCGGTCCAGAGATTTATGAAGAGGAACATTAGAAAAATAGGTCGTTTATAAAAGGACCGTAGGTATCTAGCTATGGTTGGCTATGAATGCCTAGTATGCCTACCTAATAAAATCCATGAATATTCTGTTTAGTTTTAATTACATTATTTTAAAGTAGATAACATTTTATAGGGACACAAAGGTACAGACATCCGATATCTATTTATTTGGGTCCTCCAAAAAAGGATATACACGATGACAGACATGACTTAAATAACATGAAACATTTGGTATCTTCATAGTAGGTGTAGTGCTTCACTTACAGAAGATCACAGATTTGTTAGTTAATAATATGGTCATATGATATTATATATATACTAGCTGTTGCCCGCGACTTCGTCCGCGACAAACTCGAAACTCTATGAATTTTCTCGTGATCAAACGTAGCCTATGTTACTCGTTATTACATCAGCTATCTACCAGTGAAAGTCCCGTCAAAATCGTTCCAGCCGTTTCGGAGATTACCCGGCACAAACAGACAGACAGGTAGACAAACAAAAATCTTAAAAATTGCTTATTCGTTGTTAGTACCGTATATACTTTCACGTGCATTCAATAAAACGTTGTTATTTTGATATTAATACAGACACTTCAATTTTATTTATTTGTATAGATTATGTTATTAAGTTACATCATTGTCGTTGATGACCATATTTATTTCAGCAGTTTAGAAACGGCAAGAACGTACCAAAACAACATTAAAATGTATGCATATTTACGTGTTCAATAAATTAATATAATTTAAAAGTTTATTCGCCCGCACGTAACAACCATTTACATTGCACCCGTATTAGCTCAGAACAACGAAAAACAAAACATTTACTTTTGTTTGTTTTTCTCTCAACTAAACTAAATGAAAACCGTTTTTATTATGTTATGCTACAACTTACCCCAGACAGATTTATGTTCATTATTTTTCGATAGTCGGACAAACTTATACAATTTGTGTTATCACGGCTTTGAAACCAACGACCTACTTTCTTAATAATATCAGTCCTTCTTGCTAAAACAATTATTTGTATGAAAAATCTCGTCTATAATTATGTATACTAGCTAAAAACTACCAAGCTTCACTAAATATAGATACATCTATCTACCTATCTAATATATAATACCTTTAAACGAGGAATTCTTGTATATATGTATCTATATATATAATCTAAATCTCGGAAACGGCTCTAACGATTTTCATGAAAGCAAGCAGGGAGCGATAAATCGATCTAACTAGGTTTTATTTTTAGAAAACGTCGTTTTCTCTATTTTCACCCGAGCAGAGCTCGGTCGCCCGGGTACTTAATTATTATGAGTTGAATACTTAGTTTATAAAAAAAAATTCAAGGACTTGGAACCAACGACCTACTTTCTTAATAATATCAGTCCTTTTGGCTGAAGCAATTATTTGTATGAAAAATCATGCCTATAATTATGTATACTAGCTAAAAACGCTACGCTACGGAGCTCTTGGCCGCTTCGCCGTCGTTAAATGTAGCTACCAAACTTCGCCCGCTGGGCTAATCTTAATATTTTTATACATATAGATAGACAATAATAATACCAGCCTTAAACAGTCCCATTGTCGGTTAAGGCCTCTTCTCATACAGAGAAGGCACGAGCATTGGTCACCACGTTTGCTAAATGTGGGTTCGCGATTTCAGTCTTACATTAACAATAAGTCCAGGTTTCCCCACGATGCATTCCTTCACCGTTGTCTGTGATATCCAAAATAAACTTAGAAAGTACATATGAATCTGAAAAAGTCACATTGGTACTTGCCCGGATTTGACCTCAAGCACGAGAAGCGAGGTCTTAGCCACTGGGCAAACATATAGATAGACAGTATAAGAAAGAATGAAATAAAGAAAGAAAGAAAAAACGTTTATTTGCGCCAGGCACGACGCATACCATAAAAAAAAAACAAAGGACAGCTTAAATACAAAAACAGAGTATGCGTCACAACCACGCAAAACGGTCATCGCTCAGCATAATGCTGCAACTCCAGTGCAAGACAGAGCCACAGCGCTGGTTTGGATAGCCGGTGTCGACTGGGTATCAATAATTTTTCCTCGCAGCGACTGGGCCTCAAATAACACCTAAACCTAAGGTCTCTTATTTGTATACTATGAGGCAATAATTTACAAATAGCCTGCTTCCCACTCACGGGCACAATTCCCAACACCATACTGCAACTGAGAACAATACAATTTCCCGTTGCCGTAGCCTCATATATATTGTTAAATTTTTGTAGGAACATCTGATAAAAGCTATTAAAAATTAAAATATAAAATCACTCCTGAATGCCCTGAAGTCCCTGAACGGATAGAAAGAGGTGTACATATTGCAGAACCACATCACGGCAAAGACGGGCGAGACAATCGGGAACCGGGCATAAGTCGAGACTTTGAGAACACTACTCGACCCGAGAAACCAGGACTTCATAGCATAGCAGTAGTGCTATTCTCCTAGGATATAAAACTACTAGATTCGTACGAGTTTATTCGGTTTCATTAAGGCTGTATCCTTAGAGAATAGAACTACAGAAGCGCTTGTGACAAAATTTACCTAGCAGTCTCAAAAATCACAGCTAAATCACTAAAATCAACCGGCTTATATCCCCATTTACCTCCAACGGCTCCAACACTGCATCTAACTCCATCCTAAACTAAAATATATATTTGCTTAGCACTATCGTCCCCCGCCAGCTTCACTTGTTAGTCTAAGGATTTGGCAGCTCAGAGAGTTATGATAATCGATCAGTTTCAGACTTAGAGGGTCCTCTATCTGTTAGCGCAGATGGAGTTAGCCCAAACAACTACCAGATTTGATAAGACTAAAACTATAGGACGAAACTTATACAGGGGGGATGTAGGTTACTCTAGGCGAATTAGTGTGCCTGAAAATGCACCACTTATATTTTTTATATAAAGAAAAGAGGACCAAGACTAAGTGTTTTTAAAAAAAAAACCAGTATGGATGAATACCCAATTGTATATGTTAATAAAAGAAATAAAAGAGAAAAAACAATGATGATTTCCGTAAAACATTTTTATTTGGCGGTTCTATTCACATTCTTGATTAAATAAAAACGGGATAATTTTCTCCTAGAACGTCAAAATTTCAGTAAACTACCCTAAGTTTACTGAAATTTTGACGTACATTTTTTTTTTTGGCAGATTAATAAAAATATTGGGCACATATTTTTCTTTTGACACGTAAACATACAGTGACCACGATATAATGCGTTGAAATATCTGAATCGTCACGCCGCTAGTACAATTTATACTGCCTTAGTGACGTCACAAGCCTCCACTCCTGAGTTTTGATGCGCTTTAACTTTGTATTTTTTTATTAAATTTATAAAGCAAAAAATAAGTGTCCAATATTATTTGATAATCTCACTGACGGACTAAATAGAACGATCATTTTTCTACCCAGGAAACATTCCTATTGCTTCAAAACCCTGCAATATCAAGAAAACTCTGTGGTATACAGATTTTTTATACGAATATTATTATTAGTCTTATGCGCGGCAAGGTCCCGAAAACTTTTATATTTAATAATAAAATAAATATACAAAATTAGCACATGGTGTTCTAATCGTGCATTTTTGTAATAAACAAAAAGCAGATCATTAAAAAGCGTGTGTCTCTTTTTTAAGGTATTTATGGCCCCATCGCCGACAACCAGCGAGAAGCGAGTAGATAACTAGATACGAGTTGCAAGCAGCGAGAAGCGAGTGTGTAGTTCCGATAGTTTTGTCGCTCGGCTATAAGCAAATGTTCTTGTGCGATGGGCGATTACTCGCACCACTCGCTCGGGGCGGCCAGTCCTGCGCAAAACTACACAAGAAATGTCAGCTGGTTGCTCTCTCGTATTGCTGAGCGAGTATTGCTCAGCGAGTATTATCTTTGATAGCTCTTGTCGCTGCGATAAACTAGTGGTGAGAGAGTTCTCGCCGGTAATGTAAACAGCCAGCGATCAACTATTAACATATCATGTGTCTCTTTTATTGACACGAAATTTATTCTACTGTCCGTTTCTTCAGCGCGAAAATAGTCGATTGCTAATCGCTTATTGTCGGCGGTAGGACAAGTGCCTAAACCACTAAAATGAGATGATGCTATTCGTCCTGTATTGCTCCGTCCGCGTCCGTAAGTAGGCACACTACAGGGATTCAGAAATACACGCTATCTCTCTCTAATCTAAGTCTCACTCACTCCATTACCTAATTAACACACCTATCTTGTCCTGAAAATCACAGCTGAAATCTGTCTGTCACATCTCTGTTAGTAGCAAAATCTACCTAGTTAGCTCTGCTGGTACCAGGCGCACATAGTCGCATAGGAGTGGATTGGGTGCCTAAAGAGATTACTCGTGTACTGCTGATTGCCTAAGTCGGTTGTGTGAAGCTATGAACGTTCACATTAATGGGATAACAGAAAATGTTTGTGCAATATTTGGTTTTCCGGAGAGATAATTACAGAATATGGAACAGAAAAGTTATATGGACTGGAACGAGTACTGTATAGGAGCAGAATAAGTACAGTTTTCGCAGATTCAAACTCAAAGTGCATTTTAAATTGAAGTGTCTTGAGGACCAAAAAAGTTGTAAATAAAATTCGGAAAAAAGAGTGAATTCAAAAATAAAATGAACGTCAAAGTTATACTTCTATAAATCCTATTACAATTCACTTTGACCTCCGCCTCCGAAAAATACGGACACGTGCAAAAAAACGACACACCATTACTGTATAACAATTTTATTTAAACATATTTATTAAAAAAAACAGTTAGCGGTCGCAGAACACAAATAGTAGTTTTCTTAACTCCACATTATACGCGGTGGCAACAGCTGTTCAAAAAACCGAAATCTCGCGAGTACATTGTTTGATAAACGCTTCGGATTCTCCCCAAAGTGGGCAAACCGAGCAAATAAGTGGCGAAATAGTCCGAATTTTTTCGCCTCCGAATAAAGTTTGGGACGAAACTTTGGCCACAATTTGGAATGGAGTGTCCGAAAGTTGAGAATTATATTACTCGTATGTGAAAATTTAAGTTTTGACTACTCTATAGTACTTATGAGTAAAACTGCGATAGATATTTTTTTAAAGGATTTAAAACAGACTAAACTTATAAACCCTAAAATTTTGGTCGTTTATATACCATGGAGGATCGATCCAGTACATGAAACAGTATCGATTAGTAAAGAAAAAAATAAAAAGAGAAAAAAAAATAAAAACAAAAAAAAATGAACCGACTTCCAAAGCAAACCAAAATCAAAATTTCTTTATTCAATTAAGCCATTAAGCGGCATTATAGAACGTCAAAAAAAAAAAAATTTAAAAGTAACAATAATTGATTCTACCGTCAAACACTAAAAATAACTTTCATTTCGGAAGTCGGTGTCTTTGGTACCTCTTGTAAAACAAGACCAAAGACACCGACATCTGAAACGAATGTTATTTTTGCACTTTTTAGTGTTTTGCTTTGGAAGTAGGTTTATTTTATTTGTGTTTTCTTTTTTATTATTTTCGACCAAAGTTTAACGGTTTATATACAAGGAGACACAAACCATTTTTCATAGAACTTGTTTTACTGGTCATATCGGTTATCCGTAAAACAATTCCTATAAGAATGACTGTTGCATCTTGCCCGTCTGCGGGAGAATTTATGGTCAATAAACCATTCCTTATTGGGAGATATCGAGTTACTTAGGAGCTGTGGAGTAATCTTAAACATTTAAAATCCGTGCTATACCTTTGCTTTCACATAAATTTCGGTTAATTTGCAAATCATGGAACATTCAAGTCAAACAAGAAAAAAAAAATTATTTAAAAGACTCGCACTGGACAAATACCAAAAAATAATGGATTATTGGACGATTCTAACGCACGAATTTAACTCGCCCGAAAAGTGCGAATCAGCCCGTTTTAAAAATATTATTTTGTCTGTGGCGATTCGCCCGAAGTGAATTTATCGGTGTGCGAATCGATCACTCCAAAATTATGTAGTAGGCAATTGGCACAAATTTTATTTTAGAGAAAATAAAATAAAAAAAGCACTGTCGTGCTCACCCGTCTCGGAAATATTATGAAAAATAAATCGAACTTAATAGATATTGTACTTGAATATAGGAAAGCAATGCATTAAATAATTAATTACCACTTAAAATGTGGAGATTTATGTAAATTAGATAAGATAGATAGGCGACAAAACAGTAAGAGGGAGATAGCAATATACGATTCAAAAAAAAAAAACAAGTAAAAGCTCTATAAGCTATCAGCTCATTCCGGTACCGGTAAAGACTAATTTAAGTACCAGGAGATTATAACCATAAGGAAGCTAGGCTGACATCGTGAGAATTTTGTTTTGTTTTGAACCTAAAGTCCAATTTCAATTAAAATAGTTGCCTTAAAAACTAAAATGAATTGTCTTACGTCAAGAAAGTATTAAGTACCCTTCAAGAATCTGTTGCCAAAAGCAAATACTTCAAGATAAATCCTGCTCTTCATTTTAGCAATCAATAAAGATCAGTTCAATTCAAACTTGGAACAAAAAGAGTGAGTAATTTAAAAAGTTATTTAACCCTTTAGACATCGTCTTCAGTTATATCCATCAATCAAAAGAAGTTGTCTTAAATGTTTTAAACTAGAGCTTGTAAGTGCTTGTCAGTCTTTAGAAAGTTTTTAACTATTTTACAAGAACTCTTTGGATGATGAGTTTTATCATCTATTTGCAAATAAAGAATGAATCTTTTTTATTCTATGTTTGAATATTTAAAGAGTTTTAAAAAGCTATGAAAAAATACTTTCATAACATTTTTTCGACTCTTCAACAATAATTTAAAAAGCATTATTTTAAACCGAAACTGCTTTAACGTTATGTATGTGGCATGAATAGGTCTATGTCAAGTATAATTTCCTAGTAATTTAAGGTAAAAACATCTGTAAAAGACAAACCGACGGCAAGACGGACACGAGAGTGATCTCATCTCTTTTTTTTTCATTACCACGTTCGGAACCCTAAACACAACAGAACTTAAGGGAGATGGATAGAGAAATATTAAACAGGCCACTAATTATTTTTTGTTGCGTTGCAAAAGATTTCGAGGAAATGACGAATATAACCCTTAAATTCATTAATTTAATTGAACAACGCTCAAAAAAGTTATAATATGTACTTTTGAACTCCATTTTGAATTCAATATCACAAAATCGTCTCCAGTCCCAAAACGGCAAACTCCATAAAACTTGAAGAAAAGCTCTAAACTTAATAAAGTGTACAAAAAATGAGGTGGCGATAAAATCTAGTGTTATAAGTCGTAACTTGTTTTCAAAACATGTTGTTGCTAACTCTTAGCGGCATTATAAATCTAAACACGCTCCAGACTGAGTTACTTCACCGATATTATCGACTCTAGCACTTTGAGATTCTATTGGGCGGTAACAATAGTTTAAAATAGTCTTTTTCTTCTTTTTTTAGGGTCGATTTGCAAATTTCGTCTGACTAGTATGTAGCCACCTGAGTCTCTAGACTGCCTGGGGTGTCTTTCTATATGTGCTTCGTACATCGGGCTTAGCACACTGCTTCTCGGCTGGCGAATTCTCATGCCCAGTGTGGCATCGATCCGTCCATGCCCGACAAGTTGATATAGCGCTCGATGAGACATGCAGGATAATTACGGGCTGCCTAGAACCTGCACTGTACCCGCTTAGGAAGTCCGAAGAGATGTGGCCTGTTCTTGCAAAAATCACAAGCAGGTGACAGATAGACGTCACTCTTTATACGATGTAGAGAAGCCAAGGGGCAGATTGTAGAGCCGGAAAAGCCTTCTGAGGTTAACTAAACCAATTAACGATAGCAGGTCTAGTACTAAGAGATTGTGGCTCCTCAAACATCCCCCTCTGACTGACTATGTTGAGCTTGCAGAAAAGCTCCCTGAAGGCTACCAACTTCCACGGCTCACCTGGAAACCGACTCCGAAGCCAAGTGGGCCACTGCAGGTACAACTTAGCTAGATGGGGGTACTCCAATGTCCCGTACTGCGATTGCGGAGCTACGTTCCAGACAATGTCTCACCTCCTATCGTGCTCACTGTGCAAACCTGCACCCTGAGAACCGTTGTGAGGCAAATGAAAACGCTGTTGTAGTGGCTGAATTCTGGTTAAAACGTATATAATTGTGGAATCATCGATACGACGACGAAGAAGCCTCTTTTATTTCTCGGCTTTTTAATTTCGTAGACCAAACTGACATTTGGGGGTTGCCATTTTATTGTTTCATAAAAATAGTGTCGTATCCTTACTGATCGAATATCGAATTATAATTACAAAAAATTAAATTAAAAATTACAGTTTAGACAAAGTTCTATCAGCGGTAACGTTTGTGGAAAAATTTTTAATATATGGGATTGACAAGCGCTACCGAAATGCCACGTGATCAATCCCTTATATTCTGGCATTTTGATTAATATGAAAACTGGCATTTCGCTGATATAGAGTGCAACTTATCTAGAGACTCTGAATAGCAGTATTCTTCCTCTTACTTCGTGATTGTTACCACAAAATAGTAAGTATACAGAAGGGCCACTCCCACCGTTTCGAAAATTGACAGCTAAATTGACAGATTCACTAGGGTTGCTACTATATTGATTCCGAATTTAAAAAAAGATTAGGTTGTGTAAGTTACAAACATAAATACATCGATTCGTCTAAACATACATCATATCACGCTCACATGCCTTAGAGGGTAGACGGAGCATCAAATATCCATTAAAGATCACGACTCCACATACGACGAAGATTGGATGGTACCAAGACGTAACAATGGTGTAATAATGTTAAATAGGTAAATAAATAATCTAAATCATCGCGTTAAATTCCCGTGAATAATTGTTTTCTATTATGAAACGCGAAAATAATGGTGTAATACGATCCCACCAAAAACATAAAAATGAGAAAAGCATGACAAAAATATAAAACCAAAAACCCAATTTCGTCTATGCGCTTAAAATAATTCAATATTTTCTTAGATATGGAATTTATAACTCGGCATCTTGAAAAATTTAATGGCCTTTATAACAGAAAAAGAATGAAAAAGCTTATTTAAAGAAATAATTTAAAGTATATTCGGACTGTAACAATTAATAAAGGTTATACAGCCAATGCAACCTCGTTACACAGTACTTTATGTATGAATGACGTGATAAACGCCCGCACAAAGCACTCATGACAGCCGCGACTGAGCTCGGTCCAATATTGCCCAATATTCCCTGTAAAATCGCAACGTCAATGTGTGCGTCTATAATAACCCTATGTTCCTAGTGGCCTCTCTGTCTGCGGCGCGCCGTCGCTTACGTACTTTGTGTTGTTACTGTTGTGTTGTCATTTTTGTTTTCTATTCTATTCGTAAATCTGGAGGCCTTAGACAAGTGACATTCTATCATCGAAAGCATGACGACAGCGATTGTCAAAAGGGCAAAATTGTATGGGGTTGACAAGCGATATCGAAAAATCACGTGATCAATCCCTTACATTTTGACATTTCGAGTATCGCCTTCGCTGACATCGAATGCCACTTATCTAGGGCCTTTGTCATACTTGTCATAAACTGGTTGTATATACTACCTACGGACTTGGGCCTTTTACCAATAAGCAGTTACCTGTAGCACAGATAATATAATACTAGCATACAGATACCTCATCCCATACAAAGAAACCGTGCCGACGTAACTAGCGTTTTTCGACTGCTTATTCTGGCAATTTTTTGTACATCGAACGCATTCGGTTCTGTTTCACGGTGATAGATAGATGGTGTTAGCAGCGACTTGCAAGTAAAAGGGTTTACTAGGTTCATGAATTTCTTTTTCTTTTAATACAGTGAAGGTTTGTTTTCTAGTATTTATTTGCACGTTTTTACAGTTTTTTTTGCACCAAAATGTGTTAAAATGCAAACTTTAACAATCGAGTGGAATGCCTCAGAAATTTAAAAATGCGCCATCTATTGGCATCAATTTTAAATGATCCGTTTAATAATCTTTGAAATGTGAATTAAGAGCCCAATATTCCATAATTTTGTACTTAGGAGAGTTGATTAAACAAAAACATACAATTTTTGTGTTCAATTCCAGAAAATGTTAATTTTATGCACATTGAATAACAGATGGAGGAGCATATCGCGCCATCTAGTGAGATTTATTTGAACCAAATTTTCTTTCTTAGCAATAAGACCCCAGTAGCATTTCAATGGAACTAAACAAAGCCTTTGTTTACATGAACGTTGTTCTTATCAGCAATTGTTTTCGTATTAGTACACAGCCAAACTGAGAGCAGCAATACCACTCTTATGAAGTAATCACTAACTGTATTTGAATATAAGCGCGCTATGATCGCTTTGGGCGGATGTGATGCATATTTTTCCTAATTTGTATAAGTTTTTTTTAACGATTTTTTATAGCTTGTGTCACACTGGCGCAAATTAACTCTACTTCATTTTTTCTTTTCTTTTTGAAGTACGAATAAGCATAATTTTATATTATATTGGAAGCCAAGAGCGTTGTATGCGCCCGTACCATAAGCTCTTAGAGTAAGCTTATATCCAATGTGCGTAAGGGACAAATGTATACAAGTCGGATACATCTGTCCGTTACACACACTGGATATAACCTTGTAAGTATTCATATTCATTATATTTCAGTGTTTATGAAACACACTAATGTTAAAGTTGTTATTTTGATGTTTAGCTATATTCCATTTTTACGGTTTCATAACTGAAGGGTCCAAACTTAGTCGTATTCCTGTCACTCACGTGTCCGTCTGTTTGTCCGTCTGTCACACAGGTTTTACAGCCAAACGGTTGGAGCTACAGTTTTAAAATTTTCACAGTATAAGCATCTTGTTGATCCAAAGACATAGAAATTTCCAAAAAATATTCTTAAATGTTTTAGGAGGCTCCCATACGGCTAAAGGGGGCGCAAAATTGTGAAAATTCTGACCTACCCCGTCGAGTGGGATATCGTTGTTTAGAGAACTAGTATGAAAAAAACCGGCCAAGTGCGAGTCGGACTCGCGCACGAAGGGATCCGTACTTGATAAATTATAGTTTACGATTTATGACGTATAATTTCGGTGGAAGTTTACATGGTACATCATATATTTTTTTTTAGTTTTATCATTCTCTTATTTTAGAAGTTACGGAGGGGGGAAACATTTTACCACTTTGGAAGTGTCTCTCGCGCAAACTATTCAGTTTAGAAAAAAAATATATTAGAAACCTCAATATCATTTTTCACGTATGGGGTTGTTGAAACAAAAAATTTGAGTTACAGTTCTAAGTATGGGGATCCCCAAAATGTATTGTTTTTTTTTCAATTTTTGTGTGAAAATCTTAATGCGGTTTACAGAATACATCTACTTACCAAGTTTCAACAGCATAGTTCTTATAGTTTCGGAAAAAACTGGCTGTGACATACGGACGGACAGACAGAAAGACATGACGAATCCATAAGGGTTCCGTTTTTGCCATTTGGCTACGGAACCCTAAAAATATTGGAAAACAAAGGAATGAGAAGCCAGTAACACAGCTTCATCTAAAAAATTTTGTGATAAATCGGATATTTTTACTAAAATTGTCTCATTTTTCCTATTAAAACCAACTTGATTTTGCGGTTTGGTAAGAACCCTTAAATGTGCGAAGTCCGACTCGCACTTGGCCGGTTTTTTTATAAGATTGTAAAACTTCCATCAACATCCGTTAATGGTTTTTGCTAAAAGACTAACAAATATCCATCCATCTACACAAACTTTTTTTTTAATTTGATATCTAATAATCTTTCTAGATTATCGCTAGCTTCTTATTTTATGCTTTTTATGTTTTGTTTTTTTTATGTTTTTTTTACCAAGATGCTTTAATTTGGGATTTACCGACAATAATATTACTTTTATAAACGTGAAAGTTAGTGAGGATGGATGGATGGATGGATCACGCAAAAACTACTGAACCGATTTTGATAAAACTTTACAGAAATATAACTTATACATCAGAATAAAACATGGCTAGTAAATATATTGGGAGAAGTACTAATACCACACGTGTGGAGCCACGGGCAGCAGCGAGTTCTTAATAATAATTTCGGGTTTTTCGTTAACTTACGCAAACTGTGTACAAAATTCTTTTTTCACTTTTATTTTTCCATTTACAAAAGTCTACATACCCGACGACCCTTGGTCATCTTCTTCGTTCAGCTTTCCATTCACACCAAACGCGCACAGGACGAAGAGCAGCGCCCACATATTAACAGCGACTGTTTCACGATTCAACGAATGCTGATAAAGTATGTTTCGATTAGCTATAGACCTACGAACGGATAGAACTGGCAGTAAATTAAACAACACTTTTTTTTCTTTTCGGCTCGTGTATTTTGCGGAAGTGTCGGTTTTTGTTTTTCTACGGTTAGTGGAGGACTGTGTTGGTCAATATAAGGATGGATGATGTTTGAGGAGGGTCAAAGAGTTACTAAGATGTTTGGTGGCTGTGCGATACTAATAAACCAATTTTTTTTTTAAACTCCAGTATAGTATTAGTCTTTCTTTTTGAGGTTAGAATGAATGTGTCATTTAGGCCTTAGGCTAGACAATGTCAAGTATTTAACTTTTTTATGCCCTGGATTTTTTTCTAAAATCATTGCTTGTTCTTTTGCCGTTACTAAGCTACGTTCTGCAAATATATTCAATTCGGTCGTTCAGCCGTCAACACATGACATGCAGACAAATATGCTAACTGCCGCATTCATAATCATATTATTCCTCAGAAAGTTAACATTATGGAATGTTATGCGGAGTTAAACATCCGTGAACGACATGTTCAAAAAAGAAATGCATATCTTAAGGCCGATCCTACTCATGTTTTCTGGTCTATCTGTCTGAAATTTGTTTTATTCAAGGACACAATATTAAAAAAAAAATGTTTTGCAAAAACAAACAATGGGCAAGTCCACTACTAAACAGTTCATAGACCGTGTACCAGGGCATCAAAACTCGCAGGATGTTTTCATCTCGCAGCCAATGTTTGTGTCAACAGCGATACTAGAACGGTAGTTTGGGGGAAATTGCTCTGCGAACGAGCTATAGTGTTTCCTTTACGATGCCACATAGAACTTGGCGATACAACGAACTTTTTGTACAACTATCTCTGTATTGCCTCACCGCGTCAATTTGCTTAAGACTTCGGTAAATGTTTATCGTTAGAAGGGAAGTCCCAATCTGTTTATTTTCTTACGGAAGTGGTGAGTTTTGGTGACGGAAATTCAGATTTTATGCTTTCAATTTTTTATGGTGGCCTGGTCGTAAAATAAAATGGTAGCGGTTGGTTAAATGGCTCGCTGTAGATTCCTTATCTTTTTCAAACCACGTTCTCTCAGTACCTAATTGGTTAGTTCTGTAATTACTGAAGTCAATTCAGTTTCAGTTTTGATATATAACAATATGAAACTATTTTCGCATGACTAAAACTGTCATTCTTTTGTTTTAGTCAATTTGGTACTAAACTTAGAAGCAATAAGGTAGATCGTCTTTTTTTGGGTGAAAACAACATATAAGCTGGAAAAATATTTTTCTTAGGTATTGTTAATAAAATGAGCTGAATTTTACGAGTGAATGTACCATGATTAAGACCTATAATCACTGCTTATTATGTATTTAATAAGTAATTTGTAATGTAATAATCATTCTCGCTACACACCACTATGTATGTATGAATAAATGATCATATCACTTAGCTCTTGAACAAGATGCTACCACATAGATGTAGTTGCAAAACTGTTATTAATTCATATCCCCTGAGTTTTGCGCGGCAACTAAGTAATTAAATCTCTCCCCCTCCGCAATACTGATGATAAGCTACAGGTGCTGGGTTCATTGCTCCTGCCGGGAAAAGTCTTACTAATATTTCAAATATGAAAGTGGTATTGGCCGCGACTTATAAATTGTAGGTCGTGAGTTCGAACTCAGGCAGGCTCTTTACTTTGTGTAAATTATTTCATCATCACTCGCTCTCAAAAACGGTGAAGGAAAATGTTGTGAAAAACGGCATTTCCTAGAAACAAAAATTCAAAGACATGTGACATCCATCAACCCGCACTGGGCCCGGGTGGTGGATTACAGCTGTGTCCCAGCAGTGGGAACATTAATTGGCTGGATCATGGTGAAGGTTTGTGACTATTTATGGATGTTTGTAACTCTTTAAAGATACAGTAATATTACTATGTAATAAGCTGTGTAGCTTATACATCAAAATACCAATATTTATAAAGTTACTCGATTCTGCCTTTGGCGTCGCCTTGCCCGCCTGAAAAGTGTTTAACGCCAGAGAACTTTATACCGACATGAAAAGTATTATATGTCAAATGCCAAGTTTCATCCAAAGCCGTTCAGCTGTTAAGGCGTTAAAACGTAACAAACAAACAAACTCACATTCGCATTTATAGTATTAAGTTAGGATTGAGGGTTCTTCCCTACAAATTCAACACGAGTCGCGAGCGGTAGCAAGTAGTGAATATTTAGTTACTTTTGGCATGATTACCTTAATTTCAAAAGGAAAACTTTAATGAACTAGATTCACAATCTAGTGCTTAATGGCAAAGCCTTGAACTTTCTGTAATCTTACTGTTCCAAGTTTCCTAGTCTAAGTTAAATTAAGTTTAAACTTTTTTGTTCAACGAACTTCAAACTATCATAAACTTCTTTGAGTTATGAACTCCTAGTCTCTTGTATCGCGGTGACAACTCTGTTTTATCCTTTCTAATAAAAAAGTTGGAAGAAAAATAGGTAAATAAGTTGGTAGAAAAATATACCCATAATTTTCAAGCCAAATACTTTATAACCAAGATACAATCCCTCATTAGATAGGGTCTTTTGATACAAAATCTTCCACATTTGCCTCTGGGCTCTAAGGACCGGCCCAAGATAAACCGAAGGGATGTAATAGGTTGTCACCCGAGTAGGCACTTGTTAAGATAACGATCCATTAACGCCCAGAGTGGCTATTAAGGCCAGGGAGTCAGTTACGACCTATTGAGACTGATTTTGTTTTTCGTGTTATGTTTGGAGGTAACGATATGGTTATGTTTAGGAAATTGGGTTGTGGATGTATACCTGACGTCTTCTTTCACGAGCTCTACGAAGTAGCTGAGGTTAGTAACAAAAGTATATATTGCGAATCAGCAGATTGCTTGGCTTATGTGTCTATACTGCGCCGGACGAACACATGGAAACTTTACTTACATTATAGATTTTTTATATACTTCACCACTGAACATCATTACTTCATGCTTTCCTGGTTTTAATAAAAAAAACTGGTCAAGTTTTTAGTGACAGGACATTAGAAAGGTCTTAAATTTGTACCTCGTTGTAATAACGATAATTAAATGAATACCTATATCATGCCATGTTTCTGTCATGTCTATGTCACATCGTTGACACTTCCACGTATGTTACTAGAGCTGAAAATTATGTGCGAAGATGTTCCAATCAATGTTAACTAAAGGCAGGATGCTCCCATACTAGATATAGCGACGATCTTTGCTGGGAGCCTGGTAGCAGACGGATGAGAGTAGTACACCATATATCTATCCAGCGACACAGGACCGATCAGTGTGGCGACGCTTGGGGAGGAGCTTGTGTCCACCAGTGGACGTCTTTCGACTATAATGATGATGATGATGACATCCAGCAGAGGATTGCTAAGTATCGGCAAATGATGTTGGACAAACGTAGTTTCGACCTTAAGGATCTTATTGCTGGAGCCGGGGAAAAATCTAGTACGAACTAGATATTTCCTTCGTTCCATTGGTCTATACCACAGGGACAATGTATTTTATAGAAAAAAGTAACTGAAACACCGCTATAGTGTAGCTCCAACAATAAAATCATTATCGGATCGGTACTTCCAGAATTATTTCAAACATTACAGCTTACCTCATATTTTTTAAATAATTCAAAATCAGGCTTTGTGTATCCTAAGTTCCATTGTAATTAATCTTAGACTCACTTACGGTGTAGGAAAACATAGCGAGGAAGCTCTAGCCTAATGGGTTGGAACCGCTAACGAGGAGTGAGCAAGCATGATAATTAATCGTTCTTCATTATGTGTATAAGCAGCAACCTTGAACCTGCTGTGGAATTATTATACCCTGGTATTATAAATATAACCGCCGACCTAGATAATATTTTATTAAGGCATTATTATTCTTGTAAAATGCTCAGTAGCAGCTCGAAGTCTGCATGCACTAGATTAAGTTAATTCAATAAATCAAAAAACCCGCTAATTTTCTTCTTAAGCAGTCGGTTTATTCAATTTTTCAATTTTTTTTATTTTATTTGTAACTTTTAATATATATTTTTTTCGAATTAGTTACATTTCAACATATAAGTGTTATATATTTTTAAAATCACCTCTTAAATCCCTTTATTTTGATAACCCAAACGAAGGGCGTGGAAGAAAAAAAATTGGGTTTCCACAATAATTATGGCGCCCAAAATCCGTCATTTTTATATTTTCCAATTTTAATGTAGCCAGTGATGCTCGCAAGGTCAATACAAATCGATTGATGTAAGAATCATCAAAATTGACCGATTTTATTCTGACGTGTTTATTCTCTGGAACGCCACATAGGAACACACATACATACATAGACTGATAAACACATCACCCTCCGGCTGTCGGGTAAAAAACAAGGAAAATCCCAATAAAAATTGGCACAAATTGATCTTGTTTCCAGTAGACCAACAAGGCAGTAATAGTAACAAAAGTCTGTAAAATACCAATTCAAACTCACAACATCACCACCTCTTCTAACACTATCACATGAAACTTTATATCTACATATCTCTGACAGCCTGGTACGTAACTATGCTAGAACATTTGCCAGATAATCGTCAGTCGACCGTCCCTAAGAGGTGATTGGATCGATTCAGTTACTCGACACCTGAGCAATGCGGGAACGGACGCTTTTGTCTCTATAACGGGGTCAAAAGGACCAAGAACTCAGGAAGTCATGGGAGAATGTTGGTTCATTTTGATTGATGGTCAACCGTATTACATCACTCGTGTGTGAAGCCAATTAAGCGCAAATATACCAATCTTATTTTGTTAATAAATACTTGTATGTTTTTATTTCATGACTTTCAAAATACCACCGGATTATTTCAAATAGAGTTAACAATGGGATAAACTCTTAAATATTATACGGAAAAAACAGCTTTTGAGAACATTAGTTACGGTGGCTTAAACAGAAGCAGCTGAATACCAGTTTTTTTTTCGTAGAGCGAATGTTCACCTGACCATCACAACCCAGTAACTGGGTAACACGATTTCCCGTGGTAAGACTGGTGTTAGATTTACTTGCTTCTGATTACCTTTACTACAGTCAAAGATACAGCGAAGCCGCTGGCAAAAGCTAGTGCTTAAATAAAATATTATCCAGGTCAGCAGTTATATTTATAATACCAGGGTAGGTTCAAGGTAGGTTCAAGGTTGCTGCTTATACACATAATAAAGAACAATTAATTATCATGCTTGCTTACACCTCGTTAGCGGTTCCAAACCATTAGGCTATACTCACGATGTTTTCCTTCACCGTAAGTAAGTCTAAGATTAATTACAAAGAAAACTTAGGATATGCAATGCCTGATTTTGAATGATATAAAAAAATATAAGGTAAATTTTTGAAATAATTCTGGCAGTACCGATCCCATTCTGTTTTTATTGATGGAGCTACAGTATAGCGGTGTGCCAATTACTTTTCCTATAAAATACATGGTCCCTGTGGTATAGACCAATGGAATACCAATGTCATCCAGGATCAAAGGCGTCTGATGGCCTAAACGGGTATAGTACTTATAATTACAAGTACGCGTCTTTACTTGTAATATTTAAAGTACCTAGGTAGCTGACGTACCTCCAATGGTCACGTTTAACCTTGCATCGAGTGAGTGTTAGGGGAAAAGACTTAATTTCCCAAAGGCCATAAGGAAATTCATATGTGCTAAGTTTTGCTTGAGAGAATTTGAACGAGAGAGATAACAAATCCAGTGTTAGCTGGCCTGGTATTTGATTGAAACTTCGTATTACGCTAGGCCAGCTCAAGGTGAGAGGATTCTCCTTTCCAAAAGAGAGGACATTAATTTATGATGATTTCATGAATATCAAAAGAACCAATAAATTAACAGTACTTGTTTCACAGTATCTGGATAGTCATTATCTACAAGATAAAGAACAATGGCGAAATCTTAGCTGAATTAAATTTGAGCGTCTGAAAGTGAGTTATATACGAAATAAATTCCATTAATTGACTACGTTTTTCAAAGTATAACATTAACTTATTCATCACGGATAAAAAAAAACAATCTAAATGAAAGTTATTATTTATTTTTTTTCTCATTAGCTATGAATTTCTTCCTGTATCGTGGGTGCGTTTACAAACATATAAACTCACATACACAAACACCCAGAGCCGGAACAACTATCTATAGGTCATACAAATATTTGTTCCGTGCGGAAATCGAACCCGCGACACGCAGTGCAGCAGTCAATCGCTCAACCACTGCGCCAACCGTGCGCCCATTAGCTTAGTGTTGCCATTTTACACTTATTCTGCCAAGTGACAATTAGTGACTTATATCATTATTGTTTTTGTTATTATAACAAAATAGAGAAAAAAAAATAACAATATAGTCTATGTCTAAGTGTAGGTGTCCTTGCAGGTAGGTAAGAATACTGTAGTGTAGTAGAAATAAATGAATTACTTACTTTCAATAAATGATAGGCAAAAAGACTAGTATAAGTCAAGTAAAAAAAAATGTGGCTTGGTTGTTGACAACGACCTTTTGATACACGTCAAAGTCCCAAATAAATACCGTACTCTTCCCAAAGAGTATATTTCACATTTCATGCTGAAATAACTAGGAAAGGGAAATACTAATACGATATTGCCCTTTTACTGCCACAAAATTGTAATAATATTATCTATTAAATACATAAACCCAGATATAACCTACAAAAGTTCATAACTGAATATCTATTATTTTCGGCATACTTGAACAAAAATTCTTGCACAAACTAATTCAGAAGATGACCCTGAATAAAACCAGATATTTTTCATTTAGAGTCGAAGGAAATTAATCTGACTAAAATAATGTATAGGTTTCTGCCATTGTCTTTTGGAAATAGCACAGAATTCGTTCAAAATCAACTGTCGCTGCCCCATTGCCAGATGTTTTCTTTCCTCAAAAGACCATCTCAGACCTCATAGGAAGAAACCAAGACGATTTCAAAGGTTCTGTGGCCTATGAGTAAAAAAAAAACATCATTAATGGGTACAATTAATCTATCCTAGACAAAACACTGAGATACTAAGTACTAACTAGTTTGTTTCGAGTCTTTTCATATCAATCAGAAAGGAAACACCAATATCATTTAGTATTTCTGACTTGTAAAAGTGTTTATTTAAAATCGAGTTAGGTTCTTTATCTCCGAAAACTTAACTTAGATTTAGTTGCTAACACAAGGTTAAATTAAAATATGGCATGTGAGTCTGTGTTAGCTACTAACTCAGATTTTGTAAAACAAACAAGGGAGGGGCAAGCGGGCCTTACATAAATAAATATCGTAACATTAAGGTGACGAAAGAGGTTTATAAGAAAAGCGCTGAATAACGACAATATTGCCGCCCATCAACATTACTATACAAATTGGATCATCATTCATCCATCCTCCCAAATAAATCAGCCTATCTATTCACATCATTCCAGGTACATATTTCAGTCGTTTCGGGCTCATCACTCTCTCCGAACCTAGATTTGCGTTACAGATTACTTGCTATTATCCCTAAATCTATTGCCTGGTAGTTCTGGAACCTTGGTAACACGTAGGTATAAGAAAAAATCTGCTAAACAAGAAAAACCAGAAGGTATACTCTACATGGGTTATCAAGCACTTCTTTGGACGTCATACTCGATAAAAACATAGGTGATCAAATACATATCTATCATTTGTGAGGTGTTATAAGCAGTTATTTAGCTAGGAAAATGATAGTAAAACGAGGGCGGAGCCTGCTGAGACTGAAGGCGTGTGACCAGTTGTTTTAAAGAAAACTTCACAGATGCAACTTCGACTTACCTTTGCTAAATAAAATAAGCTAGTCGTCCAAGTATGAACCTTATTCTTATGGAGATAATGCGCACATTCAATATGCAAATTTAACCAAAAATTTCGGGTTATTGGACGACTCGCCCGAATTTAACTCGCCCGAATCGGGCGAATTGTCCACTATTAAAAATATTCATTTTTCTGAGTCGATTCGCCCGAAGTTATTTTATCGGTGGGCGAATCGACCACTCCAATATTATTTAGTGGACGATTCGCCTGAATTTTATTTTAGAGAACAAACATAATAAAAGTACAGTCGTGCTCACCCGTCTCGGTAATAATATGAAGAATTAATTTATTTATTTATTTATTTATTTAAACTTCATGTACAATAGTGGTACATAGGCGGACTTAATGCCACAAGGCATTCTCTACCAGTCAACCTTTATTAATCGAAGTTAATAGATATTGTACTAGAAACTAGGAAAGCAATTCAAACTACCAGGAGGCCAGAATCATGAAGAAGTATTTGCAGAGCTAGAATCATTAGCGGTAGAAACTAACTTTAAAGTTAAAATCGGGGCGTTTGCGAGTTAAATTTGGGCGAGTCGTCGAATAACCCAAAATTTCATAAAAATAGGAACATGGGTAAAAGTAGCCCATTCTATGACAGCAAGAATTTTAGTGCAAGTATCGCCTTATCACGTTATTACCATGAGACTTCTGAACCCCTAGTAAGTGTTAACCCTGTAAACGCTTAGGTACGTGAACGTACCTACGTGCGACCGCGTTGTACGTGCCGGTCCGCTGTCAAAAGCAATTGATCATTTTACATCGACGCTGAAAACCGTTATTACAGAATCGTGACCACGCTAAATTTTATAGAACCCTGGTACCCGGCGTGGGCACGTGGGGTTTTATTGATTTGAAATTAAGGAAGGATCTTGGGCTTTATATGTATGAGATATTTGTTGCGCACTCATGCCATTGACGGTAGATTTTGTTGAGTACCTGTCGAAATAAAATGCTAAATCAATCTGCATGCGAACGGGCATCAATAGGTACAATGATTTTGGAAACTATACCCTATACTAGTAATTTTGCTGCACAAGATTTACGGCCCATATAAACTCGGTCACGGGTAGGATATCAAAAATAGATAGAAATAAAATGAACTGAATGTGCTTACGTCCAACCAAGGACGTGGCTTGAGGTAATTTTTCCTACAAAAACAGGCTAAAGGATATAATGAGGTATTAAGGTACTTACAGGATACTTGGAACACTGCCTGGAGTCGGGTGATCACCACACTTGTCCACTTAATCCTATTTCACGATAGTTTTTCTTCGCGCACGCGAATTTGAGCCGGCCGGCTTTGCAATCGAGTTTTTAACTGAATGGTTCTGTTGCCCGCCGTAAGATGGCGGGGTGGATAGATTGTCTTTGCTGCACTCAGAGATGAATGAGTGCGTTTTGGCGGCGAATTTGAATTTTGTAGATAAAGGAAACGATGGGACTAGGAAATTCATCCCAAAGTCTGTTCATATCCCCCCCTTTGAAATCGACCAGGGATTTCATAAGATAAGATAGATAAAGTTCGAGACTTACAGCCTATGCGGATTCATAAGTCACTATGCTGACAAGATATATTCTAAAGTTATGTTTAAGTTAAGGACTTAAGAACTAAATAAGTTTGTGAATGTAATATATAAATGTGAAATGAATATATATAACTGTTAAGATATAAGTAGATAATTAATTATTTAGTTCGATTGGAAGTGGGCAAACTTTGACGGCAGGTCTCACAAGTAAGCCTTTAGATGTTTTGACAGTCACAACACGAATAATATTATCCTTACCCGGATGGAGCTGTACAACGCGACCTAGTCTCCATTCGTTAGCGGGTAAGTTAGGTTCAAAAATAGTTACAAGATCATTCAGTTTTGGCTGACGGTTGCCGTGTTTGAACCACTTCATTCGCTGTTGCAATGTATGCAAATAGTCCCTTTGCCAGGTGCGCCAGAAGCTTTGTGACAGGCGCTGTAATAGCTGCCAACGAGTACGTAAAGTCTCGTTTTCAGCAAAAACCGGTTCAGGTAGAGAGATTAAAGGTCGACCGATGAGGAAGTGACCAGCTGTAAGAGCGTCAACCTCGCCGGGATCAGAAGATAATTCCACTAACGGTCTAGAATTTAACATGGCTTCCACCTTTGTTAGAATAGTATAAAATTCTTCAAAAGTAAGAATCTGCGATCCGATGACACGCTTGAGATGGTATTTTGTTGATTTTATACCGCTTTCGAAGATGCCTCCGAAGTGAGGACCGGACCGGCCTTAGTAGCGTGGCAGACTATGAGGCAAAGATAAGCTTTGTAAGTTTTAGCGTTACGACGTCTACTTTCTTTTATGAAATAAGGACCTCCAAAATCGATGCCGATTGTTTGAAAACAATGACCCAGTTGTGTACGGGAAGGTGGAAGGTCACCTTGTATAGGTTGAAGTGGAATAGGTTTAGTTTTAAAACAGGTCACGCATTTCGATAACCGCGATGTGATAAGATTTCTAACGCCGAGTATCCAGAATCGACGCATAATTAAAGATTGGAGTAGGCGAGGCCCACAGTGAAGATAAGTTGAGTGAAAGTGGTCAATGAGAAGGGTACTCAATCGAGAAGTTTTAGGTAAGAGATATGGATGTTTGACGCGACATGGTAACGACGCGTGCTTTAAACGTCCCCCCACTCGCAAGATTCCGCGAGTGTCAAGATAGGGAGAGAGTTTAGATAAATGTTTGGGTAAAGGTTTATTGGAAGTTATTAAAGATATGACATCAATAAAATTTTGATGTTGAACATATTTTGTTAAATGATCTAAAGATTGGCTTAATTCAGTGGCTGTCAGGTAAGGTAATAAATTACGCTCTGAACATTTAGCTTTCGCGTTTTTAATCAAACGGGTGATCCATGCAACCACTCTTTTCTCTTGAAAAAGAGTGGAGTGGCGTTCCATGAGGGATTCAAGCACGTCAGCTTCGGGTGTCACACTAGCATGACACGCGCGTGATGTTGGCTTGCGTTCGAGCACGTTATTTGACACTTCTACTGCTGAAACAGGCCAGTTGAAGAGTTCGTTTGACAACCACTGAGAACCAGACCACCAGATTTCGGAAAAAGATAAAGATAAGCCACGACTACACATGTCGGCTGGATTGTCATGGGTGGGCACATGTCGCCACTCAATGGGCACAGAACTGTCGCTGATTAGGAACAGTCTGTGCACAATAAATGACATAAGTGTATATGGCTTTGTATTCAACCACGACAAAACAGTCGAGCTGTCCGTGAATAAGATAGATTTATTTAAGATGAGTTTTGAACTAAGCAAGGAGTGAATGCGATTTATTACTTTGGTTAGTAATACAGCATTGCACAGTTCTAAAAGGTTAACTGTCACCTTTAGAGGTGCTACCTTGGACTTAGCAAATAAAAGATAAAAACGCCATAAATCTTGAAGGAGCAATTTGGCTTTTAAGATACAAGGTGTAAGCCACCCAAGAGGGTCGAAAATACTAGCGATGCTGGATAAGATGGAACGCTTGGTAAATTCATCGTCCTCGATTGGGGACTGTGAGTAACTGAGATTGTCACTCACAGCATCATATTGGACTCCTAAGATATTTAACATTGATTTATCATTTTCTTCGGAGAAAAGTTTAATGTTTTGACAATGATCTACTGGCAAAGTTTTAAGAAAGGATTGTGAGTTGCTACTCCTTTTTCGGAGCTCAAGTTGAGCACAACCTAACAAGTGAATAAGTTGATCTTTTAGTTCCATGGCTTCACGTACAGAGGGCGCCCCTGTCGTAATGTCGTCGACATATGTCTCGTGAGGAAGCGCTTCAGCTGCGCGTGGATACGCGGTACCATGATCAGCAGCTAATTGGTGGAGGGTGCGGATAGCCAGATAAGGTGAGCTACTAACTCCGTAGGTGACAGTCGCAAGTTCGTACTCTTTAACTGGATCACTAGGAGATTCTCGCCATAGAATATGTTGAAAGCTCCGATCCTCCGGCCTAATCAAGATTCCTCTATACATTTTTGAGATATCACACGTCAGAACTACTTTAGTCTGAAGCCGGTTATGATATCTATAATATCCACCTGAAGCTTAGGGCCAGTAAATACAATATTATTTAACGATAGACCGTTAGTGGTTTTAGAACTGGCATCGAATACCACACTCAATTTAGTGGTCGTGCTCTCCGGGCGAACGACGCAACTATGAGGAATAAGATAACGATTGAGAGTAGGTACGACGCGGTTAGGTACGGTATACATGTGATTTAAATTCTCGTACTCACGCATAAAATTAATATAATCGGATTTAAGTTTAGTCTGACGATTAAGTTTCTTTTCAAGATGAGTCAAACGCGACAAAGTACTATTATAAGATTCACCTAAAGAACAATCGCCATCCTTTAAGAGGCTATGTACGACGTATCGTCCGTTAGGTTCACGATAGGTTAAATCGGTGTACATGCGTTCGCAGATATCATTCTCAGGGACAGTGATATCCACGCGCGGTGGTTCCTCCACTTCCCAAATTTTTTTAATTTGTTCATCTAACGTGAATGTGGTGGCCACTAAAGAGCACGCGGTGTTTAAAGGCAACGAGTATGCGTTTACTGTCCCGATGAGAATCCACCCGAAAACACTACGTAGAGCGGTAGGTAAACCGGGTCCCAGATTGATACGTTGACCGTCATAGATTTCGGGGAATAACTCCGCCCCTATTAATAAATCGATTTTCGCGGGTACATCGTAGTCGCGATCAGCTAACACTAGATGGTTGCAACATTCTCGAACGACTGATGGTACCTTAACGTTAGGTATTAGAGCAGTAATGTTATCTAATACGACTGGCTTTATATTAAAATTCAGAGCTTCACCGTGTACGGGTCGTATAGTGCATTCCGTCACCCCCCTTACTTGAGTGACTGAGTTTTGTCCTAGTCCGGCTATACTAAGCTTACACCGGCGGATTTTTAACCCGAGCGACCGCGCGCACGCCGAAGTGATAAAACAATCCTGCGCCCCACTATCTACGAGTGCACGGACGGTACATTGAGTGCCGGCGGCAGTATTGAACGCGCGCGCCTGACATGTGCCTAGTAGTACCATATCGCAGTGGGGAACAGCGGCGTGCGCATGAGCAGTAACGTTCGCTCCAGTGGTCGCGCTGGCGCTGGATAGCGCTGGGTCAATATGCAATAGGGTATGGTGACGTAATCCACATAACGTGCAAGCCATTTTAGATAGGCATTTATCTATGACGTGATTTGTACGCAAACAATTTGTACACATATTATTTTTACCTTGTACTAACGCGAGTCTAGCACGAGAATCTAATGATTGAAAGGTAGGGCACCGATAAATCGAGTGCGCATCACTGCAATGAGCACAAGTCACATTTGCAGGTGGGTTTGATTTTGCGAGATAAGATGAGCGTTTGGATCCGCTGCTATTTTGCCTGCTAGCCGCAGGCGGAGATTTTTTCCCTTCAAGATTACGAGGGTTAGATATAAAAGATTTAGAAGATAACTGACTAGTTTCTAAGACTTTTACGTAGTCTTGAAGAAACTTTAACAATTCACAAAAAGTGGGTATTTGTGAAATGTTTTGAGATTCGAACCGATTACGCGTATCCGAGTCTAGCATGCGCGAAGTTAAACAAAATAAAATAAAATCACCCAAATTTTCAATGTTCAAAGTTTGGAGTGCATGGTATGCCTCATAAATTACGTTTGTTAAAATTTGTAAATCTTGGAAGTTATCCGATTTTAAAGCTGGCTGATCTAAAATTTATCTAGATATGTTAAAGCTATAATACGCTTGTTTTGATAACGTTCGATCAAACTATTAAAAACAACTTCGTATTTATCCGCGGTCATCGGGACCCCTTTGACAATAGACAAAGCCGGGCCTTGTAAACAAGACGCTAAATAGTGATATTTTTCTATTTGAGAAATCGAATCGTTATCATGAATCAAGGTTTTATAAATATCATAAAACGTTTGCCAATTTTCGATTTTACTATCAAATTTAGGTAACTCAAGTTTAGGAAGCCGTGCGTTACGTCCCGTTTGTGCGAAGTTGTGGGCACCCGCAAGCGCGGGCGTCTCCCGCGAGGCCGCGGCGACGTTCTCGCTCCTATCAGTAATCTGCAACTCAGCCGCTGCACTGATTACGGCATAGTACAAATCATCAAACGAACTCAAAGACTCTTGGCACACCCGGGCATCGGGTTTCATGGCTAACTCCAAAGTCTGTATTTTACCACATATCAAAACAAATTCTTCGCGAATTGAATGTATTCGAGTATATCTCGCCTTGAACGACGATACCTTTGAACGATCTTGAATCATAGTTTTTGATAAGTCATAAAGGATTTGGATATCACGCTAAACATATTCGCGTTGAGATTGAAGAAGTTTAAGTTTGCCTTCCTCCATTTTGTTTTGTGTGTGAAAAATAGGTATGAAAATACGAACCTAAGTTGAGATTTTACTAGGTGTTTTTCGATACCTTTAGGTGAAATAGTTGTGAAATAATGTATATAAGTTAATAAATACCTCAAATAGTTATATATAATAAGATTACTTACAATAAATTACGTAAAATACATAAATTATTGCAATATAATACGGATAAAATTAAGATGACCTCTGAATCCGTATAGGTTACATGGAAAGTATCACCAACGTAATTTTTGTAGGATAATACTTGCAAAATGCAAATATCTAGCAAATCTCAGAGTTTTTTATTGAAATTGAACCTGAGAATGCCTGAAAAAACTGTAATCTACAGGTATTCGCGCTCGAAATGGACCAAAAATATGAATGTGCTTACGTCCAACCAAGGACGTGGCTTGAGGTAATTTTTCCTACAAAAACAGGCTAAAGGATATAATGAGGTATTAAGGTACTTACAGGATACTTGGAACACTGCCTGGAGTCGGGTGATCACCACACTTGTCCACTTAATCCTATTTCACGATAGTTTTTCTTCGCGCACGCGAATTTGAGCCGGCCGGCTTTGCAATCGAGTTTTTAACTGAATGGTTCTGTTGCCCGCCGTAAGATGGCGGGGTGGATAGATTGTCTTTGCTGCACTCAGAGATGAATGAGTGCGTTTTGGCGGCGAATTTGAATTTTGTAGATAAAGGAAACGATGGGACTAGGAAATTCATCCCAAAGCCTGTTCATGAACTAAATATCCCTACGTCAAATATAACAGGAAATTCTCCGATAACTTCAGGGCCAATGTTAAGCTGTTCTGGAAACAGGTAAGATTGGCTCGCGGAGTGACAAAAACATCGAGCATGAATGTAATAAGAGCAGAAGATGGGTGCTTACTGAGCGAAGAATGTAAGGTCTTGGAACGCTGGAAGGGATATTTTGAAAGTTTATTTATTTGTCAGGATAGTGTGCAAGGAGTGGGTAACTGGGTAGAAGCCAGTTGTCAAAACCCAAACACAGACGAAGAGCAAAAGAATGAGAATAAAATAGAAATGAATGAGATTATAAAAGCGCTGAGTGGGATGAAGATTGGTAAAGCTGCAGGGTATGACCGAGTATCTGTTGAAATGCTGAAGGGCGGTGACGGGGTGGTAGCAAGCCTGTTGTGCCGGCTCTTTAATATGTGTTGGAGTTATGGCCGCGTGCCGGATGACTGGTGCAAGGCTGTAATCGTACCACTATATAAGGGAAAAGGTTCACAGCAGGAGTGTAAAAACTACCGCGGCATTAGTCTTTTGAGTGTTGTCGGCAAATTATATGCGAAAGTTTTAATAAATAAAGTGGTAAAAGTGACGGATGAACAATTATGGGACGTGCAAGCAGGATTTAGAGAGGGAATGGGCTGTATGGATCAGATCTTCTCCTTGAGGAGCATAGCTGAAAAACATCTGGCAAAGCACAAAAAAGTCTACTGTGCTTTCATTGACTTGGAGAAGGCCTATGACAGTGTGTGGAGGGATGAACTGTGGTCGACGCTATCCGGGTACGGTGTGGACTGGCGCTTGGTACGGGCACTGAAATCTCTTTATAGGGATTCCAGTGCTTGTGTTAGGATTAATGGGGCGTATACGGACTGGTTTTCCATCTCAAGGGGTGTTAGACAGGGCTGTGTAGCGTCACCGTGGCTGTTCAACTTGTACATAGATAGTTGTCTAATAGGTTTGAAAGAGCATGAGTGCGGATTGAAGATGAATGAGTTGCCTGTCAAATGCCTTCTTTATGCAGATGATCAAGTTCTACTTGCATCGTCAGCAGAACAGTTGCAAGACATGGTGACTGTGATGAATGAATCATTTAAGTTAAAAGGGATGTGTATAAATGTGAACAAGACTAAGGTAATGGTGTTTGAAAGAGAAGACGATGTATCGGAGTGTGAAGTGAAAATAAATGATAAGAGTGTGGAGCAAGTGAACGAGTTTGTATATCTGGGAAGTATGTTCACAAGGGATGGAAAGATTGAAAAGGATGTGGAAAGGAGAGTGAATGCAGGGAATAAAGTGAATGACATCGATTTGCTGGTCACAACCGCATGTATAGCACACATGCGGTTGTGACCAGCAAATCGATGTCTCCGGAAGCTCGACTCGCCGTTCACAACAGTGTGCTGGTGCTTACACTTATGTATGGAAGTGAAGGTTGGGTATGGCAAAAAAGACATGAAAGTAGGATTAATGCAGTAGAAATGCGTTCTTTGCGAAGTATGTGTGGTGTAACTTTAAATGATAGATTGAGGAATGAGGTAATAAGACAAAGTTGTGGTTTAAAAGAAGATGTAGTGACTAAAATTGAAAAGAGTATGTTAAGATGGTTTGGTCATGTTGAGAGAATGAATGAAAGGCGACTAACGAAAGGTATTTACATGGCAGACGTGAATGGAAACGCCGGGAGGGGACGCCCTAGAAAGACATACATAGACCTTATAGGTGATGTTCTTCAGAAAGGCCAGGTGCGCAGTACTCATAACCGGCGTGTGTGTATGACTAGATGTATGAATGTGAGTGAAGCAAAAGAAGTATGTAAGGATCGTAGCAGGTGGCGTTCTGTAGTTTCTGCCTACCCCCATGGGAAAAAGGCGTGAGTTTATGTATGTATGTATGTATGTATCCCTACGTCCTTTCGGGATACGCGAAAAGAGACAAACCACACGGAAAAAAATATTGTACAAATGTTTTATGAAAAGATACTAAGAAAGTAGTAAGTTAACGCTATACTTAATTGGGGTGTCTTTATGTCAAGAGCGAATAGATTACTACTGACAAGCGTCTTCTGTCTTCAACCATATTATCGTTTACCATCAAGTAAGATAATGTTCAAGCTTGTCAGTAATAATAACACAAACCGCGCGCATAGTAAACCCTAGACCAATTTTCAAGTAGGTTCACCAAAAACCTTAATTTATATGCTAAAATGAACCCTAATACATAAGAAGCCTTTTTTTATGACAAGGCACGATCTTTTAAACTTAAAGCTCTAAAGTTGATGATAATATAGGTAGAAGATCTCTAGAACCTTAATGCTTGGTTTTGTGTCAGTGTTGATCTAAGATCCGAGTAAGGAGCGACCTTCACCCATCTGTTTAATGGATGTAAAGCATTTTGTATCAAATATGTTAAAAATATATTGCGATTGGGTTGTCTGAGAAATGCCTGTCAAGACATTATTTGGTGAATTAAGGGTACACTAGTCGACGGCACGAACTATTTTGTGCGCGGGGTTAACGCGTACGAATACATACTTTTGCAAATTTGTAGCGAAATGGATGATGATTTAGAACGAAAACGAGCGCGCGAAATTTTATAAACAGTCCTTTGGGAGTCTGGATATCATGAAAAAACGACTGAATGTATCTGTTCAAAATAAAATTATTTGCATTGTTGAAATACTAATCTATCCCTGTATGGTGGCCGTTTTTCAATTTTCCTTCTTCTTATGGTACTTATTTGCTCCCAAAGATGCGTTAAAATTAGTGTTAAAATATGGAACTTTCGAAGCTCATAACTTTCAAATATTTTTTTTTTTACTTTTTTGCTTCCATACAGGGTTAGATAATGATGAGACAAATTGATATTTTATTTTGAAATTTATTTTTATTGTTGGGGCTACACTATAGCGGTGTTGTGTGATTTGAAATTTATTTTGAACGTACATCGTCAAACAGTGGAGTAAAAGCCAGACTACATTTGTATGGAAGAATTTTCGACTAGTATACCCTTTAGACAGACTAGCAGCCTTGCTGCGTAAGTGAGTTTGGCAGCGCAAACGGAACAACTCCATGAACGAGTATGATACATTTCCTTTAAATGTTTTCGTTATTGCGCCAATAATTTATAAAGGGTACGTCCTCCACCCTAGGAGTTGAATTCACATATCCTTTCCATGACCTATCTCCTTTCAAGAGTATTACGCAATAAGAAAGTTGTTATTATAATGGTGTCGTCACCCTTACCCATACGTTTTCTTTGCCGATTTCACTTATGCAATTAGGCTGGGGGTAACCAACAGTAATGAGATTCTTAGTATCTGAATCTGGTCGCTCTTTACTCGGATGCTCCACTATATGCATTAGATTTTTCATATAATAAACCGGCAGATTTTGTGAAAATAAATGGAATTTCAAACTTTATAATTTTTCATTTTCAATGATTTTGAAACACGCACACACACACGCTCACATTTTGAGGATTACAATAATTGATGGAACTTAAAGTTTACATTTTGGTCGTCTAATATTAATTTATCAAGCTGCAGATCATTGCGATATTTCAATAAGATTATGACAATTATCAATATGGTCAAGTGGACATTGTATAGCTGAAATCAATCGGGACTGCTAATCAAAGCTGGTTGAATACTAATATTGTTTGTATTAATTGGAATTAATTATCAGCAATAATACTAGAATATCGTATTGATTCAGTCGGTTAGTATAGTAGAATGATGCCCGCAATATCGAATCTTGAAATAAATTTTCGAGATTTTTACACGTCGCCTTTTGTTTTACCTCGACATCGACTGCACAGAGTTCTGTCACAAATACAATGAATAGGTAAATACTTTCAGTTTTAAGTGTATTTATGACCCTTTCATATTGAAATGGTATCTGTAGAACAAATTCAATGAAAATGCATTGCCACAGCGTTTTCAGCTAGCTGGTTTTTTACCTGTAGGCTCAGTTATTTTTTAAAGTCAATTTTTTTTATTTCAATTAGGTCATTCATCATTATCATATCAGCCGAAAGAGGTCCACTGCTGCACATAGGCCTCCCCCAAACGTCGCCATTGACCGGTCCCGTGCGTCTCGCAACCAGCGAGAGCAACCAAACGGTACTATTGAAAGTTAAAAAAAATAATTTAATAGTAATAATAGTCGATTCAACCATTCTTTCGGAAATCTAGCTTGTTATGGAGAGGAACGGACAAGAAACTCTACCATTTTGTCTACTATACCTACATCAACCGATCTTTTATGGAAGCATCTTACCGTGCACTGAGGTAAAGTGAGCTTGAAGTGAACTTGTTTGATTCTTAAGATTGACAGCTCGGGTCGCGGATAAATTTGAAAGAAAGTTACCGTGGCCCTGACACAAGCAACTGAAGGAACACGGGTGGGTTTTAGTCAGTAAAAGTCTGACACGCCCGGCCGCTTCACCCAGAGCGGGAGAAGTCATTGGATGATCTCCCACACAAAAAAAAAAAAAAAAAAACAAAAAAAGGATTGCCAGATCACTTCACCTCAATTTTCACGATGAGATTTTTAAAGAATAACTCACGTGTAGATACCCAGGTATCAACCTCTTTCAAATCAAAACATCAATTTAACCACATAACCCTCGAAAGCCCACTAAAATTATAAAGTAAATACTGGCTTTAACAGGCGCGCTGTATAAATTTCACAAAGATTGGTTCTGTGACGTTTTTGTTAGTAATCAGCTTAGGCTGGGTTTTTGATACGAGTCTACCTACGTGACTTTGCGGTTTGTTAGTTTCAGAGGGATAGTTTTTTTTTTATCTATAATAGGCTCGCGCTTGACCACTATCTCATCCGATGGTAAGCGATGATGTGGTCTACGATGGAGCACGCTTGCCTAGTAGTAACCTATTCACTCTTGTCTTAAAGACCCCTAGATTCTAGCTATCGGGAAACACAGACTCCGGCAGGAAATTCCACTTAGCTGTACGCATAATAAAAGTATTCTCAAAACGTTTAGTGCGTATGGGTGCGATGTCCACCAAGTACCGATGGCGCATCGCCGTACGTCTGATAGTCCGATGATGAAACGGGCTGGGCGGAATTAGATCATGCAATTCCATCGCACACTCCCCGAAATGCAATCGATAAAAAGCTGTAAAAGTAAGCTGGGTAAAGTGACAGTGTACCCAAAGTGTGCTATATTTTGTTTATAAAAGAAAATAATCAAACGTAAGACACACAGTTACATGCTTTCACTATGCGTACAGCTAAGGAGTGGAATTCCCTGCTGGAGTCTGTGTTTCCCGATAGCTACAACCTAGGGCTCTTTAAGTCAACAGTTAATAGGTAACTTCTAGGCAAGCGTGCTTCACCGTTGACCACATCATCGCCAAACCCAGACACATTTTTATTTCATGCTACATATTTATGTAGTAGTAGACATGTTTCGATCGACAATCTATTGAACACGTAATTATGACATGATATCTTACGAAAACATCCCGATTCAAACAGTAAAACACCCGTAACTATAGAACGACTGAACCGATTTTCATGAAACATAACTATAAACACTCTCGATGAAGTCATCTTTCAAAGAAAAAGAAACAAAATCAAAATCGGTTCATCCGTTTAGGAGCTATGATGCCAAAGACAGAAACAAAAATACAAAAACACAGGTACAAACGTCAAATTTATAACACCCCTCTTATTGCGTCGGGGGTTAAAAAGGAAAGTCATTTCATAACATTGGCATCAATCACAAAAAAATCCGCAATTTTAAACAAAGAATTTTAACTGTCAAAAATCCAAAAGGACCGGCCACTGCCATCGATAAGCCTCGATACGTCATAGCCATTCATTGATAACTCGGAAAGGAGTTTTATATCGTTTCGTTTTAGAACATTATGGATTGATGGTGTCCTGGTATGATCAGAGGGATATTGGAACAATTTGTTTGAAGCAGTGGACATAATTATAAAACAAGTATAACCTTCAAGTATCTAACTATCTGTACTGAACCAGAGTGTTGGGGTATGGCCTACCCCGTCTAACAAATAGTACATTGTGATACAAGGGTGGAAAGTAGGTTATTGCAAACGAGCTGTCATTAACAAGCCCAAGCCGAAGGCGAGGGTTTTTAAGCTGGCTTAGGGTTCTTCTGGAATAGGCCACAGGAGCGCGCATCGGAAGCTAATCATAAATATTCCTTGTTACAACTTGGTAACAAATTATAACATCGAATTGAAAAAAATGTTTTGTAAATAAAATCGTTTATTTAAATTAAAATAACAATCAGCACATTTTATATTAAAGGTCAAAGTTTTTAAGCCATGAAAAAGTAGCGCAACCAACTCTACAACAAAAAGTTGTATACGATGTCAGAGTTGCCTGAAAGTTTCAGATCCGCTTCTTGAAAAGGTTGCAGGTCAATACGGGTCCACAACTAGGCAAGCATAAACTAGGAAGCAGTAGCACGAGACTCTGATGGACGCAAAAAGATTGTGACACTTAAAGCTGACATTTTTAAATAAACGGTAATAAAACATTTATTACTGTTTATTCGCCACTGTGACGGGTCCGCAGACAGCTGTAATTCAGGATTTACATTGTCGGAACAGAATACTTCATGATTGATCTCAGTAGTGAGAGCAATGTATATCATCCTCGCGGGCTCTCGTGCGAGAGTGTACAGCCGGCATAACACTGTAATGCGACAACGATGAGAGAACGCTTTTTATTGTTCCATCTGTAGCGCAATTTTAGAACACATGTAACGGCTCAGAACTTTAATCTTGCTTTATATATATCTTTGCACAATGCGCAGTTTGGTTTCCGACCTGGCTTATCCACCGAAAGTGCTATCGTGTGCCTTAAGCACACTGTCAGGTACTACGCTGACAGGAGTACACCAGTTTACGCGGCGTTTCTGGATCTCTCTAAAGCCTTCGACCTAGTCTCATACGACATTCTTTGGGATAAATTAAAGGCAACAGGGATACCCAATGAGCTGCTGAACGTTTTAAGGCACATGCCACACGTGAGGCAGGGGGGCTTATTCTCCCCAAATCTTTTTATCTTGTATCTGAACGCACTGATCGAGGGACTCAGCAGTGCACATGTTGGCTGTTTTGTTGACGGGTTGTGTTTTAACAACATCAGCTACGCGGATGATATGGTGCTGCTGGCTCCCTCGGTCTGTGCTCTCAGAAAACTTATCAAAATATGTGAGGATTATGCTGCCGGCCATGGGTTGCTATATAATGTGAAGAAGTCCGAACTCATAGTCTTTAAGGCTGTTGGCAAGAAATGTCCACTGAATGTGCCACCAGTAAAAATTTACGATGTCCCGATTTCTACCTTAGGACGATAGTGATGTTGAACGGGAACGCAGGGCATTGGCGGTACGGGCAAACATTTTGGCCCGTAGGATCGCTAGATGTACAGCAGCAGTCAAACACACGCTTTTCAAAGCATACTGCACATCTCTGTACTGGAGCGCCCTATGGGTCAGCTGTACCAAACGTGCCGTCAATGCGCTGCGTATGCAATTAGTAAAAAAACGCCTTCAGGGCGCTAATGCGGCTGCCACATTACTGCAGTGCGTCAGAGATATTCGCAGAAGCCCGAGTCGACAGCTTCTCAGCTGTCGTACGAAAGAAAAGTGCGTCTCTGCTAGCTAGATTGCGTGGCAGTAGCAACAGCCTCCTGATGGTGATAGCTGACAGGCCTGATGAGAGTCCTATAATGGGACATCTCATCAAAACATCTCGTAGTAGTATCTGTCGTAGTGTATAAGTACTAACATAGATCATAAGCCACATTGTTATTAACATCCTAGTATATAAGTACTAACGTAGGTCATAAGATAAATTGTCACTAACATCCTAGTATATAAGTACTAACGTAGGTCATAAGATAAATTGTCACTAACATCCTAGACTGTAAGCACTAACATAAGTTCTAAGATTTTAAATTGTTACTAACTCCCTTTAAATATTTTATTTTGTCAGTGTGGATCTTTTTGTTGTCTGAAATAAATAAATTATTATTATTTAGGCTGCCTGTCCACTTGAGCGGAGCGAGGCAGCGGAGTGGAGTTGTTTTTATGCAATTCGATTGGTTGGCTTCACACCTCTTTTCTCCACTCCACGTGATGTGGACAGCAGCCTTAATCTTAAAAATACTACTGCGCTGTAATAAACTGCCAAGTCAATAAGATAACACACAGTATTAACTTCCACACAGTAAAATACCAGGGAACCAGACAGCCATGAGAATACAAATGAAGGTTTCGCTAACACACTAACGCAACAAAAAAACCTACTCTACATACTTAATCACCATCAAGATTACCACATCTCATGAAACACAGAGATCATCCATTAATTAAATAAAAGAATAATATTCTCACACTGTAGGATATGAGGCGCAGTACCATTCCCCCGCCAAAATGTCGGCCATTACAGCAAGTTAGTGTTGTACCAACGATAACGACTACGTAGGGAGGTACTTATTTAGTTTTATATGGTTCGCCCATAGACAATTTGCTTTAACGCTACGTAACTTTTTACTGGCTATCTTGGATGTAAGGTGGAGTGGAAAACTCACCTGTTAAGTGGGTAGTTTCAGTTAAAATATTTATATGTCTTGTTGTTCTTCTGAACTTTTGGTGCTTCTTCAAACAACGTTTTGAAGACACCACATTTTTTTTTTGGGGGAACAATCTAGTTGCTTATAATAACATCATCATTATCAATCAATCTGTCTAATCTGCTTTTCCTAGTTACGTTGGGACGAGTTCCAGTCTATCATGGTGAAGCTGAGTACCAGTATTTTAAATGGAACGACTATCTATCTGACCTGCACAACCCAGTAACTGGGTAACACGATACCTCTTGACAAGACTGTGTCAAATTTTCTGGCTCCTGACTAATCGTAACGACTGTCAAAGATGTTCAAATGACAGCCGGAACCAACCACATAACGTGCTTTTCGAGGCCCGAGGGAGTGTGCAAAGGATCAATCTCGGCAAGCGTTCCTCAACCTGGCCGATAGACGATCCGTGCGGCTGTTATTATTTAGCCACAAGCTGCTATGACATCGTAATTTTAAACTTTCTAATTATTCACCCATGATTTCGAGTACTGGCCACCATTAACAAGGTCTACAACTTTAGTGATGGGCGCCGGCAGGTCTATTTTCAGGAAGATGCATCTTAAGGACCCCGCCTCGAATAGGATAAGTAGTCATACAGAGATATCATTAACTTTGTTGACTTATGCAGAAAAGCTCGAGAAGCAAAGTAATAGGATACAAGAGCGAGCGAAGCGAGCTCGACAATTTTATCACTTCGCCTTGGATATACTAATTTCTCTCGAATATGAGGCTTATTTTGATATATTATTAAATTTTTAAATGTTTTTGTATATTCTACTGAAAGCTAGGAGAGTGCAAGTACACTTCCTTGCATACCCCTCCCGGCACCATCCATGTAGGAAATCCAGTCACTTTATTTGTCAATCAATCTGATACCTGTTCTTAATGACCTGACCTCGTAACGTGAGAGTGAATATCTAACTTACGAGTAACTTAGGTTTTATGTTCTCAGGAATGAGACACGTTCTGAGAAAATGTTCCGAAAGACTAACAATTCTATTTGTCTCTGTAACCAAAGACAGATGGAATTGTTAGTCTTTTGGATAATACTTTGAACTTTTTAATTAAAATTCTAAATGGTTTTTGATAAGATTTCCATAGATTGTAGACCCAGTGGCAAAAACGGGTTCTCATTTTGCAGAGTTAGTTCGATGGCTACCTAAACTTAACACACATTTTTGTATGTTTTGTAGTGCATCGCTTTAGCAATATTTCAATAGGATAGTTTGCTTGTCAGCTTCTATTAAGAAATAAGAGAGAGACAAAATTTCAGATTTTAAAACCTCTGTTTTCGGTTCGTCATATTTATATTCCTGTAGTTTGTAAGACACCTGTGTAGAAGAAAAAAATAATATATATTGTGTTATGCTATAGGTATTCCTAATTTAAATTTTTGCTCTTCATCCCAAAATTTATTTATTTATTTAAACTTCATGTACAATAGTGGTACATAGGCGGACTTAATGCCACAAGGCATTCTCTACCAGTCAACCTTTGGGTTAAAAAGACAACATTGTGAATGGGTACAAAATAAAACTTAAAAATAACAACCTGTATACGAAAATATATATACTTACATATATATTATAATACACATATACAAATAACATATACTAATAAATACAAAACAAAATGAGAAACCTATTAATAATTATTATGACTAGACTTCTGTGAGCTATTTAGTTTGACTCAAATAGTGGTCACGAACTTTTCTTTTAAAAGTGAATTTGCTTTCAGCCTTTTTAATTCCAAAGGGTAGCGCGTTCCAGCCAAAATGTGCAAACGTCCTGAGATTTTATTTTATTAGCGATATGCTCGCGTTTGACCCTATCTCACCTATATTTGCGGAACATAGGGAATGTATAATGATAAAGATTACTGTTAACTTATTATTGCTTTTAAACTACTGAATCTCTAAAACGGCAGTATTCCACAATTTCAAGCAGAATTTCGACGATATTTCTACTTAAGAATTTGCTTGACGCAAGAAGACTACCCGTGCCAGCTTTCTCAGACCGCTAAAAATACCCCAGATAATGCTTTAATCTTTTCAATTAAACTTCTTAAGGGTTTTCGGATTAAACCGCGTAATCTGTGGGATCACTGACAAGATTGAGTGTCCTACAAGTTGATTCTTTGTCTGTTCCTTTCCCACTTAAAATTAGAGTTTGGATGTTTTAGTCGTCGGTCTAGTGGCCGCAATATTGCTGAGAGGTTCTGATTCGTGTTCAGAGAGATTGGGTTAGATACTGCGCTGTTTTTCCATGTTGATTAAATAAATAAGTTCCGTTTATTCTGAGGCAACTTTGGCACAGTCTAGACTGACTCATCTGTGAGGTAGCCTGTGCGCGCGTCCGTCAGGATTCCCCATGCTTGCCAACCTATTTCAACCTGTGTGCTTGTCAACCTGTTGTTATTGAACCTAATTTTAGTGTGTTCCGTAGTGACATGGAACTAATAAAAATACGACGATGATAAATTTCCCGTGCAATCCTTACAAGAAATAGGTACTATATTTTCAGGAAGACTAAGTAATGTCTGTCCCTTGTTAATTTAAACTTTACGGCTAAATTAGAAACAGAATCCCTATTTGAATTTGGAATTCAAAGCGACTGCAGTCTCGCCCTCAATAGGAAATTCTATTCAAAAGTTATACTATCCTAGTACTCCATAATGTAGACTATAGCTACAACTCTGCATATCTCAAGCGAACGTCCTGAACATTATACGTCATTAAGACGTTACGTCATAGCAGTGACGTCATAAGACGTCGTTAGCTTCGCCACATGTACCCGTATTCAGTTTGAAGAAAATTACTGTAATGGCTTGTCTACACAATGGGCCATGTTGGCTACAGTTTCATGAAGGATCTAATGGGTCATGAAAATCTGAGAATTTTCCTTGCATTTCAGTATTTATTTATTTATTTAAAATGTATGTACAATATATAGTGATACATAGGCGGACTTAATGCAGCAAGGCATTCTCTACCATTCAACCTTTTCGTCGTTCCAGATAAGCCAATAATTTTGAGTATGTTTCTTTTTTAATGTCATTATTGGTGCTAACTGTTGACTTTAGCATTGAATATATACTCCAAAGAGTTGTAGGTTTTTTAAATTTGGCTATATCTTGAAAATATGCCAAAAACACATTTTCCGAAAAAGATTTCGCTCTTCTTGCATTTTTCCAAAGGATGAAATTGTTGTATGCTTTGACATATTGTTCACGGGATTTTGTAGGTAACTTAGACTTTTGTACGTAGACTTTCCATCACATTTTTAGCGTCCTATACAATATTCTCTGGAGTCAATATAATACTTTCACTTGAGGAAAACGCACTCTTTTTTTATAATTCTAACGCAGAATTATGAACGCGGGCAGAATGCATTTAATTTCGCGCGTTGTTTGTTTTCCATATTTTTTTTTTTAATTTGACGCGCACGCAGTTTTCAGCCAGTCACATATTCAATACATTGTTCCCGCATGGTTTGTGATTCATCTCTTTGCTGATTGAAAC
Organism: Anorthoa munda; assembly: GCA_945859665.1. Classification (NCBI taxonomy): domain Eukaryota; kingdom Metazoa; phylum Arthropoda; class Insecta; order Lepidoptera; family Noctuidae; genus Anorthoa; species Anorthoa munda. Next base: position 19,908,190 of record OX243894.1, on the reverse strand, counting down.
ATTTACTAACAATATCCACATTCCAAATTCAAATCAATTTTGGTGCCTGTTTACGAGGAATAAACTAGCTCTTGTTGAATAGATGTGATAAAAAAATATGAACAATAATTGAAGTCGGATTAATAAACTACCTAACTAATAAAATACATAAATAATTTCTAAAACAATATACTAATACATATTATAATAAATACCAAATTCTAAATGAAACTGGAATTTAAATGTAATAAGTATGGCGAAGACCGAGCTATGTATGAGAGGACAAATAATAGTTACGTTCTTCGCTTGAATGAAAATTTACTCTCAGCTTTTTAGTTTCAGCAAGTTCCAGAGTTTTCAATATTTTTTTTGTCTCGTGGGTGTCGTTAATAACATGGATATAGATTGCAGTTTGTCTATGTGTGTTGTTAAAAGTAAACAAAAACTTGAAATCCCGAACATTGACTTATTTAATAAGTATAGAACGGACGACACGTTTTTTTGACGTTGTACTTTTTGGTCATACGTCATACTAGACCGAAGCAAACTCGCTATGCGGTCGGCTATCTTCGGGAGCCGTTGTGTGCGCGAGACATAAAAAATGCCGTGTTTCTTGTATGACGACCGTATCTTTATTTAAATCTAAATCCCCGAATGCAAAGGCTTATCTTATAACATTGAAAATTTTACCACCGTTTGTCTCACTTAAAGTGCTCGGCTCTTCTTCACTATTATTACCAAGTCTAGAGACATTAAGCTCATCTTTCCTTATGGCCGGATATGGATAAATTATACCAGCCGAGAAACATCCAAGTGAACCCAGTAATTTTTCTTTTGCTTTCAAGTTTAAAACTTTTCTTGAGATACTAAATAATTAGATATCAGATAATTATACTATTTATTGTACACTATAACAAATTACAATTAGCAGCATAAAAGAGGGACGTATCTTCTTGCTAAAAGCGATATTTTACAGACAACCTTTGGATGGATTTGACAGCGAAGGAGAGAAGATATACAAGTAGTACGTGGTGACTCAAAGGTGACAAGTACATTCATCATTATCATCATTTCAGCCGAAAGACGTCCACTGCTGGACATAGGCCTCCCCAAGTGTCGCCACACTGATCGGTCTTGTGCGTTTCGCATCCACCGGACGCCCGCAGCCTTGACCAGGTCGTCGCTCCACCTAGAGGGAGGCCTTCCAACGCTGCGTCTTCTGGTTCGTTTACGGTAACGTTTCGGCCCCAACGACCATCCGTTCTGCGAGCAATGTGCCCTGCCCACTGCCACTTAAGTTTGGCAATTCTTCGGGCTATGTCGGTATCCTTAGATCTCTTGTGTTTTTATTTCTTATTCGATCACTCAAGGAAACTCCGAGCATAGCCCCCTCCATTGACCTTTGGGTGACTTTAAGCCTTCTGATGAGGCCCATTGTGAGCGACCATAAGTACATTGGTACCGTAATATAAACGCTTAATGGGGTCTAGTACTGTCTACTCTGCCCGTAATATCGTTTACGGGTGCAAAACCTCATTTGAGTTCCTTGTAGAAGTGATTGAAAAATTGATGAACTTAAAATCATTCCAACACACTTATTTGCCTTTGAGAAAATAACCCGACCCAGCAGCCCGTTGTTACTACCGTGCGTATTCCCCTAGTGTATATTATGTTATGGTCACGTTGCTTTAAAGTTCGAATTAAGCGCGGGGGTGGGGTCGATGTGTACAGCTATTTTAACCGTGTAGTGCAATAAAATAAAAATAATAAAATAAATTTTTATTAATTTTTTGTTAAATAAAAAACGGACTTTCCCATCTTTCAAACACCAAACATTCTGAACGCGTCTTAACATATCCCCATTGTTTTCAGAAGTTGGTTGTCGGTGGTCCGAACCAGCGCAACTGGCGCGGCATCCTCATCGCTCTCCTGGTCATCGTGGCAGTACTAGCCCTGATCGTGACGTCAGTCGTGCTGCTGACGCCACCTGATGAGGGGCCCAGGGTCAAGGGCAGGCGGCTGAGGATACAAGACCTGCTGACGGAGGAACTGACGCCTGTTCGGTGGAATGGATCGTGGATTTCTGGTGAGTCTATACTTTTATGTTTTTTTTGGTAAGGATGTTATATTGTTATATTGTATGATTGGGATTAGGTGTTTTTGCTAATTTGGCTGCTAAACTACCTTCATGTTTAAGCATTAATTTTCAGTGAAAAAATTTTGTGTGCCTTTTTTGTAACGTGTGGAAATTCTCATGGATCGTGGGGCAGACAGAAGGGTCTGTCAGACTCCTAGTGAATAAACCACACGGTGTAAATGCATTCATTACAATAACCACAGCAGCGATGGGTTGGACTAGCAAACGCCATCTCTTGTCCAGGGAAGGAGTCAGCTACTTCTCACCTTTTCTTCATTTGTGAGAGGCATGCGGAAACACTTAACCTAACACAAGGTATGTAGATGTAGTTAAAGGATTGAAAGTCGCGCGACTGTAATGGGGGTTACTGGGCAACTGAGATTCACAGTACGAATGTGCGCGTCAACGTTCCTTTACAAATATACTGTATTGTTAACAATCAGAAAAGTATTCAAAAATACAAGATACATAATTCGTAACTCTATGTCATCAAATGCCCGCCGGGTGTGTCTATGGAAAGACAATCTACTGGATACTAAACTTTTGTATGGTAAAGGTATCAAGGTATCAATAGTACTCATAACAATACTGAATACTACGATTTTTTCAATCGTAAATAACAGTAAAAAGGGCCACTACAGATGAAAGAAATCCTTGGACTATCGTTTGTCAACAAAATGGTATTCTTACTTCGCCAAAGCCGAAACCATTCTACCATTACTTATTCTCCAAAAGTACAAAATAAATATCAAGCCCACATTAGTTTTCCGACCACAAAGAAGTGCCTTTTTATGTTTCTCCCGATATTTGTTTTATGAACAAACTTTTGCGATACAGATTTCTAAGAAAATATAACAAAAAATACTGTGAAAATAACAAAGAAGGATATACATAGATTTATCGCCTTTTTATGTGCAACTGGCGTACTAAATCTAGGTATTTTGTACGAACCTTCGTTATAACAATATTGATGCCGTGTTTAGGGATAAATAGGGTTAGTATCTTAGATACTTTCTAAAGAATTCCTTATACAACATATTTTATTGTCAGCCTATTAAAGTCCCTCGGTCTATTAAATTAGACTTTAAGTCAGCGCTATATCTCAGCAGTAAAGTCTACGACTTTTAATAAAACGTTTTTTTTACAAACTCTTTGAATAGCGTGATTCTGTAACAACATTGCTGATTTGGATTTCAGGTTAATTCTTCCAATGTTTTGAATCTTAATCATTTTGATCGTAAGGACCGAACTTATTTAGAGACTAAAGAGATTAACTAGTAGTTTTGTAGTTCAAGAACACACACACACACACACTACACTACACTGCAATTAGATCTAAATGTTAGACAGAAATGGCAATTTAATAGTTTACCAGTTTAGAAGTGCCGTAAAGATAAGTAGCTCTCAATTGTCATCATCATCATCTTAACAGCCGAAAGATGTCCACTGCTAGACATAAGCCTCCCCCAAGCATCGCCACATTCACCGGTCCCGTGCGTCTCGCAACCAGCGGATCCCCGCAACCTTCACCAGGTCATCGGTCCACCTGGTGGGAGGCCTTCAAACGCAACGTCTTCCGGTTTGCGGTCGCCACTCCAGAACCATTCTGCCACATCGGCCGTCCGTTCTGCGAGCAATGTGCCCTGACCACTGCCACTTAAGTTTGGCAATTCTTTGCGCTATGTCGGTAGCCCGGGTTCTCTTACGGATCTCTACATTTCTGATTCGATCACGCAAGGAAACGCCGAGCATAGCCCTCTCCATTGCCTTTTGAGTGACTGTAAGCTTTCTGATGAGGCCCATTGTAAGCGACCACGTCTCAGAGCCATATGTCATCACTGGCAACACACACTGTCATAGACTTTTGTCTTGAGATACTGTAGTAAGTTGAACGAGAAGACATCGCGCAACTTCCCGAACGCTGCCCAGCCGAGTCGGATTCGACGGTTGACCTCTTTCTCGAAGTTTGGTTCTACCCAACTGGATCGTTTGTCCTAGGTAGACATAGTCGTCCACAACTTCGAGTGTAGAGTCTCCAACCTTGATAGGAGTGGGTGTAACATGGGCATTCAACAACACCTTGGTTTTGTCCATGATCATTTTCAGACCCACTCTTTCGGAAGCTCTACTGAGGTCATCGAGCATTGTATGGCCCCATGCTCCGAGCTCTCCATGGCCTCAGCCATGACCACTATGTCGTCGGCAAACCGAAGGTGAGTGATGTACTCGCCATTAACGTTGATGATCCTCCAGCGCAGCAGTGAACAGTTTCGGAGAAATGACGTCTCCCTGTCTCACGCCACGCTGTAGAGGGATTGGTTTCGAGGTCTGATCCTGAAGACACACTGACATGGTGGAGTTTTTGTATAAACACTTCAACATCTCAATGTACCAGTAGTCGATCTGGCACCGTTGGAGAGACTGCAATACAGCCCAAGTCTCGATCGAATCGAAAGCTTTCTCGTAGTCCACAAACGCTAAATAGAGAGGCAGGTTGTACTCTTCGGTTTTCTGTATAACCTGCCGCAGCTTATGTATGTGGTTTACGGTGCTAAAGCCTTTTCGGAATCCGGCTTGTTCGGAAGGCTGGAAATCGTCAAATCTGCGCGCGAGACGATTCGTGATGACTCTTGAAAACAACTTGTAGACATGGCTAAGAAGTGAGATGGGCCTATATTTCTTCAGCCGGGCATTATCGCCCTTTTTGAAGAAGAGTACCACCACACCCCTGCACCATGCCTGTGGCGTTTTGCCCTCGAGTATGACGGAATCAAACAGCTTCTGAAGGGCCTTAAGGACCGGTTTCCCACCCGCCTTCAAGAGTTCAGCCGTGATTCCATCGTCACCCGGCGCTTTGTTGTTTTTAAGCTGTTTCAGAGCATCCTAATCTCGTACTGGCTGACGTCCGGGATATCTTCGGTTTAGTTTCGGGTAAATCTAGATCAATTGCTCTGAATTGTACCGCGTCTTTACCCCCGGTTCCTAAATTGGAACTGAATTCAAAGTTGAGCATATTTTTCCAATTCTACTTTTGAATCAAACATCGAAGTAAAAGCGAATGTTCTTCTATGTTTTAACTTAAAATTTTGAGCTTCAAAAGTGCCGTTTAATGGCCTCATAATTTAAAAAAAGTAAAAAAAAAAATACAACCTACTTGCGAAATTGAAGTTATTTTTCACTTTGTAGTGTTTTTTTTTGGCAGTTGGTTGCTTTTTTTTGTAAAAACGTTCTTATTTTTCGCTTTTTAGTTGTGGTACATAATGAGTAAGTTCTATAGTAAGGTACCTATAATGCAGCAAAGTTGTGCCAGAATTGATTACACGAATAACATAACCGGTGAAATGAGAGTGTACCAGGGTGAATATATATATGGGATACAGTCCCATACACATCTGCGTACCCCTTCAGAGCGTACCGGCGTGATGTTATGCTCAAAGTCTCTATGCCAAAATAACAAGAAAAGCGGCCTACCCAGCAGTGGGTAATTCTTAAAAATTATGTTGGATATATAAAGTTTGTATATCAGTCAAATATTATAATTATTATGACAGCCAATTTTTTACGCTACGAATAAATGATTAATGAACGGTCAAAGTTATAAATATGTATGCTTTCGAAATGAAATGAATAATTGTATACTAGCGGAAATCAACATGGATGAACTGGAATGCAGAATAATATTAATTAACAGCTTTATTTTATATTCAGATTGGAAAGAAGTGGTTGCGTGGTGGCGCTAGTGATGTCTTAACAAGATTATTACTTACTTTATTTTATTTTGTTAGTGACACCTTTTAGGTTTTTTTACGTTTTGTTGATATCGAAAAACATTTTAAAAAAATGATTTGTAAACTTTCGTTAGAATTTTTCAGAAGAACTATGATGTGATTTTTTATTTCGTGGACTAAACTGACATTTGGGGGGTTGTCACTTTATCGTTACATTAAAATAGTGTCGTACCCTAACTATCCTGAGTGATCGAAAGTTAATCGAAAATCGAAGAAGATCGAAAATGAAACTATTTCAAGGCATAAAAAAATAATTTGTTTAGAAACTAGCGGCCCATATTTAGTTTCTACTCATTTATGTCAGACTTCATTTTATCGATTGCATTTATTTTATTGTTGATTTCATATTTAACACAATAAAAGTTCATGTAATATGTGTATGAATACTATTATATTTAAATATATTACGTTTATATTCATAAAACATTTATTTACACCAATTAGTCAAAATAAATTCAGGAGTCATGTCACATCGATTCGATGAATTACTTATGATTGAGCCTTACCTACAACACTATGCTCCGCGCTTGCAACATTTAATAAAAATAAGGTCAATAGCAGCTGTCAGTTTAGTCCACCAAATTAAAAATCACAGTTATAGAATCGATTCAGATTAGGTAGGTACTGAAAGTGTTGCTTGTTGGCGAGAACAAACCAGACCAAACCAAACAAACTTGTAGCGGCACCAACGCCGCCACTTACGAACTAATGACATGACGTCACACAAATCCTGCATCGCGCAAGCAAAGTATTCGGCGCGATTTGAACACATACGAGTCCGACAATAACCGTAGGACAGTTGCCCGGACCAGATACAACACCCGTCTGGTCGGAGTATCCTCCCTTTTCTATGGAGCTTTGTGGGACTTTACAGCCTGTTCCACCTGCCTCCATAAACTCTGATATTATGACTGTGTTTGCGTGAGACAGGGAGACGTCATTTCTCCGAAACTGTTCACTGCTGCGCTGGAGGATGTCTTCAAGGTTCTGGATTGGAAAGCGCTTGGCATCAACGTTAATGGCGAGTTAATCACTCACCTTCGGTTTTCCGACGACATAGTGGTCATGGCTGAGACCATGGAGAGCCTCAGTAAAATGCTCGATGACCTCAGTAGAGCTTCCGAAAGAGTGGGTCTTAAAATGAACATGGAAAAAACCAAGGTCATGATATTGCTCATGTAAAACCCACTCCTATCAAGATCGGAGACTCTATACTCGAAGTTGTAGATGATTATGTCTACCTGGGTCAAACGGTCCAGTTAGCTAGGTCCAACTTCGAGAAAGAGGTCAACCGTCGAATCCGACTCGGCTGGGCGGCGTTCGGGAAGTTGCGTGGTATCTTCTCGTCCAATTTACCGCAATGTCTCAAGACAAAAGTCTATGACCAGTGTGTGTTGCCAGTGATCACCTATGGGACCGAGACGTGGTCGCTCACAATGGGCCTTATCAGAAAGCTTAAAGTCACCCAAAGGGCAATGGTGAGGGCTATGCTCGGAATTTCCTTGCGTGATCACGTCAGAAGTGATGATATCCGCAGGAGAACCAAAGTTACCGACATAGCCCGAAGAATTGCCAAACTTAAGTGGCAGTGGGCAGGGCACATTGCTTGCAGAACGGATGGCCGATGGGGCCGAAAAGTTATGGAATGGCGACCGCGAACCGGAAGACTATATGTTGGAAGGCTTCCCACTAGGTGGACCGATGACCTGGTTAAGGTTGCGGGAAGGCGCTGGATGCGAGACGCACGGGATCGGTCAATGTGGCGACGCCTGGGGGAGGCCTATGTCCAGTAGTGGACATCTTTTGGCTGAAATGATGATGATGACTGTGTTTGTGATGTGCATGTAAGATTCACATCTAGTAGATTGCAATTAGAGTTTTTGAGCTGTGAATTCTTTTAGCATGTGTGTACGTCAGTTTTGTGAATTACAATAAGCAATTTTTTTGGGTTCCGTAGCCAAATGGCAAAAAACGGAACTCTTATGGATTCGCCATGTCTGTCTGTCTGTCCGTCTGTATGTCACAGCCACTTTTTTCCGAATTTATAAGAACTATGCTGTTGAAACTTGGTAAGTAGGAGTATTCTGTGAACCGCATTAAGTTTTAAACACAAAAATAGAAAAAATTCAAAAAAATTTGGGGATCTCCTCATACTTAGAACTAAAACTCTTTCTTTATTTTCGTCAAACCCATACGTGTAGGGTATACAAATAATTTATTAATCCTTCACAAGTATGTACAAACACAATGGTAATTGAAGTGCTCTTTTAGGCAAAAATAGCCTGGTATCTATGTATAGGTCTTCAAAAAAAGATATTGAGGTTTCTAATGTAATTTTTTTCTAAACTGAATAGTTTGCGCGAGAGATACTTCCAAAGTGGTAAAATATGTCCCCCCCCCCCTGTAACTTCTAAAATAAGAGAACGATAAAACTAAAAAAATATATGATGCACATTACCATGTAAACTTCCACCGAAAATTGGTTTGAACGAGATCTAGTAAGTAGTTTTTTTTTAATACGTCATAAATCGTAAACCGCAATTTACCAAGCACGGAACCCTTCGTGCGAGAGTCCCACTCGCACCCGGCCGGTTCTTTTTAATTATTACCGGTTCTAGCATTTTTTTACATGTTGTTGTTATCAGTCTTCGTGTTTATATAACTCCGTCAATAAAATTCTTAAAATATAAACAAAAACTACCTTGGAATGTAAACAGATGGTGACAGAGTGGATAAAACTCTAAATTATGTAGATACAGGAAATATGATTGTTCATATTAGTAAGTAATGTAATTGCTATATATAAATAAATTAATGTATGTTTATAACAAAATAAATAATTAAATAAATAAATATATCTCGTAATACACACACACGCACATGCGTTCGCACTCACATACATTTAGTAAATTGTTCTATTAACTCAATCAAATAGATTTAATATATACATAAATGTAAATAAGTTATTATCGTATCATAATAACTTATTTACATTTATGTATATATTAAATCTATTTTAATAGAACAATTTACTAAAGCTGGCACAGGTGTTTTCACACTTAAAAGGAGAAGTCAACCTCAATATTGTTAAACCAACTTTTCTTAACGAATAAAACTTTTTTTTACTAGTTTTTTAGAACATTATAATAATATTAATATTGAAGGACTGTCATAGAATAAAATAGATAGTATTACTATTTATTTCTATGAAAGTCCTTCAAAATATAAGATAAATTACTATACCAGACTCATAGCAATTCACTCATTTGTAGAGGTAGACTCATAGCAATTCACTCATTTGTAGAGGTAGAGCCTTCTATGTCTTAAAAGTTGGTTAAATGGCTCATAACTCGCAACTGTCTAAAACTATTAACATGAAATGTTTGTATATTTGATAAAGTCCTTTACAATAAAGCATCGTATGCATTCGTTACAGGTTTATGATGAAAAGTTATTCAAGTGCATAAGTATTTAAGAGATGTTGATGTCAAAGTTGCTTGTCTTAAAGAAGTTTCGTCGTACTAACTAGCACCATAGTCCATACCTATCAATATTTGTCGCTTCACAGCACAGACTTGCTTTGTATATTAATATTCATCTTCATTTATTGCATTCCATAATGTTATTTCAGATGTTTTTATCTTATACAGACACGGGACATAACAACAATTAAAAATTTCTAATATTTCGGTCGCTCACAATGGGCCTTATCAGAAAGCTTAAAGTCACCCAAAGGGCAATAGAGAGGGCTATGCTCGGAATTTCCTTGCGTGATCACGTCAGAAATGAATCATCATTTCTGACGTGATTCGTGATTTCTGCGGATATCAATCCGCAGGAGAACCAAAGTTACCGACATAGCCCGAAGAATTGGCAGGGCACATTGCTCGCAGAAGGGATGGCCGTTTGGGCCGAAAAGTTCTGGAATGATACCGCGAACCGGAAGACGATATGTTGGAAGGCCTCCCACTAGGTAGACCGATGACCTGGTTAAGGTTGCGGGAAGGCGCTGGATGCGAGACGCACGGGATCGGTCAATGTGGCGACGCCTGGGGGAGGCCTATGTCCAGCAGTGGACGTCTTTCGGCTGTAATGATGATGATGAATATTTCGGTTGCAAAACTGAAGCTCAGTAAGGAATTTTAGATAGTTTATACTCAAATTAAATCGACTTTAAAATTTCTGTTAGCCTAGTAAGTACCTAAGACCTTTTTGTGATTGTGGTTTTATTTCACGGGATCGATAAACATTATTATGATAGCTCGTGGCTAAATAATAACAGCCGCACGGGTCGATCTTCAAGGTTAAGCAACGCTTGACGAGGTCGGTCCGTGGATGGGTGACCATTTGAACATACCGAGTTTCCTCCATGCCTCGGCAAGCACGTTAAGCCGTTGGTCCCGGCTGTCATTTGAAGTTCTTTTACAGTCGTTACGGGTAGTCAGAAGCCTGAGATCTGACACCAGTCTTGCCAAGGGGTATTGTGTTACCCAGTTACTGGGTTTGTGGAGGTCTGATAGGCAGTCGATCCATGTAAAACATTGGTACTCAGCTGAATCCGGTAAGAAGCTGACCCCAACAATAATTGGGAAAAAGGCTAGGCAGATGATGATAAAAATTATTATGATGACTGTGGTTTCTATGAAAACTATAGACCGTGAAACTATTCATTTATTAGTGTTAACTGCATCAAAAAAATCGTTGAAATTAATATAACAAGTCATTTTCATATCATTTTAACACATTTTCAAATTTCCGTTGATTTGGAGATTGAAAAGACAACTGAGTTTGATTGTTTACGTATGTATGAGATTAGGTTTCATTACATAAATAAATCTATTTTGTCTGCAACATACAGGCAAATTTTTATATATTCCATTCCTCATTGGCACTACTTAAAACCATCATATTTAAGTTGTGAAAAAAGGATAGACCTGTGTAGGCAACTCATTCTGCATTATCTGTGCTTTTTTTAGTATGTGTCTTTTATTATGTTTAGTTAGTTGTAGTTTATTGTTATCTGTGGCATGCGAGCTGGCAGCCTCGCATGCGCCGTATATTGCTATCCTTGTCGCCCTTGTGCGGGCGTGTCCTCTCGTCCTTGTTGCTCTGTCGCCAACGTTGCCGCTCTTGGCAACGCCGCGAACTGTGCCGGCGCAGAGCGCAGGGCAGTCGCCAGATATTCTACCTGAGAGTAGGACGCGGCCCCGTTGCTCCATTGTTGTTATGTGAGCCCCGTATTGATTCGGCCCTAAGCCCCGCCGTGTACTATGTAAGTAGCTGTATGTGTTCTGTGTAAAGTGTACTATTATGTGTTATAAATAAATTACACGAGTTTGCCAGTAATTTGGTATTGCATTTTCATTGTGTTGCAAATAATCCGGTCCTAATCGCAAAATTGGTCCTATCGAGCCGGATCACAATGAAAAACCAAATTACTGGCGTTGACGCACAAAGCAAAGCTGCTGGAGTCAAGCAGCGACCTGGAGAGGATATCGCTACTGTAACGCGTGGTTCGATTAATGCCACGTGTGCGACATCCGGGTCGAGATCGAGCAGCCCCAGCCGCGAAGCACTGTACCATGACCACGTTGGGGGCGAGCACCGACCTGGAGTGGATATCGCATCTGTAACGCGTGGTTCGAATAATGCCACGTGTGCGACATCCGGGTCGAGAGCGAGCCGCCGTAGCCGCGAAGCCCGCCGTGCTGCAGCAAGGGCCGAATACAAGGCCGAAGAAGAGCTCACCAAGTTGAAGGAACAGCAGATACAAATAAAGGCTCAGCTGATAAGGAAGAAGCTGGCTTTGGAGATCGCCGAGATCGAGGCATTCTTCCCGCCTGCTGCTGAAGTTTCCTGTGAGCAAATGGACGAATCGCCCGCGCCCCTAGTGCCGGCTGACACGTGTTCGACCGAAGGCCTGAATAGAGAATGTGCACGTGGGCTCGTGCTTACCCCACGTGTTGAGACATTCTCTCCGATTGCTGATCAGGCCGCCTGCGAACGCGCAGCTTTGGCGCTGGTGTCCCTCACGCTGGCTGGCGCGTGCTTTACCGAAGACCTGCAGCAAGAACGTGCACGTGGGCTCGTACATGCCCCACGTGGTGTCCCGTTCACCCCGCCTGTTGAAGTCCCCTGCGAACAGGAGGACAAACCGCCCGCGCCCCCCGCGCTGGCTGGCGCGTGCTGTTCCGAAGACCTGCAGCGAGAACGTGCACGTGGGCTCGTACATGCCCCACGTGTTGTCCCGTTCTCCCCGCCCGTTGAAGTCCCCTGCGAACAGGAGGACAAACCGCCCACACTGTCTGGCGCGGGCTTCACCGAAGACCTGCATCGAGAACGTGCACGTGGGCTCGTACATGTCCCACGTGTTGTCCCGTTCTCCCCACCTGCTGAAGTCCCTTGCGACCGCGTGGACTTGCCGCTAGCGCCCTTTGTGATGGCTGGCGCGTCCGACCGACAGCGCGCACATGGGATCGGGCTTGCCCCACACGTGGACAAACCACCCGCGCCGTCTGGCACGTGTATCATCGAAGGCATGACACGATACGCGCGCGTGGTACCACGCATGTGCCGTTTACTGCCGTCCGACCGGCTGCCTACCGGCTACCCAGCGCCTCATTTGCGCCCGTCGCGATATTCTCCGGGCCCGCTGTTCAGGCCCCTCGTAAATGCATGGACGCGGTGCCACAGTCCTGCTCGACGCTGGCTGTCCCCGCGCCGCCGGCGTCCGCCACGCCGCCGGCTTCCTGCTCGCCGCTGGCTGGCCCCACGCCGAAACCGAAGCAGCTCGCCGCGCCGCCGGGGCCCCCCGCGTATTTGTTGCGTCCCACGCCGACGCCGTCCGCCGCGTCGATGCGGCTTGTTGCTACGACGGCGCCTGCGACGCAGACGCAGCCCACCGCGCATATGTTGCACCCCACGCCGACGCCGTCCGCCGCGTCGATGCGGCTTGTTACTACGACGGCGCCCGCCGCGCATATTTTGCGCCCAACGCAGACGCCGTCCGCCGATTCGACGCGGCTTGTTGCTACGACGGCGCCCGCGACGCAGACCCAGCCCGCCGCGCAGCCAGCGCCCACCGCGCATATGTTGCGCCCCACGCCGACGCCGTCCGCCGCATCGACGCCGCTCATTGCTACGACGGCGCCTGCGGTGGCGACGCCGCCCGCCGCTCCGCCGGCGCCCCCCGCGCATAAATTGCGCCCCACACCGACGCCGTCCGCCACGTCGATGCCGCTCGTTGCTACAACGGCGCCCACGACGCCGCCGCCGCCCGTCGCCCCTACGGTGTATCCCGCGCCGGTTGATACGTGACCGACCGCGCGTCAGCGAGTACCCGGTCACGGTGCACACATCAACAACGAGCAAGCTACATTTTGAGTGCGTCGTCGCGTTGTGTTTGTGCGTTTTGTAACAGTGCGGGTTACACAAGTGTATTAATGACAATAAGTGAGACTTTATTAAAGACGCTAAGTTAAGAATAATGTAGATACTATGATTTAGATGTGTTGCCTACCGAAGTGAGTGTTCAGGAACAAGGGGGTGGAATGTAGGCAACTCATTCTGCATTATCTGTGCTTTTTTTAGTATGTGTCTTTTATTATGTTTAGTTAGTTGTAGTTTATTGTTATCTGTGGCATGCGAGCTGGCAGCCTCGCATGCGCCGTATATTGCTATCCTTGTCGCCCTTGTGCGGGCGTGTCCTCTCGTCCTTGTTGCTCTGTCGCCAACGTTGCCGCTCTTGGCAACGCCGCGAACTGTGCCGGCGCAGAGCGCAGGGCAGTCGCCAGATATTCTACCTGAGAGTAGGACGCGGCCCCGTTGCTCCATTGTTGTTATGTGAGCCCCGTATTGATTCGGCCCTAAGCCCCGCCGTGTACTATGTAAGTAGCTGTATGTGTTCTGTGTAAAGTGTACTATTATGTGTTATAAATAAATTACACGAGTTTGCCAGTAATTTGGTATTGCATTTTCATTGTGTTGCAAATAATCCGGTCCTAATCGCAAAAACCTGATTAAATATATTCTGAATATCTTGTATAGCTCCATTTCTCTCACTCTCGCTCTCGTGGTTTTAATACGTCAAAGTTAATAAATCTGAAACGAAAACAGGCTGAACTCTACATACTACAAAGCAAAAATCCGTGGCAGAAATCTTTTAAAAGACTTTAAAGTAAACCTCACATCGCAACCTCAAAAAGATCTTCCAAGTGCCCTACGTTAGATCTCTGCATGTCTGCAGCCCTGGCACAGAAACGTCTTGCGTGCATAGTGCACTACTCTAGTACTTGCCAGTACCGCGCCCACTTTCAAAGTCCTATATCCCCATACTAGTTCTACATTCCTAGTACCTTCGGGGAACTTTTAAGTGGACTTTAGTGTTGAAACGTTGAACAAAGGTGAGGAAATCTTATTTTTCTTACCTAAACGGGCTTTCAGTTGTTCTTGGAAAATGTCTTGGATTTGAATTTGTTATGTGGATCTAATATATAGCTGGGAAGTTTTAGTTAATTTGAGTCCCATTCCATATAATCCATTTCTTATGAAGCTAACCTCAATATGTAAATCGTTTGACCTAATTTAAAATAACAGTATTGCAATTTGTGTTTGACTGTGGCATGTTTTGCATAACCATTATTCGTTTGTAAATTATGTTATTCATACTAACCAGAATTTTATAGCGTTTATCCCTATAATTTTCATATCTAAATAATTTCGAATTCACATTTCAATTTTTCAATAGAAAATGAGTTCTATGGTACTACATAATTTTAATTTCCGCGCATTATTTGAGAAAAGTACTATACAAGCCTTGGCCACAACTAGACAAAGATGGACGAACGTGTAAATGTGGGCCGAGACAAATCCGAGGCACACATACGTAAGTAATCATCAATGCCTCTTTTGCTGGCCGCTGCAGTAATGTACTATTTCTTTCCACCAAAACCACTAACAAAATACAATCCTGCAAATATTGTACGCCAAAAATATTGCAATCCTTTCTAAATCCCATTTTATTATAAGAAAGAACTTTATGTAGACTGCATTTAGTGCCTTTGACTTTTGCTGACTGCAGTTCAGACGAAAATATGTCAAACTCCTTTGTCACCGTGTTTTCTTGAAAAAATATCGTGTGCGATGTTGTTTAATTCTTATTTTTTTGTTTACATCAGAATTTTAACAGCTAAAAGGTACATAAATGTTACTTAAAACAATTGTTTTTCTATTGTCTCTGCTAATTAGCACTCAAGCGGGTAGGTAACTAAAATATTATGAACTTTATGCAAACTACCTTCACAGGGCCCGTGTGTTAGATTACGACCCATTGCGGCCGTGAGTTAGATTACGGCCATACGGCCTGTGTCCCAGCAATGGGAATATTATACGCTGTGTATTATTATAATAACACTAATAAAAAACGTTCCTATAAACAAAGGGGATCTTATTTTTTTTAACTTGATTCAATCAAACTAACTTAGCTGCTTACTGTTTTAGCTTGATGTTTATTTATTGACATTAATCCAATGTTTTCCGTTGCCATGGCGACTATATTGAATGATATACGTAGTTAAAAATAAATAGGGAAATTAATTTAAACTGGTGAGAGCTTTGCAATTCATAGCAAAGCTCTCACCTCCCTCTTGCCTAATTTGGCTGGCTTGAGGAGATTCGCAAGAGCAACGTCGGTACCAAAGCTCCAAAGACTGTACAAAGTCGATACCAAAGCTTCAAAGACTGTGCAAAGTCGGTACCAAAGCTCCAAAGACTGTACAACGTCGGTACCAAAGCTCCAAATAATGTACAACGTCGGTACCAAAGCTTCAAAGAAAGTGGTTGATCTCCTTCATGGTATGGATCACGTGACATAGCGCTAGCGCATGGAAATCCATAAATTTTTGACATCCAATCGCTATCGCGATGCTTTTGTTTATTGAATGTTACTTGTCTGAGCCTCTAATTGTCATTTTATGTCTAGAAAATTAAATTGTAGCAAGGTAACGCTTGTTTCCGATATTTAAATAAAATATTTATATTAAGGCTACCTACAAAGAGATAAATTACACCTTTATCAAACTCTTCTGATTAAATACCTAGGTATTTATAATTAATTCGTTCACCTTGATACCTTTACAAACAATATCCGGACCTAGGCTGGCTAAAACAATGTCTAAATTTACCTACTTTAATTTTAGGGTAAATACCTGAATTAATTGCTTTTTGGGTCAACTTATTACCTGAAGGTAAATTATAATCAAACAAATAAATTAGAGTTACGGTCAGGTATGATTTCAAGCCCAGGTAATTTCCTATTGTTTGAATTTGATGGATTAATTAATTAGTATTTGATTATTTTAGCAGTAGTGAAATAGTTCTAGGTACTATCAACAAGTTGGATTCATAACCCTTCCTAAATGTATTTTACTACAGACTTTCTAATTCAATGAGGTCTTAAATTTATATTTGTTATCGTTTTAATAAGATAAAAACAAATAGTTTATCCATCTCGCTGTTATTTCAATGACTTGCAACCATTTTAATATCTATTTGTCGTTTTGCTATTTGGTGTTTTTCTTTTAATTTAAAAATAATATTTTGTGATCGAAATAGTTCGAATACGTTTTTGAAATAAACTATTGTTTTAAACCGTCAAGCCGAGTTTTCTCACAACGTTTTGTTGCACATTTTGTGGCTGCGGAACTAATTATTTTGCTGACTGTACATACCGTAGATTCCAACGGTCAGCCTCTAGACATAGATCGATTGCATTCTGCCGACTCAACCAAATAGATAACAACAGCGAGTGGTTTCGCGGTCAGCGCATATCGATGATTACATACATACAGAATTACAGACATAGATTCACTCAAACCACACCAATCCTAGTATTATTATCACACTTCTATACTAATACTAATAATGTATACTTAATATTATTGCTACTTAATATTATGTATACTTAAGATTTTTTTGTTTGTTTGTTTGTACTGAATAGGCTCCGAAACTACTGGACCGATTTGAAAAAATTTCTAATTTCGAAAACGGGTCCTGTGGGGTGGCCCACGGGAGCGAAGCCGCGGGGAACAGCTAGTATATTATGAAGGCGAAAGTTTGTGAATGTGTGTTCGTATGTATGTTACGTCTTCACGCTCAAACAGCTGAACGCATCTGGATGAAATATGGCACAGAGATAGATTATAAGCAGGAATAGCACATTGCATACTTTTTATCCCGGGAATATGATCCCTTGGGATCATTTTCGACATTCACGCGGATGAAGCCACTGACAGAAGCTAGTACTATTATAAATGCGAAAGTTTGGATGGAAGGATTTGTCACTCAATCACCCCAAAACGGCTTAATGAATCTGGATGAAAGGTATATAAATACTTAGATTTTCATCGCGGTATAATGTTCCCTCGGGATAAGAAAACGCTTTTTATGCAGACGAAACCGCTGACAGAAGTTAGTGATTACATACATAACATAATAGGAGAGCAGTGGTGGGCAAGTGGTAATGGCCCTGACTTACATGTCGTAGATCGTGAGTTCTAAACCCAGGCAGGCGCTTTACTTTGTGTAAATTATATAATCACCACTGCTTTTAAAACGGTGAAGGAAAACATCGTGAGGAAACCGGCATGTCCTAGAACCAAAAATCTAATACATGCGTGGTGGATTAAAGCCCATTACCTCTCTCACAGAGATGATGCCTGTGTCCCAGCAGTGGGAACATAATAAGGCTGATGATGACATACATAACATCACGCCTGTATTCACCGAAGATTCTGTATACCCACATTTCGCCAAATATGTTAAAGTCCCATGTAACACGCCCCCTAGGCGAGCCTGTTGCCATCAACCGGCCATAAACCTAGGCTCCAGGCTACTACTGAGAAATTCCATATTGAAAAACCCAATAACCCTTTGCCCGACTCGGGAATCGAACCTAAGCCCTCATGCTCAGCAGTAGCGTTTGCGACAATTAGACTAACGAGGTAGTACTATTGATTAGTTACCGTTATATCCCGCTTATTTCGGTACCAATAACTACCGGTTGCATGACTGGATATACTGCATTCTAGGAATCCAAATAAATAAACTGTTTATAGCAACAGACAGAGGCCTTGAAAAGACCGATTGTCAGACTGTCTGGTATCTGACTACCCGTAATCGCTGTTGACTGTTGAAATATTGACTCTCTGCACGTGTTGAATTTAACTACTTGTGCAGAGAGTCATCAACATCATCATCATTTCAGCCAAAGGACGTCCTCTGCTGAACATAGACCTCCCCCAAGTGTCGGCACATCGCCCAGTCCCATGCGTCTTGCATCCAGCGGATTTCTACTCGGTCTACCTAGTGGTAGGCCTTCGCAGCGTCTTACGGTACGCGGTCGCATTGATCATCCGCCCTGCGAGCAATTTCTTTCCACACTGCCGCTGGAATTTTAAAGAATTGCAGTGAGTAATTGTTATAAATAAATAAGTGGCAGCCGTGATTAAAGTATGAATGTGCTATCCTTGGCATGGAGGCCATGGAGGGGTTCTGGTATATAAAAAAATATTACTTATCCACGGACCGACACGGCAAGCGCTGCTGAACATTGCAAGTTGAGCCGTGCTACTGTTATTTCGCTCGTTAGTCGTTTTTAGGCGAATAACTTTAAAAATCTTTTCTCACAGGGTAACTTTTTTAAAAGGATTGATCGGAAATTCAAAACACGAAAATTGCTCAAAAAGAACCTGACAAAAATAAAACTGCATTTTTCTGGAAAGCCTCTGCTTTATTCTATAATCGAACAAAATTTAGTGCTTACCTACCCTTTCACATGTACCTGGCATTATGTAAGCAGTTTCACGAAATTCCGTCCATTCATTACGAACTTTAATCGTCCGTCCGTGGAACACCTCTGCTCACATGATTTATGAACATCGCTTACTCGGCTATGTATCCCTGGTAATTTTAGACCATTTATCTTGGAACACATTAACGGCTCATACGTAAACACTAAAAGAATTTTTATGGATAAATTCTTCGCTTTTCCGGTATTTGTTTTTCAGGAAAAATATAATATATAAGTTGGTTTTCATCGGGAATGGACGAATGAAGTTTTTTGTTGTGGACTTATCTCATATGTTCGTGCCTTGTAAACGTTAATTTAGTAGAAAATTGTGCTTTCTGGATTTTGACTATGAATTTACAATAGGGATGTTTCCTGGGTAGAAAAATCATAATTCTATTCCGTCAGTGAGATTCGATCAATCTGTCTAGTCTAGTCCCAACTATATTGGGGTCGGCTTCCAGTCTAACCGGATTCAGCTGAGTACCAGTGTTTTACTTGGAGCGACTGCCTATCTGACCTCCACAACCCAGTAACTGGGTAACACGGTACCCCTTGGCTAGACTGGTGTCAGATCTCAAGCTTCTGACTACTCGTAACGACTGTCAAAGATCTTCAAATGTCAGCCGGGACCAACGGCTTAACGTGCTTTCTGAGGCACGGAGGAAACACGGTCAAGCGTTGCTTAACCTTGAAGATTGACCCGTGCGGCTGTTATTATTTAGCCAATACGGGTCAAATATTATTTGATAATCTCGGAGGAGCTCGCCTCCGAGATTATCAAATAATATAGGACCCGTATTTTTTGCTTTACCAATTAATGAAAAATTTACAAAGATAAAGTGCATCAAAGTTCAGGAGTGGGGGCTTGTTTCGTCAATTGGTCAGTATAAAGTGTGGCACAACGTGACGTCACACGATATTTCAACGCACTGTATCGTCGGAGTTTTTTGTATTCGTGGCAAAAGACAAAACCGGCCAAGTGCGAGTCGGACTCACGCACGAAGGGTTCCGTACTTGGTAAATTGCGGTTTACGGTTTATGACGTATTAAAAAAAACTATTTACTAGATCTCGTTTTCGGTGGAAGTTTACATAGTGTATATCATATTATTTTTTTAGTTTTATCATTCTCTTATTTTAAAAGTTACAGGGGGGGACACATTTTACCACTTTGGAAGTGTCTCTCGCGCAAACTATTCAGTTTAGAATAAAATGATATTAGAAACCTCAATATCATTTTTAAAGATCTATCCATAGATACCCCACACGTATGTTTTTTAGTTCTAAGTAATTGAGTTTCAGTTTTAAGTATGGGGAAACCCAAAAATGTATTGTATTTTTCTATTATTGTGTGAAAATCTTAATGCGGTTCACAGAATACATCTGCTTACCAAGTTTCAACAGCATAGTTCTTATAGTTTCGGAAAAAAGTGGTTGTGACATACGGACGGATAGACAGACAGACAGACATGACGAATCCATAAGTCTAAAAATACGGGTCCAATATTTTTAGGTTATCTAACTGACAGACTAAATATTTAATATATTTAATAAAATATTTATAATACTTAGATTTTTGTCAACTACCAATAGGGTAGTTGACAAAAAATATACTACCTTACCTTACTAATAATACCTTCCCAAAAATACAAATCCGTTGTGAAACTATTTTCAAAATACCAAAATTCCTTCTCCACCATGGCTCGCAAAGCACGTTAAGGTGTCGGTACAGGCTGTCGTAGATCTTTGACAGTCGTTACGAAGAGTCAGAACCCAGGCAATCTAACAAGTCTTGCCAAGGTATCGTGTTACCCAGTTGTTAGGTTGTGATGGTCTCATAGGAAGTCGCTCGATGTAAAATATTCGAAACAGCTGAGAGCTGAGAAAGACAAAAATTCTTTATTTTAACTAAGCCATTAAGCGTTACTTTTGAACGTCAGAAATTTAAAAGTAATAATAATTGATATGGAGCATAGCTTGTTATGGAGAAGAACAGACAAGAAACTCTATAATTACTCTTTTAAAAAATGTCACATCACATCACATCATCAGCCTATTAATGTTCCCACTGCTGGACACAGGCCTCCTCTCTGTGAGAGGGAATGGGCCGTAATCCACCACGCGGGCCCCGTGCGGGTTGGTGGATGTCACATGTCTTCGAATTTTTGGTTCTAGGATATGCCGGTTTCCTCACGATGTTTTCCTTCACCGTTTTGAGAGTAGTGGTGATTACATAATTTACACAAAAAATGTGTTTTACAACATTAACATACATACATTATTCATATATGTGAGGGTGATGCACCTAAAATAACGCTAAATACTACGTATAGCCAAAGATCATGTAGCAGTATGTAAAGAAGTATTACGAGCACTAACAGGTAAATTCATTCATTTGATAAATCAATCTTTTCAACGGAACAGTGTACGAGTCAAAAACAAAAAGAAAA
Organism: Anorthoa munda; assembly: GCA_945859665.1. Taxonomy (NCBI): domain Eukaryota; kingdom Metazoa; phylum Arthropoda; class Insecta; order Lepidoptera; family Noctuidae; genus Anorthoa; species Anorthoa munda. The sequence goes on along the minus strand of OX243894.1, from coordinate 19,886,990 downwards.
GAATAAAATATAATAAAGCATTAATAAAATTATGAATATGATAAAAATTAACCAATTTTATTTTGTCTACACTAAAGATTGCTCCCCTATGGAGCAGGTTTCAAAGCATTCTTATCTTGAATATAATCATCTAATTTGTAAAATGCTTGTTTATAAAGTGTGCTTTTGACAAAAGTTTTAAATTTTCTTTCATTTAGTTTTAATATATCACAATAATTATATTTAATTGGCTGTTTTATTTTAATAATAATTAATTAATGCATACACCACCGGTATCGGGTACAGGGAACAAGCTACCGGTGATCAGGGCTCTTGAGAGAGTAATCTCCTGACTATACGTGCCGTGTCCAGGAGTACCGCTTTCTGCATCAAGCTCTTGATCCAGCTGCCCAACGAGAGCCTCCTCAGATGTTCATCGAGGCTCTTGACTATTATGCCATTGGCCGTCACGACTATCGGCACAATGCCTGCTGTATTCACATCCCACATGTCGACAACCTCGCGAGCCAGATCAAGATACTCACTTTTCTTATATCTCTCAGTGTTTATGATAAATTAAACAAAGAATTTTGTAGAAATAAGTAGATTTAATAAAGACCTTACAATCTTTTTTATAATTTTAATACGAGCAACGTACAGAGTTGTATGAATGATTTTTGAACGAATGTAGGTAGGAATGAAGTACATTCAAGAATGAAAGTTTAAGAATGAACAGCGAATGTGTCGTAGACACTCAGCCTTCACGAGGTTCTCGTCATGGGGGACCGCTATATCAACAATCATTGCGCGACGCTCGAGTCGGTCTATCACCACTATGTCAGGCTTATTGGCAACAATGGCCCTGTCAGTGAATATAGACCGATCCCAATACAACGTGACATTGCCATTTTCGAGAACTGGGTCGGGCACATACTTATAGTAAGGCACTTCCGATTCCACAAGATTGTATTTAAGAGCAAGTTGAAAGGTCCATTTGAAGGACTAAGTGCGGAAACCAAACCCCCCTAACATAACATAACATAACAAGAGCAAGTTGCTGATGGATAATCCTGGCTACAAGGTTGTGTCTATGCAAATAGTCTCTTATTATTATTATTATATGACAAGGTATTTTGTTACAGAATTTAACAGAGTACCCCATGAAAGATGTGTGTACTTTAGCTAATCTATACGATGGTTGATCTAACTTATCTTTATTTCTAGAACACATTAGACGACCAACTGATGGTAAACCATGTTGTGGTCGACGATAGAGCACGTTATCCTAAAGAAGTAACCTGTAACCTAGAATGTTCTGTTCAATTATTATGCTGTTCTTATTATGCCCAGCATTACAATTTCAGCTGCACGTCCCACCATCAAGGTAAACTAAGTAATTACCTTGCTTATTAATGCTAATGTAATTGCAAAAAGTTTGTAACAGGTACAGTACAAGCCAAGTTTAAGTATAAAGGAGTGTCGTGTCTTGCGTTGTTTCTTTAGTGTGAGTTTAAAACTTGGGCATTTATGTTTTTAATTTGTTTTTGTTAATGGTTGGTTGTGTCTCTGGGTGGTACTGAGGGTTGCACCAAGAGTTTAAAGATTTGAGTGCCATTATTAAGGTAGATTAGTGTGACGGACAGATATCGACATCAGTTTTGTCCAGCCCCCCTAGCCAAGTTAAAAAACATTTGCTCGCCAATGACTGTCACGCTGCTGTCAAAAAGCACCTAATAATAAAATCCTGTAATAAACCCAATATGATCAAATGCACATTTTAGTTAATGGCTATCGCTGATACATAATTCGGATTCGCGATTGAAGAGTAATTATCGCCTTTTGCGATTCCAGTACCGTTCTGTTAACACTAGTAAACTTTTTGTCCTATTTGGGTAATTTTTGGAGCGAGAAACTCTCCTGAACCTCCTCTCCTCTCTCTGAACGAAAAAAACAAATGAAATGCCCGAACCCGAACATCCGCGATTTATTCCCAGCGAATTCAAATTCCACAATACAATATTTATTCATAGAAACCGTCGATCGGCACAGAGTCCTGTTCTTTTTTTAAAAGCTTTTCGACTTTTTTGTTTTCTAACACTAATGGTTTCACGAAGTTTGTTGCGCTGGTATTATTCAGCGGTGTTTTTTTAGAGATCGGTGTTTAAAAGGTGCCAATGGGAGCTTTTTACGCAGTCTACTCCCTACATTTTTTATGGCATTTCTTTTAATCAGCCTGCCTCAATCAAATTGGCAATTATAACTTTTTATTTATTGACATTAATCGAGAGTTTTCTTCCGTTGTCATGGTGACTGATTGGGAAGGAGTGGAAAGAGTTTCGTACAAAATGGCTTAGGGCCAATTTCTGAATTGAATATTTGGAGATAAGAACGTGTCACCAACTTTAGTGCCAAATTTACAAGCTAAAGTTCAGTTTGACATATACTCAACTTCAAATGCTTAAATCAGAAATTTGGGGTACGGGCATGTAACATAATATACCTACTACACCCCGTTAAAAAAGGTGATGAAATACGGCTTGACCCAGGGCAAGCTCTCTTGCAAGGAACCTCGAAGTAAATGTCGGACTCGCCCTTGGCCAGATTTTAGTAACTTTTAATTGAAATAAAAGAATAAATGTTTTAAGTGGATGAGTGAGGTAGAATAGCAATACTTTTTGTTTTAAGTGGACACCTTTTTGAGCCTAAGTGATAGCGAGAATTTATTGAGGCCTTCAATTGATTGCCATTAAAGAAAAAACGTGTTAAAATTAAGTCGAGTCGAGTATGATGTCGTGGTGGCCCAGTGGCTAAGACCTCGCCACTCGTGCTTGAGGTCTTGGGTTCATATCGTAAAGTACCAATGTGACTATTTCAATTCATATGTACTTTCTAAGTTTATCTTGGACATTGCTGATAACGGTGAAGGAAAACATCTTGAGGAAACCTGGGCATACAGTTTAATATTTGTAAGTTTGTGCTCCATTGGTATAATTGCTGCAAGGCGTTCCAGTGCGAGGGTAAACAAATAAATAATAATAATTATAAGTACCTCTCTTTCTGATCAACTCAACGCGAATCGATTTATATTACACCGATAGGCGATTTAAATTGCAAGTACGTTTACATGGATGCAATGCGATGCACTTCACCGATTTTCAATTGAAACTTTCTTAGAAAACACGTGACCAATATACGTGTGTTGGGACCCACTCCTCTCAACAAAATCGCGCGCCAGCGGCAGTGAATGAGGGATGTGGGTCGACGGGGTGCCAGCCGGCCGATTGCCAAGCGAGCGCCACACCGCACCAAGACAGTCAACTGCGGCACGCCTCCACACACAGCTATAGTTCTCGCCAAACTTCTTGGCCGCCCTGAAGTTGGTTACAATGGTTGCGCAGTAGAAAATCTCATACAAAAACAGCACCGTTTCGTGCCTCGTGCATCCGGTAAACCAACTTCAGGGCGGCCAAGAAATTTGGCGAGGGCTATACGCTTGCTCTTAAAATCTTTTATCTACACTCACAACGTAATGTTACAAATATCAATTCATAAAATATTGTATAAACACGTACTTTATATTCGTGGATAAGTAAAATTAAAAAAAAACCATTACAGTGCAACATTTTCCTTCGATTTTCAAACAACTGCATCATAAAATAACTTTTTAATTTTTATAGCACACTTTTACTTTTTAATTTACTGGCGCGTATGGGCTCATTGACATAATGTAGAAAAGAAGTGTCATTGTCTATGGATGCACGCGCAGCGCAGTCATGCGCAATGAAAATCTAAATTGCCCGCCATACCACATATTTTTTTTTCCGTTTCCACTTTTGTTTTATTTCAACTGTATGAGTGAAGATAAAGTAGTGTATGCAACGACATATTATTAGGTATTAAAACACTCGCGTAATATTATTATCATATTCGGCTTCGCCTCATGTGATAAACCGCGAACACGAGCGTACGTGTTTTAATAACCCCTATTATATGACCATTGCATAAACTACTATTATTTACCTCTATAACCGATCGTTGTCATTTTATTTCCTTTTACTTGTTCAATATATATATATTATCTTATAATACAGTCCACTCTCATTTATTTACTCCACCAGGACCTATCGTCGCGACCAACGTGTTATCCAGCCAATGTAGCCTATCGACGCAATTTCTATTGCGTCGCGTTATCAGCAAGGTGTCTTAGAATTAAGTATTTTAGTCTTCGTCAAAACTAATTACAACGGACGTTTACGAAATTGCTTTTATTTAATTATAATTAATCTAAATCTACGAAATTGTGGGACACATGCTGTCCTTTCATGAATCTAAATTAGATTAATTGAATTAATTAATATTCAAATTTGGTATGTCCATTAATTAAATAATTGATTATGTAGAACTGTGATTTGAACACGAGCTTTCTAATGTTATCTGTGATTTGTTATCAATTTATAGGTTATTAAAAATGGCTCGTCATTTTCGGGACTGGCTTTCTAAGGGAGAGAAACTTTTTATTTAATTGTTGATGGCATGATTGTGCTCGCGTTGGACCACTATTCCAACTCGCAATCGTTGATGTGGTCGACACGGTAAAACACACTTGTCTAGAAGTAACCTATTCACTCTTGACGTAAAGATCCCCATGTTGTAGGTATATCAGAAAACATAGACTCCGGGAGAGAATTGCACTCCTGAGCTGTACACAAAATGAAAGTATTCTCAAAACATATGCATATGGTTGGGATGTCCACCATATACCGATGGCGTATCGCCGTACGTCTTGTTGTCCGATAAGTAATGGAATACTATTAGTATCTAAATAGGTTTGGGCGGGTTTCATGTAATGTATGTAATTCGCCAAATATCCCAAAATAATAAGCCCGAAATTATTATTCTCAACTAAGCTGCTTTTATTCTTATTCTTAAGTAAGATTTACCAAATATTAAAAAGATAATAGTTTTCAACGTTTTAATAAAGTTCCTTTCTCTCCTTTTATTTTGTTGTGGTATGAAAACGAAACCTTAATGCCCCGCTTTACTAGGATCTCATAATGACGCCGTACATAATTTATAGCAATACTAGTGCGCGAAAGTAACTGGTGGCAGAAATTATGCTATTACGTGTATTCCTGAGACAGTTATTTTGATAATATTACACTCCATAACATACTAACTACCTGTAAGTACACAAGAAAAAGAGTGTGCTTGCCGGCAGGGTCTGGCTGAAAATTTAATTATGAACAAAATAAATTCAATAACAGGTCTTTTGTAACTTTTCACTGCCATTTCTTAGTTTATCAGAGATACAGAATTGGGAGAGAAGTAAAACCTTTGAAAACTAGAGTGCCTAGTCTAGAATTGCCAATACACAATGAATGAGCAATCATTAATGTGATTGGTGACTCAGCAAAGAAGGGTTCTTATTTTTATGGAGGATTTAGCTTTTACCTATAGTTGAGTTCGTGACTGGAATATTGAGTGAGGCACATGCAAGTAATAGTCTAAATTCTTTTTTAAATTTGTATGGCTTTGTCCTAATACAATTTAAATGGAATGCACTTAAGTTCAGTATAACGAATTTGAAATTATGTGTTTGTCAATCCTATACTTTAGTCTGCAAAACCTATTATACTTTGGTATTTAGGGGTGTATATGGATTTGACACGTTCTTTACTCCGCTTTCTCAATTCAGTAACGGTAATTTGCCTTATATTGCCATATGAAAGTGCTAATAAATAATGTTGATAGTTAATAGTACTGCAAATGCCAGCAAACATTTAATCACACCCGCCGAGGTACCAGGATCTCATAAGACTGCAGTACATTATTTATAGGAGCACTAGCGGTGCGAGAGCGTCGCTCCGGAGTGATTTCAGAGTCGATTACTACCAACTTGGAATTTCATTGTATAGCTGTTGCTTTCTATTCTATTTATACTGTTATAACTCTAGGTACTCTCTGGTGCCTTGGTTTATTGAAATACGAGTACAATGAAACTAACACTTCAAAATAAACATTTTATACAAACAAATAGTACAACACAAACAGTAAAACAATAATTTACAAAACACCAAATTAGTATACACTAGATGATACAAATAATGCGATGTCGTAATCTGGGTCTTGGTCTCCACGTATTTTAAATTTCATCAAAATCTGGTCAGCCGTTGAATCATGATTTATTAAGAAACATCCCAAAATATAAACATTCACATTAAACTTAATACTGCTTATATCACCGGCCAGTATTAAAATAATTAAAAGAAAACAATATAAAACAAAATTTATTATTTGGTTTTTTTGTTTTCTCATTTATTTCTATAAAACACTACCCTGAATAATTTAATACCTAATAATATTATATTTCAAAAGCAAATAGAACGCCGTGACGCGATGAAAATATAACGAACCGTCAAATATTGAAATTCACTTTTAATATAAATGATAAATTGCTTTCGGTGACGTCATCGGCCTACCGGGTTGCTGGCATGATTGTGCTCTTAAGTTTTGTTTACATAGCGACAATATGTGACAAACACTCATCTAATGTACTGTGTATATACGTTTCTAGCTGCTGCCCTCGTCAGGCTTATTACGTACCTTGCATGAGCAAAACGATAGCGATTTTTGCGCAATAATTGATCTTCAATACAGAAGTTATACAGACTTTGGCTGTTTTTTAGAAATATGTGCATTTGACAAACAGCGAGCGATTAGCAAACGATTGTGTAGGACATACCATACCTAACGCCCGGGTGTCATCATTGTGTGGATCGCCCGGAGGACACGGTGGAGCATACGGCGGAGGTCTGCCCCGCTTGGGCGGAGCACCACCGTGTCCTCGTGGAGGCGATCAGCGGTGGCGACCTCTCGCGTCCGGTCCTGGTTCAGGCCATGGTACGGAGCGAGAGAGCATGGGAAGCTGTCACCTCCTTCTGCGAAGCAGTAATGCTCGTGAAGGAGGAGGCGGAACGCGTGAGGGAGACGCCCTCACGCCCCAAGCCACCGCAGGAGACGGCCTGGGCGTCGGGAGTTGCAAGCCGATTCCCGGCCACCGTAGGCGCGGGCTTGCGGACGGCGAGTAATGGGTAGCTCGCCGTCCGATAAGGACTGGGCCCGAGTCGACGGCGCGTAGTGTTCCACGCGGGCCTCAAAAAGAGATGTCAGCAAAACTGAAGGTGTCCGCTAGGGCCGATGCCTGTCTGGGTCGCGGATAAATTTGAAAAATAGTTACCACGGCCCTGGCTCAAGCAACTGAAGGAACACGGGTGGGTTTTAGTCAGTAAAAGTCTAACACGCCCTTCCGCTTCACCCAGAGCGGGAGAAGTCATTGGATGATTTCCCAAACCAAAAAAAAAAAAAATACATACCATACCAAGACATAAATCGTTTGATTGCACAATGATTGCTGATTGCTATTTCTTACGAAATAAGCCTGCCGCTCAGCCTACGTGGAATTAGTACTGCTGTGGTACTGCCATCAATATAAAAAATAGCCCATGTGTTATTCTGATGTATAAGCTATATTACTGTAAAGTTTCATCAAATACGGTTTAGTAGTTTCTGTGTGAAAGAGTAACAAACATCCTTCCTCACAAAATTTGACATTTATAATGTTTGTAAGAAGTAAGATATGAATGTTTATGTATTTGGAACGTTTATGTACATCAATATCACTAAATGAATAATATAACGTCCCCCGCCGCGTCTGTACGCGATAAACTCAAAAACAACTGAAAGGATTTTCATGCAGTTTTCACTAATAGAAAGAGTGAGAAACGAGGAAGATTTTTGTATATAATTTGTCACGGACAAAGCCGGGGCGGGTCGCTAGTAAATTATAGTTTGCTGCTACCTACTTACTTCTCTTCTTAAAAATCTAAAATTTTGGGCCATAGAGACTTACGCTTAGCCAGTCTTGTAGTGAATATATAGGAATTTCAGTTCTCTATCTAAATGAACAAACTGTACTGCCTCGTTGTTCATTATTGCTTAACAAGAATAGAATAGAATAGAATATACTTTATTGTAAACCAAAAAATTAAGTTACTCATCTCTTTCACAATAATACTTATTTCTACAGGCGGCCTTATCGCTGACAGCGATATCTACCAGACAACCTTTGGATGGACCTAAAGAACTTAAAATAAAACAGGGGGTAGCCTGTGGTGTAATGCTACATTAAAATTTAAATACATACATATAAAAATATATATTTCTATATATATATGTATACAACATACCCAGACCCATACTTTGGGAAACGCCGATCTATATATAATTATATAAAAGAGAAAGTATATAGGTATGTATGTTCCTTATAGACTCCGAAACGGCTGGACCGATTTTGACGGGATTTTCACTGGTAGATAGATGATGTAATAACGAGTAACATAGGCTACGTTTGATCACGAGAAAATTCATAGTTCCGGCGGGAAACTAAAAAAATAAAAATATATTTTTTACGAGTTTGACGCGGACGAAGTCGCAGGCAATATACTATAATATTATAAAGAGGAAAGATTTTTTTGTTTGTTTGTACCGAATAGGCTCCAAAACTACAGGACCGATTTAAAAAATTATTTCACCAAAAAGCTACTTTTTTAATAGAGCGAAGCCGCGTGGAACAGCTAGTATTTCATAAAATAAAAATAGGGATGTATCTTTTAATTTCACCATATTACCTCATATTTCTTAAATATTCAAACATGCAGCCCATATTTCCCATAAGGCATACAATAAATAACAAATCCTACAGAATACATACTATCCGTCCATTTCAACACTGCCAACATTGACTTCTCACAGCTCAGAAGTGACAGATCTCTCTGAACCTAAAATAGCCCCTTTATCTGCGAGGTCAAGGTTCCGCAGCTTTTCGGCCTTTCCACGTGGAACGAGACTCGAGGCTGTTGGTCAAGGCTCGAGGCTTTAATTAAAGTGTTGGATCACAGTTCTATCCACACTTTCGGATTTGTAAGCGTTGTGAAATTGATTATTTGTATATTTAGCAGTTCTTTGTACGAAAGTTACTGTTTTATGATAGAACACCTACCCTACTAAAAACCCTAATCGGTTATTTTTATTTACTTAATATTGTATTTTCTCTGTAAGTGATTAATAATAATCTTTTTGAGAAAAATAAATGTCTTAAACCGTAACTAGCTTCTGTCAGCGGCTTCGCCCGCGTGATAATCGAAAATTATCCCGAGGGAACATTTCTTGGGATAAAAGTATCCTATGTGCTATTCCTGACTATAATCTATCTATATGTCAAATTTCATCCAGATCCGTATAGTGGTTTGAGCCTGAAGAAGTAACAAACATACAAACACACACATACACACTCTCACAAACTTTCGCCTATATAAATATGGTACATAAGGCCCTAGACACGAGACTCTTTGATTCAATGACACGCACACAAAAGTTATGTATCATCGTTACCTTTAAGTGGCATTCTATCATCGATAACGATTGTTAAAAAGTTCAAAATGTAGTGTATATCACGTTATCAATCTATTCATTATCATTGAAAGAATTTGACTTTATCTAGACTTATTCGTACTTAACTATTTCTTAGTTTTTTTTAACGGAAATAACAGGAAAGTATCTCTTATGTTGTTCATGAAAACCGGCATATACATGACAATTGGACGCGTATACACAAAGTTTGTCATACATATATATGATATATCGAGAGTGTGACAGATAGACATACACATGCAGAACGTCTTAGCTCCAAAATATACTCATGACGAAATTTTTTTCATATAACTGCAGAACCCTAAAAATACAAAATTTTCTCTCAACAGTATTAAATATAAAACCTGTTGAGAGTACCAGGAAACTAGCATACGATGCAATCACTCGCCTTAGCAATTTACGAGAAAGGCTTACCTACACTTTAGGTATTGCTACTTTCAGAGGGAATGACGGGAGACTGATTTATTCAAGTTTACATAACTTTGCATCTGTTTTCCTGGTAGAGTAGATTTGTAGTGCAGTCAACCGATGTTATTTTGAGCTGTTACTAAGAATTTTCTGACTGAAACATGCAATACATTTGACCTGAATAGATTCAAATCTCTAGCACTGCATGTGAAAGCTAGTAAATTTTGTATAATACTGAGAAATCTTTAATGCATTTTCGACTAACACAAGATAACGCGTAATTGCCTAAATATTATTGCACTGGTTGATTATCAGTTCTTGGCACTAAACCAAACGATGAAAATCCAATAGTGTCACCTTAGATCAAATAAAAAGTCAAGATTCCATCTTGACTTGACGTTGCAAACGACAAGGTGACGCCGGTTAAAACTACGCCTTGCTGTATACATACAAAAGTAAACGCACACACGTACAACGAAACTACGCCTTAGCTTGTTAGTCAAGCTTTTTATTTGATTTGAGAGCTCGACTGAAAAGCTAAGGCGTAGTTTCGTTGTACGTGTGGGCGTGTAATTGTGTATGTATATGGCAAGGCGTTATAGTTTTAACCGGCGTCACCTTGTTGTTTGCAACGTTCCATCTTGACTTTTTATTTGATCTGAGGATGTCACCTTGTTTTATTGAAACGAGCAATTCTTTCGCTTTAATAAAGAGCAAGAGTGGGGTCACAAGAAATAAAATTAATATGCCTAAAAAGCTGATCAACTTGAGATTTAACGGCAACTGAAAAATTACTTTTAGACCTAAGCGTAGTAAGAGCATTTAACCTTAGTTACCCGTCACTGATGATTAACACCCAGTATCAGGAAATAAATTATCAACGGGTAACAAATTAAACGCAATCCGATTCGATTAGCTGTTGAAAATTAATTCAACTAATATAATAGCAGACACGCGCGTTTGAAATGTTGCTACATTAATTTTGCGATAATTATTTTTCAGAAACTAGGCCTAAATGTATAGTATATACAGGCACAGATATAATTGTTAATATATAAACGCTTTGATACAAATAACAGCTAGCTCAGAACCTAGTTATTAAAACGTCAACCTTTCCACTCAGTAATATATCACCCATTCCAAAGCTACATGAACGCTATAAAATTCCTCGCTTACAAAGACTAAACAATTACATTCATACGTTCACAGCCATTCATTCCTTCGAATGAATGCATTCATACCGCACGCCACAGGAAAACAATGAAACTGCAACTTTATTTTCCCCCATTATCCCGGGTTCAAATTGAAATCCTTACAATGGCGGTGTCGGCCACGAATTAACTAGAGAACCAGACGATGTAAATTATTTTAGTGGACTTGCTTATGGAGATGTAATAATTTCTTTCATATTGTTTTGATTATAGTTCTCGCCAAACTTCTTGGCCGCCCTGAAGTTGGCTACAATGGTTGCGCAGTAGTAAATCTCATACAAAAACAGCACCGTTTCGTGCCGCGCGCATGCGGTAAACCAACATCAGGGCGGCCAAGAAGTTTGGCAAGGACTATATTTAGCTCTGTGAACTAAAAAGGGACGTAGAAAGGCAAATAATTTTGTAGCAGCTCTATATGATGAAGTTTCCTAGGGATGAGGAAGTAATACCTACCAGGAAAACATGTCAAACTCGGGGGTGGTATCGCAGGCCACACATTAGCTGGAGAATTGGACGATGTAAATTATTTTAGTGGACTTACTTATGGAGATGTAATAATTTCATTCGTATTGTTTTGATTATTTAGCTCTGTGAACTAAAAAGGTACGTAGAAAGGCAAATAATTTTGTAGCAGCACTAATGAAAAAGTTTCCTAGGGATGAGGAAATACTACCTACCAGGAAAACATGTCAAACTCGGGGGTGGTATCGCAGGCCACACATTAGTAGGAGAATCGAACGATGTAAATTGTTTTAGTGAACTTGTTGGAGGTGTAATACTTAAATTCGTATTGTTTTCAATTATTTAGCTCTGTGAAATGAAAACATACAGACAAGCAGTGAAACTGCCTTGTTGGTCTAGTTATAGCAAGCTGAGCAATGTTGAGCATGAGTTCCTGAGTTCGAAACCTGGAACTTCTCAGTAGTAATCCAGATGATGATGATGACAATAGTCTCGGCCCCTATTAGGGTGGTAAATAAAATATAACTGGCGTATTGTCAGCCTGTATTCCCTGAAAGGTAATTTAGAGGTGCACTTTGCAATCGATATTTAAAGAACAACTCAACAAGAACACCAAAATTATTGTATAATGTAACGAGTTCACAAAACTACCTGACTTCCAAGCAGGTTGATTTATTTCTACCTCATCATCTTCCTGCCCTTATTCCATGTTACTTGGGGTCGGCGCACTCTCATCATCTTCCTGTCCCCCGTCACGTTATTACTGACTCCCTTTTCTTTCATATCACTCCTCACACAGTCCATCCATCTTTTCTTTGGCCTTCCTCTCCCTCTCCATCCATCCACATTTATATTCATAACTCTTTTAGTAACATGCGTTTCATCCCTCCTCATCACATGACCATACCAGGACAAACGGTTTCCTTTCAACTTTTCTGCCACTGGCGCCACTTTCAAACTGCCTCTAATAAACTAATTTCTCACTTTATCCAATCTCGTCACGCCGCACATCCATCTCAACATTCTCATCTCTTCTACATGCAATCTCCTTTCATCCATCTTTTTCACAGCCCAACATTCCGATCCATACAGTATGACAGGTCTAATCACGGACTTGTAGATTTTCCCCTTATATAGGTGATTTATTTCTACCTATAAATCTAAAAAGTCTTAATAAAAGCTAGTAAAAATGCAGTCGAAACAAGAATTTATATGAACAACACAATAGAGGGGCAAACGAATTAATACCTCGTCCGGACTACTGCGCAAGTTTTTGAAATATTTTTGTGTCATTCCTGAATTGCTGATAGTTTGTTGACGCATTGAATTTCGAATTGTATTTTTTTTTTTTGCCAATACTAATGTCCCTGCGTTTCTTCTTCTTTTTCCCGCCTGGCTATTTTCCCGTTTATTTGGGGTCTTATTATTACTTCTGCGCCCCACCGTATATTTGTGGGTTGTCTCTTCTGTTGTGTTGCTCATCATTATAATACCATTTATAACCAACTTCAAAAAGGAGTAGGTTCTCAATTCGACTGTATTTTTAGGATTCCGTGCCCAAAGGGTAAAAACGGGACCCTAAAACTAAGACTCCACTGTCTGTCTGTCTGTCACCAGGCTGTATCTCATGAACTGTGATAGCTAGACCTTTGAAATTTTCACAGATGATGTATTTCTGTTCTAAAAACAGAATGAAATAAATATTTAAGTGGGGCTCCCATACAACAAACGTTTTTTTGCGATAAAGGTACGGAAACCTTCGTGCGCGAGTCCGACTCGCACTTGGTCGGTTTTTTTTGTGTGTTACCTCAGAACTTTTTACTATGTGAACCGATTTTGATTATACTTTTTTTATTGGAAAGCTGGTACTTGTCTTTGTGGTCCTATTTAAATTGATCAAGATAATAATGCGTAAGCGGATAATAAGACAGCCGAGACTATTGCACATATTGCGATCACCAATAAGGTATAACTTTGAAGCAGAATCATTTGAGACGTAATAATTTCGGAGATGGTCTCACTTTCGTATGTATGTGCATAACTTTCTGACCTAAACAAAGCAACTCCACTTGACTCTCTCAGTTTGACTTTTTCCTTTTGTAGCAGGCTAACGTACAAACTCTTTTAAAATTCCCTTTTATTAAATCACCACAAAGGAAACGAAATAAATTACAATTACACAGGTTCAACAAATAAATTCTTTTCACAAAGGAATGAGATGAGAATTGAAAGAAAGAAAGATAAATATGAAGTGTTTGTTTTTCCCTCAGACAGTCTTTATGGATTATGCTAATACGAGTATGGACTGTTTACACTCACTGTACGAATAAGGTCATGTGTAAGTCGCCTTTGTGTGATTATATTTTTACTTGGTGTACATTGCTTTTTTAATGCAGTGATACAGATTTATTTTTATTATCAATAGGCTCGCGCTTGACCACTATCTCACCTGATGGTAAGCGATGATGTGGTCGACGGTGAAGCACGCTTGCCTAGAAAAAACCCATTCACTCTTGACTTAAAGACCTCTAGATTCTTTCAGGTTCAATTAATTAATTGATTCAAATCAATACATACAAAAATTCGCGGTGGCCCAGTGGAAGCTACTCCGTCGCTGAGTGCCATAAGCTTTTTACTCCGAATCATTGCACGGATCCTGTAAGATATGCAACAGAAGCGAAGCAACGGTAAATGCTAGTCAATTTATAATATGGCTATGGCCATATTGTAAAAATACCGGCCAAGTGCGAGTCGGACTCGCGCTCGTAGGATTCCGCACCATTATAGCAAAAAACGAAAAAATCACGTTTGTTGTATGGGAGCCCCACTTAAATATTTATTTTATTCTGTTTTTAGTATTTGTTGTTATAGCGGCTACAGAAATACATCATCTGTGAAAATTTCAACAGTCTAACTATCACGGTTCATGAGATACAGCCTGGTGACAGACGGACATAAAGACAGTCAGACAGACGGATCGCGGAGTCTTAGTAATAGGGTCCCGATTTTACCCTTTGGGAACGGAACCCTAAAAAACGCTTTATATGATAAGAACCTCTAACCATAAAAGGCGGTTTTCTAGATAAGCGTTGTACGGACGGAAACATTTTATTTATAAGCCATAAATAGGTACTAGGCTTCCAGAAAAACTTAATAATTGTGATTAACGATGTTGCCATAGAAGTGTGAGCAATTTTGACCGCACCAGTGTTTACATTAGTCCGCCAGATTTACTGTGCATTGTGTCTGTCTAACCTACTGACATTTTATTAAGTTCTCCATAAGTAGGTACCAGGAGTCCAGAAAGAAAAGAATATGATTAATGATGTTACCATACAAGTGGGCAATTGACCGCACCGGTATTAACGTCTGCCTTGTATACTACGAGTATGTATGGCTCTCATGTGTCTGTTTAATCTACTGAACTGATTTTGATAAATGTAACTTTTATTGATCACACAAAGTTTTTCGGTGCTGAAGTTTTTGAGAGTTGGCATGAAAACATATTATATTATGGCGTTGGTATATTTGTTAAAAATACAATCATATGCTGACTACAAACAATAACGTTTGCTAATCAGTTTGTCTTAGTGTAAGTAGTAATTTGTGGAAAATGTAGTGGGTAGTATATTTGTTAAGTCATAATGTTTAAGACAATTTGTATATTTTTAGTATACTACTGTTTGTAAAGCCATTTCATCATCGGGCAACGTCTTTTGGAAATACTTTCATTGTGTGTACAGCTAAGGACGGAAATTACCTGCCCAAGTCTGTTTCCTGGTAGCTACAACCTCTTTAAGTCAAGAGTGAATAGGTTACATAATCAAAAATAAAAAAGGCGAAACTGCAGAGCGCCACCTGCTACTACCCCGAAATATTTGAAAAACGTATTTTTTTAATTTTTATTTGAATGAATTGTCATTTTCCAAGAAAAAATGTATTGTAACAAGAAAGCTAATAAACGTATTGTCTTGAAAACCCATCGCAACCCAGCCAAAAATAAAGTGAATGTTGGAAAAGTGACGTTGAAATTAATGTACAAAAGTGACGGTGAAATTAGCGGCTAGGCTGACAGATGGGACCCCGTTATTTATTTATGATTAAATTCTTCGTATATAAGATCTTTTGTCGAGGCAAAAGAAGAGAATATTGCTTAGGTGTAGAATCTTACTGGGGAGTTTGTTGCGCCACTTGTTCATGCCAGCTAAAATACTAGGCAGTGATAATGGGCAACCATTTTGGGGGATTGTCTTTATGAATGTTGTCGAGAAAGTCCTGACTCTCAGCGTAATTAAACATGATTTTTTGATTTTGTTTGTTTTGTTGTTTTGATTTGTGTGTTATGGGAAGGAGTTGCGTTTTTTTTTCTAACTTGGAATGTATGTTAAAATATGAATGCATAGGCAATCATGATCATCATCATATCAGCCGAAAGACGTCCACTGCTGGACATAGGCTGCCCCCCAAGCGTCGCCACATTGACCGGTCACGTGCGTCTCGTAACCAGCGGATCCCTGCAACCTTCACCAGGTCATCGGTCCACCTGGTGGGAGGCCTTCCACCGCAACGTCTTCTGGTTCGCGGTCGCCACTCCAGAACCTTTCTACCCCATCGGCCATCCGTTCTGCGAGCAATGTGCCCACTGCCACTTAAGTTTGGCAATTCTTCGGGCTATGTCGGTAACCCAGGTATACATATTATATTGGAAATGTGGGGAAACTTTTAATAACCATTAGCTCTTTTTCATAAAAACAGCTTTGGTATAATTATTTTTTGGTTAAATTAAGTTATAGGTAACTTAATTTAACCAAATTTGAAAACATAAAAGAACCCTGTGTATGTATTGGTGGCAAATTACTGAATATAATTTAGGCCTCTGCCTCGAATTCTGCGGGCAGCGGGGCGGCGGCGGCGGCGGCGCGGGAGCGGGGCGGGCGACGCAGACCCGTTCTCGAAACTAGGGGGCAGATTGCGCGGCACTATAGCAGCGTAGTGTTGTGTTCGTGGTTGTGTCTTCGAGATATTTGTTTTTATTCGCAAACGAAATGTTTGAACAACGGCGACAACATTTTTTTGATTCAAATTTATTCCTAACGCTCGATTTTTTGTGGGCAAAATAAGAAGTGAATCCCTACTATAGGGCAAGGAAAAGTAAAGGAGAGTTTTATCGAAATTATGAAGAACAGAGACAATGACCTGACAAATTCTACGACTACCCCAGAATGAGTGTAGAATCTTTTGACCATATTCTTGAACCTATCAAGGGCGATTTGTAATTAAACTGGTTAATTACTCTTCTGTTTTTATGGTTCACATCTTTGCTATTCCATATCGGTGTCCTCTCAAAAATTGCTGAAATAATTTACTCTAGCACGTCCGTGGACACGTTACAAAAATAAATTGCACAACACTGCAATTCAGACGCGGGGGCGGTCACCGCTTGGCTGGAGTGCACCGCTCGTTACCTGCCCCCGCGCCGCTGCCACGCCACTGTTTTCGAGGGCCGGTTCATTTGATTTTAGGCATTAGATCTTGCCGCCGCCCCGGTGCCCGCAAGATTCGAGGCAGAGGCCTTACTTACTTACCGCTTGGGAACAGAAATATACTTCTCTTAATGAGTCCTTACCCAAGCACATACAAATATGTAGTAAAGTAACTATAGTGAGTACTACTTTTCCTTTGCGACAAACTGTCCTCATAAACATAAATTGGCAACAATAATTGGCAAGGCTATATAATGAAAGGGAGATGAAAGGTCAAACTTGACGGATTAACCTATCGATGTTTTCTCTATGAGTTTTGGCTTCATAAAGAGGTTCCCTATATAAACAGTGCAAACAATGTACGCCTATATAGCACAATTTGTTTTGTTTTTGAAGTGTTCTAGATTTAGGTCTAAGTACTGGACACACTTTTTATTTATTTTTTGTCTCTAATATTCATTGTGTCAATGTCGTGCATACTTGTTATTTGCATAGTTACTGAAATGCCGATATAATATGTTATTTTATTTGAATTCTTACAATTCAAATACAATAACATCTTATCTATACATACAAATAAATAACATTGAAGTGTCTGTATGTAATATCAAAATAACAACGTTTTATTGAATGCACGTGAAAGTATATATTAACACGCTATACGGTACTAACAACAAATAAGCATGTTTTAAGATTTTTGTCTGTCTGTATCTGTTTGTTCCGGTTAATCTCCGAAACGGCTGGACCGATTTTGACGGGACTTTCACTGGTAGATAGCTGATATAATAAAGAGTAACATAGGCTACGTTTGATCACGAGAAAATTCATAGCTCCAGCGGGAAACTAAAAAAATAAAAATATATTTTTTACGAGTTTGTCGCGGACCAAGTCGCGGGCAACAGCTAGTATGTTATATTATAGACTAGTATGTTATATTATTGTGACAGTGCTGTTGGTATGCTTATTATAAATAAATAAATAACAACGTTTTATATCATCATCAATAAATAACCTTTAAAAAAATAAAAATAGAGCTACGAGTATAAACATATTTACGAAACGCACTTCACGGTAAAGAGGGTAGAGTGACAGATATTTCCTGAGACCTGTCTTACCTGTAGTGTATTTGTCAGCTTCTAAATTGGTATTTGGACGTTACAAAGGCAAGTTATGCGTTGACAGGTGACCATGTTACTTGAATTACATGTCACACAAGGATATCGAATAGACAACTAAGGGGCAAAGTACACTGAGACAGAACAAACCGAACAACTAAACATATACAAGGCATATTACAACAAAAGTAATTAACATATTTCTAGCAAAATAAGACAACCGCATTCGAAAATTCGAAGATCGAATGCGCGCTTTTTCAGGGAAGATGTAGGCATTTGTTATTTTAAGTACCAGCACTTCAAGGTTAGGCTATTAGGCTTCTTTCTATACCGATAAAATGCAGGCTCTTTGGTACATAATAACAGCCACACGGGTCGGCCATCACAGTTAAGCAATATTTGCCGAGATCGGTCCGTGGATGAGTTACCGCCCATCAAACACAGAGACTGCTTCGTGCCTCGGTAAGCATATTAAGCCATTGATACCGGCTGGTATAGTAGTTACAGCGGATCTTTGAATCTCTGAAGTTGGCTCTGCGAACCATTGCTCAAGAAACAGTTTATCATCGAGTATACTGCATAGAGTAAACGAGATAGGATGACGCGACGAACGTAAGCGAGTGAAAGTAAAAGTTATAGAATGCTATCGTCTACTTCAACATTGACACAAAAATTGTAACTGCGCAGGGTTGCAGCCAACTTCAGAGACACAAAGTTCCACTGTGACTACTACAGATCTTTGACATTTGTGACGATAGTCAGAAGGCAGGCAATCTGACACCATTACCTGTAGCCAAGTTGACAATCTACAATTGATAACGCTAGTAGAAAACGAATCAATGTAGACACATCTGAACGTTAAGTCACGTGGACAGACCATACAAATTCTTACTTAAGATACTATGGCCCCTAGCTGGGGCAGAGGGCTTCCACAGTAGTCCTCCTTCGAGGCCGGTCTTGAGCTTCGCGCTTCACCTCGCTCCACGTCATTCCGATACTCGTCGCTTCAGCCAATACGGTGCGTCGCTATGTTTGACGGGGACGGCGTCGCTTCCTTTTTCCTTGAGGATTCCAATCCAAGGCCTGTTTAGGAATGTGATCGGAATCCCTCCGGAGTGTGTGACCAATCCAACACTATATACGCCGCATGATCTGGCGGTCGATCGGGGTCTCGTGGCATCTCTCCAACAGCTCTACATTAGAGATGATCTCGGGCCAGTAAATTCCGAGGATGCGACGAAGACATCGGTTGACGAAGACTTGGATTTGGCGTGAGATGTCCTTCGTTACCTTCCACGTTTCCGACCCGTAGAGCAGCACGGATTTGACATTGGACCCGAAGATTAGACCATACAAATAGAAGGCGTTAATAATTGTAGAAAGAGATTCGATACGAAACGTTTGTTACTTGGCTAGCCCCCCCCCCCCCCAGCCCCCTAGTTACAAACGTTTTATCTTTAAGGTTTTTAGTCTTGCTTAGAGACAACATTGTTTGATAAAGACTAGGCCGATTGAAACTGCTGCTGTTGTTACTGTTTTATTATTCTATAATTGATGTTCTATTAATATTTAATAGTGAAATTGTTGACTCACTGCACGTGTTGGGTCAAACTGTAAGTGCAGAGAGTAATTGTGATAAATAAAAAACCGGCCAAGTGCGAGTCGGACTCGCGCACGAAGGGTTCCGTATTTGGTAAATTGCGGTTTACGATTTATAACGTATTAAAGAAAAGCTATTTACTAGATCTCGTTCAAACCAATTTTTGATGGTAGTTTACATGGTAATGTACATCATATAATTTTTTTAGTTTTATCATTCTCTTATTTTAGAAGTTACAGGGGGGACATTTTACCACTTTGGAAGTGTCTCTCGTGCAAACTATAGAGTTTAGAAAAAAATTATATTAGAAACCTTAATATCCATTTTTGAAGACCTATCCATAGATACCCCACACGTATGTTACTGATGAAAAAAAAAATGAGCTTCAGTTCTAAGTATAGGGAACCCCCAAATTTTATTGTTATTTTCAATTTTGTGTACATCTACCTATACATACATCTACCTACCAAGTTTCAACAGCATAGTTCTTATAGTTTCGGGAAAAAGTGGCTGTGACATACGGACGGACAGACAGACGGAATCCTAATAAATGGGCGCCGCCTCGGGAAAAAGCCAGTCTTTGATACATCGATAAAATCAACCACCCTTGTAATGAAATATAAACGAAGAAATTAAACATTTTATTTATTAGACTTTTACGTTTCAAGATATCCGTGACCAGAAGTTGTAAACGTTTGGTAATGGCCGAACGTAAAATAAACCAAATTTTATATTTCGTCTTTATTGTTTTTAAGCAGTAAACAATGTCAAGTAACCCTATTTAATTTATCGTTTAAACCTTGAATAATACGGGGTTATATAAAAGGTTTTAAATAAGTCTGGGAATAAATAAAACATTACTGTGAAAAGTGTTTTATTCAATCTGTCTGCCTTTTCCCAAATACAATAATGTGTTTGACTTCCAGTCTCAGGAACTTCCTATATGTCACAGCCCAGTCACTGTGTAACACGATGGGTGCCCCTAAGCACAGATAATATAATACTCGCATACAGATGGCTTATCCCATACAAAGAAACCGTGCCGACGTAACTAGCGTTTTTCGACGGACTAAACCGATTATTTTACTTAAAGAACTTTTAACGCAGTCGGTCCTCTCCCAAGCGATAGATGGTGTTAGCAGTGACTTGCAAGTAAAAGGGTTTACTTACTCGGTTCATGACTATTTTTTTCATTAAATACAGAGACGATTTGTTTTATAGTATTTTCTGCACGTTTTTATAGTAGCATCGTACCTCAATGTGTTACAATAAAAATTAAAAAAATCGAGCGGCATGCCTCAGAAATTTAAAACCCCGCCATCTATTGGCATTAATTTTAAATGATCCGTTCAAATAATCTTTGAAATTTGAATTAAGAATAATTAATTATTTTAATTTGTATTCCATTATTTTGTGCTTAAAAGAGTTGATTAAACAAGAACATTCAATTTTTATGATCAAATCTAGAAAATGTTAAATTTACACACAATTCAATAACAAATCGATGCATATCGCGCCATCTGGTGATATTTATTTGAACCAAATTTTCTTTGTTAGCGCTGGGGCACCGTGTCCCAAGCAAGACTGGACTGGAGCCAGATTCAATGGATTTTGACTACCCGTAACGATTGTCAAGAACTACAAATGATAGCCATGACAAACGGCTAAACGTGTTTTCCGAAGCCCGGAGGAATCTAGTTAAGATTAAGATGATCACCCATCAATGAACTGACCTCGGCAAGCGTTGCTTAACCTTGAAGATGGACCTGTTCGGCTATTATTATGTAGCCACGAGCATAAAAAAATGAGTCTGGGATTAAAATATTACTATTAAAATGTTTGATTACTTGAAAACTTACTCTAAGAACTTTCAAAGTATCTAAAGCGCTTTTTAAGGTAAGAACAAGCATTAAAAAGTTTTTAGAACAAACCTTGGCAGTTTTCATAAGAAAACCACTTCTTTAAGAGTTTGAGGTATTTTTCCAACTACCCTTTTTAAACTGTCTACATTGCTTTTAGAGTTTTTCAAAAGCTCCAAAAAGTACTAGAATACTTTACTTATGACTTCAAATAAACTGCCGAGCAATGAAAAAGTTGCACCCGCAAAATGCCTACAAACACCTTAATTTAATTTTTTCACATTTAATTTAAAATTATAACACAATATTTACGTTTTTAGTTGGTAATATTCTAATGCGCTATTAAATGTACTTCAATATTGCACACGGCGTCATTAAGCTAGCCTTTCCCGTTTAGGAGTAATTTGGTGCTATGTCACTGGAACTTTTTCATTGCTCGTTAGTGTACATAAAAACTAAAGTGATTATGCATGCTAACTTAGGCTTTAAATATGTCTAATCTAATATTTTGTTTAGTCCGTCGCACGGAGACATTCTTATTGTTAAAATAGTGTAAACATACTGACAAAACATGTCTTGAAATCTCGGTAACGATAACAATATATTGCGTATTCACAACGTCAATTCCAAATATTTTGAACTTTAATCTTCATTATTACTGATAAAAATTCGCAGTACCTAGACCCTCAGAGGCCGGTCCATAACTTGCCTCCACCAACCAGACCTTGCAATACATTTCCGTTTTAATTTAAAGTCCTCACAGCCAAAATTCAAACGTGATCAAAACCGCCATATTTACCGCTTCACTTGAAATTCTTTTGACAAGCGCCGCATACGTTCACTCATGCACATAATCCGCTACACTTAACATTAAGTTCCACTTTTGTGCGGCTCTGGATCGTAGGCGACCCGTATGCGACGTAAGTACGTACAGCCGGACCGGTTTCTACTGAAACAAGGTCAAGAGGAAAATTACGGAGTTTTAAACGAGTCGGAATTTGTTTCGTTCGTTCGTACTTAGAGTTTGAGAGTTCGTGTGCTATTTAGACTTATATGTATGTAAATGTTCGAGTGAACCTTTAACGCGCAAAGGCATAGTTTCTTATGGAAACTATAGTTAATTTATCTATAATATGGCTCTAGAATAGAATAGAACACTCTTTATTATGTACACCATATAAGTTACAGAAAGTATACACGAAGAAAACTGGGTAACACAATAGGCGGTCTTTTCACTAAAAACGACAAACAACTAACATTTACAAAAATTTTTTTTTTTTTTTTTTTTTATGTCTATCATTTTACTAGCAATAACGACTGAAGCCCAAAATATTTTGATCACCTAAAATTTCAATAGCGCATGTCAATCCCAATTTTCTAATTATATATATAATTTTTTTTAATTTAAAATAGGCTCGCGCTTGACTACTATCTCACTTGATGGTAACCGATGATGTGGTCGACGGTGAAACACGCTTGCCTAGAAATAATCTATTCACTCTTGACTAAAATACTCCTTGATTGTAACTATCAGGAAACACTGAATCCGGCCGGGAATTCCACTCCTTAGCTATACGCATATAAAAGTATTCTTAAAACGTTTAGTGCGTATGGATGGGATGTCCACCATGTACCGATAGCGCATCGCCGTATGTCTGGTAGTCTGATAATGAAACGGGCTAGGCGGAATTAGATCATGCAATTCCAACGCACTCTCCCCAAAATATAACCGACAAAAAACCGACAGGCTGGCAACTCGGCGACGATGTTCAAGGCTCTGGGGCTTTGACTTAACCAGTGCCTCATCGCAGATGAGCCTCTTGGCTCGCTTTTTGATCGAATCTAGTGCATCAAGCTGGTATTTGGCAGATCCATCCCAGAGAAGACAACAGTACTCATTGCATGACCGAATTTAACTTAAATTAATAATAATTAATTACTGAAATACTGATAGAATACTATTTCAACTTGGTCCTCTTGAGTACATAATATGTAATGCCCTTTCCTGATGACGCGATGTACTTTAAATTGCGTCGCGCAAGTATTTTCCATGAAAAATTTAAGTACGAGTATCGCTATATGTGAAAATACTTGCAATTTCGCTAACTAAAAATCAATTATCGGTGTGATAAAAATCGAATTGCATCGCACCATCAGGAAACGCATAGAGTAGGACAAAAAGATTAGAAATGAAAGAGCTAGTTAATGCTTGATCGCATCACGTGCTTGGCACCTACCAATAATTAATACATAATACAAATATTTCGGCCTAGGAATTGTTTTGGAAATAAAATATATATATATATACCTAGTTAAATCTAAATTATGAATCTTAAATCCTTAAAGCTTAAAGCTATCTTAAAGACGAAAAAAGTTCTTTGCAGGCCCGTTGCAAAAATAAAAAACAATGTAATTTTTGACTAGAGGAAACCTAATGTTGCAGACCCGTGCCTAATCTTATTAGAGGATTCTAGCTTGGACTACAAATGTCGTTAAAAAAAAACATGCTTGAACAGTGAGTAACCTTCAGTAGAAAGTCTCGTAGTAAAGGAAATTGCGGATTTACTTTCAAAACAACTAAGCAGAGTAATCTGACTTTCTTCTTTTCTGTTACTTTATAAATATATATATATAAAAAGTATATATGTATATATATATATATATATATATATATATATTTATATATAAGTATATATTATTTTCAATATGTACGTGTATTTTACCTATTTTAGTATGTTATATAATAACTGGTTAATTTTTATTAGTAAACAATGCACCTGCCATGTTATCTCTTCACCACCCTTGGTTGACTGGTAGAGAATGCCTAAGGCATTAAGTCCGCCTTTGTACCTTTTGTGCATGAAGTCTAAATAAATAACCCATCTGAATCTGAATAAATGTGACCCTACGTTGGTGGTGTCCTAAAAACGTACGTCGGACAGTCGCTGATTAAATTGACAGATTGCCAACCGGAATTCAGACCTGATGGAGATGCAACTCAGCACTGGAACTTGCTAAATAATGTTTTGCGCTCACTGCTACTATCGTACTCTGTCTATGTTACAAACTTTTCTTTAAGAACTTGCTTTGTTAGTAAGTTAGTATGTACGGGTCAAAGTCTAAGAATATTATAAATGGAAAACTTGCATGTATGTTCGTTACTCAATCACGCCAGAACAGCTGAACTGATCTGGATGAAATTTGGTACAGAGATAGATTATGGTCTGGCATAGTACATATTTTATTACACTTTTATCCCGGTATGTTGTTCTCTCGGTAAAAAAGTAAAACACTTATCACGAGGGCAAGGCTGCGGGCAGAATTAAGTCTAACATACACGTTTGGTTTGGCGCATGGTTAGCTAATTGACATCATTCAAGATTCAATATGACGGACTCATATATATTTTTTTTTTTTTTTTTTTAAAAACGTTGCCCCACACTAGGAATTTCTTCCTGTATCGTGGGTGCGTTTACAAACATATAATCTCACATACACAACACCCAGAGCCGGAACAACTATCTGTAGGTCATACAAATATTTGTTCCGTGCGGGAATCGAACCCGCGACACGCAGCGCAGCAGTCAATCGCTCAACCACTGCGCCAACCGTGCGCCCAAAATGTAAATATGGCGTATCAAGGAGGAGGTTCTCAATTCAACATGTATATTTAATTACTTTTTTTGTATGACCACGCATAACTTTTCATAGAGTGGTCCGATTTCAAAAAATCTTATTTAAAATTATTAATAAATTTTTCCACTAAATTTTGAAATGTGAACCGATTCTGTTGAAATTGAGTTTTTTGCTTTTCAGTTCCTTATTTCGTCGGTTAATTTTTTTCCTAAAAAAAAATTTATATTATTATTTTTTATTCGTATTTTAATAAAAAAGCTACTGAAAATGGAAATGAAATTAACGTTGTAGCTTTGATGCTTTTTACTTTTTGACACCTTTTTTTAGTAATCCGGAATAAAATATCCAGGAGGAATTTTTTAAATGCTTTTTCCAAGAACAGATTTGCCATTACTTTCAAACCTCATTAATTAATTTCTACGAATGCTTACAATGAGTCTCGGAAAATATAAAATACATTTTCGGCAATACTTTAAAAATATATTTATCTAATTCTGGCGAACTATAAGGAGTTTACCATATCTGTCATGATATATTTGTGTAATTACCGAATATAAATTGACGGTAATGATAACGTTTTTAAAACCAAAGCTATCTCATAATATTCTATTATTAACCCTCAACGAAAAAGAGGGGTATTATAAATTTGATGTGTGTGCCCTTGTATTTGTGTATCTGTCTGTGGCATCATAGCTCCTAAACTAATGAACCTATTTAGATTTCGTATATTTTGTTTGAAAGGTGACTTCATTGAAAGTGTTCTTAGCTATGAAGATGAAAATCGGTATAGCCGTTCTAAAGTTATGGGTGTTTTACTGTTTGAATCAGAGCGTTTTCGCAAGATATCGTGTCATAATTGCGTGTTCAATAGATAATTGTCGATCAAAGCGTGTCTACTACTAGATAAATTATGTAGCACGAAATAAAAATGTGTCGGGAGTTTTTTTTTAAATTTTTTTCGTGTTACTTGTTCAATTTGTTCACATTGGAATAACTCGGCTAGATTCTGCCAGCCGTACTTTTAAATTCGGAAGATCAAACGAAAGCAAATACAAACTCAGGATCTTGAGCTTTATTTCTCCAACAAAAAATAAATCTCTATTTCCACTTTCCTTTCATTACTACCCGGTGCACCAACAAGACCTACATTTTAATTACGGACATAGTGGACTTACTGCCCTCACTAGGGTTACCATACCAGGCATCAAGGTAAAGCCGCACATGGTTTGGTTTTGGTTGTCTTTCCAGTCAAATTTGAGGATGCACAACTTATGCTAGGCTTTCTATTTTTTTACTAGTCACTGATTTTGACTGAGAATCTTAAACATCCACCACCATCATCACACTTATCCTTTTACCAGCTCCGGCTTTTACCCAAAAGTGGGACATTACCTTGGTGTTCCTGGAAGGACTTTCAACTTATCCTGCGACTCCTTGAACCAACTTTCACGAAATGCGTTTCACCATCTTTATCGGGGCCAGCCTCTGCGGCACCTTCCGTTTTAAGATGTTAAAAGTAAAAATTATTTTTCTTACCATTATTATAAAAGCGAGAGTTTGAATGGATGGATGTTACTCAATCACGCCAGAATGGATGAATGGATCTGGATGAAATTTGGCACAGAAATAGATTATAGTCTAGAATAGCACAGGCATCCCGGAAAAATGTTACCCTGGGATATGAAAACACTTTTCACGCGGGCAAAGCCGCTTGCAGAAGCTAGTTAATTTATAATTAAGACACAAAATATTTAAAAGGCTAAGGATGTCTGGCCTTTTTACCCAATTTTATCCAACAGTCCTAAATTGGCTGGTCTGTTCAGTTTTTCGATTTGGGAACCTAGCAACCCTACTCAGAGGAAAGTTTACAGTCGTACGAAGCCAATGGAACCAATATCGGCGCAGTGATTGTCAATAAAACCGCAGCCCATATTACTTACGGCTGTTCGTTCGTAGAAGTAGCCAGCCTGGATGTGGCCTATGGCCGGACTGAGAACGTACTAGCTATTTCCAACCAATGCGACTCCTGGAAGTCAGAATCGAATGTGGTGAACGTCAGATAAGTGCCGATTCAACTTCTTGGAAAATGTACTTGTTTCTTGAAAATGTCTTGATGTGAACTAGTATTTATTGTTCCGAGATTGTTTAGTTACTAGGGAAACCTCGGTAAGAAGTGAATATTGAGCCAGATTTTTATTAGCGTGTCCGGCAGTATATAATGTGGGACAGCTGATTATGAAAAATCTAACGATCGAAAGAAAAAATATTTTAAATAAATCTAAGCAAGCGTGCTTCACCGTAGACCACATCATCGCTTGCCATCAGGCGAGATAGTAGTCAAATGCTAGAAAACTACAAAAAAAAAATGTTGGTTTGGGTTATTTGGATGAGTATGGTATTTGGATACTCGCCATGTTGCATAAGAAGTCATATAATAAATTACATATCTATAAACAAAATATTACACATAATTATTTTATGAATAGTCAGTTTGCATCTTTATCTGCTTGACATAGTGGTATCTTGGTATCGTTTATATGTCTTTGTCCTACAATGGGTCAGTAACAGGTTGGTACAATTGAGTACGAAGTATGTTCGAGTAACCAAATAAATGTCTCTTCCATATCCCTAACGTCCACGTTTCTAATTTTACAACTGGACAAAAGAAAGGATAAAATTTATTACAGACTTCGGGTGAGACTTTACGTGGCTTCACATACTTTTACGGAAATGCATTCGACTTGTATATACATACATACAGAGTAGTAACTAGTACATACAAAGTGCAGCTGTTTGATTCTACCTTTAGTTGTAAAGATTTATGGGATTAATAGAAAGTGGATAATGTAGTAGGTGCTGATTTTTTCGAAATCTGGATAGTAGTACATTCATCTTAACTTTAGAGGTTTCTTTGAAATATTTCAAGAGAAATAAAAAGTGAGGGTTGGGTAGAGCGTCTAGTAAATCCGTATTTCAACAGTTATGTATATGTTCCATGTAATAGGGCAGGGATGGCGAACCTATGGCAGGCGTGCCTGTGGTGGCACACGACAAAATATTTTTGGCACGCTAAAATGAGGTTATTTAGAATCTAGGTAATTTGCAACAGCAGAAATGACACCAACTCCTACATTTATTTAAATACAACATAAAACTGTAAATAAATATTAGGATTGCTGTAAGAATTTCTGGGTGCAAATAAAGAATTGATTAATTCATAGCATTTAGAGTTTTATTTTTTGTCAATTAAGACAAAATCAAAATTTTTTAAATGGCACTTCATTGTCCCATAAAAAATATATAAGTAAAATGGCTCATCATCATCATCCTATTAATGTTCTCACTGCTGGGACATAGGCCTCCTCCAGGCCAGTAAATTGGCTCGTTTTCTATTAAAGGTTCGCCATCCCTGCAATAGGACGTCAGGGGTCAGGCTTGATGTATCAAGTATACGGTCAGCGATAAAATGCGATTATCTAACACTGCTACTTTTACCCATTATCTTAATTCACACAAAATCTACATCTATATGTAAAATCAATCTGTAGAAAAGTCATTTTTGTACATCGAAAATATTTCTTTTCTTTAATATTTATTTAAAATTTGTAAATGCATGCACGATATAAGGGAAATTCCTAGAGTAGGGCTAAATTTATGAAAAAAATCACTCAATAACGATAATTAAAGGTAAATAAGCTTGTACTTTCATAAAACACATCGCATTTTTCCAAAGAATTTGTCACGATCTATTATTATTTTCAACTACAATTTTCTATTTATCCAAGGCACAACCAAGGGGCCAGTCTCGTAGCAATATTGCTACGGCGTAGCACCGCGTAGCACCGGCGTAGCATTGTGCTACGATATTTCTGATAAAAAGATTAATCTTTATTTTATTAGTTTTTAGTTTGAAGAAACACTGTGTGGTATGGTTTCTTGGTAAGAATGAAGTTGTTTTATTTTTATTTTTTGTAGTCTGGCTAAGATAATATCGGTGGCCATTGTAAGCGCTAATACAGTGTAAAGATAAAATCTACGTCGGTTTCGTAGCGTCTAACTTTTAATAAACTATTAAGTAAATTAAATATTTTGTGTTTTATTGAAATTAAGACTAATTGAAAAGTATGAGAGAAGCAGACGTGTAAGGGACAACCACAAATAAATTAGGATGAGAATAAGAGAATGATAAAAAACAAAAAAATAAAAAACTTTTTTACAAAAAAATACTACCGACTTCCAAATAAGAAAACTAGAAAGTGAAAAATAACTTTATTTTTGGATGTCGGTGTCCATAACTTAATAATTTGGTACCTACAAAAGACACCAACGTCCAAAAATAAAGTTATTTTTCACATTCTAGTTTTCTTATTTGGAAGTCGGTAGTATTTTTTTGTAAAAAAGTTTTTTATATTTCACTTTTTAGTTGTACCTACCTAATAGGGAACTAGTTAAGTAAGTAGCTATAACGAGAGAATAGATTACCCGCATTACATGAAACTTGAATATAACCGGTGAAATGAGAGATCTGCATACCCCTTTCGAGCGTACTGGCGTGATGTTATGTTATGGAATGGTACAGACATGCGATTGCAGCAATCCTGAGAGATTTGCCGTTATTTATTGAAGAGTTCTGTTGTATATCTCTGAAATTCTTCATCAGATCTTCACCAAATTAAAATGAGACCAATTTCGGAATATACCCCTTCAAACAAAAAAAATAATTTTCAAAATCGGTCCACAATTGACGCAGATATTGGTGAACATACATAAAAAAAATATATATATATATAACGTCGAACATACAACCTCCTTCTTTTTTGGTAAGTCGGTTAAAAGTGATAAATCGATCGTAGCAGTATTGGTGTTCTGTAGTTTCTGCCTACCACATGAAAAGTAGGCATGAGTTTAAGTATGTATATAACGTAATCATCATCATCATTTCAGCCGTAAGATGTCCACTGCTGGACATAAGCATAGACAAAAAAAAAGAAAAAAAAAAAGTAAATAACTTTTATGGCTTTATGGTTTTATTTATACAAAAAAAACACATAACTTATCATACTTTATAGTTAATTGGACACTTATATGAATATTGAATATTATGTAAAGTAAAAGCTTTATTATTGCACAGTAAGTTGTAGCTAAAAGCTAGCTAGGAGCTCGTGGCTA
Organism: Anorthoa munda; assembly: GCA_945859665.1. Classification (NCBI taxonomy): domain Eukaryota; kingdom Metazoa; phylum Arthropoda; class Insecta; order Lepidoptera; family Noctuidae; genus Anorthoa; species Anorthoa munda. The sequence goes on along the minus strand of OX243894.1, from coordinate 19,856,579 downwards.
AATAATAACAGCCGCACGGGTCGATCTTCAAGGTTAAGCAACGCTTGACGAGGTCGGTCCGTGGATGGGTGACCATTTCAACATACCGAGTTTCCTCCGTGCCTCGGAAAGCACGTTAAGCGGTTGGTCCCGGCTGTCATTTGAAGATCTTTGACAGTCGTTACGAGTAGTCAGAAGCTTGAGATCTGACACCAGTCTAGCCAAAGGGTTCCGTGTTACCCAGTTACTGGGTTGTGGAGGTCAGATAGGCAGTCGCTCCATGTAAAACACTGGTACTCAGCTAAATCCGGTAAGACTGGAAGCCGACCCCAATATAGTTGGGAAAAGGCTAGGCAGAATGATTGAAGTTGTAGCTAACAGACAATTCTTAAATAAATGTTTTACAAAATCTTTGTTCTTACTTTCTTCGCATAGTGGACCATTAAACATTATTTATAGTCTTAAGACTTGGATGCCAACTTGCTGAGCCAGTAGCGCCACCTAGCGGTGTTCGGAACATTAATTTAATTTCCACTGTTTCCGCCATCCATCGAGTGCATCTGTTCCGCTCATGGTTGCTATCTATCTCACAAATAGGGTTGTCACTTGGAAAAAAAAAGTCATGGGTTTTTTTTTTAGTCTTGACCGTAACTTTTATAGAAAGGTCATCATTCAAATTGGTCCAAAAAACATGTCTGTTTCAGAAAAACCATTCAATTCCTAACATTCTAACCCATTGGTTAAGTTATTACAGACTAGTAAAAGAAAATAAAATATAATTAAAAAAAAACTACCAGGCGCATGATTTTGCCTTCATAGTAAGCAACTAAAATTTAAAATTTAAAAAAGCCCCCGTCACAATTTTATTTTAATGAAGAAGCATGAAATAAAAATGTGACGAATGCTTTTTTAAATTTTGTATTTTAAAAATAAACTGCATAATGTATCTATTATTATTACGCTTCTATCGAAAATCTATATACCACGTAATTATGACGTGATAACTTGCGAAAATAACCCAATTCAAACAGTAAAACGCCCATAACGTTTGAACGGCTGACCCGATTTTCATCAAACAGAAAAGTAGCAGTGTTAATCGCATTTTGTCGCTGACCATTCAAGAGCCTAACTAGATCATGAACCACAGAACCATCATTACAGCATTATCGGTCATAATGCCCATCCCCTGCAGCAACAACATAATTAAACGTTTTACCGAGCCAGGCATCAAACCCGGAACCTCGCCGCTAACTAATTCTCAATGTTGTGGCTTCGGCCGGATGCAGCCCCGGTCAGAGTAAACTATCTCTCGAGGAATAGGGTTGGCACGGCCTTCGTTTGTTTTATTATTCGATCATCTTGCTAGTGACGAAGTTATCTAGGTCAGTTAGGCAGTCACTCCAGTTAAAATAAACTGCCGAGCAATGAAAAAGTTCCACCCACAAAATGCCGACAAACACCTTAATTTAATTTATTCACATTTAATTTAAAATTTGAACACAATATTTACGTTTTTAGTTGGTAATATTCTGATGCGCTGTTAAATGTACTTCAATATTGCAGACGGCGTTATTAAGCTAGCTTTTCCCGTTTAGGTGTGATTTGGTGCTATATCATTGGAACTATTTCATTGCTCGTGAGTGTATTAGTATTCATCTGCATTGACGTTTATACTAACTTACGTATATACTAAGTATTTTGCAATAATTTCGCCTACCAGAAATATTCACCTACTCAATTAAATCCTAGAGCGGTTCTCACCTTGTCACACACAGACACGTACACACACTATCGAGCAAGTCGGTGATCACGCCCGGTGCTCTTGGGTGAGGATTTATATTGCACCCACGGACACAACACTCTCCAAAGACACACATGGCACATCTTCTTTTGTTTTGTATATCTATCTCTTTCTCTCAATTGGAAACATTCACAATTTTTGTAGTACGTAAGTGCACCATAATATTGTAATTTAAAGGGTGTGAGCCTGGAGATCTGTCATTAAGGTCTCACCAAGGAACCCAGTGTAGAGTCCAGAAAGGTTTGAATCTGCCTGTAACCCAGATACTATTTACCGAAATTGTACCTTTTTGAGAATAATAAACTATTATATTATTTTTATTATACTGATAATTGACCCGAATTTAATTACTTGGAAAAGGCTTGGCAGATTGTTTTATTGCTGAATCATCTTCATTTAGAGTTTTGTCAAGTCTGAAAAAAAAATTGAAATACGTATACTCGGATATTGTGTCGGGACTAGATTATTTTGGTACAAATTCTTAGTAGTTCGTAGTTCATACCAAGGTTTGGATCTTCCAGTGATTTAATTATATAACTTAGAAATTTAATTAATGATTGTCGTGTAAAAATCGAAACTTATTAAACCATCCATTTTGAAAAGATAATATTGCATAGTTATTTTCTTGAATGACATAAATTTATGTCTCATCATTCTTGTTGGTCACACTTTATGTTTTAAATAAAAATCGGGTTAAATAAAATGCAGTTTAAAAAAATAGTTTGCGTACAGTAGCGTTTACGGTACTGTACAATCGCATGCCTGCAACGTGTTATTTTTAGCAAAACCCTTGCATCCATCCAGCATTTTTGCTTTTGACAACCCTAAACCGGACTAGAGTATCCAGTTATTTGTAATACATAGTTGGCTCGTAAATCCAAGTTTATCGCACAAGTTTTTTTTTTATTATCACCATCTGGGAAATAAGGGTAGGCACAAATGAGTTTAATGCTTTTTTCCAAACTACAAGTTTTGAGGACATTTTATTACTTTTTGATTAGTTTTGATAGGTTTTCCGAAGTTGTAATCTGAGAGGCTGATGACCTTATCTCGACTTGTTTTTAAGTTTTAAATCGATGTTATTATGTGATCAATTGCATGACTTTATGTTAATACCATTTCATCGTATTATAATTTTGTTGTTATGAAAGAAAAGGGCAAAAAAATCAAAAAACCCGACTGCTTAAAAAGCAAACTAAAAAGACGTAAACAAGAAGAAAATCATGCTTTGCAGTCGGAGGATACATATCCGCCTATATACATGTCCGCGAGCAGGCGGACCAAAACCAGATGTATCCTCCGACTGCACAGCATGATTTTCTTCTTGTTTACGTCTTTTTAGTTTGCTTTTTAAGCAGTCGGGTTTTTTGATTTTTTTAATTAACTTTTTTTATTTACAACATTTTCGTTATTTTTTTTTTGAATTAGGTACATTTAAACATATAAGTGTTATATATTTTTGAAATCGAAAAAGCTTTTTTTGTCCCACAAAATGGCGCCCAAAAGCCGCCATTTTTGTATTTTCCAATTTTAATGTAGCCAGTGACACTCGCAGAATTAAGACGAATCGATTGACGTAAGAATCATCAAAATCGGCCAACGCGTTTGGTCTCTAGAATGCCACATAGGAACAAACATACATACATACATAGACTGATAAACACATTACCCTCCTTCGGCAGTCGGGTAAAAAAACTTCATTGAAACTCAGTTTTATTGTAGCTTTCTATCAGTGAAAAAAACGGACCAGTTCGGGTTTAAATATCGGACTTGTACTTTCTGAGATTAATTATACGCCTCCTTATAATATTAGTTCAGGCCTACTATGACGTGCTTTGCCATCATGATTCCATTGTGAAAGAAAGACGGAGCTATGCAGGATGAATAGCGCTATCCCTTTTTAACGACTGATTCATGACACATCATGTTAGGGGCAGATGTTTCTACTATAGAAAGTAAAACGGGATATTAAATTAAATAATATTAATTATTATTAAATTATATTTATTTCTCCATAAAATTATATGAAATGCACTTCTGGTTAAAACTCTCTTCTCTTAAACAAAAGGAACAACCATTCATTACCACGCTTCCCCACTGCATCTTACCCATTCCAGTACATTATAACGCCAAGCACGTACCAACCAAAAATAAAAACCCAAAAAAGATTTAATAATACCATTATAAACCCTTTAAAAACGCCCGTTACCAACATTATAAAATTAGGGTTTCCGACAGCGCGCAGAAAATAGCCTATGTTTTACGGAACCCGGTTGAATAATTAAAAGTGGTTTGTGGGCAAGGGTTTGGTTCATGCCTCGTTTAGTCGCAGGGTTAGGGAAGGACCTTCACTAGTGAAAAATGTGTGGAAATTTGAAACTCATTGCGTGGATATACGGGTTCTGTTTAAGAAAGTGCTTGGAGATTAGTAGCCAACAGGGCAACAGTAATGCAGAGGGCGTTTAGTTGCAGGGTTAGGGAAGGTCCTTACTATTGAAAAATGTGTGGGAATTTGAAGCGCATGGCGTGTACACGCGGGCTATGTTTAAGAATGGGCCTGCAGATTAGAAGGCTTAATACTAGGGCAACAGTATATGCAGAGAGCGTTTAGTCGCAGGATTAGGGAAGGACCTCACCAGTGAAAAATTCGTGTGAATTTCAAAATCATGACGTGAATATGCGGGCTTTGTTTAAGAAATGCCTTGGAGATTAGAAGGCCTAATACTAGGTCGACATGTATATGCAAACAGGGTTTAGGCAAGGATCTCTCCCATAAAAAATGGGGAGGGAATTAAAAACGCATGGCGTGGATATGCGGGCGTTGTTTATGAAAGTGCTTGGACATTAGAGGGCTTAATACTAGGGCGACATATAGAGGACGAATGACGGTTGCAGAATAGATAGATGTCTCATCTAAATGAATGCCTCGATCGCAACGGTCGCGACTGTTGTATCGACAGCAGCAGTGGTTTGACTGGAACGCGTTAGTGACTTGAATTTCGAGGTGCTTAGGACCTTCTTTTCGGGAATTTTCATTGTTGCGGCGTAGGTGTCGCCGGAGCCGCTCTGCTCGGAAGGTCTACCTTAAGAGACGAGGACTTGCGAAAAATGTGAGAGAATTTGGAAAAAATTGCATAGTTATAAAATATTACCATGCCCATTTTTGACGTATAAAACGTGGGCTTTATCGTTATTATAATAAAGCCCAGGTATTATTTAAGAATTCGGCTTGGAGATTAGAGTGCTAAAGACCAGGTCGACAGTAATGCAGAAAGATAGGATGGAAGCTGTTCAACAGATCATTGCCATCAATATACACAGGCATTAATTACATGTAGGTAACAAAAGCAGTAATTATGCAGAGCGATGACCGTTTGACGCGATGTGACTCATATTTTTTCTATTATTTTATACTTTTTTATGGTAAGCATCATAACTTAATCGAATTTTATCTTATTTTATCTCTTTGGCATAATATACTTCTTATTTACTGAGTAACATTTCTAAGTTCTAAACGCCACGGCTAGTTTCAATTTCAAGTCAAACTTGATATTGCAGTCAAGCAGGTTTTTTCTTTACCTTACTTTTAACTTTTATCCGAAATGCAATATTGCAAATGGTTGCAAAGCAAAACATACCAATTATACCAGGTGTGCGGAATTCTCACTCGAGACTCATGTTATAGCAGCAGCTATAATACTATAATTTAATATTGTTTTTGTGAGAATACAAAATTAAGTTAAAGTACGGTTTGCGCAGTGGCTGAGCGATTGACTGCTGCGCTGCGTTTCGCGGGTTCAATTCCCGCACGGAACAAATATTTGTATGGCCTACAGACTATTTCAAGGTCTGGCTGTTTTTTTTTTTATTAATTTATGCACACAGACAAGAATAGAAAAATAGGTATAAAGGTGATGCTTATTACTGTTTGTGTATGTGAGCTTAAATGCTTGTGCGTACCCACGATCGACCAAGTATCAAAAACACGCAAGTTAACCCGAAATATTGATGCACAGAAAAAGGCTTTATTTTTTGTAAAAACGTCCTTAAAATATTATAAAACTTAACCACCATTAAAATATATTATTTTGAGCGACTAAAATTCTAAAATTTTCTCGAAATTCCATTACGTTGTCCATAAAAGCCGCTTTGCAATCGACCCTAAAAAGCCTCTTAAATTGTTTCTCACCGATTTTCGAAAAAGCCTGCGCAATCATTTCACGCTTGCAAAGCCACTGATAGGGCTAACGGCTATATTGTATCGCTTTATACGTATAGATGGCGCCTCTCCCAAGGAAGTACTACAGGGCATAGAGGAGTCCCAACGGCTGCTGCAAGAGACGGCACTGTCTAAACTTCAGATTCAGATATAATTTATTTGCATAAACGTCATAGAAACGGGTAGCAAATAATGGTAAAAATTACAGAAGAGCTTACAACGAACTTTTGTTTTACCTTCAAAATTTACAAAAAATGAGAAATTTCAGGGTTTCACATTTTTTGTAAATTGAAGCTACGCTAGGTAACAGCACCTGTGTTTTAGGGGCCAGTGACCACCTCCATTACATTACATAATTATAATAATTATAATTAATTAAACACCAATGCAATTAATATAAGAATTACAATCCAAATAAGTATTCACTCAACATCCTAGACCAAAATCATTTTTAAAATCCTAACTATAAACAAACTCAAAATTAAATCGATGAAGTAGTTTGAAATTCGAATATTTTTGCACAAGAAGTTTGTATCGAGTATTTTATGCGCAAGGAGGTTATATAGTATTGATATGGAGGCCGATGGTGTGTTCTAAATTCAAAAACTAAAACAGTGATTAAAAGTGCTTTTTATTCACTGTTTTCAGTGAATAAAATAAGCTTTTTAGAGGAATGGTATAAAAGATGTTTATAATCTCAAGAGAACATACTACCGGGATGATTGACGAAAGTATCAGATATACTAATCGAGGTTATAGTCTAACCGTGTGCCAAGCTTCGTCAAATTCAGTAAAGTGATCTAGACATGAAAACTTAAGCAAACAGACTAATATAGTTTAGCACTTATACATAATATTAGTATGAAAAAACAGTTTGCAGAACAGAATGAAGAAGAAAAAGATGTTCCTCCGATCCCAAGTAACATGGGAAAAGGGCAGGTATATGATAATTTATAATATTAGTATCAATGCCGTCTCTAAACTCGGGTGATTGAACTGCGTCCTGAAATACCGACTTGGTCTAGATCAGGCGCAGTTGCTCATCTTTATACTTGTGCATATATTTAAATAATACCTTTAATAATTTAATTACAATGTGAAAATAGTAATAATTTTTTGGCGAAATAAATAGTATATTGTTATATTATATTAGAGCGGTGGTGGCCCAGTGGTAACGGCCCCGACTTACGTATCGTAGGTCGTGAGTTCGAACCCAGGCAGGCGCTTTACTTTGTGTTAATATTATATATTTCATCATCACCACTGTTCTTAAAACGGTGAAGAAAAACATCGTGAGGAAACCGGCATGTCCTAGAACCAAAAATTCGAGGACGTGTTACATTCACCAACCCGCACTGGGCCCGCGTGCTGGAGAGAAGATGCCTGTGTCCCAGCAGTGGGAACAGGCTGATGATGATATTATATTAGATTCCGAGCTCTATGGGAAATACATTCAATTGATTGAGATGGATCAATCAGAACGAATCTTTCCCCTTTTCTTCCTACATTCCGTGTTGTTTCTCGCATTTGTTTCGGCATTCATCTTTCTTGCGTTGTCAGAAACAATGGGAACCTCCTTCCTTATTGACAGCTGGGAAACGGTTAATATGGCGTTTGTTTGTTGCTAAATGCTATTGTGAATATTTTTTTTATCTACGGAAAAGAAAGAAAGTGATTTTCAGGGGATTCTCAAATCGATTGTATTTTTGATGTTTGTTACCTCAGAATTTTTTACTGGGCGATCCGTTTTGAGGATTATTTTTTTATTTGAAAGCTGGTGCTTCTCGTGTGGTCCCATTTAACGTCAAACATATAAAACAGAGCTCTTCAATAAACAACAGCAAATCTCTCGGGATTGCTGCAATCGCATGTGTGTTTATTGTTTACGCCATTTCATAACATAACACCACGCCGTACGCTCTAAAAGGTAAGTACGCAGATATGTACAGTTCACCCTGGTAGACTCTCATTTCACCGGTTCTGTTCAAGTTTTATGTTATTCGTGTTATCTATTCAGGTATAACTTTGGGAATTATGGACATATATACTATTGAACTTGCTCATTATGTACCACAACTAAAAAGTAAAAAATAATGACTTTTTTATAAAAAATACAAATAACTTCCAAATAAAAATACTACAAAGTTAAAAATAACGTCAATTTCGGCAGTCTGTGTTAAAAAACGAAGAAACAAAAAAAGGAACACCGCCAATTTCGGCAAAATTGAGTTGATTTTCATTTTGTAGTGTTTTTATTAGGAAATCGGTTGTATTTTTTTTATAAAAAAAAATTTTTCAAACTAACACTTGCACCACTTGCAAACCTCTCTTTTGTTTAGGAACTCTAGTCCACTGAATGTTTTTCTTTTTTATTATTTATGATGGGTTTGCTCTTGACTCTAGTCTAGGTCGGTGACAGAGACAGAGTCGACGATGGAGTGAGCTTACCCAGAAGAAGCCTGTTCACTCTAACTTTGAAGAGATTCGGGTTGTATGCGTTCGGAAACACAGACGCAGGCAGTGAGTTCCACTCTTTTGCTGTGCGCATTATGAAGGATGTTTGAAAGCGTTTGGTGCGAATTGGTGGAATGGCAACGAGGTGAGGATGATAACTTGCAGTGCGTCTAGATGTCCGATGGTAGAAGGGGGCCGGTGGGATGAGGTCGTGGAGTTCAGGAGCACACTCGCCGAAGTACAGTCTATAGTGGACCGACAAGCAGGCAACCTTACGGCGATGAGCCAAGCTTTGAAGCTTCGCATCCACCAGTTTGACGTCGCCAATTAGTCTCTTAGCTCTGCGTTCCACTGAGTCAAGCGCGGCAAGTTGATATTATTTTTTTCTGAATTATGTGCAAAGCTTCCTTTTAGCAGTTATTTTATTATTATTTTATTCACGAATTTAAGAGATTAAAAGAGAAGATCCATATTATTTATAAGAAAGTGATGAAATGACCTTTGGATGTTTATTAATCAATCACACCTTAGCGATTGAACGGATTTGCAAAAAAAGCACGCGTAGACCATGCCGCTCACCACGGAGCGGCATAGTTTGCAACATAAGAGACATTCTATCCCAGTAGTACGTTCCTATGGGATATAGTTAATCAGATGGTAAAAGTTTGTAGAAAAATAAAAGAACGTGTTGTTTACTAAGGGGACACAGAAACCGATCGATTTCAACTTAATGACTGTTGTGAAGTTCGCTTTTTGCTGCACAGTACCCCACTGTCATCCCCGCTGTCACAAGAGTTTGCTACTGCACAGCGACTGACGGAGTGTTCCGAGCCGCTATTAAGTTTGATTATACCTATCCGACAGACGATATGTGACGACGGTATTGTATTTTTAAGCGACATTCACAAGCAATACCTAATATTTTGTTATTATTTTTTTTCCTATAGGTATTGTTTTAATCTGATTGTACCAGGGCTCCAGAAATCTTAACAAGTAAAAAAAGCCTTTCAAGTTAATATAAGCCTACAACGCAACCTAACCACGCTTCAGAACTTGTGACCACAACTGTTGTACCAAAGGGACAAGACAAACTAATCCCTTTTGATATCTCTGTACAAATATTTGAGGTTTCAAGTTGAATAATAACTTCTTGACATTTCCAATTTAATCTTAATTTACTTTATTAGTAATTTTTCCACACAGTTTCGCTGTCTTAGGTTATCTTGCATTTTGCCAGAATAAAAAGATCTAAGATACAAGGCGATAGTGCAGCGTTATTCAAAGATAAAAAAAATAATTCGATCAGTACTTTCAGTATGGAAACCATTTTTCCGCGATCATAATTGTAGTATAAAAGATTAGTAACGCTATTTTCGAAACGTCGACAGCAGAGGGACAATACAATAATTCCAGTATTTAAGGAAAATTCGCAACGTAGTTACAATTTGTCAAAAACACCCCGAATTTCTCTACGTTTTGACAACCGTTTGACATTGATTGTCACTTTGATGATATTACAACTTGAATTTGAACAGTTTTAAGTATATACGAAAACTGGCCTTCAGAGGCTCTACCCAAATTATCGTTCCATAAGCGATGGCTGGTTGCGAGACGCACGGGACCGGTCAATGTGGCGACGCTTGGGGGAGGCCTATGTCCAGCAGTGGACGTCTTTCGGCTGATATGATGATGATGATGATGAAGCGATGGCTATAGTCAAAATGCCAAAATGTAAGGGATTCTTCACGTGACATTTCGAAAGCGCTTGGCAATTCCATAAAGGATAATGAGCAAAAATGTATGCAACTTGGACCAAGTTCCATACATATTTGCACTGAAGATACTTGCGGGAAACGAAAGTACATACTTGTCATTTATGCTTCTGACAAAAGATTATCAAAATCCGTTCGAGGACTTATCAACGTATAGTCTAAACGAATATTGTTACGTAAAGGTTGGGCAATTCGATAATTATGGTCAGTGAATTAGTCCAAGAGCGAGCGAAGCGAACTCGGGAGCTTAGGGCACCCTGATAAGGATAGGTTAGGTTCGTAGGAGATGACTTCATGTTAGGTTACTTTAGACCCTGCAGACTGAATTGCGGACTTTGTAGTTTAAATAGGAATCGTACTTACCTATTCTATATTAAAATCAATGCCAACATTAAAATAATTTAATAAAACACATATTTTTATCACTCTGCTCAATAAGTGACGGCATTATTCAGAAAGCCCAGTAAATTTAATTATTTTTAATATTTTTTATCATATTGCCTAGTCATATCGGACATTTTCAAATTGCCCGGGCATTATGAATATTGCCGTATTAATCACTTGGTCCATAACATATACATAATTTGGTTTGTAAACACAAGTTATTAATCCAAGCTTTGAGGATACTCACAACGTAATTACTCCGCTTTGACTAATTAGTGCTTAGCAATCAACAGAGCAAGATCTTATCAAATAATTATGTCAGCTTATCAGCAGACAGGCATGATCTTTGACATAATATTTACAAACTAGCTTCTGCCCGCCGTTTCGTCTGTGTGAACTTCAGACTGGGATAAAATGTATCCCATCAAGAACATAACATGTAGTTGCAAATATGTGTAAAGTTGTGAGATCGAATGTAAAACCAAGTTGGATAATGTTTTGTTTATTGTGTTTTTTATCTAGGCAAGCGTGTTCGATAGTCCGACGTATCATCGCTTAAAATCAGATGAGATAATGGTCAAACGCGGGCCTATAAATAAATTAAAAAAAATCACAAAAAATTAACCGACTTCCAAAGCAAAACACTAAAAAGAGCAAAAATAACTTTCGTTTCGCAAGTCTTTGGTACTCTCTCTTATTTTTTAACGTTTTGTGACACCGACTTCTGAAACGACGGTTATTTTTGCTCTTTTCAGTGTTTTGCTTTGGAAGTTGGTTTATTTTTTGTGAAAAAGATTTTATTTTTATTTTTAGTACACCATCACTAAGAAATGAGCAAGTTCTTTAAGTAAGGTACCGAAAGGATTGACAAAATACCCATAATAACTCAATTTACACATTTGTGATGTTTGCCGCTAAGGAGTTCGGTTATAAATGTTCCATATCTTAACAACTGCTAAACCGATTTTCATGAAACTTGAACTATTATCTAAGTTCAGAGATGAACCTAATCCAATAAAAAAAGAACTTACATTAAGTTCCGATTACTAGTTTCGTAGAAATGCGTGGACAAGCATACTTACACTTACGAAATTTGTCACACGTGTTTAGAAGAGATATTGTACAATTCCAACAATATTACATACTTTTTTAGAAGTCGGTAAAAATAAAACAAAACTTTTGTCGAAATCTGATGGAGGGCGAAGATCCCTTGAAATGGCAAGAAACACCACAATTACTGTTTTAAAATAATGGGATGATGAGTCGAGTGGAAGAAATGGCTTAGAATGTAGGGGTGGGTCCGTCCATTCTTCCCGATGCCTTTGTAGTCTCGCTACTCTTTCGACGCGTCGTCGTAACCTCTTTTGGTCCACTGAGCCAAATTGCACGTCCGTGACGACGCTTTCGCTTACTGACTCTGGATATCCCGTTTTTATTCAACGGCAAAAGTGGTTTGTTATAAGTTTGACGTGTGTACCTGTGTGTTTGTGTATTTGTGTATCTGTCTGTGGCATCATAGCTAGCATAACCGATTTTTATTTCGTCTTTTTTTTTTGTTTAAAAGTTGACTTTATGGAGAGTGTTCTTAGCTATCTTTGATGAAAATCGCATTTTAAAGTTATGGGCGTTTTACTGTTTGAATCGGGGTGTTAAAAAAATATAACGAATTAGTTATAGAATAATGTATCTGTTGTACATCAATTTAACTTAGTACAGATGAAAAATGGTTTGAGAACATAAAATATCAAGGTCTAGAAGGACTAAAAGATTAGATTAGAGTGAACCTAAAATGCTCACCTCTGCTGTCAGTGCTTTTTTAGTAAATATATTTTACCTTCATCTTGGCCAGAGTATAGTGAGAAAACACAAAAATTCTACAAACAAAATTCACAAGTTAAAAATATAACTCCAACTTTGAAAAAGCCATTAAAATAATATTCACTGTTTATTTACATTTGAATACAGTCCACAATCCGCTTCCAATTCCCTCCATAATTGAATTGAACCCGTTAATATTTCCACGTATTTGAAAGTACTGCCTTCCAATTCAATGGGAATCAATTGAAACCAATTGAAAATGCTCGTTTCTTAATGAAATTTATGTTCGTGTATTGTATTGTACGGTCGCTTTTTGGAGAACAAAGGTTACGAATGTAAAGGCACCCTAATTTATATTTCCATATTGAAATGTTTTTGGTACTTTTGAGGATATCAGTTTAGTATTACTTCATCAGCAGCCTATTATTGTTCCCACTGCTGGCACACATGCCTCCTCTCTGTGAGAGAGGGAATAGGACTAAATCCTCCACGCGAGCCCAGTGCGAGTTGGTGGATGTTACATGCCTTTGAATTTTTGGTTCTAGGACATGCCGGTTTCCTCACGATGTTTTTCTTCACCGTTTTTAGAGCAGTGGTGATGAAATAATTTACAAAAAATAAAGCGCTGAACCTACGACACGTAAGTCAGGGCTTACCATTAGGCTACCACTGCTCTACTCTTTTTAGGGTTCCGTACCCAAAGGGTAAAAACGGGACCCTATTACTAAGACTTCGCAGTCCGTCTGTCTGTCACCAGGCCGTATCTCACGAACCGTGATAGCTAGACTGTTGAAATTTTCACAGATGATGTATTTCTGTTGCCGCTATAACAACAAACTAAAAACAGAATAAAATAAATATTGAAGTGGGGCTCCCATACAACAAACGTGATTTTTTTGCCGTTTTTTGCGATTATGGTACGGAACCCTTAGTGCGCGAGTCCGACTCGCACTTGGCCGGTTTTTGTTTATATTATAGGTAAAGAGAGTGACTATTTTAATAGTTCTAAGATTTTCTTGTTACTTATCTACAACTTCGTTACCTAATACTTTTGCAAAATGTACATTACGTTTCCTGCGGCCCTATTCTACCAGAACCCCCCCCCCCCCCTCTCCCACACACAGAAAACTATCTACAGCTGAATGCGAATGGCTAAATTTTATCTCGAAAAAAATTATGGTTTCTGTGGAATAGATAACATACTACATAACTTTTTTTCCGAAGTCGGTGTCCATAACGAAAAAATTGGTACCTACCAAAGACACCGACTTCCAAAGAGAATGCTTTTTTCACTTTGTAGTGTTTTTATTTGGAAGACGGTAGGGAGAAAGGTAAGTAAGGTAGGCAGGTATATGTTCCCCCCCGGTGGGTTCCCGCATTTTCGAGGCGGGGGGGCTCAGTAACCGTGGCTTGGTCACCCACGGTGAAGCGAAGAGGAACCCGAGGAGGGGCCGCTCGTCAGGGCTTTTGCCGATAAGCCGACGACGTAGCGGCCAACATGCAGGTTGCGGTGCTGCCTGGGCAACATCGCAACTGAGGCGGGCCGTGATGTCGTATGGGGTCTCCCAAACTCATACGATATCACGGCTGAGGGTTGGAGGCCGCGGCGGGAGAGGAGTGCCGGTATTGCGGTGCGCCGCTCTCCCTACCTTCCGCGGCCTGGACGGGGTCGCCACCGTCTGATGGCGGACGCGGTGGGGCCGCAGGGGAAGAGGAGTGTCGGTATAGCATTGGCCGCTCTCCCTATCCCCTGCGGCCGAAACATGGTAGGTGGCGGGGCCATTGACCTTGACCCGACAAGGGGACCAAGGGTGCCATACACGGGGTCGTCTGGCACCCATGTACTGGTTTGGTCCCAGGGGTGGTCACGGCGCACAGTGTGTTCTGGTGCGCCGGTGATGGGGGGTAATCCCCAGAGGAGGGTCCGGTGACGGACAGCCGCGGCGGGTTCGCGGTGAGTGCTAACGCGTACCCGTGTTCCCGCCATAAGCGGCACAGGAGGACACCGTGGAGTTTTAGTGGGTTAGAGTCCCACATAACTGCGCTATCTCCTCGTGGTAGCGCAGTATGCATGAGCATTCCTCCACGCAAAAAAAAAAAAAAAAAAAAGGCAGGTATAGGTAAGTAGGTACAGGTAGGTAGTAAGTGGGGTAGGATAGGCAGTTAACGGGCGCGAAGCCGCGGGCACAGCTAGTTTATTTATAAGTATTTGCTTCATCATAGTCGGTTAACTGTTCGATATATCTATACCCGTGACATACTTAGCATTAAGGAGTTCCTGTGGCCATCTGTGGCCTTCTTCATCAGTTCAACTTCACCATATGATACTTTCTGAGTGCAAATGATTGTATTGTTGCTGAAAATACCAAAATCGCTATATGTATACCTACCTACAATATTTGAAGAGATTCCTCGATTTCTCCAGGATCACATCATCAGATCCTGACCTGATGACCATGGAACCACCTGGGAAGTATACTCTTTCACACAAAAGAAGAGTTTTCCAAATCAGTCCAGTCCAAAAAAGGTTCCGACAAGAACCTCCTCCTTTTTCTGAAGTCGGTTAAAAATCGAAAACAATACGCACCGGCCCGGGTGGAGGATCACAACCAGTGGGCTTCAGAGGGAGTGCCCTCTTAGAGGTAGAAAGCCTGTGTCCTGCAGAAGTGCGAACATTATAGGCTGATTAATTCATACTGCCTCTAGCCATTTCGTGCCCAGAAACATATACAAAAACAGAATAACCACACAGCTAAACAAACTATCCAATAACCCAACATCTATGCATTTGACTGGTTGTTCAAAATACGTTGTTCTCAACCGAAGCACAAACTAATTCAATATGCACTAACTTCTGTCGGAGTACAGCCTCAGGAAATGTATCTACGCGGTGTGTATTTAAGTACATTGTGTTATGGCTTATGTGGTTTTTAGGGTGACTGGGGATAAAGGGAGACTTTGTTATGCAATACCGCAGTTGTATTTCTGTATTCCTGGTACTTGCCGGAAACGAATTTTTTCTCACTGCATTTTGTTTTAGACCGACAACGTGACATTCCACTAATATCAGCGATTACTATTGCAAAAATGACCAAAATATATGATATTGACCTCGTGACTTGTCAATCTAAAAAAAATATGGACATTAGTGATTTTTGACAATCGTTATCGTTGATAGAATGGATAGTTGATAGAATTGATAGAATGAGGAGCTCGTGGCTAAATAATAACAGCCGCACGGGTCGATCTTCAAGGTTAAGCAACGCTTGACGAGGTCGGTCCGTGGATGGGTGACCATTTCAACATACTGAGTTTCCTCCGTGCCTCAGAAAGCACGTTAAGCCGTTGGTCCCGGCTGTCATTTGAAGATCTTTGACAGACGTTACGGGTAGCCTGAGATCTGACACCAGTCTTGCCAAGGGGTATCGTGTTACCCAGTTACTGGGTTTCGGAGGTCTGATAGCTCGCTCCATATAAAACACTGATACTCAGCTGAATCCGGTAAGACTGGAAGCCGACCCCAACAATAATTGGGAAAAAGGCTAGGCAGACGTTATCGTTATTAGAATGCCAGGTTTATTTATTTATTTATTTATAAGGGGGAAACAAACAGTGACACATTACATTTTATATCAAATGGTACAAAAAATGTCGACAAATTAAGTCACCAACCACACGAAATATGTAACCAGGTTATCATATTACGAAAAAAGCACCCGTTTTCAGTAGATTCAAACTACTTCATGACATATCCTTTAAATGTAGCATAAAATACTGCCTCAGCTATAAAGTTAAAAAACTCAAATGACTAGGAACCCATATTTGTCGAAGCAATATTGAGAAAGCAAAAGTTTTGTTTGCGAAGGATTGACAGAAAAACTTATCGGTGCGAAAAACTATTGTTTTTCACACTGTTACAATAGTATTCAGAAGCGATAGGTTTTTATTGGATTCCCAGTTTGAATTGGGTTCCATCACGGCTGTTTGTCCTTTCTGACCTACTGGTTTGTGCCTTTTTGTTGGAATTCATGTTAATTATTAAATTAACTTGAGATTTGACACCGTAAAAGCCACCGTATAAGCCACCGTATAAGTTTTACTGTATAAGTTTTACTGTATAAGATGGCAACTTACTAGCACTGCAGAAACATTAAAACGAATTTCAATTACGTGTACCTAAAATTTAAGCCTTTATCTTTTCATGCAAAGGTCCATTACGAGTTACCTAAGTATATAATAAACCTACTCATAAACATTGTGCGTAAATGACTTGATGAATTAATATAAACGAAGCTTATGGAGTATATAAGGATCAGCAGGTGACGTTCTGTAGTTTCTACATGGGCAAAATGCGTGTGTTTTTATGTAACGTTGTTATCTATATAATATTCGACACAAGAGTATGAAATAAAGAGCGAAAAACTGCATGGAAATATAAAGAGACACGTGAGATAGAAAATAAAAAGACATCCAGTTAACAACGACTCAATGAATTGGCGCTGAAGCTTAATGTTCCATAAAATAATTTTATGAGACACTGCACACTTATGAGCGCCGGGTGTCGACATGTTTTATATTCAGTTTCGTTTTCTGTTTAATAGCGGGTTGTCTTTTGTTTTGCATAGTACATAAACTTAAGATTTACCATTCCATTTACCAGAAATCAACGTTTCAAAACCCAGCATAAATTCTGCCAGACTTTTTTCAGTTTCAGAGGGGTACCCATATTTCGGAAATTGTTTAGTCCCATGGTATAGGGGCAAACCTATTGAATGACGAAAATTATAATTTCAGATATAAATTATTATTAAACTTACAGCATTATTAAAAGACAATTATCAGTCTGTATAAACCTTACCTCATTACTAAAGAAAGCATTGTACATCTTAACATTTATTATTTTTCTTTTGAAAGCACTTTGTACATCGGTTTTGGTCTACAAACATTTACTACTATAGAAACATTTAATGCCGTTTAACTTTTAGATTTGTGTGGGTTGTATTTCACTGCACAGTACGAGTATGCTTCTCAAACTATCGATTGCTCATCTTCGTGCCTTTGCATCTGTCATAAACTGACACCCACGGATATTGTGTGGGTAGTCACTTATTTTCTCACAGCATGTAGACCACAGAACACCGAGACGTCTTGGCAGCCACTGCCAGAGACGGCATTGTCAAAACTTTCCATAAAAACCAAACATCACTTGGCGGCACAAAGATTTTTTGTGTAAACGATTTCATCATCATCATTTCAGCCGAAATGCGTCCACTGCTGGACATAGGCCGCCCCTAAGCGTCGCCACATTGACCGGTCCCGGACGTCACGCATTCAGCGGATCCCCGCAACCTTCACCAGGTCATCGGTCCACCTGGCTCCCAGACCTTCCAACGCAATGTCTTCCGGTTCGCGGTCGCCATTCCAGAACTTTTCTGCCCCATCGGCCATCCGTTCTGCGAGCAATGTGCCCTGCCCACTGCCACGTGGCAATTTTTCGGGCTATGTCGGTAACCCTGGTTCTTTTGCGAATCTCTGTAAACGATTTAATTTATAACAATACCAAAAGGCTAGTATGAGTATATCAAACATCATCATCTTTATTTTAGCCGAAAGACATTTACTGCTGAACATAGGCCTCCCCCTGTCACTTAACTTTGGCAATTCTTCGGTCTATGTAGTTAACTTTGGTACTCCTGTGAGTATCCTCATTTACGATACGATCACGCAAGGAAACTCAGAGCAGGTTCACTAATGTTTTACCAAAATACCGTTGACAATTTTTTAGTTTACAACCAACGTTTCGTATACTACACTATATTTCATAAAAGATAGCTTGATCTCTGCGACAACTGTCAGTATCAATACAGTAACAATAGAGTTTGACAGGCTAACAATAACGTATACGTCAGTTTGACATAATTATGTCGCAGAAATTAAGCTTCTATGAAGATCTTTTATGAAGTATAGATACTAAATTAAATAACTAATTAACTTAATGCCTATTTTTTGCCTATTTAATGACTTTAATTTTTAGGAGATTGCGTAATAATAAGTCATTAATATTATGTAACACGTTTTTATTCCAAACGTTGTTTTATGAAATGAAATGAAAAAATAATAATTGTTTGTCAAATAATACGTTATATAAAAAAGTTTTTCGGGTAATTATTTTCCTAAGTAAATTATTTGGAAAACTTGTTACTGTATAATGATGAAAAGACAAATCATGATTTTGTCAATCGTTGCTTGAAAATTTGTAAATACATTTTGGTGAACTGACAGGACACCCTCCGAGCATGATAGCCCTTTCCATTGCGTGACTGAGCGAAAGTGACGTGAGACGTGGTTGCTCAATGTGGGCCTCATCAGAAGGCTTAACTTCTGATGAGGCCCACATTGAGTAACCACGTCTCAGTTCCGTAGGTCATCACTGACAACACACACAAACACAGGATAATATAAAAAAATGACACCCAACCATAGACGGGATAAAAGTGATATTTTTTTCTACGTTAATCAGTGCGCCACCTAGCGGTAGAAATTGGCTATAAGGTTTCCTATTCAGATTACAGATATGATAGCCAAAATTTGTGTTCGTCGTAATTGCGCGATCACGCATAGGTACTATTAGCAGTGACGTCACAAACCGCTGCCGGGCCGACGTTCCATACTCTGTGATGTAAACTCTATGCATAACTTTAAAAGACAGTTCATGCTAAGGTCATTGTACTCCTTAGTCAATTGGTCGGACATGTCCCTACAAATAGGAGCAAATTTTGGCAACACTCCAGAATACTGCTGAGCTTGCGAACTAGATTGGGTTGGTAACATTTGCAGGGGAATGAACACGATGTAGGTAAGTTCGTACGCATTTTCATTAGTGGTTGTGTTTGTCGAATCTTGTAGGTCTGTTACGCCGGTTGTATGAGGAAAAAAACTTGTACCTAATAAAATCACAAGATGATTCAAGGTTATACAGAACAAGTGCCAGCGGCTTCGCACATGTGAAAATCATTCCTAATTTATACCAAGGGAAATGTACTACAGAGATAAATATGTAACCTGTGCCCTAACACATTTCATGGCCAACTCGTGTGCAGAGTTTTAAGAGAATCCGTTCAGCCATTTAAGCGCGAAACGACTATAGACAGACAGAGTTACTTTCGCATTTATAACATAAAATAAATGTATACAGATGCAACATTATTACTCTTCGAAACATACACTTAAAAAACTCACGCTCTTTTCCCATGGGGGTAAGTATCCTTGATACAATCCTTACATACTCTTATACCCGGATCGTTATCCTTATACCCGGGGTTCTGTCATTGTGTCAAGTTTTTCTACAATGAAATTAAGTTAACGTAATATTTTGGTCCCTAGAATCTGTCAGGTAAGACCTGTCAAGAGTGACGAATATGAAACAAACCGCAACTGATTTATAAAAATCGTTTCGAAAGCAAAGTAAAGCCTAAAACTACATAGGCAAAAAAAAAAAACAAAGTCAGTCCTAAGAAAAATTGGTCTATCTACAAGGAAAAATGTGTTGAATGTATAACACTACTAGGACACCAGAAACTTTAGGGAACTCATACAAAACTAAGACCTCCTCTAAATGGATATTCACGTCCACAAAAGTTCCAAGTTCGTAGTTCAATTCAAATTGATACCCCAGTTTTGAATGGCTGCCAGTGTTTGAGCATGTTTGAATTGTCAGCTGCCCGCATTCGATGCTGATAGCAACTGTGATCGGTGATTGACTGTGATTGTTTGAAACTGTGTGAGATATGAGAGTTTGAAAGGAGGTTTCAATAGAGGTAATATCGAATTTTTTATTTGTAAAGGGCCATTGGTGATGAATGAACTGATGTTTACTCGACTACTCTCCCAGTAGATTATAAGTTGAGTTAGTGTCGAAGAGAAGTATATGTGTGTATTTTTGCTAATTTGTTACTGCTTAAACTTCTCATCAGATTTTAACAATGAGGTGTCGTGAGATTTGGATTAGTACTCTGCGTAATATTAGCTAATTATACAAAAAAATTGCGGCTACGAAATACCCAACGCAAAAAGAAAAGACAAATATTAACAAAATACATATTTATTGATCCTTTGGTATCAAATTAATAGTGTTATTTTTTTCCATAGGTAAACGTCCAAAGAACGCACATATTTTTTAGTCCGAAATCGAGTTTTATTTTAATAAAAATATTGTTTGCATGCGAAATTACAAACTTGATCGTGTATGGGTTAAAATAGTACAGATATTGTCTTTAATTATATAACTCGAGTATGATTATTGTGTTTGCTTATCATGCATCATGGTAGTCACATGTTTTCTTTATTTTACAGCCTTATTGATCAAGTGCAAGGGCTGAGCATATGGTCCTTCGATTGGAATCTGACGCACACATTTCGCCTGATATGTTTCCGTAGCATGTAATAAGGGGGTTTCATGCTACGGAAACATACCGCAACCGCGAAATGTATGCGTACTTTCGATAGACCCCTGTTGAACTTTACCGTGAATACAGTCGTAATGTTTTATATACTATATTTATGACTAGCTTTTCCCCGCGGCTTCGCTCCCGTGGCCCATCCTACAGGACCCGTTTTCGGAATAACCAAATAGCCTATGTTACTCAGGAATAATGTTTAATTCTACTGGTGAAAGAATTTTCAGAATCGGTTAAGTAGTTTTTGAGTTTATCCATTACAAACTTACTTACAAACAAATATTTCCTCTTTATAATATTAGTGTAGACTATATATACTACTATACAATATCTGTGTACTATATAAATGCTTTGCAACCCTTAATTTCAGACTTTGCTGTCTGAAATTAAGTTTTATCATTATTAATTAAAATCTAGCGAGTAGAAATGGCCGTCACGAAGACGTAAACATTAACAAATTTTAGGCATGGGCCAAGATATATTATTTCGTTCGCATAATTTACAATCCCAAATCTCATAGACATACGCCGGACACATGACCATTCCTTATCGAAGGGTATAGGCTTATCCTTTCGAGCCGGATCAAAGCAATATTGCTTGACAGAAGAAAATGTATGATGATAGTACTTTCAGGATCAAATCTCTGAGAAGAAGCTTTTATACTATACGAGACATAAGTGGGATACATGGGTAGGAAAAAGGCAAATAACTGAACAAAGGGTAACCCCAATACTAACCCTAAACAATAGGGTTTGAATTGAGGATTTTCGCCAATCCCACATTGTACTGGGGCCTTACTTTAGCGTGTCATAATTATCGTGGTTCCACTGTGAGAGAGAGACGGAGCTATACAGGCGAAGAGCACTATCCCTTTCTCTTCTTCAGCTCTTAATGGCGTGGACGCGTTATAATACGGACCTTGAAATGCCCCGCTAAAAATTAAAAAAAAAAGCAACCGGCTTCCAAATAAAAACACTACAAAAAATTCTGAGGTAACAAACATAAAAAATACAGTCAAATTGAGAACGACGAAAAAAAATTACGAACAAATATTTTTTAAAGTGGTCGCAGTGGTGACGTTTAGTTTTTACTCGTTCTTTGCCATAGTGATCTACACTTTGAAACTAGATATAGTAGTAGATAGTAAAACTAGCGTTTTCATATTTCTGACCGGCCGATTAGATGAACTAGATAAAGCACTAGATAAAGTGATACTCTATCATCGATAGGGATTATCGAAATTCTAAAATATAAGTGACTGCTTTTGACTTTGTATACTTTTTTTTGAGAATGGCGTCTGTAGTCGCAGCAAGTGCGGTAATACCGTGTTCTATATCTATTCCATACATTTTTCCGCCATCTTTATCTTGCTAGTGTAGCCGTGTGTGTGTAGTGTGTGTGTGCGTGTGTGTGTGTGTAGTGTGTGTGTGCGTGTGTGTGTTGTGTGTGTAAAAATACCTATTGTCTAAAGACAAATGAAATCAAACTCCTTTCACTAAAACGCCATCGAAATAGAAGTTTAATTATTTCAATCGATACATTGATATTCAGGACGCGTTTCAGAGATTTGACGATAAAATGCGACATAAAATCGTTCGTGACAACATGACAGATATCGCCAAAGTACAGACTTAACAGTAGGCTTAGTTTGAAATGGGTTTTGCGTGTTAACCGCTATTTGGATTCGGAAATAATCTTGATTGGAGCAATGAGCGTGTTTGCTACATGTTTGTATTGGCAATGGCTCAATGGACTAGTGGCCATATCTTTCTTTTGGTTTATGGACGCCTAGTAAATTTAAGATATTGGCTACTCCATCGTGTGTGGTCGTGCCAGCACATTATATATTTTAATACGCTTTCCTGAAATAAAACTTCTCAAAAATTCATCAAGTTCTTTAAAACAGTTGGCTTTTGGTTTTTCATCATTATCATCTGCTGTTGTTCCAATAATATTGATCGGCATTCAGTTTAACCATATGTCGCTGAATACCAACTGCAACTACGCTGAAACTTAAGATGCCAATGCATTCCACTACCTTCCTAGACAAATCTTTTACGGTCCAGGCCACTCGTCTATGGAATGCATTGCCTGTGACCATAAAACGCGCGCAATACCTGCCTGTTTTTAAGAAACTTGTAAAGGAGCACTACTTGTCACTTTAATCTTATTCTTGTTTATGCAGCATTCTTTTCTTGCCTGTATAACTAGATGTATATATGTATCTATTTGAGTAATTTGTATTTAATAGGTAACTTCTCTATTCAACAAATTGTTGAAAATTTGCACCAAGTGCAAAACCATGTCGTGTCCAGGCTTTTTTTTCCATTCTTGGTTGCCTGGAAGAGATCGCGGAACGCGATAAGGCCGCCTATTGTATGTTTGTTTTTGTCTTAAGTTTTTCTTGGTGTAAAATAAAATTTATATAAATAAATACCAGTATTTTGCAGTAGGAGCGTCTGCCTACCTGTCTGCCTCCACCCAGTAAGTACTTGAGTAGCACGATACACTTTGGTAAAGCTCGATACCAGACTTTTGGGCTTCTTAACGACTGTTTAAGATCAAATCGAACAGTCGAGACCAACGAGTTAACGTGCTTTCCGAAGTACCAAAAACCTTCAATTTTTTTTGATACACTTCATAATTTAGGCCTTCTATTTAATTGCCATACAATTAAATTAATAACTAGGCTGTAAACTTTCAGTACCAAAAGTGGATTTTAATAGTTACCTAGAAAAAAAAATGTGTTAAGCTAATTTATTGCTTTATTCGACGTGCTTGCAAACACAGGGTTTCAGGTCAGCATGTCGCCGCCATTGCCTGGTACCTAATATGTGTAGGTACGTTCATGTTATGTATTCATTATCTTTCATAACACGATAGTAAATATATCGGAGTTATGATATCTGCATGTAATTTTCATAAAAATAGGCTTTTACCCAAAACAATTTGAATAAGTAGGTATTCTGATTTTGAATAATAAAGGTGAGGTCTCAAACAAGGTGGACCGATGAATCTGTGGGCAGGAGTTCACTGGATGCGAGAAGCACAGAACTGATCGATGTGGCGACATAATGGGAGGACTATGCCCAGCACAGGATTACGTCTTTCGGCTGATATAATTATGATGAATAAAGCACAACAAATCTCGTTTTTAAAAAAAAGTTAAAAAAAAGCTAAACCAGATAGGTACCGCTGTCTACAGGTAGACATATGTAATACTATATTGCAACCACTCCATTCCAGAGACAAAGCACTAATTAAACCAGCACTCAAACCCCTCACACCGGTACACAGCAACGTGCTATTACGTAGTACCTCCTCAGAAGCTAAAGCGGAATGTAAAGCTTATATCTATTCTATACACAGATTGGCTATTCTCTCTTGGAATTTGTGTGTAGCAGCCCTAGATTTGTGCCCGATTAATAGGTCCGTGTACTATAGCACATCTCTGCCCTATCTTTTGGGAATGTTATGTTAACATTTATACCTGAATATGTAATGTTTGACAAAATGCAAATGATATTAAAAGCAGTCACGTCAGCCAATGAGTAGGGTCAGCCTCACAGTTATCAGTATAAAGGTAGTTGACGGGTAAGCTTACCTTTTGTTTTAATGCTTATTAGTTGTATTTAGATGGGGATTATTTTGTTTTAGCTCACGTGTTTCGTGTTGAAAGTACTAGGCAGTCATCAAGGTGGTAGAGGTGTTTGTTGCCCAGAGGCTCTAGACAAAATGTAATTCAATCAGTGATGCCGATTGTCGAAAATCCAAAATATAAGGAATAGTTCACGTGATCCAATCGATCGTATCGTGGCACTCCCATATTTTTTTTATATTTTATATCATATTTTGATAGAAGATCATTTGTCTGTTAGATCGCAGTACAAAAATCTAATGTTTACAGGTAGATACAAAACGGCATTATTAAGAAAAAGCTTTCTATCAATGGGACCCGTTATCTATAAGAAAATACCGCATGACTACAAAGAAGAGTCATTACGCATATTTATAAAGAAGCTAACATCCTTACTAATAGATTAATGTTATTATTCTATACGAATAAAAAATATGAATGATAATAACGTAACATGAAGTAATGATAAAATGATGAATGTGATGATAAAAAAAGTAATGATAATGATTTAATGATGTGTGATATAATGTTATATTAATTTATTATATTGTTTGAAATATTATTATGTGCCTTGATTATGTATGCAAAATAATCAATTTAATTTAATTGTAAAATATAGAATTAAGATTGTTGTTTTTGATGTTTAGTTTATGTAGGAAGATAGTAGATCCACAAACCTGTACTATTTTTGTTTTCTTATTATTTATTTGGTATATATAATTGAGTAGATATAAATATGTTTTACTTTATGTTTTACTTTTGCATGCCGTAAGGTAGAGTGTGTTGGAACTGTTTTTATAATGCTTACATCCTATTTTGTACCCACATTCATTGCAAAATAAATGATTTCTGATTTCTGGCGCCTCAGTACATTTTTCATAGACTTCTACAAAAAAAATAGCAAATAAGACACATGCAGACAGAATCGAGAAAATAGTTCAACATTCGCAAAACCCGTTGAAATTGTCCATTGAAACTGACAACTATAAAACAAGAAGTAGAATTTTGTACTCCGTCGAGGATATTTCGTCCAGTTTTTATTTACATAACCTCGTGGCCTATATTTCACATCGATATCAACTGCAGAAGTTTTTAGCATAAATATGTAAATAACTAAACTTATTTATTTTCGCCTTTGCTGCACCTGGAATCACTGAACCGTTTTGGCAGCTCAACCAAAACCGCAACATTCGAAAATTGTTTATTCGAAATTCTGGAACCACCTGCCGAATTCAAACACCACGTACCTAGTGTCGTGCATCGAATAACGAAATAACAGGTCAAAGACCATTTTACTGACTTTACCACTATTCTCCTCCTAGTTATAAATTATAAATCTCTCTAAATAGTATAAAACAAATGAAGAAAGGGGAGGCCACAAATCTGAAATCAAACATAAACATTATCGATTCACCCGAAAACGAATTTAATCAAATAATTCCATCGTAAATTGTGAAATAATTACCATGATTGGTGCGATAATAACGTAAAATTGGCATCGGTCCGTCTGTCACAACGTAATCGATTCGAATCGCTTGCCTCGCGTGCTGTTTGTAATAAACAAATATCGCTTGTGGCTAACTAAAGTACGTAATAATATTTTATTGGAGTCATTACTGTTTGCTGTTAGATGCCTGTTTGTGTTGATTCTATTTCTGGTCAGTTCACTGGGGACTGAATAGAATCCACAAGTTATTTTATATTTTATTGAAGTTTCGTACCAGGTTGTCATACATCGTTTTCTGTTTTCGCTGGTATTATTAATATGTCGAAATATAATTAATAAACAAGCTTTTACATTTAATAAAAAGTATTTTTATACAAGCTTTCTTTTATAAGTCGCATTGTCTCGAGAATATTGTGTGTCAAATTCGGCTATATCGGACAGTTACAACTTGCAAGATTTTATTACAGACACCAGGACGGGTGAAAAATAAAAGTTTGCAAGAAAATTAAGTCTAAGAAAAACGTCAGTCATGTAAAAAAAATCACAAGTGTTATAATAAAACTGGAAACTTAAAATAAGATTACGTATGTGGCAAAATATTACGAAAAATACATAAAACTAACTAACAAAGTTTCAACTAACTCAAATCATTTCAATTCTGTGTACAGGAAGACAGGAATAGTGAAAAACCTTTTTAACAAAAATTGAACCGACGAAATAACGACCTGAAAAGCAAAAAAATAAAATTAACTTTTAGTCTAGCATTTTGAGTTGGCGTCAAACATGCACATTAATTATCTAAAGCGTAGAATAATTGTAGCTAGCTCGATCTTCGTTGATTGTTTAGATTAAAAGTTTATTTTTTGCTTTTCAGTTCGTTATTTTGTCGGTTCAAGTTCTTGTTAAAAAGTTTTCTTTTCTATTTTCAGTTTACTTAATTTCAACGAAACTGGTTCAGTGGGAAAATTATAAATAAACCCATTTTTTCTACCTTTAGGGGTGGATTTTGGGGACCTACTTTCCAATCCAATCTAAATCCAATCCAATTTCTATCCAATTTTTTTTTAATTCTGACCACTCTATAAAAACTTATGTGTGGTCATACATAAAAAAAATATACATGTCGAATTGGGAACTTCCTCCTTTTTTTCGTGGGTTAAAAAGTTATCTGATTCGAGTGTGTCCTCGGGACGCCATCCATACGGATATTACGTCCACCACTTCGCCGACAAGGATTTGCTTACTTAGAGATGCTTGAAAATGCTGTGAGAAATAGATTCCCTGTCTAAATTTTCAGAAGGGAAATGTTTTATAAAGGTTTGTACTAAAACTAATATTTGTACTAAAAATAATTATTGAGTTGCCAGCCTGTCGGTTTTTTATCGGTTACATTTCGGGGAGTGTGCGTTGGAATTGTATGAATTAATTCCTCCTGGCCCGTTCCATCATCGGGCTACAAAACGTACGTCGATGCGTCATCGGTACATGGTGGACATCCCACCCATACGCACCAAACGTTTTGGGAATACTTTTATTATGCGCACAGCAAAAGAGTGTCATTCCTAGCCGGAGTCTGTATTTCCTGATAGCTACAACCTGGGAGTCTTTTAGTTAAGAGTGAATAGGTTTCTTCCAGGCATGCGTGCTTCATCGTCGACCATAGCTTCGCTTACCATCAGGTGAGATAGTGGTTAAGCACAAACCTGCTATTAGAATAAAAAAACCACGTATTTTTTGTGATAAATTCAAGTGCGTATTAGTCGAATTGCATCGCATTGCATCCATGTGATGCAACCGCTTACAGGTGTGATATTAATCGAATTGCATCGCGCCATCAGGAAAGGACCTAAGTGTAATATTTCTTATCGGCGATAAAATGCAAGAAAAATGTTAAACCATTAAAAATAGAAACCAGCGTATTGATTGAAAGTTATTTTGGGTATGACCTTAGCCCTTTTTATACAGCCACTGGTATTTGGACACGTAGGCAGAGTTCTAATTTTGGAAATAAAAGTAAAAATAGAAGAATGGTGAAACACAACTCGTTTGTTTTGTGATCACAAGCGCTACTCCTGAGCATGAAGTCCTGGTATAAAACCCCAATTTGGGCGAAGTATTATTGGCATTTCCATCTCGAATTCCCTAATACCAGCCTGAAGTCAGGATTTGTGCCAGATTGTATTTTTTTATTATTTATTATTAATAGGTTCGCGTTTGACCACTATCTCACTTGATGGTAAGAGACGATGTAGTCGACGATTCAGCTCGCTTGCCTAGAAGAAAACAATACACTCTTGACTTAGAAAAGACTCCAAGATTAAAGCTATCAGGAAATACAGACTCCGGCAGGGTATTACACTTCTTAGCTGTAGGCATAATAAAAGTATTCCCAAAACTTTTGGAGCTTATAGGCATAAAATTGTCATGGTGATGATATTAGGCGTGCCTCTAGGAGGCATGCTACATCATCATCTGCCTACCTTTTTTTCCCAATTATTGTTGGGGTCGACTTCCAGTCTTACCGGATTCAGCTGAGTACCAGTGTTTTACATGGAGCGGCTGCCTATCAGACCTCCACAACCCAGTAACTGGGTAACACGATACCCCTTGGCAAGACTGGTGTCAGATCTCAGGCTTCTGACTACCCGTAACGACTGTCAAAGATCTTCAAATGACAGCCGGGACCAACGGCTTAACGTGCTTTCCGAGGCACAGAGGAAACTCGGTATGTTGAAATGGTCACCCATCCACGGACCGACCTTGTCAAGCGTTGCTTAACCTTGAAGATCGACCCGTGCGTCTGTTATTATTTAGACACGAGCTCCTAGTACATGAAGTCAAAAATAACAGGTGGAAAGCGGATGTACTATAGGTACAACTGCCTAGCCCCATAGAGAATGCATAGTTGTTTGTTATACAAAAATCATGGTACAATAGAAAATTGTTGTCTATGAAGGTGGACTTTCTTTTTGTTATTTAAAACAAAATGCATCTATAAGTAAGTATAATATGAACTAATAAAAACCGGCCAAGTGCGAGTCGGACTCGCACACGAAGGGTTCCGTACCATTATCGCAAAACACTGCATAAAAATCTCGTATGTTGTATGGGAGCCCCCCTTAATTTATTTTATTTTAACTTATTAATTATTATTTTTTGAAGTAAATATACAACTAAACATTCTGTGAATATTTCAAGCGTCTACCTGTTGCCGTTATTAATATCGAGCAAAAAACGCCAAAAATATCACGTTTGTTGTATGGGAACCCCCCTTAAATATTTACTTTATTCTGTTTTTAGTATTTGTTGTTATAGCGGCAACAGAAATACATCATCAGTGAAAATTTCAACTGTCTAGCTATCACGGTTCATGAGATACAGCCTGGTGACAGACAGACAGACAGACAGACAGACAGACAGACAGACGGACAGCGAAGTCTCAGTAATAGGGTCCCGTTTTTACCCTTTGGGTACGGAACCCTAAAAACAACGTATATACAATCTAATAATAGGTAATAATTATGTACATAAGGATAAAAAGATGATAAGAAAATGAATCTTATTTCGACACGTTTGCTTATCTAAAAACTTTAGCAGTAACATTCGACATTACCGAAAGTATTTACCAAACGACAAATTAGTAGAACAGACGAAAATCTCTTGTGACTTTCCTTACCTCGTTTGCTCGTTAGGGACGATAAAGAAATCACGTTTTCCTTTACTTTTTCCTTTTACCCGAAACTAAGGGTGTTTATCCATTAGACATGAGCGAGGTAGCTAGACGGTGTGCGAGGTAAAAGTACACCAACTTGGATTAGTCGCTCCGGTGAAAAAGGGCTAACAGAGCTAAGTATTTGTAAATACAGGTGAGATAGTGGTCAAACGCTAGCCTCCTTTCTTCTTCTTCCTGCCCTTATCCGATATTACTTGGGGTTGGCGCAACACTTTTTTTCTTCCATACCGTCCTATCCCCCCGTCATGTTATCACTGACTCCCTTTTCTTTCATGTCACTCTACACACAGTTCATCCATCTTTTCTGTGGCCTTCGCCTCCCTCTCCATCCATCCACATTTATATTCGTAAATCTTTTAGTAACATTCGTTTCATTCTTCCTCATCACATAACCATACCAGGACAAACGGTTTCCTTTCAAACGCGAGCCTTATATTCATAAAAAAAACGGTCTATTGCGAGTCAGACTCGCGCACGAAGGGTTCCGTACCATTATCGCAAAACAACGACAAAAAATCACGTTTGTTGTACAGATTCAAGTGTCAATTAGCAGACACAATAGAAATTACCATTGTTTTGATCCGATTCGGCAATATGGATCTGGTGCGAAGTTTAAAAAACCGGCCATGTGCGAGTCAGACTCGCGCACGAAGGGTTCCGTACCATTATCGCAAAAAACGGTAAAAAAAATCACGTTTGTTGTATGGGGCCCCACTTAAATATTTATTTTATTCTGTTTTTAATATTTGTTGTTATAGCGGTAACAGAAATACATCATCTGTGAAATTTTCAACTGCCTAGCTATCACGGTTCATGCGATACAGCCTAGTGACACGGACAGATGGACCGCGGAGTCTTAGTAATAGGATCCCGTTTTTACCCTAAAAAAAAACCATAACACACGCGGTAGAAGCTTCAAATTAGTTTTCTATCTCATTCTCTAGCACGTTAAAGGTCTATCCACACATAATATCAGGGCCGTGCCCGGGACGTGACAGAGCCGGGCCCAGGTATTGAAGCTCTGTCACTGGCCCGTGCACGGACGTGTGTGAACGAGTTCATATAAAATGTACTCACCGATATTTTTTGAACCCCTGACGGGGCACGGCCCTGATATGTGTGGATAGACCTTAAGTCTCTGTAAATTCATGGCACATCTATGAATGTATATTTCTCTTTTAAATGTAGTTTTTTCATTTCATCGAGTTTCAAATCCCAACGGGGCTAAAAAGTTTTCACTTAAAAAGGTGATAAATGTGTGCGAGAGATCTCTGCGAGGGAGGTAAGCGAGGAATGCGTGTGCACTACGCTGGAAAGTGTGCTACATAATATCCTCGCACCATACAGGTACACACTGTTTCACAGCTTCGTTACACTTCCTCGCATCGCCTAGCAACCTAGTACATCTCTGGTTGAAAATCACCCTTACTGTAATTAGGGAATTACGCTTCAGTGTACCAGGAGGCCGATCTACAATGGAATGTAATTATACAGACATTCGATTGAGTGTCCGTGACGCGGGGAGATAACCAGCCGGGAAACTGAACAAACCGCGGACTGATTATACTGCGACATAGTTTGAACGGTTAATTTTAAAGCCACTGTAAAAGAGATCTGCAAAGGATGACTGTGTGTATGTAGGATGACGGTGTGTATGAATTGAAATTTCAGAAACGGCGTACTTGAGTTGATTCTTCGGTAACATTTGATATAACTTTTCTTTCGGTTTGTACTCGTATTTCATATCAAACAAACAAAACACTTGTACTGCATGACAACATCTTATATTTTGCTACACAACTGTGTAGTTCAACAAGACACTACGTAGCAAAGCGTCAGTTCGTAGCGAGTACGCTCGTAGCAGGTTCGTAGCTAGGCCTGGCGTAGCAGTTCGTAGCACCCATAGCAAAGCATATTTACCTACAAAGTTGGTATGGCTACGCATAGCTAGAATGGTTTGCTTCGCTTTACAATGATATCTGGCGTCAGTTGTCCATATTCAATCATCATCATCATTTCAGCCGAAATACGTCCACTACTGGACATAGGAGTCCCCCAGGCGTCGCGTCGCCACATTGACCGATCCCGTGCGTCTCGCATCCAGCGTATTCCCGCAAACTTAACCAGGTCATCGGTCTACCTAGTGGGAGGCCTTCCAACGCATCGTCTTCCGGTTCGCGGTCGACATTCCAGAAGTTTTCGGCCCCATCAGCCATCCGTTCTGCGAGCAATGCTCTACCCTGCATATTCAATATTTAGTTTTAATCTGCAAAACTAGATCCAGTCTTGGGTACAGAAAGCAGCAACTGAACATCGTTTTGCTCCACCACGAGGTATCCTCAGGAGATAAAAACTCGACGACCAGTCGAGCGCGAATGAAATATTGAAATTGCATGGCATATTAATGTCATGGATGGCCGCAAAGTTACGCTTGATTGATTACATAATTTAACACTGCCTATCATGAATTAATGTTGCCAATTAACGATTACTGTAACTAGGGTTTAATTACAAATCCGGCAGTCAGTGCCTATGTCGCGGTCGAGATAACCATTCGTCCGGTAATTGTGCCGACCGCGGACAAATTATACACCGGGACATAAATAATTAACATGTGCGTTTGTTAATCATTTGGATTATGTGTGAGGCACCCGTCAAGTATTCACTGTGAGGGTGAATAAATTTTGATAGGATATCCACAAAGTTTATTTATTATTATAATTTTACGTGTATTTATGTTACCTTTATTTACTTGTTTATTAAGGTTCTATATGGGTTAGTTTTTTAATCTTGATTATATCTTAAAATCCGTATTGACTATGAAGACCTAATAATATCCTATCAAGGCGGCAAATATCGACAGAGACTAGCCAAGCATCTACGTAGGAGATACTTTAGTGTACAAAATGCGTGTACAGCCACATGAGTACTCTATCTTCCCTTCCTCAAGGCTTCCCGCGAAAATGGCGCCGCGACAATGCAACAAACCTTTTTTATATTTCATTAAAATCGTCTAGGTCTTCGATTTTTCGAGGTGCCAGCATTGTACCGTATGCGGAGCCTTTAATTCCACAACTTGATGGCAATAAAACAAAACCTAACTCTATTCCTCGACCTTCACGCATTATTCCAGTGACAAGGTTCAAACCCTGCGAATAGCTACCTGCATTTAACAACCATATCGCTCCAAAGATTGCTCACGATCGAGTACTACTATAATGTTGGGGCAGCCATTAGAGCGACAAGCAATATGGCTAATGTCTCTAGTACCATCAAACCGTACATTTACCAACTAGAACTATCACAAGAACTAAATACAAGTACCTAATACTATGTAGTTTCTCTACTTGGGGGTATACAGGGTGAGTTTTACAAGTAAATGGCCAAATCAGAATCTATGAGGATAGCGAAAATCTCTCAAAGGAGTCACGGACCCGATTTTGATGAAAACTAAAACTGCATCATTGGATTTTTAAACAAAAATATTATTATGCCTAGCCAGTAACGAACGAATGCGTTGATTTTGAAAGAAAAAAATATAGACGCTGTATTATTACACCATCCGATAGTGTCACTAATAAGGATAAAATTCTAGGAAGTAATAACATAGTGCAAACTTCAAGTCTTTCCTTATGTTTGCCGTCATTACTCATTTAAAACATTTTTTTTTTATAATCCTCATCAGCCTTTTTAATGTTCCCACTGCTGGGACACAGGCCTCCTCTCATAGAGAGGGTATTTTTATAATAAAATACTGTATTTTGTGAATACTAAATCTACAAAATAAATAGCATTTACTTTCTCAATTAACCTTTAAATATTTATGTTAGCACAAATAGTCTATTTTATCAATCAATCACGTTTTTATTGACATTATTCTAATACCTTCATTAAAGTTCACGATCGATTTATTTTTAAGTGACGTCAATGAACTCGGCATTTCTAAGTGTCATTACAAATTCCCCGTCAAGGACATACCAAACAAAACTTACATAGAAACACTGGTCTACCTCCTATACGTACCTCTCCTATTCTAACCCGAACCATTAACGGCGACAAGCTATTAGGCTAATGCCTCAAGTATCATTATCCAACACATTTAGTTACCCACTGTTGGTACATATCTATGTATAGTGTTGGTACACATCTAAGTATACTGTTGGTATTTACAAAATGTATAGGTGTACTTAGATGTGCAATCAATTTACTGTTAGTACACGGAGCTTAATGAGTTTATCTACAATTAGTTTGGAGGTCATCAACATTATTTTAGATGCAGTGTACTGACAGAAGACTTTGTCTATACTAATATTATAAAGAGGAAAGATTATTTTGTTTGTTTGTTTGTTTGTTTGTTTGTACCGAATAGGCTCCGAAACTACTGGACCGATTTAAAAAATTCTTTCACCAATAGAAAGCTACGTTATTCCTGAGTAACATAGGCTATTTTTTAATCCCGAAAACGGGTCCTGTGGGGTGGCCCACGGGAGCGAAGCTCACTCACTTACCATCAACGCACAGGCCAAACGGCTGAAGCTTCAATCATGAAACTTGGCACTTAGGTTCTTTTGGTAGTGTAGGTGAGCACTAAGAAAGGATTTTTGGAAATTCCACCCCTAAGGGCGTGAAATAGGGGATGAAAGTTTGTATGAAAATCCGTCAGTTTTAAAGTCAGGATCTTCATATTTTGGGTTTAGGCTGAAGATTAAAAAATGACTTACACGTGTCTCAGCGATTTTGAAAATTCCACCTCCATGAGGGTGAAAAGGGGGATGAAGTTATGGGAATAATTAAATCGTCTAAAGACTTGAAATTTTGCACATAGATACTTTATACTGTGCAGGCATCCACTAAGAAAGGATTTTTGTGAATTCCACCCCTAAGGGGGTGAAATAGGGGATGAAAGTTTGTATGAAAGTCGGTCAGTTTTGAAGTTAGGATCTTCGAATTTTACCTACCCTACCCTACCTACCCTACGTGTGAGTGCGCTCTGGGTGAAGCGGGAGGGCGTGTCAGACTTTTACTGACTAAAACCCACCCGTGTTCCTTCAGTTGTTTGTGCCAGGGCCGCGGTAACACTCTTTCAAATTAAATTTATCCGCGACCCAGACAGACATCGGCCCTCTCGGGCCCCGTCAATTTTGCTGACATCTCTTTGAGGCGCGCGTGGAACACTACGCGCCGTCGACTCGGGCCTGGTCCTTATCGGACGGCGAGCTACCCATTACTTGCCGTCCGCAAGCCCGCGCCTACGGTGGCCGGGAATCGGCTTGCGACTCCCGACGCCCAGGGCGTCTCCTGCGGTGACTAGGGGCGCGAGGGAGTCTCCGTTGCGTCTCCCTCACGCGTTCCGCCTCCTCCTTCGCGAGCATTACTGCTTCGCAGAAGGAGGTGACAGCTTCCCATGCCCTCTCGCTCCATACCATGGCCTGAACCAGGGCCGGCCGCGAGAGGTCGCCACCGCTGATCGCCTCCACGAGGACACGGCGGTGCTCCGCCCAAGCGGGGCAGACCTCCACCGTATGCTCCACCGTGTCCTCCGGGCGATCCACACAATGGTGACACCCGGGCGTTTCCTCCCGCCTTATCCGGAACAGGAACCTCCCGAAACAGCCATGTCCGTTGAGGACCTGCGTCAGGCGGAAGGTGAGGACGCCGTGGCGCCTCTCAAGCCACTCCTCAAAGAGGGGCCTTATCGCCGCAATTGTGGCGTGCCCAGCACTGGGTTGCGACAGTCGCTCTCTTCATGTCGCCATGAGATCCTGCCGGAGCTCTGTCCGCCAAGCCGTGATTTGTCGCGGCAGCGGAGTTGTGCCCCGGCGTTTCGCCTCCTCACGCCACTCCCAAATGTGCGCGAGGACTTTTGCCTCTAGATCCCATGGCAGCAATCCGGCAAGGAGGCTCGCCGCCTCACCGGAGACCGTGCGGTATCCCCGGACCAGCCGGATGGCCATGACCCTTTGGGACGCGTTCAGCGAGCGGGCTGGTCTCCGCCTCATGGAACCCGCCCACACCGGTGCACCGTAAAGGGCCATGGACCGCACGACCCCCGCGTAGAGCCTCCGGCAGGAGGCGTTTGGACCCCCTAGATTGGGCAGGAGTCGCTTGAGAGCAACCCCAGCCCGCTCCAGTCTGGGCGCCAAACGTCGGAAATGCTCCACGAAATTCCACCGGCTGTCGAGGACGAGTCCCAGGTACTTCATCGTCAACCCGACGCCGATGTGAACCCCTCCTACCGTTATTTGGGTACCCGGCGGTGGCGCGTTCCGAGGACCATGAAAACACATGGCCTCGGACTTGTGCAGGGCCACCTCGAGTCCCAATTGCCGGATCCTCTCGACGACTATCGCAACCCCGCGTGTCATTAGTTCAGCCGCCGCCTGGTGCGACCTCCCCTGCGCCAGGACCAGCGTGTCGTCAGCGTAGCAAATTACGCTGACGCCGCTAGGGAGGTCGGCGCGCAGCACCCAGTCGTAACCGATGTCCCACAGATGCGGCCCCAAGACCGATCCCTGTGGGACACCGCACGACATCTCTCGCCGGTTCCACTCTCCCTGGTGACCGGAGTAGATGACGGCCCTGTCCGTCAAATAGGCCTCGACCACGCGACAGAGGTAGGGCGGCATCCGGTGATACCGGAGTGCTTCCCTGATGCAACTCCAGGGCAGACCCTACCTACCCTACCTACCCTACCCTACCTACCCTACCCTACCTACCCTACCTACCCTACCCTACCTACCCTACCCTACCTACCCTACCCTACCTACCCTACCCTACCTACCCTACCCTACCTACCCTACCCTACCTACCCTACCCTACCTACCCTACCCTACCTACCCTACCCTACCTACCCTACCCTACCTACCCTTGCCCTACCTACCCTAGCCTACCCTACCTACCCTACCCTACCGTAACCTACCTACCCTACCCTACCTACCCTGCCCTACCTACCCTACCCTACCTACCCTACCCTACCCTACCTACCCTACCCACTCTACCCTACCTACGCTACTCTACCTACATACCTACCCTACCAGTGTAGGTAAGGTACCAATTTTTTTTCTCTTTATTTTTTTTTCATAACATCCTTCTAACAATAACAATCACAACAAAAAAAGAATGAGCGAAATTGGATCAAAATTGAAATAAGCATAAAATGAAATGCTATCATGGATGGTATTAAATGAAAATTATTTTGTATGAATCATATTGAAACAATCCAAACCATCCATTGGTTTTTCACCGCAGATTCGATTGATGTAAAATGGTCGTAATAAGGTCTACATCTCTTTCGGGTATCTCTGAACTTGTGCTTTGGCTTTCTTTGTGCATGGAGCCCACGTCATCGTATTGATTATCAGTGCTGGGCTTGCTAATCATCTCTTTTATAATTTGTTCCCGAAATTCTAAAATACTTTCTTTTTTTTTTCCTTTTCAAATTTTTGGTGAATAACCCAAGCATTTACTAACATTGTGCCACAGACAATCTCAATGATCAGCTTGCGGTACCACTTTAGGGTTTTCTAAGGCTGGTATAGTACGACGCCGTCTGATCAGAAATATCTACCCCCTTTTTCGCATTATTATAATCCAAAACAAGAGAGAGAAAGCATAATTCCTGTCCGTGTCTACCGGTGACGCACCCCGTCCGGGCAAGACTTTTGGTTCATGGGGCGGTGATGTACCACCGGTGGCCAAATAAAGATTTGCGCCGTAGGATACCAAGTACCTACTCATGAGGTGCCAGCCTGAACTTATTCATAAGGCTCAAGGACAAACTCTGACGTATGCTGGTGTAGATTTGAGGGAGAATTGCTTTTGCCATGGACAGTTCTATGTAGCGTGTTCACGTGTTAGCTCATCAAATAGTCTGGTGATATTGGCGTGGACATGCAAAATGGTTTAAAATGTTGTTTATAAGGAAATACTTTAATTTAATTACTTACTTATGCGTATGATTACTTATTATTAGTCATGGATAAACACAGAAATAGTGAAGGGATAGGGACGGGACAAAGATAGAGCGTATTGATGATAAAGTAGGTAAGTATAAGTCTGTCCTAAGAAACACTTTCGCATTACATTATTTTTTACTTTTTCTCTACATAATGTTAAAATATGATAAGGAGAAGCATGTAGTCTACGCGTGCGAAGCCGCGGGCAACAGCTAGTAGTAGATAAAATATAAATACTACATCCAAGATTTGTAATCTTATCTTATCTTATCTTGTAGAGGGGCCGAGAAATAACTCGGGACACTTCGACCCATTGGGATCGAATACGATACTTGACAAAACTGTTGAAGTTGAACTGGAACTAGCTGTTTTTTTTTAGGTTTCTGTACTGGTCTCATAGTGAAAAATCATATTTGTACTATGAGAACAATATAGAAAACTAAACTCTGCTGTTTTCTACGTTTTAGCGAGATATGTTATCGTAAATATCCCACTGAGTGGTGGTTTTCTTCACATTTCGAAGCTGATCCAAATATATGGGCACTTCTTGAATTGAATCATGGTAGTGAAAGAACTAGTCAGCTAGACTCTGCGTTACCGAGTCCTATCGAGGGTGCGCCGGGCCTTAGAATCGCAATACGATATTTTTATCGACACGAAAAGAAAAAGAAGAAATACTTCTTTACCCCCTGAATGATTGCGAATGAATTATAAGCCAGCATGTATAAATGCAGCATTGTATTTTCCAGTTACAATATCATAAGATCTAAAATAAAATTTGCCTCTTAGCACGGCTTGACAAAATCCGAGCGAAGAAAAAATCGTAAAATATAAATCAAAGTAACGAAACTTTTAAGGCCAAACAGTATAGCGGCAGTAGTGTTTGCTCTGTCAGATTACTCCAGGACATAAAACAAACTTATCCTAACCAATTTCTTATAATAAAAACTTCTACAATTTTTATCAAAATAAGTATAAGTTCGAGGACTGCTTCGTTGGCCTAGGGTTCGTAAGACTCGGGTACGTCCGTCGCCCCCCACACATCAGGACCCGAGGTGGCGGCGCGTAGTGTACCACGCACGCCCCTCTAAGA
Source organism: Anorthoa munda (assembly GCA_945859665.1). Taxonomy (NCBI): domain Eukaryota; kingdom Metazoa; phylum Arthropoda; class Insecta; order Lepidoptera; family Noctuidae; genus Anorthoa; species Anorthoa munda. The sequence goes on along the minus strand of OX243894.1, from coordinate 19,817,831 downwards.
CATCACGGGGGGAGTCAAACACCTCGCTCCCCCCCACTCCGAGGTCGAGACCCACAGATGCGAGCCGGTACTAGCCGGGGATTGCGGCAGTATCGTATGTTCCCGCGACTCCCGGCATAGGTTTGAGACGGAACACCGGGGTGGTTTTTAGTCAGTACGAGTTTAAAAGATTCATATCCTCATTGGATGTTCTGCAAACAAAACTGTCCAAAAGGAGTTTCAATATTGAGATTTTGGCTCCGAGCAGGCGCACGGCCAGTACTGCCTGCGGTAACATTGGGGAATATATACGCCTTAAGCATAACTGGTGAAATCTGGATAAACTATATATAGGTGCACCTCTGCTTAACCCTTCGGGGAATACTGGCGTGATGTTATGTTATGTTCTAGAAAAGCTAGCCAACTCGATTACCTAAATACTTTTTTTGACAAAGCAAATATAAGCTCACAGACTCCTAAAACAATGTTCTATTATGAATATACGTATGAACGAGTAAGCAAAGTATGTCACCAATTCATAAAATTTTAGTTACAGTAACTTACCCTAATCTTTTGTAACAATTACAGTCAATAAAAAGAGATTAATGTGCAAGCAGCGACTTTTGACAAATCCTTTAATCAAGTTATGCAGAGAGCAGTGGTGACCTAGTGGTATCGGCCCAGACAGGCGTTTTTACTTTATGTAAATTATTTCATCACCACTGCTCTCAAAACGATGAATGAAACCGGCAAGTCCAAGAACCAAAAATTCGAAGACATGTGACATCAACCAACCCGCACTGGGCCCGAGTGGTGGATTACCGCCCATTCTCTCTCACAGAGAGGAGGCCTGTGTCCCAGCAGTGGGAACGTTAAAAGGCTAATGATGATGATCAAGATGAAGTTATGCGAGTGCAATTTGTTTTGTTAATACTTTGAAATTACTTTGATTGGTGTCACTAAATATGTAAGTTAAGCAGTTACTAAAATAGTTTTATTTCCGTTTTCATTAATACTAGGCGCCCCCAATAGAAGTGCACAGTTCGATTTTCAACGCTCGACTGAGTGCCGAAAGTTTTTTAGGCATTATATTCAATGTTTCCTTACGTCCATAAAAACGGGCATTACACTTGCAATAACAATAAAACAACATTGCCTGCGAAGCAAAAAGATGTTTAAGTTTATTTGCCTGGAAACCAAACCCTTTTACCAACTGTACACACAGTATGTTCCCGTCCCGTCACTGTTTGCTTCAGTTATCTAACATACAAACTTTGGTATCAAGTAAATTGCTCGATAATCCTCTCACTTTGATTGCCTTGAATATGTTATTGAACCAATTCGATTAACGAAGGAGTTAGATACCTACCTACATAGAAAAGACGGAGAAATTAATGACTAACAATTTTTGGCAACAATTCCCAATACAATAGCATCGCTAAGGTTTAAACAATCTTACTGTCATAGAGACAATATAGACCTTATGTTTTACTAGCTTAGAGTTTGAGCGTGAAGAAGTAACAAACACACACACACACTCACAAACTTTCGCCTTTATATTATAGTGTGAGACAAAATAGACCTTATGTTTTACTAGCTTCTGCCAGCGGCTTCGTCCGCGTGAAAGTCGAAAATTATCCCGAGGGAACACTTTCCAGTAGCAGTTTTCAGTATATTCTATTCTATTCTATTCCCGGGATAAGAAGTTCCCTTTGTGCTATTGCTGACTATAGTTTATCTCTGTGCCAAATTTCATCCAGATTTATCAAGCAGTTTGAGCGTGAAGAAGCAACAAACATACAAACACACACACACATACTGACAAACTTTCGCCTTCATAATATTAGTGTGATTATGTTAAATCGGGCACAATTCTTGCTAAGGGGTATCGTGTCATCTAGTTACTGGGTCAGATAGGCAGTCGCTCCATGCAGAATGAGCGGAGGCCTGTGTCCTAGCAGTGGATTACAGGCTGATAATGTCTTTTTTTAATTGTTAAGTGATATTTTTTCTTCAGATTATAAACAATAAATTGTCATACAAACATAGCTTGGAAGTAGTAACGGGTTTACCTAATAAATATAAAATCTGGGTACCAGGCAACCACGAGTGGTGCTAACTATAATGTTTTTTAGTGGCAGTTAATCCTGGTTTGGAAATTTATGTAGCGATTCGGATCAATGGTCGGGTTTGGGAATGTTTATTTTAAATTAGGTTCTGAATAATGTTATGCGATGAGAGTTGGTTAAAATACATAATAGAAACAATGCTTACAAATCTATGAAAGGGATTTTCGAGGTCTGTTGTTGTCGATTTCAATAAAACTAATTTATATTTCTTTTTACCCAAGATTAATGGAGAAGGTATATGTGTTTAGGGTGAGACGTTATTTGTGTGTGTAAACTAATGTCCTCGCTTATATCCAAAATGATTTTCTGTAAAGTGTTTGTAATTCATCAACAAAATGATTCTTAGCGGAAAAAAAACAAAACAGAAATGTTAGGTGTTATTTGAACAAAAGTTAAACGTCGTTGTTATTAAATCAGTCGCGTAACCTAGACGTCGAAAATCAATCGATGATTTGATGTTGACTGAGACGCGTCTGGCGAAATGTGACGTGCCGGCCAATGTGTTACTACTTTTACGAAGCTGTATTGTGTAGGTGTTTTTACTATACCTATATCAAATCCAAACCTACTTTTCTTACAAATAATTTGGGTCTGATATAGAACTAATTAATATATTACTTTAACATCTTATTCTGGTTGTTTCAGGCGATGAGTTCATATTCCGCGACACATTCGGCGGCATCAGCCTCATGTTTGCAGCCAACCAAACCTCCAAAACACTCATGCCGAACACTACATTTGTAAGTACACTTCTTTATTGATTGAACCATTTTGATGTCAATATAATTTGTAGGTATCAATATTCATCGTATTAAACAAGGATTTTTAAAGAGAACGCTTCTTTAGTCGCGAACGAATTTTTAGGTCCAAACTTATGCGTTCGCGTTAGCAACATTGTGACACCATCATTAACATGCTAATAGAATAGAATATACTTTATTGTACACAAAATTACAAAGACGTTTAAAAAAAAAAATGGGCCTTTGCTAAGGCTAAGGACGTGTGCAGAATAAATGTCACACGGTCAGACGGTTATTTCAACTTCTGTCACTAGTCCCCATGACAGCCTATTCTTTTTTTGAAACTGTTTGTTTAAAGTATTCTTTTGAATTATTTCACGATTCTATTATGTTATTTTTTCACTGATACAAATCTGCACTATTACCGATTGTCATAGTGTAGCATTTATCGCAGAAAAGTACCGGTTCCTATAGAACAAGCCACTTGGGCGAAGCCACGAGAAAAAGTTTACTCATAAAGGCAACAATCTCAGGTTACAATCACAGTAAATAACCAGCATAATCAACCTGTACGAAGATCGTCAGGGTCAATAAGTTGTGCGGGATTTTTTAAGCCCGAGAAAGGAGTACGCCTTTTTTTTTTTTTTTTTGGGTGGGAAATCATCCAATGACTTCGCCCGCTCTGGGTGAAGCGGAAGGGCGTGTCAGACTTTTACTGACTAAAACCCACCCGTGTTCCTCCAGTTGCTTGTGCCAGGGCCGCGGTAACTGTCTTTCAAATTTATCCGCGACCCAGACAGGCATCGGCCCTACCGGACCCCGTCCCTTTTGCTGACATCTCTTTGAGGCGCGCGTGGAACACTACGCGCCGTAAACTCGGGCTTGGTCCTAAACGGACGGCGAGCTACCCATTACTTTCCGTCCGCAAGCCCGCGCCTACGGTGGCCGGGAATCGGCCTGCGACTCCCGACGCCCGGGGCGTCTCCTGCGGTGGCTAGGGGCGTGAGGGCGTCTCCTTTGCGTCTCCCTCACGCGTTCCGCCTCCTCCTTTGCGAGCATTACTGTTTCGCAGAAGGAGGAGACAGCTTCCCATGCCCTCTCGCTCCGTACCATGGCCTGCACCAAGGACGGACGCGCGAGGTCGCCACCGCCGATCGCCTCCATGAGGACACGGCGGTGCTCCGCCCAAGCGGGGCAGATCTCCACCGTATGCTCCACCGTGTCCTCCAGGCGGTCCACACAATGGTGACACCCGGGCGTTTCCTCCCGCCTTATCCGAAACAGGAACCTCCCGAAACAGCCATGTCCGGTGAGGACCTGCGTCAGGCGGAAGGTGAGGACGCCGTGACGCCTCTTAAGCCACTCCTCAAAGAGGGGCCTTACCGCCGCAATTGTGGCGTGCCCAGCGCTGGGTTGCGACAATCGCCCTCTCCATGTCGCCATGAGATCTTGTCGGAGCTCTGTCCGCCGAGCCGCGATTTGTCGCGGCATCGGGGTTTCGCCCCGGCATTTTGCCTCCTCGCGCCACTCCCATATTTGCGCGAGGACTTTAGCTTCCAGATCCCATGGCGGCAATCCGGCAAGGAGGCTCGCCGCCTCACCGGAGACCGTGCGGTATCCCCGGACTAGCCGGATGGCCATGACCCTTTGGGACGCGTTCAACCGGCGGGCTGGTCGCCGCCTCAGGGAACACGCCCAAACCGGTGTCCCGTAAAGGGCCATGGACCGCAAGACCCCCGCGTAGAGCCTCCGGCAGGAGGCGTTTGGACCCCCTAGATTGGGTAGCAGCCGCTTGAGGGCAGCCCCCGCCCGCTCCAGTCTAGGAGCCAAACGTTGGAAATGCTCCACGAAATTCCACCGGCTGTCGAGGACGAGTCCCAGGTACTTCATCGTCGACCCGACGCCGATGTGAACCCCTCCTACCGTTATTTGGGATCCCGGCGGTGGCGCGTTCCGAGGACCGTGAAAACACATGGCCTCGGACTTGTGCAGGGCCACCTCGAATCCCAATTGCCGGATCCTCTCGACGATTGTCGCAACCCCGCGTGTCGCTATTTCAGCCGCCGCCTGGTGCGACCTCCCTTGTGTCAGGACCAGCGTGTCGTCAGCGTAACAAACCACGCTGACGCCACTAGGGAGATCAGCGCGCAGCACCCAGTCGTACCCGATGTCCCACAGATGCGGCCCCACGACCGATCCCTGTGGGACACCGCACGACATCTCTCGCCGGTTCCACTCTCCCTGGTGACCGGGGTAGATGACGGCCCTGTCCGTCAGATAGGCCTCGACCACGCGACAGAGGTAGGGCGGCATCCGGTGATACTGGAGTGCCTCCCTGATGCAGCTCCATGGCATGGTGTTGAAGGCATTGGCGATGTCTAGAGACACCGCCAAGACGACTCCACCCCGGGCCACTGCATCCCCCGTCGTGAGAGCTCTCACGCGCATGATGGCGTCCACCGTAGAGCGACCTCTGCGGAAACCAAACTGGCTCTCCGCCAGATCCGGCCCCACCCGCACCAGCTGCTCGACGAGGCGGTCTGCAATGACTCTTTCAAAGAGCTTGCCCACCTCATCGAGCAGCACGATGGGCCGGTAAGCGGACGGAGAGTCCGCAGGGCGCCCCGGCTTCTTAATAAGGACCAGTTTCCCCGTCTTCCAACGAAGTGGGTACTGGCCCCTCTCCAAGCATGCGCTAAAGAGCCCCCTTAGTCGAGGCCCGAGAGCCTCCAAAGCCAGGACCCAGGCTTTTCCAGGTAAGCCGTCGGGTCCTGGGGCGGTATTTTTGGCATTCAGCCTGCGTACCGCCACTCTCAGCTCTACCTCAGTCACCTCCGAAGCTTCGTCGTCGCCGGTGGTGTGGTCCGCATTGGGCACCGCAGGAGGCGGAGCCATGGGCGGGGGAGTATGTTCCCCTCGCAAAGGGAAAAGAGCGCTCACCACGTCCTCTACGAGCTGCGGCCGGAGACTCTGCGTCAGCGGGGGAGCCCATGGGCGGAGTTTATCCCGCACCATTTTGTAGGGGCGTCCCCACGGGTCCCTATTCAAGGTCCCCAGCGACTCCTCGCGGGCCAATCCTTTAGCCCGCTTGATCTCCACTCGGAGGGCGGTCCTCGCCGCTCTGTACCTCTCGTATAGCTCCGCCTCAATGGCTTCCGTATCCGGGGGGCGGTTACGGAGCCTGCGGTGCCTGGTATACCGGCGTCTCGCAGCAACGCACGCCTGGCGCAGAGCCGTAAGTTCCGACGACCACCAGTACACCTGGCGCCGGGCGTGTCCTGGCTGAACTCGGGGCATTGCCACGTCACATATCTAGAAAGGAGTACGCCTAGGATGTTTTCTGTCCCCTCTTCTTTTCAACATCAATAGCAAATACATAATAAGGAGAGATTTAGAAGGAGTGGGAGGGAGGCATTGCGGTAGGTGGCAACAAGATCAACAATCTCCGGTACACAAATGCTAGAGCACGAAATTGGGGAACTATTTGCCAGAATGGAGCATGAGAGCGAGATGATAGGACTGTCGATCAAACAATCAAAGACCAAAGTAATGATCATTGACCGAGCTGGCTGACTAATCGCATGCACGGGAGAACTTGTGGATCTAGAGTTCGTCAGTGAATTTGTGGACTCCATGATCAGCGATCAGGGAGGCTGCGACGGGGAAATTCGGAGGCGTACACATCTGTGTACGTCTCCGAATTTCCCCGCTATTGGCCGTCTGGCCAAAGCTGCTATGAGCAAGATGTTGAGGATATGGCAAGACAGAAATATCTTCAATAACACAGAGACTCGTGAGAACTCTGGTATTCTCGATATTTCTTTACGGCTACGAATCCTGGGCAATTTGCACGGTGGATCGAAAAAAGGTAGAGGCTTTTGAAATATGGTGCTGGAAAAGAATGTTGAGCATACCATGGATAGCCAAGCGCACGAATAAGGCCATACTCGACCAGTTGAACATCAATACCATACTCTCCACGATCTGCTACAAATGAGTCCTAAGTTACTTTGGACACATCGCCTGTAGACAGCCAGATAGCCTGGAAAAACTGGTTGAAGTGGACAAGTTGGATGGACCACGTACATCATGCACCTAGACAATATTTAGACAAAGTGACATTCTTTCAGCGATAATGATAGTTTTCTAGGTCCTAAAAGTATGGAACTAGCATATGTCACGTGATCAATTCCATATATGTATTTTTGAAATTTCAGAATTTGTGTCTCTGACAGAACATCACTTCATCTAGAGCCCAACGTCAATTCTTTTTACGAATAGTCAGTCAATCGGAATACTTTGCCTAGTAGATCCAATTATAAATAAATCCATATTTTCAATTTAAACTCTGCGGTCGGATGAAAGCAAAAATGGAACTTAATTTTCTATATTCAAAAGAAAATTAAAAGCTGTATGAAAAAGCAGAACCTGCACAAAAGAAAAATAAACAACAAGTAAGCGAGCAAGTCAGATCCAGCACTTCAGCTTAACGAGCCAATTATCGACGAAACAAAACACTCGATTTTAGTACAAAACCGTTCTCAATAGACTGAAAGTGTACGAAAACGGCAAGGTCACTCAATATCCTAAGTGTCACGGACAGGGCCGCGATATAAATTGATGTCCGGCCAACAAGTGGCTACCAGGCGCACAGAACAGTGAATAGGGTGGCGGGGAGGTTCCGATCCATTGCCTCCTTGTGTATTCGATGGGAAACTTATTTTTGCAACGGACGCGCGATTAAGTTAACATATTGCGGTATTGGCGGGCCGGCTGTTTGTATTTGGAAGCTACTTTTTTTTTGGAATGTTCGATATTATTGGATCAGGAGGACGATTTAATATGCTGGACTGAACTATAACTAAGCTATAAGGAAGGTATTGTAAGCGTGCAATGAGATGTGTGAGTGCACGTTGTTGATTGTGGTCCAGGAAAATTTTTCATAGGGCCTTTTAAGTTTTGGGTTAGAACTAACGCAACCATCAACACGAACAAAGTGACTATTAGGCGGGCTGTAAGCTATCGGACCATGCATCTTTTATTTACACCAGTATAGCAATAAATTAAAGTATACCTCATTGGTTCTTACCCAGCAAGCCAGACTGATAGGCCTCACGAACCCCGCTTATATGCTGAAAAGTGCCCTTTCTAAAGTTTTAAGTCGGTAGAATAACAACATCCTCCTTTCTAAACAGACAGGCTCCATTATTACCACACACAACAAAAACTGATTAACAGTCGCCACAAAAAGGTATCGTAATGTAAACAAGACTTCCGTAATTGAAAACAATTACTGCCAACCCTAACGTGCCAACATAAGTAAAACAAACACGTCCAAAAGGCTGTAAGCTAGCAACTAGGGTTGTCACTACTCGAGTCACAGTCGACCGACAGGCGACACAATCGGAGACAGTGGCTGTACCGGCCGCTATACAATTACACTGTCGAGCAAATGCCAGTGAAATGTCTCGGCAGTGTAATGGGTGGTTCCACAGAAGTGTAATTTTGTATGTAAATGAAACAGTGGAAATATTGTGTGAATCTTGGCGTGTTTTACAGGTAGGTACTACTCTTTTTTGAATTCAGATTTCTGTACGTGTTCTGCTGCTCTGGTTGTGTTTTAATTTTTTTTGGACGGAATTTTTTTTATATCGGCCGCTACTTATAAGTTGTAGGTCGTGTGTTCAAACCCAGGCAGGCGCTTTACTTTGTGTAAATTATTTCACCACCACTGCTCTCAAAACGGTGAAGGAAAACATCGTGAGGAAACCGGCATGTGACATCCACCAACCCGCATTGGGCCTGCGTGGTGGATTACGTCCCATTCCCTCTCACAGAGAGAAAGCCTATGTCCCAGCAGTGGAAACATTAAAGAAGCTGATGATGATGATGAACTTTTTATGGCCATAGTACTTACAACATATTAATGTTGACAGAAAATTCAAGCAGGAGCAATTTGCCAACATGAGACAAAGTTTGTTCATCGTGTGTCTACTCCCTACCTGTAGTGTGGTTTTATCTCTTAAAATATTACTTCCCTTACCATAATGAAAGTTGCTAAAACCCAAATGTATATCGACCTGTTTGTTATAGTCTTTAAGGCCTACTGAATAAAAGTCGCCAGAACACTAACACTCATATTCTAAGTCATTTCCTCCACTCTGCTCAATCTCGTCCTACCTCCCTCGATCACATCGAGTTACAACTTGTTGTTTATTAACTCGAGAGCTTTTTTCCCTTTTCATGGTGACTGAGTAAGATGTGGAGCAGAGCAGTGGTGGCCCAGTGGTATCTGCCGCGACTTACAAGTTGTAGGTCGTGGGTTCGAGCCCAGGCAGGCGCTTTACTTTGCGTAAATTATTTCATCACCACTGCTCTCAAAACGGTGAAGGAAAACATCGTGAGGAAACCGGCATGTCCTAGAACCAAAAATTTGAAGACATGTGGCATCCACCAACCCGCACTGGGCCTGCGTGGTGGATTACGGCCCATTCCCTCTCACAGAGAGGAGGCCTGTGTCCCAGCAGTGGGAACATTAATAGGCAGATGATGTGATGTGATGTGAGTAAGATGAAGTGGAAAAAATTGCCTTCAAAAGAACTTAAAATATGTCTTAAGTGTACTTAACTCAAGAAATATTTTTGATATACAAGTTATATCTAACGAGCACTAAGACCTAATTCATGTTCACCCACTCAATAACATCGACTGACTTATTCCTCTGTTTTCCATTCTCACAGACCACTGAAGTTGTAAGTAATGGCGATAAGAGTCGCCGAGAAATTCATTGAAGCGAGTATTCAGTTGGCGCTGCGACCAATATCGGGTTATACTTATGCAGACTGATTTTTTTTTGAAGTTTGGAATACGTTACTCATTACATAATTTATTTAATTTTACAGAAACATTACTGATAAATAACAAACGTGAAAATCATTCCGGGAATAAGAATTTGCTAACTAACATATGAATTTGCTAATTACATACAAGCTTTCACGTATGTAATTAGGTCAAGTTGGTAGTATTTTCTGTTCAGGAAAAAATGATAAAAGAATATGGATAAGCATTCGATACGGTCTATCTTGACTACACCTTTTTTAGTACTCCTCAGTTGTTCCTTTCTTATTAATTAGTGTCTTATATAATAGTGTCTTTATTAGGAGACGCGCACTGCCGACAACAACATCGGCTCCGTATTAAATATTGTTATTAAATGTTTTATTCGTGTTTACTGTGCTGAAAACTAACGTAATAGAATTAGTGGTCCCCAATAACGCTGTGATAGTGTCCGTAAAGGACTCCAAAAGTGAACATCAAAGAAAAACACCAAAACAATACCCCGTACATGGTTTGTGGAAATTAATGTCAAAGCAGAGATTAGTTACTGTGATTCACGCGAACAGCATTCAAAAGTGGAACAATATATCGTTTTGTATCACCAAGGCTAACTCGCAAACGTGATAAGTGAAAAACTAAAAGTGAAACCAATAAACAGATATGAGTGTAAAAGTTATCTACGACAACCCGCACAGCGCCCACTAAGGTGAGTCACCAAGCGACACATATCGTGACACTCAAGTATTGCTCCGCGAAACACTTCTACCCTACACCAAAAAAATGAATTGTGCGAGCTGTAAACAACTAATAGCTCGAGGAGAATTGCTCAGCTGTAGTACTTGTCATCAACTGTTCCACTACCGATGCATGAATATGACTACATCCTATTACGTTGAAAATAAAAGTAAAATAAGCAATTCTTGGTGCTGTCCATCGTGCAACAACACAACGAGACAGATTATAACTGACGTCGCACCTGTTAAGAGACAATCACCGCCGACACTTGATGACACGATAATGTCCGTTGACGACCAAATACAAGACGACCAAAGTATAATGGGCAATACCGAAGAATATGACTCATCCACAACGTTAATTGACAACCCTACAATTAAGCCACTGACCCCACCGACTCAAGAAACTATTACACTAAGAAAAATTAGTGACCTTTTGGACACGAAATTAGAACTACACCAACAATCAATTTTATCCAAAATCAGAAATACTGTTCAGTTAGAAATTAATAAAGCTGTAGGAAAACTTCAACAAGAATTAAGCCAGAGAACCGAACAAATTTCTTTGGAACAAAATAAAGTAAATACGAGTATAAGTCACATAAACAAAAAAATACAAAAACTTGATACTGAAACCGCAAAACTTAAAGCAGACATAGCCGAGCTACAAAACAAAAACATGCATATGAACGATAATAATACCTCTGTGAGCGACACTTCCAAAATAATTGTTATCCATGGTCTTAATGAATACTATGACGAAACAGAAAAAGACTTAGAAGGTAGGGTAATATTTGCGTTCCAAGACACTTTAAATGTCGATCTCACTGGCTACATTGAAGAAATTAATCGTATAGGACGAAACGGATTTAAACGACCACTACGGGTGGAACTGATCAGTAAGAAAATGGCCAAATATATACTTGAAAACGCGGGCTATTTGAAAAGTTTAGGGTTATGTGTATCTGGATTCCTTAGCAAAGAAGCATTACAAAAAAGGAAAAAACAAAGAGAAGAAAGGTTTTTACTACACGAAAATTCAAAAGCCCAAAATGCAGTTGACTATAAAAGACCACAAACACAGAACTATGACGACATAAACCTATCAAGACCTTCCAAAAATTACCTGACTCAACACAAAATAAATGACATTAGTGACGATCGTACTTTTCGAAGCTCCAGGCCAACAATTTAAAATTTTATTCCAAAATATTCAAAGCATATTTAACAAACATCATCTTCTGGAGGCTTTCATCAATGATAAACCCATTTACAAAGCTATATGCATGTGCGAGACATGGCTAACACAAGACAAACTAGAAGCTCTGCAATTTACTGGGTATAAAACTGCAGCATCGTTTTGTCGTCGCTCTCGAAGTGGCGGCGGCGTCTGCATTATGTTAGAAGATCATTTAGAGTGTATAGAATGTTATGATATTAAGAATTTGACTATAGAATATTGTATAGAAGTATGTGCATGTAAGCTATCAAGGCAAAACCTAATAATAATTGTTATGTACTGGAATAGAAGAGAGGAAGAAACTTTTATTATTCAATTAAAACAAATAATGCATTGTATAATTAACAAATATAAAAAATTCAACGTCGTAATAGGAGGAGATTTTAACATAAATATTTTAGAAAACAGTTTTAAAACTAACCAATTGATTAATCTGATGTTAGAGTATAAATTTGAACAACAAATAAAAGAACCTACGCGTATCTCACAAACCACTTCAACTTGTTTAGATCTAATATTTACGAACTTTAGCGACAATAATATGTATACGACCGTAGAAGAACTAGGTTTTTCAGACCATAGCGGAACAATCATACATATGATACAAAAACAACAAACAAAACTTTCATTTTGGTTTGCCAACAAAAGAATATTTAACAAAAGTAACATACAAAAATTCAAATCCAAACTAAACGAACTAAACTGGAATAATATCATCCTGCCGAACAAAAATGTAGATGAAAACTATCAGTCTTTCCATGACACACTGACAGATATCTTAAATGAATGTATCCCTAAACGTAGACTTAAAATTAAAACTAAACATAATAACTATTGGCTAACCGTTGGTATAAAGCAATCCTGTAAAAATAAAAGACTATTAAAAATCCTAACATTAAAACTAAATAATCCAGTACTAATAAAATATTATAAAAAATATGAAAAGATCTTAAAAAAAACTGTAACAGCGGCAAAAAAACTATACTACATAAATAAAATGAGTAAATCTACAAATAAAATTAAAACTATGTGGGATATTGTAAAAGAACGAACACATAAAAAGACCAAAAACTATAGACAAAATATAACATTACAAACGCCAAACCAAGTAAGTGAACCTAAACAGGTAGCTTACAGATTCAATAATTTCTTCGCATCCATTGGAGAAAATACCTCCCATACACCCGGCTGTGAACTGAGAAGAACATCTGTGATTAACCCCACTGAAAATACCATGTTTCTTAGCCCGGTTGATGGATACGAAGTAAACCAGATCTTAAAAAACCTAAAAAATAAAAATAGTCACGGCATAGACGAACTCCCACCAACTCTTTTCAGACAGTGCGCTGACGAACTTACCTTACCATTTTATAAATTGATTAATAAATCGTTCGAAGAAGGCATGTTCCCTAATCAACTAAAAAAAGCTATAATAAAACCGATTCATAAAAAAGATGCCAAAACCGACCCAAATAATTATAGACCAATTGCCCTCCTGCCCACAGCATCAAAAGTCTTTGAAAAAGCAATGTGCGACCGTGTGTACTCTTTTTGTGAAAAGTATAAAATATTCGACGATTGCCAAAACGGGTTTTCGCAAAAATAGATCTACAACTCTAGCTGTTTATAAGTACATCCAAGAGGCTTTAAATATTTTAAATAATAAACAATACGCAGTAGGAATACTACTCGATATGACTAAGGCCTACGACAAGGTGCAATTTCAAATACTTCTAGCTAAGCTATATGGAATAGGAATACGTGGGAAAGCCCATGACTGGTTTGAATCATATTTAAAAGGCAGAGAGCAATTTGTCGAGATTGAATACTATGATGAGGAAACAAACGAAACACAGCTTATAAGATCAGATGGTAGACCAATACGCGCTTCCATTCCCCAGGGAAGTGTAGTGGGCTGCCTCTTATTTCTCATCTACATTAACGACCTCCCCAAAACTATAGACGGGCCATGTGTACTATTTGCAGATGACATTTCTATTCTCACCTCATGCCAAACAAACGCTGATATAAACGAAAAACTGACCAAGATTCTTGATATAATAATAAACTGGATGGGCCAACATAATCTTGAAATCAGAAAGATATATCAAAAATACAGAAAGTTATATCAAAAATTTCAAAGTTTTCATATGCCCTCCGCGAAATTAAAAAGAACACCAGCCTACAAACCGCGCTAGTAACATACTACGCGTATGCTCACGCTTGGTTAAGCTATGGTGTAATCTTATGGGGAAATAGTACGGACGCCCCCACTCTATTTATCCTACAAAAAAAGCTGATTCGTATAATTGCTAACATAGAACAAACAGATAGTTGCAAGCCTTACTTCCAGAAATACAAAATCCTTACCTTAGTTAATATTTATATTTTAGAATTATGTAAACTGGTTCGCAAATATCCAGAGTCATACAACACAAGAGAAGACATGCAAACAAATTATTCGTTGCGTCATAAAAACAGACTAGATCTACCCTCCTCCCGCCTTAAATTGCACTCTTCTAGTCCGTATGCTATGTCGATAAAAATATATAATAAATTACCGGAAAGCATAAAACAAGTAAATAAAACCAATGTATTTATAAATAAATTAAAACAATTCTTAATTAATAAAAGCTATTACACTATTGACGAGTATCTGACGAATAAATTTAATAATAAATAAAAATAATTTATATCTCGATAAGTACCTAAATGACATTAATAATTAATTGACTCAAAATATAATATGGATAAGTATTAGTTTTTATTAAAAATAAAATAAGTTAGATAACCTATAGAATTAATTGACTCAAAATATAATATGGACATCGTTATTTCGTTATTAGATATTAAGTATTAATTTTTATTAAAATGAATATAATTGTTAATTCGATAAGTAAAATACTACGTTTAAAAAGCTAATAAAACAATTAATATTAAAGAACACACTTTCTTTGAAATAGTCTCGAGCCACATCCAGTTGCGCTTGTCCGTGTTGTATTTGTAACTGACGGTGACATGTTTACTTCAATGTTTGAACCAGTGTCGAACCAAAATATTGTTGTATTTTTTGTATACCCTCAAAATTTAATTTAATTAATTACCTACCTCTGTATTTACGCCCAACAATATTTAATCTACCTACTGTTATTTTTAATATTCACATGTAAGTGAATTATTGCATTCTTTTGTGAATAAAGATTTCTCAAACCTCAATATAAATGATTAATTGACTTAAAATATAACATGGACATATTGAATATTAATTGTATTAAATATAAACTATAAATAAACTAACTGTAATACAAAAATTTAAGCAAATAAATTATTAATCAATAATTATTCATAATTTAACATGAACATAGAAAGTCACAAACATATTGGTAGATTTAACCAAATAAATGCAGATAGATAGGAAACGAATGACTGAAATTTTAATTATAAAGGAAAATATTAAGCGCTATTCCTCTCTCCTAGACACTTAACTGTATCTAGAATGTTGCTGTGCCCGACAGGGTCCATAATTGTTTCTGTAACTAATATTTTACCACCTGTATGTACATTATGGATGCAATAAATTTAATTTGAATTTGAATTTGAATTTAATTTCGTTGCGGGATTCAAAACAGTTGAATCTTTTCTCAGAAACACGTCTTGCTTCATTGCGTTGGCGCGTTTTTGATTCTGGCTTTCACAAGTGGGTTTGCATTCCCAAAAACGAGGGTCTATCTTTTAAAATCATTTAATTAAATTAATTTTAGAGGGTTTTGAATATTCTGTCTAATTTGCACACAAACAACATAATCATCATCTTCCCACCCTTGTCCCATGTTACTTGGGGTCGGCGCAAAACGTTTTCTTCTTCCATACCGTCCTGTCCCCCGTCACGCCATCACTGACTCCCATTTCTTTCATATCACTCCTCACACAGTCCATCCACTTTTCCTTGGCCGTCCCCTCCCTCTCCGTCCACACAACAAATATTTACTTTAATTTTATCGCCAAAAACAAAATGACAACAAAAAAAACTTTTCCCATTGCTTCATCATTGTTAATTCGTTTAAAATTGTATAACTTTCTTCTGACGTTCGCCCATTTTTTGGGAGTCCATTAAAAATTATTATAATCTCGTTCTCCTCAAGTTTTTGATGGGCACTCGATTTTATTCGTAAAACGCTGTTTATGAAGAAATAAAATATCTTAGAAGACAAGTTACTGGGTTGTGAAAGAAAGAAAGAAAGAAAATATATTTATTTCTGACCCGCACAAGAGTTACGAGAAATAAGCAAAAAAAAAACTGGCCAAGTGCGAGTCGGACTCGCGCACGAAGGGTTCCGTACCACTATCACAAAAAACGGCAAAAAAAAAACACGTTTGTTGTATGGGAGCCCCACTTAAATATTTATTTTATTCTGTTTTTAGTATTTTGAGGAGCTTGTGGCTAAATAATAACAGCCGCACGGGCCGATCATCAAGGTTAAGCAACGCTTGACGAGGTCGGTTCGTGGGTGGGTGACCATTTTCAACACACTGAGTTTCCTCCGTGCCTCGAAAAGCACGTTAAGCCGTTGGTCCCGGCTGCCATTTAAAGATCTTTGACAGTCGTTACGGGTAGTCAGAAGCTTGAGATCTGACACCAATCTTGCCAAGGGGTACCGTGTTACCCAGTTACTGGGTTGTGGAGGTCATAAAGGCAGTCGCTCCATGTAAAACACTGGTACTCAGCTGAATCCGGTAAAACTGGAAGCCGTCCCCAACAATAATTGGGAAAAAGGCTAGGCAGATGATGATAGCGATTTTCGAAATTCCAAAATATAAGGGACTGATCAAATGCTATTCAAAAGTTTATTGGCTTAATTAAAATAAACGATTTGAACGGAAACACAGACACAGGTAGTGAGTTCCACTCATTCGCTGTGCGCATTATGAAGGATGTTTGGAAGCGCTTGGTGAGAATTGATGAAATGGCAACCAGGTAAGGATGGTAACTTGAAGTGCGTCTAAATGTCCGATGGTAGCAGGGGGCCGGTGGGATGAGGTCGTTGAGTTCTTAAGCACACAAACCGAAGTTCAGTCTGTAGAAGACCAACAAGCCGACCCCAATATAGTTGGGAAAAGGCTAGGCAGATGATGATTCTGTTTTTAGTATTTGTTGTTATAGCGGTAACAGAAATACATCATCTTTGGTAATTTCAACTGTCTAGCTATCACAGTTCATGAGATACAGCCTGGTGATAGACGGACAGACAGACAGACGGATCGTGGAGTCTTATTAATAGGGTCCCGTTTTTACCCTTTGGGTACGGGACCCTAAAAATTAACAATAATAATAAAGTAAAACCCCGTACTTGACCAAAAAGGCTCCTATCTCAGCATGTGCAGCGATATCCAAAAACGCTGCGCTGGTATTCTGATGAGGCTCATTGTTGATGCCACGGACACTCATGGAAACAGAAAATACTTAAAAAAAAAATAACGAACAAAATTATATAAACAGAAGGTGAGTCAAAGTATGAATAATTATGTGTAAGTATAAAACAAATATATAAATAAAAAACATTAAATGTACGACTGACGTCCGCGACGCTCAAGGATCATTTGTCGAAACTATAGACAAACGAAAGAGCACGCGGGCGCACGTAGATACCTATCTATGGTTGTGGAAATAAGATAGGCAGTCGCTTACTGTAAAATACTGGTATTTGGCAAGGCGACTCTAAAGACCCCGACATAGCGAGAAAAAGCCTAGGCAGCTAAGAAGCCAGCCCAGTTTATCTGAACCAATCCTACTAATAAAAATGTACTGGTAAAACTTAGTGAGAATATTTGTTGCTTTTTTACGTAGGAACTGTTTTACAGAATAGATTCATGAAACATACACATACATCAATATCTTACTACCGTTATAAACGTGAACGTTTATGAGAATGGATGGATGGTTTATTACTCTTTCACGCAAAAACTACTGAACGGATTTTGATGAAACTTCACAGAAATATAGCTTAACCATCCGAATAACACAAAGGCTATAATTTATAAAGATATTGGGAGAAGTACTAATACCACGCGGGCGGAGCCGCTGGAGGCTCTACTAGAAATATATAGCTTGTAGATCTAGAAGTACGAAGAGAGGGGGAGCCTGTATTTTGGTGAAGTTTGGTCTCCAATACAAAGAACTTACGAATGTCAGTAAAATGTCAATTGAAGGCGTTGTTGCAGTTTGTGCGATTGAACTAATACCACATAACACAATCATTATTTGCATGTATAGAGTACCGGGGTTAAAAAATTTAGAGGTTTTCTACCCAAAATTAAATATTATATTATCAAAATACTGTTACGACTCGAACAAGAAAGTAATTCTATGTGGTGATTTTAACATTAATATTTTAAAACAAGATAAATTATCTCTTGAATTTACTAGTTTCCTATTGAAGTACAATCTATGTTAACAAATGAATCAACCAACTAGAATGCAAAGCAATACGTGTATAGATATTTTTGCACATAATATTTCACGAAAATGTACTCATGGTGTCCTTGATCTACATATGTCGGATCACACCGCACAAACTTTAAAGCTCCCAGTAAAAAATACATGTTTAATCAAAAGCTGGAATATAAAAGTGCGTGATGTGACTTGATGAAATTCAAAGACTGTATAATATCTATTTTCTTTTTCTAATGTCTACCTCACTAAAGACCCTAACGTAGCATACAACAACTTTTTAGAACTATTCCAATTGTTTTATAATTTATGTTTTCCGATTACGTACAAAAAAAGAAAATTACTAAAGAATCCAAATTGGTTAACACCTGGTATTAGACGGTGTAGCCAAATAAAAAGACATTTGTTGTGGCAGCATAGATTAAATCCATCTAAGATAAATGTGACGAAACTTTAAAATTATTCAAATAGATTTAAGAAAATTGACACAATTAGCAAAGAATAATTATACAATAGAGACAGCATATAATAAATCGAAAATGACGTGGAAAATAATAAATCAAAATAGAAGCAACTCTCCACCAGAGTATATTAAAGAAATAAATTATGATGGAGTTACATTCACTACACCCAAAGACATAGCAAATACCTTTAACGACTACTTTATAAGCCAAGCAGAAAAACTTTCTACTGCTTCAGCACAACTGACCACTGACAATAAAATTAATTACTCTGCACAGTCAATGTTTTTAGCCCCTATCATACCAGATGAAGTAAATAGAACTATAAAACCCTTAAAAAATAAAAATAGTGTATGATACGACGATATTTCAACATAGGTTCTAAAATATGTTTCAGAAGTAATATCAGATCCTCTCAGCTACATAATTAATTTAAGTATTGAGTCTGGAACCTACCCTGATAAGCTTAAACCCACTGTCATAAAACCTTTATTTAAAAAAGGCGATGAGAAAGATATTAAAAATTACAGGCCAATAGCTCTTATTCCGGTAATGTTCAAGATTTTCGAAAAATGGATCTATAGGTCCATAGATGGATACCTCAACAAACATAATATACTTGTGAAAGAACAAAAAGGATTTAGGAAAGATCATTCAATAAATATGGCAATATATGACTTTCTTAATTTTATCTTAGCTAACATGAATGAGAGAGTCCCTATATCAGAAATATACATGGATATGACAAAGGCATTTGACTTGGTCAACCATGACATACTGCTGAGTAAGTTAAATGCGTAACGCGCGTGCGTTGTGTACGTTGCGTGCGTGTGCGGGCGTGTGTGTGTATTGTGTGCGTATGCGTGCGTATGGTGAAATGTTTTATCACTCATAAATTCTTTCTTAAAAAATAGAATACAACGTACAGAAATAAGTCAATTTTGTAAATTAAATAAAACCGTTATAAAATACATATCTAAAGAACGAAAAATATCTTATGGAGTGCCCCAGGGCAGTGTTCTGGGGCCTTTATTGTTTCTTATATACATAAATGACTTTCTCTAGAATATACCCTATCCTATGACATTGTTTGCTGACAACAGTACTGTCACTGTCAAATTTGACAAAAATAATAAAAACTTTGAAGCTGACATAATCAATGCATTACAACAAGCCTTTAATTGGCTAGAACATAACAACTTACTTATAAACTTGAAGAAAACAAAAAATATGAATTTTCGTCAAAGAGTAGCCAATTCGGAACTAAATGTAATCTTAAATAATGAAAAATTTGTAGAAGTTGTAAATACAAAATTTTTAGGCTAAACAATCGACAATCAACTTAATAGGAAGCAACATACTTCAATATTAATTTTAAAAAATTGTAAATTTGCTTTTGCTTTGTATAAACTAAAGAAAGTATTCAATCAAGCAGCGGTAGTCACTGCATACTATGGATATGTCGATTCTATACTACGCTACGGAGTCATGTTTTGGGGTAACTCCTGTAATAAGGACATGGTGTTCAAATCGCAAAAAAAGATGCATCAGAGCTATAACCGGTATAAAAATAACTAATAGCTGCAAACCTTATTTTGTATTGTTAAAAATAATAACTTTACCTTGCTTGTACATATTTGAGACTGCCTTATTTGTGAAAAAGAACATGCATCTATTCAGAAAAGCATCTGAAAATCACTATAGAATGATTAGACAAGTGTATAGAAATGAATTATGCGTTCGACCATCAAAGACTGCTTTGATGCACAAAAGCATACTTTGCATGGCCCCAAAAATATTTAATAAAATACCCAATGGAATTAAGGGCTTAAATATTATTCAACTTAAAAACAAATTAAGACATCTATTATTGGAAAAATGCTATTATTCTTTTGACGAATTCCTTAATGATAAGTTGTAAGTTATTTCACATTGAAATTTATTAAATTTTGACATTCCATTTCAATCATTATTTTTTTCATTATTTTTATGTATACTCAATGGTAATGTTTTGATTGACTTTTCTGTCTTAATTTATGTTGTGTTTCGTTGTAATTATTTTTATTTAATATTGTGTTGATTATTCTGTTTTATAATAATACTAATTATGCAAAGGAGTTTACACCTTTAAGGTAGATTTTTGAGGAACTAATTATTTATTATTAAGATCTCATGTAAAATGTACCAATAAATTAATTTTGAATGAGAATTGTAAAGGTAGTATTACTCTTATAGAGGTAACATTGTTTGTTTATTTATATATGTTTGTGAAAGATCATTTCTGTGAATCACCTATTCGTGAATATTCTTTCGCTTGTAATAACTTGTCACACTGTCGCTGAGGCTACTTTTGAATCCGGATAAATGCATGAGATGCTTGAAGTCGTGTAAATAAGCTAGTTTACTATAAAGGGTTCGCACCAGACTTTTAATCTTTTTGGTCACGTCATGACATTTTATACCCCTTCAATCCCATGTCAATTCTTCACCTCCATCAAAATTTACAACTCCTTAAGTATAAGGACCCATGGCATATCTGACTACCTAGTATAGCTTTTTGTCGGGAATAATTTAGATTATAATCGTGAAAATCTTGTGACAGTTCTCATTTTACATGCCGCGATAACTTTGTATGTACGTCTATGAAAAATCACATTCATAATCCTAATTAATTACTATGTTACCCATACACTATATCGCTGAGTATGTTTCGTAAGTATCAAGTTTAACTTACTCGTATATAACGTATTTTTATAGCTGTCAAATCCGACTTCTTAGATTGTCACGACTATATACTTCATAAAATATAGCTTGATCTCTGTGACAGCTGTCAGTATCAATACAGTAACAAAAGCGCTTTACAAGCTAACAATAATGTAACAATAACGTATACGTCAGTTTGACATATGTCGCAGAGATCAAGGTATCTTTTATGAAGTATAGGTGCGATGGGTATTTTTGCTTGTCAAAACTGTCAATTAGCGGATCTCATTGTTGTCAAGAAAGTTCAAAATTAAACAATGGAGCTATGAAATAACCCTTTATGTAGATATAATAAGTAGGTAGACCCATGAGATTTTTGACTTCTTAGTACTTTTTGCAGAAATAATTTTGATGATCAATCAGATGATGATTTAACTGTCAAAAGTGTTTTCCCATTGTTGGTAGAAAATATCAAAATTAAACAATGGTGCTTAAAAAACTGATTTTATTATACGGTCGTTAAAGAAAACAGTATATTAGTCTCAGCGGATCTTTGCGTCTCTGAAGTTGGCTGCAAAAGCGCCAAAACAGAGCCCTGCGCAGTTGCTATTTTTGTGTTAATGTTGAAGTAGAAGATAGCTTTGTATAACTGCCTCTTTCACTCACTTGCGTTTGTCGCATCGTCCTATCTCGCTTACTCTATGCAGTATACTCGATGACAAACTGTTTCTTGAGCGATGGTTCGCAGAGCCATCTTCAGAGACACAAAGATCCCCTGATACAATATAAGTTACAAATTGCGTTATTCAAAGTAATAAGTAAGACAAGCTCTTATGAAGCTTACTTATAAGTATATGCTTTGATCTTGAAGAAAATTTTCAACGCTTAATATTTTGAAAGATTGAGTCATTATTTTTACGGTGGAGGCTGCGTCTTATCATAACCCACCAATATTATAAATCTAAAATTATGTTTCTTAACTAATATTATGCCTCAAAAGCTGGATTGCTTAGTTGAAAGAAACATAGATAGACCATGGCATGGAGAACAAAGGACACTTTTCGAGACAATTTGATTAGATTTGATTTAGGTTCACTTAGGTCAATTTTCGGTTGTCATATGGGTGACATCTCTGACAAAAACTAGTCATTTATTTTATGTACTCTGCGGTTTTCCTATGAACGACTAAACACAGTAGACCATACTTAGACCATATTTGGATTTCACATAGATTACAAATTTAATTAAATTAATTAATTAAATTAAATTTATTTATTTTGATTTTTAATTTTTTCCTACACCTTGTTTCATTATACGTAAGCGATTTTCCGAAAGGGTTTTTTGATTTTTTTAATTAACTTTTTCTTTAATTTATAACTTCTGAGTTATTTTTTTTTTAGTATTAGGTACATTTAAACATATAAGTGATATATATTTTTGAAATCACCTCTTAAAACCCTTTAGTTTGGTACCCCACACGATGGGTTTGGAACAAAAAAAAATTGTTGCCCCACAATATGGCGCCCAAAATCCGCCATTTTTGTATTTTCCAATTTAATGTAGCCTGTGACACTCGCAGGATTAAGACAAATCGATTGACGTAAGAATCATCAAAATCGGCCAACGCGTTTGGTCTCTAGAACGTCACATAGGAACACACATAATACACACACATATACATACACATACACATATATACATAGGTATACATAGACTGATAAACACATTACCCTCCGTCGGCAGTCGGGTAAATAAAAACTATAAAAAAATAAATATAAACGACTTCCAAATTAAGTAAGTAATAAGTGGACTCACATTACAATGCGATGTAATTCGACCGATACTAACATAAACTAAATACTTACATAATTCAAAATACCAAATACCACAGCAACAGCTCGTCAAATATTCATAAAATTATAATCAACTTTCTCTACTTACCCTACAAAGTATAACAAGCCACTCCAACTGAAGGTTTTCACATTAAAACTTATCTTGTTTGTTCCTAATTGAATATTTTCTGTTTGCTTAGGCCCTAAGCCGTGGACGGAGTTTGTTAACATTTTTAATTTCGTTCCCTTCCTCGGTTGTCAAGAAATAGTTGACGAAGAATGGTAATGAGATGCCTAAGTAGAAAATTACTTTTACATGGTTCTTGTCGTTGACATATTTACTGTATTAGGAGTTTGACACACTTAGTACGGTATGATGCATGATGCGATGAGGATCGATCTGCTTTTAATTTCTTTATGCGTTTATTAGGGTTGTTGTTACAGGACCCAAGGGTGGGTTATTTTAATTAATCTTCTCCACCTGACTCAACTTTTTAACAAGCTTTTATTTAACTTACAATGTATGTATGTATTTATCTAAGTGTTGTCGGGTCAAATCTTGCAACTGAGTTTTAAAACAGTTTTCCTCCATTGACTAAGATAAAATTTTGCATACACGTTTAGTTTGAATGACAATGCATGGTTAGCTAAGTGACGTCATTCTATATCCAATATGGCGGACTAGTTATTTTGTGTGCACTGCCATGATATAGATATCAACTGAAAGGCACATACCTTTATTTATACATACATGCACCCAAATTATTTATGCCGAATTTTACGTAATAAATCAATTTGTAGTACTTTGCCGTATATAATAGCCGTGAACAAGCACAACAAGCGGCTACACGGTTTCAAACAAGTTGCCAACCAACTGGTTGGCAACGCACGCCTTTCTACCAAGGGCGTTTGAAGGTCATGCTAAATTTGGTTTAAAACCACTGTCTACACAGTTTGAAACGGCTTCTTCAGACCAAGGTGACATTGGTTTTTGGCTTGGTTGTTAACCGTTTAGCACAAGCTATATACAGCTCACAGAGGCACTAGTTTGCTAATACACTATTCATAATTCCCCAGCCATCTTTTACGAAAATCTGAGCAAGACCTAAGTCAGGTCTACACATAATTAACATTCCTTTATATCCCGAAACCCACAATATTCTCTCATCGCATAACATTATCGAAGCAACAAAACATCCAATCAGAAAAATATCTAAAAGAAATAGAGTCGTCTATCCAATGAAGTCCTCGCAAAAAATACTAAGGCCAATCTATTCTCTCTCTGTCGTAGTAAATTCGTGTTAGCTAAATTCCTCCAGATGGTTGCTAATGAAGATTTCTCCTTCAATTCTATCTGTACCATTGACAATAACAAATCGCACCTGCCGGCTTATTAGGTGAGCTGTGACTGTGACGTAATGGAACTTTTTTTTTATTACTTTTCATCTTATTTAGGAGATTTATGGCCAGTTTCTTTTTTCTGGTAGACTGAAAATGGTAAAGATAGATTTAGATGTATAAAATATAGGAGCAGTGGTGGCCCAGTGGTATCGGCCGCGACTTACAAGTTGTAGGTCGTGGGTTCGAAGCCAGGCAGGCGCTTTACTTTGTGTAAATTATTTCATCACCACTGCTCTCAAAACGGTGAAGGAAAACATCGTGAGGAAACCGGCATGTCCTAGAACCAAAAATTCGAAGACATCTAACATCCACCAACCCGCACTAGGCCCGCTTGGTGGATTACGGCCCATTCTCTCTCACATAGAGGATGCCTATGTCCCAGCAGTGGGAACATTAATAGGCTGATGATGATGATGTGATGAATAAAATATAGATTAGAAAGGTCTTTTTCCGCAATAAACTACTTCCTTCTGATAATGATAGTCAGTTCCACCATCTCCAGATTCAGAACCGATTAATTAATCTGGTAATTAATTATTGTATGCCTACTAGGCCGGACATAATGGAACTGTAATTTACTGTCTCTCTGTAAAACCTATGCCCACAATAAAAAGATTTGATTTGATTTTAGGTATATTTAACAGACATAAAAAAAAAGAGAAATTTGTCGGTTATTTTTGTCCCCGATTACTTCATGACGCCTGGGATACACATTCAACTCATCTATGTGCGCGGAGCCATGTATGCGAGGGCTTGTAATTGTACATTATGCATTTGACGGGCAGTGAGGCGGCACGGCGGCAGTCGTCGTCCGAGCAAACAAACACCCACACACGCTTACCCACACAAAGCGCCCCGCGCAAATATGAGTTGAACATATTTATCTCTCATCCCGAGGTTGACCCTTAATTATTATTATGCTTACTGGGCTATAACCTGACTGAGGATTATTCGAAAATGTACTTTCTACCAAAATTATACTGATTTATGGAAAAGAAAATACACCTCAGGTCTCTCACACACAATCTGAATTCCTCTCGGAATTTATATTATTAATTAAGAAAGCCCGGGAACGCATGCAATTTCTCCCACACACATTTTGATTTTTTCAGAATAAGGTTTTTTTTTGCCGTCATTCAGATTATGAATTCCGACTCTGAATTAAGACAGGAATTTCAGAATGTGTGAGTCCAGCCTTACTGTATCAACCACAATATGTCGGAAGAGGGTAAATTGGCCCAAAATTAACAAATCACTCCCAAAAGTTTACCAGGCTGACATAAACACAAAGGAGTCTACTCAAAACCTTCATAAAACAAAACAGCCTGGAAGACAAATAAATACCATAACAATATTACCGAATACGACCACGAGACTCGATTCTATCCAATTTGATAACATCGATACCTGTTTTACGATGCTCTTTATAGGCATTCGCGTCGGTTCTGGTTTCCTGGTATCGAATATGACGTATAATTTGATACTACCCTCTAATATGGGGATCGCGTGTCCAATGACATGCGAATTACTGGGTGAATGTTAACACAGAGTAACGAAAAACAGTAGCGAAAATCTTTGTTGTCCTACTAAAAGTTCAAACTGTGATTATGAAAGTGTAAGTAATTTATGGGTTTTGCAATTTGAAGAGTTTCCTTTATTGAGAATGTATTAAATTTTTTACAATACCTACTGCGAATGTTTCTTACTCAGTATGGCGGTTATTATACACATCAATTGGTGCTTTATAAAGCCGTAAAATAAGCCAGCCTGTCATTAGTTTGAGAAGCCAAAAAAAAAGGATTTACTGCTAATAATTTATACACTCACCAAGGACTTAGACAAGTTACTGTTTATATTCTATCAGCGACGACGATTGTCAGAAATATAAAATATTTGGAATTGACTTTGTAATGTTTCGAAAGCACATTTGATCCA
Organism: Anorthoa munda; assembly: GCA_945859665.1. Classification (NCBI taxonomy): domain Eukaryota; kingdom Metazoa; phylum Arthropoda; class Insecta; order Lepidoptera; family Noctuidae; genus Anorthoa; species Anorthoa munda. The sequence continues at coordinate 19,791,392 of OX243894.1, read as the reverse complement.
ATTCATTTTGAACTTAACCCAATCTTAACTAATATAAGCGCTTGGGACATATGGTAATTTACAAAAAAAAGATTTTTTATTGTTTTGAGTTTCTATTGCCAATTAGCGCTCAAGGGGTAATAAAGATATTAAGTTGTATGTTTGTAAAGTACTGACCCAATTCTTTTACTGATAAAAAGCTAAGGAAGCGAAGCCTTGGGAAAAAGTTAGTCACTCATAAGGTCAAGTTTTAGACCCTCTTATCTTTTCCTACATTCAATGTCATATTTTCTGACCACACGACCTCAACCGCCATAATAAAACAAAATACGATCGCATGATAGCCCATACTTTATTTTCTCTCCTTTGTTTCAGAGGGTGCTAGAGCCAGCCTCGTTCTCCGTATCGGCCGATCGCCGCTTTCTCCTGCTCGCTCAAAACGTGCGCAAGATCCATACGCACTCGTACCTCGCTCGGTACACCGTCTACGATATATTGACCACGTAAGTATCTATCAAACAGTTATTTAGGTAAATAATAGAGATCAGCTTGGAGCTAAACGATAACAGATGCACAATTCGTCTGCATCTTCAGGCCGGCTGTACACTCTCGCGCAAGAGCCAGAGGTAACGCCGTACATTGAGTTTTTAAACAAAATACTTCACGATTGAACTCAGTACTAAGAGCAAGGTACATCATCTTCGCGGGCTCTCGCGCGAGAGTGTACAGCCGGCATCAGGATTACGTGACGCTTGCCAAGATCGGTTCGTGGAAGTGTTGACAGACAAGGTACCTACCATAGAAATATTCTCGCCAAACTTCTTGGCCGCCCTGAAATTAGCTACAATGGCTGCGCAGTAGTAAATCTCATACAAAAACAGCACCGTTTTGTGCGCATCGGAAAACCAACTTCAGGGCGGCTCAGAAGTTTGGCGAGCACTGTACGCATTTTGAGAAAGATGCATTCTGAGAATGGTACGTTTTGCGTATGGAGTTCATTTTGCGAAAGGTACATTCTGCGACTGAACCACCGAGATTTCCCCGTGCCTCGGAAAGTACGTTACATAGTTAACCCCGCTGTCATTTATAAAATCTGTGGCAGTCGTTACTACATAAGCTCGAAAATATGACAACTAATTTTGCTAAGGAATTTCGTGTTTTTCATCGAATCAAAGACCGCTATTGCCATCCTAAAACAAAACATCTGTAGACAGAAAGATTACAAACCAGCCGTGGTTTGTAATATCACACTTCGGTTTAGTATATTCTAGACACTTAGATATAAACAAGCGCTGTGCCGCTTAGCACAAGTCAATAACAAAACCACAGAATTAGTGGTAGTTTAATTTGTATGTGAGTCAGAGAATTGTTACATAATAAATATGAAATAACTAAAACGTAATGAGCCCACAGCTCGGGTGGTAAAGTTATTTCTCTAGCCAAGCGATTACTTATGCATGACTGTTCCTTGTTAAATCGTATAAAGTTAAATTATTTTGTGTACCGCAAGTAAAGACTTGGACACACTGTGTGAGAGAAAAACGCTGTAAACGCATTGTTAACTTAAGCGTAGGTACGATTCTCCAACTATTTATCCGATTATTGAATTGAGAGTTTGAAGTTGAGTATTTGTCAAAATCTAGGTAAGGCTTAAAATCTGTCAAACTGACACATTCTTGACTCCAAATACTCAATTTAGAAACCCACTCTATGGCTTACCTGCTTATCGAAAACTATGAAAGACTAATAAATAATTAATAGTAATAAAGACTGAAAACAAAAGACTCCTCAATTTACAATTGCTTTCCACTAGAGCCCTAGAGCAAAGGGGTATCCAATTATAACGTAACTCGACTATTAATATGAAATGCGGTCGCAGAGATCCGACTGAATATCCTAAGTAAGTTGAGGTTCGAGGTTTGGCTCTCGCCTATTTCCTAAAAACCGGCCAAGTGCGAGTCGGATTCGCGCACGAAGGGTTCCGTACCATTATCGCAAAAAATGGTAAAAAAAAACACGTCTGTTGTATGGAAGCCCCACTTATATATTTATTTTATTCTGTTTTTAGTATTAGTTGTTATAGCGGCATCTGTGAAAATGTCTACTTTCTAGCTATCACGGTTCATGAGATACAGCCTGGTGACAGACGGACAGACAGACAGACAGACAGACGGACTTTGGATACGGAACCCTAAAAAAGAAAGATATATACTGAAATTGGCTTTCTGAGCTGGACAAAGGCGAACAGGGAAGGAAAGCTGCGGACTTACAAAAGAACTGCTCTAGTACCCACAAGCACCCAATAATTAACCGCGAACATTACACTCTGATGGGAGCAAACCAAAACTCAGTTAATGTTAGTTAGGGTATTTTTACACTGCCCGTAGTGTGGCCCATTCCTTACCAAAACATTATTCAGTGTACACCACGTCTCAGTATTGTGGCATAATTAATTATTAAACAAAATTAACAAAGAGCTAACGAGCTCACAAAAGTTGAAGGTCGCGCTAAAACTCTCGTTAATTTGTTGTGCTAAGGGTCAGCTCAGACTGAGACGCGAGTTTGAGCGCACTTGTTAAAATCAAACCAAAATAAAAAATAGCGATACCCATAAAGCATAGAATATACTTTATTGTACACCATAAAAGTTACATATCTCTTTTTTATAAGAAAAACTAAAACAAAAGAACAATAACAAAAACAAGAAAATTATTTAAAAGGTAAACATTAAATTTATAATTTGAGAATTCGAACAAACCCTGTGGAATTTAATATTCAGTCACTAAAATGTGGTATGTTATGGTATGTAGTGTATAAAATAAGACTCCTTGACTTGACACTCTTATGGATTTATTTAGATCAAACATCAGTAAACATTATATCGACAACTCGAGAGCGAGACATCATAAGATAGACAAAGACCACCGGAAGGAACTGTTCATTCGCAGTTGTCTGTGTCCGGAAAGACTTAGAGATGTCACGGACAAATACAGATGATTAATTTAGTAATTGGGGTTGTACCAACATGGTCCTACCATTTAACCGACTTCAAACTAACGTTACACTACGCTTTGGGCGTTTTAGTATTTATATCTTTTTTATAGTAAAAAGTAGCACGGGACAAATTATCACACTAATATTATAAAGGCGAAATTTTGTGAGTGTGTGTGTGTTTGTATGTTTGTTACTTCTTCACGCTCAAACGACTGGATGGATCTGGATGAAATTTGGCACAGATATAGATAGAATAATGGAATAGCACATAGAATATTTTATTTTTATCCCGGTAATATGTTCCCTTGGGTTAATTTTCGACATTCACGCGTGCGAAGCCGCTGGCAGAAGCTAGTAATACATAAACCTGCCCCAATTATTGCTCTTCTAGCCAAAACTGTACCAAAATCTGCTGCGTGGTTTAGAAGAAGTAAGCGGAGATACAGACAGAGGCAGAAAGCGCCTTTTGTTTTATACTATTTAGAGAAGAGATAAAGTTTTATAGTGTATCGTTGTTGTATGGAAGGTGCCGTCGAGGCCGGCCCAGAAAGAGGTGGGCAAATGGTAAGGATGCGTACCATGAGGGCTGGTTGGTGGTGGACTTGAGGGAGGCCTTTGCCCACCAGTGGGAGAGCAATAGCAAACCAAAAATTAAATGTATCGCTATTTTAAAAAGTGTTCGCAGCTTCGCGTACCGGTGTGACCTGACCCTAACAGTCTTTTTGAACGACTCACTTTTTGTTCAGAGGGTAGTTATAAATTAGAGGCAGACGTAATCGAAGTTGTTCATTATTGTCTGTGTAGGTGTAGTATTACACGATGGATTGTTTTAAAGTATTCTCCACATTTCATTTTGGTCATTACAAATTCGTAATGCTCGGAATGATCTTGCAGCATAGTATCGGTAAGGATTTTAGTTTAAGCCTAATTTAAAGGCATGATAGTTTTTGTAGCAATACATAGTTTTTCTGTCTTTCTTTTTTACATGACTGCCCAAAAAAATATTTATTCCGATCTAATACCACTGGTATTTATTTCAACTCATATTTATTTTCTAATTTTCTATACCGAACGGATACCACTCTATGAATAATTAAAAATCAGCTCGGTCAAACCTAATCAAATTAATGGATATGGCCAGTTTCTGTATGGACGTCGGCCACAGACATAAATCTAACTAAACTCCATTTGACATTAGACATGTTTCCAAATCTTTTTACAGTGTGTTCAACCGATTTTGAGTTCTATCCCGTAAACATAAGGATGACATAAAAAACATAAACCCGTTACCAAAACCAACCGTTTACTACAGCTACCATTTGTCTTATCACCGACGCAATAGAAATCAAAATCGGTTGAACGCGCTGTAAAATGGGCTAATTTAATCGTCTAATGTTATCGCAAATGGAATATATATAACGCAAGTCCCTCCATCTGTAAGAAAACCAAGCGTGCCACTGTTTCACACACTACTTAAAAAAAAATTACTTACCAAGGAAAGAAAACATTTCCAATGCCTGTGCCAACTTTTTCTATACAGTCTTTACAGCTCAATGTGGCATTTTTCTAGATTTCGGTGGATTTCCGGTGCCGATAATGCTAAATGAAAATCTCAAATTACGAACATTTATCGTACTTTTTTTCCGTTTTTTGGCACGCGAAATACATACAATCGCGTCATCTAGTTAGATTTATATCTGTGGCGTCGGCATTCATTTAAAATACCTGAGCAGGTCTTAAAACTTCCCAAAAAAGTTTGGCTGAGTAATTGGAAACATTTTCATTCATCGGTGAGTAAATTTGCTCTTAAATTGTGTACAGAATAGTGGCACGCTTTGTTTTCAAACAGATGGAGGACCTTGAGTTATTACAAGCGTTTTATATTATTTTTTAACTTGCAATGTATGTATTCAAGCAGTTCGGTTGTGGAATGCATTACCTATACAAATAAGACGTGCTCAAACACTGCCAACGTTTAAGGAAATGGTAAAGGACCTTTCACTATAATTTTTAGTATTTTCCTTTATCTGTCATATATATTTATTAGTATATTAGATATGTAGTATAGTCTGTATGTATTTTATGTTATTATGTTTATGTAAGTAATATTATTTATGATCTATTGTACACTGACAGCCCTAAATTCTTCTCCTATCGTTCTGTCCATCCAAAGGTTGTCTGTGAGAGATTATCCTGTGCGATAAGACCGCCCATTGTACACTTTGTTTTTGAAAATGTTTGTCCTTTATGTTTTTATTTTGTGGTGTACAATAAAGTTCAAGATTGCAAGTTGCAAGATTTGACCCGTAAAATAAATGTGTGTGTATGTAAAATTTCATCTTAATCGGTTGAGGATAACTATCCTCAACCGATTAAGATGAAATTTTACATACACGTTTAGTTTGAATGACCATGCATAGTCAGAAACGAGTGCGCGTTTTGTTCCCTCAAGGTCGTTGGCGTTAGTCGTCGTCTTAAGATTTATGCGGCTGCGACCCTAAACATCTCACCGGGTGAAGTGAGTTTGAAGGGAGCTGTCATTTGTCGTTTGATGCTAACAACGATTGATCACTTCAAGTTAGCTCCAACTGCGTTTTCACAGTGATTTTTTATAGAATAGCACTAATGGATTGAGACGTCTGCAGACACGAGAAAAGGTCACTATTCCTCTGCCTGAGACGTTGTGAAGGGACTAGAGTAGGGATGGGTCTGATATATCAAAACGTAACTTATATTAACTTATATCGGATATGTGTTAGATATCATATCATATCGATATCTATATCAAAATAACCGATATCACAAAAACTGTATCTAATAAAAACCTCACTAGAACGAATAAGTCAAAACTTAAAACCGTAACAATGCGTAAACGTACGAACTGCGAACAAAATGCAAACTTCACAAACGATAGGAACCATATGCGCCCCCCTTTTTCTAAGTATTATTTCGCGTTCGTTGCTCATCTAAATAACATGTTAACTTTTGCAAACTGTACTACTGATATCGATATCTAAAACCCATTTTCGATATCGATATGAAAACTTTATATCGGTTACATAACCGTTTGCGCAAAAAACCAAAAACGCCCATCTCTAGACTTGAGAAACCCGTTGCAAAGGGACTAACCTTTGCAACGGGTTTCTCAAACTATGCATCACGAAGCTCTCTCGCGGGCGTCATAAATGAGAAGGAATAACTGTTGAAACTAAACTATGAAATATGTAATACGAGCCTGAAGCTGCAACATACTACTCGACAAATACTAACAGAAACTATTCGATAAATAAGATGTTATTACATTTTACAGAAATATATCCCAAGATTATCCAACTCTAAGAACTGAAGATTTTATTACCGTTTGCACGGTAAAATACGTCGGCGTCGTACTTTATCTTGTGCGAAACTGGCTATTCTGTAGTTGCGGTAATTAAGTCGTAGTATAGTTACAAATCAATTGAGAATATAGGAGAGTTAAAATTTTGGCACCGATTTCAAAATATATGCTCAAAAAAGCGAGCTCATTTACACACACACACACAGTTATGAAGAAAAAAAGGGGTCGCAAAAAAAAATGGGTCCGTGGTTTATGCCCCCAGTGGTCGACGCACCCGTGGCCGACGCCCCCGATTCAATTAATTTAATATAAATATTTTTTGTGCTTTTTCACTTAGTACAGTAAATGAGAAAAGTGTTTCACCATAATAAAGTATTTTTCCTTGCTAAACAAAATTGATCTATCTAATAGCAGAGAGAATAGATCGTCACTTAACCTTATCCTTACACACCTTTTTCTCCGTTAAAAGCATTATATATTATGTACAAATATACAAAAAATCAAAAAGACTTCTAAAATGTTAGTGAATGTTGTTAATATACATTCCTGTGAGCAGACGAAAGAACAACACAAGAAATAATGATAAAATGATTGCCCATTTGACTGAACAGTATGAAAACAAAAAAAATACCATAATCATGTTTTAGAACAAATCCGCCCATATGTGGCAATCAGTCCAAAAAGTAATTATTTAACTTACTTAGTGAAAAGAGATGATTTTGCTAGTATACTATTTTGAAGTTTTAATTTTTGAAATTATAATTTTTATATTTGTTAATGTTTTTACACTTGATTATTTTTTTGCATAGAAAATTTTAAAACATTTGACATGTAAAAAATATGTTTATTATTTGATTTAAGCCTGATTATTTTGTTTTGTTATTCCTATTGAAACTAACTGTTATAATTAGTTAAAATTATTCTTATTTCTTTATAGTTTCATAGTTTCATTGTTAGATAGTTTTATGTTTCATGTTTCATAGTATAGATTACGATTAATTATTATTGTTACAAAGATATAAAGAACATTTCATTATGTAAAAAGTTAGTTGCTCTGCAGTAATTTTTAAGATTGACTATTTAAAATCACTATCTTATTTTATTACATTTAAGACTGATTATTATAATTAAGTTAAATGATTATCTTGATTATAGGTGATGAAAACTGTGATTTATATACAATTTTTTCATTAGATTTCTTATTGAGATAAATAAATAAATATTGAAAAATAACTAAGACTTACATTTTTCAAAAGATACAACCAATATAATAGCATTTCTTTGTTATAAATATAATTATGATTTAATATTATACATATACTTACAATCAATATACATTTATTATTTTTGTACAACATTTGATCAAAAACTGCTTAGAAATAAATTAATCGAATCGGGGGCGTCGGCCACGGGTGCGTCGACCACTGGGGGCGTAAGCCACGGACCCAAAAAAAACGCTATTTAAAGGGAATCACCATTTAAAAAACATTGGTAACACCTGGACTAGACAATAGATAAATGAAACTCAATAAATGAGTACTAGATTAAACGGTGAAATAACAAATACCTATTCGTAATACATTACAAGATCCTATCCCTTTATTTTCTGAAAATTTGATTGAATCTCATGTATTCATGTTTGGCAAACCTCACAAATTTCTTTGTATAGCTTGCGATCTTTAATTTCTTGGTTCAATTGAGTCAAAATACAATCCACTTATATTCTGTTTCTGCTTCTACTAGTACTACTGTAGTTTCTTAAAAGCTAAATCTTGTCTACGCCTATCTGGGCCTAGTTTCACTAAATATTCTCTTAAATATTTTAATTTTGCGTGCAAATCTTGCAATTGTTGGGACATTATATTCCCCAAATCAAAATAAAAAATAATACAGCATGATCCAATAACAATATTATGGAATATTGTAGAATAAAAAAAATGTTAGCAGTGCAAAACTTACATTGCAGTAGGTATTGTACTGACTACGAATATGTAGGTCACGACGACTCACGTGGCGCGGATGAACGGACTCCTCAGCACTGGACTCGAACTGACTCCCAGCTGCTCCACATCGGACCCGAACGATGTATCTCCCGGCGCCCTGCATATCCTCTCATCATAAGGCTTGAGCATTCTCCCGGCACCCGGCAGCAACGTTTCTTATCTGGCTTCTTATTTAATGTTTTCACCTCCTCAAACTAATTCTTGGATTCGGTTTCATCTATATTGTTTTATTCTTCTTTGCTTTGTTTCTTCAAATTTTTTCCGTCTTCATAAACTTCTATCAGTAAAAATCTTAACGATTTCTTCAACTACGGACATCTTCGCTTTTCACGTAAGTTGCAAAATTTTAATCGCTGGCTATGGGTCGCCATGTATTAGAGTGATGTAATCAAATAAAAGAGAAGTGTTCAATTCAACGATTCGTGTAATAATGCCCATAATTGGTGTGTGCAGTTACAAATATAAGGTTGGGCGAGCTGCACACTACAATATAATAATAATATGTTTTGTAGATATTAGGGTTTGTTAAGATAGTCTAAGTACATTGTTCTAATTTCAGATTATGATAAAGACTTAAGTGACTTAATAATAACAGCTGCACGAGTCGATTTTCAAGGTTAAGCAACATTTGCCGAGGTCAATCCGTGGATGGGTGACCATCTTGCTGCTGCGCTGCTGGTCCCGGCTATCATTTGTAGATATTATTTGTCAGTGAGATTATCAAATAATATTGGACCCGTATTTTATATTTTTCAAATAAATGAAAATTGACAAAGATAAAGCGCATTAAAGTTCAGGAGTTGGGGCTTGTGACGTCACTTTGTCAGTATAAAGTATAGCACACCGTGACGTCACACAATATTTCAACGCACTGTGTTGTCGTAATTTTTTGTTAACGTGGCATAAGAAAAAATACGTGTCCAATATTTTTAGGTACCTAACTAACTGACGGACTAAATCGATTTTTTTATTCATCTACCCTATTGGTAAGGCTATGAAGATTGATTGATTAGAACTTTTGTGAGAAAAGAAAAAGGTAGCATAAAAGGTAGGTAACACGCTTCCGAATATTTTATCGCTTATTCGCAGATTTCATACAGATTCCTATTACCGCACTGGTAAGGGATTTCCATTTTTGTAGTAAAAGGATGGAAATCTGTGTATTTCCTCACTTAGCGTTAACGCTTTTTCATATCTCAAATACAAATGTTTAAAAAATAATTGAAAGGGCTTGTTCGAACAAGTAACATTTTAAAACCCGTGACACATTTTTATTTCATGACAATGTATCTACTAGTTCGACACGCTTCGATCGACAATCCATTGAAAACGTAATTATGACACGATATCTTGCGAAAACACCGCGATACAAATAGTAAACGTCCATAACAAATAGTACGGCTGAACCGGTTTTCATCAAACATAGCTAAGAACACTCTCGATAATGGCACATTTCAAACAAAAAAAAAACGATATCAAAACCGGTTCATAAGTTTAGAAGCGATGATGCCGCAGACAGATACACAAATACACAGGTCAAACTTATAACACCTCTCTTTTTCCGTTGGGGTTTAAAAAGATAGATAATACTCGTAGCTCGATTTAAACTTGTATCGTGTTTGATGTTATATATATAACTTTTCTCAAACATGCATGGAAATTTGAGCATTTTTTTGACAACCTTCTTCGAGATAAATCGAAATTGCAGTACTCGCCAAATACATACGAGCAGCGGCCAGCAAAAGTTGTATGAAAATCCATATCTGTCGTGTTTAGCGCCCAAATAAATTACATATATTTAAAAATGGAACGATCTTTTACTCCGAAACATGGCAGTCAAGGAGGTAACTTATCAAAGTTTTTAAACTATCATGGTCACTAACACTAACATTAACATTAGAAACGGGATATTTACCATGTTTACTGTTTAATGTGAGTTCCCGATATTGTCTGTTTTTTGTTTCTGTTTATTGTGGTTTATCCGTGATCATGGTGCTTGCAACAGCACCGAAATATCGGGAACTCACATTAAACAGTAAACATGGTAAATATCCCGTTTCTAATGTTAATGTTAACTTATCAAAGGTTTAATTAAAATTTCGAACCGGCTTGCAAAGAGAATGCTGTTTATTGAAAAAAATACAAATGTTTTAAGGCTTAACACGCATTGTGATTTTTATTCGCGTGGACAAAATTATTGTTGTTTTGTTCGTCATTGATCTTGAAAAGTAATTGTATTTGACAAAATAAGTTCTAGATGCTACTTAGTTTTAATTTCCGCGCATTATTTGAGAAAAGTACTATACAAGCCATTAGGCATTGATGGACTTACGTATGTGTGACTCGGCTTTGCCTCGGCTTTGCCTCGGCTCACATTTACGCGTTCGTCCATCAATGCCTCTTTTGCTGGCCGCTGCAGTAATGTACTATATAGTTTTAATTGATTTTTTGTTTAATTTAATATATCATCACGCCTAATTTCTCCGAAAGGTAAGGCAGTGTACCTATATATAGTAATTCGCAAGTTATAATTTATTAGTCTTATGTAATTGAAAGCAAGCCTACTGCCGCAAATCGGCAAAAAATCATATGTATTTAATCGATGTGATTCAATTTCTTCGAGATCAAAACCACCTATTTTTTATTTTCGTCTAGTGAACAATATAGGTAACGCTGTCATTATACAATGGGACTATTACATGAGACTTAAACATAACTCTCGAAATGTGAGTTTACCATAAGTGCACCTCCTCCCAATTCTTTCGGCAATACAGGCGTAAAGTTATATGGGCTTAGTGCGAGTTTTGTCTCACGCTGGACCACTTTCTTTTTGTATATAAATTGACCTATGAGATCGTTTACGTTAACGCGATCAAGCAAGACTAAAATCTCGGCATAATCCCACTGTTATACAATTAACAATTACAGAACAGTGCGATATAACCTGCATTATAAACGCAATTCCTGAAAAATACACAGTTTTCTCACATGCTTTTAAATTTTTAAGTCATTCACCAACTGGTAAGTTCACTTCGCTCCCTCAGTGTATCTAAGCGAAGTTTCTCTGCCTACTGCTATAAAAACTGTAATATTTCAAAATTCATTATCAATTCAAGAGTTTGCGAGCTCTCTTCTCTTGAATTTTGTTTCGTTCAAGCCTGTAAATTATGTAATGGAACATCTGTTCTTGAGTTCCGAAGAAAGGATGGGTAATGATAATGTAGCTTTTGTAAGGTACTGGTTATTTAAAGTAATTACTTCAAAGAGAACATAGATTGGCTGTGATGGTACCTCCTGTGGCTAGCTGTGCCCCTGATAGATTTATGAATTGTCAGACTAGTCCTCTTGCGGCTGGCTGTGCCCCTGGTAGATTAATGAATCGTTAGCCATGGTTTTGAATCCCGATGAGGATTTCTTTTTTATTTATTAAAAAAAACAAAATACCCGACTGCTTGAAAAGCGAACTAAAAAGACGTAAACAAGGAGAAAATCATGCTGTGCTGTCGGAGGATACATCTTCGCGAGCTGGCTGACCAAAACCAGACGTATTCTCCGACTGTAAAGCATGATTTTCTCCTTGTTTACGTCTTTTTAGTTCGCTTTTCAAGCAGTCGGGTTTTTTGATTTTAGTAATTAACTTTTTTTATTTATAACTTTTTAGTTATTTTTTTTCTAATTAGGTACATTTAAACATATAAGTGTTATATATTTTTGAAATCACCTCTTAAAATCCTTTATTTTGATACCTCACACGATAGGTTTGGAAGAAAAAAAAATTTGGGCTTCCACAATATGGCGCCCAAGAACCGCTATTTTCCTATTTTCCAATTTTCATGTAGCCAGTGACACTCGCAAGGTTAAGACGAATCGATTGACGTAAGAACCATCAACATCGGCCCACGCGTTTGATCTCTAGAACGCCACATAGGAACAAACATACATACATACATACACACATAGTTATATACATACATACATATATACATACATACATAGACTGATAAACACATTACCCTCCTTCGGCAGTCGGGTAAAAAGAACCCGCTCTTGAACTCGATCTTGCCTGATGGATGAGATCTACGATGGAAAGAGCGTTTCCAAAAGATGCTTGTTCACTCTTATTAATTGTATGAGCATTTTCAATCACCGGCATGAAATATCAAGAATTTAAAAATGTATATTTTCACCAAAAATAATATTGTAGATGTCAGTCAGTAAAGCATTTAATTTAATCAACAAAATTCTTGAATATCAACCGTATTATATGCGATATCGGCAATGGCAATCATCGGTTTATATTTCCCTGATGACTCGAATCACAATATTTCATCATTTTCATTTTGACCATTCGCAGAATTTTAACCAAGGAACTGCCAGCCTTTCCAACAATATTTAAAAACGATTTAAAACAACAAAAACAGATAAGCGGCCTATAACCAATAAATCTCTCCGCATTTTATGAAACCCTGGTAGGTAACTTGTTACAAATAGCTACCATTAAGCACGGGGTAACAATTGAAAATCTCGAAAAATTGATTCCCTGTTAGAGAAAAAGAGCTTTTTGAAAACTGTGTAATAAATTGGTTTCAATATGCTAGGTTGGGTGCGAGATTTATTTTACAAGAAAAGTCTGAAGGGTGTTACTGCGAACTTGCTAAACGATGATATTCTTTCAGTGTATTTGGTACTGACATTATATAAGTACCTATCTAGGTAAGTAAATGTGTAACTAACTTCATGTTTCATACATTCCGCATGACTTCCTGCGATTCGGTTCGTGGTTTTCTGTTTGCCGGGTGTAGGATGTTCGTTCATGTTTAAACTATAGGTGATACTGATGTATCATTATCACAGTGATTAATACGGCATTATTTATATAATATACACTCTTTAATTTCAATTAGTTCATACATCTAGTAATACACGCTCGCTGGTTCCGAGCATCTGATCTTTCTATAGAAGATTATCAACACGAACTCCTCAAATGCCACTGTAAATTCATAGACAATACCCATAAGTTAAAACATAACAATTTCACAAACCACAAACAGACTAGTCAATCCCAAATCGATGCCTACAAATCGCAAGTCTAATATTCATCCTTCAACTACTAAAGTCGTTCATAGTCGGTTAGTTTGTCACTACAACTGGCTGGCTACAAAGACTTATTGTTTGCAGAATAGATTGCTCGAATTTGATTTAAACTTTGAATCGATTATCAAAGTTAACCGTCCTGTTTGGAACATAAAATAATTTAGATTGATACAGAAGGTTGATTTCGTATTTCGAATGACAGATATACACATGGTACGCGAGTGTAAGCGTACTCGCGAGTGGCGTTTGTAATATCTGTACGAACGCCTCTATAGCTGCATCTTAGTATTCTTCTAGAGAGGCTTGTGGCTAAGTTTTCTGGTATTCTGTACACTTAGTTTGCAATAAAGAATTTTAATTAACACATGCGGTGCCAAGGACTCGGCTCCCGAGTCCGACACAATGGCTTGTTAATTGTTTCAGTACGTAAGGCAGCGAACGTGTATAATAACGACGCGTGTGGTTACCCGCATCGATCTTGAAGGTTAAGCATTGCTTGCCTCCGAAAACACGTTATGATGTTAATCCCGGCTATATCATTTGTAATTCTTTAAATGATAAATGATTTATTTCTGTAAAATGGTTTGTTCAAACAATTTTACATGTCGATCAAACTTTGACAGTCGTTACTGAAAACTATTCTTACCAATGGAAAACTGGATTCTGGAGATCGGTAGGTAATCATTCTATGTAAAATACATATTCTGCTGACTCCGGTTAGACTGAAAACCGGATTTTTTTATTTAGCCATATTCCAACTAAGTTGGGGACTTAGTTGGAATATGGCTAAATTGAATGATTTTTATTGAGCCTTCTGTACTCAATTTATTTTGTGATCTATATTTGGTTATTTCTCTTCGCCATTGTGCTCAACAAAAGAAAGTTTTTCATGCTTTAAAAGTATTTCAAAGCCCGCGGTTTCGCGTTTTGTGAATTGCCTTTTTGTATCCGATTTTAACCGATTGGTAAACGGATGTTCTTTATCGATTTGAATTGTGTTGTGAAAGGTAATTACTGAAGTTTGTTTGAATAAAATGTTTGCAATGTAAACGTTTCTGTTCAGTAATGTTATTTTTGTAAAAGAGTATAAAGTTCACCTTGTTAAATGTAAAAAGGTATAATTGAACAATCTGGTTGACCATTGGCGTCTCTTAGTTCCTTTTGAATCGATACCTATCTTTTCCAGCTCTTACAAATTATGGTAAAATACACAGAGGCACCTACTATATTCAGCAGTTTAACTGAAAACGGCTTTGCTTTCATAGACAATTTTACCATCATCTTAAAATAGCCGGTCCAAAATATTATATACATTCTCGTACATAATAAAGTACACAAGTACCTATACAAACATAACAGTACAACGCCCGTAATCGCAGGTACCAGGCAAGCATAAAACCTAATATGTTCATAAATCGGGCCTTTAACACTACGTTCGGCGTACTAAGGTATTTCTGTTGAATATACTAGACACGTAAAGGATTCTTTACTCTATGCTGTAGAGATAAAGCCGATTATAAATTGTGATTATTTATTTACTGGGTTGTTAGGTACATACAAATCTTGTAGTTTGCGGGATGGTGTATCTTAAGTGATTTTGTATGCTAACATACATGTCCTATTTTAAAGACTGGTTTCCGGTTTTCTCATTTTTCAGGATCATTTATCTTGTTTGTTGAGAGTAGCGCATATCAGGCTGGCATTTTCAAATGATGACTACCTATTTAAAAGTTATCTTCTGCTATCACTTTTGTGATAATATTTATTTACCTACAGTACATTTTTACTGCTTCCTAGCCCATACAGGCGTACAGCTAATTCAGAAAAATCAATCCGAAATAAGTAATGGATAGGACTATTAACTTAAAAGGCAATGAAAAAGAACTCTATTCATCCATTTTAATTCACAAAGATTACCCAACATTTCTTTAACATTTTCGTGAAATCAATGCCGTGTTAAAACATGGCGGAGTAATGTATATTTAAAAAAGTGAAAGAGACGCAAAGGCGACGGAACAAAGCTTTTGTTCGGCCTTCAGGCACTTCCCTTGGGCCCATTGTTGAAAAAATAAGAAAATATTCGACCATTGCGCGGGAAAACACGGCTTTGTGACTAATGTCTTGGATGCTAGTGGATACAAGGTTGTTTATTGAAGCTCTTCGCGATCCTGTGAGCCTGGTACTTTTCATCACTTATTTAGAAGGATGTATGATGTCGAGGAATGGTGTCTATAAACCAGCTCATTTTTAAATCAAATAAAAATTACATTTTCTGATTGAATAACTTTTTAGATATATAAATAAATTTAAAATATAAAAAAGTGCCCACGGCTTATTAACCCATGCTTTTTGAACTATATAATTTATCTAGTAGTAGACACGCTTCGATCTACAATCCATCGAAACGCATAATTATAACACGATATCTTGCGAAAATAACCGATTTAATGAGTAAAATGCGTATAACTTTTGAACGGCTGAACTGATTTTCATCAAACATAGCTGAACACTTTCGACAAAGTCATCTTTTAAACAAAAAAAAACTAAATCAAAATCGGTTCATCCTTTTAGGAGCTATGACAACCACAGACAGATACACATTTCAAACACACACACCTCTTTTTTCGTCGGGCTTTAAAAATGTTTCACTGGAGACAACTGACAGGTGTGAAGTTTAAATAAACTTACTCAACATTGACGATTTTGTCATGGTCAGAGTCAGTCAGTCATTCATGGAACTAATGCATCTATTTTACTGTAAGTACAAAAGAGCTTACTTAGCTGGAAGTAAGTCAAACAAACAGCAACAGTGTTCAGATTTCCAATTGCATTCTTGAATTGACGTAAATATTTTTACAACATTCAAATTCATATATTCCGATGGAAGTTCGCCACCCAAGCTCAAGGAGTAATGGAGCGGGTGAGGCTTTCTAACAAGTTTCACTTGGATTCTCTGACATTATATAAACTCTTTTCAAACTTGTGAGACTGGTACTTTTTTATGTAAGTTTGGTACTATTCCTGATTCGTCACTATATCAAAACAAATTATTTCAGAAAAATAAGTCCTGTCAGACGTTGTCCTGTCAACATTTTTGAGTTCATGCAATAGAGGAATTTCAAATATTCTAATTGCCACCATTTTGGACAACTTCTAATCACTTGTAGTCCATTGCGATACGCTATCCAACGAACTAAATATAATTTAATTTTTATTCAAGTAGACTTGCTTTTACGCGAGGTTCGCATGGAAGATTTTAAGAACTTGGAAACCTTCACGGACGTAGCGTTGGCATAATAACTTACGAAATTTCCATAAAAACACATAAGAGATAGACAAAGAACTTCATCTACCAATCCACTCCATATTGCTTTCGGCACTCTTCAGCAAAAATGTTTGAAATGAAAATCAGAAACGTTTTTTCATCATTCATATTCATATTATGTTCTCGACAGACGGAATTCCGGGTTGAGCTCAAGGAGTTACGATGCGGGCATGGTTTTCTATCAAACTTGTCTTGATGCTGTGTCTTTAAAGCATCTCTTTTTAAACTCGTGAGCCTGGTACTTTTGATCCCAATTAGCGACCAAAGTAGTAATCCGGATTCGTCACTTTTATTAATAAATGAATTTTTACTACGTTTAATTGGTACTAGCTTTGGCCACGCCTTTTCTCACGTGAAGGATGCGTTTACTAGCAACGCTAAGCGACACGAAAGCTCAAAACTCTTAACTTACCTAAGATTTATAATAATTGCTGTTGGACGAAATAATGTATAGATATAAACAAAAGCTTCATAGACCGGATCCATCCATACGATCCATACACAAGACACTTACTATTGCTTTAGTAAAAATTCAGCAACACTCAATATCAAAATCAGAAACTTTTTCCCATCATCCAAGTTGATATATTCGTCAGACAGAATACAGCTCTGAACGAAATGAAGTGAATGACGTTTTCTATAAAACTTGCCTAGGGCTGATTTTATAGAATCTCCTTTTAAACTTGTGAGCCTGGTACTTTTGATCCCTCATCAACTTTTTTTGCATACAAGCAATCCCGCTTCGTCGTCACCATTTGTAAACAAATTAATTATGGCTTCTTCCATTGATACAAATTTTTTCCTGCGGTTTCGCTTGCGTGGAAGATAGTTTTAAAAACTCGGAAACCAAAGTTTCAACGTAATATTAATAGCCATCTACTTCGTATTGCTTTAGTCAACATTCAACGAAACGTTTTCTCATACTTCAAAATCATCTAGTTTTGTCAGACGGAATACAGTTCTGAGCAAAATTAAGCGAATGATGTTTTCTACTAATTTCAGGGACTCTCTTTTTAAACTTGTAAGCCTAATACTTTTGATCCCAATAAATATGTCACCAAAATTTTACTTCATACAAGAAATCCCGATTAACTCCATACAAGAACTTACCTAAGTTTAATCACTATCGCAGGAATAGTATAGACCATAAACATCAAAATGTAGCAGTAACACTCCATATCAAAATCAAAAACGTTTTCCCACCATTCAAATTCATATATTCCCGTCAGACGGAATACCGCTCTGAGCGAAATGAAGCGAATGACGTTTTCTATCAAACTTGCCTTGAGGCGCAGTCCCGCGTAACGTGATAGGTCGGGGAATATTACCATTACATCCACTTTCTATATAGTTAGGGAGGGTCACGGAAAAGTCATTATTTGAGGAAGGTCAGGGTTTTAATAAATGTTACAGTATAAAGTAAACGTAAGGTAATTTTAGAAGGGGTCAGGGTACAGTTTGCTGTTAGGGAAGATCAGGAAAATGCGAAGCAACATGGTTACTATATGTATTGTTAAACCTTGAGGAGTTGCATATAAGATGAGTCGAAACAGTATCACAAGGCATCAACACTATCAATCTGACTTGACTTTTCCCTTCTATGTTGGGGTCGGCTTCTAGTCTAACCGGAATCAGCTGAGTACCAGTACTTTACGTGGAGTGACAGCCTCTCTGATCGCCACAACCCAGAAACTGGGTAACACGATACCCTTTGCTAGCCTGGCGTCAAATTTCCTGGCTACTGACTACCCGTAACTATTGACAAAGATCTACAAATGGCAGTCCATCGGATTAACGTACTTTCCGAAGCACGGAGGAGTATAATGGCAAACTTGCGTTCCTTAGCATTGAAGATCGGTCCGTGCGGCTGTTATAATTTAACTAAGAGGTCCCCAAACAACAACACTAATTCTTTCTTCATTTGTCCTCAGAGAATCCTACCCGCTCACGCCACTACCCGACGAGGTCGGAGGCGGAGTGATCACAGAAGGACCGTCACTCTTGCTAGCCACCTGGACGCCCAAGGGCCACGGGCTGATTACTGTCAAAGACTATGACATATACTACAGGCCTGCTCCTAGGTCGTCGACGGGGTATCGGGTGACAGAATCTGGTGTTGCAGGGACGATTCACAATGGTGTTCCTGATTGGTTGTATGAAGGTATGTGTGTGATTTCCTTACTCTAATTTTCATTTCTTAATGTCTATTTATGGGTCCCATTAAATATTAGACCACATAGTGGCAGACCAAGAACACGTTGGAGGAATTATGTAAATTTTACCAAAATACAATCCTACAATGGCAGAGGACAGGTAAGGTCAGCTAGCCCAGCTGTAAAACATAACAGGTATTTACTTGGCAAAATGATTTTGAAAACGTTTATAAAAGAACAAAAATCGTCAATCACTCACACATTTTCGACTCGTCTTGTCACAATACAAAAAACAGCTATTTCTCGTCACCATGTTATCAACAAATAACAAAGCGTCCCCACTTTATCGCATCAACCACAGACCATAGCATAGTCCCCGAAAATTTACAAATATTTTCTCCAGGCAAACAGACACTTCAATTTCATGGTTGGCAAGGCGTATCCGTATAACGCTTACGTCATAACCGTTCGTTTTCACAAAGGAAAATCTGAAAGTCTTTTGGAACACTGAAAGCAGTGTTGCTAGTCGATTTTAATTTTTCGGAACCGATTTTGAAATAGTGAAAGGAGAGGAGTGGGATAAGTGCGGTGTGCGCTCGAAATATTTTATTGAATTTTGTTAGGTATAGCGTTATATGATATTGGTTTTACGTAAGTTCTATTTTTGTGGAAAAAGCTGGAAGTTTCTGTGCTGGTGTATCGTAGGTACACAATATTAATATTGGATATTGGAAATGGTTATGAATATATTGGAATCACACCGTGAAATCTAGTTTTGAAGACAACATCTATATTATACTCGTATCTTTAACTGAGTTGAAAAATTAAATCAGGTAGACCATCTGCTAATCGACTTACAATCTTCTTATTCTTTGGTTTGCCCTTGACAAAACAGTCATGGTCACAATAAACTAGACTTCATTTGAGGCTCTATACAAACTGACATTCTATCAGCAATAATTGATTATCAAAAACACAAAAATATATGGGACTAGCTTCTGCCAGCGGCTTCGCCCGCGTGAATAGTGTTTTCTTATCCCAAGGGAAAATTATACCAGGGAAAAGTACCCTATGTGATATACCAGACTATGATCTATCTCTGTGCCAAAACTCATCCAGATCCGTTCAGCCGTTTTAGCGTGACTGAGTCACAAACATACAGAAATCCATCCATCAAAACTTTCGCATTTGTAATATTAGTAGGATTGACAATCGTAAACATTTTGACATTTCACCTATCGTTATCGCCTTTATGATGTCATTTTGTCTAAAGTTCCAGTTTACCTTTAATACAATAAACACAATTATTATTGTTAACCAAACTCGTGCAATTAGCGAACTTGCAATTTCCAATTTCAATGCAAAATGAAACCACTGCTTCTTGAACTGTGCGTCCCTAGTACCGAGTTCATGAAATTGGATATTTATCGACGATTCGCTTTTTCAATATGGCCGGCTCATTCTGTTCAATATTGTAATTCTAATAAAGTTTCGTTCGAAACGCTTGTCTTTTCTTCCTTGCGGAAATTCCATTCAATTTTGAGGGTATCTAGTTGAACTCCGATAAATGTTATGTTTATTGATATGAGGGTAGTTCTATGTTGGTGATAACGTTTGGCCAATATCTGTGGTACTTGAGCTAGATTCGTTGAAAGCTTTCGATTGCATAGTGTCAAAATTATATGGATTGTTTGTTGGTGTTTTTTTATGCATCCAAACCTCAAAAGGAAAAGATGGGAACCTCAAAAGAGCCCTTAGTTATTCGTCTGCCTATCTAACAGTCTTACAAGAAGTTTCTCAGAAACAGGTGGTGGTATCAATATCAAAAACTTAGGCCTCCGTAGACCTCTCTTGGAGCTGTAAAAAATTAAGCCTGACTACGCAATCAAAAAACAAATCATTATAAAAACAAAAAACCGGACTGCTAAAAATGTATTAACTGAAAAGAGAAAAACAAGTACTAGATATAATTTATACATTAAATAATATGAGGTGCTACAGGCCCCCGACAAACAAAAGTTATCGAATATAATTTTTATCAGTCGAGATTTTTGTTTTTATAATAATTTGTGTTATTTCAGACTTTTTAGTTTTGGTTGTGTTGGAAAATGTGTTTTTTTTGCTATAAAAGTTACACTTATCCTGAATTTGTGCCAAAATATGAACATAAAAGTGTTACAATAATATTTTTCGAATGGATAGGCCATTCGATAGATTAGTTTTCATTTGATACCCACATTGTCAGGATAACGAAAAAAAAAATTGTATTACCCCTTTTTTTAGGAGGGGCCTTATTTTATAAATTATATAGCCTATGTCACTTCCACAATTGAGACAAATCCAACGACACCTCATATGTCATAACCCGTCAAGCCATTTGGGATGTAGAGCGTGCTATAGAAATGGACATACATATATACATACGCTCGAAAAACATTACCCTCCCACAGTCGGGTAAAAATACGGCCCCCTTTATGCCGCATTTTTATCAATTTACTTTCTCTCGTTTGATATTAATTTAACAATAACCCAAAATATGTTAATGTCCGAAATGTAACACACCTGTGTTTCCGAAAACCTAAAATTTCCAACTGATTTTACTAATTGTACATACAAAGGGATTCTATTGTCTCGCCAAGAACAGTAATTTGATAAATAACACGTAGTATAGAGGTACCGTATTGAATCAGCTGCATGACTGTACAAGGTGTATTTTGATATGGTTGAATCTTGCTTTGTATAATTAACTCTGACGGCGATGGTGGAATATCTCAGTTTCCTACGATAATCTCTCCTCCATAATATCAGGTTATACCTTAGTAAGATTGCAGAAGCAGACCAGAGAGATATAATCTAGTTAAATGAAATTCTATATGATAAATCTGTGTAATTATCAATAATCAATCTGCCTAGCCTTTTCCCAACTATATTGAGGTCGGCTTACAGTCTTACCGGATTCAGCTGAGTACCAGTGTTTTACATGGAGCGACTGCCTATCTGACCTCCACAACCCAGTAACTGGGTAACACGGCACCGCTTGGCAAGGCTGGTGTCAGATTTCAAGCTTCTGACTACCCATAACGACTGTCAAAGATCTTCAAATGACAGCCGGGACGGCTTAACGTACTTTCCGAGGCACGGAGGAAACTCGTTATGTTGAAATGGTCACCCATCCACGGACCGACCTCGTCAAGCGTTGCTTAACCTTGATGATCGACCAGTGCGGCTGTTATTATTTAGCCACGAGCTGTGTAATTATGAATGTTACTACATACATATAAGAGAGAAATTAGAATAATGGCTGATTTCTGAATTGAGTATTTGAAGTTAGTAACGTGTCAAATCATACTTAAATGCAAAATTTTGATAGCGTTTCAGGCTAAAGTAGAGATTGACAAATATTTAATTTCAAATACTTAATTCAGAAATCAGGGGAATGAGGAAGCGATCTTCTTCTTATTTTCGTGTGAGGTGTGGCCACCTCTAGTGTCAGTGTTAATTAAGCCGCCTCAGGGAAAACCCTAAAGGCCTCTAACTTGGCTATTTCAGACTTACATTAACCATATAAGTCCAGGTTTCCTCACGATGTTTTCCTTCACCGTTGCCTGTGATGTCCAAGATAAACTTAGAAAGTACATATGAATTTGAAAAAGTCACATTCGTACTTGCCCAGATTTGAACCCACGACCTCAAGCACGACAGGCGAGGTCTTTAACCACTGGGCCACCAGGAAACGATGGATGGATTGTATCAAAGACTGCCAGCGGCTTTGCTCGCGAGGAAAGTGTTTTACCATCACAAGAGAACATTATACCGGGATAAAAAATAATGTGCTAAGCCAACTATAATATAACTCTGTGCCAAATTTCATCCAGATCCGTTCATTCGTTCTAGCGTGAAGACGAAACAAACACACTCACCAACTTTTGCCTTTATAATATTAGTGTTATAGTGTGATGTTAATGGGTAGGAGCGAGTAGTAAGACGATGACTTTTCAAGTTCTATGAAAGAAAACAATCTTGAATAATACTGCTTGATGAAAGAAAATGTTCGCTGCATTCGCTCGTGTTACTTTAAAATATTCAACAGTCCACAAATAGTCGTAAAAATAAATTATGACTATATTTTCGCTGTTTTGAAGCGCAACTTTTCGCATCGTTTATCGATGTTTCCCCACACTGCATGTCGACTCGCTCTTAACAAAGTGCACGTACGAGACCAACTTCGGGAGTTCTGGGTCTGACAAGTTTCTGTTAGTTCTATGCTTTCCTAGTAACTTATAATAATTTAAGTTATTAATATTCTTGAACTTGAGTAATAATCTAGCTTCCTTAAACTTTTATTATACAAACATAAAATTTTGACTTGTTTGTTTTGTAAAAGATGATTTCTGAAACTACTGATCCGATTCTCAAAAATGTTTTCATTGATAGAAAGGTACACTCACTATCTTTTTATTCCTAGGATAGTTTACTTTTATCCCGGAAAATTCACCGTTACTATGGGAAAAGCCGAAAAACTGGGCGCCAAGAGGCTAGTATTTTTAAACGACTTACCAAAAAGGAGGAGGTTCTATGTTCGACATTAGGTTTTTTTTTTTTGTGTATGTTCACGCATATCTCCGTCAATTTTAGACCGATTTTTAAAATTCTTTTTTTGTTTGTAAAAGTATATTTCGAAATTGGTCCCATTTTAATTTAGTGAAGATCTGATGAAGAACTTCGAAGATATACAACAGAACTCTTCAATAAATTACGGAAAATCTCTCGGGATTGCTGCAATCGCATGTCTGTTTATTGTTTATACCATTTCATAACATAACATCACGCCGGTACGCTCTTAAGGGGTACGCAGGTCTCTCATTTCACCGGTTTTGTTCAAGTTTCATGATATTCGGGTAATCTATTCTTGCCTATTAGGTAGGTACAACTAAAAAGTGAAAAATAAAAAGCTTTTTTACAAAAAATACTACCGACTTCCAAATAAAAAAAACTACTTAGTAAAAAATATCTTTTTTTTTGAAGTCGGTGTCTATAACGCATAAAATGGTACCTACCAAAGACCAAAAATAAAGTTATTTTTTACTATGTAGTTTTTTTATTTGGAAGTCGGTAGTATTTTTTTGTAAAAAAGCTTTTTATATAAATGTATCCCAAGATTATCCAACTCTGAGAACTGAAGATTTTATTACCGTTTGCACGGTAACGGTAAAATACGTCGGCGTCGTACTTTATCTTGTGCGAAACTGGCTGTTCTGTAGTTGCGGTAATTAAGTGGTAGTATAGTTACAAATCAATTGAGAATATAGGAGAGTAACTATTTAAAATTTTGGCACCGATTTCAAAAGATATGCTCAAACAAAAAACCCGACTGCTTAAAAAGCGAACTAAAAAGATGTAAACAAGAAGAAAATCATGCTGAGCAGTCGGATGATACATCTGGGTTTGTTCAGCCAGCTCGCGAATATTTGTTTTGAATTAACTTTTTTTATATATATGTATGATTAATTGATTACCTAAAATAAGAAATAGCTATTTATGTGCTAAAATAAATTCGTATTGCTTTTTATGAATATATTCAGACCATCACAATAATGTTTTACGTTACTAATATTGCTTAGATACTCATACATAAGCTTTTTGAAAAGATACCTTATCAAACTCCTAACATAAACTAGAGAAAAACAACCTGGAAAAATTAGTCTGAAATCACCAACAAGAAGCTGAAAGGCTTTTCAAAATATGTTCGTTCTTTGTGTTGAAAAGATTTTCTGTTTATTGCTGCAATCCTAGTCTTCCAGTGAGACATTTGCAAGCTAACAGTATACCCCATTCGCCTCTCATTTCCTAGTACCGTAATTAAATCATACAATAGAAATTCTATTGTTAAAGAAACTAAACAAAAGAGAACGTATTATTTCCTTTTATGTTTCCATTGCAGTTTAGAATAAAACGTATAACTAACAAGTTGTAATAATGTTCCTACAGTCTGTAGAATTGTGTTTCCACATTTCCGTAATGTTTAAAAACTTTTTGTAATATATTATTTTAATTTCTTTTGTATTTTGAATGGTTTTTCTAAACAGTCGTATGGGGACATTTGTATGAAAGTTTTGTTTTCTAACCGACTACCAAAAAAGGAGGAGGTTCTATGTTCGACATTATATATGTTTTTTTATTTTTTTTATTTATGTTCACCGATATCTCCGTCAATTGTGGACCGATTTTGAAAATTCTTTTTTTGTTTGAAAGATTATATTCCAAAATTGGTTCCATTTTAATTTGGTGAACATCTGATAAAGAACTTCGGAGATATACAACAGAACTCTTCAATAAATAACGGCAAATCTCTCGGGATTGCTGCAATCGCATGTCTGTTTATTGTTTATACTATTTCATAACATGACATCACGCCAGTACGCTGGAAAGGGGTATGCAGATCTCTCATTTCACCGGTTATATTCATTTTTCATGTTATTCGGTTAATCTATTCTGTCGTTATAGGTACTTACTTAACTACTTCCCTATTAGGTAGGCCCAACTAAAAAGTGAATAAAAAAGCTTTTTAACTTTAGTTTTTGGAAGTCGGTGTCCATAACTTAAAAATTTAGTACCTACCAAAGGCACCGACTTCCAGAAATAAAGTTATTTTTCACTTTCTAGTTTTCTTATTTGGAAGTTGGTATTTTTTTGTAAAAAAGCTTTTTTTACAGCACAGCTTCGCTCAATAGTCCAATATTATTTACAAGACACGATCGGTCTATCTTTTTGTCAAGTTTCGTAGATGAACCATATAAAGAAATAATTATTCCTTCACCACGTCATAAATTCCAACTTAAGTAATAACAGATGACATCAAAGAGCAGCTATGTTTGTGTTTGACAATGTGATGTGATGTTGGACTAAACTCAGGTTTTTTATTTCGTAAACCAAAATGACAGCTGCCAATGACATTTTTTTTTAATTTTGCGAGCGTGGAGCAGTGTTGTAGATAAGGCTCAATCCTAAGTGATTCATCTAATTGTTGTGACATAACGCCTCAAATTATTTTTGTTGTAAATAAAAATTTATGGATGGAAATGTAATAGATTTAAATATAACAGTATAAATAAACACGATCAGACAGTACAATACGACAGTAAAATAAATGCGATCGATGCGATTATAAAATTAACGGATCCTGTCTCAATCTCACAGTCATAAGAGATAAAAATGGCACATTTACTCAACTCATCCTTTGTAGCAGTAAACGAAAAGTTCAATCTCAGCAATGGACATTATTCACAATACCTTATGCCTCCACCTAACAATTTAATTCAAAATCCAACACCACCTTCCCAACCAGAAATAACTGCCGAAATCTCGCATAAAACACGTTTCACCCCTCCAGCGCATCTAGTGGCAACCTGGCATACGCCAAGGAACGTGGCAGACTGGCACAACTGGCACAATCTGACAACTGGCACGCAAATGAGTCGAGTGCAGCCGCTCATTAAGATAAAGGTGGCTCGTTCACAAGCCGCCTAACTGAATAAAATGATCATTCCTTCCCCTAGGGGGTGTTAAATTAGAATGTCGGTTTTCGGATTTTAGGGTTCTGTAAATCGTTTGTATGTTTGTGTGCAATATTAAAGCGCCGTAATGCGTAGCTGTTTAAAAGTTATAGCCACCTACGTATGCTTTTTTTTTCTGAGGTTAACAAAAAGATCTAGAAGATTCGATATAAATGGCCATATTATAATAGTTCACTAGTTTTGAAGTAGCCTAACATAAGGGAATTATAAATAATACCGATGATAAAAATGTAATAAATTAATATAATAAATAATAATACTGACATAATAAATTACATAATTGTTATAAAATTTTAGGTACCATAACACACGACGTAATCTTGGCAAAGGTGCAGCGTGCATTGAGGCAAAGGTGCATTGAGGAACGACTATACAGGATGAGTTTTCCAAGTGGGCGTCCAGGGCCAAATCTGAAACTATGAGGGATAGCGATATACATTCAAAGGAGTCACGATGCCGATTTTGATGAAAACTAAGAATGCATCGTAGGATTTAAAAAAAAACAATTTAATGCCAGGATCGAACCCGTTGATTATGAAAAATAAACAAACGGATATTATATTTTCAGATTTGGCCATCCGCGCCCACTTGAAAAACTCAGACTGTATTCTTACTTCCCTAAAATATTGAGACAGAGCCGAAACTAAGCGATGTATCAGAGAAAAAATACATAGCATGTTGACTCTTATCTCCGCCAAATAATGTCCACTCACGCAGTTGCACGAATTGAAGCGGATGCGCTTCTTCACGAATGACAACGGCAAAAAGACAACCTCGATTCCTGTGCTACTACTTCATACGCGAAGACTTGGGAATTTGCACACATGTCATAAAAAAAGAACTTTTTTACAAAATTTACAACCGACTTCCAAACATAAACACAAAGTGAAAAATAACTTCAATTTCGGCAGTCGGTGTCAAAAAACGAAGAAACGAAAACAGAAACTAGTTTAGTTTTTTATTTTACACTGTTTAGTTGTAGTACATAATGGACCAGTTCTATAGGCTAGGTACCTATAATGCCCAAAGTGAAGCCAGAATTGATCTTTTTTTTTTGGACCGTACCAGTGTGATGTTATGTTATGAAATGGTGTAAACAATAAACAGACATGCGATTGCAGCTATCCCGAGTTATTCGCTGTCAGTGATTGAAGACTTCTGATGTATATCTCCGAAGTTCTTCATCAGATCTTGATAAAAATTAAATGGGATCACATAGCAAGCACCAGCTTTCGAATAAAAAAAGAATCATCAAAATCGGTTCACAGTTCAATAAAAAGTTCTGAGCCGAGCTGAGTGGGAGTAATTTGTGCCAACTTCTTTCAAGATTGAGGAACGACTATGAGGAATAGCGATATACATACATTCAAAGGAGTCACGATGCCGATTTTGATGACACATTAAAAAATAAAATACAGTCGAATTGATAACCTCCTCCTTTTTGCGAAGTCGGTTAAAAAATAAAGTATCGCTTCGCTTCCACTCTCTCTGAGTATGCTTTGAACCTTTCTGGACAGTTACGCAAACAAATTTGGGTCTACGCTCTAGGCAAAAGGCACGTCATCCAGCCGGAAAATTAAACTTGAAAATATGTAGAAAATAAGGACATACCGTCAATGGCATGTACTCAGTAAATTCCCTAGACTCCTCGACTATTTCATAGTTATTTCTCGTAAACACGCCCAAAAGGGTTCCTTGTGAAAAGGCCTCAAAAAGCGGAAAGGTTTCGAATTCCTCTGGGAGTTAGTGTGTTAAGTTAGTTTTATAGTCGAACAACTACGCAAAATTGAAAAGAGTATGCTAAGATGGTTTGGCTATGTTAAAAGGATGAATGAAAGGCGACTAATAAAAGGTATTTACAAGGCAGACGTGAAAACAGGTGGCTTTCTGTTGTTTTTGCCTACCCCCATTGGAAAAAGGCGTAAGTTTATGTATGTATTTAAACTACACAAATATTTCGGTCTTCTGGTATATATATCAACAAGAGAAAAAAAAAGTGAAATGACTTTAAAATATAATTTAACTTTTTTTTTTATTTGTCAGACCTAGATAATCAGTAAGTAAGAAAATATATTAACACAATCTCAAAATTTTTTTTTTTTTTTTTTTTTTTTTTTTTTTTTCTGTGTGTCGTCTCGCAGTTCAGTCAAAGTGACCGGTAACTGCTTAACCGGGCTTTCCTACGGAGACTAAGCTAAATAGCCTCCAGCTAGGCAAAAATTTCTAAACCTAAGCGACAACGCTGAGGGCTACCCCAGTTGGGGTCGAACCTCGGCTCAGGGCGTCGCTGGGGGGACAACTAAGGCTGGATCTTAATAAAGTGATTCTACCATCCGTTCGAAATAAGCCTACGTGGAGAAGAACGGACAAGAAACTCCAATTAACTAACTAGAATTTAACTATTGCACAGCGCGTTAAGCGGGCTGGCTTGTCGATCTTTACTGGGACGTCGCGACGGGCCTCGGCGGCGAGGACGGAACGAAGGCGGTTTGTGTAAGCGAATTGTGCTGGTCTCTTTTTTGCTCTCTTGGAGCAGGGTAGTGGCGTCATCGGGGGTGGAGAGAGTGAGCCTTGGTCGGCGAACTTTAGAGATTTTTGAGACTTCATAGCGGGAGGCCGCTAGAATTAGGGGGTTGCTGTGATTGACAGCCGAGTCGAAGAAGCGCTTGGTAATGCGCTTCATGAATTGTTGGACTGTGGGGATTCTGAGATCGACATGGAGTTCCTGGTTACGAACGTACCAGGGGGCTCCCGTGATCTTTCTAAGAAATCGGTTTTGTATAACCTGAAGTTTGTGAATGTGGGTGGGACATGCGTGTGCGAAGACTGCACAGGCATAGGTCATGATGGGACGAATAACCGCAGTGAAAGTGCGCAGTTTGCACCTAAGTGACAAACTGCTGCTTGCGTTTATCATCCCATGAAGTCTGCCCATAGCGAAGGCGGCCCGCGAACGTGCCGCCTTTATGTGCTTGGCGAAAGTGAGGTGATCGTCTAATGTGACGCCCAGGTACTTGGCTTGCCTTTCCCAGGGGATCGGCTTACCGTACATGGTGATGGGTTTGGGGGGACGGTGTTTTTTGAAAAGATGCCTATACCTCGTGAACAGGACAGCCTGACTTTTGTCGGGATTGACTTCAATTCTCCAGAGGCTGAACCATTTCGCCATAGCGTTGGCTGCTCTCTGGAGATTTAGGGCAATGGCATTGGGTACTAAGCCCGTGTAATAGAGAGCCGTATCGTCAGCGAAGAGTGCCAACTGGGTCCCTTTAGTTTTTGGGATATCGCTGGTGTACAGCGTGAAGGATAGAGGGGACAATACGCAGCCTTGAGGGACTCCGGCTCGTATGGGGTGAGGGGAGGAGAGTTCTCCCTCGACACGGTAGCGGAAAGTTCTGTTCGACAACCAGTCTCGTAAGATGAGCACGAGACGATCTGGCACACCAAGTTTGTATAGCTTATAAATTAAGCCATTGTGCCAGACTTTGTCGAAAGCTTTCGCTATGTCGAAGAACAAGGCACCCGTTGACAGACCACGCTGGAACCCAGCACTAGTGTGTTCAACGATACGGTGCACTTGTTGGATGCAAGAATGTTTGGCTCGAAAGCCGAATTGTTCTTGGGGGATGAGGTTCTTTCGCTCGGCAAAGTCTTTGAGCCGCTTATAAATAAGTCGCTCATAGACTTCTCCGAGAGAGTTAACCAGACTGATAGGGCGGTAACTGGTAGGCTCCGATTTCGGTTTACCCGGTTTAGGGATGCCTATCACAGCGGCCTGTTTCCAGGCTTGTGGGAAGATGTTTTTGCTCAATGCAGCGTTGAAAATGGCCGTCATTAGCAATATTAAATGGCAGGGGAGGAGTTTCAACACCTTATTGGTGATGCCATCTAAGCCCGGGGCTTTGTGGGGGTGAAGATTTTTGATGACCTCCTCTACTTCGTCAGGGGTGACGGGAGGTAGCGGGTCATCAGGGTCTTCGACGGGGGGAAGGGAGGTCCTACGTTCGACTTCAGCGTCTACCATGTCTAGGTGAGCTTGGTCTACTGGTTGGGAGCTGGGTGAGCATTGAAGTTCGAGACTGTCAGCCAGGCATTCGGCTTTTTCAGAGTTTTCAAATGCTACACTCTTATCAGGGCGAATGAGCGGGGGAAAGGCATTCTCTTCAGTGGAGCGTAATTTCCTCTGAAGGTGCCAGAAGGCATGGTGGTTGGGCTCTAGTTCGCTCAGCAACTTATTCCATCCCGACGAACGGTGCTCATCAGTACGTTTCTTTACAGCAAGCTGTAATCTACGCATGTGAGCAACATTCGCGGGACAGGGAAAGTTCCTGCGGGCACGGACAGCTGCGTTCTTCTCGGTTATCAACTTCCGTATATCGTCCGGAAGTTTCCCTTGCTGGATGTCCAGCACTGGAACCTCCCTCGAACATTCGTTCAGGACCGATTGTACGTGAGTTGTAAGCGAGTCGATCGCCGCCGTCGCGTCCGCGACTGAGTCTATGAGATTGGGGATTGAGTCTAACTGGGGAGACTTGGTGGATTTCAGTTTCTCACTTACTTTCCTCCAGTCTGTGATCTTTTTAGTAGGGGGAGGCTGTCCTAGATCAGGGAGGCCTAAGCGACTGCCTAGGTCCATGACCACTGGACGGTGATCTGAGTGGAGCTCGTC
Source organism: Anorthoa munda (assembly GCA_945859665.1). Lineage (NCBI taxonomy): Eukaryota > Metazoa > Arthropoda > Insecta > Lepidoptera > Noctuidae > Anorthoa > Anorthoa munda. Next base: position 19,760,264 of record OX243894.1, on the reverse strand, counting down.
TAGCGCATCTATCGAACGTAACCGAAGGTTAACGTTCTTAAATAACGCTACATCGAGGATGTCTGGTCTATGGGCGGTGTTATTAGGGAAGTGAGTGAAGCTCATTGGGGCAATAACATCGTAATGGAGGGAGGAGCCTAGGTCCAGCACCAACTTTCCCCTAGAGTTAGTAACGGTACTGTTCCAGGCTGGATGTTTAGCGTTGAGATCACCCGCTAGGATAACGGAGTCACTCAAGCTGAAGAGGGTAGTGAGGTCGTTTTTAAAAGCATCAGGGTTGGAATTCCCCGATGACGCCATGTGAGGAGGGCAATAGGCGGAGATGATGGTTATCGTTTGATGACCAGTCATTCCTAGCCGACAGGCTGAGTACTCAAGGTACGAAGTGGGGGCGGGTGGAGTGACTACGCTACAGTGGAGCTCATTTTTATAGTAAATGAGAGTGCCACCGCCGTGGCAGCGCGTCCTATCATTCCGAACTATGCGGAAGTTGGGAATTTTGGGATCGCGTCTGTGAGGTTTTAAGAGGGTCTCTTGGATAAGGAAGATGTCCAGCTGATGATCGCGAAGGAACGTGGCAATCTCATCACGCTGTGTATTAATGCCATTGGCATTGAAGAAACCTAACCTAAGGGATCGTGGTTTGTGGCAATTAGCTTTTAATTGCGACACCATTTTCCGTTCCTATAGATTAGGCTGTCTAATTCCTTCGTGATAGAAGGATACCTCTCGAAAATTTCGAGGCAGGCTATGGGGTCTACGGAATTTGCTGGATCTGTTAATTCAGCATGAAGGGCACAGGCTTCTGGAGTCATCCAGATCGCATATGCGCCGAGAATAGTCTGGGCTACACTGCGATAGGAAGAAATTTGGGCGGGTTGAGTTATTGGGGGGGGGCGCGCGTCAACTCGGGTGGTGGAAGCCACCTTGTTGGTATGCGCTGGGCCCGTAGTGGCCGGGGGGGAGCTAGGCACTGGGATGCTAAGTTCCATCAGCGCCGGAATGGTTTGGGATTGAGAGGGCACCAGGGCCGGGAAGGCCTTTTGGTGATTGAGCTTACCCCATGGTGAGACTCTTTGAGGAGCGAGTCTCTGGGGGGGGGCTTGCGAGGAGGGAATGCTCGCGTGAGGGTTTTCGCGCTGTTGGCGAGAAGTGAAATTCTTGGCCATTTTAGGCGCAAGCTTAGGGGCTTTTGGACAGCCTCGGTAGTTAGCCGGGTGCCCTACTTGGCCACAGAGCACGCAGCTGGGAGGCTCCGTGCATTCTGAGCGGTCTTTGGGACGGGGACAGTCCTTTGTGCTGTGGTCGCCTGTGCATTTTACGCACCTGGGGGTGGCGAAGCAGTTGGTCTGAGAGTGACCGTATAGTTGGCAGTTGTGACACTGACCAACGAGATGGGGACGGTAGGGCTTTTCTATAGATATGCCCGACAGGGAGCACACAGTTTTGATGTTGAAGATTGGGTGGTAGCCCTCAGTAGGGCTACACACAACCAGAACAATATCATATAGTTGTCCACCTCTTGCTTTATGCAAGCGGTGGACCTCTAAGACGGGGATATTTTGGTTGATTAGATCCTTTCGGATCTCATCAGTGGGGATTTCCTTGGGGATACGGCGGATCACCACTCGGGTGGACCGTTCCTCCGGGAGGGTGTAGGTGTGGAACGAAATGTTCCTGCCTTTGAGAAGGCGAGTTAACTCTCGGAAATCACGAGAGGTGGGGACTAAGATTTTAATGCCCTGCTGGCAAGCAGTGGCTTTTGAATAACTGATTTTACGCTCAGTGCAAGCGTTCGAAACGTCGCTCCACTTCGCTTTATCTTGAAGATAAATCGGTGGAGGGGGAGGGATCTTCCTAGCGGAAGCTGTTTTCATGGGGCTGGGGGGGCGACTTGACCGCTGGGAAGCGGTAGTGGGGACGGTTTGAGTGTCCGCCTGGGAAGACGGTACGGGAGAGGGGCAGGGGGAGGCGACGGGTGACGCAAACGGGGTTGCGACAAAGGTCTTTTTGGCCTTAGAGGCCTGGGCAGGGGCTTTATGTTTCTTCCTCTTGCCTCCTACGACTTGAAAGTCGTCTTCCTCCGAGGAGGTGGAGGGAGAAGAGGAGTCATGGGATTCGGGGGCTTCCTCCATAGGGGAGTCTGGGCGGGAGTTGGGCTCATTTGCCTGAGTAGGGGCGGGCGAGCTAAGCTCTTGACTAGGCTGAGGGACGGGGGAAGGCGACCTTGGTGAGTCGGTAAAAGCCATGAGAGGGGCTGGGGCGGGCGGGGTGGGGGTTGTAGCCGCTTTGAATGCGGCTGCGTATCTTTTCTTTAACTTAGGATCCGTCAGGAGGATCTCCTGAAGGAGGTCAACAACTGCCGCGAACGACATTGTTGACGAGAGAGGGGGACTATTGCCGGTGAGGCCGGTAAGGGGTGTCTTCCCCGGGTGGATTGGCCCGGGGATGTGTGCAATCCTACCCTCCCAGTCGGGTTAGACTGGGAGGTGAGTTCCTGGTGAGCCCTAAGCTTGTCAACCTGCCACCAGTCTTATTGGGTGACAGGGCCCTAAGGTACCGGTAAACCCACCGAAGGTGGGCCACCCACCAATGTGTACCGAAGAAGTCTGGCACGTCGGGGTAGACACACCCGACCGTGCCAGGTGAATGCTGGGGGACGAAGCGGGGGTTGACTAGGCTATCTACCAAGGCCAACTGATCCCGCTCCCGACTCCAATGACTGCCGTGTCCTTAAGGGACTTGGCGGGTGCTTGGGGCACACCCCACTGGCTTGTTAACACCGCTAGGTTTCCCGCCAGGGACCACAAAGAGTGGATTTGCCCGGAAGGGCCAAAATAGCTGCCACTACTAGTAACCAAAGTTACTAGTAGCGACACCTTTGGAGCGGCGTGCGGAGACGCGACGGCCGCAGTGACGTCACGCAGAGGGGCGCGACGAGGCGGAGAGTGGGGGCGCCGGAGAGCGCGGTGGGGCGACGAGCAGCGAGACGTCCGCACGGAGCGACGGCTGGCGAGCTACATCTCAAAAATGGTGTAGTCCTAAATTTATGATAAACAGTGACAACACTACTACAAAGAACCGACCAAGTGCGCGTTCCATACAAACAGCTACATTCACCAACATAATTAGGTAAAAACACTGAAGTTCATAAAAGATTAAAGCGCCGAACATTGCTCTAACGACAAGAAAAAAAAATACTTTTCCAAATACATTTTACGAGTAATCCGTAAATTTATAAAGCCTACTAACCTGTGATTTTTCCTTTAAATTTTGTTATTTATATGTACTACTGCCGTGTTTTTTTTCTCATATCCAAAAGCAATCATTTAGTTTGCTTGATGAGCAAATTGCTATTTTTTGGCTCTAACAAAAAATAGCAAATTGAAGCTTAATTTTAGGCAAACGGATCTCTGAATCGAAAAATGGCTTTCACAGACTCGTAATATTTTTGAATGGCCTATCCAACGATATAGCCACACCAAGGGAAAGACGAGAAAAAATACATTACCACTTTACGTGTATAGGAGGTACACTAAAAAAACACCCTTGCCAAATTACAGCTTTCTAGTACTAAGAGTCTTTGAGCTAAGCTGAGTACGGACGGTTAGACGGACATGGCGAAACGGGTTCCTTGTTGACTACAGAACCCGAAAACCTTTTTTTTTCCTTTTTTCCACCGATTTTATTTAGTTTTTTCATAAACTGTAAATTTATAACATAAAGTTTCAATAGAATACGAGGCTAACATATAGTGATTCTGTCACCACTGACATACAGTCAACTATAAATGTAAACAAGATAATGAACAAACAAAATAGTTGACAATTAAATAAATATACTACAGCTATTACAGAATTGTCAGATATTTTATAAAAATAATTGTAAACATATTTTATGTTGACAACTTTATTATTTAATTTCAATGCGTACGAATATTTTTAAAGCAATTATGTTTGATTTATTATAACTGTGTGTGTCACCAAAGTAAATAATTGCTTACAAATGATTTCGCTCGGTTAAAAAATATTCGTATTATTAACTTTTCAACAATATTTATTATTATTTACAGAGTTCATACGTAAATAACAAGCAAGCTTACTTTTGGTATTTTTCTTTATTTTTATCTGCTTTTACTGAAATGATCTAGATAAAACAAAGTCTTAAAGCAAAAAAATAATAGGAGTTTAATAACTCTTTACCTTAGGGGGTATCATCAATAATGAACAACTTTTACTACTGCGCCCTAATTTGGCGCATACCCCGTAATATTTTTTTTTTGTCGAGTTTTTCCAGCCAACATAAAAGTATGGCAAAACCAGATCCTCCTCATTTTACATAAATCATTTCAGACCTACGGAACCATCATCATTTTCCGGGTAACAATTTATTCAGCAGATGTCTTCGCGACTTTATCTTATCTGTGGAACGTCATCGAGACGTCTCGTGAGTAAGCACCTTAATGATGAGAAGCTTAACCTTTTAAATATAAAAATGGAGTAAGATAGGTATGTAACTGGGTTTATTGGATATGAACCTACACTTTGTATCTCAAAAATACATAGCTAAGTGGTTTAAGGTACCTAAATAAAACCAAAAATTTCTGAATAAAAATTTAATGATGATGATGTTTTATTTGAATTTGTTTAAATAATCTAAATAAAAAAAATTAAATGATGATGTTGTTTTATTGGCGTTGTTTTATTGTTTGGCGGAGCAGTGGTGGCCCAGTGGTATCGGCCGCGACTTACAAGTTGTAGGTCGTGGGTTCGAACCCAGGCAGGCGCTTTACTTTGTGTAAAATATTTCATCACCACTGCTCTCAAAACGGTGAAGGAAAACATCGTGAGGAAACCGGCATATCCTAGAACCAAAAATTCGAAGACATGTGACATCCACCAACCCGCACTGGGCCCGCGTGGTGGATTTCGGCCCATTCCCTCTCGCAGAGAGGAGGTCTGTGTCCCAGCAGTGGGAACATTAATAGGCTGATGATGTGATGTGTTGCTTTATTTGAATTTCTTTATATAATCTAAATCATCGCGTTAAATTCCTGTGATATATTGTTTTTCAAAAATTTCTGCTCAATTAATTTAATGTCTAAAAACAACCATATTTCACCCAAATCAAGGCCCTCGATATAAATCATTTCAGACCTACAGAACCTTCTTTGTAACAATTTATTCAGCAGATGTCTTCGCGACTCTATCTTATCTGTGGAACGTCATCGAGTCGTCTCGTGAGCACGCACCTTAATGATGAAAACCACAGAGCACCGAGACGACACAGACCACTGCTAGACATGGCATTGTTAAAACTTCCCATACAAACCAACCGAGGTAGTGAGTGTCACCGTTTACTCATAGAAATATACACCTTATGACAATTCTGGCTATGGATGTGATAGACAAAACTTGTGCTAAACACAATTGCGCGGAAACGAATGTGAATCTTCGAGCAGAAAATAAAGAGTGCCATAATTTCTGGGTCATTTTTCAATAAATTCGGCAGTTTTATCAAAAGTTTCATCTGTTTTTACGTAAAGACACAAAGATTTATGCACATTAGTAGGTATTTCAAACAAAGGATAATCTCAAAAACAGTAACGTAACCATAGACGGAATAGACCCATACACCTGCTCTTTGGAGGACTTGATGAAAGCTTTTTTTTTAGCTAGCTTAGATTTTGTACGCACTGATGATGGTATCAGATACGCAGCGTCTGGGATTGGGCGTGGATTGAGACGGGCTCTTAGCAGCAGCAGTGGTGGGAGCCTCCTGTCGGCTTTGAGCGGGCATGGGGGCTATGGGTGCCTGAGGGGCCGGAATGGGATGATCCATCAAGCCTGGAAGCTGTTGGACGGTCTGGGGAGCCACATTTTGGTAGTTGAGCTTGCCCCATGGCGAAGCCCTCTGAGGGGCTAGCCGGGGAGGGGGTTTCATCGAGGGAGCTTGGCGTGCTTGACGCTCAGCGTGGATTTTGGCCAATCTAGGCGCAACTTTGGGGGCTTTAGGACAACCCTTGTAGTTTGCCGTGTGACCGACTTGGTCACATAGCACACAGCTGGGAGGCTCCGTGCATTCGGCAGGGTTTTTGGGACGGGTGCACTCTTTTGTGCCGTGATCCCCTCGGCACTTAACGCACCTGGGGCGGACAAAACAATGTTTCTGGCTATGGCCATACTGTTGGCAGTTGTGACTCTGACCAACGACAAAGGGACGGTAAGGTTTCTCTATGGAGAACCCTGAAAGGGAGCATAGAGTTTTGATCTTAAAAATGGGGTTATAGGACTCGGCAGGGTCGCACTCGACCATTACCATGTCGTATTCCTGTCCACCTCTTGCTTTACGCATGCGGTGGACGGCATTGACAGGGACTTTTTATGCGGCGAGATCCGCATAAATTTCATCAACGGGGATTTCCTTCGGAATGCGCCGGATAACCACACGGGTGGGCGCTTCCGATGGGAGGGAATATGTGTGGAACTCTATCCTCATGGTTTTTAGGAGCCTGGTAAGGTTCCTGAAATCAGTAGGGGTCGGGAGAAGGATTTTAATGCCCACCTGGCAAGCGGTGGCACTAAGAAAATTGATTTTGCGTCCATCGCAAATTTTTGAAACTTCTGTCCACTTGGCCTTGTCGTGGAGGAAGATAGCAGGGCATTTCTGCTTCTTGGGAATAGCAGCAGGACTGGGGTCGCGGCTCGACATTGGGGAAGCGTCGGCCTGAGTTAGGGGACTACGGGAGCGACTCCTGGGGGCTGGGGAGCGATCTGAGCGCCTAGACCGCTGGGAAGCGGTAACAGGGGTGGGCTGCACGTCGGAGGAGGAGTTGGACGGCAGAGTTGGAGGGTTGGTCGAAGCGACCTTTTTGGGCTTGGTGGCTTTAGGGTGGGACTTGCCCTTCTTCCTCTTCCTCTTCCCCTCAGAGGTAGCTTGACAGCTTTCTGAGGAGGAATAGGCGGAGGCGTCATCAGTGGTGACATAATCATCGGAATCATCCTTACCGTGATCATCACCGGACATGGGTTCGTCGACGAGTGGACTGTCAACGTTAAGGGAGGCAGGAGAGGCAGGATTCTCCGAGAAATTGATCGGAAATTTGAGAGTTGGGGGTTGAGTGGGCGCAAGCGCCGAAACGGGGGCGGGCGCCGCGGTGCCGGTGGAAATGGGCTCCGGGGCGGCTATGGGAGGAGGGGGGGGGGGCATGTAGCAAGCTTATGGAGAATGAAATTAAGCCTTTGCTTGTTCACGCTGACCGGACTGGGATCGTCCGACAACGCGTCCTTGACAAGCTCTATCAATGCTTCGACAGGATGCATCCTGTCGCTATTGATAGAGCCAGTACAAGTGAAGGAAAAGGGAGTGAGATATCCCCCGGGTGGACAGGCCCGGGGATGTGTGCAATCCTACACTCCCAGTCGAGTTAGACTGGGAGGTGAGTATCTAGTGAGCCCTAAGCTTGTCTACCTGCCACTAATCTTATTGGGTGGCAGGGCCCTAAGGTACCGGTAAACCCACCGAACTGTGTACCAAAAGTCTGGTACGTCGGGATAGAAACACCCGACCGTGCCAGGTGTAAGCTGTGGGACGAAGCGGGGGTTGACTAGGCTATCTACTAAGGCCAACTGATCCCGCTCCCGACTCCAATGACTGCCGTGTCCTTATGGGACTTGGCGGGTGCTTGGGGCACACCCTCACTGGCTTGTTAGCACCGCTAGGTTTCCCGCCAGGGACCACACAAGATGTGGATTTGAGCTGCCACTACTAGTAACCAAAGTTACTAGTAGCGACACCTTTGGAGCGGCGTGCGAAGACGCGACGACCGCAGTGACGTCACGCAGCCCTCTGCGCGCCCCTGCGCGACGAGACGGAGAGTGGGGGCGCCGGAGAGCGCGGTGGGGCGACGAGCAGCGAGACGTCCGCACGGAGCGACGGCTGGCGAGCTACTTGATGAAAGCCACTGATGCCGCTATAAAAGTGGGGGCCAAAAGGACTAAGGGAGTCAATCACCATTGACTCGAAAAGAAGGAAAAGAGACGGAATAGAACCTGTTTTTCTCTTTTTGATGCAGTTTGCCACCTAGCGGGAGACATTGGCAGTACGTATTGGCGGCTCTAGTCACTCCCGGCTCTATGATGAAAATATTAAACTTTTTAATAGAAAGTCTTGGAATGGAGTGAGGTACAGGCTTTATGGGACTTTAGAGAAGTATTCTGGAGGAGATTTAATTTAGGCTTTAAATTCTTTCGTTTGAATGAAAGTCTTTGTGAAGAGTGAGAGAATCTTTCTGAAGCTTTCACGGTAGATTTTTGTAAAATGGTATAAAGGGCAGAATATTGCTTGACAGATGTTGTAATATCAGATTATTATGCTACTGCTATTATATGCGAAAGTTTGTGAGGATGGATAGCTAGATGTTTAGACTTAATGCCTACACTTACAAGTTGTAGGTTTTGGGTTCGAGCCCAGGTAGGCGCTTTACTTTGTGTAAATTATTTCATCACCACTGCTCTCAAAACGGTGAAGGAAAACATCGTGAGGTAACCGGCATGTCCTAGAAGCAAAATTCGAAGACATGTGACATCCACCAACCCGCACTGGGCCCGCGTGGTGGATTACGGCCCATTCCCTCTCACACAGAGGAGGCCTGTGTCCCAGCAGTGGGAACATTAATAAGATGATGATAATGAATGTCTACATTACAGTGTAGTGGTGCGTGTACCACGTACGAAATACGTACGTTGCATGAAATTTTAATGAATAACATAAAGATTTATTTTGATTTATTTGGTCAACGCATCGCCAGTCATTTCATTTGGCGGCACAGTAGCGTTCTTTTGATCGTAATAATTCTTGAGATTGCAAGTGTTCATTATGAGGAAATGCGGAATTTCCTTAGTATAAATTCATAATTCGAGGTTTGGCTCTCGCCTATTTCCTCCGCCAGTATTGGACAAATTTAAAAGATATTCCATAAATTTAATAAAAAAGCATACATGTTGTGCTTCTTTATTTTTCTTTATTCATTTCTAGTTGTCAAATTTGTACACTAGGCCTCTGTTGACAGCGCAATTTTGAGCATCTTTTGAGGGTTCTAGTGCTTTTAAAGATAAGTACCTGGGCGACCGAGCTCTGCTCGGGTGAAAATAGAAAAAACGACGTTTTCTAAATATGAAACCTACCTACCTTTCGCTCCCGAAACCCCCTGCATACTAAATTTCATGAAAATCGTTCAAAATCAAATTTAAATTCCTTTGACGTTGGAGCCGTTTCCGAGATTCAGATTATATATATACAAGAATTGCTCGTTTAAAGGTTGTCAAGGATGTATCATCAAAAAGCAAAACAAAGTGGCACAGTTACAATTTATATTGCTTATATATTAAGTATGTATGTATTTATGTATCTATTATTTAGCATATGTATGTATTTTTGTTTCTAGTGAGTATCTATTTTATGTTTATTGTTGGTATTGTCGCACCACTGACAACCCCATGTCTTGTCCAGGTAATTTCCGTCCATTTCAGGTTGCCTGGAAGAGATCGCGGAATGCGATAAGGCCGCCCATTGTATATTTTAGTAATAAGTTTCTTTTTTCTTGTTTATTATGGTATTCAATAAAGTGTATATAAATAAATATATCTTTCATTTTCAGTTTATGAAATATCTTTTAAATTGGTTGAATGTTGGAGGAGGAAATAGGCTAGAGCCAAACCTCGAATCATGACTTTTTACTTAAGATGTTCATTCGGATGTCTGCGACTACATTTCCTCTTAAATATTAAAATCTATCTCATGTTTTATTTACAATAAAAGTATATACAGTGTATAAAATACTTAAATAACTAAAACTAAAAACCTATACACTTTAACCAAAAACTACTCACTAACTCCTTCAGGCAGGAACAAAAACCTCCTAAATATAATATATTTAGCGCTTGCACAATCAGTATTGTTATACTGCATCCCTATATGGGGGGGTGCTTCTAAAACAAAATTTTTAGTATTAGAGCGGGCACAACGGGCTCTTATCAAGTGCATGTATTTTAAAAAACGGAGATATTGTACTGATAAACTATATCATATCAGTAACCTTCTAACGGTCCGGAAACTTTATATTACTCAAGTTGTTCTCACAAAACATAAAACACTTACCTATGATTCCAAAATATTGGCAAGAAGAAGAAAAGACATTATATTAAAAGCACCACACACAAGAACACAATTTGCCAGTATTCAACTTTGGAAACGTTCTGCTCAGCTTTATAACGCTATTAATAAACATATTTATGTCTACCCTAAGAATAGTTACGAATGCAAAAAAATACTTACGGAATGGATAAAAAAGCTTACCTACCACGAGACTGAATCACTTCTACAGCAGATATACTAACATAAATACTGCACATACATATACACACACACTCACACGCACTCACACACACACCCTCACACTCGCACACCCTCACACTCACACTTTCACTCAAATCACCTTGTTTTTTGATTATGTACTCGTATTAGTAAATAGTTTAATGGAAACGTTTTGTTTATGAAGGAGCGGAGTCTCCTAATACAGGCATCTGTTGCTTAAAAGGAGGCTTCAATCTCAAATTTTATTGTACAAATATGATTATCAAATAAACTATTTTTATTATTATTTATTATTATAACTAACACAAAAAATATACTTAACTAAAATATGGCGTCGAAAAACTCCTCCACATCGTTCCCCACTGGTAATGTACCCAAAAGGCTGGCAGCATTGCCACGTTGTATGGCAATGCTTATTCTCTGACCAAGGTAAAAGCCAGCCCTTGGGTCACGCGAAGTGTCAACTAGGCGTTTGGACAGATCTTTAAACAAAGCGTGAGCACTCGGACCCCACGGACCAAGAGTTTCAACCCCAAACGGCTCGAAAATATAACTACCGATTAGGTTATTATATTTCCGCCGCTTGAGGTTCTCTGCAGCCGCAGCGGCAGCGCCAGCACAGCACGATGAACTCGGAAGATGGGATGGCGCAAGAGTATCAACACAAGTAGCGTCCCATACTAAAGGCCTACCCATCTTCCATGGAAACAAAGACATCCCGTCCGGTCTTTTGCCATCGTCGCGTGCCAGGCCATGGGGTTCTAAAACGGCCGGAACGCCGACGGTGACGAGAGCACGTCGGATGATGTCGTTTAAGTTTCCGTGCCGAGTGAAGCGACCCGCACTTCGGCTGCATGAAAGTCCGTGGTGACCGAGGCTGTTGACAACTTCGCCGCAGTGGCAACGATGTGGAGAACAGCAGGGAGCGCCAAGACGTAGGGAAGCAGCGAGGCGGAAAGTAGTGTCGTCAAACAAGGTGCCTATGTTCGACGACGGTAGTGCGTGAAGCCAGAGGCCCGACTCCCACTCACCCACAGCCAGCAGGCGAGCACGCTCGGCAGGAGTGGCAGAAATGGCAATCAGGTGCTCCAGAACTGCTCTGCAGAGCGGCTCATCCCACCGTCTCTGGGAAGATGGGTAGTCGGGGGGATTACAGTTCGGACAAGCGAGTCTCCAAGCACCAATAGCCTCGGTGAAGCACGGCACATCAAAATTAATCAGTATGGGAGCTAGGATATTCCTGATTAATTTCTCAGTACCGTGGACCGAGGATATAAAAGCCGGTAAACTAATACTTGAAATTTTGCGGACGCCGAGGCCTCCCATACGGATGGGAAGAGTAGCTTGAGCCCAAGCTCGGTCGTCCATGGCCACATTTAAAATTAAAGTTAATGTATGACGGATAATTTGGTCCATTTTTTCTAAAAGAGGAAGGTGCTTCCATAGATGGGAAGCACGAAGGAAATATGATAATTTTGGGCCAAAACAACAAAAGCGAATTATGGTGATGGCCGAATGCATGTTAATTTGGAGCAATCTTTCCGAAATGTTGTTGAAATTAAAATAATAAAATTAATATTAAAATAATTTTGAATGTTTATTGCTCGTAAAAATTATTAAACGGATTTTGATGACATTGTAACAGTAATATAGCTAACAGAATAACACATCCCTCAAACAAACAAAGTCCCTCGCCGCGTGTGTTCGCTATTAACTCAAAAACTACTGAACGGATTTTCATGCGGTTTTTGACCAATATAGTGAAAAACGAGGCAGGTTTTTGTATGTAATTTGTCACGGGTGAAGCCGGGGTGGGTGGCTTGTAATATTATAAATGCGAAAGTAACTCTGTCTGTCTGTCTGTTACCTTTTCAAGCTTAAACCGCTAAACTGATTTAGATGAAATTTGGTATGGAGATAGTTTGAGTACCTGGGAAGGACATAGGGTAGTTTTTATCCCAGAAATCATCACATACTGTGGTGGAATTTTGTTTGGTAAACTAATGATTTCTCAAGTAAGACGTACACCTACAATATTATTGCGTGATATAGAAAATGGCTATTCAAAGTACTAATACTACGCAGATGGTTGCGGGCAATAGCTAGTAGGCTATAATTTATAAAGGTTGTAATAACTCGACGCGGGTGGAGCGGCGGGATTCAACTAGTCACAAATAACCGGCTGAACAGATTTGCATAGGAATTGGTACCTACACATACAGACCAACATACCACGTCCTGGAGCAACAAAAATAATACTTTTAATCTACTCACAGATATAAGTTTACAAGTGAACCCGCAGGAAACAGCTATGTTATATTCTCCCTACTTCATAACAGTAGCCTTTGCTACCATAGACACATTTTCCACTGTATTATACAAGGCATCCCTGTGATAAATAATATTTATAGTTCCCCTACAATCTATGTACGAGTAGGGTTGCCTACTTACTAGGGTAACATAACCGTGGCTGGTATAGATAGTGTTATAATAGCCCGCTGTGGGGGAATTATTGCGTAAATGTTTGTGTGTTCGGAAGCAAATATGGAATGATGTGAAATTATGTTATTTAGTCGTTTTATGAGATTTTACTAACTAAGCAAAACACGATCCTTCTTTAGGTCATGTCTTGTTACCGCGTCCCTGGTTCAAGCAACTGAAGGAACACGGGTGGGTTTAATTCAGTAAAGGTCTGACACGCCCTGCCGCTTCACCCAGAGCGGGAGAAGCTTGCGGTCCTGGGTTCGTTTCTCGGGGATGGTCTAAGTGTTATTGGGCTTTTCCATTCGTAAATTTTCAATAGGAGACCAGAGGTTGGTTTTGTGGATCGCGGATAAATTTGAAAGAGAGTTACCGCGGCCCTGGCACAAGCAACTGAAGGAACACGGGTGGGTTTTAGTCAGTAAAAGTCTGACACGCCCTCCCGCTTCACCCAGAGCGGGAGAAGTCATTGGATGATTTCCCAAAAAAAAAAAAAAAGTTTTGGTTTTGTGCCGGGTTGCTGGCATTACGCTTTTACCCCATTATATGAGACATAAATATAACTAAAGAATAGTGAGTTCACTGTTGGAACACTTCGCCTTTTCCTAGCTTTTTCCGAAATGCTTGTCTCGTTGTTTTTCTTAACTCCTAACTTGCAATGTATGTACCTATGTATATATGTTCGGGTCAAATCTTGAAACTGAATTTTAAAGCAGTGATCCTCAACCGATTAAGATGAAATTTTGCATACACGTTCGGTTTGGATGACAATGAATGCACGGTAAGCTAAAAAGTTCGATTAAAAGCTTTTTTTATTTTATTTGATAAAACATTCTCACTTGCTACACAGATTATAATCGTGACAATGTAGGAAGTCCGATGATGTTTCTCAATTTACATGCCGCGATAGCTTTGTTCGTAAGATGTTGAAAAAAACCGGCCAAGTGCGAGTCGGACTCGCGCATGGAGGGTTCCGTACCATTATCGCAATAAAACGGCAAAAATATCACGTTTGTTGTATGGGAGCCACACTAAAATATTTATCTTATTCTGTTTTTAGTATTTGTTGTTATAGCGGCACCAGAAATACATCATCTCTGAAATTTACAACTGTCTAGCTATCACGGTTCATGAGATACAGCCTGGTGACAAACAGACAGACAGACGAACCGCGGAGTCTTAGTAATAGGGTCCCGTTTTTACCCTTTGGGTACGGAACCCTAAAAATGACATTCATAATCCTAATTAGGTAATTACAATGTTACCCATACACTATGAAAACGAGTATCATTTGTAAGCATCAAGTTTAATTATTATTAAGTATTTTAAATCTGTCAAATTTGATTTCTTAGATTGTCACTACTTTACCTACAAAGTTTTCGGTCTAGGCTAAAGTATGAAAAAATACCCTGACTTATGAGCAAAAAACTGCCCGCGGCTTCGCTTCCGTGGACCACCCCACAGGACCCGTTATCGGGCTTAATAATTAGCCTATTTCAGGAATAATGTGGTTTTCTAATGGTGAAAGAATTTTTTAAATCGGTCCAGCATTAGCGGAGCCTATTTGGTACAAACAAACAAAAAAACTTTCCTCTTTAAAATATTATAGTATGGATAAGAAACTAGGAAATCTGACACTATTCTTGCCAAGGGTGTAGTTACTGGGCTGTGGAGATCAAAAAGGCAGTCGCTCCACGTAAAATACTGGTAGTACTCAGCTGCATCTGATTAGGCTGGAAGCCGACCCTTAATGTATGTACGAATTGGGAAAAGACTAGGCAGATTGATTGATTAACCCAGGTCCGACCCGTATACTTAAGCCTATATTAATCAGTTATTCATAACTAAAATAGCCTTAGGAAATTTACCTGCCTTAGGAATATTTTATTCCCTGGAAATTTTTGTAATGCAAGCCTACACCTGTGGCGCAAGGTAAGTATGTGTAGGCTTATTTATGTGTTAAATAACGGAGCTGACCTCCAGACAAGTTTACATACACCTTCTATTCGGTCTGGGAGCTTGGTACTTTTTATTGACAATTTTTTTCTGAATAAGGCTTTTCGGGTGTTTAAAAAGTAAACTGGCATTATAAAATTGTATAGTTATTGATAATTATTTACATAAACTATATTGTATATAATCTACGTTTTCATTGGTGAAACACGTCACATTAGCATGTCGCTGAAGTGAACCCATTAGTTTTGCCCCTACTAAAATCACTTTTCGCAGCTAAAAAAGATTTCACTTCAAAAACACATCTCTTCCCGGCAACCTTGAATGGACAATAATTGCGTGGACATGAAATAGGGTTGTCATTGATGTAACAAACAACAATATTACATAACTTTGATACTATCGCAGAGATATACGCTAAATTTTATTCTTGAAAAAATGCATTTGCATGTTTTTTGTAGGATCGGATACAGCAGCCTAATTGCGAAAGTGAATTCGGCAAGGCAAATGGGACTCCATGAAATAGTATGAACAATTGACCAATCACATGTGAGATGACAGACGCGTTGTGGATTTCCGTCTAAGTGATTAATAATCCTAGTTACATAAACATACGTAGGGTTAGGCAGAGATGTCCCTGTAGTCTTATCTTATCTTATGGAGGGGTCGAGAAATAACTCGAACACTTCGACCCATTGGGATCTATTGTGGTCCCCTAGATAACTTACTCCTCCCCAATCGAAAATTTTTAAAATTGTCCCTGTAGTACATCCAAATCATCATCATATCAGACCACTGCTGGACATAAACCTCCCCCAAGCGTCACCACATTGACCGGTCCCGTGCGTCTCGCATCCAGTGGATCCCCGCAACCTTCACCAGGTCATCGGTCCACCTGGTGGGAGGCCTTCCAACGCAACGTCTTCCGGTTCGCGGTCGCCTCTCCAGAACCTTTCTGCCCCATCGGCCATCCATTCTGCGAGCAATGTGCCCTGCCCACTGCCATTTAAGTTTGTCAATTCTTTGGGCTATCTCGGCAACCGAGAGAGAACCAGCTCTTGCGGACCTATACATTTCTGATTCAATCACGCCAGGAAACTCCGAGCCCTCTCCAATGCCCTTTGGTCCCTGTAGTTAGTCCAATGTAATAGGAGGCAAGCAAATTGCTATCAACCGGGCCACAAGTTCAGACTGGTGCTACTGAGAAATTCCAGATGGAAAAACCCAATAATACTATGCCCGACACGGTAATCGAACCCAGGACCTTACGCTAATCAGTCGTGCTTGCAACCATTACACCAAAGAGTCATTTAACTCTGCTACATCACATCACATCATCAGCCTATTAAATGCCCACTGCTGGGACAAAGGCCTCCTCTCTGTGAGAGGGAATTGCCCGTAATCCACCACGCGGGCCCAGTGCGGGTTGGTGGATGTCACATGTCTTCGAATTTTTGGTTCTAGGACATGTCGGTTTCATCACGATGTTTTCCCACACCGTTTTGAGAGCAGTGGTGATGAAATAATTAACACAAAGTAAACTCTGCTAAATAAACAAATATAATAATAAAATCACACTTAATCTATACATCTATACATAATATATAATTACATGATACATAATATTTCTTCTTTCTTCTTTCTTCTTTCTTCTTTCTTCTTTCCTCTTTCCTCTTTCCTCTTTCTTCTTTCTTCTTTCTTCTTTCTTCTTTCTTCTTTCTTCTTTCTTCTTCTTCTTCTTCTCTATATTATAAAGAAAAAAGTTTTTTTTGTTTGTTTGTTTGTACCGAATAGGCCCCGAAACTACTGGACCGATTTAAAAAATTGTTTTATCAAATAGAAAGCTACATTATTCCTGAGTGACATACGCTATTTTTTAATCCCAAATCGTGGGGTGGTCCACGGGAGCAAAGCCGCGGGGAACAGCTAGCAATATTAATAAGACGAAAGTTTGTGAGTGTGTGTGTTTGTCCACTCGAAGGTCCGGCAGGACACGAATATCGCCCGTATGTCAAGGTACCCCAGCGCCATTTTGCGCTTTCGGCCCGGTCTCACTAAAACGCCGATTTCTCGAAAGTTTTGTATGGGGACCATGTATGAAATTTATGTTGTTAGAATCGCTATGAAATAAGCTATCATATTTTCAAAGGATTTACCCACTTTTACCTTGTAATTTATTTGTAAATATTGTGTAAAGTCAGTGTAAGGAAAATTTTCTCAGGTTTGTGTACAAAAAAAAAAAAATAAACAATTATTTCACAATGTTTTTATTTTATTTACAACAATACACCCTATTCCACAAGAATCAATAAAAATATCACACCACCCCATACATTTTTTTCATCCCAAAAGCTTTACAAAAAATTTACGCGGGAAAAAAATGACCCGGCCGGCGGCACAAAAAATTGGTATGTTTACATTGGAGTTCTGGGAACTCTTTATGCCAAGTGGCTTGAAGTGCTATTGTATTACATAGCTTGGTACCTAATCTCATCACACACAACGTTTTAGCTGTTAGAATTGTTTACTTTACGAACAATGAGCCACAATGTAATGTAAACAATTGAAACTTAGCGATAAAAATACGCTTTGTTTATTTTATTTCTTTTAATTAAAATGTATTTTTCTGCTGGAATTTACAACAAATACAAAAAGAAACTAATAAAAACAGTTCATCACTTACCAATTCATGTTTTTCAAATGATATCTACAATATTTTATATTTTATGAGGAGCTGGAATGGCGACCGCACTTTCACGAACTTTAGAAATAAATATGACGTTTCAAGCCGGGACCACAGACCTCAGGACCTTTTTTTTTTCATACTTGTCTATTAAACTTCAAGATGAAATAGGGATGCACACTGCAAAAACGCTTTAGTAACATAAAATATGGAAAAAGCAAGTACCGACCTGTAAAACCCGTTACGGGTAGTGGAGCAGACATAGAAAAAATAAAAATATCCGAAACGGGTTTTTGACAAACGAGTGGATTTGTTACTTCTTCACGCTCAAATGGCTGGACGTATCTGGATGAAATTTGGGACGGAGACTGATTATAGTATGGAATAGCACATAGGATACTTTTTATCCCGGTAAAATATTTCCATGGGTTAATTTCGACATTTACGCGGGTGAAGCCACTGGCAAAAGCTAGTAATACAATAATCGTTTATTCAGGAAAAAAACATATTTACAGGATCAGAAAGAATAGTTTTAACAGTAAAAAACAGATAATAGTACATTATTGCAAAGGCCGGGAAATAGACAATTGCAGGTCGAGTATGAGTTTACGACTTCACTAATACGAGACAGGCAATTGCCATTTCCGCCGAGGCTTATATAGTGTTTATCTCAAAAGAATGCAGGGAAATAAAAAAGTAGTTAAATTTCCATAATTTTTCAAGTTAATGCCGTTTTTAACATGAACTGTACATTTCAGCATGGAATAAATTGCCCATAATGTAGATGGCTTTTTAGTTTTAGCAATCTCATTAAAATACGCCAAAATACTGTTTCGGAGAAAATGTTCACATTTTTATCGTTTTTCCACATCAAAAATTTTTCATATACTTGCATGTATTTTTCTTTTGACTTCGATGGAAGCAGGTTTTCCATTGTCAATTTGGATTCTAATCTTAAATCTGGTGGAGTACAATCAATCTCCATTTCACTCACTGAACCGTTGGAACTCATTTTAATTAATAAATTTTGTATTTATTAAATATTTAAATAACAAATCAAGACGAATTTTCAGCTTTGCCGCCGATTTTCTATTTATCATCTGTGCCGAAAGGCAAACGCATTTATGCCTAAACAGCCTCGTGAACGCAATTTGTACTAAGCAAAGAGACTTACTTTGATATATAACAACCAAATATAAGGCTTTTTCACTAGGTATGTTTGTACACACCTACCAAGCTAACATACCCGGTAGCGAGCAAAGTAAACACTGCTTGTGACCTTTACAAGACCCGTGTACGGTCGACAAACTCATGGAAATGTTTTATTAATCTAACAAACTTTATGCACATACGGAGAATTTAAATTTAGAAACCTGGATACAAAATAGCGACTGGGAAAGTCGATCAGTGAAGTGCCATTTAGTATCCCGGTCACGTTTTCGTCGGCTACCGGGTCTTTTTGTCTGTACCTAGTTCACCGCACGTTCGTGTTACAATTTGACTTTGGTGTCGCCTTTATTTCGCTGTCGTAGGGGCGAATTTCGTGTGGCTAAATGTACGAATGAATGGTTTCAATGGTGAAAGCACGTTGCTAGTTCGAGCTGTCATGTAAATGTGTACCTTACATTTAAAACCGACTGAAAAATATCGATAGAGATGTCAGTTGTTTCTATAGATGTAACGCTACGGGCAATGCGATGGGTTATTAATGTATGGATGATCGTCGATTATTGAAAATATTATACACAGAGACTGAAACTTGGGCAAAATCTTGAGTTTATTAATCTTGGTTAAATTAACTAAGCGCCCAATCGAATTCTCGCAGATTTACCCTAACAGTATTCACTCTCAAACAAAACTTTAAATATTAATTAACTTTATGCTGACGCTACGCCGTTTTTAGTAAACACCGGCCCATTCAAGTGGAACTTTTTATGCTGACGCAACAACATCTCTGTATAGTTCTAACTAACGAGAGGTAGCGTTGGAAAAAACATGGCAGTCTGAAATTATACGCCTTTGCATTTACGCGAGCAGTATTAGGGCGTGAACAATGCAATCTTTTTTGCTAACCGTATACTGTTTTAACTATATAGCGTTTTTAGTATAATGAAGGAACTGGCGTGTTCTTTTACATACTGGGTGTAAGAGAATACTCCGGAATAATGAGGTAGAGTTCATATTCAGTGCTGTGCAATGTACTTCTATATGTATTTGTATATGATGCTTTCACGGGTGAGGTGTGTAATTTTAAAAGAGAATTGAGGTCACTGGGGTTGTAAATTGTACAAGGCATTGGGTGAATCGACGTCTTATTGCCATAGGTACGACACGGTTGGCATAGTGGTTCAGCGATCGGCTGCTGTTCATGTCGCGGATTCGATTCCCGCACGAACAAATATTTGTATGACCTTAAAATAGTTGTGCCGGGATCTGGGTGTCTTGTGTATGTTATTTCAAATGTTTGTCAACGCACCCACGAACTAGGAAGAAATGCCTAGTGTGGGGATAAGCATAAAAAACAATAATTGACTAGACGCGGTCAAATTAGATGCCTTTATCAAAACAATCAATCTACCTAGCCTTTGTCAACTATATTGGGGTCGGTTTCCAGTTTTATCGGATGCTGCTGAGAACCAGTATTAAACATGGAGCGACTGCTTATCTGACCTCCACAACCCAGTGATTGTATAGCGTGATACCCTTTGGCAAGGCTTGTGTCAGATATCCTGGCTGACTGTAACGTTTACTAAAGATCTATTAATAGCAGCTGGGGCTAACGTGCTTTCTGTGAAGGTTTTATTTTAAGATTGCTTTTAATTTGCGTCATATTCGGCACAAATAAACTCTTTTTCTTTAATTCACCTTTTTAACCGACTTTCTTTTGAAGGAGGCGGTTCTATGTTCGACTTTGTTTGCTTATTTTCACCAATTCCTCCGCCAATTGTGGACCGATTTTGTGAAATTCCTTTTTTTTTAAAGTGTATGTTCCCAAATTGGTCCCATTTTAATTGGGTGAAAATATGATGAAGAACTTCGGAGATATACAATAGAACTCTTCAATAAATTACGGCGAATCTCTCGGGATTGCAGCAATCGCATGTCTGTTTATTGTTTATACCATTTCATAACATAACATCACGCCAGTACGCACTAAAGGGGTATGCAGATGTGTACATTTCACCTTGGTACACTCTTATTTCTCCGGTTATGTAAAATTTTCATGATATTCGGGTAATCTATTCTGGTATTATAGGTACCTTACTAAAGCGTATTACTTGCGTATTAGATAAAACTAAAAAGTGCTGCTTTTTGAAAGAAAAAAAGTGAAAATAAAAAACTTATTTTATGTCGGTAGTATTTTTTGTAAAAATTATTTTTTATTTTACACTTTTTTTCTTTCAAAAAGCATTCATTAATTCCGTTCCTAAAAAGTAGTCAATTAGGTATTTAGCGAAACCGAAAACGCACAAACTTTTACGCAAGTTCAGACAAGTTTATCCCAAAGAGAACGATTTACATAAATAATTAACTTGGCAATTCTTCCTGAACACCGTAACTTGAACCTGTAGAGGTTTCTAACTTACTAAGACAAAAACTTGGGATAATAAACTAGGTAGGTCCATTAAAATCTAAAGGGAACGGGCAGTGGAAGATATTCTGTTAAGTACATTTTGAATCTTATTCAAGTGACTGGACACAATTCGAGAGCAACCTCAATTATTGAAAATGTTTTTTAAATTTGAATACCGAATATACCGCAACCGCATATTTGAACAACAGTTTGAATTTCGAAGTCAAGTTATAGTGGTGGCCTAGTAATGTCGTGGTGACCTAGTGGCTAAGACCTCGCCTATCGTGCTTTAGGTCGTGGGTTCAAATCCGGGCAAGTACCAATGTGACTTTTTCAAATTCATATGTACTTTCTAAGTTTATCTTGGACATCACAGGCAACGGTGAAGGAAAACATCGTGAGGAAACCTGGACTTATATAGTTAATGTAAGTCTGAAATAGCCAAGTCAGAGGCCTGTGGGGTTCTCAGAGGCGGCTTAATTAGCTCTGACACCGGAAGTGGCCACACCTCACACGAAAAGAAGAAGAAGCCAGGTCTACAACTTCGAGGGTAGAGTGTCCGATCTTGATAGGAGTGGGTATAACATGGGCATTCAACATGACCTTGGTTTTGTATACTCATTTTAAGACCCACTCTTTCGGAAGCTCTACTGAGATCATCGAGCATTGTACTGAGGTCCTCCATGGTCTCAGCCATGGGCACTATATCGTCGGCAAAAATCAGGAAATCTAGCCCCCCACATATTTTTTGCGGTCAACCAATCTATGTATTTCCTTTATCAGTCAATAAGGAAATAGTCAAAGTTTCTTATGGTACCACAGTCAAGTGCCTTTCTTGGAATAACTTTACTATTTGCAAACTATTCCGCGAACGGCACCTAACAAAGATTTGAAAAGGAGTTGTTAGTAGAATAGCTTAGAGCTAGTGCCGTTCAAATTGGCACTCCTAGGGCCGGTTTCTGAATTAATTATTTGGAGTTAGGAGAAACTCAAACTCTACCTAAAAGCCAAAGTTCGGAAATATTTCAGGCTAGAGTGGAGTTAGTAACGATCTCAACAAAAAAATCCTAATTCAGAAACCGATAGTAGATAGGTATCCCTACCTACCTTACACCTTTACCTTGATTAAGCTAACAGTATTTCATCTTTCAAATACCAGGCTGACATAACATCCAGGAGTATGGTATCGTATACATCATAATAAATGTAGGCTAAATAATTAAAGTCAATGAATGCGAATTGAGACTACGTCCCGTTGCACCCTAAACAGTAGTTTATCTTTCAAGTACCAGGCTTACATAACATCTAGGTGTATCGTACACATAATAATAAATGTATTGAATTGAGACTGCGACCCTTTGCACTGCATCTGTGCGGTATTATTAGATACGAATATACAGGGCGTTTCGCTATGAGCTATTTGATCTGCAATTTCGTCATTAATCTTTAAACGAAAAGGGTTTATGCTTTTTGGCACTATAAAATTAACTAAGTACTAACTTTGTTTTTTTCCAGTAAATGGTCACGATTAACCAAATCACGTGTGTATGCGTATTTAGACACTACAAAATAAATGGAGATAAGTTCATTTTATTTGCACTAGCAAATAAAATAAATGTAAAACTCTTCTCATGAGGACACTAGTCCTGAATACTGAAAAAGTAGTGACCACAATACAATACAAACAATACAAGATATGGCGTATTGTGTGTATCTATCATCAAAATCAAAATCAAAAATCACAGTAATTGATTTGACCGACAGATTGATATTTCTTGTAGGTCTGGCTGTCAACAAACATCTACTGTATAAATTTTGAGACAGAAGAAACGCTTTTTAATTAGATACAAGAGAGAGTGTAGTTAAGAAAACTTATTGATTCAAGTGTCAATTAGCAGAAACAATAGAAATTACCATTGTTTTAAGCCCATTTTGCGCGATGGACACACAAGGGGATATTAAGTAATCCATGCGGGAATAAATGCCACGCCACAAACCGTAACAGCCAATTGCTTATGCACTACGTCAACTGTTCCACTCTATTTCATACTAAATATAAATCCCCCTATATACACATGACATGCGCCACATTTGCACGCTGTGGTTTGCACTGACGTAGACGCGATGCATCGTTGTCATCTGTAATATTATGCTTCGCTGATAATCGACGTAACATTTACCAGCGGTTTCGCCCGAGTGCACTTCGTACACTATCTAACAAGATATCATATCATAAAAACAAATCAAATCAAATCAAATGTTTTTTTTATTTTACATAGGCCTACATGGGCACTTATAAAACGTCGACAAAAGGTGCACGGTTCGGGTTAGTCGTTTCCTGTGGAGAAGAACCGGCAAGAAACTCCACGGTTACTCTTTTAAAAAAATTGGTTTGTTTTTACAATATTTCCATGTTACAGTATTAGTGCTTAGATATGGGGGGACAACGTAGGCCCGACAATAAGTCGTAAGAAACTAAAAAAAAATTGTATAAACGAGATAGTTAACAAATGTTAACAAGTGTCTAGAAATCTAGAAGGCCTACAATGTTCACACATTCACAAAACAATCAGTAAAAGAATCTACACAAAGGAAAAAATAAATAAAAATATATAACAAGACTAAATTTAACATGTGGCACAAATGTTGATATCAGTGCTGTAACTATTCATAGCAAAGGGCTATAAAGATTATTGAAATCATTGTAAAAAGTCTAATTAAAAGAAGGAAAAA
Source organism: Anorthoa munda (assembly GCA_945859665.1). Taxonomy (NCBI): domain Eukaryota; kingdom Metazoa; phylum Arthropoda; class Insecta; order Lepidoptera; family Noctuidae; genus Anorthoa; species Anorthoa munda. The sequence continues at coordinate 19,736,466 of OX243894.1, read as the reverse complement.
AAGTAAAAATGAGATTGAGAATAGTTAGAGACATCCACATATTTGTGCCGTTTATGAGTTACCAGGGAAGCCGCATGCGCAGAAGGCGCAAAAAATTTTATCTTCAACGTAGTCCTTGATTTTGTAATATGCTTTTATAATAAGGACACGTTTGATGTAGTTTTTGAACTTTCCATCGTTCAATTCTATAACTGGCTTTGGCAACTTGTTATAAAAGCGTATACTGTTTATAAGAAAAGACTTGCTAGTTTTCGTTAATCTGAATTTGGGTATTACAATTTCATGCTTACTGCGTGTATTTAAATTATGGAAATCGCTTCTAGTTTTGAAAAGCCCTCGATTTTTGCGGACATATAAAATTCATTCCAATATATAAAGAGAAGGTAGAGTCAGTATATCGATCTCTTTAAATTTTTCTCTGAGGGACTCTTGTGGACTCATTTTATAGATTGCGCGGATTGCCCTCTTTTGTAAGATGAAAATTGAGTCAACGTCTGCTGCTGATCCCCACAGCAGAATGCCATAAGACATAATACTGTGGAAATAAGCATAGTATACTAACATAGCTGTGGCTACATCGGTTAACTGCCTTATTTTCCTTACTGCATAAGCAGCTGAACTTAACCGACCCGAAAGAGTTCTAATGTGCGCGCCCCACTGCAATTTTGAATCGATAGTAATCCCTACAGTTTCCTTTAAAAAAAATCTACTGTTCATTTTCTACACGTGTTTCAAACTTGATCCAAATTCGTTTTACCTGATTTATTAACAAACATCCAAATATTATACGAGTAAGTAGAATAGGATCTAATGCTTTACAGCGATGTATTCCATAGATCAAGCAACGCAAAGAGAAAGCAACCTGTATACATATGACATGAGCCACATTGGCACGCCGGGGTACGCACTGCGATGCATCGCTGTCATCTGTGACATTACGCCTCGCTGACAACTGACAGCAGTTCTTATGATTAGTTGGATAACTTCATTACCCTATTCAACCTTGCGAATACGATGTTTTAAAATTTTCACAATTATGTACCTAATTGAAGAATAAAATACCTCATAAAGGTTCACAGTACTCTTCATCTTTACTATGGGAACAAAACAGAAATCGCAAAAAAACCGCATCTCCATAGATTTATTGTTCGTATGATTTGACAAAATATTTGTTACGTCTTGTAGAGATTGATAAATTTACCTTAATGGATTATGGATGCATCCATTGGAGATCAAGGGAGATTTTAATAAATAAATAAATAAAATAAATAAATAAGTAATTTTAAAAACAATAATTATAAGAAGAATGCTGCTAGACAGACTCCCAAATGATTCAATTCCCAGTTTGACGAATATGTTAAAGGTTGTTTTAAATATAAATTTCTTAGTTCCAGCTCTGAGAAATTAATAACACACTCCATAAATACAAGTTTTCCTTTGGGAAATACCGGCGTGATGTTGTTGTACGAACTTTTATTATAAATACTGTGTCAAAATCAAAAATTCAAGTGCTTTAAACAAAAATGGTTCTCGGCAGAAAATATTTTTGCATTGAACATTGCATCAACGTGTCGCATATTTAATTTGAAAGTCATTTCCAATAGCGTTCAGCTGAAAATAAATATTCAATACTGAAATGGAAATGGGAAAATGTTATACTCGTTATTTTATTTTCAGAAAACATTTTATTTGATGACTTGAGAAATTCACTTTAACACCACCACCGTTGTCCACCAGTTTCTGGGTGTTTATGACTAGTAGCAATCTATGTGGCATTCTAATTTTAATGTTTATAATACCTACCGACTTTCGGCGACGAAGAACATCCTGAAGAGAGTCGATCTAAATAGCTAACATGCATTGAGCAATCAATCAGTTATTTTCTCTGTTAGAGATTTTTATATTACCAATCATTCTACTGCTTACTAACAAAAACCTGCCAATAGACGGCAAACCTGCCAAATTGAATACAGCAAACATTTTGCCGTATTCAATTTGGTACCTAACTAATAAACTGCCAAATTAAGTGCAGAACCTTGTGTTTTATCGTCTTACGGGAACGTGCCATTAGGATAAATTATTCTATATCCAGATCATGATCAAACCATGTTCCTATAGAATGCATATATTAAATTTAATTAAGATCGGTTAAAGAGATTTGGCGTGAAAACGTAACAATCAATCTGACAAAATTTCTTTCACGTTTATATTTGTCGAAGATTAAACGTATTAAAACCAGTTCTTTTGTTGCAGAAGAAATCCTGGGCTCTCGCACAGCCCTATGGATGTCAGCTGACGGCCACATGGTGCTATACGCGACCTTCAACGACAGTCTAGTTCACGAACAGAAATACCCCTGGTATGGAGCAGCCCTAGACACTGATGATCCGGCTAAGGTAATTTGAATCCTGTTCCGAGAGACATAAAATATAATTTTTAACTTAGTGGCAATGTGTCGTCGAACGATTTATACCCGAGTAGATAATTTTTATATTTAAAGGGGCCTGACTCACCCTCAGTTTCCCACCTTAAAATTATCGCCGAATTAATGTGACAAACTGTCAAGCACGCGTTATCTTCTGTGATTGGCTGTTGAAAATTGATTCAACCAATCACAGCAGATAACGCGTGCTTGACAATTTGTCACATTAATTCTGCGATAATTTTAAGGTGGGAAACTGAGGGTTAGTGTTAAAGCTAGTCAAATCTATGTTTAAAAATAAATGACCTTTTAGCCGACCATAGAATATTTGGGCAATTGGGTGGAATGCGGCTTCCCTTGCCCGCTTCTCAGTCGTCTGAATACCTAGTACCTATGCTACATATTCGCAAGAGACGTAACAAAGTTGTATAGTTATCCGGTTGCTATATATATGTATAAACTATGGGAACCGGGGATCATAAAAACAAAATTAGTGACACATATACGGCTGATTTTTCAATAGCCTGATGGCCTTGTATTAATGTGAGCAAATATGAATATGGCCTGGCTATATTTATTTTATTCTTTGGATAAAAGATCAGTAGCATTATAAAAAATTGGATATTTCAATAAGATTTCAACGTCAAAATTTCCCTTCTCTCGCACGCAGACGTACCCGGAGATCAGAAGCGTGAGATACCCAAAGCCAGGGACCAACAACCCGACGGTGACACTTACAGTGGCCGACATTGCAGACCCCAAGCACATTCGCACGAGACATCTTACGCCACCTAAAGTTATACTGGAAGAAGGGTAAGTAGATATTTACTGCAGAAACTTAAGTCGTGTTATTTGAGAAGATCACTAAAACTGTTTTGGTAAGGACATACTGGGAGCTTAATTCTACCTGTAGCGTCATCTTTGACGTGTCTCACGAATCAAATCTCAAAATAATACATCGCGCAAGCAAAGTTATCGGCGCGATATGAACATATTATTCAACAGTCCGATAAAAACCGTCGGGCAGTTGCCCGGACCAGACACATCCTCCGTCTGGTTGGAGGATCCTCCCTTTTACGTGGAGTTTGCGGCACTTTACACCACTATTCCGCATCGCTCCTTACCTGGTGACTCCACTATGTCTGTGGCGTCATAGACTATAATGGTTTGGCTGATACCAACTGGATGAGAGTTAACGAGAATTGAGATACATGGCGTTCGATTTGAGAAGTTTATCCAGCAGTAGACTGCTATAGATTTTTGAGTTTCACTAGTAATTCTATTATTCTTTTTCATAAGGAATGCATGAGAGCATTTACAAATATTTCAGTGTATTTTATTTACCACCAATAACAGAAACAAGTTAAATAACTTTTCCCAGAACAATAATGGCCAATGTGTTTATTGCTGAACCTCTGTGATATCCGTTTTTATTTAAATCCATTATTGGTTAAGAGGATAGTATCAAGATAGTATCAAAAACGTGAAGCATAAGTTCCCCAGAATCTCAGTATAATAACTTTTATGACAACAACAGCTTTAAATCTTTTATAACCCCTAAGAAACCGCTTGTTCATAGTGATCCAATATACAAAGTAAAGATCACCATATAAAGCAAAAACTGTAAAGCGAACTCGACTGCTTTAAAGCGCTGTAGCCATAAACCGAGCTGGATTATAAATGAGCTGAACACCATAAAATATACAAAGTGAGAGGGTTTCGTATACCTTCAATATTTTGAATCGGCCGTCATTTACATTGTGAGTTTACTGGTGAAACAGCCCGATCGTCTTATGTTTTATTGTTTAGTGGTACTTCGTGAAAGTACGTTTTGATTTCTTAGTCTCCTGGTAAGTGGTCATGAATTTTGAGGAGTTTGATCGGCATTTTATGTGGGATTTGTTCTATCTATATACTGAGATTCCACAAAAAAATCTGCATGTATTTTGTTTTTGATGAAACTTGATTTTTATGAATGATCCTTGACAGTCGTTGCTTGGCCGCATCTTGCCGCAACCAGTATCTTTTTTTAACTCTGCTATGTCACGTCAACTAGCTCTCAATTAGCCGCCCTTTATGGGTTGCCAGGTTTTGCAGGTAAACTAGCAACCCACAGCTTGCGGCTAACTGAGATAACCTTATTTTTTAAACTGTCATGGTCACTAACACTAACATTAACATTAGAAACGGGATATTTACCATGTTTACTGTTTGTTGCGAGTTTCCAATATTTCGGTGCTGTTGCAAGCACCATGATCATGGATAAACTGAAAAGAAACAGAAAACATGGTAAATATCCCGTTTCTAATGTTAATGTTAACCTTATTTTTTGCTATTTTCTACACAAGTTTCTTTCAAATGACGTTGGATTCACATGAAAAACTTATTAATTAGGATTGATTATCAAAGATAAATTTTAATTGATTTAATTAAGGATATTGCGTCTAGATATTCATATTTCAGGCAACCCTGCTACCATCAATTTGTATTCACAAAAATTAAGTTTAATCAAAACCCAGATGGTTGCAAATCTAGCAGTCGAATCTTAGACTACCAAAATTTATGGATCTATGTATAATTTCCACCTGCATTTATAAAAACTAATTAGTTACCCTTGATTTTTGAGAATCTATTAATTTTATATCGGTACAGCCAAATCTTTGAGTTAGTTATTAGTTATTTTACGATATTGTTTTTTATTTATTTATCAGCTTAGAGACTGGACCAGGATTTAAGGAATCGCTGTCTAGAACAGCGCCTTACTGTTCTAGACATAAATAGTGCTTGGCAATGAACTCTGACTTGTTTTTAGAACCTACGTCAGACTCTATTATATCGGCTACCAGTAAACCAATTCTATATTATTGTGCATAAGTTATATTTTCGTGTACACTCAACTTTTAAACTTTATCATCTTTTGCAGTGATTACTATTTCACGAGTGCACAATGGGTGTCCCTCACAGAAGTGTGCGTAGTTTGGCTGACCAGGATGCAGAACCTATCAGTGGTCTCCGTCTGCAAGAGTCCTATGTGGTACTGTCAGGAGGTAAGGAAGGAGACAAATTATTATTATACTCGCAATTATTATTATTTATCGCCCGTAATTATTATTTATTTATATTCACATAGTGGTAAGTAAGTAACTTATAAACTAAGCCCCACAAAACCAATAATAACCACCACTAATATTTGACTGTAAGTTTGATTACCTGAGGTCGATCTCACAAGGACATCATTTAACGAGTACTAAAGGCGTTTGTGAAAAAAACTCCTGCTGGGTTCTGGCAGCCTAGTACTTAGACTGAAGCACTTGGCTTCTCCAGATGAAGCAAAAGCGGTTTACCTCGGCAGTACATGTTTCCTAAAAGTGTTGACTCTTCGTGATGGTATATGGTTTATTGTACACAATAAAAGCACAACACAGTGTCTATTGTCAATTGTCAAACAATGTCTATTGAAGTGATAATTAAACAGAATTTAAAAAATATGAAAATGTTATATAGCTGTATCGCATTGAACCGTCTGTGTTCTTTTACCCTTTAGATAAAGTAAAAAGGTAAACTGCAATACAAAACAATAAAGTTAAAGACCAACTACGAATAATAAAAGAAAAAGTCTTTATGTAAACAGTATCACTGACATAAAAAACTATCTTTAACGACGTTCTTTCAAGAAATATTCACAAAAAGATTCAAACAGAATATTTTTGCTGAAGTTTTTACAATTCAAAAAGATACTGTTTTCTATTGTAACCTCATATTCCGAAGCTCCTTTTTTAACGAATGTCGTACTAAAATGTTGTTTTGTCGTAGCTTTTCAATTTTAAAGCCTTAATAAAATTTTATATTTGGTTAGAGACTGCGGTTGTAAACTTGTAAGTTATTTTTAATGTCTTGCAAACTGTTGGATTAACTTATTTTTGTTTTCGTTTTCGTTCCTAAATTCTTCACAGATTTATATTTTAGAACGTAAAACTTTTAGCGGCTTGACTAAAAAGTCTTGAATTTAATATTTACTTACCTGAATTATCAATGTGTGGTTTCTAATAGCTAAAATAAGGACATCAAGATTCCGATTTTCGATATGGATACCATTTAAAGATAGACGATCAAACGGATCTATTTTTATTAGATTTTGGAACAAGAACAAGAACTCTTTGCTGGATAACTTGCCATCATTATGGACGAGCTTGCTGCCGCTGGCTTTAAAAAGTTATAGAACGTCCGGTCTATACAGTAAACATTTCATCGTAAAAACTTAGGTGTAGTAAGCACTTCATGTTCACTTCACCTCAATTTTAATGGTGAAACAGTTACTGAATTGTACTACAGAAGAGTAATGTTAAACAATATTTGTCCCATTCAACATGCTTGCGCTTATTCTTCTCCATTTAACAAAGGATATTTCCACAGGTATACAGAATATCCTCAGGCTTAGATGGCTGGGTAGAATCAGCACCCTCCCCCCTCTGGTCAGCAGGTGGTGGTGCTCTGGTAACCCTGGCCCCAGTCAGAGACGGCCCAGCGGGCTTGTTCCGTCACATAGTAAGGACAGAACATAACTCGCATGGGCCCCGGGCTCTGCCATTGACGCATGGGAGCTTTGATGTCGTCCAGTTGTTGGCTTGGGATCATGCGAATCAGCATATGTGAGTAATTTTCTGTCTCCTTATTATGAACTTACTGGTAATAACTATTAAATCAATGTAACTGTTATATTAGGCAGATTCGACATCGCGAATTCAAAATTTCTTCGCGCAATTCAAACATATACAAACACCGGGTAGTTGCCCACAGGCACAACACCGGTCAGAGGTTTAAGGGACTTTCCACCTGCTTCTGCAAACCTCTATACCACTCCATCTGCTTACAAATTCAAACCGCTTCGGGTGAAAAAGCCTTTCTTAGTGCAACTGTACAGCCTCTTAATACAGATCTTTATAATTATGTGAGATGACGTTCAAACAGTCTACTAGTACAGAATTAGCCGATATTTCATTTCCGATAGCTACAATCTAGGGGTCTTTAAGTCAAGAGTGAATAGGTTACTACTAGGCAAGCGTGCTCCATCGTAGACCACATCATCGCTTACCATCAGGTGAGATAGTGGTCAAGCGCGGGCCTATAAAAGATAAAAAAAAAAAAAAAAAACAATTGTTATGCGAAGCAAACATTTTTATTTTGAAATTGGTAATTAAATCAAAAACTAATCGAGGATATTTTTAAACATTCTTTTTATATCTTGAAATCGTATATACTGACTGACTATTGCGTCTTTTTTAGATACTACATGGGTATCCCAGAAGGTAAACCAGGACAGCAGCACCTATACAGAGTATCGTCTGAGGCGCCGAGGCCGGGATCCCCGCAGAAACTTCCGTACTGTGTCACGTGTAACTCACAGGTTAGTGTAATTTACATACCAACGTGTTTTCAGGGGAGATGAGGGGTGGTTATGACGTGTCAAAATTATTGATACGTCATAACCACCCCTACATACATCATATACTTGTCTAGCGCCGTCTTATTTTCACATGATAGTATTTTCACGTCATGGTAAGGCCCCTTATATACACATATATACCAGGAGCACAGAAACTATACAGAGCTTTTTATAGAATGTCAAGAACGGACCACAGTCATAAATCTAACTAGATGACGCGATTGTATGTACTTCGCGTGCCAATAAACGGAGTAAAGTTACGATCAATGATCGTAATCTGAGCTTTTCATTTAGCATTATCGGCACCGGAAATCCACTGAAATCTTGAAAAAATGCCTTTTTATGCCATATTGAGCTTTAAAGAATGTATAGAAAAAGTTGGCCAACTTTCATAGGTAAGTAAATTTGTTTTTAAATTGTGTGTGAAAAAGTGGCACGCTTGGTTTTCATACAGATGGAGGGTATTGCGTATGTCTGTGGAACGGACTCTCAAATGCCTGTCAATCTCAGCCCATATTGAGGGATGAAAGGATAGGTACTTGATTTGCAGCAATAACAAAGAGGTCATTCGTTAGAGATGCAAACTTTAAGTTTTTAGTAGATGCAGAAAAATTGGCAGTTATTTAAGAATTCTGTTAAATACAGCTATAAAATACGCCATAATTTATATATTTTATGTCGACATGATCGCTATTTAATCGCTTAATATCAAATTCAATACGTAGTGGCTCAACGCGAGAATATTCAAAGTACGCCGTTACCAACATCTGTGCTACATCGGTGACAGGATATGACATTCCTATGCACTTATATCTATGTCGGTAATATTTGATTGCCTATTGGAAAGGCACCTCTTTTAATCACGATTCAGTTACTAACCGGTTATCTATTAGTAATTTGTGTGCTTTTGAAGTAAGCAAAAAGAGGATGTGAATAGAGGCGAACCAGATTTCTTTTGTGTCGGTTCTTTTATCCTTTCTTTTGTTTTTTGATTCTTTCCCTTGATTCCCTTAATCGATTAGTTATCTACAAATCGTTGCTCTTATCAAACAGTCGTTTTATTCGCTCTTTTTGTTTTCTTTCATCTCTTGTTTGTGTAATTATTCAAATAAATGACAACACTTGAACTTCTAATTGGCATTTTTTGTCCTGGCAAAATTAGAGCTAATTTTGCAAACAACCTAAATCAAAACAGATTCCGAAAAAAAAATATTACCTGTTATTTATGTAGTTAGCAGATCCTAAAATAACAGATGAAAATAATACTCACATAGACTTGTGGATTGTTTTCTCAGTTTTCTGGTCAATAGGTACTAGGGTTGTAGCAACTTGACAGAGGTAATATGAACACAAATATCATGAGCAAATACTTGGTATTCGAGGAAGCGGCTTATATTGAAACAATATTTGGTTCACTGGTTTCAAATATTGAGAAAACTGTAGTTTTACTTTATTTCAGTAGTAAGACACACAGAAGTGTGAAGGAGCTATTTCATAAGTACTACCAGCATAAGGACAATTAGTTTACTACAAGCAATCAGCTGTTGGTTCTGATTTGAATGTTCGAAGACTTGAATGTTCGAATGTTATTGACACTCTATGGTCCATATTCCAAACCCACCTCGAATTATCAAATCGACAGTTATAGCTAGTTATTTATTCAAAAACACTCGTTCTCACTGCTGGGACATTTGTTTATTTTTTTATGTGAGCCGTTATGGTCTTGCACAGATTTTATTTTTTAATGTTGTAAAATTTTTTGTTTTGCTTATTTGTCGTGCCTCCAGTGCGGGTCACAAATAAATATTTTTCTTTCTTTCTTTTCTTTTCTATTGACATTAAACGAGGGGTGACTGACTTGGAATATGGGTCTATGTGTCACATTACTGATTCTAAATATATTGGCTGTTGTATTACATGTTTAACCAATCTTTTTTCTTCAACTCGTTTTTGCGAGCCTATTTTCGTCACTTTAAATATCATCACCCATTATTTCTATGCAGCCATCCCCCTCAATCAACCTGGAGTACTATGGCAACCTGGCATCTTCTGGGGACAGCACGTGGGGTGACGGTGACTGGGATGAGGAGCTGCCAGCCACATCGCCTTCTCCCAGCAAGAAGAAGAAGAAGAAGTACCCTGGTAAGAAAATATTTAAAGTTTAGTTAATACGAATAGCTTCATTCTTGTTCGCAATCATTTGAATTGGTGTAAAACTAATTTGCATAGGTTTGTTTATGAAATGAATAGCAATATTATTAGGCTAATAATAATATTATTAGGTTGCCTGGAAGAGATCGCGGAATGCGATAAGGCCGCCCATTGTATATTATAGTATTAAGTTTCTTTTTTTCTTGTTTATTATGGTGTACAATAAAGTGTATATAAATAAATAAATAAATATTTCAAAATTGTACGAATGAGGTCAAAGCACACTCAGGCAGAGACGAAGCAAAGCGTCGCGGCGTCAGTCTATAATTTTACATTACATATTGACCTCTAAGCTACACCACGTGTTGCACCATCCTATCAAAGAACGATAAACAAAAGAAGCGCGCATTCTGAAAAATTCGCGGGACTACGCGCTAATTCGCACATGTCTTACAGAAATTGATTTCTACTCGACTCGATACGGAACCGACGCCGACGTGTGGCTTCGCTTCTGTCTCAATGTGCTTTGATCCTTTACGTGAACAATTCTGTTAAGTAGTAAAAGAAAGGCGCTAGGGCTAAGCCTAGCTAAAACCAAAACGGCACATCGTCACCTTCCAAACCTCCATGTACTTTCTCCCTGGTCCCACCAGATGGCGTGCCTCAGAACCTGCCGTGCCTGTACCACGAGGCCCACTTCAGCTCCTCATCCGCCTACTTCGTGCTGGAGTGCCTGGGGCCCGGAGTCCCTACCTTCAGTCTACATAAGACTGCGCTGCCTGATCCACGGCTGGTGGCGCATTTGGAGAACAATACTATTGTTAAGGTAAGGGCTATGATTCAAAGAACTGCCAACTTTAAGTGGCTATGGGCAGGGCACATTGCTCGCAGAACGGATGGTGCATGGATCTGGAGTGGCGACTGCGTACAGTACGACACAGCGTTGGAAGGCGACCCACAAGGTGGGATTAAAACTATTGTTAAGGTAAGAATTTACCGTTTATTATGTGTTTTACAGAAAAATATGTAGTAAGAAAGAACAACAGGTTTCTATACATAAACTAGCTGTTGCCCGCGACTTCGTCCGCGTGGTTAAGGAGATATAAAGTTGAATGATGTTTAACGCAAACTATTTTTATATTTCAGTCTACAGAAAATGCCTATCACACTAAGCATATTTTTTTAAAGCACGAATTAGAAAAAAAAAAAAAGTATCACAAAATTCTTTCTTAGCTTATATCTCCTACTCATAAACTCTAGACTTGCTAAATTTCAGGACAGTAGAACAAAAAGACATCTGGACTTTCATACAAACATCTCTCGCATGTTTGTATGAAAGTATGAAAGTTTCGAAACTGAGGAGTCCAATTTCGTAAGCTAATTTCGAAATTGAAAATGTACGAAACTGCATGCCCTAATGTTTACTAACTATGAACTACCTCCATGCCAAATTTTAAGATAGTAGTTCAAAAAAATGAAGCACTTTCATATAAACTTGCGCGAGCCCTTAAATCGCCTTAATCCGGCCCTGTCGCAAAATCCGCTCTTAGCGGACGTTTACTAACTATGAACTACCACCATGCCAAATTTCAAGATTATGGTTCAAATAATGAAGTACTTTCATATAAACTTGCGCGAGCCCTTAGATCCCCGAAGTCCGGCCCTGTCGAAAAATCCGTTCTTAGCAGACGTCTACTAACTATAATCTACCACCCTGCCAAATTTTAAGTTAGGTACTCAAAAAATTAAGGACTTTCATATAAACTTGCGAGAGACCCCATAAATCAGGCCCTGTTGCAAAATCCGTTCTAAGCGTCGTCTACTAACTATAAACTACCTCACTGCCTTTTAAGTTTGTAGTTCAAAAAATTATGGACTTTCATATAAACTTGCGAGAGCGAGGGCTCTCGCAAGTTTATATGAAAGTCCATAATTTTGATCCCCCCTAAATCCGGCTCTCCCCCCCTAAGACCCCCTAAATCCGGCTCTGTCGCAAAATCCGTTCTTAGTGGACGTCTTATATCTATAAAATACATCTCTGCCCATATTTTAAGTTAGTTTTTTCCGTCGTCGAGTGTCGGAGCGTACGGACGCGTGCGTTAAAGCTTGCTAAAATATTGTTTAAATTATAAATATATAATCTAAAGGTTAACTAAATCAAGTTCTGTGCTGCTACAAATAAAGTGTATTTTAAAGCTACGAGAATCACACGAGCAGTTGTTTACCTGCGGGCGAGAAAGATAAGAAGCCGTAACCGGTTTTGTGCGCCTAGCCCGGGAGCTAGGTTAGATGAATTTAACGCGAACTCCAGCAAAGTCACTAATGTTTAGCGGGAGTGTATGCGGAGGATCCACCTCTAATTTGTCTAACTTTGAGGACGACGAAGGTCGAGTTAAGAAAGACTCAAAGAAGAAGAAACCATACGCTCTGGAATGTGATTGTAAAAAAGGTTTAACCAAATTTCGTAGCGAAATAATGACCTTTATAAAAGAAGCTATGAACCACCAAATTGAAAGTATAGCACAAATGCGGAACGAAATTAGGCAAGATATTCAAGATCTGAAATTAACGACTGATAACCTAACAGAAGAATACAAGAAACTGCATAAATCCGTGGAGAACATTACAACCGAACATAAAATCACACAAAATAAAATTATTTCAATTGAGAATGAGCTTTTTCTACTTAAAAGTGAGAACCGAAAATCAGATTTGAATTTTGGAACACAACACGAACTTTTTGTTGAAATGCAAGATAGACTTCAAAGAGACAAGAACATACTTTTAGTTGGTTTGAGTGAGCAGGATGACGTCAATCTTTCCTCAGGTAAGAATTGCGAAACTGATGAGGTTCACAAAATCCTAGCGCAAGCATTCCAAGATTGCCCCAAGCCCTTAACAACTACAAGATTGGGCAAATATAATGCGGATAAACCCCGCCCAATAAAAATTGTATTTAATTCTCCTGATACACCAAAATATTTACTGAAGAATCGCTCGAAACTGCCTAAGACTATAAAAATATATTCGGACCAAACACCATTCCAAAGATCTTATATGCAAAATCTCCAAACCGAGCTTAAAGAGCGTGAACAAAAGGGTGAAAAAAACTTAATAATAAAGTATATCAAAGGAATGCCTACTATTGCTCAAAGTAACTACTTCTCAAAAAACTAGGTGGGGCTGACCCCGCTGAAATACTGATACTTAAATTATTTAAAGAAAGTTCAAGAAGCAGCCGCATCCCAGGAAAACTCGAAGAACCTACCAAACATTTATAAATGTGAAAACTAAACTTTTCAATATTTGTCAACTGTATAGCTACTGTATATTACTAAAAAAGTTCTTAGATAACACTACACAAACCAACATTAAACTAACAAAACAACTACCTACCTAAACACATATCAGCAGTAAACTAACAAAACAAAGGGATTTTATTATATCATTAAATTACATCACTGTACTAAATAACTTAAATCAAATTATATCACACATTATGTACCTACTTACACAAAAACTTCTCTCAACCAAACTATCTATTTAAGTATATAATTACTAAAAACTTTAGAATCATAAACGGTTAGCGGTCTCCGAGACTATACTAGCTATCACAAGCAACAATAATATAAATATGCAGGTAGAAGGATTATCCACACAGTGCCACACAGTGATAAGCCGCAAATTTTATTTCCAGTCTGCTCATTGTTGTCATTACACACAACTTTTAGTAACAATGTTAATATTAATAATATATCCATTTAATCCCAAAGAAATTTAAGTATTACAAACTAATAAATTGCATTCCTTATTAACTAACTAATCTATTTCATGCCGTACGAAATCACCTTAAACAAGCTTACAATTTAAATTACCTACCAATTCTAGATTTCAATTTCATACATTTTATGATATATTTACCTAGTTTTAATAATTCCTTTTATAATTCAATTTTATATATTCAATTATGTATCATTTTACATTTAAAAAACTCATAGTTTTTATAGTAATTAACCTTAGACAATATAAATGTAAGTCTGATTGACAACAATGAGTAAACATTAACATAATAATCAGTTTTGAACAAAAATATAGTTGAGAGTATAACCACGCACAGCAACAACTACGTAGGTACACATTCACACACTGGTGTTATTTTCAATCGGTCTTCATTGTACCAACAAAATAAATTATGTGGGTACCTTGGTGATAATGTTTAGCTGTACTAGTTTTCTTTGTTTGTGATTGATTATTATAATTTATAATTTTACTTTTGCATGCCTCATCATTAGACGACGATTTATTTTTGTAAACATTTAAATCTCATTTAAGTGAACTGTATAATGTTCTTTTTGAGAAATAAAGATTCTTTAAACCTAAGTACTTTCATATAAACTTGCGCGAGCCCTTAGATCCCCGAAGTCCGGCCCTGTCGAAAAATCCGTTCTTAGCAGACGTCTACTAACTATAATCTACCACCCTGCCAAATTTTAAGTTAGGTACTCAAAAAATTAAGGACTTTCATATAAACTTGCGAGAGACCCCATAAATCAGGCCCTGTTGCAAAATCCGTTCTAAGCGTCGTCTACTAACTATAAACTACCTCACTGCCTTTTAAGTTTGTAGTTCAAAAAATTATGGACTTTCATATAAACTTGCGAGAGCGAGGGCTCTCGCAAGTTTATATGAAAGTCCATAATTTTGATCCCCCCTAAATCCGGCTCTCCCCCCCTAAGACCCCCTAAATCCGGCTCTGTCGCAAAATCCGTTCTTAGTGGACGTCTTATATCTATAAAATACATCTCTGCCCATATTTTAAGTTAGAAGCTCAAAAAATGAATGACTTTCATACTAACTTGCGATAGCCCTTAGACCCCCTAAAGCCGGCCCTGTCGCAAAATTCGTTCTTAGTGGACGACTACTATCTATAAACTACTTTCATGACAAAGAACAATGGCAGGTGCCCATACATTGTTTTAGCTGAGATTAAATTCGAAAGTCTTTAAATGAAAAATATCTGGTTTAACTCAGGGTGATGTTCTGAATTAGTTTGTGCAAGAATTTTTGTTCGAGAATGTAGAGAATAATAGATATTCAATCATAAAATTTTGTAGGTTATGTCTGGGTTACTTTTAATAATGTGTTTAATAGGTAATATTATTTAATTTCGTGGGAGTAAAAGGGGAATATCGCATTAGTATTTCCCTTACCTAGTTATTTTAGCATGAAATGTGTAGTATACTCTTTGGAAAGATTATATTAATTTAAACTAAGCGACTTTAACGTGTATCAAAAGGTCGTTGTAAACAACCAAGCTATATTTTTTTTATACTTGGGTACTAGTCTTTTTGCCAATCATTAATTGAAAGTAATTCATTTATTTCTACTACACTACAATATTGTTACCTACCTGCAAGGAACATCTACACTTAGACATAAACTGTATTGTTAACTCATTTACTGCAATAAATACAATAATGATATTATTACTTAATATAGTTACTACTTGTCACTTAGCAGATAAAATATATAATGGCAACACTATGCTAAAGAAATGAACCAAAAAATCAAATAACTTTTTATTTATTATGTTTTTTTTTAAATCTATTTTGGACCAGGCCTAATTATACTTTAAAAAACATAGACAATTAATAGAATGTCTTTCGTATATAACTCACTTTCAGATGCTCAAATTTAAGTCAGCTAAAATTTCGCCATTGTTCTTTCAAGTTTGTAGCACAAAAAATGAAGGACTTTCATGCAAACTTGCGAGAGCCCTTAGACCCCTAAATCCAGCCCTGTCTCAAATTCCGTTCTTAGCGGTCGTTTACTAACTATGAACTACCTCCATGCCAAATTTCAAGATTGTAGATAATAAAATGAAGCACATTCATATAAACTTGCGTGAGCCCGTTGACCTCCTTTATCCGGCCCTGTCGCAAAATCCGTTCTAAGCTGACATCTACTAACTATAAACTACTTTCATGACAAATTTCAAGTTTGTAGCACAAAAAATTAAGGACTTTCATACAAACTTGCGCGAGCCCTTAGACCCCTAAATCCGGCCCTGTCGCAAAATTCGTTCTTAGCGGGCGTTTACTAACTATGAAATACCTCCATGCCAAATTTCAAGATAGTAGTTCAAAAAATGAAGCACTTTCATATAAACTTGCGAGAGCCCTTGGACCTCCTTTATCCGGCCCTATCGCAAAATCCGTTCTTAGCGGATGTTTACTAACTATGAGCTACCTCCATGCCAAATTTCAAGATAGTAGTTCAAAAAAATGAAACACTTTCATATAAACTTGCGAGAGCCCTTAGATCTCCGTTATCTGGCCCTGTCGCAAAATTCGTTCTTAGCTGACATCTACTAACTATAAACTACTTTCATGACAAATTTCAAGTTTGTAGCACAAAAATGAAGGACTTTCATGCAAACTTGCGAGAGCCCTTACACCCCTAAATCCAGCCCTGTCGCAAATTTCGTTCTTAGCGGTCGTTTACTAACTATTAACTACCTCCATGCCAAATTTCAAGATTGTAGATAATAAAATGAAGCACTTTCATATAAACTTGCGTGAGCCCTTTAACCTCCTTTATCCGGCCCTGTCGCAAAATCCGTTCTTAGCTGACATCTACTAACTATAAATTACTTTCATGACAAATTTCAAGTTTGTAGCACAAAAAATGAAGGACTTTCATGCAAACTTGCGAGCGCCCTTAGACCCCTAAATCCAGCCCTGTCGCAAATTCCGTTCTTAGCGGTCGTTTACTAACTATGAACTACCTCCATGCCAAATTTCTAGATTGTAGTTAATAAAATGAAGCACTTTCATATAAACTTGCGTGAGCCCTTTGACCTCCTTTATCCGGCCCTGTCGCAAAATCCGTTCTTAGCTGACATCTACTAACTATAAACTACTTTTATGAAAAATTTCAAGTTTGTAGCACAAAAAATGAAGGACTTTCATGCAAACTTGCGAGAGCCCTTAGACCCCTAAATCCGACCCTGTCGCAAAATTCGTTCTTAGCGGGCGTTTACTAACTATGAACTACCTCCATGCCAAATTTCAAGATAGTAGTTCAAAAAATGAAGCACTTTCATATAAACTTGCGAGAGCCCTTGGACCTCCTTTATCCGAGTGTCATTCTGAACTTCGACAGTTAATTATTTCGACACAGTCTCAATTTCGAAAAACAATACTTCGACTACTCATTGCTTCGACAGAACATATATTCGACTAGCATTAGTTCGACAGATTATACTTCGACAACACACATCGTCGAAAAACACTACTTCGACAGAACCCTTCTTCGATATGCACTTGTTCGGCAGATCTCTATTTCGACGGAACATATCTTCGACATAATACTGTTTTGAAATGTGACAATATCGGCGATATATAAAAAATAGGGCGTCAAAACACTCCCCCACATCGCTGTCCAATGGTATTGTGCCCAAAAGACTGGCAACATCGCCACGATATATGGCAATGCTTATCCTCTGACCAAGGTAAAAACCAACCTTTGGGTCACGCAAAGTGTCAACTAGGCGTTTACGCAGATCTTTGAATAATGGGTGAGCACTTGAACCCCCCGGACCATATTTCAACCACTTGAGGATATCTGCAGCCGTAGCGGCAGCGCCAGCACAGCACGAAGAGGTAGGAACATGAGACGGCGCAAGAGTATCGTCGCAAGTCGCGTCCCACACTAAAGGCCTACCCATCTTCCTTGGAAGCAAAGGCCTCGGACTCGCGCGGTGCGCGAATCCGACTCGCACTTGACCGGCCTTTTTGACTCCCACAGGCTCGAATAACCCAGCCTGAAATCGGATAGCCTGATTTTCGGGCGAGAGCTTCGCGCATGCAAAAACTAATAGGCAAGAAGGTATTGTAGTCAGAAATATGTTTTTCGGCAATAAATGTATTGGGGTCTCGTTATCCTAATGTGTCCAGGGCCTCCAATAGGTTAAAGACGGCCCTGCCTCATCAGTTTTGGTTACGCCAGTTTTATCAAAATCATTGCATTTTTGCTTTTATTTTTAAATTATAATAAATACTCATAGTTGTTTATGTCAAAATTACTCTGGTTTGGATGCTTGTATGTTACGCGGGTTAATGTGACCCTTGCTCGCCATTGGCCCGTTTGGATTGCGAACCCCGAACTGTCATACATCATCAACCAATAAAAAGTCTTCTAATGTCGGCGCTCGCGAGCAAACACATTTTCCGCGCGCTCCCGTTTTTCGGTTGTATTTTCTGAAGATTCTACGTAAAAGGACTGTGTGTGATATCAAACCTGTGCGCCTGTGGTTCCTGAAGAGGTACATGGAGGCAGGAGCATTCGCCTTCGGGATATGCAGGTACGTCCAAGCCTAGGTACAATTGTCCAATGTGCAACTACGAGTCAGTCAATCAGCACCTATCTTAAATACAGTCCACAACTTAGCCATTTCCATCATTCCCTTATTATTTACGCACCAAGTTTTGTTTTCTTTCTTTTAGATAGGTCACTGGCTGCCTACAACTTTTTGATAGCTTCATATAAAGCTAAATTCAATTATTATTGTCACATTTCAGAGCAGTATTATGTCGAAGATATGTTCTGTCGAAATAGAGATCTGCCGAACAAGTGCATATCGAAGAAGGGTTCTGTCGAAGTAGTGTTTTTCGACGATGTGTGTTGTCGAAGTATAATCTGTCGAACTAATGCTAGTCGAATATATGTTCTGTCGAAGCAATGAGTAGTCGAAGTATTGTTTTTCGAAATTGAGACTGTGTCGAAATAATTAACTGTCGAAGTTCAGAATGACACTCCCTTTATCCAGCCCTGTCGCAAAATCTGTTCTTAGCGGATGTTTACTAGGGCATGCATTCCGAAATTTTGAAATTTCATAGTTTCGAAATTTCGGACCATATTTGCGAGTTTATTAATTTCGAAATTGACACTCCTAATTTCGAAATTTCGAAACTGGATTTAATTTAAATATTACGTTATATTTCATACAATTATGAAATTTATTATTGAAACCAAAAGAGGAATCATCTGAAAATGAGTCTGTTACGAATCTAAAACCAATTAGACCGTTGCGTTTAGGCCACCTTGTGACCATATATGCTAACATTACAATAAAACAAAGTTTAACCATAACAACCAACCAACCATTTAGTTTAACCGTTTCTAATGTTAATGTTAGTGTTTATAATGATGGTCGCTAGTGAGGTGAATACTTTGACAAGGTCTACAATCGTTTGCTGGTAATGCCCATTTTTCTATGCTATCGGGGGAAAACCTTCGCCTAAACTCGCGCC
Source organism: Anorthoa munda (assembly GCA_945859665.1). NCBI lineage: Eukaryota > Metazoa > Arthropoda > Insecta > Lepidoptera > Noctuidae > Anorthoa > Anorthoa munda. The sequence continues at coordinate 19,717,136 of OX243894.1, read as the reverse complement.
TGAACTTTTAGGGAAAAAAAACAAGCAGTGTGGTATTTACCCGGTGATCACCATCAGCACTTCTTAAAATAATACTTCCTTGGGGAGACTATATAGGAGTCTCTCTTGAGCCTCGCTGTGCACGACAGCACGAGGTGGACGGACAGGAACTCTGTCACACTCTGAGTACCCGAAACCCTGGCGTTCCACCTGCCTTAAATGATACAGACGGGGTTTCGGCGTGTCTACATCGAGGTGGTTGCTTCCACGATGCCTTCTTCTACAAGTGGGATTAGCCTTCCCACGCTTCCACTCGGTGGCTATTTCCCTCTATTTTTTTGTTACCGCCAGCATATTCCTCACTAATACTGGCAGAGACAGGTCACGCCCGATCCTGGCGAAGAGGCTAAAAAAAATAGCCAAACTGAGGAGTCCAATTTCGTAAGCTAATTTCGAAATTGAAAATGTACGAAACTGCATGCCCTAATGTTTACTAACTATGAACTACCTCCATGCCAAATTTTAAGATAGTAGTTCAAAAAAATGAAGCACTTTCATATAAACTTGCGCGAGCCCTTAGATCTCCGAAGTCTGCCCTATCGAGAAATCCGTTCTTAGCAGACGTCTACTAACTATAATCTACCTCCCTGCTAAATTTTAAGTTAGTTACTCAAAAAATGAAGGACTTTCATATAAACTTGCGAGAGACCCCATAAATCCGGCCCTGTTGCAAAATCCGTTCTGAGCGTCGTCTACTAACTATAAACTACCTCCTTGCCTTTTAAGTTTGTAGTTCAAAAAATTAAGGCTTGTCATATAAACTTGCGAGAGCCCTTAGACCCCTAAATCCGGCTCTGTCGCAAAATCCATTCTTAGTGGACGTCTAATATCTATTGACTACATCCCTGCCCATATTTTAAGTTAGTAGCTCAAAGAATGAAGGACTTTCATAATAACTTGCGAGAGCCCTTAGACCCCTAAATCCGGCCCTGTCGCAAAATCCATTCATAGCGGAAATCTACTAACTATAAACTACCTCCCTGCCAAATTTTAAATTAGTAGCTCAAAAAATGAAGGACTTTCATACCAACTTGCGATAGCCCTTAGACCCCCTAAATCCGGCCCTGTCGTAAAATCCGTTCTTAGCAGACGTCTACTAACTATAAACTACCTCCCTGCCAAATTTCATCTTTATACGTCAAGCAGTTTTCGATATTTCGTGATAGGTGAATGAGTGACCTTTCGCTTTTTTAGATATAAATAAGATTCTTCAAAAAAACTTTGACACCCTAGGGGTTCGAGAGTGAGGGAGAATCAAATTTTGGGGGTAGATTCGAAAAACTTATAATGACAACCTTTATTGTTTACTAAGGTTGATATTTGTGTCAAGTTTCAAGTTTATTAACCTAAGAAGTAAGATTCTTCAAAAAAAATAATCGACTTTTGGGGGTATTTTTGAAAAACTAATAATAACAACCTTTATTATTTATTTATTTTAGTATTTGTGTAATGTTTCAAGTTTAGTTACCCATGAAATAAGATTCTGCCATACAAATTTCAACACCCCCTAAATCGACTTGAGGGGGTAGTTTCAAAAAACTAATAACGTCAATCTTTATCATGTACTTAGATTACTATTTGCGCCAAGTTTCAAAAATATTAGCCGAAGGAATTAGATTTTTCATACAAACTTTGCCCCCCTTTTTAACACCCTTAGGGGTAGAATTTCGAAAAATCCTTTCTTATCGGATGCCTACATCATACCAAGAATACACATTTCAAGTTTCAGGTCTCTACGTTCAGCGGTTTGGGCTGTGCGTTGATCCGTCAGTCAGTCATTCAGGACAAAGCATTTTATATATATAGATAATACTATTTCAATATAATATAATTCCCTATCAATATATAAAGTAAATACTGTAAAAATTTGAGAAAAATTAATCGTACGGCCAGTAGATGACTTATTTATTACCGACTTTAAAAAGGTGGGCGTTCTTAATTCGACTGTTTTTTTTATGTTTGTTACTAAAGTACTTTTTACTAGGTGAACCGATTTTGATAATGCATTTTTTTTGCTTCTCATGTGGTCCCATTTAAATTGAGCTAAGCAAGTATGATCTGATGAAGAACTTCGGAGATATATAACAGAACTCTTCAATAAATAAAGGCAAATCTCTCGGGATAGCTGCAATCGCATGTCTGTTTATTGTTTACACCATTTCATAATATAACACCATGCGGTCATGCGGGTACTCAGATAAGTACAGTTCACCCTGGTACACTCTAATTTCAGCGGTTGTGTACAAGTTTCCTGTTATTCGGGTAATATATTCATTAGATCGAGCGTCCGTTTCGCCGAAAAGCCATTGCAACGATAGTTCTATCCATCGAATGTCTTTTGGCTCGAAGTGCCAGTAAGTCGAAAGCTATTAAATCTTAAAAATTCAAGAAGACTAAAATAAGGAATATAAAATGGTATAAAAAACAAACCAGCAGGGTTTAGTCAACATAATATGATATAGGCAATTTGTGAAACCAGGAAATGTATACAATTCCTAGGAAATCAATAAAATTCTGTGCATAGGGAGGGCATTAAAGATATGTTCCACAACTAAAAAGTGAAAAATAAGAACCTTTTATACAAAAAGTACATCCAAATAAATACACTACAAAGTGAAACATAACTTTAATTTCGGAAGTCGGTGTCAAAAACCAAGAATCAAAAATAAAAACACCGACTTCCGAAATTGAAGTTATTTTTCACTTAGTAGTTTTTTTTATCGTTTATTAACTAAGAAAAGAAAAGAAAGAAAATACATTTATTTAGCACAGACTAAAAGACACACAATATAAGTACTACATTCAAAATAAATATGTATAGGACATTTTTACAAACACTTATTGAATGTACATACCAACACAAACCATTCTGATTGGTCCACATCACAGGCTTGTAACGTCACCTTTGTCAATTCGACCTAAAGAAATGATATGGCATTGCTCAGTCCATTTCTCCATGTCTATGGGAAGGTACCCTTTATTGTTACAGAAATCACTTATGAAAGAAAATGACTTCCGGGAGAACTAAGTTTTTATACCAAGGTATATTAATTACAACGTCTCTACTCTCGTGTCACGATATAAATATCCTTATTTCGGCGATACATATACGTATTCTAAGCATTGTGACAGAGGTAAAATTTCGTCTAGACGTTTTTATTTTCAGTGTTTAAATACCATTACGTTTACGGCCTCCTTTTTAAAACATTCATGAACATAAAACTGCGTCACTGCTTTATTAAACATGTTCGCATCAAACTTTATAACACCGCCTTTAAGAGTGGTATGTACAGCCACCGGCATTCATACCTCGCAGTTACACAACATTCAAAAAAACATTTTTACTAAAAAATACTACCGACTTCCAATTAATAAGAAAACTAAAAAGTGAAAAATAACTTTATTTTTGGAAGTGTGTGTCTTTGATAGGTACCAATTGGTGGTATTATTTGATGATTCGTGATGTTATGTCATGGAATGGTATAAACAATAAAAAGACATGCGATTGCAACCCCGAGAGATTTGCCGTAATTTATTGAAGAGTTCTATTGTTGTATCTTCATTAAATTAAAATGGGACCAAATTCGGAACATACTCTTTCAAACAAAAAATGGATTTTCAAAATCGGTCTACAATTGACAGAGATATCGGTGAACAAACATAAAGAAACACAAAGTCGAACATAGAACCTCCTCCTTTGTGGTATGTCGGTTAAAAAGCAATTTTCTTTTGTAATAAAAGAAAAGGCCTTATTCATAATTTGCATAATAATATAGTCCTCCTGACCGATTACGGCCATGGCAGCCAATCTTAATGGGAACTAGCCATCGGCACGGGAGATATTATTGTGCCAACTGTTTTTTTTTGTTGATACTTCTTCAAGACTCGACCAGTATCTCATTGCCGATAAGGCTCTTGACCCGTTTTTCGATCGACTCTAGTGCATCCAGCTGGTATTTGGCAGATCCGTCTCAGAGATGAGAGCATCACTCCATGCATGATCTAACTTGCGCTTGATAGGTTTTTTCGTTTTTAATTGCTATTAATTTATTGACATTGTTATATTTGATTATTGTTTGCGTTTTAAATTGCTAGTAGTTTATTGACATTGCTATTTTTAATTATGTGTGCATGGTTTTTATATTATTTTAATTTAATTAATTTTGCATATTATTCTAATTTAAATTGAATTCTCTTATTGATTAATTGTACATTAAATACCAACTGTTTCATGCTGATTATTTCGAACGCAATGTAAATTGTTACTGAATAAATAACTTGAACTTGAACTTGATACAAGTGGCGCAGACACAGGTGACAGGTCTTCCATCACTTTCGTAGTCCGATGGAACGGCAATCTGGAACGACCAGATAGAGGTCAGGTGCAGGACCAAAGGCTTATGGTGCTTTCTGAGACACGGGGGTGTCCCACCGCCAACTTCAAAACTCCGGGCTGTTACAGTAAAATCCCAAATGGAAAGCCTAATAACGTTTTGCTCAAGCTTTTTTTTTGCTTGGAGAAATGCTCATGTATAATGCAATACAGCAGTTATGTGGGACTCCAACCCACTAAAACTCCACGGTGTCCTTTTGTGCCGCTTATGGTGGGAACACGGGCACGCGTGCACGCGGTACCGGACCCTCCTTTTTACCCCTCATCACTGGCGCACTAAAACACATTGTACGCCGTGACTACCCCAGGGTCCAAATCAGCACATGGGCGCCAGACGACCCCGTGTATGGAACCCTTGGTCCCCCTGTGACGGGTCAGGTCAGTGGCCCCGCCACCTACAACTTTTCGGCCGCAGGGGATAGGGACCTCCCCTGCGGCCCCACCGCGTCCACCTACAAACGACACTCCTGGCCGACCCCATCCAGGCCGCGGAAGGTAGGGAGAGCAGTGCACCGCATTACCGGCACTCCTCTCCCGCCGTGGCCTCCAACCTTCAGCCGCGGTATAATATGGGACCTGGGACGCTCCATATGATTTCGCGGCCCGCCTCAGTTGCGATGTCGCCTCTGTTACCAATTGGCACTGCCACCTACTTGTTGGCCGCTACTTCGTCGCCTTACTCGGCAAAAGCTCTGACGAGCGGCCCCTCTTCGCTTCAACACACCCAAACCACGGGTGACCAAACCACGGCTACTGAGAACCCCGCCTCGACAATGCGGGAACCTACCGGGGCGGTTGCGAGGATGCCTAGCTCTAGAAGTTCCCTGCTCCTTTTTGTATATATTCCTTGTACACATCTCTCGCCCGAATCCTTCGCACACATCCCTCGTACGAATCTCTCGCTTTTTTGTATGTAACAAAATACTAACCCTTATCCACCAGAGCTAAGCCTGGTTAACAAAATGAACTGATTCCATTGGTGGATATTTGCTCCCTCACACATCTCTGAACGAAGAGAACACTTAGGCTCAATACAAGTGGCATTTTATCAAAGAAAGCGTCTCGCTAGCTATCGGAAAATTATCAAAATAGTATAGGATTGTCAAGCGCTATCCAAATGTCACGTGATGAATCTCTTACATTTTGGCAGTTCGACCATCGTCATCGCTTTTAGAATAACACTTTGTCTAGAGCCTCTTATGTGATACTAGCTTCTGCCAGCGGCTTCACCCGCGTGAAAGTCTAAAATTATCCCGAGGGAACATATTTGCTATTATATGTGCTATTCCAGACTATAATCTATCGTTGTGCCAAATTTAATCCAGATCCGTCCAGCCGTTCGAGCGTAAAGAAGTGACAAACTTTACAAACACACACAAACTTTTGCCTTTATATTATTAGTGTGATGTTTTTGTCGCGCACCGCCTCACTAGGTACCTCGCAGATCTCTGGTGAAAAAGCACCCTTAATGTTACACTTTCTGAAATGATAAATGGCATCTAAGTCATATACGATTCGTAGAATATCAAGAACATAGTTCTTATGAATGGTCTTTGTAATTGAGGAAATATGGAGGATAAGAAAGAAAGAAAAGAAATATAATGTGAGTACGATAAGGATGTTATATAAGGAGCGTTTTTGTTTGCGTCTAAGTTGTTGTTTTACTAACGCAATGTTTATGACAAATAAATCATATAATTATAGTTATAATGGAGAAGCTGATCTTCTTCATTATAACTATTATGATATTTGTCTGCCTGATCATTACGAGTCGTACTATATATTTAGCGGATAATATTCTAAACCATGTATGTACCCAGATATGGTCTTTGGATTATTTTTAATTGAAGTTTAGTTTTACTTGTAATTTTACTACTGCAGCTCGCAGACTATATTCACATCCACATGGATCATCATCATCATAATTTCAGCCGTAAGACTTCCACTGCTGAACATAGTTCCTCCTCAAGTGTCGTCACTTGGACCGGTCCCGTCGCATCTCATATCGCATCCTTAACCAGATTCGACCTCATTCATAAACATGCTCCACGTTGGTGAAATAAAAGGTTGCAGAAATATTGTAGAATTAATAAAATGTACAGTCAATATTATTTAGTAGACACTTTACGCACACAAACGTAAATACAGAGTAATTACAAAGGTATTTATAACCGGTCAACCTTTGGGAATCCATCTCTTGCAACCAGCTAATCCAACTCTTTATTTCTAACAGGAAAGATTAGCAGCCATTGCTCTGCCGACACCCCGAACATTCTCGGTGCAGCTCTCCAGCGGTCATGCAGCCCGGGTGCGGCTGCTTCTACCCCCTGGGCTGAGGGAGGACGAGGTCACTAAGTACCCACTGGTGTTGAAAGTGTGAGTAATCTATCTAATATATTCTTTAAAACATCTAATGGTATGAGATCCACTGCAAAAATCTGCAGGTATATTGATTTAGATGTAACTTTATTTGTATTAATGATTCTTGATAGTAAAATAGATTGCTGCAGGGTTGCCAAACTATACTACGAATTTCACTTGTATCGTGGTTGCGTATGTAACATAATCTAGCTTTCAGTTAGTTGCCATTCGTGAGTTATCAGGTTTAGCAGGTAAACTGACAACCCACAGGTTGCGGTTAACTGAGAGCTGACAACCTTATATATTCCTAATTTTTACAACACTTTCTTTCAATCGGCGTTGGATTCACTTGAAAAACTTATATATTTAGGATTATCTATCAAACATAAATTTCAATTTATGTAATTAAGGCAATTGCGGCTTAATATTTCCAGGCAATCAGCAGCAATCTGTTCTACTATCAATTATCATTGAAAATTTGGTTTAATCAAAAACATAAATACCTGTAGATTCTTGCAGTGCGATCTTAGGATGTGAGGGTACGCTATAAACGACAGCTGCTAAACATGAGATCCTAGTAAACTAACGGGTCGCGCATACCGTTACTAAGATTATGAATGAAGAAACACATGAATGCTGGATCTGATTGACTTCCAAAAAAATGGATTACTGCTATTATGTCATTTGAGAATTTTAATAGCTTATGGCAATAAAACTTCGTCCTTTCTACAAAATCAAATGTTTTTTGGTTTCACATAGGCCTACATGGGCACTTATAAAACGTCGACAAAAGGTGCACGGTTCGGGTTAGTCGTTTCCTGTGGAGAAGAACCGGCAAGAAACTCCACGGTTACTCTTTTAAAAAAATTGATTTGTTTTTACAATATTTCCATGTTACAGTATTAGTGCTTAGATATGGGGGGACAACGTAGGCCCGACAATAAGTCGTAAGTAACTAAAAAAAAATTGTATAAACGAGAGAGTTAACAAGTGTTAACAAGCGTCTAGAAATAGAAGGCCTACAATGTTCACACATTCACAAAACAATCAGTAAAAGAATCTATACAAAGGAAAAAACAAATAAAAATATATAACAAGACTAAATTTAACATGTGGCACAAATGTTGTTTTCAGTGCTGTAACTATTCATAGCAAAGGGCTATAAAGATTATTGAAATCATTGTAAAAAGTCTAATTAAAAGAAAGAAAAAAAGTAAAAATGAGATTGAGAATAGTTAGAGACATCCACATATTTGTGCCGTTTATGAGTTACCAGGGAAGCCGCATGCGCAGAAGGAGCTAAAATTTTTATCTTCAACGTAGTCCTTGATTTTGTAATATGCTTTTTTAATAAGGACACGTTTGATGTAGTTTTTGAACTTTCCATCGGTCAATTCTATAACTGGCTTTGGCAACTTGTTACAAAAGCGTATACTGTTTATAAGAAAAGACTTGCTAAAGACAAAACGATAGAAACTTTAGAAGTGTTACTATAATTATTATTCACAAAAATAGAGCGCGCAAAGTCAGTCACATAGCTGACTAAATAAAAAATACCGTGAAAGACATTAAAAAGATGCAAAATACCCAAAGATCAAGGTAAGAAAAATACTTTTCATTCGAAAATGACTAAATCGCAAAATTTCGAATTCGTAAAAGAGCCGCTACAAATATTCTCCGATCCTAATTCTAAAAGAACTCTCGACAGTTATCCAACTACTCAACCAAATTCAACGATCAGAAAACCATTAAATATCTGAAATATTCGAATTCTGCCACAGAATGAAACTGTAAATGTAAAATATAACCGCACTTCCTTTTTATAAGACTGTTAGTCTATTCTCGCCGATAGCCTCGCCATTACAGTCATTGTTACAAAAGTAATAAGGGCTGTAATGGCCTGAGATCTCACAAATCATTTATACAATAGACCCTGAAAATATATCTGATGCTTAAAATTACTTGTAAGTAATAAGAGTCATCTATGGAGGGATTTATTACTGTCGTTACTGTCCTCAAATAATACGAATTTTAAGGAAAGCCTATTGCAAATCTAAATTCACGTTTATTTGAGCTTCAGGATTTGTGTATTGTGACTAAAATAAGAATTATGAAAAACTTTTTATCTACACTCACAACGTACTTTAACACGTACTTTATATTCGTGTATACATAAAATAAATAAAAAAACCATTACAGTGCAACATTTTCCTTCGATTTTCATAAAATAACATTTTAATTTTTATAGCACACTTTTACTTTTTAATTTATTGGCGCTTATGGGCTCATTGACTTAATGTAGAAAAGTAGTGTCATTGTTTATGGAGGCGCGCGCTGCGCAGTCATGCCCACCATACCACATATTTTTTTCTGTTTTCACTTTTGGTTTATTTCAAATTTAAGAGTGAAGATAAAGTAATGTATGCAACGGCATATAATTAGGTATTAAAACACTCGCGTGTTATTTTTATCCCACGCTCGTGTTTTAATAACCCCTATTATATGACCATTGCATAAACTACTATTATAAGATGGATTTGTAATTAATTTCTATGTAAACTCACCTTTCATAGCGTTTCAGAAAGTTTCTAAACAAAACATAATTTTTACATTAAGTAGAATCCCGACCAAGGACATGGATAACTACAGATTCTTGCAACTAATGCAACTTGCAAGTAATGTTGCTATCTTTTAGCTTAGCTTAGCTTTAGTTTATTTGAAAAGCCAACCTCAACGGAAAAACTATGAATTCATATTAAGATAGTCTTCTGTCAAAACCACCAATTTGTTAAAAAAACAACGTGGCTCTTTACTGCTGGTGCGACAGCTATTCTCACTGCAATGCTCTTTAGTACTTATACTCGCCTGGTACTTTTACCTGGTTCAAATACGGATAAGTACTAATATAATTTTATCTTCTCTGTATGAGAAGAGACGTTGTTTGCCTTGCAGTGGGACAGCGACAGGCTGAGTAATAATACCATATTCCCATACGCTGCTGGTTAATACAATATTCCAATGGCATATTCTTCTCCATGGGGGAGGAGCTTTTGACTAAATAATAAAAGCCGCATGGTTCGATCTTCGAAGATAAGCAACGCTTACCGAGATCGGTCCGTGCTGTCATGAATATTGGTTCTCAGCTGCAGCCGGTTAGACTGGAAGCCGACCCCAAAATAGTTGAAAAAGACTAGGCATATAGATTGATATTAATTCTTGTCTTCTCCAACAGCCACGGGGCACCAGGGACGCAGCTGGTTACAGAGCGTTGGGCTCTAGACTGGGGCTCGTTAGCAGCTGGTGCGGGTGCTATCCTCGCTTCAGTGGATGCGAGGGGGGCGGGAGGCAGGGGGCTCGGAGCCCATCACGCGCTACATCGCAGGCTCGGGACTGTTGAGCTGCAGGACCAGTTGGAAGTTGCTGAGTAAGTAACTATGAATAATGGTAGTAAAATTTAGTTCAAAGCACAGATAAAATAATGTTAAAAGAAATTCCTGGATGTTTGTCATGAGTTATTTGTTTGCTTTAGAACACTAAGAACAGTTTGTTGTTGATGAAAATTCCCAAATCCTGTAAATCGAGCCAATCAAGAATTATTGAAACCCTACGGTTTCTACACAATCACTAAGTCACATCAAAAGAAGAGAGAAGTGTGCCTTGAATGCTTCCTGCATCATTCCAAATTCTGAAATAGGATAACGGAAAGGCCAAGGGCTTAAAATAGACCGTCCATAAAAAAATATCAAAAAACCCGACTGCTTGAAAAGCGAACTAAAAAGACGTAAACAAGGAGAAAATCATGCTGTGCAGTCGGAAGATACATATTTGCGAGCTGGCTGATCAAAACCAGATGTATCCTTCGACTGCACAGCATGATTTTCTCCTTGTTTACGTCTTTTTAGTTCGCTTTTCAAGAAGTCGGGTTTTTTGATATTTTAATTAACTTTTTTTATTTATAACTTTTTAGTAATTTTTTTTCGAATTAGGTACATTTAAACATATAAGTGTTATACATTTTTGAAATCACCTCTTAAAACTCTTTATTTTTATACCCCACACGATAGGTTTGGAAGAAAAAAAATATTTGGGTCCCCACAATATGGCGCCTAAGAGCCGCCATTTTCCTATTTTACAATTTTAATATAGCCAGTGACACTCGCGGGGTTAAGACGAATTGATTGACGTAAGAACCATCAAAATCGGCCCACGCGTTTGGTCTCTAGAACGCCACATAGGAACAAACATACATACATACATACATATATACATACATACATACATAGACTGATAAACACATTACCCTCCTTCGGCAGTCGGGTAAAAAGAAGCCCTTTCGCCTTTCTATGATTCACACTAGCTTATCAACAGTTCCAAAGAGCTAACAACAGGATCAAATCCCATAGATATTAACCTGAATTTTCTACCACCAGGTACCTCCGAGACTCTCTTCACTTCATTGACGCGCGTCGTGTAGCAGTATGGGGAAGAGCACACGGTGGCTTCCTAGCAGCTCTCGCGTTAGCCAGCACGCTGAACGTCTTCCATTGCGGGATAGCGTTAACACCCATTGTGCGCTGGCGATACTATGGTAAGCAATGTACAGAAGAACTGTGCAATAGTATGGGTTCCTAAGTAATCCTCACGATAACCAGCAGACTGAACGTCTTCCATTGCGAGATTGCGTTGACACCAGCGACCACACAGCCCCTGGAGCTATGTGGTCGATGGTTGACACCCATCCTGCGCTGTCAGCACTATGGTGACCAATGGATTGGATAGGGAATTGTGCCATAGGTGTTACTACACTAATGCGAGCTACTAGGAGCCCATATTACTATATGGGACGCACGTTGAACGTGTTCCATTGCTGGATTGCTTCAACGTCCCATCCCATACTTTGGTGTTTTTGCTATAGACGTGCAGTAATAGCTCCATAGTAACCACAGAATTCCGCTATGATGTAGTGTTGAGACCATCTTACGTTGGCTGTCCTATTATCAAAATTTCGTCCGCCCTTCAAAACTTTCATCCAATCAGGATTGTAAAAACCCAAAAATATCAGGAACGCGTTTCGAAATTCTCGCTTCTTTAGAAAATATTTATTCCTTTTCTTAAGACCATATTGAGCTGTCCACATTTACGCCAAAATCTTCGCATCATATAGCACTTAAGTTCTTCCATTTTGCCAAGCCTTAAAATTCCTTCATTATACGCCAGACAACAAAGGAACTCAAACAGTAATCGAAGGACGATTGTAATTGTTATAAATACAGTAATTCAGTCAGTAATGGGTCTTAATGTTATTTTAATGGGGGTACATGACAGGGCTGTTCGCGTAATCTATTTGAATTTGTAGGCCTTTTGTTTTAGAAAGGAATGCGGTTTGATGAGCTTGGGTGATTAAATACATGGGAACCATAGGCCCGGTTGCTTTCGCCATGTTTTAGACTAGTTTTTGACAGCGGCTTCGCCCGCGTGGTAATAGGGATGTTTCCTGACTAGAAAAATGATAATTGTATTTAGTCCATCAGTGAGATTATCAAATAATATTGGACCCGTATTATTTGCTATATTAAATAAATAAAAATTGACAAAGATAAACCGCATCAAAGTTCAGGAGTGGGGGCTTGTGACGTCACTTTGCCAGTATGAAGTATAGCTCACCGTGAACTCACACGACATTTCAACACACTGTATCGTCGTATTTTTTTGTTTACGTGGCTAAAGAAAATACGAGTCTATTTTTAGGTTATCTAACTGGAGGACTAAATAGTTTTTTTTTTTCAAATACCTGTTGAAAATTTATTTTGGTACATCAGAATGATTGTGGCTTTGGCCTTATATTTCAGACTATAACTTATTGCCAATAATTTTGCCCGCATGAATGTCGGATAGAAATCCTGTTTCCAAAAAGAAGTCAAGGTCTACTCGTGTGCCGAATGAAGTCCAAGCTCCGTGGTTCAGGCTACTCAAAGAACCCCGTTTTGTAGATGAGGCGTGAATGATTAACAAACATACAACCTTTTACATTTTTAATAACAGTAAAGTAATTATTATTTTTTCTTGTCTACAGATGTTTCTAAAACTCTTGGTTATCATAATTTCAACAATAAGCATCTACTATTCCCATCGGACAACGGTCTGATAAAACTTTTAGATTCATTTTCTCGCGTTTTCTGAAGGCCTCACTTTATTTTATTTCGCAGCTTCACAACAATGCCTGAATTATAAATTTTTATTATTCCCTGAACCTTTTAAAGTTAATGTAGCTGAAGAAACTCTCTCGCTTCAAAGTTTCTGTTGTCAGTACTCTAAATGCTAGTTTAGAAAAGGGTCGACAATCAGCAAACAAAATAATACTGGTATTGAATTGCTTTAAACTTCTATAATTTTTCAGGCTTGGACAACTATGATACTTATTAGTAGACCTCTTTGTGAAGGAGCTCATCTGAGGAAATTCTACCAAGATACCATTACTACCGGCAAGCGTTCCTGTACGCCTAGTTTATCTATCGGTTTCAAGGGTGTATCTATGGATACCGGTGTAGTTACAGACTCATATCAGTTTAGTTTCTAAGAATTGTTGAACATATAGGACAGACCTATACTTATGGCACGTGTTCATAGCTTGCGACGACTACTTATCATCAGATGGCTTCTCAGCTTGTTTAGCACCTTTATAATATCTCTAAAATTCTGTTCTTCTCCCCAACAGCCTCAGCGTACGCGGAACGCTACATGGGCTTCCCGAACGCGACCGGGAACTACCGGGGATATGCCGACGCTGACGTCACCAAGCAAGCAGCAGCGTTGCACGACAAGATGCTGCTACTGGTCCACGGGACTGCAGACAATAATGTGCATGTGCAGCAGAGCATGGCCCTTGCGAGGGCATTAGCTGACCAGGGTAGCATGTTCCGACAGCAGGTAACCAAAGATTTGAAAAGATTCCATCTAGTTTTTCTTCAAAGGGGTTAAGGTGGTAAATTTACTAGGACATCACATTTGCATATAAGATGTAAAGTTATGAACCAAATATCAGCGTTGCACGACAAGATCTCTACTGGTGCATGGGACTGCAGATAATAATGTGCATGTGCAGCAAAGCATGGTCTTTGCGATAGAGTTAGCTGACCAGGGAACCATGTGCCGACAGCAGGTATGAAGGATATTTTTAAGAAGGATTCTGTCAAGTGAACTGCGGGCAATCGTGACGCACTTTGCTGCGACAGCAGGTGAGAGGAAATAAGATTTTATCTATTATTCTCTTAACAACAGAGAAAGGAGGAACCAGAAAGAATACTCGTAGATTGTTTATGGTGGTCCAATGTTAAAGGTATTCTGGCCATCAAAATGTGTGAATCCAATCGTAATAAATGTAACTGACACGTAAAGGTAAACAATGAAACAAAGCTTATCTAATAATAAGTTCGGCGAAGATCCTAATAATGTTACGTTAATGTTTCGTTAGTTACGGATAGTCTTGACCTTTCAAGTTATAATGTTGTCTACTCTTATACTACCAACTTTTACTGCGATTCTAATCAAAATATTGATAAAAAACCGGCCAAGTGCGAGTCGGACTCGCACACGAAGGGTTCCGTACCATTATCGCAAAACACTGCAAAAAAATCACGTTTTTGTATGGGAGCCCCCCTTAATTTATTTTATTTTAATTTAATAATTATTATTTTTTGAAGAGAATATACAACTAAATATTCTGTGAATATTTCAAGCGTGTACCTGTTGCCGTTATTAATATCGAGCAAAAAACGGCAAAAATATCACATTTGTTGTATGGGAGCCTACCTTAAATATTAATTTTATACTGTTTTTAGTATTTGTTGTTATAGCGGCAACAGGATTACATCATCTGTGAAAATTTCAACTGTCTAACTATCACGGTTCATGAGATACAGCCTGGTGACGGACAGACAGACAGACAGACAGACAGACAGACAGACAGACGGACAGCGAAGTCTCAGTAATAGGGTCCCGTTTTTACCCTTTGGGTACGGAACCCTAAAAACCATTAAATCCTCCGCACTGGGCTCTTGTGGTGGATAACGGCCCAATTCCTCTCACAAAAAAACCTGTATACTAGCAGCCCTAAGAAAGTAATAAGCTCAATTCTGCTTACTGGCTAGTTTTGTATGTTTTTATTGTGTTGGTGGCATTATATTCTTTTTTAGGGTTCCGTACTCAACAAGGAACCCTTATAGTTTTGCCATGTCCGTCTGTCCGTCTGCAGCTCAGCTCTGAGACTCTTAGTACTAGAAAGTTATAATTTGGTATGGATATACATATTAATCACGCCGACAAAGTGAAATAAAAGAAACAAAACATTTCCTTCATTAATCATCAATTTCCCCCACCTCCCGCCAGCTAAATGGTTACTTTTGGATATGTGGAAAATTCTCGGCAATAATATAAACAACAAAATTTAAAAGGAAAACTATCAATTAAGTAGGCTTTACAAGTTTACGAGAAATAGTCGACCAACTTATAAAATGTAAAAGTGTGTGTCCTGGAAAAATTAAAATTTTGTATATTGACGTATGGGGAACAAAGTTTTCGAACGGCAAAGTTAATTTTGTCCCTTCTTTAGAGCAATGTTCGTCGCTTTTATTGTTTATGAAGTTAGTATGTTACCTATTTATTTTGTTGGATGTAGCTGTTTATCCGGAACCGTCTGTGCACGAGTCAGACTCGCACTTCGCCGGTTTTTCTTTCTTCCTAATCTTTACTACCTATGCTAAATCCTCCTTTCTTCTTTAGATCTACCCCGATGAAGGCCACAGCCTGGACGGTGTGAAGCGGCACCTGTACCGAACCATGTCGGCCTTCCTGGATGACTGCTTCCGCAAGCAGGTGCCCCCCGAGACTAAGGCGGGGCTGCGGAACGGCGGGAACCTAGACTGAGACACGTGGAAAGACGAGGAGTTGTGCTCTTGGTGAGATGTGTGTAGTTGTGCCGATCTTCTTCTCTTGATCTTTATGAGTACCTAGTACGAGCTGTAGTAAAGGAAGCACGTGCCTCGAGAACAAGGCGCTGCGGAACGGCGGTTACCTAGACTGAGACACTTGGAATGACGAAGAGTTGTGTTCTTGGCGAGATGAGTTTAGTTGTGCTGTCGCTCTTCTCTTGTATCTCTATGAGAGCCTAGTACATGCTCTGGTTAAGCAACAGATGCCTCCCGAGAGCAAGGCCGGCTGCGAAACAGCAGAAAACAGGTGGAAAGTCCAAAAGTTGTTGGTGATCTTGGTGAGATTGTGTGTAGTTGTGCTGTTGTTTCTCTCTTGTACTGCCAAGAGGTTTATGCAAGTCTAGTAAAGACCGTGGTAAGTGTTTGCCACACTTAGGTGGATGCTGAATACCTTTGACAAATTAATAAAAATTGAAGTATTATGGGCTCAATTTTAAACGACCTTTTAAGATTACACATTTAGCATTATTATTAGTTATTTTTTTGACAATTTTAGATGCTCCATAAGTTCGCCCCGATTTTTTGGCATTGTGGAATTTTCACCGGAAGGTATGGGTAACTTTAAAAATATTATGGTTTGCAAGCATAAAAAATACACTTTCTAAATAAGTACCAGAAACTAGAAACCGTAAAAATGCTCTAGAACCTGACCAAAATCATTAACCATTCAAGTGCTTTCAAGCTTAAAGCTTAACCGGACATTTCGACGGCAATACTCCGACAAATGGAATGGTACCAGGAATACATAAGTTACGAGGAGGCCGGCAGTAGCCCCGCATCAATGCCTTGCAATCCGCACACAATGGATGGCAAGATATTCGTACTCTCACATAGTACATGTTGCAACTGCGGCTTGTAGTAATCCGGTCGGAGAATAATCCCGGCCTAAATGTATGTCAGATTGTTCTTGTAATAATGATAGAATATCTTCTGAAAACGTGTATACATAGTTAAACCTATGACAGCTCAGTAATTACCTGAAAACTGTCTATTATACTAAAAGATTTCCAGCTACATTTTTGTTTACATTTATTTCAAGCAGACTTTTATTGAGAGGAATCTCTTTTGTACCCCAATTTCCTGGCTACCCTAAGTAAAATCATGTTTTTTTTTCTTTTCTGACAGCTCTCCAATACGAGCAGAGGACAACTCTGAGCCAGAAGACTCCGATGAGAGGTATGTCAGAGCTACCTGTAGTTGTTCATGCTATCCTAGTACCTCAATAAAAAAACTGGTTCACTAAGGAAGCATCATAGGACCAGTCTTGTTCAAGTTAGCTTTGCTAAATGTATATGAAGATCTTAAATTTTGCCTACCTACTCTAAAATTACTTGACGTGCTTTAAAATATCTGTTGTCATATCAGGCTTTTGAGGTTTTCTTCGACAATAGTATTAAAACGACTTACTTATAAATAAATAAATACATTTTATTTCACCAAAAGCCTGTCTTACAAACATTCAGTAAGTAGGTAAAAAGCTTTTAACAATAGGTAATTTTTTAAATACTCTGACTCCTAAACTAGGTGTACTATGTATTATTACGCGCTGTAGGTTGTGAGTTCGAACCCAGGCAACCCTCTACTTTTTGTAAATTATGTACAAAAAGTTGTGTTTTAAAATAATTTACAAAAAGTAGAAGTCTCTGTGAAGGAAAACACCCTGAGGAAACTAAGCATATTCTAGAACCAAAACCAACTCGCACTAGACAAGTGTGGTAGATTACAGCCCATTCCCTCTCACATAGAGAAGTCCTGTGTTCCAACGGTGGAAACATTACTAGCTGATTGATCCTTATGCAACAGATTTCTAAATAATCCTATCTTTTCAGGTAATAATAAAACAAACTTGGACTAGCACCCGAAGAGAGAGTGTAGTGATAATCAAATAACCCGTAGTACAATTAAATCCATATCCAACGCGTTCGACAACTGCCACCGTCAGATATATACAGTTTAAAATATCATCTCAATAGCGGACGAATCCAGCACACCTTCAACGGCCAATGAACAGAAGAAAAGTCTTAGGCAAAGAAAAACAAATGAATGCTCCACTGTCTCCGAGGCGGAGGATTCACGGGCAAAAGATCTCTGGTTAATAATACAAGATTCTAGATTTATCAAGGCCTTGAGTGAAGGAGTCCTGGCTACGGTCCTCAAAATCATGGATAGTATTGGTTCATTGATAAAGACTGCCACATTATTGCAGCGGCGTATTATTATTCGTATTGGAGTGTTGTTTTAGTGAAAGCCACAGTAAGCAAGATACGAATTCGAATTACGAATGTTTGATGTTTGGAAAAATATTTTAATAGTGTCAAGTGAAAAATCCTGAAGGAACACTTTTCATAATAAGGTAATAAGTTATTAATTATGTTGTTTAATAATACGCTGTTGCAATAATGTGGCCGTACCACAGACAATCATGTGAAGTTTGTTATTATACAAAACATACCAAAACATAGCACTTATTTTTAACCTCAAATGAAAAATAAAACGCCAACTATATTTAAGTAAAAAACGATATTTACAGCAGTATTTTTTACACAAACAACATATCGGTAAACGCCAAGATTTCTTATTATTCCTATTCAAAACTCAAAAAGTATTATTCGAAACTAATAACTATTTTAAAAGTTTAACTATACGCTGCCTTATTTTCTGCACAAACACAAGATTCTTCCATTGTACAACACGGTTAACTTAACTGTACACTTGGCGCTGTGAGGTGACTCTGCCGTTCGACTCCCGCTTCTGAACGCACAAGCGAACGCGGGGAGCCGCGGGGCTAAGCGGAAGAAGGGTCGTATTCCAGCGATGTCCACAATTAAGTTGACAGTGTATATACCCCCTGTGCATGCATTATACGCGTCTTCTCAACAAGTAGCTTTTAAAACGCAATACTTCATCTAGCGACTAATAAAGGAATTGATAAATAGTTCTTTAGTCAATCAGTTTGTGATCTAGTAGTAAAATTGTTATAACTAGTGGTACTTTTCATGTATTCATTGTCATGTACGCTCGAGGATATGTTCCTTGAATAATGTGGATTTTCGTTGATCGAAAATGTTGTGAAAAGTGGCCATCAAGAGGCCTGTCCAAACCTGGATGTGTTGTGCAATTGTAGGCAAATGGTTAGCATAATATAATCAAAATTGCGAGTATTAGCATTTTAAAATGGCTGGTACCAATATACGTATAAGAAATCTAATACTCGCACAAGCAATAGATATTTTCATGGACTACCGAGTAACATATGTGTGGCCAACCCAATGTTATTTCAAAACTAATAGTTATGAAACTAAAGTTGCCAGGTGGTAGATAGTTAAAACTTCGGTTCACCGTCATTAGAAGAGTTTTCAACTCATCTAGTATACCTGGATGATTGAAAACCTTGAAACTAAATAATAATGATCAACGTATAAGATCAGATAGTTTCAACTATTTATTTTGAAAATAACTTGATATTTGCAGTAACAAACAAATATATAAATATTTAAGTGAAATAAATGGATGTTATGTTTGCATTTGAATATTCAATTATCAAGTAAGATGATCCATTTTCCCACTATTGCTCCTCAACCAGGCCAAGGCCTGAAAGCTACTCGAGTCCGCATGAATCATACTTAAAGCCATTGCAATATTTTGCAATGTGAATAATTTATTCAAATAATATTTTAATGATTAATTTTAATCGCATACGATGTAATGGTAAAGTGTAATTTCTAAATGACAAATAATTGTACAGATATTATTATAATATTTCCCATTTAGATAATATAATACGCTTCTTGTGTATTTTACGAATTATGTGGAAGAGTCATGACGGTGTAATAATTCATCATGAATTATGAAAATTCACGTTAAAAATATAATATGATTTTTCCATATAATTGGTAGAATATAATTATTTAATAAAAAAAATATCCAAACATTTGATCTTTAAGTATAAAATTGCTCACTCTCATCAAATTTTGCATGTTTCTAGTCACTTCATTTATAGTATTAATAGTAATTAATATTAAATTTTATTAAAGACCAATAGTACGTTAAAAATATTTTATTAAAGAAAATAAAAGTTTTGAAAACTAATTAGTGAAGATTTTGAAAAACTAGAAAGATTTAGTGCATTAGTTATCTTAGTGAAAGTTTGAAATTAAAAAAAGTTTTATTGAAATGTAACAAATATAGCAATAATTTAATAGATAAAATACCTCCTTTGTAAGTAAGCACTCTTCCGATAAAGCACTTGTATAAAAGGAATTTTGAAGCGTTAAAAAATATGAAGAAAACTATAGAAACGAGCAATAAGTGTTCTTACACATATGACTGGATTTACATTTTGATTCCATAACGAATCTGTGCACGAACATCAATTGCTCAATACTTTAATAAAAGTAGCTACTCTAGAAAAGAAACGGATATCTTATCTAGTACCTGCTTACTAAAATAATGAGCGAATGATGCTCTTGCACAAAAGTCATGTGCAAACCCAGCCTTCTGTGCCAGCTCCGTAAATCTACACCGTAAAAGAACATGTTCAGCGGCGTACTATTACTTAAAAAAAATACGCCGTTTGAAAATGGTTACGTAAAGTAGGTTGAAATGTTCCAAATAATAAAGTTGAGTGAAGCAATGCTCGAAAAAGATTGTTCAAAAGAATAAAGGAAAAGACCTAAGTGCCAAAAGCGTCGTTTTATCTCGTACGTTTCTGTAAGTAATTATTGTAAGTACCTACGGTAGATTCATACGGTAAATTCGATTACATTCTCATGTATTTTGTTCCGTCATAAGGATTATTATTCCAGCCGAATACGCGGTTCGTTGGTAAAAATCGGTTTATCAGACTTTTTTATGTTTTATTTTTTTATTTAAACGTGTTTTTACGTCTTTTCCTTATGTTACGTTATTTTAGCGATTGATCTTTGTTACAATAATTATTTTATTACGTAATTTAAGTATAAGTGTTTTTTTTTATCCTAATGTATACTTAAGTTAAATGTATAAATCCTATCAATCAAATGTATAATAAGTTAAATATTACAGATTATTTTGTTTGAATGTGTATTAGGATGCCTTCACATCTGGCGTTTGGTGACGCCGCGTTCACGCTACACTTGCGTCCATCGCGTAGATGTGGTTATATCGAAACTAAATATTTGGTCTTTTGATCGGAACGCAGAACGTTGTGGCATGCGAACTGGCCACATAATCGTATGAAAAACGTTTTATGTGACCGGTACTGCATACCGCACCGTTGGGCGTTCTGATTCCGATCAAGAAACCAAACCTTACCTCTATGTCAACGCGATGTTTTAGCGTCACGTTGACGTGACGTATTAATCGCAAGACGTGAAGGGTGCCTCACCTGAGTGTAAAATGTTAAAGGTTGGCATACACTAGCACGTTTGAAGTACACAAATAAAACGCACAGATTGTGATTTTTGCCTTATCGGTGTTCTTGCTGTTAACGTTTTTGTTTTTAAGCAACCAGTTTGTTTGTATTGATGAATATAACAAAAAAAAATAGTACCTAATTATGAAAGAAAACTAACTTCATTTTAAGATTAACATTAGTTACTCGTAAAACCAATTTTAAACCATAAGATTTATTGCTGAAACCTGCTTTTCGATGCCATAATCTCTCGTCTTTCTGATTCTAGTTTCATCTAAATCTCTATTAATGTCGTTAGGGCGATATTGGCATGTCCGCTGAACTAGTTTTTATGAATTTTGGTATATCGATAATTTGTACCTTTGACTCAGGGTCTTTGAGATCATTTCGACTTTCACGCGGGCAAAGCCACTGGCAGAATCTAGTTTATAGTATATATTAGCAGGAGATTATATTCAGCAATACAAATAAATAAAAGGCAATGGTGCAATCGCTTTGTGATTACAATATAATAACTTTAAACATAGTTTTAAGCTGTTTAATTCGGGGCATGGGCGTTGTTAAATGTAGTTATTTTTCAACCATTATCGTACATTTAATTAGGACGTAATTGTAATACAACGCTATATTTTTATTGAAATATCTCTGATTCTATATCTCTAATTGAAGCAATGTGGTGCAATGTTAAAGAGACCAACTTGAAACGTATGCACTGACAGGCGTTTGGCAACTTCGCGAGTCGACTAACCTTTGTAAGTCACTAGACTCTAGGAAAACCGCCTGTTAGTGAGGAGATAACCTTAGAGTGAAATTGGTTTTTTGAAAAATCTATAGGTAACGTACCTATAAATTTTTCAAAAAACCAACTGACGATATATTTGTTCGTCAAATGATGCGATAGCTATGCCTGGCGTTAAGTAGTCAGTTTAACAAAAGTTTTGTCTTTTAGTCAGCAAAAGTCTCCCGAAGACTACAAAGCGTAGTCAGACTTGAGATAAAGTGACAGTTTCTTAGCAATAGCGATTGTTGAAAAGTTAAAAAAAAATGGGATTGACAAGCATTAGCCAAATCTCACGTGAGCCTAGATAATGTGGCATCCTATTAGCGAATGCACTTATCTAAAATTGTTATTGCTTATAGAATGCAAGGTTTGTGAGATTAATTGCGTGAATTAGTTTAAGAATAATCTACAGACTGTAATTCCGTGCAATTGGGGCCAGAAATACTCTATAAAGGAAAACTTGAATTCACGTTTTAGTTGCAATTTTGAATAGCTAGTTCCATTTCTATACTTAATATGTATAATAATAAAACATTGTTTTTTTTATCAATATCCGTTAAAGACTTTGAAACCATAAACCAAACCAAACCGCTAAAAAAGAAATAAATAAAATGTATTCCTTTTTTTAGTGTAGTAGCACACGCCGAGTATCTGCTAGTTATTATAAAAAGCCTTTGCAATCCGACTGTAGGGCAGCACCCTCCCTGCTCTGGAACGTAGTATAGATATGGTCTGCGAGTTTGACACCCAGTATACTTCGTTCCATAACTCGTTGGCAGCCTCCAAGAGTGGACTTTTGACAATTTGTAAGAGAATATAAAAAAATGGCTTTAACATAGCATCACACTGTACCGATCTACATCCAATTCAAATCTAGACTTAAAATAATACTTCTCTGTTTACTTTCGCTTACCTACAGATTTATAATCGATGCCAAATTGATTTCTAGTGACTAGCAGTATTGACTTTGTGTTATAATCATAGTTCGACTGTTATTTGATCAGATCAAAGTATTATTAGCTAATTATAATATTGTAAAGTTAATTATTGTGGGTAGTTTCAGTCAACGAGATAACTAGTAGATGTGAAATTACTGTTTTATTGACATACTTACTTACGTTAACAAAAACTGCAATGTTATTCTTTAAATTTCTCACCGGGAATACTGATGTGAAGTGAGCCGTCAATAAATAGTTTCAGCCGTTCTATTCTATATACATCTCACCGTTAAAACTTAGGTGGACTAAGCTTGAAATTAACTGTATTTCTTCCTCGATTTGGTGATTTGACAGCTCATGCTCAACTCATTTCACCCAAGTTTCTATGTTGAGATTTTGACAGAATAACACTACTGAAATGGAAGTTTAATTGCCGCTCACTTTAACACAATAACAGAATAGACTGACTGTACAAGTACTCGACAGTGAGGGACTTGCACGTGGAAACAAGCAAAACCGTCAAAAAGTATTTTGTACAAAAAATGCACTTTGAGCATTACAAACTACGGTCTAGCATTACTAAGTGAGCAGAAGTAAGTTCCTTGTAATTCTGCTCACTGATAGAAAAAATCAGCACACTGATTCAAAAAAATCTGCTCACTGAAGTACTTGAGGACTAGTTGAAGTGCTTATGTGCTAGTACGCCAAATACTCACAGCAAAAGCACTACGTAAGTGGTACACTGCTACGAAATTATAGCTGCGTAGTAATGATACAATCTGCTGGAGTGTGTACTTACCCTTAAATGTGAATTATTTCGATATCGCGTCATTTTTTATCTTACACAAACATTCTTAAATATCAACCAAATATAATCAAAATGAAAAAAACGCGCGTAAATTTTCGATATCCCGCTCCCGGCACAGATAAAAAATTAAATTTCCTTTTTCACTGATTTGTTATCTTTTGCGGAAATATTGACCTTTTGTCGACTAATGAACAGGACGCCAATAAAGGTAAAAAAAGGAAAAAAAACGAGAAAAGTAACATCTTTTCAATATAAATTCTTTAGTTGGCAACTCGAATTCAACCCGTTGAAATAAAGAATGTGAAAAAAATGGTAATTATTTGAAATGAGAATCGGTTCCTTCCAGTTCATTTAACTTTTTTCGTCGGAGTTGTAGCGTGATAAAGGCTAACGTAGTAAGTAGGTACCTCCTTTTTTGAAAGTGTTAAATTAAATTGCCTTGCGAGCCAGACCGCGTGAAATTGGTTAGCAATGAAAATAAATTGAATGGTCAATTATTTTGACTTCGAATTGAATCATTAATGCAAAAGTTGATTCCCATTTTGACATAACACGCAACTATGACATTAATAATACCATTACTGCGTATCAACCAATAATATTAACACTAATAATAATACGCATGCGTTGCTACGAAATTATTATTAGGTTTAGGTAAAATAAACTCAGGATTGCCTATTTTTAATAAATATGTTGTAGGTACCTAAAGTCACCATTGAAAATCCATACTAATATTATAAATGCGAAAGTAACTCTGTCTGTCTGTTACCGTTTCACGCTTAAATCGCTGAACCAATTTAGATGAAATTTGGTATGGAGATAGTTTGAGACCCTGGAAAGGACAGAATAGTTTTTATCCCGAAAATCATTGCTAAGGTGGTGGGGGGTGTAGTAGTTTGTATGGTAAACTAATAATTTATCAAGTAAGGCGGCCCACAAACAAGCCGTTAACATTATGGCGCGATAAAAAAATAGGCTATTCAAAGTACTAATGCTACGCAGACAAAGTAGCGGGCAACAGCTAGTATCAGTTTATGTACAAAATAAGTTTAAAATTCGTTAGTAGGCCTCCGATTACAACTTATTTATAAAAATTCAAATTGTCCATGGAAAATTCGAATTAAACATCTGCTAATCAGTTTTTTAACAGCGCGGCGATTTTTATAAATATCTATGGTATACTTAATTATCCAGTTTAACGAAAGCTGTTAACAGAAAAGTATTCTACGATAAAGTTAAGTGGTTGGAAAATGTTCGTGGAGGGTATAATAAGTGCCGATGTTGTCTCTATAAATTGTTACTGAAATAGCTGAAAATCTCTGTATTCATCAATACAAACCACTTTAACTATACAGGGTGGCCAAAAAGTCGTGGATCAAACGCAACTAGGGGTTAGATGGGGTCATCAGCTGCAAAACATTGTTCTACGGGAGGTCCTTCAGGTCAACCCCTGCAGAGTTATAATTTATCTTGTGTTTTTATGACAAAATTGACATTTTTTTACTAATTATTATAAAAATTCGAAAAAATCTACATCCTTATCTTGTGTTACGATGTGTTTTTTTCTCAAATAATAACATTTTATTTACTTCGGACCCCACTGTAAAAAAAAATACTCTACCGAAAAGTGACCCTGTATTACAAGTTTTGGCGCATTAAATAGGGATTCTAAAAAAGTATAACTCATGGCCATGAGTGGTTCTAATACCTTTCTAGGACGAAAAAACTAAATAACGATTGTGAACAATACAAAATAAAATAAACACAAAATAAATTATAACTCTGCAGGGGTTGACCTTAAGGACCTCCCGTAGAACAATTTTTTGCAGCTGATGGACCCATCTAACCACTATTTGCGTTTGATCCACGACTTTTTGGACATCCTGTATATATAGGAACCAAATCTGAAATAAATAAACGGGCCCATACATTTGTTCGCAAAACTCGGTTTAATTTAGGGAAAAGCTGATTTCAAGGTTAATTAATTAAATTATTTTATTTCGCAATCAACAGGATTTACATAAAAGTTGTAAGTAGAGGCCCTCTTTAAGATACCTGTTCCCGTACAGGGAACATGCTGTAATCTCTTAGTAAAAGTTTTTTTATTGATAAGTACACTGACCCCAAGACGTTTTCAGTTATATTAATTATGGTCACTAGAGACTAAATGACAGTCTATTAACTAAAGCGTGTCGATAGCATTTTGAAAAACATCAAAGTTATATTAGAATTCCAGGCCCTATCACAATGTTACGTGATCAATCCCTTATATTTTGGCACATCGAACATCATCATCGCTGATAGAACGAGCCACAGAAGCCCAAGAAAAAGTTTTATTTTGACTAATAATTTGAACAGACAATCTTAGAATATACTTTATTGTACACCATAAAAGTTACACATCTCTTTTATAGGAATAACTGAATTATTCGGGTATAAAGGCGGTCATAACGCTGACAGCGATATGTACCAAAAATAAGAACTATAAAAATAAATATAAGAAAGATATATAAGAGTTTGACGTATCTACATTTCGGTAGCGCATGTCAACTCCATACATTTGGGGTGTTTTGCTAATTGTATGACACGTTGTCTTGAGCCTCTTGTATATTAAGTAATCTCGCTGACTGATAGTAAGCACACATCTATCTACTTCTAAGTATGTTATTGCTGCAAATTTTATTTACTTACTGTTATCAAACTATTGGATGAACTCACTCACTTCATCGAGACTTATCTATTGTACTAAGAAATCAATAAATAGATATCATAAATGCTTTGTGGTTTTATTTTTGTACAATTCCTTTAATTAATGTGACTCTGACATATATTGTCATAGATTCCTACTACGTAACCTTGCCGAGATCGTTCTGTGAATGGATTAATGTCGTATTACATCCAGTGGCGGCCCTAGAGCTGTGCGAGCAGTGAGACCACATTTAGCGCTATCAGGGGGCGCCGAAATCATACTTCTAAAAGAAATGCAAGTGTAAGCTAAAAAGATGGACATCTAGGTTTTTTATCACGTTGGTTGTTCATTTTTAAATTTAAAACCTTAACATAACAAAATACCTATAAACTGTTATTATTTTTCATCTATACAATTCCAACACTCACCTTAGATATTAAAATAGATAGATATTTGTCGCCCTCTCTAATGCCACTACTGATCAGATCAGTAGCATACAGTAGCGACGTTACAGAGGGCAAGTAAGGGCGACCTCGGGGTGCCAGACATGAATCGCATTGAACTATGCCCCGTGAAATACAATTTACTTTAATTTTTGACCACACGTGTACCACCTTCAAAAAAAACTATAAAAGACGGGGTGCATAAGGATGGAGTTTTCTTTACTCCATGCTCGCTACGCACGCTCATATGGTAACGGGCCAGGTACCTCCATTTTGCTTCTTGCTCCGGGCCCCCAACAGGCTTAGTCCGCCACTGATCCTACATAAAAAAGAGGTAATATATATCCATAAAGTATAAGTAATACCTATCAGTAGCTAAAAAAAACTGTAGGTAGCCCTTCCTTAAAGGTTCTGCATGTTTCGATAAAGTTAACAACCTGAACTGAACTTTATAATTTTCACGAAAAGCAACTGGATGGAATGGAAGAACGCGAAAGTTTTGTATTTGGGCGCCCCTCAAGTACACTTTAAGATCTGGCACCACCTAAAATTTTGCTAGGGCCGCCACTGATTACATCCTCTACATCTCGGACACCACGTTACACCTTATTGGCGCGGCTGTCATTTGTGGAACAGAAGCAGTCGTTACGGCTAATTAGAAGCCAGATAATCTTACACCAGGGGTCTATACAAGTCATATACATCTGACCATTAAACACACTCAAAATAACCTTACTCTAAAAGCTCATGGTCACCCCCCAGTCTTGAATTCATGTAAAGTACTGGTACTCACCTTTAACCGATTAGACTGGCAGCTGACCCCAATATACATACTTTGGAAAGGCTAGGAAGATTGATTGTTTACTATATAACTATATTTAATATAACATTGGCCATAGCATCGTTGTACAAAACCACTAAACGTGGGAACTCGGGTTCAATCGGCTTTTACATTAGGAATTAGGTACTCAGCAGAAATTCGGAGTCGGGATGTGAATCCCGGTACCTAAGATTCCCGGATTCACATCCCGACTCCAAATTTCTAATATCCAACCCAACCATGGACGGGTGTCTACGAATGTTGGCTAAAGTTTTGATTTATTTATCGGAACACACCCAACACCTAAATAAACTTTCTCACCGCTGACACATTCCTACTGTGATGGAACCATAGATTTAGATTTTTTTTGCTGATGGAACAAAACTCCATTCTAGACGTCTTATACGAATATTTGTGTCCGGCACCGCACACCGCAGCTTTGTGCATTCCAATCAAGATACCAAAGCTTTAATAGGTTCAATGCTAATTCGAAATTCTACGAGTAAACTTCTGTCTTCTAAGCAATTTCAAATATTGCTTACATGATATAAATACTTATAAAACATATTTACCACTACATAATCGCACTAGCGTAGCTCTCACAGTCAGTCGCATAACAATTTCCGGCGCCTCCCTGCACTTAGCCATTTCCACGCGCAGTACGCTCAGGGTGGCTGAAATGATAGACAAAAATTACTTTTAACTTCTTTTCTTTTTCGTTTCGATGGTACATTTGATCAAACTATTTAAGCCCAGTAGGTAGCCAGATTTATTGCAGCGTCAGAGGCATTATACAAATCATCCAAGGTGCAAGTGAATGGACAGTCACGACACTCCAGCAAGTGGGACATAGTCTGTACAGGAGCACCGCAATCGCACCCAGCGTGCAATGGACTAATAATCCCCCATTTTGCCAAATTATATTTGCAGCGGCTTGGCTAGTGCTTCCACACGGGCCACTGCAGTTCATGACCGAGGGGAAGATGCTCCTTGGGCCTAATGAAGTCATACTTTTAACTTGTATTGATTCAACAACGTGCCTGCCCTAAGGTGGCTTTTACAGAAGTGACAAGAAAAACTAAACAAAAATATCTTCAAATAATTCTTATCTAATATGTTTTATCTTCAAAAAGGAAATACCAGTTGCCAGCTTTAAATAGGTAAGGAGGTAGCACGTCACTACAGTACCTAATGCACTACTTATACCTACATATACATATTTACACGAATCTCTGAAAATTTTGCTGATATGCATAATAAAAGGATTGCAGTAAGCAGTGTTGTCATATTACACAATAGCCCACTGTAGATTCTTATAAAAATTGCTATTTCTGTTATTTGGTTTGACCACTGAAATCGGCGCCTTGTTACACTCGTTCCTCTAAAATACCTACATCAGTCCCCCAGGGGATTACATAGCACTCAATGTTCCACTATGATCCCCTATGCTGGGGATCTACTAAGTACTAATAAGTGCTATTCCTTGTTAGGTGTATTGTGTTTGAGCTGAAATTAAAAAGGCCAGTATGTATTATTTTATTTTATTAAACCTGCTTTCTCTTAATACACCTTCTTCAGCCTTCGTCCCCGATTCCGATATTCAGTTTCGGTTCCGATTCCGAGAAACCAAATTTAAAACCTCCGATTCCTACTTCGATTCCGATATCATCACTTCCGTAACGTCCCTACTTTTTACCCGACTGCTGAAGGAGGGTAATGTGTTTATCAGTCTATGTATGTATGTTTGTTCCTATGTGGCGTTCCAGAGACCAAACGCGTTGACCGATTTTGATGATTCATACGTCAATCGATTCGTCTTAACCTTGCCAGTGTCATAGGCTACATTAAAATTGGAAAATAGAAAAATGGCGGCTTTTGGGCGCCATATTGTGAGGGGCCAATTTAATTTTTTCTTCCAAACCCATCGTGTGGGGTATCAAAATAAAGGGTTTCAAGAGGTAATTTCAAAAATATATAACACTTATATATTTAAATGTACCTAATTCGAAAAAAAAAATATCTAAATATTATAAATGAAAAAGTTAATTAAAAAAATCGAAATACCCGACTGCTTAAAAAGCGAACTAAAAAGACGTAAACAAGAAGAAAATCATGCTGTGCAGTCGGAGGATACATTTGGTTTTGGTCAGCCAGCTCGCGAATATGTATCCTCCGACTGCACAGCATGATTTTCTTCTTGTTTACGTCTTTTTAGTTCGCTTTTTAATCAGTCGGGTATTTTGATTTTTTTAATTAACTTTTTTATTATCAGTGAAATAATTTTCAATAAGAGATTATTAATTATTAATTTTTGTTACCTACTTCCAGAGATTACCCTTTACAAACATATTAGTTTAGATAACACTGTACAGAAAAAACAATATAAAACACGAACGAAAACCTCCACAATCCCACCAGACCAACCAAACATTTAAGAACCAAATAAAAACATTTGTCACCTACCTAAATAGGAAAACAACTAACAGCTCCAGACAGCTAAACTGAAAAACATTACCCTCCTTCAGACAGTCGGGTAAAAACTAGACAAATCACTCGTCTGTCCAATAGAAAGACCAAATGAGTTCTCCTAAGTCCCGAGACCTAGTTAGGTTTTAATTTACTGTGTTCAGAAAGCAATTTATCATTTGCACGAAGAAAATAAGATGAATCGCTTTATTTTATCAGGATTAGGTAGGTTCCCTGGAAGTTTGTTTGTTGAAATTGAATATGAAGAGAAGCTTCTGTAATTATCTGCCTAGTTGGTATAATCGTGTTTTAATTTATATGTTTATGTTAAAAGGTAAAGTTTGGTCATTAAAGTTGTCAAAAAAAACAATTAATAAAATCAAAAAACCCGATTGCTTAAAAAGCGAACTAAAAAGACGTAAACAAGAAGAAAATCATGCTGTGCAGTCTGAAGATACATTGTATCCTTTATTGTAATATAATAAAAAAAAAAAAAATACCCGTTGTTTTTTTTATTTTTTGTTGTTTTTTTTTTTAGTACCTACTAGGTACATTTAACATCATACTCGTAAGTGATATATATTTTAGAAATCAGTTTTTAAAACCCTTTATTTTGATACCCCACACTATGGGTCTGGCAAAAAAATAAATTTGGTGCCCACCAATATGGCGCCCAAAATCCGCCATTTTCCTATTTGCCAATTTTAATGTAGCCAGTGACACTCGCAGGGTTAAGACGAATCGATTGATGTAAGAATCATCAAAATCGGCCAACGCGTTTGGTCTCTAGAACGCCACATAGGAACAAACATACATACATAAATAGAGTGATAAACACATTACCCTCCTTCGGCAGTCGGGTAAAAATAAAAGGCCCGTTTTGACACTATAAAAATACTTAATAATAATGAAACTTGATGCTTGCGTTGTCATAGTGCATCAGTAACATAATATTTAATTAGGATTATGAATTTGATTTTCAATTTCTTACGTAGAAAGTTATCGCGGCATGTAAAATTAGAAACGTCAACGAACTTCTTTGATTGTGACGACCAGGGCCTGATTAACCCTTAGACTAATTAGGCTGCAGCCTAGGACGCATGGATCAGCGGGGCGCGGGCGCGCTGAAATCGTGTCTTCGCATGCACTATTAATCTAACATCATTGTATCTACCCTACATATTTCAACTAGACCGAGACAAAACAAACTAAATGCGCTGTGAACTGAAAATGCTTGGGACTCCCTGATTTTAACAATAAATTTTAAAAAGCGCGCCTAACGCAAACCGACTGTTACTCGAATTGGTCGGTGGTCGAGCGAGTGAGTGAGCTGGCAACAGCGCAAAGACCTTAGTGTGAGTTTATACTCACGCTCAAACGCGTTAACGTAAACGTCAATTTGTATTGAAATTGGATAAGCGCCGTCTGGGGACGGTAGGGAGAAACCTCTTTTTTTGTATACATTAAGACATAAGAGATCGTTTACGTTATCATGAGTGATTATGTCAGAAGTCTGATATCTGACATCAGTCTAGCAAAGTCGTGTTGCCCAGTTACTAGGTTGTGGAGGTCAGATAGGCTGTCACTCCATATTAAATATTGGTACTCAGCTAAATCTGGTTAGACTCCAAGCCGACCCCAACATAGTTGAGAAAAGACTATAGACAGATTGATTGACAGTCCCTTTGGGTAGTCACAATTCAGAAAATCTGGCACCAGTCTTGCCCAGGGGTTTTCGCGTTACACAGATACTGGGTTGTGGAGGTCAATAGGCATTCGCTCCATGTAGTATTCAGCTGCATCCGTTTATCCACCAACGCAGAGAGGAGATGTGTTTGAATAAACCAATCCGATTTCGTTATTTCCACATCTCTTCTCCTCTCCGCTTTGGTGGATACCGGGCCTTAGACTGGCAGCTGACCACAGTATGGTTGGGAAAAGGCTTGGCGGATTAAGAGACATCGATATGTAATGCGAAATTAAAGTACTTTTGCCCAAGCCTCCGACCTGACAATCTAGCCGCATGCAGTTTGGTTTCCTCTCGCGCCGCGCAGAGCTCGCATCTATTTTATATATAACGACTTCAAAAAAATGCGTGGGGTGCCCTGCCTTTATGTACGGTCAGCTAAAAAAATAGTTCGCCACCCTAAAGTTGAATGTCGTGAAAATTAAAGGACAACGTTAGTTTCGCTTGCAGATCGTTCTGAAAACTTTTATAGGTAGTATGAACCATGTTAAAATTTTCACACTAGTAAACAAAGTCAAAACACTACTCATCATACTACTTTTTAGGCCGACCGTAACACACCTGGCGGGGGCGCGTCCTCATAATTAGCCTAGGCCGGTCAGAACTCTTAATCAGTCGCTGGTGACGACTATAGGTAACTATCAAATCTTTCTTACTCTTTGCCGTTTCTTATCTATAAAAAAACCAGATGATTAGATTATTGTACAAGCTACATTTTGCATTTTCGTAATATCTTCTACCTAAGTTTTTAGTCGCTCAGATTGTAACCAAGTTATAAAACCGGCCAAGTGCGAGTCGGACTCGCACACGAAGGGTTCCGGTTCCGTACCATTATCGCAAAACACTGCAAAAAAACACGTTTGTTGTATGGGAGCCCCCCTTAATTTATTTTATTTTAATTTAATAATTATTATTTTTTGAAGTGAATATACAACTAAATGTTCCGTGAATATTTCAAGCATCTACCTGTTGCCATTTTTAAATATCAAGCAAAAAACGGCAAAAATATCACGATTGTTGTATGGGAGCCTCCTTAGATATTTATTTTATACCGTTTTTAGTATTTGTTGTTATAGCGGCAACAGAAATACATCATCTGTGAAAATTTCAACAATTTTTCTAAAAAAGAAAAGAAAATGTTAAATGTAATAGTTACAGTTCTTGCCAAACTTCATGGGCGCCCTAAAGTTAGCTACAGCTATATTATCTGTAGCTACAGTGACTGAGTAAATCTCATACAAAAAAAAACAGCACAGCGCCGTGCCTTATGCACCTGAAAGCCAACTTCAAGGCGGCCAAGAAGTTTGGCGAGAACTGAGGCTGATCGGATTGAATACGAAAAAACCGGCCAAGTGCGAGTCGGACTCGCACACGAAGGGTTCCGTACCATTATCGCAAAACACTGCAAAAAAATCACGTTTGTTGTATGTTTTTATATTAATTTATTTTATTAATTTATTTTATTTTAATTTAATAATTATTATTTTTTGAAGAGAATATACAACTAAATATTCTGTGAATATTTCAAGCGTCTACCTGTTGCCGTAATTAATATCGAGCAAAAAACGGCAAAAATATCACGTTTGTTGTATGGGAGTCCCCCTTAAATATTAATTTTATACTGTTTTTAGTATTTGATGTTATAGCGGCAACAGGAATACATCATCTGTGAAAATTTCAACTGCCTAACTATCACGGTTCATTAGATATAGCCTGGTGACAGACAGACAGACAGACAGACGGACAGACGGACAGCGAAGTCTCAGTAATAGGGTCCCGTTTTTACCCTTTGGGTACGGAACCCTAAAAAAACTATAGTATCCCTGAGTGTCATACGCTACTTGTCGTTATCCCAGAAAACGTCGTGGATGCTGTAGGATAACTACCTATCTATATCACGCGAGCAAAACAAAATAACCCTTTTAGCGCTAAACAGACTGACCTTGACATTCCTGACGATTGAAGGTAATGGTGTCAAGTTTGTGGGTGTCTGACAGATTCAGAACAGCGCGCTGTGACCTATGTGGGCTATGTGCCTGCACTGCCGACGGTTGAGAGCGCTCAGGTGACTAAAGTGAATGAGTACCCACTGGTGAGAGCAGAGCGGTTGTAATTTGATTTTAAGGTACCTTTAAGCATTTTAGTTTTGTTTTATGGTAAGCCACTTAAGGCGCAGATTCCCTTGAGTAGCTGATTTTAAAATGAGAATCACGTCTAAACGGTTAGTCGTAATTTTTTGGAAAAAATATATGTTACATTAGACCATTTTCGTAATAATTTGATCTAAGAAAATTTTGAGTTTCATTCGTATAACATAGTGTAATTAATTTGTAAAGTTATGTCTTAAACGGCCAAAAACACGACAATCGCACCAAAACCGCTGGGCGTATTTTAATGAAATTGACACCATCTCAAAGACAATTTATTTATCTACATTTTGATCTGAAGCTTTTTTTTTTTAAAGTGATAGAATATTAAGGTAAGTACAAAAAACAACTAAATTTTGGGTCACGCGGGTGTGAAATGAGTGCACGTTTTGTTCCCTACAGGTCGTTGGCGTTAGTCGTACTTAAGACGATTAAGTAAGTTATTATATGTCGTGGTGGCCCAGTGGCTAAACCCTCACCTCTCGTGCTTGAGGACGTGGGTTCAAATCCGGGCAACTACCAATGTGACTTTTTCAAATTCATATGTACTTTCTAAGTTGATCTTGAAAATCATAGGCAACGGTGAAGGAAAACGAGGAGGAAACCTGCAGCCTAATTGCGCAAGTAAATTCGGCAAGGAGAAGGATTTGTCCCCATCAATCGACCAATCACATAGACGAAAATCTCGCACGTGATTGGTCGATTGATGGGATCAAATCCTTCGCCTTTTTTTTTATTGGGACAATCCCACCGCACTATTCCGAAACCAACTCCTGAAAGCCAGAATCAACAGTGGCGACCACCAGAAAAGCGCTGAGGCAATGAAGCTCGACGAAGTCCCGGAGAATGAATTTAACTGTCTTGGATCCCGCAACGAAATTAATCAGAAAAGAATAACGGAGGAGTAGGAAAAAACATAAATTTCCACTTCCCTCCATATCAAGCAGGAGACAGAACAAACAAGGCCACTAGGCACAAAGGATCGTTTACAACTGGGATAAGCCCAGTTGCCTAGCACCACGGATAAAAATAAGAATTAATATTAATGGGTCCTAACATTGTGAGCTTTTATGTTTCGCCTTGCCAAATTCAATAACGCAGTTAGGCTGCAGGAGTTATAAATAGTTAATGTAAGTCTGAAATAGCCAAGTCAAGAGTCCTGTGGGGTTCCCAGAGGCGGCTTAATTAAAGGGCTTATTACACTACACGGTATTCAGGGCCCTGAATACCGGGTCACTAAATAATTCCGAAGCAATAAGGTCGATATTATGAGAACCCTAACTCCCTAACAGTTATAACACTACCCTAATTTAGGGTTTAGGGCCCTGAATACCGTGTAGTGTAATAAGCCCTTAACTCTGACACTAGAGGCGGCCACATCCTCACACGAAAA
Organism: Anorthoa munda; assembly: GCA_945859665.1. Classification (NCBI taxonomy): domain Eukaryota; kingdom Metazoa; phylum Arthropoda; class Insecta; order Lepidoptera; family Noctuidae; genus Anorthoa; species Anorthoa munda. Next base: position 19,681,732 of record OX243894.1, on the reverse strand, counting down.
GAAGAAGAGTTATAGTAAGTATACACACACATATAGAGAATATATAGAGCAGTGGTAGCCCAGCGACTTACAAGTTGTAGGTCGTGGGTTCGAGCCCTGGCAGGCGCTTTACTTTGTGTAAATTATTTCATCACCACTGCTCTCAAAACGGTGAAGGAAAACATCGTGAGGAAACCGGCATGTCCTAGAACCAAAAATTCGAAGACGTGACATCCACCAACCCGCACTGGGCCCGCGTGGTGGATTACGGCCCATTCCCTCTCACGGAAAGGAGGCCTGTGTCCCAGCAGTAGGAACATTAATAGGCTAATGATGTGTGATGTGTGACACACACATAGCTAGTATTTGTTCTACTTAATACTGACGAGACATTTGACAAAAACGGCAAACCTAAGTTGGTTCACGTAAATTACTTTTGTTAATGGAGGAAAAACCTTCAAAAGACGCCTGGACTTTTGGAGAAAAGATCAGGGAGTGTAAGATTTTTACCTCACTAAAACCACCCATCAGCAAGTAGAAGGGTCCCCCGTGACCTCTCAACAGACGTCCCCGGAACCCTCTCTGTGCAAGGTCTGTTAGGGCACATCCCTGGGGATGAAGCTGCATACCTACCTGCAAGCATCCTGCTAAACTTGAAGAAGACCCCGACGTGGCGAAGAAGGCTAAGCAGTTGATGTACCGGGTACAAGACTCTTCAACGGGCTGTTTTTTTAATGTTAAGCCTGTAACTGTCACCGCTGGTCAAATACTTACCCCAAATTCGTCCAAGCATTCTTTTACTGGGCTATTGCTATTGAAAAATTCCTGACGGATATTTTCAAACGGCCAATGTTTCCAGGCTTAAATTGAATCCAGGTCCTCTGCAATCGCAATCTTTAGAATAATGAGGTAGAGAAATACCTGAGCTGATGCTAAAATGCTATTTTTACGAGTTAGTTTCAGTTTAATACCCCTACAAAGCAACACATCAACGAAAATAATTGATCATTTCAGCACTCTTTATTACGTGAAAACGTGTATTATCCGTATTATGTATTCATAATAAATGAAATGTAGACACCGGGTTGGGAAAAATACCTATGAAAAAGTGTTTGCTATATTATTTTCGTTAGTGAGTGTACAACACAAAAGAGCTTGTCTGCCCCTGTCTGACTGTATTCATCTGTTCAGGTCGATTCACACTGAGCCGTCCATATATTTTGGATGTTAAGCTAATAAAAGAATGACCTACTACACTGAATTGATTGATCCGCGAAAACTGACCTCGAGTCCTTTGTTTTAAAGGGTACATAGATTAGAAAGCGGTCACGGTCAGAAAAGACAAACTTGCTATTTTTAGTGAGTGGCCTCTCGCAAGTCAACTTAAGAGGTGGTCGACTGCTCAAACCGACGAAAGACGAAGTCATAAAACTAAGGAACCACACGCTGCACCTCCTGTGGGTTTCGGATATCGGCTTAGAGTGTCGCTAGGGGAGAATATCTAGTAACGGGCTGGACTGGATCGGATTACTTATTTTTTTTTCTGAATACTACACATTTAATATGCACACAGTCTAAGTGTGGAGCTCGCTGCCAGCAAATTTGTTCCCTACCATCTATAACCCGACGTCAGCCTTCAAACAAAGAATGGAAAGGCATCTTCTAAGCTCGCTTGTTTCACTGCAGAATTCGTAGCCTTTATACGTCATAAGAACGCTTAAGTCATAGGGACGCGCTGGACAGAGACCGGTAGAGGCAGATCATCCGCTCCAGATGCAACCTTGATGCTGACCACGATCCTCAGACATGAGGGACCGACCAAGAGAGAGAGATACGTCATAAGTACATCGCTTTCCATCAGACGAGATCATGGCTCTTGGCCACGATCTTATTCGGCTTATTCTGCAGTAAAAGAACAGGCAAGTTATTTTGCTAGATCCTCCCGTCTACCAATAGTTAACTAAGTAGGAACTTACCTTACTATCTCACTACCCAACTACGTAAAATACCTAATCACTAAATGTAATAACATTAGTAGAGGCTTTCAAGAAGCTTTTAAGCCCATTTCCTTCCATTTGTAGTGTAAATAAACATAACCTACGTTAGACATGTAGGTACCTACTGATTTCCGGCGTTTTAAGGACAAAGTATAGTAGTCACAGGGGATCTTTGTGTCTCTGAAATTGGCCACAAGACCCTGCGCAGTTGATATGTTTGTGTCAATGTTGAAGTAGAAGATAGCATTTTAAAAATAATAATCGGGCCCCCACAATATGGCACCCAAAAGCCTCCATTTTCCTATTTGCCAATTTTAATGTAGCCAGTGACACTCGCAATGTTAAGACGAATCGATTGACGTACGAATCATCAAAATCGGCCAACACATTTGGTCACTAGAACGCCACATAGGAACTAACATACATAAACTGATAAACACATTACCCTCATTCAGCAGTCGGACTCTTTAGGCCCAGACAAACGAACTACAGCGGCCTAGCTCAAGATCTACTTACCCTGCGGCACAACCACCTGGAACTTACGTGTTGTTGTGTTCTTCCACGAAGCCAATGACAGAATCATCCAGAGGCTCACGTGACATTCGTATCAGCTAAAGCATCACGATTGTTATTGGTTGAATGTCTAAAATTTATGTCAAGCACTATTGAAATGGCTCGTGGTCTGCTCCTTACATTTTGAATTTCGATCATCGCCATCGCTGGTAAAATGACACTTTTTCTAGAGCCTCCTGCAGACGGGTCAGAAAACATTTGAGCCAAATCAACTCGAAAGGAAGTAGAGTATCCCGTACTCGCGTGGTACTGAGTATTCTAACAACGCAGTGTGACTCGTCCCTAATCTGCTTCGCCTCTCTAGTTCAAGGTCAGTTCGCCGGAACACGGGTGACGTCATCAGTCTTGTTCCCGCCATGTTTGCGTTATTTTCACAGATTTCAGGCTCACATTGAGATAAGTGGGCTGTCTTGTCTGGTGTTTTGGTAAAAGGGTATGTAGAGGTTAGGATAAGGACACCCAGTGTATGAATTGTTGTGAATAAATTGATTTTGTTTTCTGGCGAGACTGACATACATTGGTTAGATGGGCAACAATAATATGTTGAAAAACGTAATCTTATTCCCGTTAGATATATGACCGATTTTCGATGCCTAAATTAATTAGAAAAAAAGCAGATAATAGGATTGCTCAGTAAAATTTCAACCCCTTTGATTCAAACGGTTTTTTTTTAAGAAACAAAATAATGTTCTCTGAGTAGGTTTCCACTCTACACACTCGGGTTTAGTAGGTTTTAGAATTCGTTCATGATTTTACTGAATGTTATTCGTATTGCCGAAAAAAAAATGCATTGAGCTAGCGTGTTGATTAATTAAATTATTTTAAATTTATTTCAAATTGTACGCCTCACTGGCATGTAGGCGCATCCAATATGGGGCTATCCAACCTGTCTGTTGGTGTTTTCAGTATGCTGTTGGGGCTGCCACGCACACTGCGAATCAAAGAGGCACATCGCTTGCGCATAATGGCGTGGAAGCCATCAATTTCAGCCACTGCGAACATGGTGAAACAGGCACTGAAGTAGCGTGGCAGCGCCATCAATACCTTGAAAGCATTATTATATTGAACACGCAGAGCGCTGTATCCCCTCTACGTGTAGTTGACCCACAGACTACATGTATAGAATGACTGACAATACTCTCTAAACAGCGCAGCTTTTACATCAGTCGAGCATTCCGCAAATCTGCGAGCCAACATATTGCAGCGAACAGCTAACGCCCTGCACTCACGCTCAATATCCAAGTTGTCCTAGAGGTCTTCGGATACCCAGTGGCCCAGATACTTAAAAAAATGTTACTTGCTTTAATGAACTTTCGCAAAGCTTCAACTGTGGTACAATCGGGTAAGTTTTAGTGCCTGCTAGTCTTTACTAGTACCTCACATTCTTTGACTATCTGAGCAAATTAATGCTCGTGCCTTGTCTGTATGAGGAGAGGCCTTTACACTGCAATGGAAGAGTTGCAGGCTGGTATTATAAATAGTTTTTATCTAAACTCACAAAGTAATGTTCCAAATAAGAATTCAAAAAATATTGTATAAACACGTACTTTATATTCGTGGATAGGTAAAATTTAAAAAAAAAAAATGTGTGTGTGTGTACCAGAGTACACAGGTGTTCTTTACGACATATCATTTTTCTACTATTTGCAACTTCACGAAAATGGGGTAGATAAGGCCTTAAGAAAAATATTTTTTTCCGTATTAAATTAAAGCTATTTTATTATTATAGACATGCATACAATTAATGAGTAATTTATTTTATCATTGTTCTTATTATAATATCATTGCTATTGTTGTATTTCATCAATAATGATAGCATCATTATTACTATTGTTGTAAAAAAAAATATATATAAATAAAAAAAAATAAAAATAAAAATAATTAATTAATTTTAAATATTAAAATCATGCTCATACGTGTTGAATTTATAAAACGAAATATATCACTCTTCACTTTTCTTGTAAATTCACTTAAATTTGAATAAGTCTTTTTACAAAATTTTGATAAAAAAAGCAACATGGCGCGTAACCGAAAAACGTGACGATTTTTACAAAATTTCTCCCATACGTCGATAAAGAAGTTTCACTTCAAAAACCATTACAGTGACACATTTTCCTTCGATTTTCAAACAACTGCATCATAAAATAACTTTTTAATTTTTATAGCACACTTTTACTTTTTAATTTACTGGCGCGTGTTGGCTCATTGACTTAATCTAGAAAAGAAGTGTCATTGTCTATGGATGAGCGCGCTGCGCAATCATGCGCAATGAGAATCTAAATTGCCCGCCATACAACATATTTTTTCCGTTTCCACTTTTGTTTTAGTTCAAATGTATGAGTGAAGATAAAGTAGTATGCAACGGCATATAATTAGGTATTAAAACACTATAATAATAATAATGTGGTAATATTATTATCACATTCGGCTTCGCCTCATGTGATAAACCTACGCTAGTGTTTTAATAACCCCTATTATATGACCATACCCCCGACGGAAAAAGAGGGGTGTTATAAGTTTGACGTATGTCCTGACATGTATTTGTGTATCTGTATGTGGCACCATAGCTCGGATGAAAGGAAGAACCGATTTTGATTTCGTTTCTCGTTTTTTTTGTTTGAAAGGTTACTTTATAGTGTAGTGTGTAGTGACTATGTTTGACGAAAATCGGTTCAGCCGTTTAAAATTCATGGCCATTATACTGCTTGAATCGGGCTGTTTTCGCAAGATATCGTGTCATAATCACGTGTTCAATAGATTGTCGATACAAGCGTGTCTACTACTAGATAAATTATGTAGAATGAAATAAAAAATGAGACGGGGATTTTTAACATTTGACTAGTACTTAGTTTATTTGCTTTTGTTTGAACGAGATAATCTCAATAGCAGAATGATATCGTTTGAACGCTAGTGCGTTCCACCGACCACACCGACGACGGGTAATTCCAGACATTAGTATGTCTGGAATTACCAGATAGATAGAAGAATTACTTAGAAGACAAGCAAAAAGGAAAAGAGGAGAAAGAGTGCTAAGCGGTAACGAATTAGGTAACAGCGCGGACGAGTGCAACCGCGAAGTAAAGCTAGTTCCAAATAAAACACATGAGACATGTTCATACATAATTTTATTAGTCCGACATTAAAATATCTATACAATAAACATTATCAATTTGTTCGCATTCCATAATCCAGTTCATTCATATACGCAATATGAAAAACACTTGTAAAATAATATTAAAATCTATCATGATGCGGATATACCAGTATAAAATATTGTCTTGTAATAGTTTTGTTGTCGTTGAGATCCCTGGTCCCGCCGAACATTGTCGATGACATGGTGACCTATAAACAAAGAAAATTATTTGAAAATCAATTTTATTCAAACACTAGCTGACCCGGCAAACTTTGTTTTGCAATAAAAGCACCAAACATTCATCTACCCTACCTATCCTACCCTACCCTTCCCTACCCTACCCAACTTTACCTACCCTACCCTACCTAACCTACCCTACCCTACTTATGTAGGTTAGGTACCAATTTCTTTTTCTTATTTTTTTCACATAAGAACCTTCTCCTAACAATAACAAACACAACAAAAAAAAGAATAAGCGAAATCGGTCCATCCATTCACGCGTGATGCCGTGACCAAGGGAAATAGGGATTCATTTTTATTTATATAGATAATCGCGTCTCATTGAAGGAAACACGGTCGATCGCGCTACAGACTGTACATAGAGAGGTTCACAAGTTCGCGGCATATTTTCCTTAAAATATAATTTAGTTTTATACCGACTTCGAATAGAGGCGGTTCTCAATTCGACTGTATTTTTTTTATGTGTGTCACCTCAAAACTTTTTTTTAGGTGAACCGATTTTGATGATCCTTTTTTTAATGCTGGTTCTTTTCATATTACATCTGATGAATAAATTCGGAGATATACAACAGAACTCTTCAATAAACAAGGCAAATCTCTCAGGATTGCTGAAATCGCATGTCTTGTTTATTGTTTACGCCATTTCGTAACATAACATCACGCTGGTACGCTCTAAAGGGGTACGCAGATGGGTACAGTTCACCCTGGTATGGTATACTCTCATTTCACCGATTTTGTTCAAGTTTTATGTTATTAGTTTTTTTTATATTTGGGTTATCTTTTCTGGCATAACTTTGTAGGTACCTTACTATAGAACTAGCCATAATGTACACAGCTAAAAAGTGTAAAATAAAAAAAATACAGCCTACTTCCAAATAAAAACACTACAAAGTGAAAAATAACTTCAAAAATTTTATTATTTTTTATCTAGCTATAATTTTTGTATTATTTATATCTTGAAGTCACCCATCACCCTTTGCCACACAATTCTGTCTACTGTTATGTCAAGAGGCTCCAGACAAAAGACATTATATCAACGAAAGTGTCTTAAAATCTTCTTTAACAAAAAAATTAACTAAAGCGACTGAAAAAATCTTTTTTAACAAAAAAATTACCGACGAAATAACGAACTAAAAAACTAAAAAAATGTTTTAGTATAGCATTCTGAGTTGGCGCCAAACAAACAAAACTGCAAATTAATTACCTAAAGCGTAAAATGATTGTAGCTAGTCTCCGTCTAGCCTGTAATTTCATTAGTATTGCATTTTATTGTTTATGGATAATAATCATGGAACTTGATCACTTGCTCATCAAATTCATATAATAGTCACAGCGGATCTTTGTCTCTCTGAAGTTGTTGCTGCCAACCATTGCGCAAGAAACAGTTTGTCATCGAATAAACTGTATAGAGTAAGCGAGATAGGACGATGCGACAAACGTAAGCGAGTGAAAGAGACAGTTATACAGAATTCAATTCAGGGACACAAAGATCCATTGTGAGTATTATACTATTACCATTCTTAAGTCCCTATGACTAGAGCACACAATCCTACTCACAGTGTATGCTCAATCCACACCATTACTATCCCTACGGCCCTATAAATAGAGCTCATAATCCTACTCACGGCAGTCGGTGTTAGCTCCCCATACTCGTGGAGGTGGTACTCTTGCTCATCAATTTGGCGACCATCTCCTGCACACGCTTCATCTCCTCTAGCTGTGTCGTCAGCTGGTACAGGCGGTTCTCTCGCTCTAGGACTGTCTTCTCTAGCTGTTTTATTGTCTGTAAGGAGAAAAAAATATGTTAGCAAATCACACGAGTGTTTAGAAAGGACCAATTTTACTTTACAATTTTCAATAAAGAAAGTAGTTCAATGTTTGAATCGTTTACTCCAATGAGGATGAACTAAATAATGTCAGTTTAGACTTGGAACGTTGACTAAGGGCTCTTTCACACGGCGTTTATTCCAGGCGCCCTCGACGCGCGTCACACGCAACTATAACGCGCTGCAAACGCGATGTTATCGCAACCAATTTACCTATTCACACGTAGATAAAATTGTAATAAGCAGACGACGACTTTTTCTCGCGCTGTCGACGCGCTACTAGCCCGAAGTTACATCGAAACAGACGCACTGTCACAGCGCGTCTCTTTAGCTGCAAACACACGTACCTACAGCGCGTTTTAATCAGCTAGCTTCCGACAGTATTACGATGGCATCAATCGAGGCAACACTTCTTACTCTGGCCTTAATACTTTTGTTAAAAAGGAAACGTAAAAATGTCTCACGAAAACGTAAACATTGGATACATCCATTTACCAGCGAAAGGAAATAACATGGCGGTCACACAGCACACACACGTTCCCAGCGCGATACACGCTCGTTAGTGCGCGTGCTACGCGCGTTTTACTTTGCAAGGAGAATTGCTCACGCGCGTCTGTTGCGCGTTTCTCGTGAGTTTGCAGCGATGCAATCGCAAGTAATCTGCCTATTTCAAGTTTAGCAGCGCCGCCAACGCGCGATAGCAAAACGCGCGTCGACGGTGCCTGAAAAAAACGCCGTGTGAAAGAGCCCTAAGGTCCATAAATATAGCTGTTAAACGTTGTTATAACGCGCACGGAAGCAAAGTTTGAATTAAAATCGGTTCTAATGCCGTAGAAGTGCAATTAAATATAAAATCAGTTTTGCGCAGCTCCTGTTTTTCGAATAACAGGAGCATAACATTTTCCAAAACATAAAACTCCATTAAAGCCGTGGTTGGTAAATCCCTTACGTATCTTATTGGCGAGCTGGCTTACCAAAATCTGATGTATCCTCCGAATGCACAGCATGATTTTCTTCTTGTTTACGCTTTTTTAGTTCGCTTCTTAAGCAGTCAGGTTTATATTTCTTGAATTAACTTTTTTTAGACGTCTCTAGTGCATCAAGCTGGTATTTGGCAGATCCGTCCCAGAGATGAGAACAGTACCTCATTATAAATATGGACGAACAATACAGACACTACCTACAAACGGTCGAAACGGCGCACTCACACAAACATGCGCTCTACCTACGAGGGCCCTAAGCGGCTCGCTCGCGCGCTCTACTGACAGCATCGCGACAACCGCATAGGGGTCTCGTCGATGCGCACTAGCTTCTTACTGCTCATCACAGCATCTATCTCTTTTGCACGTGTTGTCGGATGAGATAGCATGCATTTTAAACCCGCGCACAAAATAGTTCGTGCCGTCGGCTTAATAATTATGGAACTTCATAGGCGGGCTTATGTCAAATGTAAAATGATAGGCTGGACGCAATAAAGTAAGGAACACCTGCAAGAGGGTATTGCCACGGGCAGGGCCGGATTTCAATTTGTGCCGCCCTGGGGCACTGAAGAAAATGCCGCCCTATGACTTAAATTTTATTTTAATACACAGTATAGATTAATCTGAACGTCAAATATAAAAGAAACTATATTGCAGAAACCTAGTTACATTTGTATACTGACTGTAGGTGGCAGCATGTGTAGTCGACAGTTGATTTGATTCAAAAATATAAAATTGTTCTTTTTAATTAAAATTAATTAGTGTTATTGGATAATTCTCCAATTTTAGAAAAATTCATTAATCAATAAAAGTTTCTGTTATCAAAAAGACATTATAATTTGAAAATATTTTTAATTCTTCAAAAAAACTACATAAATTTATCAATTCTAGAAAATAAAATTATCAACTTTAATTTTTCAAACCTTTATGGAAATAAATAAATTAAACTATTTGAATAGTTTTTACTTAAATTTCCTATATTATAATATACAAAATTTTAATGTGATACATAATACTTGAATTATATTTCTTGAAAGATAAAATGTTTATTTAAAAGAATTAGTTAATTATATATTGTATAGCTGAAAATTTGCCGCCCTGGGCACTAGCCCCGACTGCCCCTAGTATAAATCCACCACTGGCCACGGGGTCTCATTGATAAGAAAGAAAATTTGGTTCAAATAAATCTCACTAGATGGCGCGATATGCACCTCGATCTGTGACCTATGATGACATTGAACTGATGCTGCAGGCATCGTCAATATGAGTTGGAAAATAAAAACACACACACGCACACACTCATACATACACTCACATGCACACACACACTCACACGCAGACTCACACTCACACACATTATTTTAGGATATAGTCTCTAAGTTTCTTTGTATTTTTTAGTTATAGTTCAAGTCTCATCTTGTTTAATTTGAGATTTTGCTTGTATTTTATTTTTTTATTTTATTTTATTAGATTCTGTTTTCCTTTTGTACATCACTTTTACCATTTCATAAATTGTCATTGAAGAGCGGGTCCTCCTAGCACAGGTATATCTTTTACTTAAAAGGAGGTCCCTATGTAAGATTTACTGTAAAAGTGTACAAGTTTCTGCAATAAACCTTTTATTTTATTTATTTATTTATTTATTTATCTGTTATTGAATGTGTGTAAAATTAACATTTTCTTGAATTGAACACAAAAATTGTACCGTATTTAAAGAAAAAAATATTCACGAACCTAGTAAACCCTTTTACTTGCAAGTCACTGCTAACACCAGATCTATCTATCACCGTGAAACAGAACCGAATGCGTTCGATGTACAAAAAATTGCCAGAATAAGCAGTCGAAACACACTAGTTACGTCGGCACGGTTTCTTTGTATGGGATGAGGTATCTGTATGCTAGTATTATATTATCTGTGGTATTGCGAAGGGCTCGGTTTGACCACATAAGCTGTATTGGGACCAAACTTGCTTCCTAGCCAGCCGGTAGTAAAGCGTTCTGGTCCCTGGCTAAGTCGGTTGAATCGAATTTCTGCCGTCCCTCACTACCATCACTGCTGAAACCCGACGGAACACTGGCCCACTCCGCTGAGGAGAAAGCCAACTTATTTGCCTCTCTTTTTGCGGAATCTTCACGCCTGGATTCTGGTGACGCGCAGCCCCCTCCTTCCCCTGACGGATGCGAGACGAATATGTCGGACATTCGCATCCATCAAAAGGACGTCCGTAGGGTGCTGCGCAACCTTGACGTGAACAAAGCTAGTGGCCCTGATGGGATACAGGCAATTGTTCTGAGAAATTGTGCGCCTGAACTGTCTCCGATCCTGACACGCCTGTTTCGCCTTTCATATGAGACTGGAAAGTGCCGAATGCATGGAAGCAAGCTAACGTTCAGCCTGTGCCCAAGAAGGGCAGTCGGGCTGACTCGGCCAACTACAGACCCATTTCAGTTACGTCCATCTCTGCAAGAGTATGGAACGGGTGCTCAACTCCAAGCTCCTGGCATACCTAGAAGCTAACGACATCCTCAGTGACCGCCAATATGGGTTCCGCCAAAATCGGTCAACTGGGGATCTTCTAACGTATGCCATTCACATCTAGAGTGAGGCCATCGAGAAGCACGGGGAAGCGCTTGCCGTCTCCCTCGACATCTCGAAGGCTTTCGACAGGGTCTGGCACGAGAGCCTTATTGGTAAGCTGCCTGCATTCGGTCTGCCCAGTGGACTGTGCGATTGGATCGCGGACTGCCTGAGGGACCGGTCTATACGAGTGGTTATTGATGGCCGCTCATCTGATCAACTGGATATCAATGCCGGGGTCCCTCAGGGATCGGTATTCTCAGCAACATTGTTCTTGTTTCACATAAATGATCTGCTAAAACCATGCGGCACCTTTGGGTATGCAGACGACAGCACTGTTGCTGAGAGATACGTATCCGACGCGCGTGCTATTGGGCCTCAGATCGGCAGCCGTATTGCGTAAGTGCGCAAAGAAGTTAAACTCTATCCAACCGACCAAATCGACCAATCACATGCGAGATGAATGACGCGGCCGTTTTGTGTGATTGGCCGATTTGGTCGCTTGGATAGAGTTTAACTTCTTTGCGCACTTACGCAATTCGGCTGCCGGTCTCTCCGGGACTCCATGGTTGGGCGCTTAAATCTCAAGCAGAAGGCAGTCTCCTAGTGGGGCGATGCCAATCTGGTCAGGTTCAATGCTACTAAGACCCAGGCGTGTCTTTTATCCGCTAAAAGGAGCCAATTCCACCCGGCTCCTTCTTCCTGTGGTGTGACCGTGCCGATAACGGACCATCTTGAGCTTCTTGGCGTTACATTGACATCGACCCTCAATTTTGGTCCATTCATTGAGGCAAAAGCTCAACTGGCTGCCAAAAAGTTGGGGATTCTAGCAAAGGTGAGACGGTACTTCACGCCAGAACAGTTTGCGGTTCCTAGTCTGTCGGTTTTTTATCGGTTACATTTCGGGGAGTGTGCGATGGAATTGCATGAACTAATTCCTCCTAGCCCGTTCCTTCATCGGACTACAAGACGTACGGCGATGCGTCATCGGTACATGGTGGACATCCCACCCATACGCACCAAACGTTTTGGGAATACTTTCATTATGCGTACAGCTAAGGAGTGGAATTCCCTACCGGCGTCTGTATTTCCTGATAGCTACAACCTGGGAGTCTTTAAGTCAAGAGTGAATAGGTTTCTTCTAGGTTAGCGTGCTACAACGTCGGCCACATCATCACTTACCATCAGGTGAGATAGTGGTCAAGCGCGAGCCTATCAATAATATAAAAAAAACATACCGTATCCCTCTGGTCGACCTCCCTGCGCAGCGCGGCATCGTTGCTGGCCGCTTCCTCTAGCTTCTTGTCTCGCTGTTTGACGCGCTCCTCAAACTTTATAAGTACGCCCGCCAACTCGCTGTTTTTACTAGTCTGTAAGAAGAAATAAGACGCTATAGTAAATACTGTTTTATTTTGGACTGTGTGAAGAGTGATATGAAAGAAAAGGGAATGAAAGATGAATACATTTTCCGCCGTCCCCAAGTAACATATGACAGGAACATATTTCTAAAAATATATAAAGAATATTTTCGTCAGACCTTTATTCCAAGCAAACGTGTAAGAATCTCGTAAATCGGTCTATAAATTACATAAAACCGGCCCAGTGCGTGATTTCGCATATTTAGGGTTATGTACTCAAAAGCAAAAACAAGTTGGTTGTAATAGGCAAAATGGGGCAATATAAAATAAACTTCTTTTTTCAATATATTGGTGTTTGTTAGTAAAATATAAGTAATAATAAACATTATCACAAAATTTTAAGATCATATATCATATAGAAGTTAAAAAAAATCTTTGGAACAAAATGTTGTTAAAAAAACAGACTTTGTGGCTTTTTATTACTTTGTTTTCCAATATTGCTTAAATGTAATAATACAGTATTTATGTACTCAACGAGCTATAAACAATGATACCTCACTCGATGGGGTAGGTCAACAATTTTTTGACCTACCCCCTCCATTCGCGGGCCGCTTTCGCTGCCTTTGCCTTTCATGTTAGCCCACATTAAAAATATTTTAATATTTTGTTTACAATTTGGCTTTGGGTTAACAAGGTGCTTATACTGTGAAAATTTGGAGACTGTAAGCTCCTACAGTTTGGTTGTAAAACCTGTGTGATAGACAACAAACGGACACGTGAGGAACAGCAATAGGGCTACCTTTGGATCCTTCGGGTACGGAACCCTAAAAAGTCAGCACACAGTAAATTGCACGTTACAAATTCAATTCGTACAGAAAGGGCGGTTTTCAACCGACTTCAAAAAGGAGGAGGTTCTCAATTCTAATGTATGTTTGTTACGCGATTACTCCACCAATTATGTATATGAACCGATTTTGATGATTCTTTATTTGGAAGCTAGTCTACCAGCATTCTTTTCATCCAAAATAATGCATATTTTCATGGTAATAATATAAGGTAGCAAAACTGAAAAGAGAAAAATAAAATACTTCTTAACAAAAAAAAAAGGAACGCACGAAGGATTCCGTAACATTATCGCAAAAAAAACGGCAAAAATATCAAGTTTGTTGTATGGGAGCCCTACTTAAATATTTATTTTATTCTGTTTTTAGTATTTGTTGTTATAGCGGCAATAGAAATACATCATCTGTGAAAATTTCTACTGTCTAGCTATCACGGTTCATGAGATACGGCCTGGTGATAGACAGACGGACCAAGGCGTCTTAGTAATAGGGTCCCGTTTTTAACCTTTGGGTACGGAACCCTAAAAACGTTTAGAAAGTTATATTTCGCTTTATAATGTTTTGTTTTTCATAGTTAAAATGTTGAAAACATTAAGTAAAACCATTAAAACAGAACCTCCTACATTTTTGTAGTCTCTTGAAAAAATACTTCTTGCGCACTATGAAATTGGTATGTATTGGTACCTAAATGTTTTAAAAATAAAATAAATCTTACCTGTTGTTCCAATTTCTTCTGCACCGCTTTGTTGTCAGCTTCCGCTGCTTTCAGACGCTCCTCGAACTCTCGCTCGCGGAGTTTCATATCATTTTCAAGACTCTGCAAAAGTCATATTTTTATAAGCAAAAATGGAAGCGTAATTAAAAAAATATAAGATAAGTATTTACATTATAAAAAATCACATTGCCATCCTACTAGGAAAGTCGTGTAGTGAAAAATTGTGTTTTCTATTCGTATTTTATTTTTGTAAATAATAAAAAAACAAACAAGATAAGAAGTTCACAGATATTAAAGGCCTGCCACCGCTTTAGTGCCCTCAAAACGGTTACTTTCTAAAGCATACTCCTTAGTAACGGCTAGGATAAAAGGTTTGAAAAATATATATAATTATTATTCATTCATGTACACTATTTGTGAAACATGATTTTTTCATGTAACTAATAGTTTTGCTTTATAAAAATAATTAACAACACGCTACTTTTGGATACGTCTCCAAACTTAGCGTCCGACTTGGATGTTTAAATAGTTATTTATGCTACAAGTGCGGAAAATTATAAAATGGCGGGCTTATTCAAGCGCGCTCAGCATATCCACAGATTAACTAAAAGTGCCTCGGGCATATCTACTGCGCATGTGCAAATAGCTGTCACGTCGTAACCCAAAAAGGCAAGAGTAAAATATACGTTCTGCCAAACATAAATAATGAATATTTGAAATTAATAATTTATTGATCAAAATTTAAATCTAGAGTAATTAAAAACGCCTTTAATGAAGTATTAGTTTTATTTTACCTTTTTTAAGAGTGATAATCTGTACTTAACTAATTTTTAAAACTTTTATCAAATAATAAAAACTGTACGTCGGGCTGACGTTGGAGTTAAAAATTAAAAAAATACTGAAAAGTAAAATGCTCTAGTGAAAAAAAGTGACACTTTCCGCACAGTTTGGCTGCTTGAAAAACGCCCTTTTCGAGGACATGCATTGTAAAATATTTTTATCTACTCTCATATCGTAATATTCGAATTATAAACTTCAAAACGAGTTTATATTGACATACTTTATAAACACAATACCGAAATTTAAAAATAGAATCTTATTATAACACTTTTTCTCTAACAAAATAATGCTATAATAAATTTTTTTTTCTATTACGATACAGGACAAATCCAAGAAGTTAATCACAAGGAGTTTTCATCAATTATTTTTTGTAATGCCATTTTTATAGTACCTATTTAAAAAGATTTGATTCCAATTTTTACTTGTCTATGACAATGCCCGCTTCAGGCTTAGCACGCACTGCGATTTTTATTCGCGCGAATTTTGTCTCTTCCTACATGTTCATAAAGCTCAAAATATTCGCGCGAATTAAATTCGCGCCGCGGTGCGGTGGATTCTGTGGCAAAACAAGGATTTCTTGCGGTATTATTTCTGCACGATTTTTTACCGCAATGCGAGCAACTTCATACAATTCCATAAGTCGCAGAATAGGCGAAAAAAATTCGCACGAATAAAAATCGCAGTGCGTGCTAAACCTTAGCGCATGCGCAATGCGGTGATGTGCTGGGTTTTGGCGCCATTCGTATTTTGCAGGTTTAGTTGTATTGAATTTCATGAGTTTTTTTAATTCTTGCTTAAAAATGTCTGATATCAGTGAATTTGAAGAAAATTTGACTTCGCCCGATATTTTAGATGCGGCGAAGGAAATTACTCATAATTTATTACCAGCAAAGTCGAGAAAATTATATGATAAATGCTATCACGACTTTATGGCATGGAAAATGCAAAAAAGGTATTTAGTAGGTTCAATCCCAATGTATGAGTGTAGATAAAGTAGTGTATGAAACAGCACATAACTAGGTATTAAAACATTCGTGTGAATACTATTAAAAACCTCGCCTACGGCTCGGTTTTTAAACACACACTCATGTTTTAATACCCCTTATTATGCAACAGTTTCATAAACTACTATTACACAGACAAACTGATGACTAAAATTTCTTCATAACTGAAATAGCATAAATAAATCAAAGAATATTTTGCAAACAAAACTGTCCAAAAGGAGGTTCAATATTGATATTCTGGCTCCTAGCGGGCGCACGGCCGCATATATGCCTTAAACCAGATATAAAGCAATAAAAATGTATAACTTAGTTATTCAGACATTTTGCTACATTAACTTATATTTTACACTTCGTAAATCGAGGTTCTATTAAACTTTTTACAATACTTACAGCCATTTGTGCGCGCATTTCTTTGTGTAGATTTTCCTTCTGATTTTCTTTGTCTAGTTTTTCAGCGGCCAACTTTGCTCGGAAACCACGCAACGTTATTTCTGCATCTTCTAGTTGTTTGTGGAGTTCTTCTATAGTTTTCTTGTGCCTAGAAACACAAAAAGAAAACATTATTTAAGCGTATTTATTAAGGTAAATCGTGTAAAATGCTACAATATTGGGAAAATATTCTTAAAATAAAATTTCAATTAGCTAAAAGTATACTTGCATCGGCCGGGAATCGAACCCGGGCCGCCCGCGTGGCAGGCGAGCATTCTACCACTGAACCACCGATGCTTATAGAATACGGCTTCAATTTACCGATCATTATCGAAACACGAAAGATATTTATAGTAAAAGTAGAATAAATAGTATTGCGGACATTCACCTATTACGTAATTTCGTGAATCAAGCGATTTAACACGTCACGTCGTGATGTTAACATAATAATCATTGTATGCTTAGATATGGTAGATCTAATAACTGGTTTGAATATGATGATTTGAGCTTGTTGATAAGTGTTTTATTCACGCTGTAAAATGGTTAGAGAATAAGCAGCGCAGCCTAATTGCTTAAGTGAATTCGCCAAGGCAAAGGATATGGACCCCATCAATCAACCAATCACATGCGAGATGAAAGACGTGATGTGGATTTCCATTTGTGATTGGTCGATTGATGGGGTCAAACCATTTACCTTGGCGAATTCACTTACGCAATTAGGTAGGTTTCGTAGTAGCTTGACGAAAAAAGGCTACTTTGTTTTCTCCACGACGCCATGGACAGACTCAGATGGAGAACCATCGTCTGAGAAAAGTTGATCTGTCGGGGGAATCACGACCCTCAGTATTGAGAAACACGACGCGAAGAGGGCGGGAGTTTTCAAACGTATGTTCTCTATGATTCTTTTTTAGCTGAAAATAGTCTCTTATTGGGGAACAGAATAGAATAGAATATTATTTATGTGTTTGGAATGTAGGTAATTACAATAAGGTGGTTACAATAATATTAAGAATCCTTGTACATTCTACCACTTTGGCATGCAAACATTGATGCAATTTATCATCAAATATACAAACATTGATATACAACACAATTAAAATTTATCAGCTAGAAAATCCGACACGGAATACTAACATTTATTTAATAGAAGTATAGTTAGTTTATTTTTGAAAGTTGTTACTGATTCCTCCTTTCATGGAATTCGGGAATGTGGTTAAAAATGCCATACCAAAAATACGAAATGAAAAAGCAGGGCTGGCCCGGCTGATAACTTTACTTAGAGCAACCCAGATCATCATAATGTCCTTCAGACAATATATATATAACTTCAGCACAATATGTCAGTTTTGATTGCTTCTACTCAAGGTGAAAGCAATCATCAATCGACGATAGCGTGCACATGACGTGCGGTTTACGTGGACGTACAATATTAGGACATAACAGCTAAAAAACCTTTACCTTTCATTTTGCATCTGTGTGGTGTACAGCACATCTTGTTGTGATGAGTTTGTTGCTTGTAACATCGCGAGGGCATGTTGTAGTGACGCCATATGTTCACTGGCACCCTGGAAACGTTATTTAGATATGATGAATCCGGAAGGTAGCCATAGCAACTCCTCAACCAGATACGACAGCACCATCATGTTTGGGCTCATTGGATATTTAGATCATTAAAAAGATTTAAAAAAAAGATTGTTACTTTTTACCCGACTGCCGAAGAAGAGTAAAGTGTTTATCAGTATATGTATGTATGTTTGTTCCAAAGAGACGTTCTAGAGACCAAACGCTTTGGCTGATTTTGATGATTCTTACGTCAATTGATTCTTCTTAATCTTATGAGTGTCAGTGGCTACATTAAAATTGGAAAATAGTAAAATGGCGGATTTTGGGCGCCATATTGTGGGCTTAAAACCCTTTATTTTGATAATAAAGGGTTTAAAGAGGTGATTTCAAGTATATATAACACTTATGTTCAAATGTAATTCGAAAAATAAATAACCGACTACTTAAGAAGCTAACTAAAAAAACGTAAACAAGAAGAAAATCATGCTGTGCAGTCGGAGTGTACATATTTGCGAACTGGCTGACTAAAGCCAGATGTATCCTCATGATTTTTTTAATTAACTTTTTTAATAATTTAAAGAAGCATATTGATCTCAATTCGAATGTCAAATGTCCAACATTGTTTCTTCCCTTTTTCATTTCTGTGAAAATAACGTACCTATCAATAAATACACATTAGCTTACCTGTAAAGCCACGGAATGTGAATGCAGCCTCTGTTCTAAGCAAGTCATCTTATAACCATACAGCTCCATTACGCTTGAGGTCGCGATGTCTGATATCTGAAAATATACCATGTGTCTTTTGAGCTAACAGTTTTGGATGGCTATCCACCGGTTATTTTGCGTCCCAACCATTAAGGGCCTAAACACATAACCGCGTTGCGACGCTGCAACGCCGAAATCGGCATTGGAAATTCTTTGGTTAACTATCCATTTCTATGCATTTCAGACCGAAACACAAAGCCGATTTCGGCGTTGCGGCACCGCAACGCGGTTATGTGTTTCGCCCCTAAAAAAAAACATTTTTGAAATTGCATTTGTCAATCAAGTTACTGTTTTATTAAAGAAAGAAAAAAAAAATTGCAACTGTTTTTGAGAATTTCTCAAAAACATTTCTCTCTATAGGGATTTTTTTGGGTAGAAAAATGATAATTCTATTTAGTCCGTCAGTGATATTATCAAATAATATTGGGCCCGTATTTTTTGCTTTACCAAATAAATAAAAATTGACAAAGATAAAGCGTATCAAAGTTCAGGAATTGGGCCTGGTGACGTCACTTTGTCAATAAAGTGTAGGACACTTTTGGCTTGTCCACATTGTATAAAGAGTGTCGTCTATCTGTCTACTGCTTGTTTTTCGGAAGAACAGACCACTTCTCTTCGGACCTCTGGAGCGACTATTCCTGCAAGCGGGTACAGTGCTGCCAGTGGTGTTAGTTTTAGGCAGCCCGTAATTATCCTGCATGTCTCATTGAGGGCTACATCAACTTGTCGGGCATGGACGGATCGATGCCACACTGGGTATGCGAAGACGTATTTATAATACTTCAATTAATGTATCTACTACTCACATTCGTTTTATGGCAAATAAATACTTTTTCTTTGTTTCTTTCGATGGCTAGCCTCTGCTGACTGTGGCCACCATGATCAAAATTCCGTCAGAAGTAATATTATAATTTACCTTCCCATCCCTCAGTTTATCAGTGAGCGTGGCTACAAGCGTATCCACGGCATGTTCCTGCGCGGGCGCCAGCCTGGCGGCGCACCACGCGCCCTCCGCACAAACTGCAGTTGTAGATGACGGAGTGGTGGAGAGCGACACGTCTGTCGACGACTCTGATAAGCCTTGCAGGGATTCGCCGAACACCTGAAAGATTTTAAATTTAAAAAAATATTCGAATAATATGTTTCGAGATAACAATAATACAGTCGAACGCGGTGAACGCAGGGGTGAATAGAAACAAAACTTTGAAGGGAATTCTCAAGATATTTAAAAAAAAATAAAGCATTTTAGTAGGTACTCCAAAATATTAAATCATTATTTAAAAAAAAACGATGCTTTGTTTGAAACCAATAAAGTGGTATCAAAGTTAGAATTCCCTTCAAGGTTTTGTTTTTATTCACCCCTGCATTCCTATTCACACCGTTTGACGGTATTTGGTATAGAACCACTATACGCCATTTGAAATAACATAAGAAATTTCTACAACGCTTTTTTACAGTCCGTTCAACCATATTTGAGTTCTATCCCGTAAATATAAGGATATATAGCATAAAAAGCATTAACCTGTTACCAAAACTAACTGTTTACTACAGCTGCAATGGGATTATTTAAATGTCTAATGATATCTCGAATGGTCTCAATTTTTGTAAATAAGTCTGAGACTCTTCCCTGTGTTGCAAAGTATTTTATTAACAGTACAAATACAAAATCTTTATTTCTGAAACAAATAGTTTTACATTCGTTGGTGATTGAAGCCTCCTTTTAAGCAAGTAATGCCTGTGTTAGGAGACTCCCAGAGACAATCTCTTGTAAGAATCCCTCAAAACTGATTTGCCAGTGTGGTTTAATTACCAGTTGCAGGTAATGAGCTGAGCCATGACTGGCTTTAATTTAACTGTTGTCAAATACTTGCATAGTGTCTTACTTCTTACTATATGGTTATGTTTTTCGCCAGAAAAATAATGTTCCTTTAGAAACTTACAAAAACTGATGAGCAAATGCTTGTAGATCATGATAATAAATTGTGTGTTTACCTGATTCATCTGGTCTGATGGGAAGTAGTGATGTTTGACTAACTGTAGTATCTGCCGTCTTCGTTGTCCATTACTGCTTGTTAGACCAACGCACAGAAGCTTCCGGACCTGTAAGGAAACAAATAAAATTATGCTTATGTAGGAAACTCTGATTATCTTTCATTTGGACGATTCCTTTAACTCCAGCTCATGAAGTGACCCCAAGTAGACCGATTCGTTATACAGTCGTGATGATTTTTTGCAATCATAAGAAATCACCTGCAGTTACGAATGCACATTTCAGTGGTCTATTTACAACAGTTGGTACATATAGCACACTGGGCCCCTAACAAACACAGGCGCCCTCACTGTGACCCTAACGGAGATGAAGGGAATGGTGGAGATAGAACGAAGTCAACCAACATAGGTGGGGGTTCTCGGATGGTACCGATGCCCAGTGTCTGTGCGTCATCCCTCTGCAGACCATGGCCCTCAGTTTGTCCTGTACTGCATGCCTTGTAACCTGTACATGTGAGACCTTATGGCTGCGTCGGCGAGGGGTTTTGCCATGGCTGGATACTGGGACAAACATAACATTTTAAAATTGTATTTGGCATCGACTACTGTGATTGTACTATGAATTTGTTTTTCGTACCTGGTGATGTGCTAACATGCGTGCTAGGGCGGATTCCCAGTGCCTTTCCAGCGGTGCCAATGTAAGTGCAGTGCGGCATCCAACTACTACGGCTTGTTGAGACGCCTCCGCGCCTACTACGCCGTTCTGTAATATAAAAAAATCATATTTTTAGAAACAGCTTTTAATTATGCTTTCATATCATCATCATCGGCCTTTTAATGTTCCCACTGCTGGGACACAGGCCTACTCTCAGTGAGAGGACCACACGCGGGCCCAGTGCGGGTCGATGAATGTCACATGTCCTCGAATTTTTGGTTGTAGGATGGTTTCCTCACGATGTTTTCCTTCACCGTTTGCTTAACATAATAAATAAATGGTTCTTTACGAAATATAGATACAGAGAAAAAAAACCTCTAGGCCTAATATAAAAGTAATTAGTACAAATGCGATTTTACTTCATTGCTGGTTTAAGTAACTCAAGTAGCACGTGCGGTTGATCGTAAATAACATAAAAAGCATTTTTACAAAAAAATACAACAAAAAAAAACAGAATTTCGGGAGTCAGTGTTCCTGTTTTTGTCTCTTCGTTTTTTGACACCGACTGCCGAAATTGAAGTTATTTTTCTCTTTGTAGTGTTTTTTTGGAAGTTGTTGTAATTTTTTTACGAAAATGTTTTTATTTTTCACTTTTTGTTGTGGTACATAATGAGCAAGTTCTATAGTAAAGTACCTATAATGCACAAAGTTGTGCTAGAATAGATTACCCAAATAACATAAAACTTGAACATAACCAGTGAAATGAGTGTACCAGGGTGAACTGTACACATCTGCGTACCCCTTTAGAGCGTACCGGCGTGATGTTATGTTATGAAATGGCGTAAACAATAAACAGACATGCGGTTGCAGCAATCCTGAGAGATTTGCAGTTGTTTGTTGAAGAGTTCTGTTGTATATCGCCTAAGTTCTTCATCAGATCTTCACCAAATTTATTTGGGACCTCATGAGAAGGGTGCTGAAATCACCGGGTGGTGGGGTAAAATCTGGTGAGATTTCATACAAAAAAACAATCATCAAAATCGGTTTAGCTAGTAAAAAGTTTTGAAATGACACACTTAAAAAAAATACAGTCGAATTGATAACCTCCTCCTTTTTGAAGTCGGTTAAAAATAATTTATATTTCTTCCAACTTAGACATTGGACACTTACAGCCATTGTCACGATGAAGTCAATCTGACCGAATGCTACTAGCTGCGTCTGCCCCCATCAACAAAATACGATATAATAAAAAAAGTTAATTAAAAAATCAAAAAACCCGACTGCTTAGAAAGCAAACTAAAAAGACGTAAACAAGAAGAAAAGGATAATATTTTTGTGTTCACCAAAAATCTAAAGGTACATCTATGTATGCATTTCTAAAATATTGATCTTAAACCCGTTTAATTGTTTTACTATAATTAAACTACTCGGACAACAAAATATGTTACATCAAACAAATTCCAAATTAACACCAAGATATAACACTTTTTTATTGTAGTGCGCTGCAAATATTCTATTGTAACAATAACTATTTTATTCTTCCCCGAAAAATACTGATTGTGCACCAAATATTCCTGAATGTTACACAAAATATTTAGTATGCATCCTAGTACCGTATACCCATTTAAAACGGTTTTGTACAACTTTTATGTTATGGCGGCGTGGCGATAAAAGATAGCCACACCCTTAGAGAACGAATTCCACTGTCCCGGTTTCGTGCTGTTACTCTTGACATGGTCAAGCAGTGGTCCGAAAATTATAAAGTGGACTCGTTTTCAAGCACACCTTTGATAGAACTATCTGATTGGACATCAGCATACCAATGGGCGAAATTGAACAAAAAAGTGAAAACCATATCAACAACAGCGATACAAAAATCTTATCTAGTCGAAGGTTCAGCAACCAATAATTTTCCAAACGGGCAAAGTTGGGAGACATTCGATGAATTCCAGAAATTTGCCTTTACTCACTGGACAGTTGTCTTGCCTTCCCAAAATAGTGACTGGGTAAAGGGTCAATGTAACTGCCCCGAGTTTAAAAAAAAATATAAATGTAAACATGTTACTGGACTTGCGATCAGGCTGAAATACATAACACCTCCAGTAGAAGCCAAAAACATAGCCATCGGGCAAAAACGAAAACGTGGGTGTCCTACAAAGGCAAAGTGCGCTTTATCGGTGCAATAATTTAAAGAAGTACTGCAGAGATTGAGTGGACTGATAATGTGAACATTGTAGGAGTAAAGACTTTGTTTAACATTTTGAATTATTATGGTTCATACTGATTAGTATTAAAAAAAACATTTCTAGTAAGCATTACATTTTACAATGTGTTCATTTTTTATTAATAAAGCTACATTGGACATTAATTGGTGTTTGATTCAAATACATTTTGCAGTGCATTATCTGAAGTAAAAATAAAAAAATAAATGCTTGTTTTTAAAATTAGGTGTATTACTATTTTTACAAATTTGCAACAGTTGTTAAATAGATGCTCGTTATGACATATTTTAATGAACATATTTTGGTGCACATTCAGTATATTTGGTGGAACACAGGCAAAATTAGGTAAATGAAATGGGAATAAATTGAAGTACTTTTAAATACCATCCAGAAGAAAATCATGCTGTGCAGTCGGAGGATACATAGCGCGAGCTGGCGGACCAAAACCAGATGTATCCTCCGACTGCACAGCATGATTTTCTTCTTGTTTACGTCTTTTTAGTTTGCTTTCTAAGCAGTCGGGATTTTTGATTTTTTTAATTAACTACAACTTTTTAGTTATTTTTTTTAAGAATTAGGTACATTTAAACATAAGAGTTATATATTTTTGAAATTGCCTCTTAAAATCCTTTATTTTGATACCCCACACGATGGGTTAGGAAATAAAAAAAAATATTTTTACCCACAAAATGGTGCCCAAAATCAGCCTTTTTAGTTTTTTTCCAATTTTAATGTAGCCAGTGACACTCGCAGGTTTAAGACGAATCGATTGACGTAAGAATCATCAAAATCGGCCAACGCGTTTGGTCTCTAGAACGCCACATAGGAACAAACATACATACATACAAACATAGACTGATAAACACATTACCCTCCTTCGGCAGTCGGGTAAAAACATTACACACCTGTGAAGTATACTGCAGTACGCTGTACAGGGTATCTTCGAAGGCGTCCGGTGTCACTTCTTGAAGCACTCGCTCTTGCGTTTCTACTGACTCGCAGAGTGCGCCCACAACTTGCAACTGTGAATAAATACCTTATTAAATACCTTTTTTATAACTTGTTGACTTTGAGAATACCATAATGTTTATTACACATGGTGTCACGATAGGTGATTTTTTCGTGAAAGTTATCTTTTTTATATACTAGCTTCTGCCGGCGGGTTCACCCGCGTGAATGTCGTAAATTATCCCGAGGGAACATATTCCCGGGATAAAAAGTATCCTATGTGCTATTCCTGACTATAATCTATCTCTATGCCAAATTTCATCCAGCTTCGTCCAGCCGTTTGAGCGTGAAGAAGTAACAAACATACAAACACACTCACAAACTTTCGCCTTTATAATATTAGTGTGAAGTGTGATATTCCCCAATGTAAATGCAGTATTAGCCGTGCGCCTGCTCGGTGCCTGCTCCTTTTGGACAGTTTTGCTTGCAAAATATTCTTTGATTTACAAATGCTATTTCAGTTATGAAAAAATTCTAGCCATCAATTATTCCGTATAAAAATATTTTTAAACATCCAAGTCGTTTTGAAAAAGTATGTTGTTGTTAATAAAAATAAAAAAAAACTTTTACCACGAGTTTCTCAGCTCAAAATTATCGCAGAATTAATGTGGCAAATTGTCAAGCACATGTTATCTGCTGTGATTGGCTTTTGAAAATTCATTCAACCAATCACAGCAGAAAACGCGAGCTTGACAATTTGTCACATTAACTCTGCGATAATTTTGAGCTAAGAAACTCGGGGTTAGTTACACGAAAAAAACATAATAATGACCACATCATCGCTTACCATCAGGTGAGATAGTGGTCAAGCGCGAGCCTACCAATAATAAAAAAAAATTACATGAATCAATATTTTTTGTTTGTTCCTAAGGAGTATGCTTTAGAAAGTAACCGTTTTACGGCAATAAAGCGTGAGAAAGAACATAGTGAAAGGAATGTCGATCTTATGCTTTTATTATTTGCGATAAAAACTTACCCATTGCAGTCCAGCTTTTCCTGGCTCCAAAGAAGGCGGTACAAGTAGCCCTGGTAATCCGTCACTGATCACTGATATTAACTCTTGAGGTAAGCGGCCCTCATCTGTAATACAAAGCATTTTTTTTATTTTTTTTTATTTATGTACTAAAGCTATTGATGACAGTGAGTCAGGGCATGGCCCACTAAATGACATAATTAGGTAAAGGCAAAAAGCTACATTGCAAAACAAAAAATGTCTTGCTTCATGAATTTCCTTTTATTTTTTTTTATTTTTTTATCTATTGGCTCGCGTTTCACCACTATCTCGCCTGATGGTAAGCGATGATGTGGTCGACGGTGAAGCACGCTTGCCTAGAAGTAACCTATTCACTCTTGACTTAAAGACCCCAAGGTTGTAGCTATCAGGAAACAAAGACGCTGGCAGGGAATTATATAGTCCTCGCCAAACGTCTTGGTCGCCCTGAAGTTGGCCAAGAAGTTTGGCGAGAACTATACTTAACTGTCACGTCAGGCCTTATTTATAAAAATCTCGACGGTGTTTAGGTATTGGTTAGCAATGTTTAATTAACATTTTCTATACAAAATTTGAATTAATAGAATTTTTCTTTTAATCAACAGGGATGTTTCCTGGGTAGAAAAATGATGATTCTATTTAGTCCGTCAGTGAGATTATTTTTTGATTCTATTTAGAACGAAGCGAGAGATGCGCATGCGCTTTTGAAAAGTCAAATGAACAATCTCTTACATTTTGGCATTTCAACTGTCGCCATCTCTAGTGCCTCTAATCAAGTTGAAAGTCATCATCATCATCATAACAGCCGAAAGACGTCCACTGCTGGACATAGGCCTCCCCCAAGCGTCGCCACATTGACCGGTCCCGTGCGTCTCGCATCCAGCGGATCCCCGCAACCTTCACCAGGTCATCGGTCCACCTGGTGGGAGGCCTTCCCACGCAACGTCTTCCGGTTCGCGGTCGCCACTCCAGAACCTTTCTGCTACATCGGCCATCCGTTCTGCGAGCAATGTGCCCTGCCCACTGCCACTTAAGTTTGGCAATTCTTCGGGCTATGTCGGTAACCCAACCAGGGTTGCGGATCTCTACATTTTTGATTCGATCACGCAAGGAAACTCCGAGCATAGCCCTCTGCATTGCCCTTTGAGTGACTGTAAGCTTTCTGATAAGGCCCATTGTAAGCGACCACGTCTCAGAGCAACATGTCATCACTGGTGAAAGTATGAATAAATATTTACCTCTATATTGTGATACAATAGCGGCGAATAGTTCCAACGACTCCGGCAGACATATACGACTGGCTTTCATGCACAGACAGACTAGAGCGCCATGGTGACAACGCAGAGAATATAAATCTGAAAACACAAAAATTAAATCATTTTTCACACAAACCGTCAAATATCTTACCATCAAGATTGACTAAATGAAAATGGCTTAAAAAAAAAATTAACATCGGCTCATTGTATTATATACTGAGCTGACTTTGAACACAACAAACTAGAACAAATTGCCGTGTGCCAAATTTCAAGCATTTTTACCATAGGTAAGGCAAAAACAAAAATTTGTTCTACTTTGTTTGTATTGGAATCAAATATTACAGCCACATAGGACCATTAATATTAATGACTAGCTGACCCGGCAAACTTTGTTTTGGCATAAAAACACCAAACATTCATCTACCCTAACTACCCTACCTACCCTCCTACCCTACCAATTTAGGTAAGGGACCAATTTTTTTTTTCTTATTTTTTTTTCGTCTGAACATTCTCCTAGCAATAACAAACACAACAAAAAAGAATAAGCGAAATCGGTCCAGCCGTTCACGCGTGATGCCGTGACCAAGGGAAATAGGGATTAATTTTTATATATATAGATAATTTTTCTCCGTGGTGCTAGGCAACTGGGCTTGACCCAGTTGTAAACGACCCTTTGTGCCTATTTAATTGGCCTTGTTTGTTCTGACTCCTGCTTGATATGGAGGGAAGTGGAATTTTGTATATTTTCCTACTCCTACATTTGCGGGATCCAAGACAGTTAAATTCATTCTCCGAGACTTCGTCGAGTCTTTTCTGGAGGTCGCCACTGTTGATTCTGGCTTTCAGGAGTTGCAGTGGTTTGGGAATAGTGCGGCGGGATTGTTGACTTTGCCATGAGCAGTAGTCGGAAGTGGTGATCCCCTAACCAAACTACTACTATAGCGCAGTTTGGTCAACTCGTAGTTCCACTTCATACAAGTGTTGTTATTTACTAAAATGTTGCCCTACACTAGGTATTTCTCCTGTGTCGTGTCGTGAGTGCGTTAACAAATATTTAAACTCACACACAAAAACAGTCACACCCGAAAAATCTATCTGTAGGCCATGCAAATATTTATTCCGTGCAGGAATCGGACGACACGCAGTGCAACAGTAAGTCCTTTTCACACGCTCCGCTACCGGGTAACCGGCGGCGAAGTGTTTAGCCATGTATGTAAGCTTTCAGACGTACCGGCGTACATGGCTTTACATTCGCCGCCGGTTACCCGGCACCGGCTACCCGACAACCGGCGCGTGCAAAGGCACTAAATCGCTCAGCTACTGCGCCAAACGTGTCGTCATGCTATGACCAGGGGGTCTACTCCCTAGCACAAAGTAGTTTCCTACTCCGTATCATATACGGACGCACAATTCATTCGGGGCCCGAACTACTAATGAATGACGACACAATTTGTCAGTTGTACCTACTCTCGACATGTTTTTACTCGTCCAAAAAAATTTATCCTTACGGAGTAGGGTTCACTCCGAAGTTGCAGAGTACTTTCGGACGGGCTCGTTACTTCGTTGACGGAGTTAGGGAGTAGACCCCTGAACTGTGGTTATTGATGAACAAATACATACCTAAGCTGACTAAAACAGTGAGGAACTTGAGCACATTACGAAGACAGTTTGTTGCATTCTCTGGTTCACCCATATCATCCGGCGCGGCCTGGCAAAGGTTTCTAACGTCCTGCAAACAGAATGTAAAGTTCCGTCAAATCTCGATTTATTACATTCAGAAAATAAATTTTCAATTTAGAGATGCCGCGAATGCTCGCTGTTATTCGGTATTACTAGACATTTTGTTTTGTTATACGTCTAATACCGATTATTAGTCTATTATTCGACATTTGGCGGTGTGTAAATAAAAACTAATACACACTTAGTATTATTTCCTTTATTAATATAAAAAGTTAGCCAAAAATCCGCCATGTTGAAGATTTTTTAATTAATAATTTAATATTTAAAGTCCCAAAACGGGCAGATTGTGGTCAGACAGAAAATATACTTTTTCTGTACAGTAAGTATATAGTATGTTCAAGAGACTACTACAAATGTAATATAATTATTTGAGAAGAAATAAACATTTTTTTATGTTCCTTTTTTAAGTCGAGTATTCGCCTATTCGCCATAGGGAATGGCGATTAATTGGTATTCGAAAACTCGGTATAACAAAAATTCGCGGCATCTCTAATTTCATAATCCTAAGGGTCAATTTTTCAATAGTCTATTAAATTTTAACTGACGAATAAAAATGGCCGTTTGACATATTTTCTATACAAAAGCTGCCAAACCGCCGTTTGACATATTTTCTATACAAAAGCTGCCAAACCGCCATTTTTATTCTTCAGTTAAAAGTTTTCACTATTGAAAAATCGGGCTTAAGTATTTTGTCATTTAGTATTTTTCATCTTCTTCATTGTGTGTCATTTTCATCACTGTTTGGCGCCAGTTGGTGGCCACTTTTATTGCAGCATTGTTGGCTTTGCCCAGGTCATCTAGGGTGCAGGTAAACGGACATTCGGGGCACTCCAGCAAATGGGGGAATGGGATGGAATTATACTGTGATTTTTAATTTCGTGGACCAAACTGACAGCTGCCAATGACCTTATTAAGCTATTGCATAGCTTCTATCGCGGGCCTTGAGCGCGGGGAGCAGAAATTCCGTAACGAAAAAAACCTCACGCTCCCCACTCCGACGGGCAAGGAGGTGTGGCTTGAAGGCCGTGCATCGTCTAACGTCGTTTCAGTTCGGCAGTCTTCGACACGGCGTTGTGTGCGATAAGACGTATTGTACGACTCTACGAAACTAAATATAAATATATATGTATAATAATAATAATAATAAATGTTAATGTTTAATGTTAATGTTAATGTTTAATGCGAGGTTGTCGACATGTGGGATGTGAATACAGCAGTCATTGTGCCGATAGTCGTTACGGCCAATGGCATAATAGCCAAGAGCCTCGACGAACATCTGAGGAGGCTCTCGTTGGGCAGCTGGATCAAGGGCTTGATCCAGAAAGCGGTACTCCTGGACACGGCGCGTATCGTTAGGAGGTTCCTCTCTCAGGAGCCCTGACCACCGGTAGCTTGGACCCTGTTCCCGATACCGGTGGGCTACTATTTTTGTATTTTTAAATGTTTTTTTATTTAATTTTTTTATAGAATAATATTTAAAAATGTAAAGATATGTAAATAAAATAAATAAATGGAATAATAATAATCCTAATCATAAACTCCTGACAAGTCTCGCCGGAATATTGCATCAATGGGTGCTTGGGAGCTTCAGTCATTAATCGCGCTATTTCCCACTGCAGCCAGTGCTGGTTCATCCAACGATCCTGGGCCTGCTGCCGCTGCCACTTTGCCTAAAACCGCTACGCCTAGAGCGAAGATTATGAGGAAGACCCGTCGCTGAGTCTACGGTTTCATTTGTTTGATCCCCGTACATATTTTAATTCGGCCACTTAGTAATGACGTAACAAGTCATGTCGGTACACTTTTGGACTTGTTTTTTCTTCTATTATTCTAACCTTACAATCTTTGCTGTAACATCTATTTTATTTACTTTTCACTCTGAATGTCTGCCGGTAGTTGTTTTATTTTTATTTGTTTACCTTTATATTTTACTTGACAGTTGACAATATTGACATGATGACATTTGACAATCTTGACATGATGACATTTGACATCTGTCAATTTCATAATTCCTGTTTTACGTTTCGTTACACTGTGCGTTTATTTTAGTTTGTTGTGATGACTGATATTCTCGATTGCTTTTTTTATCTTTAATATTTTGTAAATCTCTTCCAACAACAGCGTGCAGGTGGTTTTATTAGTTGAGTTTCACATTTTCAACAATGGCAGTTAGAGACCGAGCTAAAAGGAGGTTAAAGCGCCGTCCTTCCGAGCACAACCTGAGTTCGTGTAGAGAGATGCGTAATCGCTGTAGTCGTATGTGTAGAGATGCAAAGAGACGCTACTTCCATAATTCTCTTGACAACCGGAACTCCTCTGAAGTCTGGAAGTTTTTGAAAACTGTCGGCATTGGTAAGTCTCCTGCCGCTTCTAGCAAAGGCATTGACGTGTGTGCTCTAAACAAAAATTTTTCACTTTCACCCGTGACGTTGGATCCACACGTCAAATTATCGACATTAAATAAACTTTCCGTTTTGCCAGTGCCGCGGTGTTCGTCTTTCGATTTCAGTCCTGTGAGTGAAAGTGATGTCAAAAAATCTATTTGTGCTATCTCCTCCTCCGCTGTTGGGAATGACGGGCTTTGCTCAAGAATGATTTCTCCTATCCTCTCCACATTACTTCCCGTTTTGACCCACATTTTTAACTTCTCCTTGTTTTCTTGCACTGTTCCCGATGCTTGGAAGCTAGCCCATATTATTCCACTACCCAAAATCCCTAACCCGGTCACACTGACCGATTTCAGACCCATTTCCATACTTCCTTATCTTTCCAAAGTTCTTGAGCACATTGTCCATCAGCAATTGTCTCTGTTTCTCTCTAATAATGATCTTCTTAGTCCTTTTCAATCTGGTTTCCGGCCCGGTCACAGCACTGTTACAGCTCTTTTAAAGGTTACTGACGATATCCGCCGGGCTATGGACCACAAATCTCTTACTTTACTTGTACTTCTCGATTTCATCAGCGCTTTCAGCTCTGTTGACTTCGATATCCTTCTTGGGATCCTTAAATCTTTCAATTTCTCCTCTTCCACTATTGATTGGTTCAACTCCTATCTTGGAGGCCGCTCGCAGCGGGTACACCTCGACGAGAGTTCTTCGGATTGGTGCTCTCTTACTGCGGGTGTGCCACAGGGTGGCGTTCTCTCTCCTCTTCTCTTTTCTATTTTTATTAACTCTGTCACTAGAGTAATCTCGTGTAACTTCCATCTCTATGCTGACGACTTGCAGCTTTACCATCATTTTCCTATTCAAGATGCAGAAGCCGCAGTGACCGCCATTGACAGTGACCTGGAATTAATTGGGGAGTGGTCACGGTCCTTTGGGCTGCAAATCAACCCTAAGAAGTCTCAGGCCATGGTTATCGGCGGTAGGCATATGCGAAACAGGCTGGATGTTGCGGTGCTGTCTTCTCTCAGTTTGAATGGAGTTCAAATTGAATACGCTAGGACAGCTAAAAACTTGGGGGTGATCATGGACTCTTATTTATCATGGACTGCCCACGTCGCTGAAGTCAGTCGCAAGGTGCACTACACTTTCCACTCGCTGAAGTGCCTCCAGAGCTTTTTGCCCTTGAACACCAAAATTTCCCTTGCCCAAACTCTTATTCAGCCCATCATTGACTACGCCGACGCCTGTTATTTGGATGCCACCGAGGAGCTTTTAAATAAACTTGAGCGTTTGCAAAATATATGTATTCGTTTTGTTTCAATCTCAAAAAGTATGACCATGTTTCAGGCTTTCGCAAAATGCTCAAGTGGCTCCCTATTCGACTTCGCAGGAACGCTCGGATTTTGTGTTTGCTATTTAAAGTCCTTCACAACCCTAAAATGCCTTCTTACCTCCGCGAACGCTTCTCCTACTCCCGTCCTTCCGATGCACTTTGCAGGTCGCATCTTAAGCATCTCCTTGAAATACCTTCCCACACTACCGACTTTTACTCCTACTCCTTTGCTGTGCACGCGGTGCGGTTGTGGAACTCGTTACCGCCTGATATTAGGGACTGCCAAACTCTTGCAGTTTTTAAAAAGAGAGTGAAAGAGCATTATCTTTCCATTCCGTCTTAGTTGCATATTAATATGTATTATTATTTAAGTATTTATGATATTAGTTAGTATTTATTATTGTAATATTTAATTTAATAATATGCATGTATATAAGAGTATATATTAATTATCTATACAGTATTCTTCTTTATTGTGAATTGTTTAATATATTTTTCTTTTTATCGTTCTACACACGGTGTCTACATATCTTTTTTTGCAACTCTCCTCTCGCAGGTATGCTGGAAGAGATTTCGTTAGAAATAAGCATACCTTTGTACCTATTTTCTGTTCCTTATTCTTGTCTATTTATTATGTGTGTGTACATTAATGGTTAAATAAAATAAATAATAACAATATTATTATTATAAATAATTATTATTAATAATTATAATAATTAATAATAATAATAATTATTATTATTAATTCCTTTATTCAATACATTTCTTATTATCTACATTTTTAAATATTTTTATAAAATAAATTAAAAAACAAAAACATTTAAAAATATAAAAAATAGAGGCCCACCGGTATCGGGAACAGGGTCCAAGCTACCGGCGGTCAGGGCTCCAGAGAGAGGAACCTCCTAACAATGCGAGCCGTGTCCAGCAGTACTGCTTTCTGGATCAGGCCCTTGACCCAGCCGCCTAACGAGAGCCTCCTAAGGTGTTGGTCGAGGCTCGTGTCTATTAAGCCATTGGCCGACACGACTATCGGTACAATGATCGCTGTTTCCACATCCCACATGTCGACAACCTCGCGAGCCAAGTCAAGATACTTGATTTGCTTATCTTTCTCGGCTTTCACGAGGTTCCCGTCATGCGGGACGGTAATGTCAACAATCATTGTACGCCTCTCGATTCGGTCCACCACCACAATATCAGGCTTATTGGCTACAATAGTCCTGTCAGTGATGATGGACCGATCCCAGTACAATGTGATAAAGCCATTTTCGAGAACTATAATTGCATAAGTTGATACAAAATGCTATGCAATAGCTTTACCGCGGCAGTCCCCGAGTGCCACACGTCTTTTTTTTTTTAAATGTTGCAAGCGCGGAGCATAGTGTTGTAGGTAAGGCTCAATCATAAGTGATTCATCGAATCGATGTGATCCTCAATTTATTTTTACTAATTGGTGTAAATAAATGTTTTATGAATATAAACGTAATGTATTTAAATATAACAGTATTCATACACATAGTACATGAACTTTTATTATGTTAAATATGAAATCAACAATAAAATAAATGCGATCGATAAAATTAAGTCCGACATAAGTGACTAGAAACTAAATAAGGGCCGTTAGTTTCAAAACAAATTTGTTTTTTTTGCCGTGATGTAGTTTCATTTTCGATCTACTTCGATTTTCGATTAACTTTCGATCACTCAGGATAGTTAGGGTACGACACTATTTTAATGGGACGATAAAGTGACAACCCCCCAAATATCAGTTTAGTCCACGAAATTAAAAATCACATTATAGTATATTTCGCCTCACGCTGTATACAGCAAAGGTTGTTGTTAATGTTTAGAGGAGAGATTTGACAATGTCTGTTTGGCATTTAAGTAAAATAAGTGGTCAGATGTGGCATTGTGATTAATTCGATCTTCAATGTTAAGCAACGCTTGACGAGGTCGGTCCGTGGATGGGTGACCATTTCAACATACGTCTCGAGTACGAGTCGTACGAGTTTCCTCCGTGCCTCGGAAAGCACGTTAAGCCAAGGGCGGATTTAGAGGGGGGGGCACGGGGGCACGTGCCCCCCCAGACGGTATTTTGTGTACTGTGGAGATTCCATCACAGTACATACTTAGAAGCAAATCAAATTAAGGAGTTGTTAAAATATATGAATAAAATAACAGAAAGAAACTATGCAACACTGCACTGGAGGATGTCTTCAAGGTTCTAGACTGGAGAGGCCGATTCGCCGATGATAAAACTGTCATGGAGGACCCCAGTACAACGCTCGATGACCTCAGTAGAGCTTCCGTAAGAATGGGTCCAAAAATGAACATGGATAAACCAAGGTGATGTTGAGCGCTCATATCGCACCCACTCCTATCAAGATCGGTGGCTCCACAGCCGAAGCCGTGGACGACCATGTCTACCTGGGACAAACGGTCCAGTAAGGCAGGTTCAATCTCGAGAAAGAGGTCAACCGTCGAATCCTACTCGGCGGGGCAGCATTCGGGAAGCTGCGCGGTTTCTTATCGTCCAACTTACCACAGTGTATCAAGACGAACTTATGGCTCGGAGACGTGGTCGCTCACAATGGGCCTCATCAGAAAGCTTACAGTCGAGGTGTCGTTGCGGGGAACCGATCACTATTTCGAATATATTTTGGACGAATTTCATTTTACCGAAAACTATTGACCGAAGTCTTTTTTGCTATATGCATTATTTGACATATTTTCAGATCATCGAAGTATCATGTGGCATAATTATGTATTATTTTACCGAACTAGATTTCGGCGATTTACAAAATAACTTTTTGCTTTTGGCCGAAGCCTCTTTTGAACTTTTTTCATTTGCCATATTTTCACCAAACCGAAACAACATGTTAGGGAATATTATTTAGTCACAAATATATAGCCAGTTACTTGGTAACATTTTCAATTTAAAATTGAAATAGTCTCATAAAAGTCAATATGTTGTGCTACAAAATTTTGTGACAAAAACGAATCGCTGCAAAATCGACTTCACGCAGTCTTGTCTGTGTTTACGTATTTTCATGCAAATGATTTATTAATAGCTGTCATGCATTAGACATTTTTATTAATTAATTATTTCAAAGAATTTGTTCAAGAGCGAGCGAAGCGAGCTCGGGAATTTAGGGCACCCCGACACGGATAGGTTAGGTTTGAAGGGGATGACGGGAGGTGAAGTGAGCGAGCAAAGCGAGCGAACTTAGCTCCCGTCATCTTCTTCGTGTTAGGTTACTTTAGACCCTGTAGACAGAATTAGGAGCCCCGCCGAGCGGGGCTCCGTCGACATTATTTTTTTCAGGTCGCTGTTTTAAACATTTGTATTCGCCCACTGTTTCTCTCTCACTTATTAATTTGATGTGCGTTTAAATATAAATATTTCGGACAAATGTTATTTCGGCTAAGTGTAACTTCGGTAAAAAGTTTTTCGACGCAAGTAAAACGTTGGAGTAACGAAAAAAATTGAATTGATAATAGGTCAACGGAGACAGTGGCAGACGTGACTTCAATGAAGTAAAAACAAAACGAAACGATAATAGTTGAAAAGTTTTAGGTGAAATGAAATTCGGTCAAATGTTGTTCGAACTTATGATAGGTAACCGTCCTTGCGTGATTGAATCAGAAATGTAGAGATCTGCAAGAGAACCAGGGTTACCGACATAGCCCGAAGAATTGCCACACTTAAGTGGTTGCTCGCAGAACAGATGGCTGATGGGGCAGAAAAGTTTTGGAGTGGCGACCGCGAACCGGAAGACGTTGCGTTGGAAGGCCTCCCACCAGGTGGACCAAAAACCTGGTGAAGGTTGCGGGCATCCGCTGGATGCGGGACGCACGGGACCGATCAATGTGGCGACGCTTTGGGGAGGCCTATGTCCAGCAGTGGAAATCTTTCGGCTGATATTATGATGATGAACAGAAAGAACATGAGTGAAACTCTTGTCTTTCATAACCCTTCCTGTACATACTTGAACTTGTTGAAATAAACATGAAGTATGATACTTCAAGTTTATTTCTGACAGTTATTGTTTATTTTTTTGCCTGTCCGCCCCTTGTGCCCCTCCCAGAAAAAAATCCTGGATCCGCCCTTGCGTTAAGCCGTTGGTCCCGACTGTCATTTGAAGATCTTTGGCAGTCGTTACAGGTAGTCAAAAACCTGAGATCTGACACCAGTCTTGCCAAGGGGTATCGTGTTACCCAGTTACTGGGTTGTGGAGGTCTGATAGGCAGTCGCTTCATGTAAAACACTGGTACTCAGCTGAATCCGGTAAGACTGGAAGCCGTCCCCAACAATAATTGGCAAAAAGGCTAGGCAGATGATGATGTGGAATTGTGATTACCAGCCCGACATTCAATACGGTACCATGACCAGCACAGCAAATCTCTTGGCTAAAAGAGGAACATCTATGGATGCCACATTGTTGTCATTAATGAAATGTAGATATTTCTGTCTTACCTTTAGTGCCTCGGTGAGTGCATTAACGAAATTCGGGTAGGTAAGCACGTAGCTCCGCAGGTTGCTGTCCGAGCACAGATCATTGACAAATGTGTACGCGTGGAGTAACTGGGTCGCGTCTCCTTCACTGAAACACATGATAATTCATCAATTTGTTGCCTCTTTGTAACATTTATTGATTAGGAATATTTCTGTAGCATCCCAGAGTTTGGAAGTTGGCCATCGTGCCTGTTGGTCCTGCGAATGGTCTCTCTCAGGACGTATCGGATTGTCGTCCCATCGGACTACGAGAGGGACGCCTCGTTGCACAAAATCATACTACAGGCGCGTATTATGCATATTTTGCAATTAAAGTAGGATTTTTGGAGGTAAGGAGTATTTTGTGTATTTTTACGCAGATTATGTCCCAGGCTCACTTCGTCACAGTAAAAATATACAAACAGTATGGAAACTACCTACAAACGCTCGAAAAGGCACATTCACACAAACATATGCACCGACGAGACCACTTGGGCACTTCTGCGGTGTTCTCAGTCAGTACTGAACACGGCGACGCAACGAGTGGTCAAATACGTTTATGTGCATGTGCCCCGTTTCGAGCGTTTGTAGGTAGTTTCCAAACTGTTTGTATATTTAAACTGTGACTTCGTAATGCAGTTATCTTTCTACACATCACATCATCAGCCTATTAATGTTCCCACTGCTGGGACACAGGCCTCCTCTCTGTGAGAGGGAATGGGCCGTAATCCACCACGCGGGCCCAATGCGTGTTAGTGGATGTCACACGTCTTCGAATTTTTTTTTGGTTCTAGGACATGCCGGTTTCCTCACGATGTTTTCCTTCACCGTTTTGAGAGCAGTGGTGATGAAATAATTTACACAAAGTAAAGCGCCTGCTTGGGCTCGAACCTACGACCTACAACTTGTAAGTCGCGGCCGATACCACTGGGCCACCACTGCTCCTGTTATCTTTCTATATATATAAAAATTAATCTCTATTTGCCTTGGTCACGGCATCACGCGTGAACGGCTGGACCGATTCTGCTAATTCATTTTTTGTTGTGTTTTTATTGTTAGGAGAAGATTCTTATGAAAGAAAAAATTAGGAAAAATAAATTGGTAGGAAGGTAGGGTAGGTATGTAGGTAGGATATATAGGTAGGTA
This sequence comes from Anorthoa munda, assembly GCA_945859665.1. Lineage (NCBI taxonomy): Eukaryota > Metazoa > Arthropoda > Insecta > Lepidoptera > Noctuidae > Anorthoa > Anorthoa munda. Next base: position 19,643,685 of record OX243894.1, on the reverse strand, counting down.
GGTATGTAGGTAGGATAGGTAGGTAAGTAGGGTAGGGTTGTTAGGATAGGGTAGGCAAGGTAGGGTAGGGTAGGTATGTGGGTATAGTCTCGCCAAACATCTTGGTCACCCTGAAGTTGGTTTACCGCATGCGCGAGGCACGAAACGGTGCTGTTTTTGTATGAGATTTACTACTGCGCAACCATGGTAGCCAATTTCAGGGCGGCCAAGAAGTTTGGTGGGAACTATAGGGTAGTTAGGGTTGGTAGGATAGGAAGATAGGGTAGGGTTGGGTAGGTAAGGTAGGGTAGGGTAATAGGCTTGTGTAGTACATGTACTATTAGGAATTAATTCCTTTAGGTGAACGAGAACGAACTATTCTGTTTCGGTCGTTTAAATCGTTCATCTAGTACAGTAGTACAGTGATCGTCTGGCTCGCGAGTGCTGAATCAGAACGAATATGTATTATGTACCGAGTGTCTGAGCGAGCGAACAACTCTGTTTCGGTCGTTTAAATCGTTCATCTAGTACACTAGTACAGTGATCATCTGGCTCGCGAGTGCTGAATCAGAATGAATAAGTACAAGTGTCTGAGCGAGTTGAGAGATTAGAGAAGCGTGCGCGCGAGCGTGATGGACGATGACCTACCTGGCAAACAAGTGATTCCCGACTCGTAAAAATGCCATGAAGTTTTATGTTACTTATTCGTATATATAATCAATAATTCATTAAAGTTTGTAAAATTTAATGACATTTAAATTATTGTAAATTGTTTAATCGAAATGACAGTCAACCACTAAGCCTGCAAAGTATGAAGGAAAATCAAATATGTATTCCATTACGTACGACTGACTGATGTCTTAAGATCGGTGAACTAAAATGAACTAATAGTACTAGAATACCGAACTAGTTCATTTGTACGATTGTACTAGTTCGGAGCGTTCCTTTCATTGTCCGAGTAAGAACAAGCCTATAGGGTAAGTAGGTTATGGTAGAATAGTAAGGTAGGTCAGGGTAGGCAGTTGACGGGAGCGAAGCCGCGGGTACAGCTAATTATTACTATAATAAAAAAAGATAATTAAAAAAATCAAAAAACCCGACTGCTTAAAAAGCAAACTAAAAAGACGTAAACAAGAAGTAAATCATGCTGTGTAGTCGGAGGATACATATTCGCGAGCTGGCTGACCAAAACTAGATGTATCCTCCGACTGCACAGCATGATTTTCTTCTTGTTTACGTCTTTTTAGTTTGCTTTTTAAGCAGTCTGGTTTTTTGATTTTTTTAATTAACTTTTATTATTTACAACTTTTTAGTTATTTTTTTTTAGAATTAGGTTCATTTAAACATATTAGTGTTATATATTTTTGAAATCGCCTCTTAAAATCCTTTATTTTGATACCCCACACGATGGGTTTGGAAGAAAAAAAAAAATTTTTCCCGGCAAAATTGCGCCTAAAATCCGCCATTTTATTTTTTTCGAATTTTAATGTAGCCAGTGACTCTCGCAGGATTAACACGATTGACGTAAGAATCATCAAAATCGGCCAACGCGTTTGGTCTCTAGAACGCCACATAGGAACAAACAAACATACATACATACATACTTACATACATTCTTACATACATACATAGACTGATAAACACATTACCCTCCTTCGGCAGTCGAGTAAAAAGATAGCTTTGTTATGTATGACATACCTGACTGCCTTATTAAAAGTGCGCATAGTACAGCACAGATAACTATGCACGTCTGGCTGTCGTGTCGCCGCCGCGCCTCTCGTCGCACCAGACAGACACAGGAGCAGTCTGCATACCTCTACACCGCCGTAGCCGCCTTCCTACAGTGTTGATTTGTTTATTAATTAAATAGTTTCCAGTACAGTATGGTAAGGTTCCAACGTATGCGACATTCCTGATGGCTCGACGCGGTTCGAATTATATCACACCGTAAGCGATTTTAACTAAGCGAAATTGCAAGAACGTTACATAGACGCATTGCATTGAAATTCTACCAACTTGCACTTGAAATTTTCTTAGTCGCCAACCGGTGGCCAAGGGGGGGACCAGTTGATGTGGAGAATGAGAAAAGAATGAATTGTAGGTAAAGTCGAGAGCACATGAAGCTTTTCACTTGTAATCAAGCCTAGCATCTACAGCGATTGTTATAATAACGGTACAGAGTCCAACGGATAAAGCTTCACGAGTTCCTAACTGTACAATAAATTAATTTTATAAATAAGTTATTACTGTTAGAAAAATAGAATAAAAATAATTTGTGTTTTTGAATATAAATATACCTACAGTGTATTTTTTTTGTGATTACGTACCAGATTTTTAATATTATAGTGGTTGATAAAGATTCTTTTTTTGATTAGGTTAATTAAACCATAATCTTCGGGGGTTTTTTGAAAACTATTCAACCACTTTATTATGAAAATCTTGGAAGTTGAAGCTGAAGTTGCTAAACGATCGCTCTACCGTAAGTCGAAGACTTTGGACTTTGGTTGCTTTACATTTGGCAACATTTTTAGAATCTCTAGGGAGGGACAGCTGCCACTCCATGCCCCCCCTTGGCGACGCCCTTAGTTATGCTCGAACAAAAATAAAAAAGAAGTAAACATCCAAATTGAGAACCTCTTCTTTTTTGGGAAGTCAGTTAAAAATGCCTTCATTCATACACACATCACATCATCAGCCTATTAATGTTCCCACTGCTGGTACACAGGCCTCCTCTCTATGAGAGGGAATGGGCCGTAATCCACCACGCGGGCCCAGTGCGAATTGGTGGATGTCACATGTCTTCGAAGTTTCATTCATACAGTATGAAAATAATACTATTACTAACATACCTTTAAGCTAATAAGATGCACAACAAAATCCTTAGTATCAACAGTCCTCATTAGTGCGTAGATTGCTGGCAGGTTTCCATAGCATATGTTGACGAGTACAGTCAGAGACTTGTGACCGATGGTGCGGTGTTGGGTCTCCCCCATTGGCTGGGTGATCCATTCTGTGAGCTGCTTCATTAGGTTGGTTAGGTAGGACTCTTGCCAACTGATTTTTATGCCGTATGATATTTCCTGCAAAATAATAGAAGGGTATGACATGATGTTTTTACTAAGTAAATCTTTTTAAAACTAGGTTTTAATTATTGGGACAGAAAAGGTATTCATCAAATCCAGGTGTTGATTTGTGCTTCATCTTTTAAATGATAAATAGGAATAGCTTGTTTACAGCAATGTATAATTATTATTAGTATACATTGTTAAATTTGACAGCAAAGGTCCTGTTAAAAATTTGCCTTTTGTTTGCCATATGCCATTATTTCCCAGAATTTGATCCTTATTAGCAACACTATCGAATAGTGTTATAATGTAGCATGAAATGAAATGAATTGCCTCCGGAGCATACTGAACATCAGATGGTCAGATTGGGTAAGAAACACAAACGTCCTAAGGCGAGCCAAGGTCCTTGGTATAGAGGCCTACCTGATGAGACGTCAGCTTAGGAGGCGACATTGACCCCACACTTTGGGAGAATCAGGCACAAAATCGGCCCGAGTGGAGACGTCGTGTGCAGCGGAAGGTGCAGGCCTTGAGGATAGAAGGAGGTCGGAATTGGACCAGAAACGCAAGACCTCAAAGCTAGACCACCAACAGCTACTATTCATCACATAGTCAACGGTGTTCTGACGTCGGAGTTTTTCGGCCAAGGGTGGATATGCAAGTCACATGAGAGCACATAACAGAGCAGCAAATCTGAGCTCTCAACCACATTGAGTAGCCAATGATTGCGGTCGCTGTGGCCGAAACCGGCTAGATAGCATCATCATCAATGTAGCATGTGTTTTTTTTTTCAAAATCAATGGGTACAATTTCTGGCAAGAATCTAGAAACATAAATTTTTCGAAAATCCAATGATGCAGTTTTGTTTTCATTAAAATCATTAATCAAGACCTTGCCTTGGCCTTGTGACTCCTTGAGTGTTTTCCTTATTCCTGTTTTTGACCAACCACCCCCACTTAAAAACTTCAACTTTTATATACTATTCAACAGCTACTCAAATGGAAACCAGGCACAATCGGCCCATCTCTTGATAAGTTACTGCTGAAAAACCATGGATAAAATTTCCATTATGGGCCGCTGATTTGGAAGTTCATATTTTTTGTATAGGTAGTACTCATAAAAAGAAAGCTTTTTACAAATTTTCAAGACTCGGAAATTTTATGTTTTTTGTATGTCTTTCGTGGAGAAAAAAAATGAGAATTAGTCCTAGAGCGAGCGAAGCGAGCTCGGGAGCTTAGGGCAACCCGACACGGATAGGTTAGGTTCGAAGGAGATGACGGGAGCTGAAGTGAGCGAGCAAAGCGAGCGAACTCAGCTCCCGTCATCTCCTTCATGTTAGGTTACTTTAGACCCTGCAGACAGAAATAGGAGCCCCGCCGAGCGGGGCTCCGTCGACTTTGTTGCTTAAATAGTAATCTAAACTTTAACCATGGATATCTCCATAACCATGGGGTTCCATGGGGTAGGGAAGGTACAGTGAGGTAGCCCCTTTACCCCCCTTAACCCTCCCTCCCTCTGCGCCCCTTAAATCAATGGATATTTATGGAAATTTTAATTCTAACCTGAAAACTTTAACCATGGATATCTCCATAACCATGGGGCTCCGAGTAGTGGGAATAGTACTGGGGGGTAGCCACACCTCCCGCCCTCCCCCCACCACCCTCCCTGTGCCAAAAATCGACGGCCCATAATCGAAATTTTAACCAAAACCATTACTAAAGGAGCTCAAAACTTAAATTGTTGAGACTTACTTGCATAACAGAGAGCAATTTAATTTTCTTGTCATTAGATATGGAGTCAGATAATAATCGGGCCAGGATTGGCATGAACCTGAAAAGGATTACAATTTATTAATTTATTACAATTTATAGAAAGAGTACACACTGAATAGGCCAACAGGACATGATATTCATAAGAATAGTAGTACAGTGGTCTTATTTATTGCTACCCATTTCTCACAGACGATCATTGCATGGAGTTAAAACAGGCTGGTGTCCTTGTGTCTCCATGCCTAAGCGCATATTTTAAGTACGGAACCATTGCATGGAAAGAATCAAAAGCAAAATAAGCTATACATGACATCTCCATAGCCATGATAGTCTTCATATATTCTGGTAATCCCTGGTTATTATTGGGCAGGCTTAGCAGCCATTAGTCTGCAAGGCATCTGGTTCAACAGCAAGCCTAATAAATTTGAATGAAGAACTTTACTAACTTGTAAGTATGAGTCAAGGCATGCCTAGCACTAGGCTCAATAGCAGCCCTCGCGAGCACAGCCACACCGGCCCAGTGTGGCCCACGTCCATCGCACATCACGCGCCATAGTGAGCTGAAGAACGCGCACACTTCCGAACGACCAGGCGAGAATATTGAGAGGTCACATGATGAGGCTATCAGCTGAAATAAAGAATAATAATAATAATAATAATAATAATAATAATAATAATTTATTTGCATAACAAGTTTTACATTTTATATTAAACACATGGTAGTACATAACATCAGGCAAATTGTACAATAGTGTGGCGACACCAGCACCCTTACTAAGTTGACAAGACAACTTGTGTTAAAGATGCTGGGCCCGACCCTTAAGTTAATGCTTCTTTATTGTATTTGGGTAGTTACATACATATTCTGTAAGCATACGAATAGTTCATTATATAATTATAGCGTATTGTTTGCTTTGATTAGGTAGACAGACAAATAAATTATTTACAAAAGGAAATAATAAAATTATGAAATGAGTGGATTAGCGTAGTGTTTATGAGTGCGTGTGTGTGTGTAGAATGAAGGACATCAGAAATAATAATATTTATATACGAAGTTAATAGCAAGTTACCGAGTAAATTCTATCGGGTTTATGTGCAACTATAGCAATTATTTAAGGAAATTGGTCCCGTAACAAGGATTGAACTTACCCCAAGGTACCGTGTCATCAAATTTACAGCAGACTCGCTGTGTGTTGCCTCAAATTCACGAGCAGCAGTCACAAATGCTTTCAAATTGCAGAACTTTCCACCTTCAGATGGATTACTGACATTTTCGAACCCGTCGACTTCCATGTCCACCATAACATACGGGTTTTAGGGAAGTTTATATGAAAATAGCACTAACGTGATCAACAAAAGGTAATTTATACGCTCACTAAAAGTTCTAGCCCAAATATATCAAAATAATACCGATAAAACTAATACGAAAGTTTAAAAACACATATCTTAACCACAAAATTCAATTTCAACTGTTTTCTGTTTTTTTTTAAGTGTTTTGATGGCTGACTATGACCCTTGGCTTGGTTACAAGACCTTTAAGCCAAGTCTGTAATAGAATAAAGGTGGAAACACATTATTAACACCCGACCCGACGCCACGCCACCCGACGCCTGCTGACGCGTCGAAGTACTAATCCATCCCATACATTTAGTATGGTCAGAGACACATAGTCAACACGCCATGTGACGAGACGCAATCACACGCGACAACACCCAGTCGATTTGGATCAGCGTGTTGCCAGGAGAGGGGGAAAACACGCCACCCGACGCTTCGCACACAGTGTGTCTCTAGTAACACCCGACTACACGCGTCAGTCATGATCAGTGGTGCCAACTTAGGGTAATTTACCCTAATTTAGAGTTAAGTTTCATCAGCACGGTAATTTTTAGGGTACAAACTCGGTGAGGGTGTTGGGGTTTTCTCGTCGTTGCCGAGTAACCCGGTAGTTGTAGAAGTTAGTTTAACACCAAACCACTGTTATGTTCCAAATATTTATTATGGACACAGTTTTAGGTTGCTGCTAGTAACCTGAGCCGTACTTAATGTTGAGTAACGTCAACGCGCAAATTAGCGTGTGTCGGTGTTTTAGTTACGACTGATTTACTTAATATTGTGCAGTACTTTACTAGGCGTACTTTTGCTGTGTGAGCATTATTGGCTCGTACATGCTCCCGAGGGAAAGGTATACGTGCTCAGATCACTAGCGTTACAGAATGTAAAATGATATAAAACAAAAGTTATGTCAAGAACTTACATAAATTCTTAAATAATCTAAACAGTAAGCATGAAATTACATAAATTCTTAAATATTCAAATGTTGAATTTTGTTGCTGCTGATTGCTGTAGACGGTTGCCCGATGAGGGTCCACTTCTTATTTTACCGTAGACAGGAATCTCCTTCAGTTCTATATCCTCCGTCCTCTCTCTAGTCCTGTTGGTCGTCTTGCGTGCTTGTTGATCTTCTTAGTCGCCACACTATTATAGCGCCGACGATATTTTTTATGTTTATGCTTTAATAGAAATGATTAACTTATTTCAGTCAAATTTGTAATGATGGGCTTAAGTTTAAATATTTCCTTTGAACCCGCAATTTTCGGTTTTTATTAGTCAAGTATTTGGTATGGTACAAATCCCTAAATAACCAGATTTTTTTTAATGGTTTCAAATATTCTTATAGTAAAACTGATCTGTAATTATATAATAAATTGTAATGTTTCCTCTTATGTATGATCTTGCATGAAATGTCTCAAATATAGATTGTACGGCGAGGGAAAGCATATTTAAAAAAAAACTGATTTTTTTTCATTAAACTTAAAATCTAGGGTAAATTGAGAGCAGACTTGGGATAAAACAAAAACGAGACCTGGCAACACTAGCGAAGCGTGTCGTAGCGTCACGTGGGGTGTTGCCTTAGATAAAGTAGGTATAGATTAAGCACTGGCGTGGCCACACATGAGACAGCAATAGTTAGTTCTGGTGTTACAACAAGAACAAGAACACTACAACCCACCATCGCACTGACACTTATTATCTATAAATAACCCAAATTCCTTGTCTCAATTAACACATAATACCACGAAATCATAGAAAATCAAACAAAACCGAGTTTATTTGTCAAACCTGCCATTGTATTAGAGTTTGACAAACGACAGAAACCGGCCACGGTGACAAAGACAAAAAATAATCTTTTGTCCTTATCATTTACATGGAGCTGCCAATTAGCCATCTCGCTCTATCAATCAAGGTCATTTTAAGGCTTCATCTATACCTACTTTATCTAAGGGTGTTGCATATGTGCACGGTACGCGTCGGGTGTCGACACGTCGGGTGGCGTGGGGTCGGGTCGGGTGTTAATAATGTGTTGCCACCTTAAAAAACGTCTTAGGCCTAGCACGCATTGCGCTTTTTTTTCGCTCGAATTAAAATTGCGCGTATTTTTGTCTGCGTACTGAACTTGACTAACACGCACTGCGGATAAAATTCCACGTAATTTTTGTCTACTTCAACCTGTTCAGAGTTCAAAATATTCGCGAGAATTTAATCCGCGCTGCAGCTCGGTAGATTCTCTGGCAAAACGCGGCTTTCTTGCGGTCTTATTTCCGCGCGATATTCTTTCCGCAATGTGTGCAGCTTCATACAATTCCATAGGTCGTAGAATGTGAGGAAAAAAATTGCGCGAATTAAAAAGCCTTATTGTGAATAGTTTTGAGAATTTACACACTTCATTTTTGCACTAGGGCGGGCGGTAGTAGGTAATTATTTGGTAGGACAACACCCAATTCAATGTCCAATCATTCTTTCGATTGTAAAATTTTCAATTTTGACAGTTCAAAATCAGGTGTAAGCTGGGAACAAAGTAACAGACGTGGCTGACGGACACGACTGACAGCAATAATATAGTAATATTTGACTGACAGCCGCGACTGATATGTGTGCACAGACAAAAACCTCCAGCGGCAGCGGGCCAGATGTCTATCGGATCGGATGTCCGAAACTCCGAACGCCCAAAACCAAGGTTACGTCAGCGACTTACTTACAAGTCCGTTATTTTGGACAATTTAACCTGGGAACAAATTATCGGACGCGTCTGACAGCCGCGGCTGGCTGCCGACTGCCGTATTATTGGATTGGCCGCATTATTGGCCGGCCGTCAGGCAGGCGTCAGTCCGTCAGCCAGCCGTCAGTCCAAAGATTACTATTATTAATACTGGTTATAGGGCCTATTACACTACACGGTATCAGGGCCCAGAACCCAGAATAATTAGCCCTTAAGCCACAGCCGTCAGCGTCAGCTTGCGCCCTTGCAAAGATTACTTTATTTATATCATATTTATATACGCCCTTGCGGGTCAGGTGTGTGTGTTACAGTCACAGAATTTACAAGAATCACTTGAAATGATGCCTAAACCAAAGATTACTTGGCCTAAACGGCCAAACGGGATAAGTGGGCAGGTGTGGTGGTATGGTATTGCCAAAGCGAAGCCTGTTAATCGTGGTGATAAAGTGCCGGCTGGATAACTCCAGGTCGTTGTACCAGGGCTCTGTTGGTAAGTCTCTTTGGATACTTCCGTACCACTTTCCTTTCTTCTCTTGGTCTTTGTTCCACATTTCAACCCAAAGATTTTTCAGTTCTTCAGAGCTATAATAATTTGTGTGTGGCACCTACACTAGTTACATATTGAACATCCAATGAATTTATCCCCTTATTTGCAGTTCCATCTGCTACTTCATTTCCAGATATACCTTTATGTGCAGGGATCCATATAAAAGACATCTCAATGACCTTACAATTTAACTTATATACAAAATCTTTAATATTGTACAAAACATAATTGACTTTAAAGTTTCCAAAACACTCAATGAATCAGTTAAGACTGGTGAATATGACTTATTAACTTTATCGCTTCTAGGATTGCATAGGCTTCTGCAGTTAATATTGAGCATTCATTGTCCAGAACAAAGCTTTGTATTAACTTTGTTGAGGATCATCTAAAGCAGATCTCACATGAATCAGACGAGTTATACTAACATACAAAGTTGTGGGCATAGCAAGGCCACTGTGACTATTTTGTAATCCTATTCTGTTGATAACATCATTATTAGCTGATAACAAAAGTTTGATACAATATCTTTCACAGAGCAATATTCTCCTCCAAATAAAGGCCATGATTTTGGCTTCAACTTCCATAGCTCTTATGCGAATTGTACCTTGCTTCAGAGCCTTGTTCTGAATGATATCCAATCTATGTACAAATAATGTAAGCTGAAGTGCAAATAATAAAATGGCTTCTTACAATTGCTTTGAACAGTATTGGCAATATTTTTGGATAAGCTCCCCAAGATACCCCAGCAAGGCATCTTAGAACATTCAGCCCCTTGTAAGAATTTTTAGAAATATATTTAACGTGCTCTTTGAATTGTGAGTTTTTGGTCGAGTTTTCTGTTACTCAAGAAGTCATAAATCCATTTGGACTCAAGTCCAGGTAAAGGTAAACCTATACTGCCAGTCAATATTTTGACAAGTATGCCAGGGTCAACATTACACTGTCAAAAGAATCTTGTACTTCTAAAAATTCGCAAACGGTATGTAATTTGCCATTTTCTGTCATTTTCAGGTCTGCTATTAGGCAATAAAACTATCAGCACAGCGACGACCGCCCCTAAATCCATATTGCACTGGTGGAATAATGTTATTGGATTCAGAGTACCAGTCCAAACGATTCTGCAACATATTCTCAAAGATCTTTCCAAGACATGAGGACAACGAGACTGGACGACAGCTGCTAGCTAAATCTGTTAGTTTGTCAGGTTTTAATATGAGAATCACGCACTGTGTTTTTCCTGATTCTGGTATTACGAATACCAGGCAAAGACTGAAAGAAAAGACTTAAGAATTTTTTAAATAAATGTTTTTCATCATCATCAAAATTTTTAATCAGTATGAACTAGACTATTATTAATAATAATAATAATATATATATATATAATTACTATTTTTTGACACGACTGACAGCATTAATATAGTAATATTTGACTGACAGCCGCGACTGATATGTGTGCACAGACAAAAACATCCAGCGGCAGCGGGCCAGATTTCTATCGGATGTCCGAAACTCCGAACGCCCAAAACCAAGGTTACGTCAGCGACTTACTTACAAGTCCGTTATTTTGGACAATTAACCTGGGAACAAATTATCGGACGCGGCTGACAGCGTCGGCTGGCTGCCGTATTATTGGTCGCATTATTGGCCGTCAGGCAGGCGTCAGTCCGTCAGCCCAAAGATTACTAATAATACTGGGTAAAGGGCCTATTACATTAAACAGTAGACGTGGGTCGTTACGTCATTTTCAAGAAACGTAACGAAACGAGTGACTTGGTCGGCGTCACCTTTTACAAAACTAGTGATTTTTGTAACTAGTTATTTTTATTCAGCTACTGTGATTGTTTGCATAAATATCTTTGGTGAATAAGTAACAGTATCCACATCTGGCACAGTATAATGGTCAATGGCTGGCTATTAAGATCGAAAATTAAACAAAGGCTTTTGTAATTCTCAGAAACAAAATACACGTGCAGGCAATATAATCAAAGACTGCTTTCTCTTATCTATTCAGTCAGATTTTTTTATCTATTGAAGCATAGCAGTTTAATGTTGTACTAACTTTATTACAATTTGTGACAAACACAGTGCCGACTTTGAATGATGGTCTGAATGCAGTTAGTGTATTACGAAAGTTTGTTCTTTTTAATGAACAGTTTCACATCCAGGGAAATTATGACGACATTAATTAAAATTCGTACGCACGAAAGAAGTGTTCACTTCGCACAACAGACTAAAAATTCATATTTTAAGGAATACAGAAAAATCATTATGTTCTTTCTTAATATACGTTTTATGTATATATACTTATCCTACACAGAAAATTAAATTAACTCATATTTCAATTAAAATAATAAATCTTAAACCACAGTCCACAACAATACTGAGTAATGATGTCGCTCGGTACAAAATTCGATTCAAAATGTGTAACGATTCAATTCAAAATATCAAAATGGGCGCTTTGCGCATGCGTATCATGAAATATCGAGTCAAACCGAACGCACAAAATTAATTCATCATCATCGTCGAATGGAATCGCCGCGTTCCGTTCAAGGTATACACTAAACAGACTATGCAATGTAAGTCACTCGTCTCGTCGAATACCGGCAAATAACGAAACGAAACGTAACGAAACATATTTGAAAGAACCGATTCGGTACTTCGTGTCAGGCGGTATACTCGTTACGTGCTCGTTACTCAGTAACGAATACATACGGTTCGATACACTGTCTACGGATACAGCTTTAACGAATAACGCATTTACAAAAATCACTACTTGTTATTTGACTCAAAACTAGTGATTCGGTTACATGCCGCGTAACTAGTTATTGTAACTAGTGACGTGAAATAACGCCCACGTCTATTAAACAGTATCAGGGCCCTGAATAATAAGCCCTTAAGCCAAAGCCGTCAGCGTCAGCTCGCGCCCTTGCAAAGATTACTTTATTTATATCATATTTATATACGCCCTTGCGGGTCAGGTGTGTGCTGTGTATGTTACAGTCACAGAATTTACAAGAATCACTTGAAATGATGCCTAAACCAAAGATTACTTGGCCTAAACGCCCAAACGGGATAAGTGGGCAGGTGTGGTGGTATGGTATTGCCAAAGCGAAGCCTGTTAATCGTGGTGATAAAGTGCCGGCTGGATAACTCCAGGTCGTTGTACCAGGGCTCTGTTGGTAAGTCTGTTTAGATACTTCCGTACCACTTTCCTTTCTTCTCTTGGTCTTTCTTCCACATTTCAACCCAAAGATTTTTCAGTTCTTCAGAGCTATAATAATTTGTGTGCGGCACCTACACTACTTACATATTGAACATCCAATGAATTTATACCCTTATTTGCAGTTCCATCTCAAAGACCTTACAATTTAACTTATATACAAAATCTTTAATATTGTACAAAACATAATTGACTTTAAAGTTTCCAAAACACTCAATGAATCAGTTAAGACTGGTGAATATGACTTATTAACTTTATCGCTTCTAGGATTGCATAGGCTTCTGCAGCAAATATTGAGCATTCATTGTCCAGAACAAAGCTTTGTATTAACTTTGTTGAGGATCATCTAAAACAGATCTCTCATGAATCAGACGAGTTATACTAACATACATAGTTGTGGACATTGCAAGGCCACTATGACTATTTGTTTATCCGTGTGCTTACATTATATATTTCCAGATATATCTGGCACAATGGTGGAGATATCTCAACAGTTCATCTGCTGAAGACAATGCAAACCAGATAAATTCAATAGGTGAGGGACTTTTCTGTTGATAACATCATTATTAGCTGATGACAAAAGTTTTATGCAATATCTTTCACAGAGCAATATTCTCCTCCAAATAAGGGACATGATTTTGGCTTCAACTTCCATGGCTCTTATGCGAATTGTACCTTGCTCCAGAGATAATTCTCAGAGCCTTGTTCTGAATGATATCCAATCTATGTACAAATAATGTAAGCTGAAGTGCAAATAATAAAATGGCTTCTTACAATTGCTTTGAACAGTATTGGCAATATTTTTGGATTAGCGCCCCAAGATACCCCAGCAAGACATCTTAGAACATTCAGCCCCTTGTAAGAATTTTTAGAAATATATTTAATGTGCTCTTTGAATTGTGAGTTTTTGGTCGAGTTTTCTGTTACTCAAGAAGTCATAAATCCATTTGGACTCAAGTCCAGGTAAAGGTAAACCTATACTGCCAGTCAATATTTGACAAGTATGCCAGGGTCAACATTTGACTGTCAAAAGAACCTTATACTTCAAAAAATTTGCAATTGGTATGTAATTTGCCATTTTCTGTCATTTTCAGGTCTGCTATTAGGCAATAAAACTATCAGCACAGCGACGACCACGCCTAAATCCCTATTGCACTGGTGGAATAATGTTATTGGATTCAGAGTACCAGTCCAAACAATTCGTCAACATATTCTCAAAGATCTTTCCAAGACATGATGAGGACAACGAGACTGGACGACAGCTAAATCTGTTAGTTTGTCAGGTTTTAATATGAGAATTACGCACTGTGTTTTTCCTCATTCTGGTATTACCAATACCAGACAAAGACTGAAAGAAAAGACTTAAGAATTTTCTAAATAAATGTTTTTCATCATCATCAAGATTTTTAATCAGTATGTGGAAGTCATCTAAACCTGGGATTGTAATTCCCTAGATGGCAAACTCATTAAGAATTCAGTCCTTGTAAAAGGATCTTTGATCAAATAATACACATAAAAGATTGAGGTTTGGGTTGTCATTGTTCAGATGAAAATAATGGTTATATTCACTACAATCTTTTATGGTTACTAGTATCAGGTATTTTTATCAAAAATGGTTGAGTAAATTCATCCCTGTATGATTGGTTACCAGATCAGATGTTCCAAATTTTACTTAGTGGAATAGTTCTATTAAAAGTGTTACAAAAGTTGATCCAACCACTCTTCTTCTTTTCTGAAATTGTACGTTTTTTTTAGCTCACCTAATCTCTTATAATAATTAACAAGCTACCCCGGCGAACTGACCCGACTGTTTTGAATTTCAGATTACTCGACAACGCCATCTACTGGCATTACCGGAACCAGTATACAACGCTATATTAATATTGGTCCGAGATTTTTTTTTTGTCATTTATCAGAGATGGCGCTGTATTCACAAAACGTATGGGAAAATGATTTTATTTTATAATTTCGTTTACCCTTCCAAAATTCCGGAAATTTCCGATATTTTTAACCCCCGACGGAAAAAAAGGGGTGTTATAAATTTGACGTGTGTTGCCGTGTATCTGTGTATTTGTGTGTCTGTCTGTGGCATCATAGCGTCCAAACGGGTGAACCTATTTTTAACCGACTTCAAAAAAAGGAGGAGGTTCTCAATCTTTTATGTTTTTTTTTTGATTTAGTGTTTTTTTGGTTGGAAGGTGATTTTGTCGAAAGTGTTCTTAGCTATGTTTGAATAAAATCGGTTCAGCCTTTCAAAAGTTATGGGCGTTTTACTGTTTGAATCGGGGTGTTTTCGCGAGATATCGTGTCATAATTACGTGTTCAATAGATTGCCGATCGAAGCGTATCTACTATGCACTAGACAAATTATGTATCATGAAATAAAAAATTGTCGGGGGTTTTTTAAATTATGAAATTTTACTTGTAAATAGTTATTCTGTTATTCGGGGCGGAGATAAATCAATGATCATGAAAATCGATCCAGCCGTTCTCGAGTTATAAATGGTGTAACTACCACGACTTTGTTTTAATAGATTTATGAATAAAAAAATCAAAAAACCCGACTGCTTGAAAAGTGAACTAAAAAGACGTAAACAAGGAGAAAATCATGCTGTGCTGTCGGAGGATACATCTTCGCGAGCTGGCTGACCAAAACGACGTATCCTCCGACTGCACAGCATGATTTTCTCCTTGTTTACGTCTTTTTAGTTCACTTTTCAAGCAGTCGGGTTTTTTGATTTTTTTAATTAACTTTTTTTATTTATAACTTTTTAGTTAATTTATTTTTCGTATTAGGTACATTTAAACATATAAGTGTTATATATTTTTGAAATTACCTCTTAAAATCCTTTATTTTGATACCCCAAACGATAGGTTCGGAAGAAAAAAATATTTGGGCCCCCACAATATGGCGTCCAAAAACCGCCATTTTCCTATTTTCATGTAGCCAGTGACACTCGCGGGGTTAAAGACGAATCGATTGACGTAAGAACCATCAAAATCGGCCTACGCGTTTGTTCTCTAGAACGCCACATAGGAACAAACATACATACATACATACATACTTACATACATACATACATACATACATACTTACATACATATATACATAGACTGATAAACACATTACCCTCCTTCGGCAGTCGGGTAAAAAGATGTATGTATCTAATGTTGTGGTTAGACAATGCACCTAGCTGTTTAAAGAGCTTTCCACCCGCCTTCAGGAGTTCAGCCGTAATTCCGTCATCACCCGGTGCCTTATTGTTCATAAGCTGTTTAAGAGCCATCCTAATCTCGTACAGGCTGACGTTCGGAATGTCTTCGGTATAGTGCCAGGTTAATCTAGCTCTGGGGTCATTTGCTAGATTCGCGACGGATTTACTGGTGGACGTGTACAGCTGCCCGTATAATCTCTTTCTTCTCTTTGCTGTGAATAATTTCCTAGAGAATTGGCATAACACTGAGGGAAATGGAAGGAATGGGGCAGGTCTTTGTCTTTGCCCAGGAGTGGGACAATACAGGCCATCATACAGGCTAAGAATAAAAAAAAACTGATTAAACTTATACCCTATTCGCTGGGGGAAAACTTTTTGTAAACAAACACGTCAAACGGTTATAATCCGACTAATTTATAAAATACAAACTAACACGTCAAACGGTTATAATCCGACTAATTTATAAAATACAAACTAACAACGCAAAATGGTTACTTTTATAGCATTCTTTAATTTGTTATTATAATAGTTTCGAATTCCTGGCTTTCGAGATGCTTTTTAATGTTGGTTACAGTTTTTTTTTTTTTTGTTTTGTTTTAAAAGAAAATATTGCCTGACACTAGGATTTTCTTTCTGTATCGTGGGTGCGTTTACAAACATATAAACTCACATACACGAACACCCAGAGCCGGAACAACTATCGTGCAGGAATCGAACCCGCGACACGCAGCGCAGCAGTCAATCGCTCAACCACTGCGCCAACCGTGCGCCCAAATTGGTTGTTTTGGTCTTACCTTTTTTTTGGTTCAAACTTTAAAAATATTGATATTGTTGTAAAAACATTTAAGAAATAATAGTTTAAATGTTTGACAGGTGTGTATTTGGTTGTTCTATCATATATTTTTTTTTGCAAGAAATACATTTTCCTTTTTGGTTACGAACAGCAGAAAAGCATTTATGGCATTCCAGAAAATTAATGTTTGATACAATTTTGGGTTGTTTACAGATTGCTTTGTGTTGGTGTTTTAATGTACCAATTTTTTTTTTTATAAAACTTTTTTTGCTAAAGTAGAATCAGGCATTTTGGTAAGTTTAATTAACATTCGTACGTTTTTAGTAACTCTTTTAGTTCCGGTTAATAGGTTTTCATGTTGTCACTTGTGGTGTTTTAATAAAAAAATACGTTTTTGGGATGAACAAAGCAGTGACTTCCATCTGCAGGACGTTTTTGTTAGATTCTTTTCCTTTTGGTAAATTTAAAGACATCTTTTTATTATCAGGAAGCTGGGATGAAGTTGCAGTCAGGCCTGCTTCCAAGTTAACTATTCTCAGTATGTGATGAAGTGGTCACTTGTTCATTTTAAAAGGTAATAAGCTGCCATGAGTCCTAGGTGTCTAGTTTAGTAAATTTGTCGTAATTTTCTTCAAAAGTGAATGTTAAATTATCAATATTGATAGTATTCAAGGTTCATCGATATTATTCAGTCCCTCGAATAAATCCGATGAGAAATTTTAAGAAGATTCATGGGTAGCTTCCATGTTGGGGTCGTTTGTTACTTGTGTGGGTCCATCATCCAGACTTTGCTCAGTTTCTACTTCGTTATTCCTATTGGCGCATCACATATCTAATGTCGTAATGTTTGATATGTATCTATTCTTTTTCTTTTGTACAATAAAGAATATAATAAAAATAATAAATAAATATGCGCGGGGTTCCGCGGGGCAGGCGCGGGGTGTCAGGGGATACCGAACACGCGACGCGACGGCCGGCTGCACCACTCAACTCACAGACGCCAGCCATTACGGGCATTCCTTTTTATATTTTGTACCAGGGTACTTTATTGTACACCATAAAATTATATGATTTTTGTAAAGCACTCCAAACCTTCTTAACGTTTTTCACATTTCTCACGGGCGAAATTGCACCTCCGTCTACCGTAAGGCCTCTGCCTCGAATCTTGCGGGCAGCGGCGGCGGTGCGGGCAACGCAGACCCGTTCTCGAAAACAGCGGGCAGATCGCGCGGCACTATAGCGGCGTAGTGTTGTGTTTATGGTTGTGTCGTCGAGATATTTGTTTTTATTCGCGAACGAAATGTCTGAACAACGGCGACAACATTTTTTTGATTCAAATTGAATCATAACGCTCGATTTATTGTGGGTAAAAGAAGTAGTGAATCCCTACTATAGGGCAAGGGCTTGCGAGTTTTATTGAAATTATGAAGAACAGAGACAATGTCCTGAAAATTCTACGACTACACCAGGATGAGTGTAGAATCTTTTGACTATATTCTTGAAGCTATCAAAGGCGATTTGTTAATTAAACTGGTTAATTACTCTTCTATTTTTATGGTTTACATCTTTGCTGTTCCATATCGGTGTCCTCTCAAAAATTGCTGAAATAATTATCTCTAGCACGTCCGATGACATTTCGTCACGTCACAAAAATAAATTGCACAACACTACAATTCAGACGCGGTCACCGCTTGGCTGGAGTGCACCGCTCGTTGCCCGCGCCCGCGCTGCTGCCGCGCCGCTGTTTTCGAGGGCCGGTCCATTTGATTGTACGCGTTAGATCTTGCCGCCGCCCCGCTGCCCGCAAGATTCGAGGCAGAGGCCTTAGGCATATTTTTGATAACGCCTTCTGGTCATTACGAGAGCGCACATCCTCCGCTGCTTTATCAGAATCATCGTACCCAATTATGGACGTCCAAAGCTCCTCATGAATGAGAAACATCGTCATTTTAAATTTCCAGGTTGGGTACCCGTCTCGGTTTGATAACATCGTGATTCCTCGAATATTCACTAACATCTAGATGTCTTCAATCTAGATGTCTTCAATTAAGTAGCTTCGTGCTGATAACGTGTTGAACAAATAAACTAGAAGTAGCAGGTATAGAATCAAATGAGAACAGTACAGTTTTTTAAAGTAAGAAAAATATATATATATATAGATATGACAAGAAGAGACTAAAGAGTACTGAACCATTACTTTTTATATAAAGTTATACACCTAATAGTATGAATGTTCGCGACGAGAGTCACCAACCATTTGAATGGTTTTTGTAAATAAAGTATGTATTAGAGTCATACGTCTGCTCACGCCCGAGCGCCAAGTAGGAATGAAAATGTTGTAAACACGTCGGTCCTATTTATGAGCTCGGTATGTAAGGGTATTTTAAATCGCATTTTTAAGGTAGTAATATAACGTCCTTAACGTTTATTTATGCGTATTGGGTTTTAGTAATACCAGATTAATAGAATAGAAGCATTGAAATATATAAATATTATAGTCTTCATACTTAAAACGTAAAATCAATTTCATGTGAATGCGTGCGTTCGCTGCGCCCGCCTAGTTCCGAATGGTGCGCCAGATGGCGGCGGGTAGTTTTATATGTTGGCGTTTTGCGCACAAAAATTCTGGTAGCTTAAAATCATGTTTTGAGGGGTTATATTATGTATTAGACATAATTTTAGTACATAGGAATGATATAATGTGGAAAATGTATAGTTTCCACCATTAATATGTGAATATTGACGTGATGTCTCAGGAAGTGAATTTAGGACATTTAGGTCATTTTAGGGTATATGGGGGACCTAGATCAAGACGGGAAACCTATATACAGTTCAGAATTAGTATACTGCTTTATATAAAGCCTATTTACCTGAGATATCATGTCGGTATATAGTGTAAAACGCGCTGTTTATGGGAGTTTCGACGGGACTATTCTTTTAGGTGCCCTAAGCACCTAGAAAATATGTAGGTGTACTGTTAAAAGTACTACCATTGGAAAGCTCGTCGAAGGGGCTTCCAGACGGTCTTTAGACGAGAAAGATCGCCCGGATAGTTTCCGACATACTCAGCGCGGAAAAATGTAAACAAACAAAATTGTTGAAATTTGTAGACCCTTCAGGTCGAATAACTCCCTGAAGGGAATAGATGTACTTATTATAGAAGTACTTTCGGATGGCCCGTTGGACTAGCTACCAGGCCATCCCTTTAGAGCGAAAATCGCTCATATAGTTTAGGCACAAATCCAGACATGGTAATCTGGACTTGTGATTTTTGGCCCGTTTTTTTTGGCATTCCCAGGGACTATACACCCCTGAGACTTCCAAAAATAAGGAATTTTCGGGGACTTCCCGATGGCCCGATAGACGCGCCATCGTGTCGTCCCATAAAAATATAGAATCAGTTAAGTAGTTTAGGAGATAGCTAGACACAAAGGGAGTGACTAGCTGTCGAACTAACACTTTTTTGGGTACATTATGTACAAAATGTATATATATACTTATGGAGGCACTAGAACTGTAAAGTGCTCTCCTTCAGCCACCAGGCCACCCATATTCGGTGGTGATAGCTTGGATGGTCTGAGTAGAAATTCAAGTAATAGAATAAATTGTCTAAAAACGTTAAGGAGCGTGTATTTAAGGGATGATATCCCACGATAAACGTCCGAAAATAAGCTTTTTTAAGCCGCCCATAGACGACTTGCTGAATTTGTCAGCAGGTCACCCCAACCTATAGTACTCTCTGGGCTAGGAATGTTGTTATACAACTTTCCGACATGAAAATAAGGGAACTTGCCCCTTTTTTCTATAGATATAGCCTAGGGACGCTATCAGTGCCTGGATATAGATGTATGGATTAGATACTGAGATAGGGGGTGCTACTGTGCTACAGTACACAGAAATCCAGGCGTTGATAGCACCATGGAAGGGATAGTACAGACCCAAAACCCACTGTCGGGTAAGGGATTTTTTTGGCAAATAAAATTATTTTCGGCACAAAATCGCGGGGCTCTCGATAGTAGTAACGACCGAGGGTATAAAACACCCTCGGTCCAAAGATAGAATCGTAGTCATCGGCCATAGCCACTAGAAACAAGTCACTTGAACTTAATTAGTAGTTACTTGTTGAGAGCCCTAAATTCGTACCAAGTTTTAAATAATTGAAGTGTTTTATTTAATTAAACAATTATCATCCCTGCATCCAGCTCAAAGAAGCAAGTGTGAATTAATTTCACAAGTATTAATCAATTGAAGCTGCGCAACATTTAATGGTCCAATCGAACCGGATTTGATCACCTGCTTGATTAGAAGTCCTGAGGCAACATTCCAAAGAGGTTACCAGATCCAATCTGAAGAGTCAATGTTCTTCGGGCGTCCAGCGCGCCATCCGGGAGCTTTACGACCTCCCTTCTCGGGGAAGGCGATCACGCTACGTCCGCAACATTTATTGGTCCATTCGAGCCGGATTTCACCAGCCTGGAACCTGGAAGAACAGCTCCAGGACGTCTAAGAAAAAGAAGGAAGATTCGTCGCAAGTGTCAATCAATTAAAGACACGCTGCCTTCAGAACATTTATTGGTCCTGTCGAACCGGATTTGATCAGCCTGGAACCTGGAAGAACAGCTCCAGGACGTCTAAGAAAAAGAAGGAAGAATCGTCGAAAATAAAATAAATCCGACACTAAATAGAATTTGTGCCGGATTTTAGAAACCTGGAAAACCGGGAAGAAATACTGAAGTTCCACCAGGGATAGAGGAAATTCAGCCGCACAATATGCTGCCTTCAAACTGAAGATTGAAGCCAGGAAAGCAGCTCCAGGACAGCGGGAAGAAATAGTGGTGGAATTAATTTGTCGAATTCCTGACGAATTAATTTCACAAGAAACAAATTGAAGTCGAGCACCGCAGAGAATAGATCCTGCGTGCCCAAGCCCACCGCTGGACCAAAGAGGTAAATTCCGGGAGACAGTTATTAGAACTACCCTCTTGTTTTTAATAACTGTTAGAAGATTGAATATATTTCCTGTGAGCTGCAAAAGTGCCGTATGAAGACTGATGTGCATATATGAAGCTATAAGAATAGTTCCTGAAGACTTATCGCTGAAAACCACCCTATGTTCTCAGTGATTTGTTCTGGAACTGAACGCTGGTTTAATTTTACCAAGAATATGCGTTTTTAAGCCTGAATTGCGTCTTTTACGTCGAGCAAATAATTCCTGAAGGCTTATCGCTGAAAACTACCCTTACGTTTTTAGCGATTTCGTTCGAATACTAAGCGCCCGTCTAAACAAATAGAAGACGTGCGTTTATGAAACTGATGTGCAGCTTTGATGTTTGAACAAACATATCCTGAAGGCTTATGACTGAAAGCAACCCTTAAGCTTTCGGGAATTTTCGAAAATTGAAATTTCGTCAAATCGAAAGAAGATACGTACTCAGAAGATTGAGTTACGACGCTGACGTCTGGAACAAGCAGTTACTGAAACATTATCGCTGAAAAGTACATTCGACTTTTCGGTGATTGATATTTCGATTGAATTATAGTCAATCGTATTGAAGATACACGTTTTGAGAAAAAACAAACGTGTACTACAGATGTCTGAAGTTTCATAAGGACTTATCACCAACCGTGAGTTTTTGGTGATTTGAATTTTTGGAGATTGAATTATAGTCAATCCACTTGGTGAATTTTTTGAAAACTGACGTTTTGACCGTCGGAAATTTTGGGAATTAGGTCTTGTGTCGTAAATAGACGTTCTGACCGTCGCAATAAAAATATTGAACTGGAACTCATGCTGATAGGTTGACGTTCTGACCGTCGAATATTAACCAATAGAAACAGACCAAGTAGCTTCCACAAAAATAACCAGTATAGAATGAACTTCAGACTCAACATTGAAACCTTCTCGAAACGAGAAGACTTTAGAAGATAGACGTACAGCCATGCCGATGACTACCCGGGGTGACACCCGTATCGAACATAGCCGTCCGCCGTCAACTAAAATGACTCGGCCACGGAGAAAAATAGTTGGGAGCTAGCCAAGAAATACAACTTGTGCTTTCGCTGCCTATGTCGAGGCAGCCACACTTGCAGGTCAAAGCGGTGTGGCGAGGAGGGATGCCACCAGAAGGCCCGACGTTGAAGGGATCCGCAGGAAACGGTGACCAGTTCAAGAACCCAGTCGAGCCAGGCGTTCCTCAAGATAGTGCCGGTCCGGGTCATCGGACCGGCGGGAGAGGTGGCGACATACGCCCTCCATAACAACTGATGATGCCATAGATCATCAGTTGCGCGAATTTTTCGCTATAGAATCGCTGTGCATAAACCACAGCGCCCCGCCTCATACCCTGGGAATAGGGCAGAGGATCCACACTTGCAGGGCAAAGCGGTGTGGCCAGGAGGGATGCCACCAGAAGGCCCGACGTTGAAGGGATCGCAAGAACCCAATCGAGCCAGGCGTTCCTCAAGATAGTGCCGGTCCGGGTCATCGGACCGGCGGGAGAGGTGGCGACATACGCCCTCCATAACAACTGATGATGCCATAGATCATCAGTTGCGCGAATTTTTCGCTATAGAATCGCTGTGCATAAACCCACAGCGCCCCGCCTCATACCCTGGGAATAGGGCAGAGGATCCACACTTGCAGGGCAAAGCGGTGTGGCCAGGAGGGATGCCACCAGAAGGCCCGACGTTGAAGGGATCGCAAGAACCCAGTCGAGCCAGGCGTTCCTCAAGATAGTGCCGGTCCGGGTTATCGGACCGGCGGGAGAGGTGGCGACATACGCCCTCCTGGATGACGGGTCCACCGTTTCGCTGATGGACGAGGACATCGCGATGCAAGTCGGGGCTAAGGGCCCTGTGGACCCACTCAAGATCGGTGCGATAGGCAACACCATGATCACCACCCCCTGCTCGAGAAGGGTCACGGTGACGCTGGTTAGCCAGCTCGAGAATAGAGTGCAGTTCAAAGCACGTACTATCCCGCAGCTAAGTTTGGCGAAGCAAACAGTGAGCAATAGAGTTGTCTCACATTGCAAGCATTTAACCGACTTGAGAAAAGAGTTGATGTACAATAATGGCGTGCCAAAAATACTCGTCGGCCAAGATAACTGGCATCTATTATTGGCCAGCGAGATTCGAAGAGGCCCTAGAAACCAACCGATTGCGTCACTTACAGTGATGGGTTGGACACTACATGGCGCGCATAATAGTTCGCTGCGACAGCGAGTACATCAAGTAAATAGAATAACAACTGATGATGACTTAGATCATCGGTTGCGCGAATTTTTCGCTATAGAATCGCTGTGCATAAACCCACAGCGCCCCGCCTCTGACCCTGAGAAAAGGGCAGAGGACATTTTGAATAGAATGACCGTCCAGTTAGCAAATGGACATATAGAAACCGCCATGTTATGGCGTAATGAGCATGCTGAGATGCCAGATAGCTATGAGACAGCTCTAAAGAGGCTCGTCTCAACTGAGAAGAAGCTGGACAAGAACCAGGTACTTCGAAGAAGATACTCAGAACAGATGGACTCGCTAATTGCGAAAGGGTACGCTGAAAGGGCACCCGCAATTAACATGCCGGGTAAAACTTGGTACCTCCCGCACTTTGATGTTTTTAACCCAATGAAGCCAGAGAAGCTTCGCATCGTACATGACGCTGCCGCCAAATCGAGAGGAATGTCACTGAATGACTTCCTGCTGACTGGGCCCGACCTATTACAGTCGCTGCCTGGAGTAATGATGCGGTTTCGTCGACACTGCGTCGCGATAACCGGTGACATAGCGGAAATGTTCATGCAAGTCAAGGTGCGGAGCCAAGACCGAGACGCGCTCCGCTACCTGTGGAGAGGAAACCGCAGAGAAGGAGCGCCAGAAGAATATAGAATGACGTCCATCATTTTCGGCGCAGCCAGTTCACCTTGCACGGTAATATTTGCAAAGAACTGGAACGCAAAGAAGCATATAGAAAGCCACCCAGAAGCAGTGGAAGCTATACTACGTAGTCATTACATGGACGACTACCTAGATAGCTATAGAACAGTCGAGAAGGCGGCAGAAGTCGCAAGCATGGTGCAGAAGATACACCTACAGGCGAAGTTTGAACTTAAAAAATGGGTTTCAAACAGTTCGCAGCTCCTAGAAAAAATGGACTCATCGCACATACAAACTGAGATGGTATCCATTGGAGATATAGATACGTCAGAGAAGATACTAGGCCTTATATGGAGGCCAGGTGAAGACACGCTGGGTTTTAACCTTACTGTACGGGGTGGACGTGATCGCTGGCGGAGGATAGGGCTTCTGGAGGTTGTAAGGCTCCAGCACCAGCGCGTTGACACCCTTGCACCTATAGTTCAGTTGTCATCAAGAATTCTCGCCTCTGTGAGCTGCTTGAGGTCTGCCAGATGTTCACGGGTGAAGATATGTTGTCCAGGAAATAAAAGACTTTATTCTTCTTAGTGTTTTGCGATGTTTTCACAGGGTCTTCGTGACATAAAGTTGCGTGGATTCTTCTAATACAAATTTGGCTACCGAATTGCTCGATGCGCATGCGCACTATCGTACTACCAAACTTTACCGTCACGAGGACCCTGATTTTTTAGTCGCACAAGTTTTTTATTTACCTAATTTTTTATTATAAACTTATGCTATAAATCAGCAGAACCTCCCTTCCCGATGTCATGACCATGGCATGACCTATATGGTTGGAAGCGCCTTGAAATGGCCCATCCAACGGACCTTGGTCCAGGTCCCTAACTGTCTCCGCCGAGGAGTTCTGCTAGGAAGAACGAGTGATGAAGGGAAATTCTGCTGGTTTTTCGAACTTATGGCTATTACATGCTAAAGTATACATTTTTCCACTACTTTCATCGCGGGGGTTCGAAAGCCCTTTCCCTAAGCTATAGGAATCCAGTGTTTCTATAGCTATATCTATAACCTTCAGGCGTGTAGGTGCCTGTAAGTGTGCGTGAGTAGTGAAAGATGTTATTTTCTAACATAAAGTTAGTTTGTACTCAAGGTACCCGTGGAATCCACGACCACCAGGCATTAATCGGTGGCCATCACGACAGGCCACCCTATGGTGCCACTCTGGTGGGCGTGGGTTCAACCCTCGAGTCAGTATTCACCCTGAAGTGTCCGAAAATGAGAATGTCCCGGGGCCGGGCAATATATTTCGGTGGTTATCTCCCTGGTCACCAGAGCTGGGCTCCTTACAAAAGTGTGATCAGGGAGGCCATGAAACAAGGAATCGAATGGTGTGTGTAACTAGGGTATACCACCAGCCCTTCTGGTGGTTTTGGTGCCGGGAAGCGGCCGAAAAGGGAAATATTTGCCAGACCCAGGGAAACAAACAGGTTTTATGATATGCCCGAAGGTCAGAGGACCTGGGGCCTATGGGAGAATCCGAGCGCCTGCCTGCCAGTCCCCGATGGTATGGCTTCAGTAAGCAAATCTATATTCCTTCAGGCTCAGAAGGTACCTGAAGGCGGGCGGGCCGCCGACAAGCGCTCGAAAACCCTTGTGTTCTATGTATACAGACACATCATCTCAAGTAAGTGGCCTTTATGTACTAGAACTATGTGAGTACTATCTGTTTACATGTCCTAGGCAGATATCTAGGTTACCTAGAAGTGCTGAATCGCTTATAACGAGTTCATCTTACCACTTACTTGAGCGAAATGTGTATGTATCTAGTGTTTCAGG
The DNA here is from genome assembly GCA_945859665.1 of Anorthoa munda. Classification (NCBI taxonomy): domain Eukaryota; kingdom Metazoa; phylum Arthropoda; class Insecta; order Lepidoptera; family Noctuidae; genus Anorthoa; species Anorthoa munda. The sequence continues at coordinate 19,617,332 of OX243894.1, read as the reverse complement.
GTGATACTCTATAGTCCCTGGCTATGTACTGTTGTTAGATATCATTTTTCAGTCATAGCCTTAGGGCATCCAAGTTAGAACACCTAGATTGTGTTTCCTAACAGTGTAGTGTATGTAAAGGTAAATAACACACATTGGTGCGTGAAGATGTCGCACCCGGCGCTACTTGCGCTCCCGCTTTTTAGGGGACCCCTAATCGAAAAGAATTAAATTCTTTATTTACCTATGCTATTACATACATTGCTTACTTAAATAACTTAAGTATTTTAACGGTATATAGGCAAGTATATAGACTATATGCTATGTGTCGCTTCGTCGCGAACATCTCTCCCGCCGTGCAGTGCAGTGACGACACGTAGCGACGTCGGCGCGGCGCTGCATCACGCCGGTGAGCGACGACCGTCGGCAGCGCTCGTAGCCACGACGCTCTGCGACACGTCGCTCAGCTCTCGCCGCTGGAACTCTGCTACGCTCATTTAGGTAGCGGTATGAGCTTCTTCACCGGACGCTTTAGAGTGCCGCCAGTGGTGCGCACCTCAGCGGTCCGGACTTCACCATCAGGGCCAGGGTAGATGGCCTCGATGCGGCCTCGCGGCCACGTGTTGCGAGGCAGTTGGCCGTCGGCTATGAGGACGGGGTCGCCCACCTGCAGGCCAGGCCCGCTGCTGTGGGGCTCCCGCCGGTTTTGAAGCTCCGGCAGGTACTCTCGCACCCAGCGGCGCCAGAACATGTCGGCCAGGATTTGTGACCTGCGCCACATTTTCTTGTGATCGACGTCTTGCTCGGTGAACACGCCGGGGGTTGGGAGTCTAGCCGAGCCACCAAGTAGGAAGTGGTTCGGCGTGATGGACTCGTCGTCTTCACCGTCGACTGACACATGAGTCAACGGTCGGCTATTTACTGTGTACTCTGCCTCACAAATCAGTGTGGACAACACCTCTTCGTGTGGGTGTTTTTCTGTGAGCACAGTATAAAGTGCGGTTTTCACGCAGCGAACGAGGCGCTCCCACGCGCCTCCCATGAAGGGCGCTGATGGGGTAATGAAGCGCCATGTGATGCCTCGGCGACTGGCCTCCTCTCGGAAGGCCTCTCGGAGCTCTCGGTCGGCACCATGCATGTTGGTACCGTTGTCAGAGTGGATCTCTGTAGGACATCCTCTGCGGGCGGCGAATCGGCGCAGCGCTAGTATAGCGGAGTCTGCGCTGAGGCTGGCGGCGATCTCGAGGTGGACAGCTCTAGTTGTGAGGCACGTGAATAGAGCTATGTATCTCTTCTGATGCTGACGACCGACGGTGACGGATAGCGGGCCGAAATAGTCCAACCCGGTGTATGTGAACGGCCTCTGATGATGAGCGAGGCGCGTCCTTGGGTGGTCGCCGGTCGCAGGCACGGGTGCTTGTGCCTTACGAATACGACACTGAAGACATCTTGATAGTACCTTCTTGGTCGTTGGTCGCATCCTTACGACCCAATAATGCTGCCGCACCTCATTGATAGTGAGCTCCGTCCCGCTGTGTAATAGACTGCGATGCGTCCAGTCTATGTAGAGCTGTGTTATGTGATGGTCGCCATGTAATATAGGTGGGCGCCTCACATCTTCTGTAATTTCGTCGGTGGCGGCTATTCGACTTCTAATACGTAGTAGGCCATCTACTACTTCTGTTTGTAGCGAATGTAGCGGGCTATTTTTCTCCACTACCTTTTGTTCGTGCAATCTAGCTATCTCTTGAGCGAACGATTGCTGCTGTGCGACTTGTACGAGTATTTTCTCAGCCTTTTGAAGAAAATTCGCTTCTATAGTCTGTTTCCGGGTTTCTGGCTCTCTATGTAGAGTTGGTTTAGCTGCTGCAGTCGCTGTCTTCTTTTTCTTTCGCCAGTCCGGGTCGTCTTCAAGTTTCTTTGTTCTCTTATAGAACGTTTTCTCTGTTTTTTGTTTACAGAGATATATGAAACGTAGGACGCTTGCAGTCGCACGTAATAGCCGCTCCCATCTCGAAAAGTTTGCGGGATTAGGTATAGCTTCAGTGAGCTTTACATTTGTTTCAGCCTTTTCTATGAAAGCTTTCTCTGTGAGAGCTTTCTCTGTGACAGTGAGAGTTCTTTCTTCTCCTGTCTCTTCAGCGATTAGAGGCTTCTCTGATGGCCATGAAGAAGGGTCTTCATACAGGAATCTGGGGCCACTATACCACTCGTGCTGTGAGTCGAACTTCTGTGGGACGTCACGAGTAGCGATGTCGGCGATGTTCAATTTTGTAGGAATCCATCGCCAATCCTCTACTTTGCTGCTCTCTTCTATGGCAGCTATTCGATGAGCTACGAAAGCTTTATATGTTCGTGCTCCTTTCCTTATCCATGTCAGTACAGTTTTGCTGTCTGACCAATATGTGACCGACGACGGTTTGCAGTCGTGCTCACGTATAACAGCTGTAGCTACGCGGGTTCCCATCACCGCTGCTTGCAGCTCGAGGCGAGGTATCGATTGTAGCTTCAATGGGGCTACTCTCGCTTTAGCCATGACTAGGCTGACACGCTGTGTGCCTTCTGCTGTGGTGGCTCGCCAATACACAGCTGCTGCGTACGCCATCTCGCTTGCATCGGTAAATACATGTATTTGTATTTCTGTGGCATCGCTATAACCAGGGTAACATCTTGGTATGCTGATCGCCTTGAGCTGTCGCAGGTGCTGTGTCCAGTTCTTCCACTGGACTGCCAGATCTTCATCTAGTATCTGGTCCCAGTCGACCCCTCGCCTCCAAGCTTCTTGAAGTATTTGCTTAGCTCGAATCGTTATAGGTGAGGCGAGTCCGAGCGGGTCATACAATGACATGACGATCTTGAGCGCCTCTCTTTTTGTCGGGGCCTCTTTTTCAAGAATTCCCTGCGGCAGTCTTGCAAGCGTTAGGTTGAAACCTAGCGTGTCCTCACTAGGCCTCCAAATCAGGCCGAGAATCTTCTCTGTGCCTGCTGTGTCTCCGATATTCACAACCTCTGTGTAGGTTTGTGACGGATCTATATTCGCTATCAGTTGCGAACTGTTTGATACCCATTTCCTCAGGTCAAACTTCGCCTGTTGGTGTATTTTCTTCACCATAGTCGCGACTTCTGTCGCCTCTTCGACTGTTCTATAGCTGTCCAGATAATCGTCCATATAATGGTTCTGTACTATTGCATTCACTGCTACTGGATGCTTCTCTATGTGCCTTTTTGCGTTCCAATTCTTCGCAAAAATGGCGGTGCACGGTGAGCTGGCCGCGCCGAATATGATGGACGTCATACGGTACTCTTCTGGGGCTCCTTCCCTTCTATTGCCTCTCCATAGGTAGCGGAGTGAGTCTCTATCTTGACTCCGTACCTTGACTTGCATAAACATCTCAGCTATATCTCCCGAGATGGCTATGTTGTGTCTACGAAATCTCATCATGACGCCGGGCAGCGACTGCAGCAGGTCCGGTCCAGTGAGCAGGAAGTCGTTGAGGGACTTTCCTCTCGATTTTGCAGCGGCATCATGAACTATACGAAGTTTCTCTGGCTTCATTGGGTTGAAGACATCGAAATGAGGCAGGTACCAGGTTCTTCCTGGAGTACTCGACTTGGGAGCCTTCTCAGCATATCCCTTCTCTATAAGGGAGTCCATCTGTTGTGTGTATTTCACACGAAGAGCGGGATTTTTATCCAGCTTCTTCTCGATAGAGACTAGCCTTTTGTGGGCTGTCTCATAACTATCGGGCATTTCTATGTTTTCATCTCGCCATAGCATGGCGGTTTCTATGTGCCCGTTTCCTAACTGTCTTGTGTGACGGTTCAGGATCTCTTCTGCCTTCTTCTCTGGGTCAGAAGCTGGTCGTCCTGGATTGATGACCAATGATTCGATAGCGAAGAATTCACGGAGCTGCTCGTTCAGATCCGCATCTTGCTTGTTGTCAACAGTTTGATATCTGTTGACATAGTGCACCCGTTGTCCCAGGGTTCTGGTGTGCGCGCCGTGTAATGTCCAACCCATCATGGTTAACGACGCGATGGGTTGGTTTCTCGGACCTCTGCGGATCTCGCTGGCCAGTAACAGGTGCCAGTTATCTTGGCCGACGAGGATCTTTGGCACTCCAGTGGGGTAAGTAAGCTGCGACGTCAGGTCTTGAAGGTGTCTGCATCGTGCTACATCTTCTCGACTGACTGCCTGTGGTGACAGGTTGAGCTTCGGAATGGTGCGCGCCTTGAAGGGCACCCTATTTTTCTGTTTACTATTGAGAACGACTGTTATTCGTCTCGATGAGGGAGTGTCGATCATGGTGTCACCAATGGCACCGATCTTCAGTGGGTCTATAGGTCCCACTGCTCCCACTCGCTGGGCGATGGCTTCATCTATCAGCGAAACGGTAGATCCGTCGTCAAGGAGTGCATAAGTGTCTGCCTCTCCCGCCGGTCCAATGACTCGAACCGGTATCATTTTCAGGAAAGCATGACTCGAACTAGTTCGCGAACTAGCCACCGTTTCGTTAGGTTCCTTCTTCTGGTCCTCTGGAGCAGTGGTTTTCTTAGACCTATCTGTCTGAGGCTTCTTACTATAATGAAGAAGTCGATGGTGCGTGGCTGTACATCCCTTGATGCCACACTTCCTCTTGGTACATGTGTGGCCTTCCCGACGAAATCTCAGGCAGCGATAGCACAAGCTATGTTTCTTGGCTAGCTCCCATTTCTTGTCACTTGCTGCGTCTCTGAACCTGGGGCAGTCAGACGAGTAGTGACCTTCCTTGTCGCAGACTCGACATTTGTTTACCGGCTTGTCGGTAGCTATGTGTGTCCGTTGTATGACACGTTTCCCCACCAGAGTGTCTGTCTCCTTGATGGCCTCAGGCGGGGCGAATGCACTGCAGAAGTGAGCTTGTTCCGTTATAAAGTCGCTGAAGAGTGATAAGTCTGGCAGCGACTGATACTTTTCCGTGAACGTTCTGTACCACTGTACACGTAGAGAATTGGGTAGCTTTTCGGTTAATAATCGCATTAATTCAGCATTGATCAGGTAATGATCCTTCTTGAGTGCACGCAGGGTGACCACTCCGCTTCTGACCCGACTTGCAAAGGTACAGATGTCCTTGGGCGACTCGCTGCATCGTGGCAGCCCTCTAAGTCGATCTGTCTCGGCCTGGGCGATTGAATCAGGACGTCCGTATTGTAGCTCCAATTCTCTCATGATCTCATCCGGTTTTGCGTTCCCGATGAGTTCTGAGCTCACTGTCTCCAGTGCGCGACCACGCAAGCTCCTTCTGAGTCTTGCCGTGTTTTCTATGTCGCTGAAGTAGGCACGAGTTGCCTCATATATGGCTCGAAAAGATAGCCATTCGGTATGAGCTCCACCAAAGTTGGGCAGAGTCATGACAGCCTTCGACGCCGAAGGGTTGGGCGTCCATGGCTCGATTTTCCTGTCGGCTAGCGACGCTATAGCGGATGTCAGCTCCGTTAGGAAGGGACGGAGTGAGTCTTTCGCTTCTATTTGCCTTGACGGCTCTGTGTTAGCCTTCACTTCTTTTGCTGTAGGATCGTGCGTCCGGGAGTCCGCTATAACGTCGACAGTCGCAGGCGGGGGCTGCTGTTTGCTTTTGTCCCCTTCGGCGGCGTCATCCTCCCTCAGTGGCTCAGGTTCTGGTGCCTCTTCCAGCCAAGAACGCACGTACTCTTCATTAGAGTCTCTGTCATCCATATATTCGGCTTCAGAAACTTCTTCTTCTGCCTTTTGAAGTGCTAACTTGGCAAGTTCCAACTTAATCTTCAATAAGTCTTCACGTGCCCTCGAAATTTTCTTTTGTGACCGGGTCGTCCTGGTCGACGGCGGTCTGCTTTGGACGTTACGGGCGTCCCCCCGGGTAGCCATGGCAGTGCCTCTATCAAAGGTCTTATCTTGAATCCCTTGTATCCTATCAGAAGGCTTCAGTGTTCTATCTGAAGATCCTTCCCTCCTGGGTGCCTTCCTGCATGTGCTGGGGCGATCTGTTTGTTCCTTATCATCTATATCTCCTGTAAGTCTCTGTGTGAGCGGGTCGTCACCTATATGTGACGTCGGTGCAGACTGTCCCGTCCCTTCGGTCGTCGTAGGCGAGCGTGGGGGCAGTTGATGACGTAGGCCTGTTGGGTGATCCATGCCTACTGTCCACGCCTCAGCCTTCCTGTCCTGTGATCTGGTCATCGGCATGTTGACTTCTGTTTCAATACTTCAATTCGAACGGGCTAAGTCCAACTCTAGACTTCAGCTCGAAAGGGTTAAGTCCAAAATCCAAACTTCAACAGGAACGGGTTGACTATTCAAGACGTCAGCTTGAAAGGGTTAAGTCCGATTCTAGACTTCAGCAGGAACGGGTTAAGTCCAAATCCAAACTTCAACAGGAACGGGTTGACTATATTCAAGACTTCTGCTTGAAAGGGTTAAGTCCAATTCTAGACTTCAGCAGGAACGGGTTAAGTCCTAGACTTCAGCACGAAAGGGTTAAGTCCAACCCTAGACTTCAGCTCGAACAGGTTAAGTCCAACTCTAGACTCCAGCACGAACGGTTAAGTCTATTTTCAAGTCTTCAAACGGCTATGTCCAAGCTTCAAAGAATTTCTTGAAAACTGCTAAGTCCTAACTCTGGGTTAAGTTCGGTCCCAGACGTCAGCTTGAAGTGGATTCGCTTCCCTTTTTAATTTTTCGAAATTTTAACCCCGGGTTAATTCTTAACTCCGGGTTAGTCCGATCCTCTTAACTCCAGGTTAGCTTCCAGGCTATAACGCGTTTCAGTCGAAAAATCCAATCTTGATGGTCAAATCCAGACTGAAGGAGTTAGTGTCCCTGATTAGGGTCGGGTTCTCTTCCACACTAACTCTTATTACCCGACTGCCGAATGAGGGTAATGTGTTTGTCCTCGTATGTGTTTGTTTTCGTTCTATCTCATAGAACAAATCTTCGCCTTCACACGTTCGAAACTTCTATGTTTTTTCTTAGGGATAGCGCCTCGGTGATAATCCTTCAGCTATAATTCTGCAGGACTCGATGAACGTCGTACGTGTGTTCTATCTCCGAAACAAGCTCTCAGCACGCTATAAAAACTTCTATCATAAGTTTCTTCTAGCGATAGCTCTCTCAGGGATAGCGCTTTGGTGATAGTCCTTCAGCTATATTCTGCAGGACTCGATGTACGTCGTATGTATGTTCTATCTCCGAAACAAGTTCTCAGCACGCTATAAAAACTTCTATTATAAGTTTCTTCTAGCGATAACTCTTAACGCTATTTCCTCAGCAACTAGGTTACCAGGACAGTAATCTCCTAGTTTCTTCTCAGGTTCACAGCCCAGGGTCGGCAGCTGTCTCCCAGGAACGGGTAGTCACGAAGACCGGCTGGTTTCACGTCTCTTGACGACGGTAACCCTCCAAAACGCAGGTTCACGCCACTGGATCGCTTCAGGGGCGTAACGAAAATTTCCCAGGAATGCGGTTGTCTCCCAGGAACACGGTTTCCACCCAGTATCTGGGTTTTTTCACCCAGGAAAAGGGTTTCACACGTGGGGCCTAATCCACGTGTGAGTCTCTTACCGTCTGTGACACGTCACTGGCACACGTGGGGCTCAATCCACGTGCGTCTCTTTGCGACGGTAGTCGTCTGCTATTCAAGCGGGACGCGTGGCAGGACGGAATCCTGTTGTCGACTGCCCTGATGTCATACGATACTGGAAATGCCACCTTCCTTTCTTTCTTTCCTGGAAAGTGTTCACAGGAACGATACGTAACGTTTTTGACTAATCTTTAAAGAAATATGATCTTAACCTTGACACTTGTAAGGTTTACGAGTGGGACGTCAGGCTTCTTTATTCCCAGGAACTCTTCACGGGAACGTGATGGTTTCGTACCCCAGTCGGTACTTTAAGTATGGGAATATATTTCTTACCAAATTTGTTTATGGGGTATGGTTCCCAGGAAACGGACGTCAGTTTTCTTTCTTCCCAGGCACTAGGTTCTCAGGAAATGTTCCCAGGCGTGGGCATCAGATTTCTTTGTTCACAGGTACGGTTCTCAGGAACGGTACGTTACGTTTTGACTATTATGTGACGTGTTAAAGAAATAGGAATGTACCCTCAGTTGACGAGGTGTACTGGACATCAGGCTTCTCTGTTCACAGGAACTGTTCTCAGGAACGGTACGTTACGTTTTGACTATTATCTGACGTATTAAAGAAACAAGAATGTACCCTCACTTGACGAGGTGTACTGGACGTCAGACTTCTTTGTTCACAGGAACTGTTCACAGGAACAGGGCATCAGGCTTCTTACTTCACCGGAACTAGGCTTTTCGTTGGCCTATATGTTCACAGGAACTGGACGTCAGACTTCTTTCTTCACCGGAACCAGGCTTTTCATTGGCCTATATGTTCACAGGAACGGCTTGGTTCTTGAAATTCGGCTCGAACGGACCAGTAAATGTACGGGGTGGACGTGATCGCTGGCGGAGGATAGGGCTTCTGGAGGTTGTAAGGCTCCAGCACCAGCGCGTTGACACCCTTGCACCTATAGTTCAGTTGTCATCAAGAATTCTCGCCTCTGTGAGCTGCTTGAGGTCTGCCAGATGTTCACGGGTGAAGATATGTTGTCCAGGAAATAAAAGACTTTATTCTTCTTAGTGTTTTGCGATGTTTTCACAGGGTCTTCGTGACATAAAGTTGCGTGGATTCTTCTAATACAAATTTGGCTACCGAATTGCTCGATGCGCATGCGCACTATCGTACTACCAAACTTTACCGTCACGAGGACCCTGATTTTTTAGTCGCACAAGTTTTTTATTTACCTAATTTTTTATTATAAACTTATGCTATAAATCAGCAGAACCTCCCTTCCCGATGTCATGACCATGGCATGACCTATATGGTTGGAAGCGCCTTGAAATGGCCCATCCAACGGACCTTGGTCCAGGTCCCTAACTGTCTCCGCCGAGGAGTTCTGCTAGGAAGAACGAGTGATGAAGGGAAATTCTGCTGGTTTTTCGAACTTATGGCTATTACATGCTAAAGTATACATTTTTCCACTACTTTCATCGCGGGGGTTCGAAAGCCCTTTCCCTAAGCTATAGGAATCCAGTGTTTCTATAGCTATATCTATAACCTTCAGGCGTGTAGGTGCCTGTAAGTGTGCGTGAGTAGTGAAAGATGTTATTTTCTAACATAAAGTTAGTTTGTACTCAAGGTACCCGTGGAATCCACGACCACCAGGCATTAATCGGTGGCCATCACGACAGGCCACCCTATGGTGCCACTCTGGTGGGCGTGGGTTCAACCCTCGAGTCAGTATTCACCCTGAAGTGTCCGAAAATGAGAATGTCCCGGGGCCGGGCAATATATTTCGGTGGTTATCTCCCTGGTCACCAGAGCTGGGCTCCTTACAAAAGTGTGATCAGGGAGGCCATGAAACAAGGAATCGAATGGTGTGTGTAACTAGGGTATACCACCAGCCCTTCTGGTGGTTTTGGTGCCGGGAAGCGGCCGAAAAGGGAAATATTTGCCAGACCCAGGGAAACAAACAGGTTTTATGATATGCCCGAAGGTCAGAGGACCTGGGGCCTATGGGAGAATCCGAGCGCCTGCCTGCCAGTCCCCGATGGTATTGCTTCAGTAAGCAAATCTATATTCCTTCAGGCTCAGAAGGTACCTGAAGGCGGGCGGGCCGCCGACAAGCGCTCGAAAACCCTTGTGTTCTATGTATACAGACACATCATCTCAAGTAAGTGGCCTTTATGTACTAGAACTATGTGAGTACTATCTGTTTACATGTCCTAGGCAGATATCTAGGTTACCTAGAAGTGCTGAATCGCTTATAACGAGTTCATCTTACCACTTACTTGAGCGAAATGTGTATGTATCTAGTGTTTCAGGGTGATACTCTATAGTCCCTGGCTATGTACTGTTGTTAGATATCATTTTTCAGTCATAGCCTTAGGGCATCCAAGTTAGAACACCTAGATTGTGTTTCCTAACAGTGTAGTGTATGTAAAGGTAAATAACACACATTGGTGCGTGAAGATGTCGCACCCGGCGCTACTTGCGCTCCCGCTTTTTAGGGGACCCCTAATCGAAAAGAATTAAATTCTTTATTTACCTATGCTATTACATACATTGCTTACTTAAATAACTTAAGTATTTTAACGGTATATAGGCAAGTATATAGACTATATGCTATGTGTCGCTTCGTCGCGAACACTTACCCTGGCGCGCCTACCTGAGGGTATCTTGGACGTTGAGGTGCCTACCAAGCGGGAAGCACTCAGAATAGTTGCGTCGCTATACGACCCACTCGGACTCGCCTCACCAGTAACCATAAAGGCGAAACAGATACTGCAGGAGGCATGGAGGCGAGGCATCGACTGGGATCAGAGGCTAGATGTTGACCTGGCATTACAATGGACGAATTGGGTACAACATTTACGCCAACTTAAAGATGTTAGCGTACCGAGATGCTATCCAGGCTATAGCGACGCTATAGAATTGCAGGTGCACGTGTTCACTGATGCAAGCGAGATGGCATATGCTACAGCTGTATATTGGAGGGCCACGACCATAGAAGGCAAGCACCTAATAAGCCTTGTCATGGCGAAAGCGCGGGTGGCCCCATTGAAACTGCTTTCGATACCGAGACTCGAACTTCAGGCCGCGGTGATGGGTACCCGCGTGGCCGCAGCAGTGATAAGTGAACACGACTGCAAGCCCACGTCAGTAACGTACTGGTCAGATAGTAAGACCGTGCTGACCTGGCTAAGAAGAGGAGCGAGGGAATACAAACCTTTCGTTGCTCATAGAATAGCTGCTATTGAAGACAATAGTAAAGTTGAAGATTGGCGATGGATACCCTCAAAGATGAACATCGCTGATGCAGCAACCCGTGATGTACCACTGCGGTTCAACTCGGACCACGAGTGGTACTGCGGGCCGAGTTTTTTGTCTCTTGGACCCGAACTATGGCCCACAGAGAAACCACCAATTTCGAATGACACGGGAGAAGAAAAAACTCTCGTAGTCACAGAAGAGGACAAGAAGAGCCTCATAGAAGCCGTTCCAGAGCCCAGCCGTTTCTCCAGATGGGAGCGGCTGCTGCGCGCGACCGCTACAGTATTGCGTTTTATATCTCTATGCAAAAATAGAACAGAGATAACGTCCTACAAACGGACAAGAAAAAACGCTGAGAACGACCCAGACTGGCGCAAGAAGCCCGCTGCACCTGTACAAAAGCAGAAGCAGGCGTGCAGAGCTCCAGCCCAGGCCATCAGGCAGATAATAGAAGCAGAATTTCTCCAAAAAGCTGAGAAAATTCTAGTCCAAGTCGCACAACAACAATCGTTCGCCTCAGAATTAGCGAACGTTGAAGAAATTGCAAAGAATAGCTCGCTGCGACCTTTACAAATCCAGGTCGTAGACAGCGTGCTGCGTCTAAGAAGTCGCATAGCAGCTACACAAGAGGTAGCTGAAGAAGTGATGCGTCCGCCCATATTACACGGCGACCATCACATAACGCAATTGTACATAGACTGGACACATCGTAGCCTACAACATAGCGGCACCGAACTCACAATAAATGAGGTTCGGCAGCACTACTGGGTCGTGAAGATGCGACCGACAACGAAGAAGGTCATCGCTAGGTGCCTGCATTGCCGGATACGCAAGGCGCAGCCACCAATACCTGCGACCGGTGACCACCCGAAAACGCGCCTCGCTCATCATAAGAGGCCGTTTACATATACTGGGCTCGACTATTTCGGCCCACTATCCGTCACCGTCGGTCGACAGCATCAAAAGAGATACGTAGCACTATTTACGTGTCTCACATCCAGGGCGGTGCACCTTGAAATCGCCGCCAGCCTAAGCGCGGACTCCGCCATATTGGCGCTGCGCCGATTCGCCGCACGCAGAGGATGCCCAGCTGAGATACACTCAGACAATGGCACCAACATGCACGGCGCCGACAGAGAGCTGCGAGACGCCTTCAAAACAGAGGCCAGTCGCAGAGGCATCGTATGGCGTTTTATAACGCCATCAGCGCCATTCATGGGAGGCGCCTGGGAGCGCCTAGTCCGCTGCGTAAAGAACACGCTGTACAATGTACTTACAGAAAAACACCCAACTGAAGAGGTGTTGTCCACACTGATTTGTGAGGCAGAGTACATTGTGAATAGCCGACCATTGACACATGTGTCAGTAGACAGCGATGATGATGAGTCCATCACACCGAACCACTTCCTGCTCGGTGGGTCAGCCAGACTACCTACACCTGGCGTATTCACTGAGCAGGATATAGACAGCAGGAAAGTATGGCGACGATCACAGATCCTCGCTGATATGTTCTGGAGCCGCTGGGTCAGAGAGTACCTGCCTGAGCTCCAAAACCGGCGGGAGCCACATAGTAGTGGGCCCAAACTTAATGTGGGCGACCCCGTCCTGATAGCCGACGGCCAGCTGCCTCGAAACACATGGCCTCGAGGCCGCATTGTAGCCGTGTATCCAGGAATCGACGGAGAAACCCGGACTGCTGAGGTGCGCACACTTGGCGGCATCCTGAAGCGTCCGGTGAAGAAACTCGTCCCACTGCCTCAGTAACCAGAGACGCCGGGGCGGCGATCATCCTTCGGTGAGCCTGGCGACGGCATCCGAGACTGCCACTCGTCACTCACCATGGGAGTGCAGCGCCGCGCCGACATCACTTCGAGCCTGCACAGCACTGCACGGCGGGAGATATGTTCGCGACGAGAGTCACCAACCATTTGAATGGTTTTTGTAAATAAAGTATGTATTAGAGTCATACGTCTGCTCACGCCCGAGCGCCAAGTAGGAATGAAAATGTTGTAAACACGTCGGTCCTATTTATGAGCTCGGTATGTAAGGGTATTTTAAATCGCATTTTTAAGGTAGTAATATAACGTCCTTAACGTTTATTTATGCGTATTGGGTTTTAGTAATACCAGATTAATAGAATAGAAGCATTGAAATATATAAATATTATAGTCTTCATACTTAAAACGTAAAATCAATTTCATGTGAATGCGTGCGTTCGCTGCGCCCGCCTAGTTCCGAATGGTGCGCCAGATGGCGGCGGGTAGTTTTATATGTTGGCGTTTTGCGCACAAAAATTCTGGTAGCTTAAAATCATGTTTTGAGGGGTTATATTATGTATTAGACATAATTTTAGTACATAGGAATGATATAATGTGGAAAATGTATAGTTTCCACCATTAATATGTGAATATTGACGTGATGTCTCAGGAAGTGAATTTAGGACATTTAGGTCATTTTAGGGTATATGGGGGACCTAGATCAAGACGGGAAACCTATATACAGTTCAGAATTAGTATACTGCTTTATATAAAGCCTATTTACCTGAGATATCATGTCGGTATATAGTGTAAAACGCGCTGTTTATGGGAGTTTCGACGGGACTATTCTTTTAGGTGCCCTAAGCACCTAGAAAATATGTAGGTGTACTGTTAAAAGTACTACCATTGGAAAGCTCGTCGAAGGGGCTTCCAGACGGTCTTTAGACGAGAAAGATCGCCCGGATAGTTTCCGACATACTCAGCGCGGAAAAATGTAAACAAACAAAATTGTTGAAATTTGTAGACCCTTCAGGTCGAATAACTTCCTGAAGGGAATAGATGTACTTATTATAGAAGTACTTTCGGATGGCCCGTTGGACTAGCTACCAGGCCATCCCTTTAGAGCGAAAATCGCTCATATAGTTTAGGCACAAATCCAGACATGGTAATCTGGACTTGTGATTTTTGGCCTTTTTTTTTTGGCATTCCCAGGGACTATACACCCCTGAGACTTCCAAAAATAAGGAATTTTCGGGGACTTCCCGATGGCCCGATAGACGCGCCATCGTGTCGTCCCATAAAAATATAGAATCAGTTAAGTAGTTTAGGAGATAGCTAGACACAAAGGGAGTGACTAGCTGTCGAACTAACACTTTTTTGGGTACATTATGTACAAAATGTATATATATACTTATGGAGGCACTAGAACTGTAAAGTGCTCTCCTTCAGCCACCAGGCCACCCATATTCGGTGGTGATAGCTTGGATGGTCTGAGTAGAAATTCAAGTAATAGAATAAATTGTCTAAAAACGTTAAGGAGCGTGTATTTAAGGGATGATATCCCACGATAAACGTCCGAAAATAAGCTTTTTTAAGCCGCCCATAGACGACTTGCTGAATTTGTCAGCAGGTCACCCCAACCTATAGTACTCTCTGGGCTAGGAATGTTGTTATACAACTTTCCGACATGAAAATAAGGGAACTTGCCCCTTTTTTCTATAGATATAGCCTAGGGACGCTATCAGTGCCTGGATATAGATGTATGGATTAGATACTGAGATAGGGGGTGCTACTGTGCTACAGTACACAGAAATCCAGGCGTTGATAGCACCATGGAAGGGATAGTACAGACCCAAAACCCACTGTCGGGTAAGGGATTTTTTTGGCAAATAAAATTATTTTCGGCACAAAATCGCGGGGCTCTCGATAGTAGTAACGACCGAGGGTATAAAACACCCTCGGTCCAAAGATAGAATCGTAGTCATCGGCCATAGCCACTAGAAACAAGTCACTTGAACTTAATTAGTAGTTACTTGTTGAGAGCCCTAAATTCGTACCAAGTTTTAAATAATTGAAGTGTTTTATTTAATTAAACAATTATCATCCCTGCATCCAGCTCAAAGAAGCAAGTGTGAATTAATTTCACAAGTATTAATCAATTGAAGCTGCGCAACATTTAATGGTCCAATCGAACCGGATTTGATCACCTGCTTGATTAGAAGTCCTGAGGCAACATTCCAAAGAGGTTACCAGATCCAATCTGAAGAGTCAATGTTCTTCGGGCGTCCAGCGCGCCATCCGGGAGCTTTACGACCTCCCTTCTCGGGGAAGGCGATCACGCTACGTCCGCAACAATGAATATACAACAGTCTGTATTAGAATGTAGGCATTTTGCAACAGTGCACCCTGTGACCTGATAACTGCAAAAACAGCATACATCTCCTTCATATTGGAGTGCCAGGCTATTTGGTTTGTAGAACTTTTGCCTGAGAGGTATTGACTATTTAAATTCGCTCCCCAGGCCGCATCCGCTGCGTCTGTATTGTAGGGCGCTACGTAAAGAAAGACAAATTACTTTTATCTGGTATATTTGTATTAATTCAACAATGTGCCTGCCCTTAGGGTCAATTCACACGTACCACAACCACACCACAGCCACACCACAACGACGCCATGTGGTCGGGCGTATATTTTGTATTGAAAATGAATATTACAATTTACACGTACCACATTTTGCCGTTGTTAATCGACCACCTGTGTAATACGACCACATCGCAACCACATCGCGACGGTAACGCCACCACCGGCGGCGGCACCGCGGCCACATCGCCACGACATGACGTCATCAACAGCGCGCGCCTGCGCTCCCCCCTTTCATTCTGCGTTGTATTGAGTTGCCGCGTGGTTGTGCGAAAAATTAAAATGTCCGACTCCGAGACTTTTGACACGGATATGATTATTGAGCAGATTCGCAATTTGCCATGCATTTGGGATCAAAGGACAGAGGAGTATTCCCATCGCTTATTAAAAAACAAAGCATGGGAAATCCTTTGCATGAAGTTTTATGAAGATTTTGATAATAAGGAAACAAAAGAAAAAACCAGTGTGGTAAGTTTATTAATTACTATTTATTAAACCGATTATACCTAACAACACCATTCACGCTTTATTGTACTGCCACGATAATTCACCTTCAGGGCTCACAAAATAGTCAGCAAATTCATTTCTAACAGAATCTGCTCGAATCCCGTCATGACTTTGACCAAAGGAATGCATTCGTAACAAATTTGAAGTTATCGATAAAGTGTCATCGAATTTATAGCCATCTCGCTTGCGTACTATATTATGTAATACGACACATGCTTTCACTATGTCTGTTGCAAATTCAACTGACACGTTAATTGGCATATACAATATTCGCCATTTGTTAGTCAAAATTCCAAAGGAACATTCCACATATCTTCGTGCTCGTGATAATCTATAGTTAAAAACACGTTTTTTCATTGTTAATTGCTTGCCGCTGTATGGTCGCAGCAAATGTTTGTGTAATCCAAAGGCTTCATCGCCAATGAATACCATAGGCAAGGGCCTACCTACAGGGGTAATTGCTTGCGGTCCAGGTAGATCTAAATCATTTCTTTCCATTGCATCATATAAACTGCAGTCCCTCCAAATAGTTGAATCGGAAGTGTTACCGTAGGCTCCTACATCAACATACACGAATAAATAATCGGCGTCACATACGGCCATTAAAACAATAGAAAAGAAATGTTTATAATTAAAGAATAATGAACCACTGCGTGGTGGATGAATACTCCTAATATGTTTCCCATCTACAGCCCCTAAGCAGTTTGGAAAATTTGCTTTCTTTTTAAATTTGTTCGCAATATCAAGACACATTGTTTTATTACATGTTGGTAAATGAATAGGCTGTAATTTATCCCAAATCAGGCGGCACACGTCGTGGACAATTTTGCTAGCAGTTGAAGTACCACATTTAAAAAAATCGGCGAGATCTTCAAACGTTGCCAAATATCTGTAACAAAAAAAATATATTAAAAACAAATAATAATGAAATGGAATTATACAGGGTGTTACAAAAGGTTGAATAAATAACACTGGGGTCATTGTACTGTACTCATGAATATGAACAACTTTAATAATTCTCACTGTTTTCACTCATCAGGAGATTTCTCAGCCCGCTCGTATCTCACTTCTGATGTCAGATCCAAGTATATAGGATCATGATTTGACCTACTTAGTGACATACCGGTGTTAGATTATAGTCGTGGGCGCAGAATTTGGGATACAGGTAAACTAGAGAAATATCTCCTGTAACTTCTACACAGTTTTAATTCGTTACAGAGTCAATTACTATCACTATGGTACTAAGTACTAATCTGGGCTTAAAAGGAAACACTGAGTAGTTCCTAGGCCAGTATGTTGTCACGGCCATGTTCAAATGATCACTGTCGCTCTCCAATGAACAATATCGACACCATACCCGACACCTAGACTCAACCCAGTACCAAACAAGGTACTTGTGTATCATTTTAAGTAAACAAATCATGACATGATTCGACAACATATGCTTTATCCGAATCGATTTTAGCCATTTAACAAAAATATTATTTAATTTATCGTGTTTTAAAATGTTGATAAGAGGGTAAAGACGTTTTATTTTCGTTGTTTGTTAGTTTCGTTGTTTTCGTCGTCAGGACGCTAGAAAATTATTATGTCTTGAAAGAAGTTGTTACCGATATAATCACTGTTAGTCTTAACAGGTAAGACGCAGATGGAACAAGATGTTCAGAATCTAAATTGCGACTAAAAAACGCCTGCTAGATTTGAAAGGTATACATATCGATGACGATTGTCAGAAGTTGGACGAAGATGTTAAAGTAGATAATTGTTTTGGCGTAAATGAAAGGATGGACTGTAAAACAATAGAAACTTCAAAAGTGCCCAAAGTGGTGGTAATCAAATTGAAAAAGAAGATTTGTTAATTGCTTTAACAGAAGGCGAAGAGATGTCGTCTCATGAAAATGTATTTTACATGCCGTCGCTGATACCTCATTTGACATGGTTAGTTGGGAATTTACCATTATGATCTAACGTAATGATCCCATTATACCATTCTGATGTACAAAATCCCTCGTCCTCAAACGTCGAAACCAGTTCTAAAACTTTAAAGAGATACGTCTTTAATATAGCAACTAAGAGTAATCGATAACGAGATCGTAGATGACTTTGTCATGAAACAGTCTGAGTTTATAGCTGGTGAAATAAAAGCAGCAACAAGCATGGAAAAGCATGAAATAGTTAAAGTAAAAACGGAAAGACAGAAACCACAACAGATAAAAACAAAAGATCATTTTGATGAATCAATTTTTGCAGAAGCCCCCGCTCTAATTGAAAATTGGGGGGGAAATAATAAATTGGTCCAAAACAAAAAATCTATGAAGTACATTCCTCTACTATTGAACGGTCTCAAAACTAGATCTGGTGTAAAAAGGCGCATGTGTTCTTTAACACCACAGTGTTAAAGAACACATGCGCCTTTGATGCTGCGGCCCAAGTTATTGCAAGTGCTTGTGCTGAGGGTTTTGCTGTGAATACAACTGTATTATATCATACTAACAACTTTTGTATGTTTATAAAAAATATGCTTGATGACAAGAAAACAAAACAGGACTTGTAGAGAAATCGTGCTCAAATAGCAGAAAAAATATTAAAAAAATAATCTAGAGGGATCACTGAAATAAATTGTGAATGTAGCGTGACAAATTTTTTTGATGACATCATGATTGATGCAGTTTATAGTGCTGATGTTAATAAAAATTGTACAAACGAATCTTGCGTTATCAAAAATGTAACCAGAAAAATTGCTTTTCTGCCACTTGATACCAACAAAAAAGAAATTTCAGAAATTAATAACTCCGCAATATCTATGCTGGAAAGCAGCAATAACATAGTATCATGTCGTCTTAATAATAGTGCTGATGTTAATAAAAATTGTACAAACTAATCTTGCGTTATCAAAAATGTAACCAGAAAAATTGCTTTTCTGCCACTTGATACCAACAAAAAAGAAATTTCAGAAATTAATAACTCCGCAATATCTATGCTGGAAAGCAGCAATAACATAGTATCATGTCGTCTTAATAATTGCGAAGGAATACGAACATTTACCTATATTTTGCATAATTTTATAAACTTTGAGCTTAGCCAAAGTGACTCAATATGTATTGATGAGGTGCCACTAGTAAACATATAAAATAAAAGAATACAATAACTATGAATGTAAATTAACAAATTTGATTTTGTCTACACTAAAGATTGCCCATGGAGCAGGACCAGCATGTTCCATGTTTTTTGGTTGAGCATTAACTTTTCGAAGACCTTACTAAGAACTGACAGAATTGACACTGGCCTATAATTATTGGCTTCTTAGCTATCCCCGGATTTAAACAATGGAATGACATTTCTGTGTTTCATGAGGTCCTGAAAAACGCTTTGAAAGAAAAAATATGGATACAATAATAGTTATTTATGCTACAAGTGCGGAAGATAGGTGATTTCCGATGAGTGGCATTTTTATTCACGAGCGAGCGAAGCGAGTGAGTGGATAAATCGACACGAGTCGGAAATCATCTTACGTACGTGTATCATACAACATTTTACTAAGCATTGTGCGAGGAAATAAAAAAATATATCTGAACCAAACAAAAAATTATAAAATGGCGGGCTTATTCAAGCGCGCTCTGCATATCCACAGATTAACTAAAAGTTCCTCGGGCATATCTACTGCGCATGTGCAAATAGCTGTCACGTCGTAACGCAAAAAGGCACGAGTAAAATATACGTTCTGCCAAACATATTTAATGAATATTTAAAATTAATAATTTTTTGATCAAAATCTAAATCTAATTCATTAATCTCAACAATTTTTTAAAACGCAAGATTCACTAGTGCATGTTTCTTTAATATCTGCACTGTATACGACATCCATCAGTATTATCTCAAAAATGTATATAACACTGCAATGACAGGATATTTCGGTAGTGCCTTTAATTTTTTTTTATCAAAATAGTTTTCTATTATCCGAGCTCGGTTTTTATAAAGGTCCACTTTGGTCTTTTGGTTAACAAGCATGTCTTTTATTAAATTACAAAAGTTATTGGTAGTGTTACTGAAAATAGTAGTGTTAACAGCAAATCCATACGCACACGCAGTCATTAAAACTTGAGTTAAGGCATCAAAAGCACAGGTATTTGTCAAAACCAAATTTTCTATGTACCTAGTATTATTACCATTTTGTAACAAAGGGATGTATTTCAATTTGTTCTTTTCTTTCTGCTGGTTTTTTTTATTTCGTCCTAAGTTTTTCCAATTCTCGATGAGACACGGGTTTTCAGCGAAAATCGAATCATCGACGAATTCTTTCTTCTTTGTAATCGTTTTGCGTAATTTTGGGCTCTTTTTTTTGTTTCCTCACATTTTTCTTTAGTTATCGCCGTTTTGAGTTCTCCAGCAATAAACTCTGAATGTTTCATAACAAATCTATCGACACGCTGACGATTACTTTTAGTCGACAAGTTGAACAGATATCTTTTCAAAGGTTTGAAACTACTTTCCACGTTTGAAGTGGATGGGTTTTTAATAGTAGACTTATGGTCTAACATAATGGTACCTATATATAAGTCTCGGGTAATCAGCCTCGTTAGATGAGGTATCAGCGATGGCATAAAGTACAAATTTTCATGGGAACTCGTCTCATCCTCGTCTGTTAAAGAAATCATTAAATTTTCTTTATCAATTTGGCGAGTGTACCACAATGGAACATTTGAAACCTCTTTTGCGTCTGTCTCAATAACCTTTAAATGTGTATCTTCATCGATATCTTCGGCATTTTTACAATTTTCATTAATTTGGTCCGTCCCTATGTTCATTAGTAATTTTTAAGACGGGATTTTGATTCTAGGCACCTCGTTTAATTTCCATCATATTTATTCAAAGAAACGGTTTTTAAATCGGAAACGATATCTTTCAAAGTATCATCGTTTTCTATGGATCTAATAAGCAAAAAACATCGAAAATAAAATGTCTTAACCCTACCATCGACATTTTTAAAACAAGATAAATTAAACAATATCTTTATCAAGTGACTAACATCAATTCGGCTAAAAGTCTCATCTGGTGACCAAATTTGCTCTTCTAGTTTAATAAAAGAATTAGTTACGTAATTTGCAGTAGATTTTAAGCAAGTAAAAGCATTAACAGCTGCTCCAATTAGTGCTGGTGACTGATCCAGAATAAAATAATTAGTTACGTAATTTGCAGTAGATTTTAAGCAAGTAAAAGCATTAACAGCTGCTCCAATTAGTGCTGGTGACTGATCCAGTATAACTTCATTGAGTTGTTTCTTATTATCAATCCACGTTTGTATCCATTTACATATAGTATCCATGTTGTGCGTTTCTGACAACATTTGTGTTATTGGTACACTTCTACCATTATTTTCATCATACATCATACAAAAATATTAAAAAAACTTACAAAAGCGGCGCAGTATTGTGGCGATGCAGAGATTGGAGTTAAAATAAATGTGGTGTGTGTGGAATAGTACGGCGAACTAAGCATGCAGGGTCTTGTATAAGAAACACAGAGCAAATTGAAATTTACTTGGCGGAACAAGAATGTAGGAATAAATAATAATAATAATAATAAAAATATTTTATTGACACAAAGAAAAAAGTTATACATTTCCATTTGAAACACTGACTCCTGTGCTAGGTGAGACCTGTGTTACAGGAGTCAGTGTCCTCACCCGTTATGGTACTTGTGTTCACAATATTTTATGCATCGGAAATAGAAAAAAAAAAACAATAACAATCATTAAAAACAATACATTGTTACAATGCTCTTGCGTGGTGTGTGTGCGTGTGTTTATGCATAGGTGTGAAAGTGTGAGTGTGTTGTGTTTATGTGTATGTGTTTGGTGTGTGGTGTGTGATCATGGTTGGTGGCTGGACTTAGGTTAAAATATGAAGATTTGGTTTGCCTACCTAACTATTAATCATCTCGAGTATTGTTCTTTGATTAAGTTTTCCGTCTGTTGGTAATCAAGTGTTTGAAGCCATGAATTTAGTTTTAACTTAGTTTAATTTTTTGTTAGTGGGTTTATGTTGAGGATGTTGTTTAATTTATTATATAAATAAGTCGATAGGTATAGATGTTGCCGTCGAGCAGATGCGGTCTTACATTTGACTGTGATACATACATTACCGATCGTTCTCCTATGTTTATTTGCGTGATTTACCGGAGTCCTCTCATGCTGTTTTAATGTGAGATTGAGCAGGTATAGTTGTCTCACTGTAAGTACTTGGCAACTTTCATAAAGGGTTCTGGTGGGGAACCGGTACGGCTTGAAGGTCATGACTTTTAACAGAGATCGTTGGGCTCTCTCGAGGCGTATCATGTAGGTTTTACAAGCACCTCCCCAAGCAGTAATACAGTAACCCACGATGGACTGTGCCAGAGCCAGATAAATCGCACGGAGAAGCTTAAACTCGGCCACTTGTCGTAGTTTCTTAAACGCCCATATAAGTTTCCTAACACGGGCAGATATCTGTTCAATGTGGGGACGCCAGGTAAGTCCCTCGTCCAGAATCACTCCCAGGTACTTCATTGTTTTTTGTTGTATGATTGGAAGACATGAGCATGGAATACTACTGTTGGCGACGTCACAGGAGTGTGCTTTGAGACTTATTACTGTAGGTTTGATTTTGGCGAAAGTAAATTGTAAAAATGAAGTTTTCGAGATGTTAAGGGTTAATAAGTTAGCTTCCAGCCAGTGGATTATTTTACGTAAGCCTGTCTCAGCAGCCTCCCGCACCGCGTCCCAACGTTCACCTTGGAATATTAGTACCGTGTCATCTGCATAGCTAAATATTTTACCATTAATGAGAGACTGCTGGCATAGGTCATTCACATATAGTAGGAAAAGACTGGGGGATAGGCAGCTACCTTGAGGCACACCGTAATCAACCCTGGCTTCATTGCTAATGACCTCACCAATCTTTACTTTTTGTGTCCGGTCATTGAGAAAGTCTGTAAAGATGCCCAGAGCCTTTCCCCGTATTCCAGCATGCTCCAACTTGGCCACAAGGGTCGGAATAGAGACAGTGTCAAATGCCTTGGCCAGGTCCAGGAAAACACCTAGACATTTCTGCTTTGCGTGGAGTTTCCCAGTTACGTAATCCCCGAGTTGATTGACTGCATCTGCGGTGCTTTTCCCGGGCCTAAAGCCAAATTGTGCGTCCGATATTATTTTGTAGTGCTCTAGGTATTTCATAAGTCTACGGTTCATGAATTTTTCTAATATTTTTGATAGTGCTGACAGAACTGAAATAGGTCTATAATTTTTTACATCGTCCTGGTTTCCACCCTTGTGAACAGGTGTGATTAGGGATTTCTTAAAAATACGAGGATAAACACCTTGTTCAAAGCAGGCTTCAATAAGTTTTGTAATAGGTGGAACTAGTACTTCCTTACCCAGCTTGAGGAGTTTAGCTGGAATAGAGTCCCATCCTGTGGCACAATCATTTTTTAGGTTTTTAATGACTGCTTCTACTTCAGCCTCGTCTGGAGGAAGTAGGACCATAGAATCTCGCGCATGGGGTGTTTCAATGACATATGGAGTCAGTAAGGATTTTTTATTTTTTATAATATTGTCTGCCAATATCTTACCGATGTTCGAAAAATAGTGGTTTATTTCGTCAATGGCATTAGGCGCGCCCGTAATTTTAGTGGCAGATAGAAGTTTGTCAGCTGATTTTTGCTGCCCGGTTTGATTGGTAATAGATTTTATAATATTCCATGTTTCTTTATTGTCTTTTGCAGATTTTAAAGCGTAGCTTTCGTGGGCATGTCTTAGCTTCCTGAGTAATAGATTACAGTGATTACGATATCTTTTGTATGATAACTCAACAATTCCGTTATTTGGGTCTGCCAGGAATGTTCGGTGGAGGTTATCCCTATGACGAATACACCGTAAGAGGCCAGGTGTGATCCAGGGCTTAAGGACTACTTTACGATTGGGAGCCTTCACTACTGTTGAGTGTTGGGATACCGTGGAAATAAGACATTCGACAAACTTTGTAGCGGCTTCGTTTGCATCACAATTTTGTGAAATAAAAGTAAAATCGGTAATTTTTAATTGTTTAATAGCGCTCTCATAGTTTACTTTTGTAATTTTTTTATGATTCTTGTTTTTAGAGGGAGCGCTACCTAGACATAACAATATGGAGGCGTGGTCACTGACTGTGGAGTCCATAACTATAACTGTTGCACAAGTAGTGGTTCTAATCATTATGTGATCGAGGCAGTTATGCAATCTAGTAGGAAAGGTATGTCCCGGCAGGAGGCCCATCTCTGCAGTTAGATTTAGAGAGGACGAACTATTACTATCTGTATTATTAGGTTTTATGTCTATATTTATATCTCCTACCAGCATTATGTTATTCGCTTTAAATTTACTCAAAATATTTTCTAGGGAGTTAAGGAAGCTATCTATACAATGTATTGATGGTGATCTATAGGAAGCTAGAATACAAATATTGGGATCGATTTTTAAAAGAAGAAAGTTAGCCCCTACCGGGTCCGGCTCTTCAACCGATAAAGTAACATGCGAAGAATTTAGACCGATCCCGACTATTTACAATGAAAGTTTCGATCCTATAATATCAAAAGGATACAACTGGGTTGCGAATATGCCATCTTTCAAGGCGATGAAAAGCGGTCTATATAAATTAAGAAATAAGAGGGCCGATGTACAGAAGTATACTTATAGTAGAGGAGAACAGGTTGAAGTACCTAATTTCCACCTAGATTTCGTTTTATGTGACTACGTAAACGAAGAAGAAAACGGGTTACAGCGCATTTTGGTTTTCTGTTGTAACGTTGAACAGTAACGGTCAACGTTCCTAACTAAATCACCATAACAAACTGCGGTAAAATCAACGAAAATAATAACAAGAATCTTACAACATAATAATTTAAAATAAGTAACAAACAGATAAAAAACACATTGTAGGCGATACCTAATATTAATACCCACTACGGGATACGGAACAGCGCTCTGGCTCTTCTTACTTCATACTTGAGTAATAGGATTCAGAGCGTTGACGTTAATGGAAAAAGATCTCCCGGATCTATAGTAACAATGGGAGTCCCGCAGGGTTCAATTCTTGGCCCTTTCTTGTTTCTTATTTATATTAATGACTTGCCTTACCTCATAAAGGATAACCATGATATAGTCTTGTTTGCGGATGATACTTCACTTTTGTTTAAACTTAAACGTCAGCAGCTGGTTACTGACGATGTAAATAGCGCGATCTCAAAAGTAGTTCACTGGTTCAATGTTAACAATTTACTTTTAAATGAAAAAAAAACCAAATGCATTAAGTTTACCCTACCTCACGTTAGGCAGGTGAAAACTGATGTGATGTTAAAGGGCGAAGAATTGAATCCTGAAAATAGCACAGTATTCTTAGGCCTAACTTTGGATGCTAAGCTTCAGTGGGGCCCACATATAGATAAATTGTCAAAGAAGCTAAGCTCCGCAGCATATGCTGTTAGAAAGATTCGTAATTTAACTGACATAGAGACAGCCCGTTTAGTATACTTTAGCTATTTTCATAGTGTAATGTCGTATGGTATTCTGTTGTGGGGAAATGCCGCCGACATCCAGACTATCTTTGTTTTGCAGAAAAGAGCTGTTCGATCAATTTATAAATTAAGCCCGAGACCTGTTACCAGCAAAAACGTACACCGCGCGATTCCAATCGCAACCCATACAAGGCTTCCGGTTTCAAAAGGTTCAGACGGTTGAGTTTGACTCAGACCTTTCTTTACCTAAGCCAAACTGGAGGATTCAGGTGCTGTACCGCCCGATAGAAACTTAAGGTCCGCGAAGAGTGCTGGGAGAGAATCGGTTGTGCCTACTCTGACGGACTTGTCCATAGCTGACAAGCCTCGCAAGAAGAAGGCTCACCCAAAAAGTCCTCCCTCCCAGACGCGACTCGGTCTTGCGCTTGAGGAACGGCTACTGCAAACACCGGATACGGACGTGGAAATGGCTCCAACAGATCAATACGAGCCGTGGAATCTGCAGGTAAAGATCTTGACTAAGCAGCGGTTCGTCAAGTACGATGTCCTGCTCGATTTCATAGAAACCCACCGTTTTATTCAATTTAACGTAAAAGCCAATAGAGACCGAATTCGTGGTGCGTTTGCCGCATTGCCCACGAAAGCACCTTTTGAACGCACCCGCCGCTTCCCGGAGGATGATATATACGTGCATCTGGACGACGTTGTCGTTGACGCCTGGATGGCCCAATTACTGCAGTCGTTGGATCTTCCTGATCGAGCCATCGAGAAGGGTGGAACCAGCGGCTCGGATGTGAATGACGCAAAAAGGGCTGTTAACGTCGCGTTTAACGAGATGCACAAAGTTCTTAACAATGTAGAGTCACTGAACAAAAATGGTATATACGACAGAGAGTCGTTTGAGGAGCGCTTTAAGCTTCGATGGGCATAACCCTATTCTAACATCAACATCAATACTCTCTCAGAGAGAAATTTAAGGAGATTAATGTAATGACTGTGCCTTCTCAGTATATTTATGAAAATCTTTTATATGCCCATAAAAATATAAAATTGTTTAAAAAATACAGTCATATCCATAACATAAATACTAGGAACAAACACAAATTTGTAGTACCTACAACAAGGCTCAAGAAAATAGGTGGCTCGTTTAGATGTCAATGTGTACGCTTTTATAATAAGCTTCCAAGCGACGTACAAGGTTTAAGTGTTAATAAATTCAAATCATTCATTAAACGTTAGTTGTGCTAGAAAGCGTTTTATAACATTATAGATTACGTTGAGGACAAAAAGGCTTGGGATTGAGCTGCTCCAATTAATTTCGTTTTTTATTTTTTTTATTTTGCTTCGTGGATTTAGTTTTTAATTATATTTTTATTTTTTTAATTTTTCTTGCAATGACAAGAATATTTACTTTTTAAAGTATTATATTATTTTATTTTAATTATTGTGAATGTGAAGACTATGTGGATTATTCTTTTTTTTTAATTTTAATTTATCTTAGTTAGTTTTTAATCATGGTCTGGCAGTTTGAGTATTTATGCGGCCTACCCGAATGTCCTTTCTTTGGTATTGTTCGTCAATTCGTTGAGCTCCTTAAATTCTCAGTTGAGCTGCACGGTTATTGACAAATGCGTGCACTGACTGGACAGGTCCACTCAATCTGGCTGGTTCTTTTCTTAAAAGACCATTTCAGACATCAGTCTACATGGTCTTCACATGATCTAACCAAGTTTTTGTCTGGACTTTAAAAGAGACTGTGACCTCTGAGTTTGTTTCGGCCTTTCTTCTCAGAGTAGTCAGACAGGAAACGCCGACCTCATCTAGTTTTAAAAAATATGATCGACATGTGAAAGTGTTTGTACAAACCAACTTACAGAAAATAAATCATTTATCATTTATCAATAGGATAAATTAAACCTAATTTATCTATATAAACATTATTAAAGAAAAGATATTAAAAAAAATCGACTAGTTATTGCACTACGTTTCAACTCGATAACTTCCCGTGTGGCGGTAGTCACACATTAAAAAAAAAAAAGAATTATTAAGATCCACCGGACGGGATTGACAATCGGACAACTCAGCTGATTACACGTACACTCGCTCCATAGTATCATTCCTACATACTTAGCGTGTCATTTTACGTGTACCTTTATAAAAATTAGTTTGAATCGTAACCACTACGAGTGTGTTTATTAAAAATAAATCTAGATTCAGTGTTATCCCTGTATTGGGTAAGTGTTGACAATTACTTTTTGCTTAATCATGCTGGTTACGGCCAATTACATGATAAATTCTCATCACCCTTTCTGTAATTTCTGTTGGTGTTTTAGTTAGGTACTTATTATTTTGTTAATTTTTTAGCGCTTACCTGCTTTATGGGTTTTTATCATGATAAATTAAAAAAAAAAACTCTAGAGCTCCGGTTCTGATTGTGACAAGCACACATTCGCCTTAAGCGCCGTGGTACATCCTCTGCCCTACGCTTACGCTGTTGCGGTCACAATCAGACAAGGATAAGCCGGGAGACAAAGGAACTTATACGACGATTGGAAAATTCCAGGGTCCAAAGTCCTGGTTCAACCACCTGGGACCTTCATTGGAAGAACCTGCCGACAACCAAACGTCATCGTCAACTCTGCGGGACGTCGTCCTGCTGGCACCTAGTCATCGGCCTTCCACGTCATCGTGACCGCTTCTGCTGTCAAGCCATTAAAGGCATTTAAAAAGAAAGAGAATATAAGAAACTGCTTTTGTACCTGCGACCCTTAAATTAAATTTTATGTTGATAGTGCTGCGTATTATTTATCTCTATTGGATAGTTAACCCGCAGACGCTACACTGTTCCAAAGAGAATAGAGACCCGAAATTTATATAAAAAATAAAGCATGTGGTGGCTGATGGTACGTTCCAATCATGTCCGCCACAATTCGCCTAATTATATGTTTTTCATGCGGACTTTGGAAGCACACAAAAAGAAACGAATGTTATTCCTTTTTTGTACGCATTCATGACGGAAAAGAAAGAAAAATCTTATGATGTCCTTTTACAGCTAATAAAATCGCAGTTACCTACATTAAACCCACACAAATTTACTTTAGATACCGAATTAGCAGCTATAAATGCTATCAACATGCATTTTCCCAATGCTGAGGTGAAGACTTGCTATTTTCACTTTAAAAAAGCCGTTTACAAAATAGGAACAAAACTCGGTTTAACAAAACAAAAAAAACCGGCCAAGTGCGAGTCGGACTCGCACACGAAGGGTTCCGTACCATTATCGCAAAACACTGCAAAAAAATCACGTTTGTTGTATGGGACCCCCCCTTAATTTATTTTATTTTAATTTAATAATTATTATTTTTTGAAGAGAATATACAACTAAATATTCTGTGAATATTTCAAGCGTCTACCTGTTGCGGTTATTAATATCGAGCAAAAATATCACGTTTGTTGTATGGGAGCCCCCCTTAAATATTAATTTTATACTGTTTTTAGTATTTGTTGTTATAGCGGCAACAGGAATACATCATCTGTGAAAATTTCAACTGTCTAACTATCACGGTTCATGAGATACAGCCTGGTGACAGACAGACAGACAGACAGACGGACAGCGAAGTCTCAGTAATAGGGTCCCGTTTTTACCCTTTGGGTACGGAACCCTAAAAATGACAAGAAGCATCGTTTTGCTTTGCGGAACGTTGCCATTGCTGCCAATTAACCTTGTACAAGAAGGTTGGGCATACATACTACAAGAAAGAATGGAAAAAAAATGCAAAAATATATGAAGTTCTGGTTACAAAATGAAGAATTTGATAGAAGATGGTCAGTTTTCGGCGAACGTCACAGAACAAAAATGTTGCAGAAAACCAACGCTAGTACATGTTTTGAATGCTTTAAAAATAGAGCGCCGCCCAATAGCTAAACAACGACGACCAGAAGATGTACTCGAAAGATTAGTGGATTCAAGAGACACAACTGAAATTGTTGAATGGGCAAATATCAGTCGGTCATTTTCTAGAAATGATGAAGTAAATAATAATTTAGGAATAAACCACTTTTTAAGTTAATTAAGTAGAATTACAAACTTTATTTTTTTTAAATCGAACTCGACTTTGTAGACGATTATGTCTACCTGGGGCAAACGGTCCAGTTGGGTAGGTCTAACTTCGAGAAAGAGGTTAACCGTCGAATCCGACTCGGCTAGGCGGCGTTCGGGAAATTGTATCATCTCGTCCAATTTACCGCAGTGCCACAAGACAAAAGTTTATGACCAGTGTGTGTTGCCAGTGATCGCCTATGGGACTGAGACGCGGTCGCTCACAATGGGCCTTATCAGAAAGCTTAAAGTCACCCAAAAGGCAATGGACGTTGCCGACTCGTAGTCACACCAGATTATCACACCACACCAGATTATCACACCACACCAGTAAGACAAACAGGATATTTTTTCTCGTTTGTCACACCACTGATTTTTGCACGCCATGTATACGATAATTGCTAGTGCTGTACCTATATATTCTAATAAAGTCGATCTGCTGATCGTTCTTTGCCGACTATTTACATTTTCTACTTTTAGAAGTGATTTCATTTCTTTTCATTTCTTAGTAAAAACAAAATAAAACTAATACAAATTGAATTATAGGTAGGCATATTTTGTGGTAAGTAGTGCAAGCCTATAGCCTATGTTCAGCTGTGGATGTCCAGTGATTCATATGATAATGCAACCTTACCTAGTCCGGTTGGAAACGCAATGCTTGAGATCATGGTATAATAACACAAGGTATTCTCTTAACGTTACAGCTGAGTCACGTGATTGGCCCAAGACTACGTCATCAATTGCGTTGCGGTTCTCAAACTTTTTTAGTGGGGAAAAAGATAAAAATAATACAATAGGTACTCAATTTTTATTTTTTTTTAATAAATCTACATATTTGATACTTTTTGTATATTTTTACTTTGTTTCTATTTTAATTGATTGCATATTATGGTTTTATTTAGTTTTCTCACGCGTAGACAGAATGAGATGAGAATTTTGAGATGGCTGTGCGAAGTGAGAAGTGAGTATATTACAGGAAGTTAGAAAGTGGCGCTAGTCACAGAAAAGTTGAAAGGAAACTGTTTGTCCTGGTATGGTCATGTTGTCAGGAGGGATGAAAAGCATATTACTAAAAGAATTATGAATATAACCGTGAATGAATGGAGAGGGAGGGGACGGCCAAAAAAAAGATGGATGGACTGTGTGAGGACTGATATGAGAGAAAAGGGAGTCAGTGATGGCGTGACGGAGGATAGGACGATATGGAAGAAGAAAACGTGTTGCGCCGACCCCAAGTGACATGGGGCGAGGGCAGGAAGATGATGATGACTTGTAGATAATAAATAAATAAATAAATAAATTTATTGTTTTCTCTCCACAAAGGTTGCTTAAAAATATATGTACTTAGATTATATTAAAACATTTGCAAGAAGCTCCTTTGTGAGAGACTGGAGTCCGTACTAGGGAAACCCTGTGTTACGGATCTCCAGGCCCTCCCCCTAGAGTACAACTTCCAACTTCCAACTTCCGTAGATAGGTTCTCGTTTGAACTAAACAGAGTAGTACCTCATAATGAATCTGAGGACACAAATCCTTTGTGGCATCATAAACAATCCGAATTTACCCCACGACATAAAAAATAAAACAATCACAGGCACCGCTACAAATTTTATTTATTTTAGCCTGGGGAAATGCTCATGCATGCTATGCTACCACGGGAAGATAGCGCAGTTATGTGGGACTCCAACCCACTAAAACTCTACGGTGTCTTCCTGTGCCGCTTATGGCGGGAACACAGGCACGCGTTAGCACTCACCGCGAACTCGCCGCGGCTGTCCGTCACCGGACCTACCTTAGGGGTGTACCTCCCATCACCGGCGCACGAGAACACATTGCACGCCGTGACCACCCCAGGGACCAAACCAACGCATGGGTGCCAGACGACCCTTGGTCCCTCTGTGACGGGACAGGTCAGTGGCCCAGCCACCTACCACTGTTCGGCCGCAGGGGATAGGGAATTCCCCTGCAGCCCCACCGCGTCCGCCATCAGACTGTGGCGACCCCGTCCAGGCCGCGGAAGGTAGGGAGAGCGGCGCACCGTAATACCGGCACTCCTCTCCCGCCGCGGTCTCCAACCGTCAGCCACGATATCGTATGGGACGCTCCATATGACATCGCGGCTCGCCTCAGATGCAATGTCACCTGTTGCCAGGCGGCATCGCAATCTACTTGTTGGCCGCTACGTCGACGGCTTAATCGGCCAAAGCCCTGACGAGTGGTCCCTCCTCGGGTTCCTCTTCGCTTAACCGTTGGTGACCAAGCCACGGCTACTAGACACGGAACAAAACTACGCCTTAGCTTGCCTGTCGAGTTTTTTATTTGATCTGAGAGCTCGACTAACAAGCTAAGGCGTAGTTTCGTTGTTCGTGTAATTGTGTATGTATACGGCAAGGCGTATTAACCGGCCATACCTTGTTGTTTGCAACGTTCCATTTTGACTTTTTATTTGATCTGAGGTCTAGGTAGGTATACTATGTCTCTGACAAAACAAATGTTATAAAAGTCACACGCTGCGTCGTGATAAAAAAATGGACCAACTTAGTTTAGTTCGGGACGAAAACCCACAAAACTTGACTTGACTAAAATAAGTCAAAAACCAATAAGGTTAGATTAAGTTCGGGCGTACAGCCGTATTGACACAACTATGCCTCAAATTATGGAATTTACAACGCGTAAATAAATGAAATAATATGTTGAAAGGCACATACCAGTTCTTTTAGTTGAAGTTAGTTACAATATTGAAGCCACGCAGATAGCGTCTCGTCGTTGGGAAAAGAGAAAAAACCTTATTACACCGTCTTTTATACTTCTGTTTTTACAGTTTAGTACGGAACAATTAACAATTTTCCTTGTGTATCTTTCATAGTTCAAGGGTTCACCACAAATGTTTGGGAGCCACAGTAATTTGCTCAACGAGCGAAACAACGCTATAGGTGTGAGCGAGACGACAGCGATGAAATGGTGAGTTGTCAGTATGACACTTGTCAATTCGATGTGTTGCCGCTGTGTGTAATTGAATTACCCGAGCTAAATGCATTTTTTTACTTAACAAAGCAATTATGAACTAATAATTCAATATATAAATTAATTCAACACTAAATAGATGAATCACATGATTTACTATATAGTTAAGCTAGTTAGTAATTTATTTTATTTTCATTAACTACATGAGAAAGAACTTAAATTTTCTGAGCAGGACAGTCAATGGTAACACTTATCGTGACGTAGTCTTGGGCCATCCTGTTAAGAAACTACCAGGCGAAGTATACGGAGTATTTTATTATACCATGCTTAAGATAATGATAAATGCAATTGACAGATCAAAGTCAATAGAAATAATATGCACATTTAAAGATCAACGCTTTTGCAAATCGTGCATTGGTTTCACGTTCGCTTTGTACCATGGATTTTAGTATTATTAATAGAAAACGTGGACAAGTGTTGTCATTTAAGCAACACCAATACTATAAACAGAAAGTTTATAAAAAAATATCTCAAATATGGTTTTCTCGTAACCGTCGTAACAGTATGAAGTCCTCAGGTTAGATCACAATAAACGTAAGTACCCTAAACCTAACTAACCTAACCTAAATTCTGGAACGTGCTTCCCCTTGACATCAAAAAAGCTGAGAGTAAATTGTCATTTAAGCGTAGAATCCGAAACTATTATTTGTCCTCTCATACATAGCTTGGTCTCGTCATAGTTATTATATTTAAATTTCAGTCTCATTTATAATTTGGTATTTATTATAATATTTATTAGTCTATTGTTTTAGAAATTATTTATGTATTTTATTAGTTTTTTTTTTGTAAACATACCACTGTTGTGTGTCCTTTTTGAACCCAAAGGTTGACTGGTAGATTCGAGAATGCCTTGCTGCATTATTAAGTCCGCCTATATATAACCATTGTAAATGAAGTTTAAATAAATAAATAAACCTACTTATGTACGTGGCTTTGTCAATTCGAAAGGTTTAGCATCAGTAGGTACTTAAATTTTTATCTCATTTCTTATTTTTTCTTTTTATATTAATCAACTTATTCTAAGTCGTAACCTTTCGGACTCGCATCAATATCCGCCTAGAAACAAACAAATGATATATGAATTTAGTTATATGATAACATAGTCGTTGTTTTTTACTTCACAGGGTAATACTGTTGTAAAATCAGTCGAGCACAAAAATACTTGTCAACCAGATGAGAACCAAAAT
This sequence comes from Anorthoa munda, assembly GCA_945859665.1. NCBI lineage: Eukaryota > Metazoa > Arthropoda > Insecta > Lepidoptera > Noctuidae > Anorthoa > Anorthoa munda. Next base: position 19,583,761 of record OX243894.1, on the reverse strand, counting down.
GAAATAGCTAATTTGATACACAAACTCCATGAAGTAGCAAGTACTTCTACGGGACCAATGACAAAAATCTACAAGGAAAATATAAAACCTTTAAAAGAAAAAGGGTTGAAAGTACCGCAATTCGATAGCGTAAAGTGCAGCCTTTATAATGCACGAAATCGGAAACTAAAAGTCAGCAAGATCGTTTTCAAATGTATCGAAGAAGTACAAATACCCGCTACATTTGAGAAATTTCTCGTTGCTGACTATCAATATGAGCATACCAGACTATTAATATTTTGTTCTGAAGAAGCAAAGCAATTATTAAAAAATGTGAAAGAATATTTCATAGATGCGACTTTTGAGAGTTCTCCACGACCATTTCCACAATTACTTTCTATCCTTGGCGACTTGGGGAGCACGTCTCAAACAACTTCAGTGATACCGCTAATACACGTGCTTATGTGCGACAAAAAAGCGTCGACATATGCTGCATTGTTTGACATCCTGAAAACTAAATTTCCCGATTGGTGTCCCACTGTATTCCACGCAGACTTCGAGATTGCCGTAGATGTGGAAAAAAGCGTGTTATTATTATTAGCGAAATCAATTGGTTTGAAAAGTCAAACCAATTGATTTCACTTTTCGCCATAAGCTCTGACAATAATGAAAGGCAATGATAAACTACATAAAAGAATTGTGGAACTATGACATTTTTGTAATTATTGTGTATACATTAATTTTTGTAATATTTCATGACATTATTAGCAGATATTTGACTCAGATAATGACATACATTTTTATTTGACATTTTACATAAATTTGTGAGATATTATTATTAATTGACATTTCTATGTGTCGGCATTTCTAAGATATCGTTCTGAAGAGCGCTATGGTTTCAAATGACTTTGACAGATGGCAACTTGACGTTAACACTTGACATTAGTAGATGGCGCGAACAAGGGAGGATGACACAAGGATCGAGAGAGATATATGGCGGGTTTGGTTTGAGTCGTGAATTCGTGATAAAAACCTAAGGAGAAATACAGTGAGAGTTACCGATTGTTCGTGTAGATCAAACTACGTGTCATAGTGGAATGTCGTTTAAGTTATTCGCCAATACATAACGTGATCAGCTACATTGTGAGCCTACATACAAGCAAAGAAGTTGGTTTGTTTAACATCTAGCCCGAAAGAACCCATGCAATAATGGTTTTCCTGACAATTACACAGTCGTCCCTACATATGTATATTTTGACATAATTATTATTTATTTTCAGTTCTTTATTGTTGACATTTTTGTAATTATTTTGATTAAATTCATTTTTGTAATTGTTCATTATAAACAACTGACCCCCCGCGAAAACAAGATGAAACAGTTCATAGCATACATAACCCGACAATGGCAAAATTAGGCAAAATATACAGCCGCCTGGAATATAGTTGGTCAAAGGCACAGAACCAACAACGTATGTGAAAGTTGGCACTCCCATTTAAATAAAAATATAAATAGAAACTACGTAACCGTACTAAAATTATTAACAGTATTATTCAATCAAAAGGAAATTGATATCGAAAAAAAAAGAAGGGTCGACCAAACTGATAAAGATAATTTTATCATTTCCTGCCAATTAAAACTTTTGAATGGTGAAATATCATTGGGACATTTCCTTGAAACATTGCGTTAAAAACGTAATTTGAAGGTTTTTAATTCGCCCCCCTTTTTTAACAATAATTGTAAAGGGTTTTTCAATTGGCGCGGGTAGACATTGAAATTGACATTTTCACATGCACCTGGTGTACCTACCCTGCTGACTGATTCACCGTTGCAATCATATAATCAGTACTCGCTGTCCTATGGGACATTTGAGACATAATTTAAAAATATGTTAGTATCAGTTGTCCCATGGGACAAGTGGAACATATTATCCCACTTGTCCCATCGTGGGACTGAGTCAATGGGACTAGTGGGATAGACCGGAAAAATCTGATTGATTTTCGATTTTTAATAAAAAAATTACTCCAAAGAGAAATTTAAATCGAATATAATAATAAATATGTGTGGTGTGTCTCAGGGTAGCATTCTCGGTCCTTGCTTTACATAAATGATCTTCCGGAGGCCACTTTGCAAAAATGTATCCTTTTCGCAGATGACACTACAGTACTTATAAAGTGTCAGGAAAAAATGGACTACAAATCTGTTACAGAAAAGACCCTATTAGAAATAATAAGCTGGATGAAAGAAAATGGCTTCAGTATAAATATTAACAAGACAAAATTAATAGAAATTAACTCATATAACACAAAACAATTATCCTTTTTTTTTTTTCTTTTTTTTTTATGTATGAAGGCGAAAAAGTACAACAAGTAGAAGAATTTAATTTTTTAGCTAAACGAAGATAAAAATCTAAATTGGAAAATCCATGTCGAACATATTTGTCAAAAACTTAATAGATTTATGTTTGCTTTGAAAAACCCGAGACAAAACGTGTCTGTAGAAGCTGCTCTTTCGGCTTACCATAGTTACGTATCATCTGTCCTAAGCAATGGACTAATCATGTGAGGCAACTCAACCGATACTGACAAAGTTTTCAAGCTAACTAGTTAGCTTTTTGTTTAGAAACGTTGCGTCCGAGTTATTAACAAGGCATGGTTCTTGGATAGTTGTAAACCGCTCTTTCGACTGTGGAAAAGGCGGCATTTACGATTTTAATGTGCTGCTTCTACCCATGTAAATGAACAATTGCCTCCAAGGAAGTCATAGGCAATTCCCAAATAAAGTTGTCTGCTGACCAAAACCTGTATGAGAGATACAATTTAATTTTGGACTGAAATACATGGACAGAAGCAGTTTATTTTTTTATTCAGCAAAATCTTTTTTTTTTTTTTCCTTAAATGTACGCCGTACCTCTAAGGCGTACATTTAAGGGATTAAAAAAAAAAAATGATTATCATGTTTAGATTTTTGGAAATTTGTATGTCCACTTGAATGGTCATCAGGGGGTGACCACAAGCTCTCAGAGCGGTATCAAATTGACTTTATTTCGCCTTTTCGTACCATGACATCATTTAAAAAAGCTCAGTTAAATAACGCTACGAAGTTGTAGTTGTTGGTTTTGATAATGTTTGGATGACGGTGACGGTGTTTGGTGACGGTTGTTGTTGTTTGTTTCAGTTCATTCAAAATTCAAACCACAGCGTGCTTTTTGACAACTAGCGATATCGTTTTTACTACAATTTTTGGTATTATTTGACAGTTGAAAAAAGTTGCTTTGGGGGATCGATATATTAACATTTTCCAAAATATATACAAAAATTATCACATAAGTGATATAACCGGTAAGTAATACGTATTTATTTATAAAAGTGAGTGGATTCAATAACTTATCTCAAACCTTTGGGTGTACCTACGGGTGTGATATGTTGTAGTAAAATTATCGATTGAATTGCATTTCAAGCGATTTTAATGTATAATCATCATCATAATTTCAGCGGTTCAGCCGAAAGACGTCCACTGCTGGATATAGGTTTCCCCCAAACGTTGCTACATCATCCGGTCCATCCAGTGGACTGCCCCAAGACCCCAACGTTCGCGTTCGATTTACATAGGTAATTATTTCTTGTTTGATTCTAGATGCTCGATGCAACGTATATTTTAGTACATAGGTAAGTTTTAATTTATTTATTTGTTTGTTTCTATCAGCTTTTATCAATTCTTTTTGAAAATGGTGAGTGTATACGAAATATATTTAGTAGTACAAATTATATCGAAAATTTTTGAGTAGGCAATGCTTGTTAGGTTATATCATTTTCTCGGTACTCATAACATATTATGCAAAGAGCAGTTTGGCTTCCGTAAAGGTAGTTCAACTGCTCTTGCAATCTTTGACTTTATTAAACTGGCAACTGTAAACATAAACAATGGCAATCCAGCGATATCTTTATTTTTAGATATGAGTAAAGCCTTTGATTATGTAAATCATTCCAAGCTGTTAAACAAACTAGAATTCTATGGTATAAGCGGGAAAGCTTATGAATAGATTTCTAGCTATCTAAGTAACAGTAAGCAGTGTACAGTGCTATCCAAAATAATTAAGAAAGATGATAAAATTTACTCCAAAGAGAAATTTAAATCGAAAACAATAATAAATATGTGTGGTGTGCCTCAGGGTAGCATTCTCGGTCCTTTATTATTCTTGTTTTACATAAATGATCTTCCGGAGGCCACTTTGCAAAAATATATCCTTTTCGCAGATGACACTACAGTACTTATAAAGTGTTAGGAAAAAAAGGACTACAAATCTGTTACCGAAAAGACCCTATTAGAAATAATAAGCTGGATGAAAGAAAATGGCTTCAGTATAAATATTAACAAGACAAAATTAATAGAAATTAACTCATATAACACAAAACAATTATCCTTATATATTATGTATGAATGCGAAAAAGTACAACAAGTAGAAGAAAGTAATCTGTTAATTTAATTTTTTAGGACTAAACTTAGATAAAAATCTAAATTGGAAAATCCATGTCGAACATATTTGTCAAAACCTTAATAGATTTGTTTGCTTTGAAAAAGCTGGGACAAAACGTATCTGTAGAAGCTGCTCTTTCGGCTTACCATGGTTACGTATCATCTGTCCTAAGCTATGGACTAATCATGTGAGGCAACTCAACCGTTACTGACAGAGTTTTCAAGCTCCAGAAACGTTGCGTCCGAGTTAGTAACAAGGCATGGTTCTTGGATAGTTGTCTTTCGAAAATGCAAAATTCTTCCACTGCCCTGTTTATATATTAGAGATATCTGCACTTTTACAAAGGCTCACATGTATTATTTTAAGCAGCATACTGAGGTTATACCAAGACAGAAAAGGGCAAAGTTGACAAATTGACAGAGTGGCTACAAAAGTGGTGTTTCTATAGCGTTAGGGAATTTTTGGAACATAAAAATGGATACTAGGAAATTAATTGCTAACAGTGCATGAATTTTTTAATTGGTTATTATTATTATTTTCTTTTTAATTTTGACATTTTAATTTAATTTCCGACTTTAATTTTTTATTTTATTGTCATTTTAATTGTAGACATTTTTTTTTTGACATTTTTAATGTATGTATTTTCACATGTTTAAGTATATATTTTGAGTGAGCTGATGAAATTTTAATATTGATTTATGGACAGTTGCAATTTAATTAATATATTTACTAATGTCTTACAATTTATATTATAAATAATTTGCACGCTTGCTTGCAGGCAGAATACAATAACTTTTAGGCTTTACGATCTTCCCTTCTGAACAATGTATTTCTAGCAAATAAATATTTGATTTGATTAGAATTCTTGGAAGCCGACAACTCGGCAAACAAAACTTTAAGAAAGCGGCGTCGCGTATGCAGTTGCGTGAGGACACTAACCCCTTCGATCTTAACGAAGCGGAGTTTATCAAAAGGTACCAATTGTCGAAGGAGTTACCACGTAACCTGTGTGATAAGCTGAGGCCACATATGAAGAGCCCGAATAGATCGACAGACTTGTCTGTGGAGACGAAGGTAGGCTTCCTTATAAAACATAGGTACCTAAATAATGCAAATAATACACTAAAACAGTGTACCTACTCTAGGTATCTGTTAAACCACTTTATGTCACTATACATACTAACTTATATTTCTTAATTCTAGATGACCGTGTTGATTGCATTGTCTTTTTACGCAACTGGGTCCTCCCAACGTCCCACAGGCAACAATGAGGGTTATTTTGTGGCCCAACAGACCGTGTCCTCAGCCATCTCGCAGGTCACTAAGTGTCTCAACTCGCTGCAGATGCGCCAAAAATATATAAGATGCCCGGTTACTGACCAAGAAAGAAATATAATTAAAAAAAAAGTACATTCCTATTAAGATTATAATATTATTAGTTGCAGAGTGATACTTTGCTGAAACTGAAGTTAGTTAAATAAAATTTTGATCTTAATTTCATTTATTACAGAATTTACAATAAATTCAATATTGCTGGCGTACTTGGCTGTATTGATTGCAGCCAAGTAGCCATTATACGCCCAGTAGTGCATGAGGAGCGCTATTACTGCCGAAAGCGCTACCACTCCTTAAACGTACAGTTAGTAAGTAAAGTTAAACTGTTTTAAACATAAGTTTATAAACCTTGCTCCTAGTGGTAAAAACCTCATCAAATCAATGTAGGTACTTACTTTAGATAACCTTAGTGGGCAAAAGGTGACCCTAACACCCAAAAAGCGACATGTTTTACACTCTATATTAGGAATGCCACTTAACATCCTTTAACATATATGTAGGTACTAATTAAGAACATTTATTTCAGATTTGTGATGCAAACATGCAGATAATGAATGTAGACGCAAGTCATGGTGGCGCAAATCATGACTCTTTCATATGGGCTAATCATCCGCTAAGATCTCGTTTAGAAAATCTTAGCAACACCAATGACACTTGGTTTCTTGGTTCACTTAATATGCAAACTTGATTGGTTTGTTCCCACTAGTTCTACTGAACAGTTCTACGGTAGAACTAATGGGACTATTTCTCCCACTAGTACTACGATTTTAGGTATAACAAAATAGTAGAACTATTTGGATTCTCTGTTCCCACTTGTTCTACTGAACAGTTCCACGGTAGTAACTAATGGGATATTTTGTTCTCACTAGTACTACTACGATTTTAGCTATAACTAGTAGAACTATTAGGATTACAACAAATTATTATAGTAATCCTAAATAGCAAGGCTATATTGTAGGAGTTTGTAAAATAAAGTTATTTTATGCTTTGGAGTGTTTGTTTTCGAAGAAGGTTAAATTTTTCTTGATTATTTGTCATGTGTATGTCATGTAGGCCGAAAAAAAATTGTGACATTCACTATAATACACTATTCACTATAATATATTATATAATTGGCCCCTGTAACACAGGAATTTCCTAGCATGGGGGTCATAGATCGTGTATTTTGTACCTCACCAATTGCATCCTAAGTTAAGTGTCATTTGAAATTCTGTACTTTTGTCAATAAATTACTACTACTATTACTACTACTACTAATTCACTATAATATACTATAATACATTAAACGAAGTATTGTTTAAATTGTATTTTATTAATACCGATAAAAATTAGTGCTGTGGAATAGTCCACCATAATTTCAAGAGGTCGAGGAAAAGTTTTGCTGTTATCGGGGCATCAGTTTTACCGACAACGAATATTTAAAAGTGGTAAATCCATATGGAGGTGTATAAGGTACAAGGATAGCAAATGTGCTGGATCCGTAACATTGACCACGGTGAGTACTTTACAACATAACATCACGCCTGTATTTGCCCCTAGGGGCTAGGTAGAGGTATTTTATTCCAACATTTCGCCAGTTATGAGTCCCATGTAACAGGGGGCGAGCCAGTTACTGTATACCGGGATACTGTACCAGTTACTGTACACAGTTCCAGACTCCGTACTGAGAATTTCCATATTGAAAAATTCAATAATATTTTACGATAAAATATAGTAGTCTAACCACCGAATGACAACCCAATGAAAATCAAAATACAATTGATTTCATGATAAATAACAGTTGCGAAGAAGCAGCAAGTGGAAAGGAACCAGCGCCACGAGCATTTAATAGAGGTTTGGCGAGCATAAGGAATAAAGGACTGGATCTAGCTGTAAATAAACCATTCCCTAATTTCAATAGTAAGAAGTCATCAATTTATAGAAATAGAAATAAAATTGCTGGTGTTAAAAAAGTTTGTACAAATAGTGTTAGAGATGTAGAAGCCTGCCTAGGCAGTTTCAAAATTTTTTACTCGCTGGTTATTATGACAAACGACATAGAATAATAATATTATGTTCAAAAGATGCCAGAGATAATATGAAAAAAGTAAAACATTTTTTTTATGGATGGGACTTTTAAGGCCTGTCCTTCACCATTTAAGCAGATTTTCATGGCGATACTGGCAGTAATTGCAATCAAACCAATGTAATTCCATTACTGTATGCATTTATGTCGCATCAGACAAAAGAAGCATATTTAATTTTATTTGACCTAATAAAGTCACAAATCCCAGATTGGCAACCTAGTAAAGTCACTATAGATTTTGAAGAAGCTACAATGAGAGCATTATCGAAAATGAACGTAACAGTAAAGGGATGCCAGTATCATTTTTCAAATAATCTGTGGCGTAAAGCAAAACAGTTAGGGCTACACAAAAATAAATTCGATCGCAGGTTTATATCCTTATGCAGTAAGCTGCCTTTCTTACCAGTAGGTGAAATGAAGGTAGGATGGGAATATATTAAAAGTGAAATAGCGAATATAATAATGAACGACTAAAAGAATTCTTTACCTATTTTGATAATTACTGAATGAGAGATGATTTCATTAATAGGTGGTGTATATATGGAGAACGTCACCGGAAAAACAATGCTGTTGAAGGATGGCATCACAAAATTAATAAAACAAACAAAACGTCGAAGACTTGAAATAAACAATGATGATTTTATAAGTAATGCACAAATAAAATTAACAACTAGCGAAATTAGCGTGGGACACTTTTTAGAAATGTTTCGGTAATTAAGTAAGAATGAAGAAATATATGATGTACATTACCATATAAACTTCCACCGAAAATTGGTTTGAACGAGATCTAGTAATTAGTTTTTTTTAAATTTTTATTTATATTCTTACTTAATTACCGAATCATTATTATTATTTTACGAATCATCATTGTTGATTTCAAGTCTTCGACGTTTTGTTTGTGAATAAGAAGGAAAATTCAGAGTTTTATGTTTACGTAATGAAGACATCAGTAAATCATAATGAAGAATGTGTAATATTTAAAAAATATTTCCTTCATTTTTAGTTTTATTATTACTAGCTGACCCAGCAAACTTTGTTTTGCCATAAAAACACCAAACATTCATCTACCCTACGTACCCTACCTTACCTTACCGTTTTTTTTCTTACCTTACTTTCTTCTGACAAACAAACACAACAAAAAAGAATAAGCGAAATCGGTCCAGCCGTTTACGCGTGATGCCGTGACCAAGGGAAATAGGAATTCGTAGGTATATTATTTTATGTTTTGTGACTTTAACTTAATTTAATAACAATTTCGATCCTTTTTGAGGTTATATTTATCTCTTGAAATATTTACTACTTTCTTTCTAAATCCGTAGTTTATTCATTTTACAGTTACCAAATGATATGGATAACTATATAGAGTATCATTTGATGGGTTCCGTGTCACAGGTTCGCATGAAACCAGGGTGTATTTAAACCACCCACAAAATTTCAATGCCAAGCAGATAAAAGAAAAAGAAACATCTGATACCACAGAACTGTTATGAGTACGTCACTAGTGCTATGACGCATCACTAGTTGATATTATGATGACTCTATGGTCGAAGATGATGGCGTTGGTTGTCTCTGGTGTGTGGAGTCCCAACCGTGTCCTATGTGTAATTATCTAATAATCCATACCAGTTTATCTAATTACAAGTCTTATTAATTGTGTACACCGACCACAACATGGTGTCAGTAATTGGGATCGCAATCTATTCGTCATAAAATACAAAGAAATAGTTCAGTACCTCCTCGTGTATGAAAAGTCGTCATGTCTCAAGAAAATCAAAAGTCCAAGAAGCTTTCTGGAATGTCTAGTCCGCAGCCCATGGTGATGAACGGCAATTTGGCTCAACAATGGAAAAAATGGGTTCAATCATTTAAATTTTATTTACGTGCGTCTGGCTTGGATGAAGAAAATGATGGCAGAAAGGTAGCTTTATTCTTACATGTCATTGGTGAAAAAGGAGTAGATATATTCAACTCGTTTGGCAAAAATGAGGATGATATCAAATACGCTGAGCTCATAGAACTGTTTCAAAATCATTTCGCCCCAAAAGCTAACCTTACTTATGAGTGTCATAATTTCTTCACATATAAACAGAATGAGAATGAAACTTTAGACGACTTCGCATGTACATTAAAACTGAGATCACAGAACTGTGAGTTGGGAGAACTACAAGAACGTCTGACTAAAATTATGTTCATATGTAACATGCATCAAAAATACAATTATATCAGAGAAAAACTATTGCTAGAAGATAAGCTTGATCTTGATAAGGCCCTAGAGATGGCAAAAGCCATGCTTGCTTCTAGGCATCACACAGATCAACTGGCAGCAGAACAAAGTTCAGTTCTATATAACAAAGCTCAAATGTCACGCTCAAGATCAATGTCAACGTCCAGAAGTACCAGTCAACAAAGTCAACAGTCAAAGGAAATTTGTACAAGGTGTGCACAGGTGCATCGACATAAGTGTCCAGCATTAAGTGCAAAGTGCAGGAAATGTGAAAAAGTTGGTCATTTTGCAGTCTGTTGTCGGTCATTTCCATCAAGGTCGGTAAAGTATGTACAGTCAGACAGTGATGTGCAGCAGGAACAGTCAGAACAAGAAGAACTGTTCATAGGTCATATCCAATCATCAAGGTCATTGTCAAGTGAATGGACAATTTATTTACAGATAAATGGATTACAAATACATTGTATAATTGATACTGGCAGTGATGTAAATATTATGTCAAAAAATATTTATGATTCACTTAATATTCAAAATTCATTGTCAAAAACTATTATAAAAATTAAGTCTTATACAGGTAATAGTCTAGAGGTATTAGGTCAACAAAACTTGAAGTGTAAATTCCAATTGAATAATTCTTATATGACAAAACAAATTAATTTCATAATTGCAAATGTAAATTCTCCAACTGTGCTAGGTAAAGCTACTTGCTCAGAGATTGGGCTAATTAAAAGGGTTTTTTGTGTAGATACTACAAGCATGCAAACATCAGAAAGTGATGTTGGTGAATTGTCTAACATTATTCAGTCAAAATCAAGTCAAGTGCTATGTCCTAAAGTCACAAAAAGTATGTCAAGTCAGTCACAGTCATTTTCATTACAGTCAAGTCAGTCACAAAATATAGATTTAAATAAACTTGTTGAATGTAATAATTCTGTTTTTACCGGTCTTGGTTGTCTTCCTGGTGAGCTTCACATAAGTACAAATCCTGAGATGCAGCCAAAAGTCGATGCTCCAAGGAAGGTACCATTTGCACTACATGATAGACTTCAACAAGAGCTTGAGAAGATGGAGAAAATGGATGTCATTACCAAGGTCACAGAGCCAACAGAATGGGTGAGTTCATTAATTTTAGTTGAAAAGAAGAATGGTCAATTAAGGGTATGTTTAGACCCCCGTAAATTAAATCAGGCAATTAATAGGACACATTATCCTATTCCATCAGTGGACATGGTTCGTGCCAAGGTGGCAGGTGCAAGATTTTACTCCACCTTGGATGCAAGCAGTGGATTTTGGATGTGCCAACTAAGCGAGAAGAGTTCTTATCTCACAACGTTTAATACACCTTTTGGTCGATACCGCTTTAAACGTCTCCCATATGGAGTAAGCAGCGCCCCAGAGTATTTTCATAGAACCATGACTGAAATGTTTGGTGATATACCAGGGGTGGCAGTATATAGCGATGATATTTTAGTAAGTGGACAAACATTACATGAGCATAATGAGCGACTTAATAAGGTATTTGAAAGGGCGAAGGAATACAATGTCAAATTTAATAAAGAAAAATGTTCATTTGCCAAGGAGAGTGTTAAATATCTGGGACATATCTTTTCAGCAGATGGAATCACAGCTGATCCGGATAAGGTCAGAGCAATCAAAGAGATGCCATCTCCTACCTGTCTAAAAGATTTACAGAGATTTCTAGGCATGCTTAATTATTTGAGTCCCTTTATAAAAAACATGGCAGTTGAAACTGAAATACTTCGTCAATTATTAAAAAGGTCTACTGATTGGCAGTGGACTGCCAACCATGAAGAAATATTTTGCCGTCTTAAGCAATTAATATGTCAAGTTCCGGTGTTGTCTCATTTTAATGTGCATGATCCTATTGTCCTACAGAGTGATGCTAGTAACAGTGCTGTTGGAGCAGTGTTGTTGCAAAATCAACATCCTGTATATTATGCTTCAAAAACCTTAACAGATACACAGCAAAAAATGGCTCAGATAGAGAAAGAACTCTATGCAATCGTTTTTGCATGCATTAAGTTCCATCAATTTATATATGGACAAACTGTAACTGTAGAGACAGATCATGCTCCCTTAATAACATTGTTTAAAAAACCTTTAGTCGAGGTTCCAACACGTCTACAAAGAATGATGTTAAAAATACAAGCTTACAGTCTAAATGTTATTTACAAGAAAGGTATTCACATGTACATTGCTGATACCTTGTCAAGGGCAGCACTTTCTGAAACAATAGCAGATGAATTAGATGATGATGTCATTGTCCATGTAAATTTATTGATTAAGTCATTACCAGTCTCCTCAGAACGTCTTCAGTGGTTGATTAAAGGTACTAATGATGATGAAAGCCTGCAGATTTTGAAAACATACTGTAAAGAAGGATGGCCATCAAGTAAAACTCAAGTGCACAGAGATCTGCATGAATATTGGCAATATAGATTTGATTTGCATACTGAAAATGATTTGATTTTTAGAAGTAACAGTATAGTCATACCTAAAAAATTAAGGCTAGATATTTTGAAAATAATACATAGTGGTCATTTGGGAGTTGAAAGATCAAAAGCATTTGCAAGGGGACATGTTTTTTGGCCATTTATGTCTACAGATATAAAAAACATTGTTCAGTCCTGTCATACTTGCCTGTCACACAGAAGTTCAAATGCACCAGAACCACTTCATCCACATGATGTTTCATTACTACCATGGGAAAAAGTTGGTATTGATTTTATGGATTATAAAACTAAAAAATACATTGTAGTACAAGATTATTACTCAAATTATATTGAATTAATGTCAGTGGCCAGTACTAACGCCAAAACAGTAATTGTTAGTCTTAAAAGTATTTTTGGTAGACATGGTATCCCAGTTGAGTTATTCTCAGACAACGGACCACCATTTAATTCGGCAGAGTTTAAGAATTTTATTTTTGAATGGGGAATACAACATAATACGTCAAGTCCCTACATACCAAAGTCAAATGGGTTGGTAGAGTCAGCAGTAAAGATATGTAAACGTTTACTTACCAAGTCAGATGAGTCGGGCACTGATCCATATCTTGCTCTACTTCAATTCAGGAATACACCTAGAGGAAATCTACCATCTCCAGCACAATTGTTAATGTCTCGATCACTTAGAACGCAATTACCAACACTCACCAAAAATTTAAAACCAAGAACAGTAAAATTTGAAGACTATATAAAAACTAAGGAAGAAAATAAAAATAAAATGAAAGAATACTATGACAGAAAGACTAAACCATTACCAGAATTACAAGAAGGAGAAAAAGTATATTTTAAGAAAATGCCAGACACTCCATGGATTACGGGCACAGTAAGGTCCAAGTGTGATCAGCCTAAGTCTTATACTGTTGAAGGTTCTGATGGATTTATAGGAAGGAGAAACAGACAGCATATTTTGAAGCTTCCACAGACATCTCAAACAGTATCTCAAGATGTGTTACAAAAAAGTCCAAATGTCAATATATCTCCTAAGTCACATACAGTAACACCGTCTATTGAAGAGCATACAACTCCAGTTGAAATGCGCACTAGGTATGGAAGAGTCATAAGACCACCAAGACGGTTAGACTTGTAAATAAAATAAAATAAAAAAGTTAATGTTTAGTTAAGTGGATGTTTGTAATAAGCACAATTGTCTAACAATGACTGTGAAAGACTGTTGATTTAGTGAAGTCTAGAATTGTCTAAAAGTCTTAGTTATACAAATGGTTTTATTTTTAATTACTTATACAGTCTGTGTTAAGTTGTCAAAAGTTATTGTTACGAGTTTGGTTAATTTTGTAAACTTGTCAAGCTGTAAAATTATAATAATTTAGATTTCTGAATAAGGAGGATGTTATGAGTACGTCACTAGTGCTATGACGCATCACTAGTTGATATTATGATGACTCTATGGTCGAAGATGATGGCGTTGGTTGTCTCTGGTGTGTGGAGTCCCAACCGTGTCCTATGTGTAATTATCTAATAATCCATACCAGTTTATCTAATTACAAGTCTTATTAATTGTGTACACCGACCACAACAAGAACGACCATATATTTAGAAAAAACAAAGACGGTTATTAAATGAAGAATGTATAAAAGATCTAGAAGAAAAAAGTATTACTACGAATCCCTTGGAGCTTGGAGAGACCTCATCTGGAAGTGCAGGTACCTATTTATTTATTTAAAGTGGAAATCAACTCTGTGTATTACTCTGATTTCAATAAAATGATACAGAAGTACTATTACTGATTAATAACAATATAGCTATCAATTTTCTATTATGACCTACTAAACTATTGAAGTATATGTATGCCTAAGTACGAGTATTGCTCGGGAATAGAATAATATATGTCAGATCCAGGTATATAGGACCATGATTTGACCTACTTAGTGACATACCTCTGTTAGATTATAGTCGTGGGCGCAGAATTTGGGATACAGGTAAACTAGAGAAATATCTCCTGTAACTTGTACTACTCTGGGCTTAAAAGGAAAACACGGGCAATGCCTAGACAGCATGTTGTCAGGCCACGTCCGAACGATCACTGTCGCTCTATATTGAACAATATCGACACCATACCACCCAGACTCCACCCAGTACCAAACAAGGCACTTGTGTATCATTTTAAGTAAACAAATCAGACATGATCCGACATATATATACCTAGTTTGTTGAATAATCTATTGATTATACTGAAAATAAATGCAATATCTAAATATTTTTATTGAATTATAGGTCTTTTTTTATTTCCATACTTTTATTATTATTTATTTATTTTGGTTGCTTTTTAGTTGAACATGGAGACTTAGAAAACATTACACAAGAAAAACAAAACTGCAGAAAAATCAATCCAAGTAAATATGACACACAAGTTCAGAAGTATAGCCATTCAAACAAAAATTACAGTAATTGTAAGTCAGATGACATCACCTGTGAAACCTGATCTCCAATCTGTTTTAACATCACCATTTAAGATTACAAGACTACCAACACTAAACCAACAACACCGATCTTACACATGCCTTCAAAGAAAATATTTGCGACAGAAGAACAATCTGATAGTGATATTTCTTATATACCATCTATAACGCACAGAGGATCATCACCAGCAACAATATCCCTTCAAACGAAATCAACATCAGATTGCAGTGAGCTGATACAAGATGACAAAAAGCAAGAGGCATCTCAAATTCTGCATCATACCTTATTTAAAATTATCAGGAATCCACGTTCTTACATTGGTGTCCCCAAAAACTGATTTACTTGAAGAAAACACAAATATTCCTGCTACTCATATACTAAAGTGTTTAAAAAAAATAGATTAAATAACCCATTCAGAGAGCTTGGTGATGATTTTTGTATGACTCCAAGTTATACTAGCAAGATCTTTTTAAAACATATTTCTTTGTTAGCTAGTGTAATGCGTCCTTTTATTGTAAAATTAAATAAAGATAGCATAAAAACAACTAACCCATGGCTTTTAGACATATATATCATCATGTAAATTGCATTGTTGACTGCTTAGAAATTGAGATACAAAAGCCTTGAACCAATCTCTCTCCTGGTCAGAATATAAAAAAGCTAACACTATTAAGTATCTTGTGTCCCTCATCTGGTGTACAACCAAATTGTTTAGTGAATTACATTTCACCAGGGTATAGAGGAAGAATAACGGACACATGTTTGGTAGAATCATGCGATTTTATTAAGTGTTAGCAACCAGGTATGTATGTGATGGCCGACAGAAGATTCAAGCGTGTAGAATCATATTTACTAAAACATGGAGTGAAACTAGTGCGACCTCCAAGTGTTACTAAACAAATTGCTAGTTTAAGAATTCACATAGAGAGAGTGACTCGTCGCTTGAAAGAATTTAGTTTGTTAAAGCCACATGCCTGTGTGAATCATAATCTAGTTAAAGTACTTGATGATGTTATTACTATTACCTGTGGTTTAATAAATTTACAGGATTCTTTGATTAAATAAAATTACAAGTTTTTATGTTTGTTTTATTTACTTAATCTTACTAAATAATACTTTGGTACAACAATGATTGCCCAGGACTTTTATTCAAATGTAATATTGAAAAAGTGAATCCTTCAATAATGCACGACCATGGGCGTACCCAGGGGGGCAGGGAGTGGCAGCTGCCCCCCTGGAAATCTCGCAGAACATGTATGAACTCGCCTAATTACTAATCAAAGTGTAAACGGTGCCTTATGCTCTAACTTTTAAATAAACCGCGCAGTAGACACTGGCAAAATGCACGGTGCAATTACCAAAAAACTGCGCGCGACGATGGCGGACGAAGATTACCGAATCTAACCGAGTGTTGAACGCTCGGCTGTATTCGGTAATCTTCGGTAGGGAGTAACGAGCTGAGGTTGCGTGCGACTAGCATTTATTTGAAATAAATTATTTCATTTGTCATTTTATTGGAATGGAATTAATCCAACAAGCAGAATGTTATTATCCGAAAGTGAAAACAGCCCTAGAAATTTTACTGGCAATGCCTTATTCCACGGCTACAATTGAAAGATCATTCAGTACAATCAAACGTGTGAAAACGTGGCTGAGATCAACAATGAATGAAGACAGGTTAAATGGACTTTGTTTGCTCAGTGTACATAAAAAACTTGTAAACAGTATGGTCGATTCTTTCACGGAAGATGTTATAAACCGTTTTACAGAAAATCCTCGAAAATTACTTTTAAAGTAGAAGCGATTTAAATAAAATAAAAATGCATGCATAATCAAATTTAATAAAACAGGATCATTTGCCGCTGTTTGCCCTATGTTTCATGTAGGTGTGTTTGTGTAGTGTGTATGACAAAACCGCAGCGGACGAACCAACCTAAAAAATCTGACTTGCCCCCCCTAGGGCAGAAGCCGGGTACGCCCATGTGCACGACTATACAAAATATAAAATGAAGCTGACAACTCACACTAAAAATAAACTCGAAGGAAAATTGGAACATGGATATCCAATCTTGGTTAGGAATAAAATGTTAAATATTATGTACCTAAATTGACAACTTTGCAAAATATTAGTTATCAGTTCATGAGGTCTAAATTGTTTCATCCTATAGTAATCATCGTTTTGTGGATTATGACTTTCACTCCTCCATTTCAGAACGTTATTAGAAAAATATGGCTTTTCCCCTTTTTTCTATATTACTGGACTGTGTCTCAAGCAAATTTTTATAAAAGACATTCATCAACTGTGTATTTAACAGTTTTGAGCGTTGATGCAACGGGTTCCTTATTTCAAAAATTGACTCCTCCCAATGAACCAAATAAAAATGTTCAACCAAAGCACGCATTTTTATATATATTAATGCTTAAACTAACAGAAAGTTCCATTCCCTTATGCCAAATGATCTCCTAAACTCATACACTGGAAAGTATTTATCAATGGTTAAAAATGTGAAAGAATAATAATAGATCTCCAAATGAGCTTATTTGTGATGATTCGTCAGCTTTAATTGGAGCAGCAATTAAAGCCTTCCTAGTTTATGACACAACACGAGGAGTCAGAGCTACAGATTTTTAGAAAATAAATCTTTATATGACCCAGATTCCCTTATAAGACTTGACACTTCACATTTTGTCAAGTGTTTATATGGTTTGACGCTTAGATAAAGTAGGTATAGATTAAGCACTGGCGTGGCCGCACATGAGACAGCCATAGTTACTTCTGGTGTTACAACAAGAACAAGAACACTACAACCCACCATCGCACTGACACTTATTATCTATAAATAACCCAAATTCCTTGTCTCAATTAACACATAATACCACGAAATCATAGAAAATCAAACAAAACCCAGTTTGTTTGTCAAACCTGCCATTGTATTAGAGTTTGACAAACGACAGAAACTGGCCACGGTGACAAAGACAAAAAATAATCTTTTGTCCTTATCATTTACATGGAGCTGCCAATTTGCCATCTCGCTCTATCAATCAAGGTCATTTTAAGGCTTAATCTATACCTACTTTATCTAAGGTTTGACGTGTTTTAAATTTATAGAAAAAACCGGCCAAGTGCGAGTCGGACTCGCACACGAAGGGTTCCGTACCATTATCGCAAAACATTGCATAAAAATCACGTTTGTTGTATGGGAGCCCCCCTTAATTTATTTTATTTTAATTTATTAATTATTATGTTTTGAAGTAAATATACAACTAAACATTCTGTGAATATTTCAAGCGTCTACCTGTTGCCGTTATTAATATCGAGCAAAAAACGGCAAAAATATCACGTTTGTTGTATGGGAGCCCCCCTTTAATATTTATTTTATACTGTTTTTAGTATTTGTTGTTATAGCGGCAACAGAAATACATCATCTGTGAAAATTTCAACTGTCTAGCTATCACGGTTCATGAGATACAGCCTGGAGACAGACGGACAGACAGACAGACAGACAGACAGACAGACAGACGGATCGCGAAGTCTTAGTAATAGGGTCCCGTTTTTACCCTTTGGGTACGGAACCCTAAAAAGAGTAAAAATGTTTACGTTACGTTACAATGTTTGTTTATGTTTTGTTTAGATATTTACTTACACTAAAAAACTGTACAAATTATGAAAAAGCTAATTTGATAATTGCAAAACTAGTGATTGTTGCATTGAACAAATATGATAGATGTCTTAAAAGTGGGAAACAGACGAGATGTGAAGCTGCCAAAGAATACTTGACAAGTCACTAAATCAGATTTACCAGTTTTTGAAATGCATGATGAATTAATTAACACTAAAATTGTCTTAAGTCAAATTGAAGAGGAATCTCCTGATGTTGATTCATATTTAGGGTTCGAAATCTTGTAGACAAAAAAAATTGAAGCTGAATTATCTGATGAAACTAAATTTGATAATATATATTATTTACCAATTTTTGTAGACACATTTGAACGATTGTTGCATAAGCTGCCGTTGTGGTCTAATTTAATCGTAAAATTCTTTAAAACTAATATTGACTCACCGAGCAGTAGTAACGTGGAAAGTTATTTTAAGAATATGAAACATCTCTTAATACCCGAACAGAAATTACAACGAGTTGATGAGTTCATTATAAAACATACAGAATACTTGGACGGAGAAGTAAAATCTGCCTATGCCAGATTTGCCGGAACGGAGTCGGAAAAGAATGAAAAAGAAGCGGTTAAAGAAGTAAATACCAATGATAAATGTATATCGGAACAATCAAGCGAACAAGATTTTACCTGTAACTCTGTGTTTTCTAAAACACCTAAACTTATTGAAAATTGGCGTGTTCTTGTGTTCTGGACAGATTTTAGATTTTACAGTGCACAGTTTCCATCCCTTTTTAAATGAACATAACTCACAGCGTCATACCCATAAGATGGTCTGGACGATCTAAAACAAAGAAGTCGAAATTTAATAACATAACCTCTAACACTAAACATATCAAGTGGTGCTTCTTGAAATAGATTTTTCTTTTTTAGATTATTTATATATTAGCTTTTGCTCGCGGCTTCGCACGCGTAGATTACATGCTTCTCTTTATCATATTTTAACAGTATGTAGAGAAAAGTAAAAAATAATGTAATGCGAAAGTGTTTCTTAGGACAGACTTATACTTACCTACTCCATCATCAATACGCTCTATCCTTGTCCCGTCCATATCCCTACACTATTTCTGTGTTTATCCATGACTAATAATAAGTAATCATAAGCAAAAGTATGTAATTAAATTAAAGTATTGCCTTATAAACAACATTTTAACCATTTTGGATGTTGACGCCAATATTACCAGACTATTTGATGCGATAACACGTGAACACGCTACATAGAACTGTCCATGGAAAAAGCAATTCTCCCTCAAATCTACACCAGCATACTTGAGAGTTTGTCCTTGAGCCTTATTAATTGTCCTGGCGAAGCAAATTTTCCCGTCCCTATTTAATTCCTATTTTTATGCGTTGAGCCATTTTATAGTTACCAACAGACTTTAAAGTAATGAAAGTATTTTTAATATTTTTTCCTTTGTAAAATAAGGACTTTTGTACACAACATTTCATCCCCCATAATCCGCCCAAAGACGGAATTCCCAAAAGACCTTAATTTGCGTTACATTTTAATCTTCAGCCCAAACCCAATATTCGAAGATCCTAACTTCAAAACTGGCCGACTTTCATACAAACTTTCATCCCCTATTTCACCCCCTTAGGGGTGGAATTAACAAAAATTCTTTCTTAGTGGATGCCTGCACAGTATAAAGTATGTATTTGCAAAATTTCAAGTCTCTAGACGATTTCACCCTCATGGGGGTGAAATCTTCAAAATCACTGAGATACGTATAAATTATTTTTTAATCTTCAGCCTAAACCCAAAATATGAAGATCCTGACTTTAAAACTGAAGGATTTTCATACAAACTTTCATCCCCTATTTCACGCCCTTAGGGGTGGAATTTCCAAAAATCCTTTCTCAGTGCTCACCTACACTACCAAAGGAACCTACATGCCAAGTTTCATGATTGAAGCTTCAGCCGTTTGGCCTGAGCGTTGATGGTCAGTGAGTGAGTCAGTCAGTCAATCACTTTCTTCTTTTATATGTTTAGAAGATAGAAGATTATAGTTACCAACAGACTTTAAAGACTTGAGAGTATTTTTAATAATTTTTCCTTTGTAAAAGAAGGACTTTTGTACACAACATTTCAACCCCATGATCGGCCCCCCCAAGGATGAAATTCCCAAAAAACCTTAATTGGCGTTAGATTTTAATCTTCAGCCCAAACCCAATATTCGAATATCCTAACTTCAAAACTGGCCGACTTTCATACAAACTTTTATCCCCTATTTCACCCCATTAGGGGTGGAATTAACAAAAATTATTTCTTAGTGGATGCCTCCACAGTATAACGTATCTATTTGCAAAATTTCAAGTCTCTAGACGATTTCACCCTCATGGGGGAGAAATCTTCAAAATCGCTGAGATACGTGTAAATTATTTTTTAATCTTCAGCCTAAACCCAAAATATGAAGATCCTGACTTTAAAACTGACGGATTTTCATACAAACTCTCATCCCCTTATCTATTTCACGCCCTTAGGGGTGGAATTTTCAAATCCTTTCTTAGTGCTCACCTACACTACCAAAGGAACCTACGTGCCAAGTTTCATGATTGAAGCTTCAGCCGTTTGGCCTGTGCGTTGATGGTCAGTGAGTGAGTTAGTCAGTCACTTTCTTCTTTTATATGTTTAGAAGATTAATATTATACTTACATTGTAGTTTTAACATTTCGAAATTCTGCTGATTAGAAGTCTTGGTTCGATGCTAGGAACTCCCCCAGCATTAACAAATCAACTCCTGGTAAATTAGAGCTGTTTGCCTTGTTAAATCCTAGTTCCATGACTTTTTTGGGTAATAAGAACACAAAACTAAGCAACAGTTGGATATAAATCACGAAACAGCAGGATTAAACAGTTTAGAATAACAGAGGTCATCGAAATTCATACGAAATTTATGTGACAGTGACATGTTAACATAGGCGTGACGTAATCGACTCTGATTGGCGTTCAACTGGGAATGGCGGACTGCTGAATTTTGTTGTTTTATTTCATTAAATAAATAATCTCGTGTTAGAAATAAAAAATTATTTCAGAATATGTTACTTATTTTTCAGTAAATTAACACATTATTTTAATGATTCTTGCTTACTGTCATCATGCCTATTGTATGGCATCTAGGATGCTTACACCTAGCCCTAGAACTACTTATCATATAAGTTGTGTAAAATTTTAATGGAAGCATGAAATAAAAAAAGCGCAATGTGCTAGGTTAATATTTTATTTATATAAATAATAAACTGTAGCGGGATCTGATTGTAGCAGTATTTCTTTTTGCCCTAAAAGAGAGATCTTAGTTGTTCATTATTGTAGAAATAATCAATAAAACGCAGATTTTGGGCTAAAAAAAACACTGTTGTATTGTGCAGCTACAGTCGGTAGGCGGCTCTGAAGATGCTGAAACAAAAAATACAAGGTATATTTTTCTGTTACATTAGTACATTCGTTGTAGTATTTCAAAATATTAGTATACTAAATAACTGAAATATTTTTTTTTTAGAAAATGTTTGTAAACAGTAGCTTGGTAACTATAATTGAAATGGTAAGAAATAAATATGCTTTTCTACTATTATCTAAACATTTTTTTTTTATTCTATATAATCAGGATTTATTGTTTTATCCTCGCACTGAAACTCCTTGCAGCAATTACACCAATGGAGCATTCACAGACGTATACTAATAATAAGACCAGCAGCCTAATTGCATAGAGGCTTTGGCTTTAGGAATTAGGGGAACACCGCTCAAACTTTTTGCTGACTACTTAGACGAACGATCTCAATATGTTAAAATAGACGATATTACTAGCGATGAGCAAAAAAATACTGGTTATGGTGTTCCTCAGGGAAGCATTCTGGGCCCAACCCTATTCCTGATTTACATTAACGATCTGTGTGATTTAGATATTAAACAAGGAAAACTCATATCTTATGCCGACGACACGGCGTTAATCTTTACCGCAAAAACCAGTAAAGAATTGTACGAATACGCTCAACAAGGTTTCAATACTGTGGCTAATTGGCTACAAAGCAATTTACTAACACTAAATGCTGACAAGACAAAATATATTCACTTCTCCATGCGCAAGCCTCAATTTAACATTACTAACTCTCATCTGTATGCCCATAAATGTGGATTTCATCCAGTTAGCATGTGTAATTGTCCTTTTATCCTGAAAACAGGCAACATAAAATATCTCGGGGTTATTATAGATGAAAAACTCTCCTTTAGACCCCATATTGATAACCTAGTTAATAGAGTGCGCAAATTAATTTATGTTTTTAAAAAGTTGAGAACGATTGCAGATTCAAAATTGATCAAACAAGTCTATTTGGCCTTAGGTCAATCTGTAATCCAATACTGTATCACCTCATGGGGTGGAGCACCAAAAACGCATCTACTGCCTCTTGAAAGGGCTCAGAGAGCAATTTTAAAAGTAGCCAATTGCCACCCTTTTCTCTACCCCACTGATCTGCTTTACAAATCCTGCAACGTGCTGACTGTTCGCCAGCTTTTCATTATGCACTTAGTATTAAAACAACACACCATGCTTTCCTACAACGCCGAATACATAAATAATAAGAGACGAAATGATATTGTCTGCGATTCTAATGCATCCTCAAAATATGTCTTTGTAAATAGATTCTTTATATTCTTAGGTCCATTTCTGTACAATAGATTAAATAGAAAATTAAGTATCTATAAATTAAATTATTTTAGCTGTAAAAAGACTATTCTTGAACATCTACTTAGCTTATCTTACGGTGAGACAGAAGATCTCCTGACTGTAACAAAATAATAATTTTGCTTTGTGTTTAATTTAAGTATTCATATACAGATATACCATTGTTAATTTATTATTATTATAAGTTTTAAGAACTTTAACCCTTAAATGCATTGTGATGGAAATTTCCATCAACCAATTCAATGTAATTTTTGTCGCTTCCACAGGGTATTTGGATTATATTTTTTGTACATGGCAACTTTTAAGGAACCATAGTATCGTTTCCGAGCGAAAAAAAAAGTTCATTCTTCAATGTCAGCTGTCAAATGTCATTTCAAAATATCATTACGCGCTAGTTTGCTCGGTGAAGATTTCGGCTAATGTGATTGGAAAAAAGTGGTATAAAATTCTCACGGTTACTTCTCAGTTTATTCGTAATTGATGGATTGGAGGTCAGTATTTTAATTTATGTATATGTCGCAGGGATATGATGAAAACAGGGAATTGATCAAATCTCTAAGCGATTTGATCAAATCACGGAGGATGTTAAAATAATAACACGTTTTTATCATTTCCCTAAACAAATCTGGTGATTTGACAAATCCCAATAAAGAAATCTAGTGATTTGAACAAATCTCAAAATTGGTTCAGTGAAATGACAAAAATAACTTTTCTGTAGTAATTTAAAGGTTTATTTTGTACTAGCAACCCACCCCGGCTTCGCACACAAAATGTAACGTATGATATGCCTATTAACATTCAAATAATAAATGATGGTCAATGGATAAGTCCAAGAGCGAGCGTAGCGAGCTCGGGAGCTTAGGGCACCCCGACACGGACAGGTTAGGTTCGAAGGGGATGACGGGACTCCCGTCATCTCCTTCGTGTTAGGTTACTTTAGACCCTGCATACAGAAATAGGAGCCCCGCGCAGCGGGGCTCCGTCGGCTCTGCCACACAAATACTAATTCAACTTGCACCTATTCAATACACGAACTCGCCCATCGAAATTGGGCCGCGGGTGAGCGCGGGGTGGAGCAGGGGGCGCGGTAACTGACAAGCAAGCGCGAGCGCGACGTAAACAAGAACTGGACATGTTTTATTATCTTTTCACTGAATCAATTTAGGGGTTTGTTCAAATCACTAGATTTGTTTAGGGAAATGATAAAATTGTGTTGTTATTTTAACATCCTCCGTGATTTGATCAAATCTCTTAGGGAATTGACCAAATCCCTGTTTTTATCATGTCCCTGCGACATATATAATTTTGTTCATAAATAGAAAAATATGAAGAAACAAACTCAATATTGTTTTGATGTAAATTTACATCATCATGTAATGACGTTGATTTAGCTTGTATGAAAGTTAGTAAAATACTATTGTTTTATTTGATTTCGTTTATCTTTTGGTTCCAGGTGTTGATATCTAGCAAAATGAATGACAGAGATATTGAACATTATTTAGCATCTTTGGAAGGTGGGTGGCTGTCGGAAGATGAAATGGAGAAGTCTGATGAAGAGGAAGAAAATGTGCCTGGAACTTATGACAGAGACGAGTTACTGAACATGTTAGAAAGTGATGAGGAGGACACAGAAAACCCACACAACCACGAAAGTGACCCACCCTTGGTTGAAAATGAGGTAATGGATAACCAGGTTGTGGACAATAGTGACCCTACAGGACGCATATTTTCAGCATTATTAGATAAACGAAAATTGATCTGGAAAAAAAAGAACATAGAATTTGATGAGTCCAAAATTACATTCAAAGGCAATTCAGACCTAGGACCAGAGTTGTCACCATTAGATACTCCATATGCATGCTTCAACTACTTTTTCTCAGAAGATTTCATGGCAAGGATAGTGGAAGAAACGAACCTGTATGCCACACAAAAAAATCCAGCAAATACAACTGCAACCAATTTATCAGACTTGAGAAAGTTTTTTGGAATACTTATATATATGTCAGTCCAACATTTTCCCAATATAAGAGCATACTGGTCTCCAAAATATGGCTATGAACCAATTTATTCAGTGATGTCTAATAACAGGTTTGAACAATTGAAAAAAATATTGCACTTCAATAACAATGACCACCACAAGGAAATTGGTGATCCTGTGACCTTATGGACAGTTTTCTGGGAAGGTACAGAATAAGGATCAAGTCAAGAAAATGGTATATTCGTATTTTTTATCATCTTTTAGACCTGGCAGTAATAAATGCATGGATAATATATAAAAAAAATGCTATAAATGTACCTAAGAAAGATATTCTCAATTTAGGTACTTTTAGAAATGAACTGGCCATCGTCCTTTGTAACATGGGAGCAGCAAAAGAAAAAAGAGGTCGTCCAAGTTCTAGTCTTCTAGAAAATGAAATCCAGGCCAAAAAAAAAAGAAGTGCTGTAGCAGTTGCCCCACCAAAAGAAGTTCGCAGGGATGGGCAAGATCATTGGCCTTTGGTAGGGGGATCCTTGCGTTGCAAATACCCCAACTGTAAGGGATATTCAACTATACACTGTTCCAAATGTAATATTAATCTTTGCCTCAACAAAAACAACAATTGTTTCAGCAAATACCACAATGAATAAGTTTATTATCTCACTGCACATTTTGTTCTCAGTAGGTTAGTCTGATTACATAATGATGTAAATTTCCACCAACCCATTTTTTCTAAATAAATAAAGTATTTTTATAAATATATTTTTTTTAATATTTTTTCCTTATTATAGAGCTAATCTTACTCGTACGTCCAAATAAATTTAATTTGGTTAAAAAGTTAAAATCATGCATTTAAGGGTTATAGTCTGAAACACAGGTTCAACCTAGTTCAGGCAAATAACCAACTGTCTTCTTTTATATTTTTAAGATATTTTTATTGTAAAATGTGCCTTATGTTATAAATAAACGATATTATATTATTATTATTATTATAAGTGAATTCGGCAAGGCAAAGACTATGAATAATCGCCCAATCACATGCGAGATGAAAGACGCGATGTGGATTTCTGTGATTAGTCGATTGTACATACCCGTTGCCCTTTTCATTGCCGAATTCACTTACGCAATAAGGCTACAGGTTTCCTCACGATGTTTTCCTGTCACATTGGTACTTGCCCGGAATTGAACGCACGTAACAGACAGTTCCATTCGCATTTAAATATTAGTATGGATATATAATACAGACAACAATAAAACATAACATACATTAAAACAAAAATCTATACTCATGTAACCAAATTATTTACATAAAGGTCATTGAGTTGTGGTGGACGGTGCGCAGTGGTCCATTGGTAAAGACATACTGTATAGAGGTAAAGATAAACTTTCTAAGTTTATCTTGGACATAGCTAAAATTGGTCAAGGAAAATATAGTGAGAAAAGAGCAAGCGTGGCGATTAATGCTCATGCATTCTCTGTATAAAAAGAGGTCTTCCCTGCAGTGGGACAGTAACAAGCTGGCATATTATTTGCATGTTTTAATTATTTTTTTTACCTTTCAATGCGCATCAGTACGTCCATTGATTTCTCGACCGCAGCGCTCATCCTCATAGCAGCCTCGGTCAACCCCACAGCAGCCTCCGCATGCATTTGTGCGGCATGTACGAGGGCACGTCTTGATGCCTCTTGAGTCATAGGCGGTTCTCGCCTACGATTTCTTCGGCGTGGGGAGGTAGTTGTAGGACGTGGGGAGATTGTCGCAGGACGTGGGGAGATTGTTGCAGGACGTAGGGAGATTCTTGCAGGATGTGGGGAACTTGTTGCAGGACGCGGGGAGGGCTGACGCGAGGAGGTGCTGGTTGTATCTCAGCAAATGTGCGTGTTGGAAGTGGAGAGTGTGATGCAGATGGTCTGGATACCGGGGATGGAAATCTGGTCAGGTAGTTGGTCACTGGCTGTTGAACGAATAAATATAGAATAAATTCTTGGAGAGAATTTATACCATTCGTCTCAACAAACAGATTCTGCAAAATGGAGGATGACGGGTCAAATGAATCCACCACACAGATAATTGGGATACCGGGGATAGAGATCTGGTCAGGTAGTTGGTCACTGGCTGTTGAACGAATGGAATAAATTCTTGGAGAGAATTTATACCATTCGTCTCAACAACCAGATTCTGTAAAATGGAGGGTGACGGGTCAAATGAATCCACCGCACAGATAATTACGGGATCATTAATTTCTGAAGGCTGCAAAAGAACTCGGTTAAAATTGTAAACAATAAATAATGTGTAACAAGTACTATATTTTCTTACCAGTTCCACCCGAACGCCTGGCAGGCCCAAGCCAAAATCGTCCCCAAGTATCTCGAGGAACCTTAGTTCTATGTCGGTTAAGGGCTTCTCAGTGAAAGGTCTTCCTCCCGTCCGCACATGAGAAGCCCGCACCGCAGCAAACCCTCTTCTTAATCTTCGACTTCAAGTCCACCCAATACTGAAAAAATACGAATATTCTCACCGACAGCAACCACAGCAACCAGAGAAAAATTATGTATGAATCAATTTGATATAAAGACTGCTTTTCTGTATGGAACAATTAATGAAGAAATATTCATGGATCCACTTCCGGGTCTAGAAGCCAAACACACAGGAAAGTTTGTAAAGTTATAAGGTCATTCATTGTACGGAATTAAACAGTCACCATTGTGTTGGTACACGCGTTTCGATACGTTTTTGAAGGCCCATGGTTTCAAGAACTCTCGAGGGGACCGATGTTTATATAAATTAAGAAAATGGATTTTAACCTTAACTTATGATGAAACGGAAAATATATTGGCTATAGAATCATAAATTAATCAAACCAACCTTGAATGAAAGCTTATCAAACACTTACACTTTACACACACACCTTCCAACACACAAACTACACTCATACACACACTCCTAGATACACAACCACAACGTTTCACTCCATTTGCTGTAACAACAACTGTAAGCAATCAGTAAAGTCACGTTTGTATTATATAAATTGAAGCTGCAAAATGTCCGACTCCTAAGATACAGGTCTGCGTACCTAGTTTAGGAGCCCGGAAATCTGACAATAATTTTAAACTTGGTAGTACAACCCACTGTTTCCATATGCCATGTAATGTGTTTTTGTTCTTTATGTACTTATAAAAAAAATATATCAGTAATAATTTAAATGAAGGTCCTATATATTTGTTGTTATATGTCGATGATGGTCTATTGATTTAAAAAAAAAAGACCAGCAGACCTATTTATAAATGTTTTGCTAAAAGAGTTTCAGATAACTATTATGAAGCCTAAACATTAGACCATAGAGGTTCTTGACAATGGTTCTATATGTTGGGGTATATTAGATGGATACCAAAGAAAATAACGGTTTAAGGGTTCGAATAATGACAGTTTAATTACCCTTTGTTTTATATATCGAAAGGTGTGTGTAGCACGTGAGGTCCCTACTAAGATAGACGGAATACTGTGCCGTGCCCAGCTAGCATTTCAGTTTCAAGTGTTGACAAGGGCTCAAATAATAATCTTTATAATATATGGTTTAGACAGAGAAGGCTATACTGTTGAATAGTATTGATTTATTTTTGGTAAACTCCAACACGCCCCCTCAAAAATAAATCCCTTTCTCTTTAATAACACCATAGTAATAATACATATCTCAAACCATCTTTATACTATAATAAAACACACACCTTTCTTTCTGGGAAAACAATATCATCATGGTCCAACATTCATTGCACAGGATTAGGGAAACCCAAAAAAACCTAATCAAACCATACATTCATTTCATCTAATTAATGAAATATTAAAGTTATTCATTTACTTATTACCAAGCTCTTATAATTAAATATTCGTATAATTATTACGAAGGTTTTATTATTAATACATTATGTAATCATCCTTGTAATTATAACCAAGCCTTTTATAATTCACTTATCCTTTTTATTATAACCAAGCCTTTTATAATTCACTTATCCTTTTTATTATAACCAAGCCTTTTTATTAACATATCCTTATTACCAGGTTGCATATACATATTTGCAACACCACCCCGAACTTCATACTCATTCAGAGACACACCGCGGGGATATAGATATAGATATTTGTCAGGATAACAGACAGCTGGTTAATAGAAACATAAGACACATTATCACACTTTTTCTCAACTTGATGTTTATAGTTTCAATGTGTTTAGATCGTCTGTGACTGGTTGGATTGCTGGTGCTTTTAAGTATCACAATGCCAAAACTCGACACCAATTACTTTAACCACAGAGTTTCCTTTACAAAATCATATTGAGCTATGTAAATACCTGTTCGGCTTTCAATGTTTACTGCCTATTTGTGGCATACAAATCACATTGTGCAATGATCAAATACAACAATTAACCCGTAGTACTTTTTCTGTCAATTACATCATAACCTTTTGTCACAATTAACAAAGCCACTTCCAATCATTCAATTTGTATATTAACTTGAGATTTATGGTTCCTTTTAAATTTCTCAAGAATCAAGACCCTTTCAAGTGTGACCATAATGAACTTTTGTTTTTGCTTGCATACTCAGAATGTTTATAGAAAAACTTAGGTCAGATCAAGTGGTAAGCATGATAAACTTCAAGCATACAACGAAATTTCTACAAGGGGCACTTGTAATTTCTCACGACTCTAATACTTCATAATATGGTTTATTTTCCACTTTGTGTACGAGTATTGACTTATTTATATTACTCATATTTAAACTTCTCAGGTAGGTACTGTTTACATACCCTGAACAAAAATAACTTTGTTTTCTGATCTGGTTATTTTGCTTACCAGAAAACCTTGTCTCGCATTTCAGTCTTAGACCATATTAAAAGTGTTCAATTAGTATGTTTTAGAACTATACTATATAGTACGTATTTAAATCAGCGATCGTCACAAAGTCACAAGATCATTCACATGTAAAATTTAAATACAATTTTGAAATACTCGTATAACTTAACATACATATCATCACGCCTGTATTAGCCAAACGGTTAGATAGAGGCTTAGTACACTATATTATAATACACACATGCATAGGCTACGTCACGCTTGAATGTGACTTTACAACCTCGTTCAGTAAGCTGGGCTATAGAAATTATATTACTACGTAAATCGGGAACCAATAGGGTATTTTCAAATTGAATTTTACGCGTTCGATCATCATTGCATGTACCTTTACCTTGCACGGTTGTCAAAGAATCTGTGGCTAATTTTAATTTTTGACTGCGTGTCAGCGGGAGTACCTCAGCAAACCTTTCCGCGTCATTGCACATGTGAGAAGTGCAACCACTATCAAATATCCATTCCTGACGTTGCTTCGCACGAACAGCGATGCGACAGTCATCTGAAACATGATATATGGTTAAGGCTTCACAACTTTCATGACTAGTGCTCCACACATCGGGTTTCTAGAGTCTTCTCCCTTTTTTTTGTGCATTTCGATGCCTTATGGCCAAAGTTGTGACACTTAAAACATTTGAACTTAAATGTTTTTCCAGTAATTTTCTTCGAATGTTTGTCCAAATACATGGCGCCTTCTATTTTGTCAACTTGAGCGTTTCCTCTTGAACTATCCTCTTCGATGATTTTAACTCTTAGTTGCTCTGGCTTTGGGAGCTCATCTCTAGACTCTATAGCACATCTAAAATTTTCATAGCTTCCTGGCAGACTATACAGCAGCATAATCGTTAACAAGTCATCATGGATTTTAATATTCATTTCTTCCAGTTTGTCGACGGCTTCGAAAAAGGAATCAAGGTGCTCACATTCCTTTTGGTTTTCACTCATCCTTTGTAACATGAGTCTTTTCATTAAATTCGCTTTCTTTGCAGGTCCTCTTGATGCAAACAAGCTCTCTAATTTTAACCATACCTCTCGTGCAGTCTCCATCCTTTTTACATGACGAACCACACTTGGATCTAATGTTAATATCAACTCAGACTTCGCTTTTCTGGCAGCCTTCTCCCATGCCAATATAGCAGCATCCGTAGTAGGTTTTGGCTTTTCTCCACTCACATACTCCCAGAAGTCATTTTTTATCAACAATGCTTCTACCTGTACCTTCCAACTATCGTAGTTTTCCTTCGTCAATAATTCTATTCGTACATTCATTTTTCTTCCGACATGTACTTTATAATTTTACAATTTGGAATTATTTTCACAACGTACACAATACACTTTACTGCTCTGGGCCCATAAACTTTGTTGGGGAAGGTTTACAGAGCGAAAACACATGGAATATCGTTAAGCATATTGTAATAGGAAGGTATAAGATCAAGTATCGTAAAACAAGGACAACCATACAAAAGACAGTACCAAGCTATATTCTATAGCTCGTTCAAACTAGACAGTTCTCTATCTAGCCAGTGGCTAGTGTTAGTACATGAAGGTGATATATCTTCAACAACATCCAATGAGGATTTTACACAACGGAAAAAAAAAAGGTAAGAAATCCCGTAGGGTAGATAGGTTGGCCCAATTTCGACCCCACGCCACGTCGTTCTGAAAGAAACCAGCAAGTCAGCGCACAGAACTCACAACGAAAAACGATGGGGTCCCCTGAGCAGGGCGACTTACCAGGAGGGATTACGGAACACGTGGACAACGGGGCCAGTACCTCACCGAATCCGCGCTGCCACAGGAAGAAGCCCACGCCTAGATCACTCAGCAACACACCACACAAGTCGCCGGCCACGGTACACGTGGACCAAGCGACACCAGACACCAACAGCGCACGAGTAGCCCTTTCGGTTGCCGGGACGCACTCACGCGTCCCAAAGCTAAAACCGCCATGGTTCTGTTTAAACTTTTATTGAACAGTTCTGCCGCTTGGATCGACACGACGTCCCAGTCGATGCCGCGGCGCCAAACTCCTTGTAGTAGTACCTTCGCCCTGTTAGTCGAAGGAGACGGAGCCGGCTCGGCGTGGCCATTATCGATGAGTGCTTTTCTTTTGTTTACCATATTTATCTTTCTGGGAACTGTCCCTGTCTAGTTTGCGTACGACACTGAGTAGCCGACGTAATGTATTTTCGTAGTTATCGCTTTTTCATAGTAGCGGCACTTCATATACCTTATCTCGGACTGTCGTACGTACCTCTAGAAGCGTGATTGCTCGCTGATCGGGATCGTTAGTAGGCAGTTTAGGCGTGATCATGAGGGACTCAAGCATGAAGTGATCACGTTGCTGCTGGTGTCCATGCTCTGTTGTTCGGACTCCTCGTGTGTGTTGACATAGTTACACGATCCGGACGCGGCAACGACCGACTGTGTGTTCCATGTAGTACCCAACCTAATGCCGTGCTACTAAGATAAAGCACGGCGCATTACCTTAGTAGACACGAGGAGTTTTCAGTTGGCCAATCAGTATTTTCGGCGAAGCCCGCTCGAACTTGAAGTACTCCGCCAGGTCTTGAAGATGTTTGTAGTCGGCGACGTCCTGTCGCGTGTTAGCTTAAGCGGATAAACGTAGATCGGCTTTAGTTCAAGCGTTGATAACGTGTTTATATTTAGACGGCTCTTATATGCTAACGCTTACTTTATATGACTCCGGCGACGCCTTTGTGTCTCCGACCGCTTCTATTTCGAGTGGTGCGCGAGGTCCCTGTAGGCCTGCTCTGTCGGCGAGATTCAGTTTTAGTTTCTACATTCACCGGCTCTTTATGTAGTAGTAAGTGGTGCATCCGTTCACAACCACACCGCACTTATTACGATTACGCTTTATTACGCAAACGTAAACACGTAAAGCATAGTCCGCGCTCCCGCGCCATGTTCCAACGTCCCTCAGCAACGGCTGCACTAAATTGTTCACACTTCGATATGTTGGGACCCTCTATTAAACATAATCATGTACACACGTTCTATCGACTCTGAGATTCCGCTACGTTGTACGCTCGCGAGCGAGAGGGCGCTGTTTTGTTGTGTCTGACCAACTTTACATAGCGAGTTTCTTCCGTGCCTCGGAAAGCACATTAAGCCGTTGCTCCCGGCTGTCATTTGAAGATCTTTGACAGTCGTAACAGGTAGTCAGAAGCCTGAGATATGACACCAGTCTAGCCAAGAGGTATCGTGTTACCCAGTTACTGGTTTGTGGAGGTCAGATAGGCAGTCGCCCCATGTAAAACACTGATACTCAGCTAAATTCCGGTTAGACTGGAATACGACCCCAACATAGTTGGGAAAAAAGGCTAGGCAAATGATGTTTAAGCGCAAATCAAAAATTTTCTTTTCTATTAAACAAATAATAATGTATATTTAGTGAGATATTAAACTCCAGCCAAAATAAATCACATTAATAATATTTTTCACTGTCTTAATTTAAAAAACCCTATACCACCCGGCCGACATTTGGGAAAAACGCGACCGACCATGGGCCGTGAACGGCCTTTTCGGGACTTAACGGGATTTTTCTTTCTCGACGCAATTAAAATTTATAAAAAAAAAAAAAAAAAAAAAAAGCCTCTTTATTTCATGCTAATCTTACATTATCTTTTTTTTTTAAATATTCGTGCAATTAGATAAGAACAATTATATGATCTTAGTAAGTGTTACAATTAAAAACAAGTTCACTTTAAATAATAACTTAAATTAATATGCTACATTTTCATAACACACATGATAAAATTAATTTCTTTATGGCTACTCACAATATTTCCTCTCTTCTCTTTCTCTTTATTAATCTCTTTATAACATAATTTAATTCCAATTTTATTCAATCTTATTTATTATTAACATAATATTTATAAAATAATAAAAAATAAACAATATTGATTGATTTCGAAATAACAGTTATAAAAATTATAATAAATCTCGACCCGAGACGCATAAGGTCGGATGTCACATAGTCTTTTAATTATTATGATTTAACATAACAATAAATAATGTAAAATAAATAATTTTAAATGAAGAAATATTTTTAAATTATATAGTGATAAATTAAAATTTGATTGCATGAACCCCTTTACGGGTAAAGCCTCCTCCAGAGCCTTCCATTCGCCACTTTTTGCTTTTGTACAAGTTCAGTTAAAAACAATTTCTAATAATTTTTCTGTAGTGAACAATGAATGACTAAAATTGTACGAGCGTATGTTAATTTATCGTCGGTAATTAGCTCTGGAGGGTTATAGTCGCAAATCCCCGCGGTGATTGGAGATGAATTATGTATTTATTTATTAAATGATAAATAAATGATAAATGATTTATTTTCTGTAAGTTGGTTTGTACAAACACTTTCACATGTCGATCATATTTTTTAAAACTAGATGAGGTCGGCGTTTCCTGTCTGACTACTCTGAGAAGAAAGGCCGAAACAAACTCAGAGGTCACAGTCTCTTTTAAAGTCCAGACAAAAACTTGGTTAGATCATGTGAAGACCATGTAGACTGATGTCTGAAATGGTCTTTTGAGAAAAGAACCAGCCAGATTGAGTGGACCTGTCCAGTCAGTGCACGCATTTGTCAATAACCGTGCAGCTCAACTTAGAATTTAAGGAGCTCAACGAATTGACGAACAATACCAAAGAAAGGACATTCGGGTAGGCCGCATAAATACTCAAACTGCCAGACCATGATTAAAAACTAACTAAGATAAATTAAAATTAAAAGAAAAAGAATAATCCACATAGTCTTCACATTCACAATATTTAAAATAAAATAATATAATACTTAAAAAGTAAATATTCTTGTCATTGCAAGAAAAATTAAAAAAATAAAAATATAATTAAAAACTAAATCCACGAAGCAAAATAAAAAAAATAAAAAACGAAATTAATTGGAGCAGCTCAATCCCAAGCCTTTTTGTCCTCAACGTAATCTTTAATGTTATAAAACGCTTTCTGGCACAACTTACGTTTAATGAATGATTTGAATTTATTAACACTTAAACC
The DNA here is from genome assembly GCA_945859665.1 of Anorthoa munda. NCBI lineage: Eukaryota > Metazoa > Arthropoda > Insecta > Lepidoptera > Noctuidae > Anorthoa > Anorthoa munda. The sequence goes on along the minus strand of OX243894.1, from coordinate 19,548,466 downwards.
TTGTACGTCGCTTGGAAGCTTATTATAAAAGCGTACACATTGACATCTAAACGAGCCACCTATTTTCTTGAGCCTTGTTGTAGGTACTACAAATTTGTGTTTGTTCCTAGTATTTATGTTATGGATATCACTGTATTTTTTAAACAATTTTATATTTTTATGGGCATATAAAAGATTTTCATAAATATACTGAGAAGGCACAGTCATTACATTAATCTCCTTAAATTTCTCTCTGAGAGAGTGTCTCGGGCTTAATTTATAAATTGATCGAACAGCTCTTTTCTGCAAAACAAAGATAGTCTGGATGTCGGCGGCATTTCCCCACAACAGAATACTATACGACATTACACTATGAAAATAGCTAAAGTATACTCAACGGGCTGTCTCTATGTCAGTTAAATTACGAATCTTTCTAACAGCATATGCTGCGGAGCTTAGCTTCTTTGACAATTTATCTATATGTGGGCCCCACTGAAGCTTAGCATCCAAAGTTAGGCCTAAGAATACTGTGCTATTTTCAGGATTCAATTCTTCGCCCTTTAACATCACATCAGTTTTCACCTGCCTAACGTGAGGTAGGGTAAACTTAATGCATTTGGTTTTTTTTCCATTTAAAAGTAAATTGTTAACATTAAACCAGTGAACTACTTTTGAGATCGCGCTATTTACATCGTCAGTAACCAGCTGCTGACGTTTAAGTTTAAACAAAAGTGAAGTATCATCCGCAAACAACACTATATCATGGTTATCCTTTATGAGGTAAGGTAAGTCATTAATATAAATAAGAAACAAGAAAGGGCCAAGAATTGAACCTTGCGGGACTCCCATTGTTACTATAGATCCGGGAGATCTTTTTCCATTAACGTCATCGCTCTGAATCCTATTACTCAAGTATGAAGTAAGAAGAGCCAGAGCGCCGTTCCGGATCCCGTAGTGGCGGAGTTTCCTGATTAGTGTTTCATGAAGAACACAATCAAATGCCTTGGACAAATCACAAAATATTCCCAAGGCATCGCACTTATCTTCCCATGCATTATAAATATGTCCTAAAAGCTCAACACCGGCATCAGTAGTTGAACGACCCCTTGTAAAACCGAACTGTTTGCTATGTAATAATTTATGTTTATTAAAAAATCTTTGCAATTGCTCTAAAATTAATTTCTCAAATATTTTACTAAACGTAGGTAGTACTGAAATAGGTCTATAATTTGTAGGGTCTGAAGTACTACCTGATTTAAACAAAGGTATTATTTTACTATTTTTCATTAGGTCAGGAAACTCCCCACTGTCGATACAATTATTAAAGATAATAGCTAAACTAGGTGCGACAATGTCAATAATGGACTTAGCAACTTCTACAGAATGTCCCCACAGATCTGCAGTCTTTTTAACATTTAAAGTGTGAAAGGTTTTAATTATGTCTCTACAAGTAATATGTTCAAAAAGAAATTCCGAATCACAAACATTAACATTTTCTTTTAGTATAGACTCAGCAACAGAAGGTGATGAGTTTAGGGATTTAGTAGTTGAAATGGGAATATCCGAAACGAAATTTTCAAAAGCCACTGCGACTTGTGAGTCTGATTTTATGATGTTGTCATTAATAGATAGGCTGTAGTCAATATTCCGGTTACCAGATCTTCCCGTTTCACTATTAATAATATTCCAAGTCGTTTTAATAACATTACTACTACTTTTAATCTTCGAACTCAAATAACGCGACTTGGCCAAACAACAAACTTTTTTAAATAATTTTGAATAATTTCTAACATATAAATTAAATTCAGCAGTGTTTACATAAGTCCTTTCACTGTACAGCTCATAAAGCCGTGTTCTGCTTTGTATTGTTTATTTATTATGATGATGGAGGAAGCACTCTTGCTGGTTGCTAATCGGAGGTGTGTGTCTCTCTCTGTTTGATGTGAAGAAGGAAGAAATGTCGTGCTTATTTTTCTTTTGAGTTTGTTTAGAATTACAATCTTTATTGACGATTCTTTTCTCTTCCGGTGATAGAGACAAATTTCTTTTCTGAGTTCTGTGAGCAATGTGGGTGTTTGCTACTCTTTTCCTCTAGTATGACCAGTTTATCGTATTTTATTACTGCTTTTGTTCCCTTTTTCTTGAGTTGGTTAACCTCTTTTTGTAGTTCTCTTGTGTCTCTCTCTGTTTGATGTGAAGAAGGAAGAAATGTCGTGCTTATTTTTCTTTTGAGTTTGTTTAGAATTACAATCTTTATTGACGATACTTTTCTCTTCCGGTGATAGAGACAAATTTCTTTTCTGAGTTCTGTGAGCAATGTGGGTGTTTGCTACTCTTTTCCTCTAGTATGACCAGTTTATCGTATTTTATTACTGCTATTGTTCCCTTTTTCTTGAGTTGGTTAACCTCTTTTTGTAGTTCTCTTCGTTTTGCAACTACCTTTGGCGGAAATTCCTCGTTAATGTAATAGTTGCAATTATCAAGACGTTTTTTGTTCTGTAGCAGTTTTAGCTTTTTACCGTAAGTTGATATTTTTATGGAAATAGGTCTAGGATTTGTTCCTTTTTTACCGAAACGATTTGAATATTCTATTTCAGATCTCTCAATATGCACATTCATATCCTTATTGAAAATCTTAAGAACAATATGTTTTCTAATTGCTCATAATTATTTTCCGTTTCTTCTATACCAAATAATACAATGTTATTCCTTTTGATTGGTTTTCCAAGAAGTAAATACGTTTTTCTTGAGTTTGTACTTTGTCTTCTAATGTTTTGAACTTGGCATCAATTTCGCAAAATTTTTCGTTTATGTTACTATTTATGCTGTTTGTTATATTGGTTTCCATGGCCCCTTATTTCCTGTTTCTGGTCTGCCAGCTCCTTCTGAATCGCCATAAGTATTTTTGCGATGTTCTCCATGTTTCTACTCGCCAATAGATGGCGCTAGTTTCCCTACTAATAGTGATATCGTTGATTCGGTAGATCACCTTTTCGTTCTTTTATTTGACAACAGATGGCGCTGTAGCAAATTGACGTTAAATTCCTTAATTCTTGGACATAACACACAACACACAAAGTAAACTTTTAAATGGTATTTAACTCACGCTTTCTGCCCTACTGGTAAATCTGATTGTCACGTTTAAAAAACCTTCGCTTTGCTTTAGTCACTTTGTTTTAAGTCTTTGTTCAACTTAATTGAGCGTAGTAATTGTCATTGTTTTCGAAGCTAGAACTTCGGTTTTTCGATTTCACTCTTTGAAGCACTGTTTACAAATACTATTTTTAGCGTTTTCAGCTTAAGGGCCTACATGCGCTTTAGTGCCGTAAAACGGTAACTTTCAAAAGCATACTCCTTAGTAACGGCTAGGTTAAAAGGTTTGAAAAATATATATATTATTGATTCATGTACATTATTTGGAACACAAGGTTTTTTCGTGTAACTAATAGATTTGCTTTAAAAAAATAATTAACAACACAATATTTTTTCGCAAGTTTTCGAAACTCCTCCAAAACGACTTGGATGTTTAAACATATTTTTAGATAGACAGATTGGTGTTTAGAGGTTCTTTAGATGGTACTTTGCTTATTTAAATCAATCAATATTTTGCAAACAAAGTCTTGCAAAGTAGGGTCCAATGTATATATTCTGGCTCTCTACGGGGGCGAAGCCAGTCGCGCGTTAGCATTGGCACGGGAGGGCTGTGTCGCTCGCTGCTCCGCCGCGCTTTCGTCCGACTATGCGCATTCGCACGTGTTAGTGCAAATGTTTACTTAGTTTTTGTATTAGTGTGCGTTTACAGACTAGGTCGCTCGCCGCAGAGGACCCTACGTTCGTGCGCGTGGACGCTTTATTTTTATTTATTTGTGGACTACATTTTTATGTGAATTTGTAAATACTTTTTATTTATATTGTGCATTGTGTAAGTAAATCATAATGCCAAGGCCAACTAATAAAAGAAAACTTAGAATTCTAAAGGCTAAGAAAATGCACCTGGTTATGTAAGTACAAATCTCCTTATTATTATACCTTATCTATACTCTATTCGCTAGGAGAAAAATAAAAAGTAAACAAACCATAAAAAGATTTTACAGTGTCTCCTTTGCTGTCACTAAAATCTAAAGTAAAATAGATATCATGCGGAGATGTTTATTTCATTGGACAACAATACCTACGTGCACACTTTTCAAAAGTTTAAACTATTATTTTCTTATTTATAACTCCATTTAATATAACATTAGAAATTTCTAAAACACTTTTACAGTCCGTTCAACCAATTTTGTTCTTCGTAAATATAAGGATAGCTTAAAAAGCATAAACCTGTTACCAAAACTGTTTACTACAGCTGCAATTTGTCATATCACCAACGCAATAGAAGTCAAATTCGCTTGAACGGGCTGTAAAATGGGATTATTTATTTGTCTAATGTTATCTCAAATGGAATTTAGCTGTATTTTGCAACAATATCAATGTTTGTTTATGTTTAAACATAACGTATACGACATACGTAACATAAACGACATAAAAACCATTATCTCGAAAGCCTGCAGTTCGCAAGTATAACAAATTAAAGAGTGCTAAAAAAAATTAGGTAACCATTTTGCGATGTAATCCATACATCCATACAAATTTTAAAAAGTCGGATTATAACCGTGTAACGTTTGTTTGTTTACAACAAGTTTTTTCCCTCAGCGAATAGGGTATAAGTACTTACTTCTTTAGCTTTTATTATCTGATGTAAAATAGAATATACTTTATTGTATATTCAAAAGTTACACATCTTGACCATTTTATTTCATAATTGATATTAAGTTATTACGAAATTGTTTTAGGAAATCTAAAATGAAATCATCAGAAGAATCGAAAACCGAAGACCATAATCCGACAACATCTGCAGAAAATGTTGATAGTTCTGTTCAGGTAAATCATACTAAGATAAAACATGATAGCAGTCGGTAAATAGTCACTTGTTTTATTTATATCTCTAAATGAAATGGTCTAAACAAACCCCCGGTTTCTCAACTCTCGATTATCGGGCTGCTAACGTAATCGACGAATAATCGAAAATTCATTCAACCTATCACAGCAGATAACGCGTGCTTGACAATTTGTCACAACCCGGCCAGAGTCACTGTCCGCGTCTGTCGACATCATTTCTGATCTGTTTCTCTGCTAACTTCTAAACCTCGCAACGGATTATATGTCGCAGGGATATGATGAAAACAGGGAATTGATCAAATCTCTAAGCGATTTGATCAAATCACGGAGGATGTTAAAATAATAACACGTTTTTATCATTTCCCTAAACAAATCTGGTGATTTGACAAATCCCAATAAAGAAATCTAGTGATTTGAACAAATCTCAAAATTGGTTCAGTGAAATGACAAAAATAACTTTTCTGTAGTAATTTAAAGGTTTATTTTGTACTAGCAACCCACCCCATGATATGCCTATTAACATTCAAATAATAAATGATGGTCAATGGATAAGTCCAAGAGCGAGCGTAGCGAGCTCGGGAGCTTAGGGCACCCCGACACGGACAGGTTAGGTTCGAAGGGGATGACGGGAGCTGAAGTGAGCGAGCAAAGCGAGCGAACTCAGCTCCCGTCATCTCCTTCGTGTTAGGTTACTTTAGACCCTGCATACAGAAATAGGAGCCCCGCGCAGCGGGGCTCCGTCGGCTCTGCCACACAAATACTAATTCAACATACACGAACTCGCCCATCGAAATTGGGCCGCGGGTGAGCGCGGGGTGGAGCAGGGGGCGCGGTAACTGACAAGAAAGCGCGAGCGCGACGTAAACAAGAACTGGACATGTTTTATTATCTTTTCACTGAATCAATTTAGGGGTTTGTTCAAATCACTAGATTTGTTTAGGGAAATGATAAAATTGTGTTGTTATTTTAACATCCTCCGTGATTTGATCAAATCTCTTAGGGAATTGACCAAATCCCTGTTTTTATCATGTCCCTGCGACATATATATATAACGGATATTTTTCTACCTGTAAAACACTTTCACAGTTTCATATTGCTTAACCTCAGTTTACGAGTTTTTTTTTAAGTTTCTGTAATTTGTAACAAATAAGTATAAAAATTTACATAATGCAAAAAAAACGTTTGTCGGTTGTTTTGTTTTAGTTCAGTTATTTATTAATTTTAACATTAGTATTATCTTTAAAACATTAAAATTGATCTTGAAAACTAATATACACCCACCACGTATCTTCCCAGCCCTCAATACTTCAATATTTTTTCTAAGCATCTATGATTTGACGCATTTTGGTGAATTCAAAATTACACTAAAAAGGGTGTATTCTACAAAAAAATCCTCTAAGTATAAAATAACGCCTGACAAGGTTATTACAGTGCTTCTTTTTTATTTTTAGATCGATACATCCGTTAGCCTAAGTGATTGCAGACCAGACTTATTAATTGAAAGTCGTGAAGGAGAGGACACTATTATATCTACGACAACTCAAAAGACGAAAGAAGTTCAAATTCAGGTAAAATTGTGTCTACATCATCAATACATATAATAAATCTTTAAAAAAGTCATTATAGTACCTTATAAATGTATCTTACAAATATATATAAAATTAAACGTATGTTCTGCTAACATTTTAGATTGCAACATCTAGTGGACCACACCATTCCAGATCAGACTTGTCTATGAAAATTCATAAAGAAAACGACGATATTTCAACAACACCCCAAAATGCGATTCAATGCGATGAAAATGCAATTCAGGTAAAATTCAAATCTTTATGTTCTAAATTCTCTAGCTTTAGGAGTCTTTATAATGTTCTTACCAGTATAATATATTATAAATTCAGAAAATGTTTAGTAAAGGAAAAATCGGATACGAGTACCTGGCTCATATTACTGTTCAGCCCTAGCTGGCTAGCCCAGCCTAAGCCATATATTAATTATATTGGACAAATATGTTAGGACTTACTTACTTACTTTACTTAAACTTGATGTTATATCTTTTTTTAGGTCGAGATATCGCCTGAAACTCAACAAGTTCCAAGCTGTTCGATCGAAGGGCGACGTATAATTGATATTGCTTATTTTTATTCGGAATTAAAGAACATCGCCAAGCATGGAGCTTTTAACTGTGGTTTAGAATCCATTGATATTGTTGGAGAACGGCAAGTGGGACTCCATTCCTTATTTACTTTTAAGTGCCGAATGTGTAATGAATCATTTTACGTAGATAATGTCAATCCCACTGAAATTCACATTAACAACTGTGCAGTTGCAGGCACAATAGCGATAGGATGTGGGCACTCTCAGCTGCAAGAGCTTTCTGCAGCTTTAGATTTGCCTATAATCTCGCAGACAACGTACAAAAAATACCATTGCAACTTATCGAATTACTGGGAAAAGACATCGGTTGAATCAATGACCATAGCAGCACAAAAAGAACGGGAATTTGCCATAGCTGAAGGACGCGTTGACAAAGACGGCATACCAGTAATTGATGTAATAGTGGATGGGTGTTGGAGTAAGAGAACCTATAAAAAAAAATACTCGGCGCTATCAGGTGCTGCTTCAATTATCGGCAAGAAAACTGGAAAGGTGTTGTTTTTAGGAGTGAGAAACAAATATTGTTCGCTATGTGCATATGCCCAAAAAAAGGAACAAGAACCCAGAGTCCATAAATGTTACAAGAATTATAATGGCTCTTCAACAGCGATGGAATCAGATATCCTCGTTGAAGGTTTTAAGTGCTCCATTGATATGCATAATTTGATTTACGGGAGAATGCTGTCTGATGGAGACTCAAGTACCTACTCAAAATTATTGAAAAGTCGACCATACCCTCACATTACAATTGAAAAAATTGAATGTCGTAATCACATTCTTCGTAATCTATGCAACAAGCTCGCAGCTCTACAATCTGACACAAAATATTTATTAAAATATCGAAAAATAATAACACAGAAGAAAATAATGATTCTGAGATGTACAATTAGAAAAAATATAAAGACATAAAGCTGACAATGAATCAGAGCGACGATCTAACATTGAACCATTATATAATGACATTCTTGTAGCACATTTGCACGCTTTTAATGAACACAGCAGATGTAAACCATCTTTTTGTGATATCGGTTCAAACACACAGAAAGAAACAGCCGAATTCTACACAAGCACACTTTGGTCCAGAATCTGTGGTCTAATGTCAAATTTAGCATCGCAAGCCACCAGCTTGATTCATGACATAGACAGTAATAGTGTAGAATGCTATAACAGTATTATAGCAAAGCTAGTCGGGGGTAAAAGAGTAAATTTTAGCAAACGAGGGTCGTACCAGTTGAGGTGCCATGCTGCTGTAGTATCATTCAACACGCACAGGGTGATATCATCACTTTATAAATCTATGGCAGGTCGCAGCCCTCGAGGAAGTCTAGCAAAATTGGAAAAAAGAAGAATGGAAAGGAAAATGATGATGAGGAGAATCCAAAGAAAGAAAAACAGAAAGCTTTTTTCCAAAGGAGAAGATTCGAACTACGGAAGAACATGCGAAAAACCTGACATGCTTCCTGAAATGTTTGAAAAAAAGAAGAAAACATTTCTTCAAGATTTAATCAAAACAAAGGAAGAAAAAGAAATTATTCAACGAGAAACTATTTTACAAAGCTTGTGCAATGATTGGCTCGAACTGAGGCGTAATTTATTAACGGCGTCAAATTTCGGCAAAGTTATAAAGAGGCGCAATGATATAAGTTGCCATAATCTCGTAAGGGACATTATTTACAAAGAATCGATTGCGCACGTTAAATCCATAAAACATGGTAGGGAAAACGAAAACAAGGCACTAAGACAACTTGAAATACAAGAAGGCGTAAAAATCAGCCCATGTGGTCTTTTCATAGATGAAAAACTTAATTATCTAGGAGCTACGCCTGATGGGATGATTGATGATGAGACAGTCGTAGAAATAAAGTGTCCATTGTCAGTTTATGAAAAAGATTTACACGAAATGGTAAAAAGCAAGAAACTTCCATGTTACAAATTAGATTCAAAGGATAAACTTATGATCAATAAAAAACACATTTGGTTTTATCAGATACAGGGACAACTGCACATTGCAAATAAATCAAAATGTTTATTTGCAATTTGGTGTGGCGAATCAAAAGACATAAAAATTGAGTGGATAGTAAGAGATGACAATTTTTGGAAACGAGAAATGGAACCAAAACTAGTTTCATTTTATATGGAATGTTTGCTTCCTGAGTTGGTAGATCCCAGGTTTCCAAGAAATATGAGAATAAGAGACCCAATATATATACAAGATCGGATCAAGAAAATGAAGAGCGAATTATTGACCCAATAAATATTCAAGAAAAAAGCACAACACAAGATGAAGTAGATTCAAATGAAGGGAAACATAAAAAGCAGAAAACGGATAAAAAAATACAAGTTTTAGCAGAACAAAACTGTACAAGAGTATTACAATTTACTGATTTTTAGAATAACTTTGTTTTATTTGTAACCTTAAATAAAGAGTATTGCGTAATAAACTGTTACCACTAACGTTGTTACAACTGGGTAAAGTACGACACAAATATATCACTTATATGTGCTAAAAAGTCACTTAGAAATATGGAAACATTATAGGTAATCATTTTAATTATGGGATCCAAAAAAACATCACATGATGAATCCAAGAAAAATGCACATAAGCATGTGGGGTATTTATCATTATAACCCATTATTTAAAATATGTTTATTTGGAACCCACCTTGCGTGAGCCCTGCTCACACTGTGCCGGTTTTTATGTAAGTTAGTAATTATAGTCTATGCAAATGATTAAAATGAAATTAGTTCTAAAGAGGATGGGGTGAGAATGTTACTCTCAAAAGCTGAATCGATCTTGGTTAAATTTGAAAGAGGCTAGGGCCGAGTTTCTCACCGCTTGGATGAATTTTCAGCAGCGAATTACAGCAGATAACGCGTGCTTGACAATTTATCAATTCTGCGATAATTTAGAGGTGAGAAACTCGGCTTAAGTAACTTGATAATTATGACTTTATGCTGTATTATTATTTATACCTAATTATATATCATTCCAGATTGAGATTTTTTGACGTAATTATTTTAAATTATCTTCTTAGTATTTTATTTTATTATTAAACGAATATAATAACTTAAAACAACAGGAACCGACCGTAAGCTCATAGCAAGTTTATTTTGACTGTGCTAACTCAGCCGGTATAATTACAGACACAATAGAAAAACAATAAAACGTATATACAAACGTACGTAATAAGTCGAGGGACATTCAAAATAGACTGTCGAACCATGATAGTTTTGACACGTCATGGTACGGGGGCTGTACGTAAGTAGAGTTTTAATGTAACCTATTTTGTTTTACTTGATAAAAATAATGTCTAGTAAAAACTTAATATTTATTTACGGAATCGTAGACAAGAATGCAACCTGTTAGTCGCATCTCTGCGTTCACGCATACTCTTTGATCGCAGTCCGCGCTCGCTATGTATGCGTGAGCCGTGCCGGTGTGTGTGTTTAGCTTCGCCGGGATGCTCAAGGCCATTGGGGCATACTTGCGCCTTAATCAGTTAGGTTTAGAACACTTTTTCAAATTAATATGTGCGGAGCTATGCAAGACAGATGTTAGCGGTAAAACTGCAGCTACCCTCACTCACATTTAAACCTTAATATTTTTTTATTTAACAGATTTTGTTCCACACATAATTCGACTTGGAATTATGTGTCACGAACGCGAAGTTGATAAAAAAGTTACAAGTCTAAGTCAAATAAAAAAAAAGTAAAATAAAAGTGTCAATACACTTACAATACAAGAAATACAATGCAAATTGCATCCGATCCGAATAATGACATTTACCAATACAGGGGACGTTAAATTGAATTTTATTCAAGTCGGAAGAAAAGGTAAGAAGTTATTGCGGGCTGGTTACCAATACCCGTGCCAATACTACTTCCAGGCAAAAATAAAAATGAGACTCAAATTTGGCGTTGTGCAAATAAAACCCTGCAATGTAATACATCTGTGACCCTTAATGCCGAATTGAATTCAATATTAAGGGAAAGCAGTCATACATGCGCACCTAACTTTACTAAAAATTAAATCACTGAGACTAAAAACACCTGCAAAAAACTGTATCGTACTGAGTGGAAATCGGTGCCTGAAATTTAGGAGAGTTGCATGGAGGAATTTGTAAATGATTCCGATTGAGGAATTCCGAGAAAAACGAAAAGATGGTACTTTACAGTTATTACTAAACTGTAAAGTACCATCTTTTCCTTTTTGTTCTCTTTGTACTGGACACGTAAAAATATTTTTAACATGTGGTTTTAAAAGATGTGAAGAGATGGCAATCCCTAAAATTTTGTAGAAAATTTTTCTCTTACATGAGAAGGAGAAAATAAAATATTCATTTTTGGAAGCCCAGGATCCTTGAAATTGATTAAGCATACAGATCTGTATTTAGCCGACGGTACATTTCAGAGTGAGCCTAAACCATTTGAGCAATTATTCTCAATTCACATCGACATTAGTAGCACCAGAGAGGAATAGTAAAGAATATGCTACCGTTAGAACAAAAACAGAATCATTACAATCAATGAAAGAGCCAACACAGACGTCAAATTCACTTACCGCAGAAACGCCAAGAAAACGAAAACTTTTAAATGAAATACGGGAATGTAGATTGAAACTCCGAAAGTTGGATCAAGAAATTACAAAAATTAAGAAGGAATTGGAGACAAAAAATCAGTCTATAATCTGCAATGATCCTGATCACGTAATCGGTCGGAGATGCCAGAAATTTATTGAATGGCAGAATAGAATTAAAAACAAGTAGGTACAAAGGGAATCGGTACGACGCAGATTACAAAATTTTTGCATTGAGCTTACATTACTCCATTCCATATGCATGTAGATGCTTAGGCCCCGACATCGCAATCGCATTCTCTTCTTGTATTCGACATTCTAATGGCAAATTATCAGTACTTACCTAAATAATTGTGTACTTAAGCAACATACTACTAAAATTATTTTGTCGACCATAACCAGGTTGTGCTGTCATAGGTTTGGCGAAAACCATTTTCACATATGAACATCTATAACCAAGAACTTATATTTAGGATCCACTAATGCCAGCAGTATTGAATTTGCTCCTTTGTAATTCCAAAAATTTGATCCGCCATTAATCTGACATATGATACTTGCATGTTTTCCGTCCAATGGGCTACAGCAATTGGGAAAATACCAGTAACTTCCCAAAGCCATCTTCAGATTTTTGCCACATTGACGTCTTTGGTTCTGGCATATATAAATACTGCTCCCATTTTGTTCTATATTGCTTCGCAGACATCGCGTATAATTTCTCGCACGGTGGTGAATCCCATTCGATAGCTGAATATCAATGATCTAAATAAATACCTTGTGGCTAAAAATCTGAATCCAAAGATAAACATTAAAATTACAAATTAAAAAATATGTTGTCTTTCTTTTTTCTAGTAGAGGAATTCATCGACCGATGGGGAAAATTGAGGAACTGTTTTACCAAAGCCCGCAAGAAGACGAGAAAAGACGCCATATAAAATATGAAGCACAAATGGAATTTTAACTGCCCCATGTTGAGGGCAGAAGAACGATCAAAATCTTGTCAGCTGATGTACAAGACGATTCAACAAAAGAGTCGCAATTTTCTGAATAACCTGAATCACCTCGTGCTGACGCAATATCTCCTACTCCAGGCAAAATGAAAACCATATTAGAAAAGAGATGGTTGATTATGAATTCTTCTCAAGACTCGCGACAAAAGAGAATGGAAGAGATGGAAAAAAAATTGTCGAGCAACTATCAAGTTGATAGTATCTGCAGGTTCTACGAACTCAATATATTTCTATAAACTAACACACAACTAAACATGTGTATGCGCTAGGCCTAAAGTTAATTCCAATAATTAATTCTTGGATACTATATAAAAAGATTAGCATCAAAAAAGGTAAAGCCCAGAAAGACATAATGAAGTTAGCTGACTTAAGAACGGAACTAGCTGACCAGATAATAAACGAAGAAGGCCATGGCACCCATACTATACGAACAAAAACAACCCCCAAAAGACCATGGGCCGAGGACTATTCGTACCCTCGACTAACATTCGCTCTGATGGTGTTGAGCATGAAAAAATATCGATACCTCTGGGCTCAAAGGTCGTAAAGGACATTTGGGCGAAAATGACCTTTTGATACAGTTTTACTCAGTTTTTAATTCTCTATCGATCTGTATATTCCGTTTTACGAAATTCGCAAAAAAATGCCTTTACGACCCACATAATTTGAGACGTTAAACATAGTTTACCGTGAAAATATGGATGTAAATAACACTTAGTTACCAGAGTGAACTCATTTTGGTAGTAAAGCAAAGTATAAAACAACTTTTGGGTGTAAAATACATAAAAAATATCAATTGTCTTATACCACCTTAGGTGGTTAATATAATTCACCTCAAAAATTTGGATGTAAAGGACATCGTCTTTGCAAATTGTCCTGTACACCCTTACAATTTAAAATAAAAAAATACAAGTGTCCTTTACGACCTAGTTTCATTTTAATTATTTGCTTCCACTAAGGGCGTATATAAACGTAAGTGAGGAATTGTCCCATAAATCCTAAAATATTCAAAAAACAACGAATTTAATCTAAACTTACTACCTAACTTAATAAAAATTAAATCATTTACACAAAACTATTAACTCGCAATTTTGTGAAATGTACCTATTATAACGATTATCGAAATTACAAGATGTTCAAGTTTAGGTATCCACTTTATTATCGTAGAATTTGATTTCTGTACACAAACTTTCAACCCCTACCTTATTAAATTGTTTCTAATACTCGTTATACATTGCTTATATTCAAATAGCCTCCTGTATTGGCTAGGTTGTAAATAACTAGTATTCTATAAAGTACGAAGTGTATCTACGACACTTAAATAAAATGTCCTTTATAACCCAGAAAAAATAACGGAACGAAAACAAACTTGTCCTTTACTACCCAAATAATCTATGAAAATGTATTGTAGGTCCTTTACATCCTACATTTGTAAATCAATATGAACTTTACTCCCTACAAAATGATATTAATTTACAATAAAGTTTGACTTAAATCTACAACCCGATACACTTGAGCTGTAATAATAATTCTTTACGACTGTTTCTTATCTTGTCTGCATAGTGATCCACTGTAGTTAGAGCGAGATAATAGATCCGGCTGTGCGAGTGATAGATTGCAATGAAACAGAGGCGCTTTGCTTTACTGTAAAATATGTTTTATGGCTTTGACATAAAGATCACAATACTTTGCCCATTTCTGTTTTGCCGATTCATTTCGGCACTTGTTTCGTGCACGCGCCATTGTTTGTTATTGAAAACAAGTAAACAGTGCGGTATAGCGGCTTTTTTATTCAATTATTGGTGTATGTAAGTCATTACACTAGTGGGACACGATGGAAAGCAGTGCCGATGAAGACAATAACATCCTTGAGCCTTTACTAAAACGCCGTAATCAATTACTTGCTATGTTAGCTGCACGAAAAAATAATATTATGAGGTAAGTACCTGATATGCTTACCTACTAAACTTTTCTTTTACCTAATTATAATGTTTCACATAGTTCCTGTCGAACTACTCGCTCGTCGGCCCCGCTGGCCTGCGAAGCACAGGGTTGCGAGGTTGGATGTCTCTCGCCCAGGGCAAACAGTTGTGTGTGTGATGAACATTTGTGGTTTCCTTGTGTCTAGTTGCTGTTTGCCAATACAAGTTTTTATTTATCTACTGACGGATGTATGTGTATCAGCTGCCTGACACCCGTAGTGTTCAAACACAGTGGGAGCGGCGCGGGCGGAAGGAGCGGTTGCGCGCCAGGCCGTGCGCTTAAACCCGCTGCGGATACCGCGCACCCACGCCGCTGTAACTATGTAAACACGCGGAAGAAGCTGTGTGTTAACGACACCCGCTTGCGGATTCCGCCGCCCGCGCATCTACCACTGTATTTGAACACTTAGTGTACAAACACAGTGAGAGCGGCGCGGGTGGCGGGAGCGGATGCTCATAGACTTCCCGCGGCGGATTCCGCTGCCCGCACTTTGTTCATACACAAAAGGAATTATGTGTTCACGATACCCGCTTGCGGATTCCGCTACCCGCGCCGCTCCCACTGTGTTTGTACACTTAGTATTGGCTCTGCCTATTTTGCGGTCAGATGGCCACGTGTGTGAGATGTCCCCGCCTATTGATTTATTATGTTAGTACGTACTTAAGTGTTGTCATTATGTTGAAGTTCATGCTAGGCTTTTGCTGAAGTGCATTTACGTTTTTTTTTTTCAAAGTTTCTAACGTGTTGTCGCCAAGAGAAGATGCTAAGGAAAATCTGCATCTTGCGAAATATACTAATGTAACTACTTCTGAAGTAAATATGACCTCTCAAAATGAAATAGTTCAACCGAAGCATAGTATTAGTAGCGATATTATAGAGGACACTGACGAAGAAACGTCTCTGAATGAAAAGAGTAGACCCAAATTGACCATAAATTCCAGTAGTGAACACGAAAGCAATACCTCTTTGTTTTCAAATAATGAAACACTTGAGTATAACTCTCAAATGAGCCAAGTGAAAGTTCAACAGCGTGACCCAAACAAAATGATAAAAGTTTTGTCAACAGTAATTTTGCAAAAGCCAAATGATTTGGGATCTAAAGGAAACAATTCAAGCTCTTCTAATATAATACAGCAGAAAAATGAGATGTAAGTTAATATTTGTATATTGTTATATGTACTTAAAAGTAGGAAATAGGTATAGATTAGGTCAATACTTTTTATAAATAAATAGAAAATATTTAAGTTTTCTTTTTTTTCTTTTTGTTGCAGTAGTCTGCAATCAGTACATGTTGCTAATCCAAATCAGCAGTTGACGCAAAATGAAAAAGAAACCATTAGCCAAGAAGACAAGACCTGTTCTGAGGCACACAATGACGACTCGGATCCTACTTTTAACAATATTATATCTCTCCAGCAACCTGCAATGACATTACCTACGGTAGCTAAGTTTACTGACATTACCCAAGAAGACAAGAATTGTTTTGAGACACACAATGACGACTTAGATCCTACTTTTCATAATATTATATCTCTCCAGCAAGCTGCAATGACATTACCTACGGTAGCTAAGTTTCCTAACACTGGTACGATTGTGAACTCGGAACCCGAAAATCTGGAATATAAATCTGATGCCACTTTTTGCGATTCTCCGCAGCAGCCCTCAATCTCACCTTCTACGGTAGCTGAATTTTGTTGCACTGATCTTACTCCTTCCGAGACACTCGAAGATAATATCTTGTATGCCACTCTCGCTGGTACTTCTTTTCAGCCACCCGCAATCTTATCACCTTCGGTGGCTTTATTTACTAGCAATATTGACTCAAATATATCTGATTATACTGACAATAATACTGGTAAAATACCATCGAAAAGGAAGAGGCGCAATTTATCGACAAAGAAAGCTTATATTGACTTTTTGTCAGATGAGGATAAGGAAGACTACTCATCAGGTAGCTCAGATCTTTGGTCATGTAATGAGTCAGAGTTCAATAATGATGATGAGGTACAAGATATCAATAAGAAAAAGAAGAAGAAAAAGAAGAAAAGTGAGACTAATACTAATACAGTTATAAAAAAAAAAGAGAAACCGATTAACAACCGCAATGTAAATAAAAAAGCAAAGAATGAAGGAAAAGCTTACGAAAATAGAAAAGGAGAAATCGTACCTGAAAAAACAATGAAAAGTAATCCATGTATCCCTGGTAAGTGTGCCAGAGGATGCTATGATATTTCTGAAGAAAGGCGAACTTCTTTATTCGAATATTATTGGAATCTAGACTCTCAGCGTAGAAAAGATTGGATAGTGCGCAGTGCTCATAGGACTCCAATAAAGAGAAAAAAAACGAATAATGATTTCAGCCGAAGAAATATTACTTATGAGTATTATATTAATAACGGTGAAGGCCACAAGCAAGTATGCCAGAAATTCTTGATTGATACCCTGGCTATTACTCAAAAATTTATTATTTACACCTTAGAACATGCCAAAGAGGATATGGCCCAAGAAGATTTTCGAAAACCTAACGTACTTAAAAAATATACCGAAGAGGCTAAAGTGTTTACAAAGAACTTTATTGAGAAGCTGCCAGCAGTCCCATCGCACTACAATAGACAAAAAAGTAGTAGAACTTATCTTCCTCAGGAAATGAAAAACATATATAACTTATATCAAATGTATTTAAAATATTGTACTGAACAGGAACAGCAGGCATTAAGTGAGAACGCTTTTCGAACTATTTTTAAAGAGTATAATATAAGCTTTCATATTCCTAAAAAAGATAAATGCCTAACTTGCGTCAAAGCAGAGAATAATAAAGACCAAATGAACGACATCGACAAAGAGCTGCTGAACTCTCATCTCAAAGAGAAGATATTTACTTATAAGAGATTTAAGATTCATCAAACCCTTAATTCACCCAACAATGAAACAATCACCTGCAGCTTTGACCTACAAAAGGTCCTGAATACGCCACATGGACAAAGTATGATATTGTACTATTCTAGAAAATATTCAGTGTTTAATTTCACCATTTATGAAAGTCGCACACAGGATGTTAATTGTTATACATGGGGGGAATGTGATGGCAAAAGAGGGAGTAACGAAATTGCAACTTGTTTAGTGAAATATCTTGAGGAAAAGGACAAAACAGGCGTAAAACATTTACTGATGTACTGTGATTCGTGTTGTGGTCAAAATAAAAATAAAATCGTATTGGCTGCCATGAACCATTTCCTAAAATCAGCAATTAATTTGGAGGTCATTCAAATTAACTATTTACTCCCGGGCCATACATACATGCCTGTCGATACAGTTCATGCAGTTATCGAAAGGGAAGTGCGTAAAATTATTGTATGGAGTCCCTCACAGTGGTCTACATATTTCGAGTCGGCCCGCAAAAGACCAAGACCTTATAAAGTGAATGTCATGGAATGTACTGACTTTTTACAATTTGATCAATTAGCTTTAAATACATTCACACCAAAGACATTAAAAAATATTAAGTTTAAAAACATCAGAGTCGCCACATTCAAAAAAAAGCATAATGACCAAATGTTTGTCAAATACTCCATGGAAGACAAAGCAGAGACCCATTCTGTAACATTATGCGAGCAAGCGAAAGGAAAAACAAAAGGAAAGGGGAAGGGAAAGTCCAAAGGGAAAAAAAGCCAGATTAACAATGAACCAGTGATTGGTATGGATGCAGTGAAGCAGCTATACAATAGTAGATTACCAATAGCCGCTGCGAAATATAAAGACCTGATAAACCTGTGTGAAAATGGAACAATACCTAAAAGATTTCATAAAGAATACAGAGAGTTTCCATGCGATTCTGAGCTACGCGAGACTTTGAACGAAACAGACGAAGAGGACGATGAAAAAAGTGAGAAAGAAGATGACTAAATAAATTATCAGGTGATGATGATTTATTTACTCATCATCTCATCAAACAGAATAATGTTAGTATAAAGAAGAAAGTTAGTTTAAAAGAATAAAGTTGATTAAGGAAGTGAAACTAATTAAAAGAGTAAAGAAGAGAGTAGAGAAAAGGCAAGCAAGAAAAATTATGTTAATTACCAAAATATTATTTTTTATTTTTAAAGATTTATAGCTTTGTTTGTGTTCAATTAAGTAAGTACAAATAAACGATCTCAATTTGATTACACAAATGTACGTTTTATTTGTATAATTATGTTATTTCATGAATATTCGTAAAGAAAATACAGTAATATACACAAAATTACATAATCCATTTAATACTTAAGTTCAATTATTAATTTATCCTTCTTCTTAGCGTTTGAGAAGAATTTATCCTTTCAGAATACCTTAGCGGGTGATCCTTAAGAACCTAAAAAATATTACACTTGTCGATTATTTCCTTATTTTGTTTAGTTTTGTGCAGTAAAGTGGATTTACGACCTTAGGTTATATCATAGGGTGAAAATTTGAAGGGTGTAAAGGATTATTTTTAAATTTATGGTCGTAAAGGAAATCTATCTCGGTAAATACAGCACTAGGGTAATTTTTTAACACTGCACTAGATAATACTAGAAATTGTAAACACTTTTTTCCTAGGTTTCATTTAAATAGCTCAAGAAACAAAAAAGTTAAGAGTAAAAATAATGTTTTTTTTTTTCGTTTTTTGCTTCTCCTGAAAAGTCGCATTTTGTCCTTTACGACCTTTGAGCCCAGAGGTATCGATATTACATGACTCTAGAAATAAGTGTAAATATGAAAATTGTGGGTAACTCACATGGTGGATGTGATAAAAATGTAAGATTCCTTGTATAACAACAAAAAAATGCAATGTTTAGCTGTGGGAAACTTACATCGTGGATGTGGTAAAAAATTAAAAATTTCCTTGTGCAACAACATAAAAATACAATGTTTTGCCATTTTTCATGCCTAATAGATAATGTGCTAATTTTATAGACGTAATACAAAACGTATCAAAATTATTGTTTATTAATGCATAATTCTAAAGGTATTTTTGAAGTGAAACTTCTTTATCGACGTATGGGAGAAATTTTGTACGTAGAGTCCGTCCAACGAAAAAAGTCCCGCGGAAATACATGGTGTAATGTAGTTAGCCACATAGTGTGAAAAGGAACGTAGAAAGTACAGACTATTGGAAATGACTAAAAACACTACTAAGCGTCACATGTGGCTGAGTACATTACAGTACAGACGCTCACAAGTTAACTTGGGTGACATGGCAGTATTGGGACACAGCTCGGGATCGGGACGCCATTACTTGCTCTGTGTAAACTGAGAATAAATAAAATACCTCAAGTGTTTCAGTACGGGTTTTATTAAGAACATCCTGTTATCAACATACAATACACATGGAACTAACAAGATTTGTTAGAGGACAGCGTACAGTCGCATAGAAACTAGCGCCGCGTCTACGGGACTTCTTTCGTTGGACGGACTCTATCGTCACGTTTTTCGGTTACGCGCCATGTTGCTTTTTTTTATCAAAGTTTAGTAAAAAGACTTATTCAAATTTAAGTGAATTTACAAGAAAAGTGAGTGATTATATATTTCGTTTTATAAATTCAACACGTATGAGCATGATTTTAATATTTATAAATTAATTAATTTATAAATATATATTATAATAAGAACAATGATAAAATAAATTACTCATTAATTGTATGCATGTCTATAATAATAAAATAGCTTTAATTTAATACGGAAAAAATTGTTTTTCTTAAGGCTTAAGCCTTATCTACCCCATTTTCGTGAAGTTGCACATATCATTTTTCTATGATATGTCGTAAAGAAGTTTCACTTTTTACCTGTGTAGGTACTCTGGTACACACACATTTTTTTTATTGATGGTAACAGTCGCGTGTAGGTAGTTAGACAAAATACTTGTTACTTCAGGGTACTTGAACAAAATATATATTGTGGGTACTGTATAAACCTCATCGTAGGTATACAACCTTCTCGGTTTACCAGAGTACAAACGGTTGAATTAAAACAAGAGTCTTTTTGGTCTGACAGTAGCGGTTCATGGCAGCTTTATAGGCAGGAAATCAGTTATTACGTTAGTGAATTGCAATCAATTGCAATCGTTTACTAAGCGTTATAAGTAAATGTGAATTAACCATAATGGAAGAAAGTTCTTCTAGTTCTATGTTTGATTACATACATAAAAAAAACAGTAAAATACTTGTTCTTGCGGGACATCAATATTGTCTTAAAAAGAAATTAAAAAATGGTGCAAATATATGGGAATGTGTAAAAAGGAAAAAAGAAAAGTGTAATAGATCTAATAAATAGCTTGACCTTATTCAAAGCTTAATAATAATGGAGATAGGCTATCCTTTTTCGCGCTTATTTCCTACCTTTTCTTCCCCGTAGTTCTGTCCCTTTCACACAGCTTCTGGCGCCATCCGGCGTCCTCCACCAGGCAGTGTTCGCCATTTGAATTTTACCGCGGACTTCTAGCGTCATTGGCGTTTCATTTTTGCCTCGCAGGCAGCAGTTTCTGTAAACAGGACCGCTCTCAATCCCTCGCAGGGATTGGTTGATCGTTTTGTACCCTCGCAGGGTAATTTTATAGGTGGAACTGGACATACTCAATTTCAACCACCTTATTATTATGGATCCCCGCAGGGTGAACAAATGCGTCCTCCGCAAGGACAGCTTACAGGCAATAATCGTAGCAAGCAACTCTAGAGGTTCCTTTCGCTCTCGTCCAGGGCGCCAATACAGACATAGTGACCAATTCAGGACCAATCGAAGGTTTACGGCCCCAGTCCCAAACGCGAAGTCGATACAACAAATAAAAAGAGAAAATCTTGACTCGTTACAACGGGTCACGGGGTTCAGAGCAGGGCAACTAACCAAATTCATTACTCAATGGGAAGAGATGGGAGCTCCAAATTACATTCTTCAAATCATAAAGGGCTATCGCATCCCATTCGCTCTGAAACCACCACTAGCTGTACCAAATCTGGAAAAAAGTCCCTTGAATATCCCACGCTCTTCTGCCATGTCACAAATAATAGATCAGATGAAGAAAGAACGAGTTTTGGAGGTGGTGGAACAGCCAACTCCAAGTTTTCTTTCAACAATATTCCTGGTTCAGAAGGACGCTCATTCTTATCGCCCCATTTTCAATCTAAAGACCCTAAATGCTTATGTAATAACAGAGCGCTTCAAGCTAATAAATATGTGTCGCGTGCCGGACTTCCTACAACCGCACGACTGGCTATGCAAAATAGACATTTCTCAGGCTTACTTTCATGTAGCCATAATCCAAGCTCAAAGACGTTTTCTCCGGTTAATTTACGACGGGTAACTTCTAGTAATGACCTGTCTTCCGTTCGGCTTAAGCACAGCCCTGAAAGATTTCGCGTCCATAACGAATTGGATCGCCCAAATTTTAAGAGAACAGGGAATACCATAATCGTCTTCATAGACGATTTTTTGCTAGCACACCAGGACGCTACGGTGCTAAAGAATCAAGTGCGCACAGCAGTAGACATTCTCAAATACCTAGGGTGGCAAATAAATGTCAAGAAGTGTCAGCTAGTACCCCAAAAGCAAATTGTTTACTTGTGCATTCACTGGGACCCTTGGCTAAACCACAAATGTCTTCCACAAGAGAAACATCAAGGATGTGCCAACAAGATTGTACAGGTTCTTCAGAAAGGAACCGTTACCCTAAAAGAGCTTCAGAGCCTTGTAGGCTGTTCAATTTTGCAAGTTTTGTAGTTCCGAATGGCAGACTAAATTACCGTCATCTACTCAGGTTCCTAAACTCCATTTCCAAAATCTCCACAAAGGAGTTGTATGTCCTGCCAGAGGAATGTCTATTAAATCTAAAGTGGTGGCTTCAAAATTACAAAAGGGTATCTCCGATTCATTATCCCACACCAAGTCACTACCTAACAACAGACGCATCGGATATAGCGTGGGGTGCCAAACTGAACAATTGGTCCCTCTCAGGGACGTGGAGCGATCGGGAACAGGCCTTACACAGCAATCAAAAAGAATTGCTAGCTGTCCTAAAATTCCTACAAACAAACTGTCAGTCGCTAATATACTCGACAATACTACTTCAATGCGACAACAAGACAACGGTTGCTTACCTCCGCAATCAGGGCGGAACCAAATCTCCCTATTTAATGGACTTGACTTACAAAGTGTATGAGATTTTAGATCAGTACCAAATACATTTGGATCCCCACTACCTACCTGGAAGGTTCAACTCTCTCGCCGATTCTCTTTCTCGCCATCGGCAGACCGCAGAATGGCAACTTCTGCCTCATTGCACACAAAAGATCTTCGACCGATTCGGCATTCCAGTGATCGATTTGTTTGCCTCAAAAATGGCGCATGTCGTTGCCAACTATGTATCACTCGACTTGACCGACGATCAGGCAATATTCCACGACGCTTTTTCCAGAGTATGGGATTATCACCTTGCATGGATTTCCCCCCCTCCTTACCTAATATCAAGGATTCTCACTCACTTAAACCAAGCGAAGGGATGCTACATTCTAGTGGTCCCTCGGTGGGAACGGGTATTTTGGCGGACAGATCTCAAGCAGAGAGCGATTGCGCCCCCATTCAGAATAACGAACCTCTCGAAGTGTCTGGTGGACACTGTAACCCAACTACCTCCCCCCAAAGTGAAAGAGATGACAATGGAGGTGTGGATATGTGGGGCTGGACTAAAAACCTAAAGGACTGGAATCCAGAGCAGGTTAAGTTACTGCAGTCGGCCTGGCGTTCGTCAACGCGCAAAACCTATAAAGCTCCCTGGTTAAAATGGGCGTGCTCTCAGGGTATTGATCCAATGGCTCCCGAAGCTTCTTATGTTGCAAAGTTCCTAGCAGATCTATTCTTGGTTGAAAAGTTGTCCTATAACACTATCTTACTGCACAAATCTGTAATATCTACTCTATGCAATTCCAACGAGTCGGGTAAAATTAGTAATCACCCTCTGATTAAGCATATATTAAAATCAATTGCTCTCAAACAACCGGTAGCAAGAAAATCATATGTTTGGAATATTGATGATCTCATAGCCTATTTAGCAAATAGTACAATTGATTGTAATAATATGTTTGAAACTTCCAGACATACTGCTATATTGTTATTGCTCTGTTCTGGTAGAAGAATACACGATCTGACACTCTTGAATGTTGATTCGAAACATATGATCCAATCGAACAACAGTATTATTTTAAGGTCAAGTTTCGGCTCAAAAACTGATTCGGCTACATATCGGCAGTCTGGCTGGAAGATTCTACATAATTCGAAAAATAAAAATTTAGAGCCCGTTTATTGGGTGATTCGTACGAAAGATGTAATAAATGATAGACGGAATGAAGCAAAATGTAACAATTTGTTTATTAATTTGAGAGGTGCACCGAAGCCCGCTTCACGAACGCTTATAGCTGGTTGGGTGAACTCTGTTCTTATAAAAGCTGGTATAATAGCATCTCCGGGTAGCTGTAGATCCGCCGTTGCGTCCAGGAGCTGGTCGAACAATTTACCTATCGATGAAATACTCGCAAAAGGTAATTGGAGATCTGAGAACACTTTTAAAAAGTTTTACAGAAGAGAAATTATACCAGTTACTTCTAGCAATAGTATTATGGATCTGTTTGAGCCTGTGACTTAATCTAGTTTGCCGGTCGTTTATTGTTAAATATGTATAGATTTAAATATAATTATATAACTGTTCTGATCCTTTTTGAGTTAACATATTGTCTTTACTGAATATATCGATTATTTTGTACCACAACAAATACTGTTTATGGATTGAGTTTATTCTCGCTTATTTTTTTAGGTTAAAATAAATTGATCTCATTATCACACAGCATTCGTTTAATTTTTTCTAATAAAAGTATAAATACTTAGACTTGCTATTCTTTAATTAAGTAGTTAAAGACCAGAATAGGAGTAACAACTGTTACTTGTCCTAATACTTTATTAAGTAGCTTTACACTTATTTAATTCCTATAACAATAGTATAGTCTCACACTTCTTTCATACCTTTCCTGGTCATAGTACCTATATCACATTGGCGTTTCTTCCACCACCAGGCGATAACAGACACGTCTCATTATTATTAAGCTTTGAATAAGGTCAAGCTATTTAATAGAAGCGTTTTACCCTACAATAAAACGCATATTAAATACTTACCTTATTCAAAGCTTAAGTTTTAATCCTGCCTGCTGGTTTAAAATTATTACGCAATGACGCTAGAAGTCCGCGGTAAAATTCAAATCGCGAACACTGCCTGGTGGAGGACGCCGGATGGCGCCAGAAGCTGTGTGAAAGGGACAGAACTACGGGGAAGAAAAGGTAGGAAATAAGCGCGAAAAAGGATAGCCTATATCCATTATTATTAAGCTTTCAAGTAAGTTCATATGATTAACCACTAGCTTTTGCCGGCGGCTAACCCCGCGTGGAGGTTGAAAATTATTCCAGGGGAACGTATAACCGCGATAAAAGTATCCTATTTTCTATTTCAGGTCATGGTCTTATTGTATGTTTTTTATTTGTTACAGAATACTAATATTGTGAAGGAAACGCCACATAAATGCATACCAGATTTCGAAAAAAATGATATAGCTTTAAAAATACAAAAACTGAATAACACTATATCCACTCCAGACTTACCGAATGTTCCCACAGCATATAATTCGGCAGCAGCATAGTACAACGATTCAGGCTTTCAGTTGAGTGGGTCACAATGCCCACTTTTTAAAAACATAAAGAGTACTTTGTATAACCACAGAAATACAACGGCACAAGTTACAAAAAATAAAATCAGGAACCTGGCTGAAATGACAGTATCTCTACAACTTAAATCCTTTCTCATAGCAGATTTTAACGATAATAATACTCGCATATTAATATTTGCTACCGAAAATGCTCGTAGTCGCATGAAAACTATAAAACATTTTTTTGGAGATGGGACATTCAAAAGCTGTTGTTTTCCATTTTATCAACTTTATACAGTACATGGTGATCATGGTAGTACCAATGAGACATATCGTACACACACATATCGTACCATTGTTGTTCAGTTTTGATGAGTGACAAAACACAGAAGTCTTATAACATAGTTTTTTCCGTGATAAAATCCATTATACCCACAAACGTTCAGATGCGATTTTGAAAAAGCCACGATTAATGCTATTCAAGAGGTTCTTCCCGGCAGTAACTGTTAGAGGTTGCTTTTTTCACTATAAAAAAGTCATTTGGAAAAAAGGGCGAGAATTGAATCTGACGAAATCCAAAATTTTGAAAAGGAAAATTGAACTTGCTGCAGTACTACCACTTTTACCGCAAAATCTAATAATGAATCAGTTTAAAGCAGTGTTGCCAGGGCCCTTAAGTCAAAATTTATGGTTAAAGAAATTTATTTCTCAATAAGAAATTACAAATATTTCACTTACTTGAGAACATTTTTTAAACTTATATTATAAGAACTTTGACACACAAACTAAGCAGGTATCATGCAGGTATTGATTTTCTTTATAACAATATCATTTACGCAATAACATTACACTTCTCCATGCAAACAACATTAACAGACACAAAACTCAAAACTTTTCAATCCACCCGCAAAAGAAATAATTACCGCGGTCGCAAGTATTCAAAAAAATATAAATAGATAATGAATGCGATCCCGGTGCCACAGTAAAGCAACACAACAGCAGGGCAAGACTATTTTTTATGGAAGTAGCGCTTGATCATTAAGAATGTGATTTTTTTATTTAGTTTTGAAAATATTAAACGAGTTCGCATTCTTTACCTCTTTAGGTAGTTTATTATATTGTTGTACTCCCGCAAAAATAATTGTTCTCCCGCCATTTACTGTGCGCACTCGTGGTAGCAAAATGTGATCCTTCCTACGACTGCTACGATTATGTACTTGATGTATTTTTGTGAAGTGTATTTGTGTGTGAATGGACTTGTCCAAAATTTTTCTTATGAGTATGCAGGTACAGTGTGCATGGAGTTGTTTAATACTCATGAGTTTCGTTTCCCTGTATATTTTAATTGTAGGTGTAAGGTAATCGTAGTGGAATAATAGTTTTATGATTTTATTTTGAGCGATCTGTAGGTCCTTTAAGTTAGTTTTTGGCGCGTTGCCCCAGATTTCAATAAGGTACATCAGATGTGGTTTCACTAATGAGTTGTAAATTGTCTGGCGTACTCGATGAGGAAGGCAATGAACAACATTGCGCAATGAGCCCAAAAGTGAGGATAGCTTGGATCTAATGTGATCAATTTGTATTTTCCAGTTTAACTGACAGTCTACTCTTAGCCCAAGGTATTTTTCGTACTGTTTTTGCTGTATTATTTGATTATCAAGGGTCAAGGGGGGTGAGCTGGTATTTTTTTTATTTTTGGGTTTATAAATGACGTAACTAGTCTTAGCAGCATTAATTGTAAGTAGGTTTTGTTGGAACCAAGTAGATAGTGTATTTAAATCTTCCTGCGCTTGGTTAATCATGTCGTCAATCGAAGTGCCATAGTAAAAAAGACAGGTATCGTCAGCATAAAGGGAAACGTGTCCGTGTAATGAAATTTCGTGCACGGAATTAATGTAAATAAGAAAAAATAGTGGTCCAAGAACCGATCCCTGGGGCACACCGAATGAGCCTGTTCTGTATGGTTTACTTTGGTATTCCCCGATTTTTACTATTTGATACCTATTCTTTAGGTATGAGTCAATAATTTTGCGTGCCACCCCTGAAACACCTATGTTGTTGAGCTTTTGTAGTAATATTGAGTGACTAACGGTGTCGAAAGCTTTCTTTAGATCTATAAAAAGGCCTAGTCCTATCTTTTTTTGGTCAATATTTGTTTGTGTTGCTGTTATTAGGTCTGCTGTGGCTGATAAAGTTGGACAGTGAACGAAACCCACACTGTCGTTTGTAAAGGAAGTTAATAGAGGTGAGGTATTTGACTAATCGAGAATAAACAACTTTTTCAAAGATTTTCGAGACAACAGGAAGGACGGAGATAGGCCGGTAATTCTTTGGGTCACTTTTTGTGCCAGATTTATGAATAGGGGTAACTTTAGCGATTTTTAGGGCATCTGGAAACGTTCCCTCAGCAAGGTGTTCATTAATACAAATGGTCAGTTTGTCTGATATTAAGGTTCTTAAACATTTAATTATTTTTGTGGTTATCCCGTCAATCCCTACACTACAGTTTGGATCTAGACTAGCGATTATTTTAGAGATTTCGTCCGTTTGGCACGGTGTAAAAGTAGTTAGTTGATGAATATAATCTGTTGTCAGCGTTGTATCTACGTTGTGTTTTTGTTGTGTCATTAGGATAGCACGGTGTAAAAGTAGTTAGTTGATGAGTATAATCTGTTGTCAGTGTTGTATCTACGTTGTGTTTTTGTTGTGTCATTAGGATAGCGTTAGCGAGTGTCGAACCGATCGTTGAGAAGAAGACGTTAAAAGTCTCACAGATTTCACTACCATCGGTTACAGGCCCGTCTTTGGTTAGGAGATTTGGAGGAGTACAATGTGTTTTGACCTTGTTGTTGGATAGTGTGTTAATTAGTTTCCACATCTTTTTTGGATTTCCTGAGTATTTCTTGAATGTTTCATAGTAGTATTTCTTTTTAGTTTTTTGTATTCTTTCTGCAGTTTTGTTCCTTTCTATTATAATTTTTTTATTTAATTCTTCGTCTTCTGGATGTTGCTTCAATTTGTGCCAAGCTACATTTCTTTCATGAATCTTTGTTATTATATCTCTGCATATCCAGTCTTGTTGGGGTGGATTTAGGACTTTAGTTTTAGTAACTTTGCTTTCAAGTATTGCACACTTTATATACTGTTCAAGGTTGTCGTAGCAGTTGTCATTTGATGGATAGTTCGTACTTTTGATATATTCGAAGAGTTTTTCGTAGTTCACTGCCTCATAATTGGCATGTTTTCTAGGTGGTGATTTGCTTTTTTTCATTGATAGGTAAATCTGCTTATGATCGGACATGGGTGAGTCCACAATTGCCATATGGAAGCCCTTATGTTTCAAGTTTGTGCATACGTGATCGAGAATAGTCTTTGTAGAAGTGGTTTCACGTGTGCAGTGGTCTTCGCTGATATGGTTAATAATTTCGTAGCCGGATCTCGTACGGCAGTTCTATACCGTTTGCTGTTGCTATTTTTTGTTAATAGGTCGATGTTAAAATCACCAAAGACAAGACATCGCTTTTTGCTTATCAGCTGTGATGAGTACACTTCAAGAAACTCCTTTATGTTGGTTGTTCCAGGGTTGTAGACTAAACCTATGCTCAGTGCATATTTTTCTAGACTGACCCAAAGGTAGTTGATACCTCCAGTGTAGGTTTCTTCGTTCACACTATGATTTATATTATTATGCACATATATGGAAACCCTACCGCCTCTTGAGTCTGTTCTGAGATTATAATAATGTGTGTAGTTAGGTAGTTGAAATGATTCTGCATCCTCTTTTGATCTTAACCATGTTTCCGTGAGTAGGATAACATGGGTTGTGTTGTTATCGATCGACTGTAAGGAACATTTCAGTTCGTCAAATTTTCCCCGCCTGCGTATACTTCTCACATTTGCGTTAAATAAATTTAAAGTAGATTTTGATGTATATATCCTGGTAGGTGTGACATAGCTGATAGGTAATAGTTTCGTTGGTCTGATTTTGCAAGACAGGCGAGATTAGTGGTTGTGGTTTTTTGAAGGCATTTCGACGATCTTTGGAGTGCCGCTAACATACTTGATAATCAGATCCTTTTCCCCGCTTTCTTTGCGTCGAGCCAACTCTTGTCTCATTTCTTTCATTATATTTTTCAGAGTAGGGGTCTGATCTGAGTATAATTTGATGCTGCTTGGTACTTTATTTTTATTCTGCAATGTTTCCTTTACTTCCTGAGAGCTTTTAAAGCATATCTTCAGCGGACGATTTTTCCCAAGAGCGTATTTACCAAGTCGCATAGCCTTGACAACCTTAGGAATTTCCAGCACTACATTTTGCAGGACAGCCTGAGCGGTGGTCACATCTGCAGTTTGACGTGCAGAGCTATCCGACAGGGTCTGCTCTGGCAGGCCTACCATTATGACATTTTTACTTCTATTATTCCTTTCCTGGAGTTCAGAAATAATTTTTTCACCAGCAAAAATATCAGATGTGCTAGGTTTATAAGTGGTAGATTTAATATTTTAGATTTCAACTTCAAGCGTAGATATTTTCGATTCCGTGTTGGCGCAGTTTTGTTGGAGTACTGAGATTTTTCTTTATGTTTTTGTGTTCTGCCAACAATTTGTTGGTTGAGCTTTTAATATCATTTATCTGATCTTTCATTGTAGATATGTCGTCACGCATCGGTTTCAAGTTTGTTTGAAGTATTGAGATCATCTCCGCCCGAAAGTCATTGAGTGCAGTTAACACATCACAGCATTCTCTGTCCTTCCTTTTCCGGCAGCTAACAATGTTTTTCGCATCATTATCACAAATTTTTGATAAGTCCGGTTGTGAGTGCGAACAGGATTGTCCTACTGGTACGTTTCTGGACTGTGGCGGGCGGCGCTCACTCATAGTTAAAAGTTTTGTAGTATACCTGCGTGATATGCATGAGCGCGGCGCGCGAGAGAGATGAAAAATGTAGATGTCTCTTTTACTCGAAGTGCGCGCGGGGGGCTCACGCACCGCTGGTGCGCCGAATTGTAGAAGCAATTAGTCGTTACCGTATCACTCAATGTATGCTAGTTTCGGTATTTAACACTGTTACTTTATGGGTTCTTATTGCGTACAACGAAAATAATTTTTCGGGAGTAAATTAGTTACACGTCTGCTCTGCTTGACTGTCAAAACAGTAGAAATTTCCGTTTCATTTCCTGAAATGTTACATTTTTGCTACAAAAGTTACACTTTTTTAATTTCTTTTTTTTTTAATGTCGGAGGCAAATTGATGCCAGCAAAATGTCGGAATATAAAGGAATCTATGATGTCTAAATTCTAATGGCGTATTTAATCGGATGATAAAACAGACTCATGTTTCATATGTTAGCAGCGCCATCTACACAGTTGTTACTATCTAGTCTAGCACCTAACTTATTCTATTAGTTTGAACCAAATCCAGAGGTGGTGCATCTGTTAGTTTTACACTGATTCAACTAGTAATATTCAATATTTATAAAACCATCTTAACGTACTTTTTCACCATATGTTCTTAAGAGGGATAAATAAAGGAGCAAAATCAACTCAATGCAAAAAAAAAACAAAAAATCTTACATTATCGACGATGATTTGTTATTTCTCTTTATTGTGTATTAAATTGAGTACTAGTGAATCACATTCATTAAGTTTTGTTCTATACTTTTTTAAATCTTCTTTTTTTCTGAAATCACAAAATATGACAATTAGACAGGCTTAATAAATTAAGACGAAGACTAAAAAAAAATGTTTAAATATATAGCGAATTGGAGACAAAAAAAAACATCAAATCCACCAACCTAGCATTAGTTTTTTATAATATCGTTATATAATAATCGTAGAGGTTTAAATCACTTTAATTAAATATGGTTGATTTGTTGCCACACTTTCTACAGAAATTTTACTTGCACCTGCAATAAAATATTTATGCTTAAGATATTTTTATCAGTTTAAGTTGCAAACTTGCATGCAGTTTGTTAACGAAGTAAAA
This sequence comes from Anorthoa munda, assembly GCA_945859665.1. Taxonomy (NCBI): domain Eukaryota; kingdom Metazoa; phylum Arthropoda; class Insecta; order Lepidoptera; family Noctuidae; genus Anorthoa; species Anorthoa munda. The sequence continues at coordinate 19,517,148 of OX243894.1, read as the reverse complement.
TGTTAGTAGCAAAGCAAATTAATGCGAAAAACAGCGTTCCACAAACCTTTAGGTTAACAGATATAATTTTGAAAGTTAAGTTGTTAATATAACTTAATATGACTTCTTAGAAGTGATTTAGGAGGTGCATAATCAATGGCACTTTTAACATTTTGCTTGACTATCTATTTTCTCTTGATATTGGAGCAGCTATTGTGTCTGTATTAAGCCTGTTGCGATGGTCAGTTTTAATGAGTTTCAGCTGGCTGAAAACTCTTTCCACACAAGCGTTAGAGAAGGGAAGAACAAGAAGAAGGGCGAACGCTTTTCGCAGATTTGGAAACACAGGCTCCTGCCCGACATTCTTTAAATTTCCAATAATCTTCTGCATTTAAATTTGGTGATAAATCCAGTTCTTTGTGTTCCAGAAAAGCGTGTTGACGCCATTCTGTGTGAAGATCTTGTTCATTGATACACTCTTTTAATTAAAACTGGATATCTCTTTATTACTTTTGACAAATCCTTAATTTTAAATGATTGGGCCTCTTTAGGATGTAAGACGGATATCGTTTCAAATATTGGATCACTAAAATCAAACTTTTGCTTAATTTGATTGATGACTTCAATATAGAACCCCAGACAGTTTTTTCTAAGTTTTGCTATATCAGCTCTGGTTCTGGTAATTCTTTTATAGACGCCTGTGCTGAGATTCCCAGATATATAGCTTCTAAAGGCAAGAAATGTGTTGGATTAGCCTGTTCTATTCTGAAAGCAGGTGTGATTTTCATGTAATTGAAAAAATAATAAAAACAATAGGCTCCAATTATTTACTAATTGGAGCCTATTGTTTTTATTATTTTTTCGACTTTCGGTTGTAGACAGTGAAGTAGTGGTTTTTCTGATTGAAATAATTTATTGAAGTCGTTAAGAAGTTCCAGGGCAAATTCCAGATAAATTTTAACTACTTTGTTGATTAGGGTTTCTAAAATGGTTTCTGTTGTTTTCTGGGATCCTCAAAAACTTCCATTCGAAAATATTCTTTTAAAGCGTCATATTGTTCAAGTGTTCTCTCAACACAGGCTCAAAATTTTATGACAGTCAACCTCGATTTTTTTTTTAAATTCTTGTAACTTTAAATGTCTCTTAGAGCTCCTGGAGAAATGTGCAGAAATATTCCTTAACATGTCTTCTATTGATCTTGGTAGCTTTAAACATGCTTTTGAGGCCACAAGATGTATGAGATGGCAGCTGCATTTTATGCAAGTTATTTCTGGTACTTTTTCTTTTAAGTGTGAAAAAACAGAGTTGTGCTCGCCAACCATACTGTTTCTGTGGTATCAGACGCGAATCCTATAAAGTTTTTAAGTGGAATCGAACGAACTTCCAGCCAGTTTAGTATACCTGCACTTAAGTCTTCTGCTTTACCAGAATCAGCTTCAAACATATCGAGAAGTTTTGTCTCTACACTTTCTGTTTGCGGGTTATAAAATATTATTGAAAGTGCACATTGTTTTTTCACTGTATTATCAGTGGTCTCGTCCATGATGAGACTGAAAAAAATTCCGGGCTCTTTTATTATATAGATCAAATCAGCAGCGCAAGCCGGCGCTATTAATTTTGTTATTATATTAGTGGCTTTGGTGCGACCTAAAGTTACTTTTTTAGCAATGTTCGAATCCGGGAATATATTTGCCATAAAAGGCACTAAATCATCCACTAATGAAAGCGGTAAATTGTGCTCTGCGATGAATGCGCTAATTTTTAATTCAGCCCTTTTAACAAGCTGGTCTTCGGGTTTGAATGTGAAGAGTTCTTGAATCGGTTTATTGGATGCTATTGTTTTAATGTTGTTTTGGTGCTTTATCGTTGCCATATGTTTATCTAAGGCAGGTTTATGATTAGTAACATTGGTGTCACATATTTTGCAGTAAGCGACTGATTCACCTTCATTTGTTTTTTTCAATAACCATCTACTGTAAAGGGCATTAGAAAGCCATTTATCGTTAAAATTATATGCAGATTTTTGTTTTTTAGCAGGTGGATCTGATTCTGTATCACTAAACTCGGGAGTCTTAGGTCTGTTTTCAGTATTTTTTTCGGATGTGCTAGCTATGGCTTTAGAGGTAGAGGCCACAGAAGTTGTTGTTGTTATAGTTGTTGTAGTAGTTGTATTTGGTGTAATGTTAGACTTTCCACCTTTTATCAAAAATTTATCCATCCTAGCAGTTATTATAAAGCGATTTTTTTTTAAATTTCAAGCATTTGCTTTTGACCCATGCGCCATGCGTGCTGCAAAAAAATGAAAACCTCCACATCCATAACTCCATTAGACACACATGCGACATGCATAGCATATAATATTAATATGGACGGATAAGTATAGATTATGTAGTATATACCTAAGTATAGAATGATTGAGTTTGTAAACAGATTTAAATAAGAAAAAAATTAAGAGCAAGACATTTATTCTAGAAGATCTCTCTTCTAGAATAAATGTCTTGCTCTTAATTTTTCAAGACTTTCTCCTCTCCTCCCAATATTTCTCATATTGATAGGCAGACATCTCATTTAAAAAGTATTGTTTGAATGAGATGTCTGCCTATAAATTTATAGAAAAGGTGTTTATCCATTTCTAATAGGCATAGAACGATACCTTTATATATATAAATAGTAACGACCTGCCCCGTGCTTCGCATGAATTATGATACAAGCAAATAAATTATTATCATGAATGGTTTTAGTATATAAACCACCGCAAAGCACTAAGCTATACGTTAGTCAAAGCATCTAAGTCGGTTCAGTAGTTTTCGAGTTGATCGCGTTGTGCTATCTTATATACCTAGTGAAAAAGGATAGTATTTATACTATCCTTTTTAACTAGGTTTAAACCTAGCGAAAAAGGATAGCATAAATACGATTTAAATAGTAAATCTGGCAACACTAATTATTACGACTTGAAAGACGGAACCGATGACGATAATGTACACCTAGCCGCCACAATGGCGTCTTTTGAACTGATTTTGAATTTAAAAAAATTCATCAATTTATTTCAAGACAACTAGCCGTCGGAATAAAATATTTTTTTTTTGTTTTTCATCTGTATGGAGCAACAGATTAAGAGATAACAGATTAAACACATTAACATATTTTCTTTAATTAAAAGATTTATGAATAAAAAAAGTGATTATTACTTTTTCCCGACTGTGTAGTAACTGAACTAACTAACAGCTAATAGTAGAATGTGGTTTCCCCTGTCGTTCTACTGGTTTCAGGCAAATTTAATTAATTAATTAAATAAAAATGAGGACTAGAATCTCGTTAATTTGAGAAACTAACGTTAAACCTACTTACCAAACAATAAATGTAGGTAATCACCGGAACTTCTCTCGCGCACCTCTCACAGTTCTATGACAACAAACATTAACACTAATAAAACTTTTACGCAACATTCAATAACAAATCACATTTCACAATCTCTACTATTGTAGCTCTTACAGAGAAAACAAAACTTGCTAGCTCTCAGTCTCTAGTACCTACTACGAAACCGCGCGAACTCACAAAGTAGGAAATGTACGCTCAAGCAAAATCAAGTTTTAAATATTGCAGAATATGTTTCATTTTGTCATGGCGCGATTCATTCAGAGCCATCTCTGAGATGATATGGAGTGAAATACTTTTTAGTCGCGCCAGTTTTAGGTGCGTTCAATTTGGATGCGTTCGTGAACAATAAAAATCTAGTAATACAAATCTCGTTGTTCTCAAAAGTTACGAAAATTGCCTTAAATATAAAAATTACTTACATGTTATGCAAGGTGTAACAAAAAACAAAAGTTACGAAAAATGTAAGAAATGTAACCTTCTGGCAACGCTGGTTTAAAGAGATGAAGTCGCAAAATAAACGATTTACTATAACGTTCGATGAATGGACCTCTACCCGGAACTGAAGGTATATGAACATAAATATTCACAATAAAGACCTCATCATCATCATCATATCAGCCGAAAGACGTCCACTGCTGGACATAGGCCTCCCCCAAGCGTCGCCACATTGACCGGTCCCGTGCGTCTCGCAACCAGCGGATCCCCGCAACCTTCACCAGGTCATCGGTCCACCTAGTGGGAGGCCTTCCAACGCAACGTCTTCCGGTTCGCGGTCGCCACTCCAGAACCTTTCTGCCCCATCGGCCATCCGTTCTGCGAGCAATGTGCCCTGCCCACTGCCACTTGAGTTTGGCAATTCTTCGGGCTATGTCGGTAACCCTGACCCTGTCGGTAAAGACCTAGAGCCAGCTAAATGTAGAAATTTAGAATAAGTAAGGATAAAGGGTTCAATGCCAGCTCACGTTGGAACTGTACTGCTGGAAAATCATCTAAAAAACTTTAATTTGAAACTTGAAGATAAAATTACATTCACAACAGATGAAGCCAGTGTTATGATTAAAATGGGCAAAAAAAATTGATGGCCTCCATCAGTTGTGTTTTGCTCACGGAATACAATTTGCTGTGCTGGAGGTATTATATAAGACAAAGAAAACTAAAACTACTGAACCAGAACTAGAGGATGAAGCGTCAGATACTGACGCTGACGAATCAGAAGGAATTGAAGAAACGATGGCGGAATTGTCATAGAAGTACCTAAACTTCTAGAACCAGAGTTTCTGTACAAATATACTATAGAAAAAGTAAGAAAACTGGTAAAGTCTTTAAAAAAATCACCACTGAAGAGCGATTTGTTGCAAAAATATTCTTTAGAAGAGTAGTGGCTTTAGAAGAGTATGGAGTATCTTATACTAGACTGCAAAACGCGATGGAACAGGTTATCAGATATGGTTTGATGATTTCTGCAAACAAGAAAACCGTTCCCCACCGAAGGCTGCCCGTGCAACTAGCTTGCTAGAGCTTATTTACAGTGATGTATGCGGACCGATGAAGCATACTTTCATACACGCCGATGACCAGCAGCGTGCCGCATTATTGTTTCGTAAAAAAAAAAATGTGATGATGTGATATTCGTTTCTATGTCTCTCATGGAAACGAATATCACATCATCAGCCTATTAATGTTCCCACTGCTGGGACACAGGCCTCCTCTGAATGGGCCGTTATCCACAACGCGGGCCCAGTGCGGTTTGATGTCTTCGAATTTATGGTTTATTTTTCTGCCATGATTTCTACAAATATGTTGAAGTCTATACTAATATTATAAAGAGGAAAGATTTTTTGTTTGTTTGTACCGAATAGGCTCCGAAACTACTGGACCGATTAAAAAAATTATTTAACCAATAGAAAGCTATATCATTCCTGAGTGTCTTAGGCTATTTTTTAATCCCGAAAAAGGGGTTTTGTGGGGTAGTCCACGGGAGCGAAGCCGCGGGGAACAGCTAGTATTAAATAAGTTTACAACAGGTACCAATATTTTAAATGTACGTATCAGATTAACGTAGTTTTTGAAAACTTGGGATGCTTATTTTTTATGTTAACAATAATCAAATCATGCAAAAGAAATCTTAAAATACATAGGTTGTTACTTTTTTTGTTATAGCTGTATACTTGAAATGTAAGATTAAAATTCTCTATTGTCATATTTACAACCAATTTTATAATTGCGGCACAGGTGTGCGCGGACGAGCTAGTTATACCCAACTTGTATATACGTACTAAATGTACGTCAGGTTAAATCACTGCGCGGGACCGCGAACGATGTATGATTTGCTGTTTTACACCAATGACCGATAAAGAGGCGAAACATGTGTATGCAAGTAATATGCCGAGTTCATGGAGTAATCTCGTAGAACTAGATCAAGAAGGGATACAAGGCCAAGAGGCAGATATTATACAAATGCATTATATACAAACGGAGAAAGTAACTATTCAAAGATCGGAGAAGTTGAAAGGAAACGAGGATATTTCTGAATAGACCGAGGTGAAAGCACAAGAAAAGAAACAAAAGTGGGATATAGATAAAATAGAAGTATACATGTCATTTAGTGAACAATTGCCTAAACAATTTGGTCTAGCCAGATTATTTAAAGATATCGACATTACTGATATTTTAAGGGGGAAATATATAAACTCATATAAAGTACGACTCGATATACAAACAGAAGTTAGCGCAGATAGATTAGAGAAATTTGTATCATTGCTTGACAAGGGCAGGCGTCTACAACGAGCGATGGAAAAAAGTATTTCCTATGGGGATATAAGGGGATGTGAATCTGGAAGACTAATCCAACGAGGAGATATGGAATATAACAGTGTGTCCAAAACTAGCCGAATTGGTGTCTATATTTCGACTCAACCGAAGTAACTATATCGATCCAGCAGAAAAGCTCCCAGCTGGGAATAAACTGCCTTGGCCTACCTGGAAATCCCTAAATAGGCTACGAAGCCAAGTGGGCCGCTGTAGGTACAACCTGGTCAGATGGGGATACTCCGATCAGTCACAATGTGACTGTGGAATCACACCGCAAACGATGCCTCATCTGTTGTCCTGCTCTCTGTGCACAAACACCTGCACCATGAAGGACCTGTGCGAGGCCAACGCTAGGGCTGTCGACGTGGCTGAGTTCTGGTCGAAGCACAACATTTAAATTAAAATGGAATCATCGACACGATGAAGAAGAAGAGACCGAAGTAACTCGAATGAAGGATATATATATATAGGAAGGGAGGACGAAGTGAAGCAGTGCGTTTATGTGTAGGGGCTTCAACCTACCACCATATATTTCTATAGATGGCTTTACAATTAAAGTAGATCCATACATATTACCTGTATCTCAGCGCACGAAGTGTTGGCAGTTGGATCATCCTACTAAGAAATGTCCATCAAACAAAGTTTTTTGTCCTTAGTGCGGAAAAACCATAAAAATTGTGATACCATGACATTTAAATGTATCAATTGCGATGTGCACACATAGCTTTGTACCACCACGAAAAACTTACAATTATTGTCGAAAAAGCAAGTTAAAGATAAGGAATCCGTGTCTAATCGAGACGAAAATGATTGTTTTTGAAACCCAGAACCTCATGATACCAACTATCGAGGTGTGGTTTCTGAGAAATTTTAAGAAAAAGAACAGAAAGAGTTGAAGAGAAAGAGTTTCCAGGGTATTCTTAATATTATTAATAAAAATATTATTCCAAAATATTAAGTATCGAACTTTGCGTAAGGCTGATTTTTATAAGAGAAACGCAGTGAGCACTGAGTAGTCACATAGGTTAAGTAATTTTAATGTAATTATACGTTTTAACAAAGTTTATATTTAAAAATGGTTGTATTTTGTGATCTCATAAGAGCATTTTTACTATTATAGTTAAAATTTCTATGAAATACCTCAAATATTTGTTGGGCAAGATAGAAGACCCATGATAAGCTTGTGAATAAAGATAAAATCTTGGATCAAACAAAGAACAAATCAGAAAAACCAAATGACTATGACGTACCCAATCTTGTATTAACTCTTTTTTAAAGGGATCTGTCTCTGTAGAGTAATGTCATGTGTTCTTTTTACAAATCTAAAAAATAAGTCACCAAGATCATCAGCTATTGAAAGTTATTTAAAATTTTATTATTTGAAACACGCCTGCATAAATACAACGTGGATGAATTTATTAAAGTACACAACAATTTTATATTAGGGTAGACAAAAATAGCTGCAAAATTCTTAAAATAACTCTAGGCAGAACAAAAAAAAAACAACAAACAAGGGCCGAAGAAGGATGTTACTAACAAAAAAAATACGGAGTTTAAAAATAATAAAATTTATAGAAAAGCCTTCATATACTGAAAACTGGGGGGAGAGGGATATTCAGAGTATTTCTCAGTATAGTTTTTGCGAAATGGGAATTAAGTAAATTCTATCAATAAAAGTTTACTTTAAATAAAACTTTACTAATATATGTGCGTTTGATTCAGTTTTCTTTTTGTTAGCATTTGCATACAAACAAAACGTTCACATTCAATAAATAAAATTAATACAAGCACAAGCAAATTTATTCATGTGCGCTTTTTATAAAATATTAGCAGAATCATTAAATATAAAAAAAAAAATTAAAAATAACAAAAAACCCGACTGCTTTAAAGCGAACTAAAAAGACGTAAACAAGAAGAAAATCATGCTGTGCTCTTTTTAGTTCGCGTTCTTTGTTGTGGACCTACAGCAACGTTTAATAAGCTGGATGTTGTCATGAACAAACCCGTAAATCCAGAAGCCTTACGTCATGAATTAAGTCCCTTACATATTTGGATAAGAATGGTTGAGTTCTTACTGTACTTGGGTACAAAAATGACGCAGCAGTTATGAAGAGGAGGGTACGAGTAACTAAAAATCACACAAAATGTCACTTTTGGTTCGGTCGAAATTCGGGGACAACAAATGATGGAAACACAGCACGAAAAGCACTATCAGACCAACATCGGCACACATTTGCAGATATCTTAGGTACCTATAGACACATGGCTCGTGGATGTCCTGCATACTCGTACTATTTAAGTAGCGCTATCGAGTGGCTTAATAATAGATGCTGCAAAATTTGACGACTTTTATCAATCTATAGCTGCGAAGTATGTAGAAAAATACAATTGGTTCTATATGTCCGTTACTATGCACTAAATATTTATGTATGGCCGACAAATCATAGACGCCAGCACCTTACCCATAGGTATGTTGTCCGAGCAAGCAGGGGAGTCTAGAAATAAATATTGGCGCAATGATCGACAACACCATACCCGAAAATTGAATAGAAAAAACACAATTTTAGACTTATTTCACCGTTTATTAGAATCATCAGGGAGGACAATAACAGGATTCGAGACAACTTAACATCTAAATCCAGAAGGTTGCATTATCTAGCGAGAGACTTTGCGAAGTATAACGAATACGAAATCTGTTGAACAACCAATGGGAAAATATATTTGAGAAAGGCAGTTGGAAGTAAGTATATTCAAGTAAAATCAACTGAGCAACTGGCTTCTTTGAAAAATACCCAATGACTGTATACGGGATGTCTTCATTTAAGTAAGGTCAGTAAAACTTGTTCTGCTTTAATGGTTATCTGTATCTATATTGTATATTGTTCAGAATTATCTTAAATGTAGGTAATAACAACAATTTATCTACTCTGAGTATTGATATTGTTACAACTTCTGTAAAATACATAAAACAACAAATCACAAACACACCATTTCATCATAGTTCAAGCATATACAAATTACACCAACCGAAAAGTAACATTATTTATATAACAACACATAATACACAACTAGCTTTCCGCCCGCAGCATCGCCTGCGTGGACTACACGATTTTGGCTGATTCGTATAAAATTAGGATCACTTACTGGATTTCTTCTCACAATCATTTACTGGATTTCTTGGCGTTCTGATATGCATAAATAGCTTGAATTTTTTAATGATTCTCAATTATTTATTGCGTACCATAATGCAGTGCAGTGTGCAGTTAGTTGGTAGGGAAATAATTATATTAGTCACAATGATGGACCCTGTCGGGCACAGCATAGATCAAGTAGGAGAGAGGAGGAAGAACATTGAGTGTTTAATGTGTATAAATTGTATTATTGGTAAGTTTAGGTATTTTAATAAAACTATAAATATTAACCACGTATCGCATCTGTCAAGATCACATAGAATTATTTTTTGGGCTTGGATCTAATAACGGTTGGCAGGAGGAGAGGGGTAAAAGTAGTTAAAGCTGGTAATGGTTGGGTCCCTGATTAAAACACTACCTACCACTCTTATTACAAGGTATTGCATATTTTTCGAGAAAATAACAAAAAATGTTTCTAACCCTAATCAGATAAACAGTGAAAACGAACGTTTGCAGAGGAAAGGGGCATGATACCGCGTCAAAAAATGTGCAATGATCACAAAAAATCAATCACAGTTGAATTTTCAACAAAAAAAAAATGGGTTCTTTTGTATGCAACAGCCGTGCCATACAAAATCGGCCATGCCGAACTAAGTCTAAAGTGAACCGAGGCAAAGGCACCTGGTTTGACAATATCAGAATTAAAATGCCGCAGGTATTTTATGTATGCTTTTTCTGATAAGTTCAGTTATGATAGAACAATAAAACAGGATTACTCTGAAGGAGAACACTGCGTTTCTCGGTCAACTATAAATGACTGGTTCAATTATTGTAGTGAGGCAGTGGTAACTTATCTGAAAAATAAGCAAATAGTCACCGGGAAGATTGGAGGTCCCGGGTAAATTGTGCAAATTGATGAGAGCAAGTTCGGAAAAATAAAATACAACAAAGGTCGTTAAGTTAACGGTTATTGGATCCTCGGAATGATCCAGGATGGGAGCGAGGATCTCTGATTAAAAGTCTGCCCAGAGAATGTCCGTTTTGCTAAAGTTCTGGTGCCCTTGATGAAGAAACATGTGGCTGAGGGCACCACCGTACACACAGATCTGGCGGGCATATGATTGTGTGGGGTACCACTATAACATCCACCATAAGGTGAACCACAGCGACCCAGACAATACTTTTATGGCACAGGACAGCACACATACTCAATTTATGATACGGGATTTATGTGGGTAGTTATACATATAAGTTACACTAATAAAAATTTAATATAATTTAGTATAATAATATTTAAAGTAATTCTATGACATATTTTAAGAGTTCATAATCGGTACCTGCTGGTGTAGCGTTATCTTTTTGCAATTTCTTCTCTATAAAACACAATTATCACTTCATCAACATGGATTCACTGACATGCACTTTGGGTGAATTAAAGGAATTATTCCACACACGCATGTCCGTCTTCGAAGCTGAACTGCAGAAGGCCGCTCCATCACCTGTCACAAGTTCCAGCCTAGCAGCAGAATTCACCATGTTCCAGACTTTCATCTCGCAAGCTCTGAACAGCCTTCAGCGTCAGGTGGAGCTTCTGGCCCGAAGTGTTGACCAATTAGAGATGCGGGGACGGAGGAAGATCTTGCTTTTGCATGGTGTGAATAAGGAGCAGAAGGAGGATACCGCCAAGGTGGTAGCTGAGGTGGTACGTAGCAGGATGCAGCTTAGTGAATTTACTGTTGCTGACATCAGCCGATGTCACAGAATGGGATGGCCTGTGGCAAATAAAAACCGGCCTATTCTGTTCAAGCTTGGCAGCCTCGTGGTCCGGGACAAAGTTTGGTTTTCCAAAGCCAAATTAAGGGCGTCGGGCGTCACCCTGTCCGAATTCTTAACAATGGGGCGGCATGACATATTCTTGGCTGCAAGGGAAAGATTCGGTGTTTCCAAGAGCTGGACAAAGGCGGGCTGCATATATGTCCTTGGTCCCAACGATAAGCGGCATCGGATCGAATCTCTAGCTGAATTGGACAGGATTGCGCAGATTCCCTGTGAACCGGAGCAGAGTGATCCTAAAGCGGCAGTGCCAGAGTCTGTTCCGACCGCTGCTGCTATGAAGAGCGCAAGGCTGAAGCGTGTGGCTGCTGTGAGGAAGTGATATCATCTTCGTGATATTTTACTGTGGGACCGGGTAAAATTATTTTCTTGTTTTGTTTTCCATCTTCACTTAGTTCTTTTTATAGATTGAACCCACAGAGAAACCTAAATAATTATAACTCTAGTGTTTACAATTTTGTTTACGACCCAAATTGTCATTTGTCACTGTCACTATGTGTATTGTCAGTTTAATGTCAATTTTCGTTTTTATGGGTGCGTTCCGTATTAGGTAACGACGCACTTGTAAAAGTAATTTAGATGTTTATGTGTAAATTCTTAATGATAAACTTTTTAATTTTGCTCATTTCTACTAGCTTGTGTTGCCCGGTCAATCATCTAGATGTTTGTTTTTTTTTATACTTAATGTAATAACGCAACTGGCAGCTGAACTTATTGGATTTTAGTTTTAAGATAGTTTTATATATATTTATATTATTGATAGGAAATATTTATGTCTACAGATGACAGCAGCGATAACAATAGTTATTTTTCTTTGGCAAGCAACGACGATAGTTTCGTGAGCATTCCTTCTCTGGCTGACAGTCTTACAGCACAGTTCTCTGATGTTCCGAAGAATTTTAACGTTATTCACATAAATGCCCAGAGTATTCCGGCCCATTTCCACGATATGTTGGCAACATTAGACTGTAAAAATATTCATGCTATTCTTGTATCAGAGTCATGGCTTAAACCTTGTCTCCGTTCAACTAGCTACTCTCTTCCCGGTTTCGTACTTATAAGAAACGACAGGGCGGTTGGTGGTGGTGGCGGTGTTGCCATATACCTCCGTGCGCACATTCCCTTCTCTGTAGTCCATGTGTCAGCGCAGCCACCGCCATCAAATGCTGGTGAACACCTCTTTCTTGAAGTCGAACTACATCACTCGAAATTACTTCTTGGCGTCTATTACTGTCCCTCCTTACGCATCAATTTCTTCTCATCTTTTGAAAAACTCTTAGAACTTCTGGTCCCTTCTTACAGTCATAGCATAATCATGGGTGATTTTAACACTTGTCTTCTAAAGAAAGACCATCGCTCATCTTCTCTGACTAATGTTGTAACTTCTAGCAATCTTTCCATTCTGCCGCTAAGTGCTACTCACCATTTGCCAAACTGTACTCCTTCACTTCTTGACTTGATTTTTGTCTCCTCTCCTGCTCGCGTCGCTAAACATGGCCAATGCTCAGCCGACGCTTTTTCGCATCATGACCTGATTTTTCTGTCATATAAAATTCGTCCTCCTAAGGCTAAAGCCAAAATTCTCATGCAACGCAATTTTGGTGGTATGAACGCTGACAGTCTTTGCGAGGATGCCAGCTGTATTGATTGGTCTCCTTTGTTTGCCTCTGCGTCGGTCGATGAACATGTTAATGTCTTCAATACTAAACTCATCGAGCTTTATGATGTTCATGCATCTGTTCGAGCTGTTAAAGTTAGACATTTTCCGGCGCCGTGGCTGACGGATGAGATCAAAAAGTTATTGCACAAAAAAGCTGCAGCAAAGTCTAAATATAATCGACGGCCTACTGATGCGAATAGGGACAAATATGTCTCTATCCGCAAACTCTGCAATAAGATGTGTAGGAATGCTAATCGCCAACACATTCATAACTCTGTCCAAAACGGAGACCCATCCAAAGTTTGGAATTTCCTAAGATCATTGGGGGTCGGTAAAACGCGACAAGAGTCAATCCCTAAAGATTTAGATATCGATGCATTGAATAATCATTTCACAGCTTCGTCCAATTTCGATAGGACAGTAAAATTGAATACATTGGATTATCTTTCATCGCTTCCGACTCCCAGTAATGCTCCATTTGTTTTTAGTTAATTCTCCGCATGTGATGTTAAGAAGAGCATACTATCGATTACTTCCAATGCAGTGGGAAGTGACTGTATCAGCCGTAAAATGTTACTCCCGGTGCTGGACCATATCCTTCCTGTCATTTGCCCCATCCTTAACTTTTCTGTGTCCAGCGGTCTCTTCCCATCCTCATGGAAAGATGCGCAGATAATTCCTTTACCAAAAAAATCCAATCCCTCATCCTTTTCTGAATTCCGTCCTATATCCGTCTTACCATTATTGTCCAAAGTCCTAGAACGGTTAATTCATAATCAAATAAGCACTTTCCTATCCAAAAATAATCTCCTCAATCCCTACCAATCCGGCTTCCGTCCTGGTCACAGCACCACTACAGCTCTTCTCAATATTACGGACGATATACGGTCAGCCATGGAAAGCAGTAATCTGACGGTCTTGGCATTGCTGGATTTCAGTAATGCTTTTAATACTGTTGATTTCGACGTTTTGCTTGGCATTCTATGCTCTCTTAATATATCTCCATCAGTGGTTGACTGGTTTCGTAGTTACCTGTACGGGCGCCGGCAACGTATATGCATCGGGGAGAACTGGTCTTCCTGGTGCAGTACTTCTGCCGGGGTACCGCAGGGTGGCGTTTTATCTCCTTTACTTTTCGCAGTTTTTATAAACTCAATCTCCAATGAACTAATTTCTTCCTACCATCTTTATGCAGATGATCTGCAATTATACTCGCGAGCTCCTCTCGGAAAGCTGTCTGAGGCTATAGCAACCATCAATCTGAATCTGGCTCGCATTTGCGATTGGAGCAAGAGGTATGGGCTTAAGGTGAACCCTATAAAGACGCAGTTAATAGTAGTGGGCGGTCCTAGAATGGTTTCTAGGATCGACTGGACGACTCTTCCCCAAGTTATTTTTGATAATGCAGTAATTCCCTTCAGTGAGAAAGTTAAAAACTTGGGGATATTCATCGACAGGAACTTCTCTTGGACTGCCCAACTGCAAGAAGTTAGCCGCAAGTTGTTTGCATCTGCTGCAACTTTGAGAAGACTACGTAATTTTCTTCCGACTGCCACCAAGATTGCGCTTGCACAATCTCTTCTTCTTCCCATCCTTGATTATGCTGATGCCAGCTATCTTGACCTTACTCAAGAACAACTCGATAAACTGGACTTCAATGGAATTCAGGTCGAAACCTAGTTTTAATACATTGAGAGAAATGGCAGTATTTTTTCCCAAAAGATTCCTTGAACCATTTTTATGACATAAAATGTTGCTTGTATTGATTTTGAGCCAGCTTTTATCTGTGCGTCAAACGACCCTAAAACTTTAAGTGGGTCTTTGGCACCATAAGCCATGAATGTTTTTCTGGGGACTTATGCTGATTTGAGACTATAACTTTAGATTGCTTCATGATTTACCAAGTTTTATCATTTATGATATTAGATCTACTACCGGAATCAATGAGCATTTTGATGTGTTGTATCAGTGTTGCATCGTCGTCGATGTGAAAAATATAGTCGACAGGAGTAGTGGTGTTTTCTACTTTGGGATTTTTATCTTTTTTGTTGTAATTCGACGACAAGTTTGAGCTTTTTCTTTTATTGATCCTGGTTCTGCATTGTTTCTGTAAATGACCTTTGAACCGCATTTTTTGCAAATTGCATTTATTGCAGGGCAGGAACTGTTATCACCTTTGTGAGTTTTACCGCCACATCGCCAGCAGCGTTCATCATACTCTTTTCTAGCATGACGTTTCGTTATTTTCGTGACAATTTTATTAAGGCTTGTTATATTTTGGCTCTGGTTATCGTGGAAGTTGTTTAACTGCCGTTCTATGATTTCTAGCGAGTTTGCTTCTGCTACGAATTTTTGAACTGTTGCTGTGTCACCAAGTATCAAAATATTTTTTCTTAATTTAGTCGTCGTATGTCTTTCAAACAAATTGCTTTGTTTTGGGTAAAAGTACTGTTCTAACTTTTGAATCGCAGTGTCATAAACGTCCTTGGCTTCAAGATCAGTTACGTGAGCTCCGGGTAAATTAAAATATATGTCTTGCAGTGCCATGCCACCAGAATGTAGTAACATTTTTTGCACGTTTCTTGTTTTGATCGTTGGTGTTTGTCGCTACGAAGTATATTTCTAAAGCACGTTTCCATATTTCCCAACGAGAACCTATAGAGGTTGGGTCACCTTCAATATCAAATGGTTCTATTGTCGGCACTTGTGATTGAGTCATGTTGATGAATCTGCAAATAAGGGAGAAATGAACTCTTGTAGTTATTTATTATATTTCAAATTACCATTACGAATTATTTAAAATAGCTTTACCACTAGAATCAAGTGTGCAAATTATTTATAACTTTGAATTCATCGTATTCTACTTATAACAACAGCACTGTGGTAATGTTTACGTAGGATTTTTTAATCTAAACAAACTCTAGCTAGCAAGTCGCACAAGGGGCCCGTTTTTAAGTACCTGCTAAGTACCCTGTGCCAGTCAACTCAGCGAAACTTTTTGTTGATTTTATTTTATGTTTGATGGGGATAGCCAGTACAAAATGCGTTCGATTAGGTTATTATTTAGCCTTAACAAAATTCATGACACTTATTTAGTGTCAATAATACCTAGGCATCACCTAACTTCGAAGTTATCGAAGTGGAACTCATCCTTTTTTTTTTTGTTAATTATATCTTTTGATAAAATTAACTTCTATTAATGATCAACGTCATTTTATTTTAGATCAAATAATATCTTTTGATATGATTGACATCATTTATTTCGACCATGGTTAAATTTTTGGAACTTTCATTTTAGATTCAATAATGTCTTTCGATAGAATTGACATGTTTTTTTTTGTTTTACCATAATTAAACCATTGGAACTTTTGATATGATTGATATCATATTTCGACCACAGTTAAATCATTGGAACTTTCATTTTAGATCCAATAATGTCTTTCGACAGAATTGACATCATTTATTTTCGACCATGTTTGGTACTTTTCTTGTTTGCAAACGGATTTGGTCAGCAATACGTATTTGAGTAAACGAATGACTTGATAATTTATCTATGTAGCACATCCCTCTTAGCTAATTAGTGGATATCGCTCATAGATCGGTAGATAAATAACGACAGAAATAAGAATATTTACTAAATTTCACTACGTCAACGTCACAAAGTCACTAGTTTGATCTTTCCTTTCCAGATACTTTGTGTAATAAAATTATATTATGTTGCTGACCAATTTCCGTAAGTGATACATGCATAACTTGAGTCATAATTTTACTTACTGCGCTTTCACTCGTCGCCAATGTGGTGTTCACAAGTAAAGGTTACTTGTTATTTACGGGTTACGGTTACGGGTTAGTTTCTAATAAAACCACCAAATTGTCAGTAAGCACACACAACTCAAGAGTAGCGTCGAACCGTTACCAGGGACCGAACGGGACTACTACAGGCGCGACCTCTTGAGTCTTGCGATACGTTTATTAACGAATACCACAACCCGCTACCTTGCCTCAGTTACAATCAGTGCAAAGCTTTTTTCCAGAACACCTACTTGTAGAGTGGCTACCATTCTATAACAATCTACAAATATTAAACAACATAACCATACCAAGATATTGTTTCTCAGACATACCTACCAAAGTTTATTTAGTAGGCTACAGTGATGCATCTTTAGTCGCTTATGGATGTTGTATTTACATTGTAGCAGAATATCATAATCAGAAACGTACCTCTAACTTGATAATTAGCAAAAGCAGAGTGCCCCTGTTCACACCATAAGTTTGCCAAAATTAGAGCTAAGTGGATGCACATTACTTTCAAAACTGATGCATAAGATTAAATCTGCTCTTGAAAAAGTAGTTAAAATACATTCTGTGCATTACTATACAGATTCCACTATAGTTTTAAACTGGCTAAAATTACCTTATAAGAAATGGGAAGTTTATGTAGCAAACAGAATCTCACAAATACTTCAAACCTCTGATTCTGATTCTTGGAATCACACTAGAACCTATGACAATGCAGCAGATTTACTTACACATGGTATACATCCTAAAGATTTAAAAAATCTCTCACTATGGTGGCATGGTCCAACATACCTATTATCACAGCCTAATGAATGGCCCTGCAGTAATGTTACATCAGAAATTCAAGTAGCACCCTGTCATACAGAAGTAAATTCATATGCAACAAGTGTAGTCTCAGAATCATATAATGATGAAGATATAGAATATTTCATGAATCTATTTTAAAGATTTTCAAGTTTTCAAAAATCACAAAACACTGTTGCCCAGTCTTACAGATTTTGTCACAATATTAAAAATCATTCAAAGAAAACAGGTCCCCTCACTCCTGATGAGTTAAAATACAGTCATAATTTCATAATTAAAATTGTTCAAGCATCATATTTCAAGAAAGAAATAATTGAACTTAAATTTGGAAAAGGCAATTACACATATTCATCTAGCCCTCTCAAAAGATTATCGCCCTTTCTAGACAGTGAAGATATGTTAAGAGTAGGTGGCAGAATAAAACATGCAAATATTCAATACAATCAGAAATTTCCTGTTATACTACCAAGCACTTGTCATATCCCATCGCTTATCATTCAAAAATTTCACATACAACTGTTTCATTCAGGTGTTCAAAACACACTTTCTAACTTGAGGTTAAACTATTAGCCTATACATGCTAGAGTCCAAGTTAAGAAGGTGGTCTACAAGTGTGTAGTGTATGCCACATATCGTGTTCAAACTTGTAGTCAGAAAATGGCTAACTTACCTTATAACAGAGTAAACTTAGTACGCCTCTTTTTGAACATTGGAGTTGACTATTGTGGTCCCATGTACATTAAATCTAGTAACCTTCGCAATGCTAAATAATCAAAGAGTTACATCCTCATTCTGGTCTGTCTCTCATCGAGATGTATATATATTGAACTTTCAAATGATCCAACAACAGACTCATACCTCGCTTGTTTAAAACGTTTTTGTGCCCGTAGATAAATGTAATAGCATATTGTCAGACAATGCTTCATATTTTCATTGTGCTGATCATGAGTTACATGAGCTTTACCGCATGTTCAATAATGAGACATCTTACAGTCAAATTATTGATTATACAAACAGCCTGAACATTAAATGTAAATTTACCACCCCACTTGCAAGCCACATGGGAGGAATATATGAGTCAAGTATCAAACAAACAAAGAATTTGCTCAAAAGGAAACTAGGCAATTGTCGAATGACTTATGACCAATTGTATACTATTTTGTGCCAAATTGAAGCAATTTTAAATTCAAGACCTTTATATGCGATGTCAGATGATATAGATGACCTAAATTACCTTAGCCCTGGTCATTTTCTAATAGGATCAACTATGTTGGACATTCCTGAACCAAGCCTAATTCATATTTCAGACAACAAACTTAATATTTGGCAAAGAATAACTTTTATTAAACAACAATTTTGGCAAGAGTTTTATAAGTCCTATTTGTCCGAGCTTCAAAGCCGACAAAAATGGTTAAAAGAGTCTCCTAACTTAGAAATAGGAAACATAGTCTTAATTAAAGATGAAAATACTCCGCCTTTGCACTGGCCTCTGGCGAGAGTTGTTCAAATATGTAAATCAAAAGACGACCAACTAACCCGGACTGTGTCGGTGAAAACTGCAAAGGGAACCTATATGCGCCCTGTTCGCGACGAAGCGACACATAGCATATAGTCTATATACTTGCCTATATATCGTTAAAATACTTAAGTTATTTAAGTAAGCAATGTATGTAATAGCATAGGTAAATAAAGAATTTAATTCTTTTCGATTAGGGGTCCCCTAAAAAGCGGGAGCGCAAGTAGCGCCGGGTGCGACATCTTCACGCACCAATGTGTGTTATTTACCTTTACATACACTACACTGTTAGGAAACACAATCTAGGTGTTCTAACTTGGATGCCCTAAGGCTATGACTGAAAAATGATATCTAACAACAGTACATAGCCAGGGACTATAGAGTATCACCCTGAAACACTAGATACATACACATTTCGCTCAAGTAAGTGGTAAGATGAACTCGTTATAAGCGATTCAGCACTTCTAGGTAACCTAGATATCTGCCTAGGACATGTAAACAGATAGTACTCACATAGTTCTAGTACATAAAGACCACTTGCTTGAGATGATGTGTCTGTATACATAGAACACAAGGGTTTTCGAGCGCTTGTCGGCGGCCCGCCCGCCTTCAGGTACCTTCTGAGCCTGAAGGAATAAAGATTTGCTTATTGAAGCAATACCATCGGGGACTGGCAGGCAGGCGCTCGGATTCTCCCATAGGCCCCAGGTCCTCTGACCTTCGGGCATATCACAAAACCTGTTTGTTTCCCTGGGTCTGGCAAATATTTCCCTTTTCGGCCGCTTCCCGGCACCAAAACCACCAGAAGGGCTGGTGGTATACCCTAGTTACACACACCATTCGATTCCTTGTTTCATGGCCTCCCTGATCACACTTTTGTAAGGAGCCCAGCTCTGGTGACCAGGGAGATAGCCACCGAAATGTATTGCCCGGCCCCGGGACATTCTCATTTTCGGACACTTCAGGGTGAATACTGACTCGAGGGTTGAACCCACACCCACCAGAGTGGCACCATGGGGTGGCCTGTCGTGATGGCCATCGATTAATGCCTGGTGGTCGTGGATTCCACGGGTACCTTGAGTACAAACTAACTTTATGTTAGAAAATAACATCTTTCACTACTCACGCACACTTACAGGCACCTACACGCCTGAAGGTTATAGATATAGCTATAGAAACACTGGATTCCTATAGCTTAGGGAAAGGGCTTTCGAACCCCCGCGATGAAAGTAGTGGAAAAATGTATACTTTAGCATGTAATAGCCATAAGTTCGAAAAACCAGCAGAATTTCCCTTCATCACTCGTTCTTCCTAGCAGAACTCCTCGGCGGAGATAGTTAGGGACCTGGACCCAGGTCCGTTGGATGGGCCATTTCAAGGCGCTTCCAACCATATAGGTCATGCCATGGTCATGACATCGGGAAGGGAGGTTCTGCTGATTTATAGCATAAGTTTATAATAAAAAATTAGGTAAATAAAAAACTTGTGCGACTAAAAAATCAGGGTCCTCGTGACGGTAAAGTTTGGTAGTACGATAGTGCGCATGCGCATCGAGCAATTCGGTAGCCAAATTTGTATTAGAAGAATCCACGCAACTTTATGTCACGAAGACCCTGTGAAAACATCGCAAAACACTAAGAAGAATAAAGTCTTTTATTTCCTGGACATCATATCTTCACCCGTGAACATCTGGCAGACCTCAAGCAGCTCACAGAGGCGAGAATTCTTGATGACAACTGAACTATAGGTGCAAGGGTGTCAACGCGCTGGTGCTGGAGCCTTACAACCTCCAGAAGCCCTATCCTCCGCCAGCGATCACGTCCACCCCGTACACGCCCTATTCACAAATTAGTTTTATTACCACTTCAGTAATTCTGTATAACAATTTACCTAAAATTAAATAAAACATTTACCTAAAGCGAACTCAAATGTTTATGATATTAGTACATTGAGATAATATGTACCGCGTAGTACATTAATACCTCAATGTATTAGTATACCTATCTATGTAATTTAGCTATAAGAATCCTACCCTATCCTAGAATACTTACGAACGTAGAAATAAGTAAAATTTAATCTAAGCATAGCATAATATCTGCATATCTTCCTAAGTTTGCAATTTTATAATTTTGTTTATACTCAAATAACCTAAAAATGTACTAGAATTGAAATGACACTGACAGTTGAATTTGGTCATTACACATGACATAAATCTGACAACTGACAGTGACATTTAAATAAGTTTTTTCTTTATTCATCGACCCGAACTGACGAAAGTAACCATCAATTTTTCATGACTTATATAAACTTGTTTATTCAGACTTCGTCAGCGCGGGGGTGTATGTTACCGATTTATCATAAAGACACTACACTAGTTTTTAAATATATTTTTGTAATAGCAACACTGTAATACTTTTACCTTTCTTTAAATATAAAATTCAAATTCAACAGAAATCGAGAAAAATCATTTAAAATCCAAACCATTACCAGTGAGGAAACCCGCATATCCTAGCACCAAAAATTCGAAGACATGTGACATCCACCGCTGGGACCGCGTGGTGTATTTCCTCTCACAGAGAGGTGTCCTCTGTCCCAGCAGTGGGAACATTTAAAGGCCGATGATGATGCTGATGACTTCCTTTTACTGATACGCTGGCTATTATAATATTATTAGAGAAGTATATCTCGCGGGTAATTTATAAATAGAGAAGTGTGTGGTACAGCAGGTAGGTACTTCTGCTCAAAACCAGTTTTGATATTGTCATTGTTTACTACTTATTTTGCTATGTTGCGGGCGACACAAATTATCGTCTGCGGGCCGCAGTTTGACGACCACTGTCAAGTCACAAAAAATCACATAAACACACTGATTAAGAGTCAAATCTGTGTATTTATGTGATTTTTTGTGACTTTTTTACGTTATGCCTAGGCATCTGCTGACATTGCGGATACTAAGTATACCTTGAAGATGATGCGCTTAGCTCAGGAATTTGCTGACACAGAAACTACGTAGCGTCAATGAAGTTACTGAGAATGCAATTACCTTGAAGCCGATGCAGCCATGACGTGAAGGAATCAATCAATATCGAACCAATATTAACGAGCATTTTTTGTAAGAAGAAGGCATTCCATATTCTTAATTCGAGTAGGGTGGATATTCGTAGGCTAGTCGTAGTTAGTCTATTTCATTGTTGTAACCATTCCATGTCTAGCATCGGCTTGGTATAGACAACTGTAAGTTAGCTAGTTATAGTTAGTAGTTGTAACCATTCCATGTTCCAACCTCGACTTGGAGTGGATCAGTTGTAATTAACTTCATTAATTAAAAGTTATAAGTATAATTTCGGTTTCTTTCCAATTTCCCGGCTGTGGTTAACGTATTTCTTGTGTTGTGTTGTGACTTCGATACGATGTCTATAATTTCAACAATAATGTCCAAAGACGCTAACAAAAAATATAAACAAAAGTACAAAAAATCTTGGGAAACTGATCGCATATTGAAAGGTTCGTAAATTGGTTTTCTATTAAATATTTCAAATGACTTCATCTAAAGTTTAAATAATTAATTATACAGAATTGTCTCGTAAATGCACAACGTAAAGTAGCGACAATAATGTTCCTCGACTCGACCATAAAATATAAAGTAGTAAGTAGGTACCTACGTACGTAAACCGAATGGTGACTGTCTGCTTACTGGAATGTTGGTCGGTTGATGTAACTATGTGGTGGTTGGTATAGCAACTTTGTGAGTGTGATGTCGGTTTGTGTGCTCGAAATAATTTAAAATATTTAATAAATCATTATTAAAACATAAAATATATTTAATATGGTTCTATATCAATAATCGATCATTGATGTGAATTTCTGTGCTCTGTGTGGTTGGTTTGGTTAGGGCAAAGAAGATAACCTAGATAAATACAGATTATGTAGCGCATATGATTTGGCGTTTTTCAAGTGGATTGATTTGTTCGATAGAAATCTCTCATAGACGGGAGGGTATAAAGATAAACTGAATCCAATCAATAACATTTCTGCTGCTTGTTAATACTGTCGCGTAACATTAAAAGCGCATAAATGAGATCTGATCAAATTCCGAAAAGCATAAAAAGTCTGTAGCTTTGAGCAAAACAGCTAAGTCATGCCAACCATTAACTCCTGTTACTATACCAATCTTATCGGATGCAACAAAGATAGCTGAATTAAAAGTTGCCGCCTTCGTTGCCGAAGATACCTCGCTATTAACTGTAGATCATTTAATACCAGTGGTCCCTCAGTTGATGTCTCATCAGATATATTAAAATATTTGAAACCTCATCGCACCAAGTGCTCCATGTTAATATAAAACCGGCCAAGTGCGAGTCGGACTCGCACACGAAGGGTTCCGTACCATTATCGCAAAACACTGCATAAAAATCACGTTTGTTGTATGCGAGCCCCCCTTAATTTATTTTATTTTAATTTATTAATTATTATTTTTTGAAGCAAATATACAACTAAACATTCTGTGAATATTTCAAGCGTCTACTTGTTGCCGTTATTAATATCGAGCAAAAATATCACGTTTGTTGTATGGGAGCCCCCCTTTAATATTTATTTTATACTGTTTTTAGTATTTGTTGTTATAGCGGCAACATAAATACATCATCTGTGAAAATTTCAACTGTCAAGCTATCACGGTTCATGAGATACAGCCTGGAGACAGACGGACAGACAGACAGACGGATCGCGAAGTCTAAGTAATAGGGTCCCGGTTTTACCCTTTGGGTACGGAACCCTAAAAACGTACTAAGTCCATGTATGCTTACTGATTTACTGAAATAAATTGGTGATTCCCCATTTTCCTTAATAATTGATTTAAGTACCGATCTATCAACACAAAATATGTTATGTGTAATGATTCGATTTTTTTTATCATAAGAAGAAACAAATTGCATCAACGTTTTATAGGCTCATCAAGATAGTTAATTGCGTCGCAGTAAGTATGTACAATGCAATCAAAGACCAGCTAATAGAAGATGGTTTATATAAGAAAACCTTGTGTAGGAATCGGGGCTGACGGCGCAAGTGCTATGGTTGGCAAACATAACTCTGAAACCGCCTTGTTTAAACAAGAACTGAATGATTTAATAAGTGTCAATTGCGTTTGTGTCACTCTTTGCA
Source organism: Anorthoa munda (assembly GCA_945859665.1). NCBI lineage: Eukaryota > Metazoa > Arthropoda > Insecta > Lepidoptera > Noctuidae > Anorthoa > Anorthoa munda. The sequence continues at coordinate 19,493,075 of OX243894.1, read as the reverse complement.
TTTGTGTGCCGAGAAAGCTGCGTAGGAACGCGGAAGCACATAATTGGTTCTCTTACAGTGATCGAAATGCCAATAAAATACACGGCTTAAGCGGTACTCGTTGGCTAGCGCGTTACGCAACTATTGACACATTTTTGAAACAGTGGGATGAATTCCAATTGCTTTTTTCTTTGGCGTAAATTGGAAGACAAATGTTACATGGCAGAACAATTGTATGACATTATGAGACGACCTGCATATAAAGCATATGTCACTTTTTTGAGAAATGAAGTGAAAAGCGTTTCTCAAATTAACATGCTGTTACAAAGTCAAGACAGCGTGCTGACAAAATTGTTGGAAGATTAGTTTCTATTATACAAAAATTTACTCAAGAAATTAGTAGTACCTTCTCAGTTACAGAATGTGCACGATGAATTGACTGAATTTAATTTTCAATCTTATTTTATGCATCACGCATCTATAATTCTTGGCTATGACTTTGAAGAAGTAGCCCAAAACTCTCTCAGAAAGAGATTCATTAGATGTAAAAGAAAGGTGCAAGAAGTTTCTTTGCACTTTGGTCACTGAAATGCAAAAAAGATTGCCTGAAAATTTATCGATTTTTAATATACTGACACCTGAAGTTGCCACATCGCATATTAAGCCCAATTTAATAACTATTTTGGAAAAAATCCACCGAAGTTCAGTTTGTGGCAATAAAAATGACGTCGAATCAGAATGGCATCAACTGCAAAATAACAACATGGACACATGTGTCAAGTTCATAAGCTGCATTCTATGCAGAAGTATATAACGATTGCGATGCTGGAACTGCAAACGATTTGGAAATATTTCAAAATTTGCTTTAGCATTATTGACGCTGCCTGTTTCCAATGCCCCTGTCAATTAACTGAGGAACAGATTATTCCTTAAAATGCTACAGAGTATCATGATGGTATACTTTCCTTAAATCGGGATTATGGATCGTGTATAAAATTTGAGCCCACTGTGGACATGATCTAGAAAATTGAGACGTCAAACGAAAACGAGGAACAGGATGATGATGCGGTTCTGGAAATAAGTACCAACTTTGCATGATTGTATTTATTCAATATAATATTTTACTAACTTAATATGTAACGTTTTATTTATGAGCTACGAAATAACTTAGGTACTAAAGTATTTAAGTACATATATAAATCTATTTAGGGAATTTTAGGGCAATTTAGAAAAAAGCTTGGTGTTTTTTTTTGGTAAAGGTCAATGTTGAATATGGCAATGTAAATCCCTATTTTAGTGTGATGGCAACATTGCCAATAATGTCATTATGAAAATACCTTTGTCACCGTCAGTGTGTGCTCATGTGCCGAGATATATTATATGTTAAAATAAATAAAACTACTAACTACAAGTGCTGGCTTATCTTTATTTCTATCAGGTTATTGGCCCAGGCATATAAACCTACGCATAGAAAACAAAGAAAGTAAAACAAAAAAAAATATCCGCGTGACACCTAAAAGTAAGGTTAAGAAGTCTGCTCAAAACGTGGAGTCGGAGTAAGTACTTGCTCTATTACTAAAAGCAAGGAAGGTCATCGAGATAGAACTGAGTGATTTTCTCAAGCATAATGTTTAGGCGGCGTGGCTGAAAATCATATCTTAAAGTAAACGTACAACGAAGTTATTTTTTTAAAAGAAAGAAGGCGTACTTATCTTGATCAGGGGGGTGACCACAAGCTCTTAGCGCGGTATCAATTTGACCTTATGTCGCGTTTTCGTACCATGACGTCGTTTAAAAAAGCTCACTTTGATAACGCTACGAAGTTGTTTTTGTTTAGACTTTGATAATGTTTGTATGCCGATTGTCTTATAGTTCATTCAAAAATCAAACCACAACGTGCTTTTTGACAACTAGCGATATCGTTTTTACTACAAATTTTGGTTTTGTTTGACAGTTAATAAAAGTTGCTTTGGCGGGCTCGAAATACTATCATTTTCCAAAATATCTACAAAAAATATCACTTCCGTGATACAACCGGTAAGTAAATCGTATTTATTTACGCATTTATTCAATTCATAACCTCTGCCAAGCCCTACAGAGGTACAGGCTAAAATTTTGGTTTTGTTTGACAGTTAATAAAAGTTGCTTTGGCCAGGGGGGTGTCACTCCGCAGTTTAGGTACGATCGGCCGGCGGTACCTTGCAGAGGGAATAACGCATTAGGTTGCCGCTTACCGCTCGGCTCGCACGTTAGCCACGTTATTTATATTATGCAGCAAATAACGATGACTTCTAAACGTAGGTATTTCTAAGGCCTTTAAAAGATATTGTTGTGTTTACGGGTGTTTAAATAAAGCAAAGAACAATGAATCGATATTAAGCTTTTTTAAGGTACCGAAAGATTTTGAAAGGTATAAGCTATTTTGTTGTACCTATTTAATTCATTACATAAATAATCTGTAACTATCGGTAGTAGGGCATAATAAGTACGAGTTTTGTATAAAAATTTAAGCATTTTGGTGTTCCTAAAAGAATGAATAGGTGAAATACTTAAATACCTACTTAGATATTTTAGATTTTCGTGTTGTTCACAAATATAATTTAATTTCTTTTTTTATTGAATGTAAAAAATAACATAAAAATAAACGCTTTAGATCCAGTTTAAAATAAATTATAATTGCCTAAGTAGTTACCTACTTAGCCTATGAATTTACCAATAGCCTGAGTAAGTGTACGCACTTATTAAAGTTAACGTTTGTATATAAAACTAGGTACTTACTTATATCTAACGAATAAACAAAAAATATTTCGTAAGAGTTCTTCAAGCCAACTTTAAATAAACTAACAAAAAATATCACTAAAGAGTAAACAAAGAGGTAGGTACCTATACTCAATTTGAAATAACATTAGACGTCTTTACAACTCGTTTTACAGCCCGTTCAACCGATTTTGTGTTCTATCTCGTACACATAAGGATGATATAAAAAGCAAAAATCTGTTACCAAAACCAACTGTTTACTACAGCTTCCATTTGTCGTATCACCAACGCAATAGAAGTCAAAATCGATTGACCGGGCTGTAAAATGGGCTTATTTAGATGTCTAATGTTATAGTAAATGAAGTTTAGGTAACCTAGTTTTCATTTGTTAAGTACCAAACAAAATGACGGTCTATAATATTCATTGTCTATCTACCTACTTGACCGTGTAATCATAGGCATCAAACATAAGAAAGATTACGTGGTCAATAGTGGATGTAAGCGAAAGCGGCAAGTCGACAACCCTTACGAGCCGAGTCAAACCGCGCCAGACAGCGACGGAGATACGCGTTAGAAGAGAACGGCAACGTTTAGGTGAATATCACGTTAGGCACTGAGCGCTTATGCGAGTTGAATTGCACTTTGTTGCTAACTAGCAGGAGTCTCTATTTCAATGAATTGTTGCACGAAGTGAGTCTTCTGTACTTGTACTATTATTTATTCTGTGCTTTGGCGGGCTCGAAATACTATCATTTTCCAAAATATCTACAAAAAATATCACTTCCGTGATACAACCGGTAAGTAAATCGTATTTATTTACGCATTTATTCAATTCATAACCTCTGCCAAGCCCTACAGAGGTACAGGCATCGTGTTATGTTATTCCCTACCTACGTAGGTAAACTTGTCCATTGATTTGTGTATCTCATGCGATTTTAGTGCATGTGGACTGAATTTCTTGTTTGATTCTAGATGGCGAATGCATTATTAATGGCGAATAAACCCATGAAATCATGGAGGGCAGTGCAGACGCTACGTGAGCCATCGCAACCTACTACCGCCGCGCCGGCAGCTTGTGTCTACCGACACTGTGATGTAATTAAAGGCACTGCATTGTATAATACTGTTCCAGTTCGAGGATAAATAAGAAAAAGAGAAAGCTGAAAGAAGGCAACAAACCCATCGTGAAGCTTAGGGAGCTGAAATATAATAATGTGAATGATTGGTTATAACCTGTAAACTACGTACGAAGAAGAATGCATTTTATTAGCATTTGGTGTTTTGTGGTGCTTGTGCTAGTGTCTCACGTTATTTATTGCTTATGGCAGCTTTGCTGTATTAATCCTTAATGTGCTTGTGATGACTGCCTAGTACCATTGTGTGTGATAAGTGTGGTATCCATGGACATAATCTCAATGGTAATAACTGATAACCATCTGCATCTTTTTACCCGACTGCGTTAACAATATTGTGTGTATGTGTACCTATCTATCTACTGTGTTGTAATAAATGATTTTGCAGCTGGAGAATCAATAGAATACCTACATATGTAGCCCATGTTTTGGACATTATTTTTTTATTATCATCAAACTCCATTCTACTAACCCTATAAATATTCAAACAAACTTACGCCTTTTTCCCATGTGGGCAAGCAGAAACTACAACGCCACCTGCTACGGTCCTTACATACTCCTTTTGCTTCATTTACATGCGTACATCTAGTCATAAGAGCACACCGGTAATGAGGACAGCGCTCCTGACCTTTCTGAAGAACATTACCAATTAGATCCGTGTATGACCTAGGACGTCCCCTCCCGGGTGGTGTTTTCACTCACATCTGCCTTGGTAAATACCTTTTCTTAGTCGCCTTTTATTCATCATATGTATATAGGTATTATAAGTGGTAGGTTTATTATAGGTATTTACTATAGATACTATATAATACGTATGCCTATTTTAACTATATACTTATACTAGCTGTCCCACGCGGCTTCGATCACGTCAACCTACCCTATATACATGAATGTAGCGTAAAAACTTTAACTGCTTCCGCAGCGCACGCAACGGAAGCTCTCAAAAAGGAATAATTTTGCCCGTTTTTGCAACATTTTTCATAACAGAAGGATTGGAGCATACCACTCCTTCGAGCGTGATGTTATATTTATTTTTGTGTTGGATAGTCCATTTATCGAGGAAGGTTATAGGGTATATTATACCCTATAACCTTCCTCGATAAATGGACTATCCAACACAAAAATAATTTTCCAATTATTCCAACCAGTAGTTCCTGAGATTAGCGTGTTCAAACGGGTTAGTAGCATTAGTTCCCAGTTGCGGTAGTCCCCGAAAAGAATTATACCTATTAAAATAGAAGTTTGTACAGATGATAAAAAAACTGTTACAATATTTTAATCAGTCTTTATTAACACTTAAACAAATAGAAGTTTGTACAGATGATAAAAAAAGTATTACAAAATTTAAATCAGCCTTTATTAATACTTAAAAAAAATGAGTATTGTTTATCAAAATAAATCTCGTGGAGAGGTAAATATATACTCGTATAATTGTATACTTATATCTAAATTGGTATTACAAATCACAGCACTAGAATCACAGTTTGTATATATAAACATATAACCTAACTTTAGTAAGTTATATAATTTTAATTACTAATAATTTCTCATAAATGAGCTGTTATCTTACAATTATTATGCTATATTTACTAATCAACAAATGGTAAAAAATATCTTAAAATCAACTTACCTAAACAAACCAAAAAATAACAAAGGAAACAAAAATTACTTAATAAGTATGTTCATAATAATCATATTTTTAAAAAACAATTTTTAAAACACTGCTAACTTCTTGTAGGAAATTTGTAATAGAACGTTCTTTATTCTCATATTGATGGGTCAGTTTATTAATCAGCTCATCATTTTGAATGCTTGTCTTTTTCCTTTTATGGATAGGTATACCATTCATTTGTAACCTGAAAGTTAATGATATATTTTTAATAATATAAATTAGAATTACAAAAAAGGTCTACAGTTTATATTATGAAATTAATCACACAAGCCAAGGAGATTTTATATTATACCTTTCTCGTGCAATATCGTGAGTAGAAATATCTGTTGCCACGGTTTGTAGGAACAGCAACAAACTCGGTTTGCAGCCTGTATATCGCTGGAACCTTTCATTCCACGCTTCAACAAGATTTGTTGATCTGTGATGTTCTTTAAAGCAACACCAAAGTGGTATCATTTCGGGGGGTTCCAGCCACTGCTCTACAAAATAATTGTTGAATATCGTCACTGGTTCTGCTTGAAAACTGTTGAAGAAAATTTAAACTAAATTAAAAGAAATGTAACAGCCTACTTTTCCAATTTAAACCTAATTCAGTAAAAGTACTGATTGAACTTGTATTATGGCAACCAGATGACTGATATAAACATAGGTACCTAAATTATGTTTAAATACATACATATTTCACGTCGTATCCCTAACAGGCTAGCCATTGCTAAACACCCACCTTTCGCCTTTTCAAATAAATGGCCCCACGTAATATCTAATAATAATCGGACACTGTTTAAGGAATACAGATAGAATGGATTTTAGGAACAAAATGAAAAGACCTTAGGGAAGGATACTAATGTCATGGAAAGCAATAGATAGTGACAGATCTGCTAGAGCTTGAGGACCTCGGGGTCGCAGCACAATCTTTATATACATTATGTTTGTAGTGTATGTGAGTGTGCCCCTGGAGGATATAACATAAAATCTATCCAATTTAAATATTACAATACTACGAAACATTTTTTTTATTTTTATAAGTTAAGACTTACCTGTTTTCCATTAGTGTCAACCAACCATCTTCTATGTCTTCTTTTGGGAGAAAAGCTAAACTAGCACATAATTTTATATGTTGTTTAGTCTCTTCATATTTAAGTAATTCCAACGAAGTTGCTTTCCTATAAATACTTCTTTGAAAGTGTATAAAGCAGCCATGAATACTTGCTCTTGGAAACACATTTTTTACAACATTTATAGCTGCCATTTCAAAATCCATAGTAAATTGAATGGGGCGAAATTCTTGTACAGCGTCTTTTATTTTTTGAAATAGAGCTTCGTATGTAATGCCCCGTTTATCGGTTAGAAGCGCGTAAAATAGCGGCACTATATTTGACTGATATAAATCACTGCCAATATCGCCGTGGATGGTGTATAACTGTGTAAACGGCTCTACACATGACTTAAAAGTTCCATCGCAAAAATAATGTTTGATATTTTGCACATTAATTCGGACTTTTGGTGATGCAAACACAATGATTCTTCTTTCGTTTTCTTTGCAGTCAAATAATATGTACTTCACAAACCTTTCGGGGATCACAACGCTATCCGGATTTGTGAATTTTATCTTTGGCACTTGCAATGTTTTGTTCCTGTATCTGTAAAACTGATATTTTACACTTCGAAAGTCCGGAATTTTAGAAATATTATCCAAACCTTTTCTATCTTTTAATTTTTGTATATTTTTTTCGTATACGCTTTGTACAGTGTCTGAAAAATCTTGACAAATAGCTTTTTTAGTTTGTTGCAATAATAATTTCACTTCATTCTCATCAAACTTAGGTACACATTGGGATACATGCTTGTTTTTTATTACAACACAATCCGTTTCGTGGTGTAAATTAGCTATGCCACTGCACTTAATTTTTTTTTTATTGGCGCAAGTCCACACTGTTGAATTCTTATTTTTGCGATGTTTATAATATTTGTGACCTGCATGTAATAACACAGTTCCGCATATTTCGTAATTTTTTGTTACACCCCGGGAACCACCTTCATTCGACATTGTCAATTAGCACACTGAGTAGGTCAAGTGCATAGGCAATAAATAAAGATAGACAAATACAATGGACTCTCTCCCACACGTGTGAAAGAGATAGAACGACCGCGTGTGAAAGTGATAGAACGACCGTGTTATCAGTAGATTCAGTAGGAAAGCAATAACCGGTTTGGCTGCGTGCGACCCTTTGTCGGCGAGAAGATTTATTATTGTGAAAAACATGGCACATGCTATTTAACAAATAGATACTTAACAATTTTTTTTTAATAACATAAAATTATACGAGCCCTACAATTTTTTTTACTTATGTTAGAGCTAAGAATGAAACGGAGACTAGATTTAGCTCTAACAGCATTATTTCACAATCTAATTTCAACTTAATACCCAACGTTTATAAATTACATGTATTAAGTATTAAATTAACATCCCACTATAGAACATTAAATTGCTCTTAAATTTACAAACAGTTACATTTACAACGCCATTGTACCTTGCAAGAAACCGGGTAAAAACGCAACTAGTTATTCCTTTTTGTTTTCGGGGACTATCGCAACTGGGAACTAATGCTACTAACCCGTTCAAACAAACTCTTCAGCTTTATAATACAATATTATATAGTACTAGCTGTCACACGCGGCTTCGCTCCCGTCTACTGGCTACATATCTACATACATGAATGTTGCGTAACTTTAACCGCTTACGCAGCGCACGCAACAGAAGCTCTCAAAAAGGAAAAAAAAACCGTTTTAGCAACATTTTTCATTTATGCTCCGCTCCTATTGGTCATAGCGTGATGTTATATAGCCTGTAACCTTCCCCGATAACTGGACTATCTAACACAAAAATAATTGTTCAATTCCAGTAGTTCCTGAGATTAGCGCGTTCAAACAAACAAACTCTTCAGCTTTTTATTATTAGTATAGATAGATATACTAGCTGACCCCCGCGGCTTCGCTCCCGCCAACTGGCTACCTACCCTACCCTACCTACCAATTTGTTAAACTATTTATTTGAATAAGAATTAATACTAAGTACCTATACGAAAGTACACAACTTGTTTCTACTGGTGATCTAATAAAATTTAGAACATAAAAGCTGCTATTGTGAGTTAGCTATGATAGTTAGATATATTATCCGGCAGCCTTTTTTGTAGGTAATAATAAGTGCTTTAATCATGTAGTACATCATTTTTATGTATCATCAATAGTTTTCTCAGCACATGCCAAAGAATGAATTTTATTATGCAACATTTTGCTACTTTGGGTTACATTATTGAAATTTACATAAGGGTTTCTAATTTTATTGAATATAAATTATAGCCTATGCCACTCAGAAATAAAGTAACTTTATACTGGTGCAAAATCGATTTAGTAGATCCAGAGATTTACTCCCTACAACCTCACAAACATTACCTCTTTATAATATTAGTATAGAAGTATAGATTTGTGTACACATTTTTAACCGACTTCAAAAAAGGAGGAGGTTCTCAATTCGTCGGCATCTTTTTTAGGGTTCCGTACCCAAAGGGTAAAAACGGGACCCTATTACTGAGACTCCGCGGTCCGTCTGTCTGTCACCAGGCTTTATCTCATGAACCGCGATAGCTAGACAGTTGAAATTTTCACAGATGATGTATATCTGTTGCCGCTATAAAAACAAATACTAAAAACAGAATAAAATAAATATATAAGTGGGGCTCCCATACAACAAACGTGATTTTTGCGATAATGGTACGGAACCCTTAGTGCGCGAGTCCGACTCGCACTTAGCCGGTTTTTTTATATTTGTTACCCGATTACTCAAAGACGCCTGGACCGATTTCAAAAATTCTTCTTTTGTTTAAAAGGGCGTACTTCCAGGTGGTCCCATCGTCATCAGGTCAGGATCTGATGATGGGATCTAAGAGAAATCGAGGGAACTCCTCAAATATTATAGGCATACATATAGCGATTTAGGTATATTCATAAATAATGCAATTATTTGCAATCAAAAGTACCATTTGGTGAAGAGAAACTGATGAAGAAGACCACAGATAGCCAATAGAACTCCTTAATGCTAAGTATGTTACGGGTATAAGATAATATCTTGAATAGTTAACCGACTATGATGAAGCAAATACCTAGAAATAAATGGTACTGATAAAAATGGTACCATAGAAACGGATCTAATGATGAAGCTAGAAAGTAGGCACTGGAACTTAGTAATTTAACAATGTATCCTGGTCGTGTTTGGGCTTTCTTTTCCGAAGTCGGTGTCGAAAAACGGAAAATAACAGGTACCAAAGACACCCCCACGTCACAGTCTCCACCACCTTTGGTTGACTGGTAGAGAATGCCTTGGGTATTAAGTCCACCTATGGTCTTGTATGTCGCATGAAGTTTTATTATATAAACAAATCTTGTAAACATGACCAAACCATCTAAGCACACCTTTTAAAACACAATGTTGTCTTATTACATCAAAAACTACAAATACTTCAATAAAATAAAACATAACACTGTTTTTAAACACAATTATTTATTAGGTAGGTCTACATTGAATAGAAAATGCATTACTGATTAAGGGAACAAGTGGTCAGTCGGTCATCTTAGGGGCGGAGTTTTAGGAGTTGGAGTATACGCTTAGGGGCACTATGAGCAGCAAAGAAAACCAAAAAAAAAATTTGGGTTAAAAAATGTTTTTTGGACTTAATGGATTTTCATGAAATGTTTATTTTTTCGGATATTTCCCAAATTTATTGCAGTACCGGGTTGAACTTGACCATAACACTCTTTAAGGTTCTGAGAAGCATAACCCTACGACGCACCGTTTCCGAATTATGGCCCTCTGAATTTTATTTTATTTTGCATAAAACGCATTATATTTCCAAAATGGTAGCTCGGATGAAAATCTTTTCAGGAAAGTAATTGTTGCTCTAGTCGATAACCATGAGATGATGTAAGAAAACCAGAGAACCAGTGGACTTAGTCAAATTTTCGAAGATTTTTATTTAACACAATTTAGCCATTTTTTTTTCGCCAGCTTATTAACCTTGTCCATAGAAGCCATTTAAGCTCTGAGACACATGGTCTTATGACGCACCGTTACCGAATTATGGGCCGCCGAATTTTATTGTATTTTGTATAAAAAGGTCTATATTTCCAAAATGGCAGTAACTATAGTGTTCATGTTGGGATGCTGCTAGCATGGGTGTACCATAGGGTGAGCTAAATTTTAGTTATTTTTTGCCTAGGACACACCGTTTTCGAGATATTTGGATATATAAATAATAATATTCGGAGGCCCATAATTCGGCAACAATGCATCGTAGGGCTATGCTTCCAAGAACCTAAATGGTTTTTATGGTTAAGGAAACTGCAATAAAATAGGAAAATTTCCAACAAAAAAAAACAATATTTTTTTTAAGTCCTCGTGCCATAGTGCCCCTAAGGCTACACTCCAACCGAACAAGTCATAGTTAAACTAACATAATCAAGGAGCTCCATGCTGCACACGTATCATTGTTTTCTTACACTCGAAGGAAGATAGAACATGCAACAGATGGCAAAATTGTGGTGAACGGTGAACAATTTTTCATATTTAAAGGATTCCATTTCTGATTGATAATCAATGGTGATGGTGAAGAAGATGGCTTCTTTCCTTCAACTCACTGCCATTCAAAAAGCCAGTATCTGATCCTGTAGACAAATAATAAAATATGAGTTCTGAGTTTTGTAGAGTAGGCAGGTGCTATGTATAATAGAAATACATTTATTTGACAGTCAAAATCCACTAGCAACAGAGTAAATTACAGTAATGAAATACAGAGACAAATTGCACTAAACATGGCCATACTGAAAGGGTTACCAACTCAGCATTTGCTGTTCGTCAGACACCCAGCACTATTTTTCAGTTGGCACCCTGAAGAAGAAACCCCTGACCGATGGTACCTACAAGATGTAAACTATTACATCCAATATTATGGTGATTGTCTTGGGAACCAACATTCCTAAAAGGCACTTGTTTTTCTATTGTGTCTGCTAATTAGCACTCAAGGGGTTAAAGTAAGTTTTTGCATTTAAAATTGCATAATAATATTAATAAAAACTTACCAATATGCAGTAATAGCAGATTTATTAATCCTGTGGATAAGTCTTTACAATGGGGTGTTTAACAGAACATAATTATGGTTTGGTCCTTCCATACTTTGATAATAGTGTATCCTATAACAAAATTATAATATTGTGTTAGGTATTAACCAAAAACTGGTGTATGTAATTAATGAGTAGGTAAGTATATTGTTTTATTTTCTACAAAATAATCAAACTATTAAGAATAGGAATATAGATAACCTTCTTTAAGCCAAGTTTCACATGTATATGTATAATAAATTTTCCTCAGTTCAGCCAAAATGAGAGCTGAAAGGAGCACAATGTTCTTAAATTATTCTTCACGCCAGAGGACTATATCATCTCTGTCAAGCTTTTCCGGTTGCGATTAACTTATTTCCAATTACAGCTTCTTCATTATTTGTAGGTGCCGCTCTCTTGAAGTTGGGCAACAAATCATTAATTATTTACCGGATCCAAACAAAATTGTAGGCAAATAATTATTTAAAAAATAAAATATTGACTTTGCTCCAAAATCCATATCGTCCAATTCGTCTAGGCTACTCCTCTTTCTCACCACGGAGAGTTTTGAAGACGAGTAATTCGTGATAACCTTGTGATAGCGGCAGTTTTGGATAACAATCTTTAGGTCACGATTACATATTTGTAGATATTTGTAAGAGTCTCTTTATTCATAGAATACATGGCAATCCTTTTGTCACACAACTCACAACAACTTTATTGTAAATTACTTTAAAACAACGAAAATAACAAAGCACGCTTGTAAACAGAGCTCATATGATCAAGATGTCAGGTTATAAATAATCCGACATATTTAAAAATACAAGCTTACAACGTAAAAACGTTACATTTAGTTACGAGTGCAACCTCTTTAATTTGTTTACATAATAATGTGGAAAGTCAAGCCACAGGTAATAAATTATATCAGACACATGCTTTTGAGATGCTTTTTAATGTCGGCTATTGGTTTTGATTTTAATATTACTTTTTTGTCTTTAAACTTATTATATTGTTGTAAAATACACTTAAGAAAATAATAGTTTAAATGTTTGACATGAATGTATAGTATAGTATATAATTCTATTTGGATTTTATATGAAATAAACATCTCATGATAATTTTTATTTTAAATTTTAGTGATAGCAAAAACGACATACTGAAAACCTTTTTTTTCTTCGAAAGCAATCCTATAACGGTTCATAGATAAATATTTCAAATCATTCGTTCTTTCCCAACACTACCCGGCATTAAATTGATATCGTTTAATTAAGGTGAGGGTACGATAATGAGAGTTCTCAATAAGAGCTCGAAAGAAAGTGCACTCAAATTGAGGTTGTTTTGTAAAAGATGGGGGTAGGCCACCTGGCCGTCAATATTTTAGTAGATAACATTTTTGTAGTGAAAAAAAAAATTAGTTATTTAGCATAATTCTAAGTTTGGTGGCGCGTCCACAATCTGTTTTTCTGGGGATGACCACCGCTTAAACGAAACTACACTAGTTTACTAGAAATTACTAATTTTATTTGTATTCAGTATTATTTTTTCTATTTAGTGACAGTTTTATTTTTATATTTAGGGCAATACTTTATCCTAATGAAAATCGAAAAGGACTGTCCGCGCGAAATTTTAAATTTTGGTGGGAGTAATCTAATCATTAAGTGACTCGTATAGAATAAACCTAGATGGACAACGCTACCAACGTGCACTTCGTTTAGTCAGGCGCTCACGCGCAGCAGTGACAGACGTGTGCCATCCCGTTGTGATTTCCCGCCAAAAACGTAAGTAAGTCTTTTCGTAGCAATCGGACAAAAAACCTGCAATTTTGGTGTAATGTTTTAAAACGTTTTATAACTAAGTCGGTGTTGTAATTTAAATTTATAATAAAAAGGTTAAGGTATGCTTTCAAAATTATACAAATATAAATAGTACATTCCTAGTAGTTTTTTTTTAATAAAGTTATTCAACAAGATTCTAATTTTGGTGGTGCAATTTTGGTGGTTTTGGTGGTATTTTACCAATCACCAAAATTGCTTTGTTACACCAAAATTAATTTTTAGAGTTACGACGTACCTCAAAGACAAACGAAAACGAATCATAATAAGATAACTCGCTTTGGAAGTCCAGTATATTATACCTACGAGTAGCTTGAGAGTGATGAAGAAACAAGAAAATGTATAACGTTCGTGTTCGCTTAGAACGAAAAATGCTTTCAATAGCAATAAAAAATTAATTTAGGTATTATTTGTTTTCCAGCATGACAAAGAAAAAAATTCAAAGTTGACACACGCAGAGTGCTTGGAGAGGAAAAGGATGGCAGAAAGGAAGAGAAAAGAAAAAATTAGGAATGATCCCTTCAAACTAGAGGAATTGCGAAGAAAAGAAAGAGAAACATATCATAAAAAAAAAGCTGAAGGGAAAATCGTACCTTTAAGTAAAATGCCACCGCGTGCTCGCAGAGTTCAACAAAAAAGGAATCGGGATAATTTCAAAGCTTATTATGAAAGGAAAAAAGGGCAATCTTAGGGAATACTAAGCAAGCAAATCAGATATCATGTGAAACTATCAATGATGAAAGGATCTCACCATCAATACTGCCTCGCTCTGAAAGCTCTATTCCAACTACATCCCAGATACAATCATTCAGTCAGCAGATGCATCAAAAGTCTTCGCGAATTCTACGTTCTCAAAAACAACTTCCAGAAGAAACTTCTGAGGACATTCCCATTGAATGTATTTCAGAAACAAACTCCGTTAAGGTTCGTTCAAGGCGAGAACCTCTCTCTCTGGCTCTTTGGATTGAACAATCAAGCACTCCAGTTTATCCACCATGTTCGCCACCAATCGCGCCCAGCGTCAGTACCATACACTCGCCAGTTTCTACTTTTGCGCTCAATAGTCCAAAATCCGATGTGTCAACGAATTCCATTGTTCTAAGACGAGAACTTAATTATAAACTAAGGCAATACCAAAGAAGAAAATCCGCAGAAATTATGATGCTAAGGGAAACTATTATAAAAACTAAAAGAGAAAAGGAAATGTATCGCAAAAGACTATATAGATTACAACAAATCACAAAGACCAGCCCAAAACATAAAAATAAATTGACCCCAAGTTTCATTAAAAAAAAGATCAGTCCTGAAAAACGAAAAATACGTAATCTAGTGAAGTCATTTTATGAAGATGACGAAAATAGTAAACAGTGTCCAGGCAAACAAGACTGTATCACGCGACATAAACTAAAAAAACAAATAAAAAAGTTAATTAAAAAAATCAAAATACCCGACTGCTTAAAAAGCAAACTAAAAAGACGTAAACAAGAAGAAAATCATGCTGTGCAGTCGGAGGATACATATTCGCGAGCTGGCTGACCAAAACCAGATGTATCCTCCGACTGCACAGCATGATTTTCTTCTTGTTTACGTCTTTTTAGTTTGCTTTTTAAGCAGTCGGGTATTTTGATTTTTTTAATTAACTTTTTTATTTATAACTTTTTAGTTAACATTTTTTTCGAATTAGGTACATTTAAATATATAAGTGTTATATATTTTTGAAATCGCCTCTAAAAACCCTTTATTTTGATACCCCACACGATGGGTTTGGAAGAAAAAATAAAATTGGCCCCCCACAATATGGCGCCCAAAAGCCGCCATTTTTCTATTTTCCAATTTTAATGTAGCCTATGACACTCGCAAGGTTAAGACGAATCGATTGACGTATGAATCATCAAAATCGGTCAACGCGTTTGGTCTCTGGAACGCCATATAGGAACAAACATACATACATACATACATACATACATACATACATACATATATACATACATACATACATACATACATACATAGACTGATAAACACATTACCCTCCTTCGGCAGTCGGGTAAAAAGGTATCTAACCGACTCTCTCAAAAATCTCCATCGTAAATACCTCGACTCCGGACACCCACCCATTAGTTATGTCACTTTCACCAGATTAAAACCATTTTGGGTCCTACAACCAAGCTTAAACTCTCGTGATACTTGCTTATGTAAACCGCATGCTAATATGGATTTATTAATTTCTTCCTTAACACGTTGAACGCCATGGCAGACACCATTTATCTGCCAGTGTGTATTCTCAGTGGGCTTCATGAAATATTAAAAAACAGTCAAAATTTGTTAACATATTTTTCCGGTTTAATTGTATGAAAAATGGGTATAATCTAATATGAAATAAATACAATAGCGAAAAATAGTAAATATAGAGAAAAAATAGCTGGCAGTCACCATTATCTGCCATGGCCCAGCCAAAGCACTATTCGTTATTTCAGTGGAGGGGGCCACGCGGGTCACCTTGTCAACCACCCCCCGCACCCGCGCGTAAGCGCTGCGCTTGCTCTCGCTACTACTCAGTGGCAAAAGTCGTACGCTAAAGTGCGGACCGTTTCGCGCGCTCTGTAATTTGTAATTATACCTACATACGTATTCAGTATTCGTTACTAATACTCCTACTATTACTAATAAACATGGAAGACTTGGATTTTGATATAACCGATGAACATCTGATGCAACTGGACAATATTGAAATATCATTACTAAATAATAGTTTTATAATGCCGAGTTCAGATGACGAGTGTAGTGATATAATTCAACCCCTAAGACGAAAGTGCCGCCGAATTATATTATCAACTAGCGAAGACAGCGATGCCGAAAACGTTCCGCCCTGCCCCAGTAATAATACAAGCCCTTCGAACATCTGGACAGAGGTTCAAGGTAATCAACGCCGTATTATTCCGTTTACAGACATTTCTGGTCCCGCACCCCATATAAAGTGTATGCATGGAATGACTCCTGCGCAATGTTTTTCGCTTTTTTTGACTGATAACATATTGCAACTAATAGTCGATGCCACTAATGAATATGCAATTAAAGAAATAACACAATTACCTGAAGCTTCTAAATTTGCACGGGTTCGTAGATGGACACCCACTAACCCTGCTGAGTTGAAATGTTTTTTTGGCTTGATTTTATTTATGGGCTTGGTGAGGCTACCTAAATTAGCTGATTATTGGTGTAAGGACGACATGATTAGCCATCCATTTCCAAAGACCATTATGTCTCGTAATCGTTTCGAGCTGTTGCTGCAAATGTTACACTTTTCAGAAAATGACAATGAACATAAATCAGACCGACTGCATCGTGTCCGCAAGCTGTATGATGAAGTAAATAAAGTATTTCAGGAAAACTTTTCGCCAACAGAAAACCTGTGTATAGACGAAAGCATGGTCCCTTTCCGTGGGAGAATTATTTTCAGACAATACAATAAACAAAAGAGGCATAAATACGGGATTAAAGAATTTAAACTTTGTACCATACCGGGCTATACTTATAAAGTAAAAGTATACGCGGGGAAAAATGATGATGTTCATAACACACCCACAAATGTTGTGATGTCTTTATGTGAAGATCGTTTTGAAAGAGGGCATACATTATTTACGGACAACTGGTACACAAGCATTACATTAGCCAGACAATTATTACAAAGAGAAATGCATCTCGTCGGCACCGTAAGAAAAAATCGTAAAGGTTTACCAAAAGAGGTCATTGATGCCAAACTTAAGCGTGGAGAGTATAAAGCTGCAGAGAGTAACGACGGAATAACGTGTTTAAAATGGAAGGACAAGAGGGATGTGTATGTTCTATCCACTAAACATACTGATCGATTTGTTAATATTCAACAGCGTGGGAAAACTATACGGAAGCCAAAAATAATTGTTGATTACAATATGGCAAAGGGTGCGGTAGACCTCTCTGATCAATTAGCGTCTTATTCGACTCCACTACGAAAATCTGTCAAATGGTATAAGAAGCTTGCCATTAATTTACTACTAAACACTACAGTGATAAATGCTCTAATTTTGTATCAGTCAGTCACAAAGAAAACTATTCAAATAGTAGATTTTAGAAAGGAAATTGTACAACAATTCTGCCAAACAGAGAGCGAGGAGTATCGACTTCGTGAGGTGCCTAAACGGTTGAAGCATCAATTGTCTAAAAAAGATGGCAAATCTAAAAGTACCCGACGTTTGTGCTCTGGATGCTATAAGCAAAATGTCATTTTGATGGGCCGACAATATGCTAGAAATAAAACCAAGAAAGTCAACACATTTTGTGAAACCTGCCCTTGTAAGCCGTTCATGTGTTTTGATTGTTTTAATAGATTACATAAAGTTTAGAACTTATGTCTATTTCATGGGCCGACAATATGCTAGAAATAAAACCAAGAAAGTCAGTATATTTTGTGAAACCTGCCCTTATAAGCCGTCCATGTGTTTTGATTGTTTTTTTTTTCATTTTTATTATGTATAATTAAGAAAGAAGTCATTTAATTTGTTTGATCTCCAATTTTAAGTCATAGCGTAGAGTACTGTATTTTTTATTTTATAATAAAGGTATTTTTCTAATATTTGGCATGCTTAATTTTATACCCCAATGATGTAAATAATTAAAATCATAACTGTATGACACAATTTATTTAACTAAAAGTCATCCGTATAAATGTTAAACCAGAAATGTCAGAGAAAAAATGTGTCGGGTCCGTCAGGTCCCAAATATCTCAAAGACTTGTAAGATTTTTGCCGCGCTAAGGCGCGAGGTTTGTTCTACAGCGCCCCGCGGGTCACTGCGAATAGCGTTCACAAACTTATTTATGTCTGCCAGCCCAGTAAAGACATTTTAACGCAGATCGTACTGGCAGTCAAACCGTGTCTGCCGCGGCCCGATGGACCCGGCTCATTGTCAGCCATACGGTGTCTGCCATGGCCCATAGGGCGAAGGCGTATTTTTTTTTGGGCGTTCAACGTGTTAAAAAATAATAAGATTATTCATGAAAATTCCACCTCAGAAGTTCTTCGTAGTTTGACTTGTAACCAGACGAAAGTTGAATGTTTGCAACGTAGATGCGACAAATGTAAACATAAAGTTATTAAGTATAATGAATTTGATAACTCAAATAGTATTTCCTATTACATTTGGGAAAAAGGCACTAAAATGTATATAAAAAATAATGAAGAAAAGTCTGCAAATATTATTAAGAAAGTTCAGAAAATTGATAAACCTTTAGAAGTAATTAAACATTTTGAAAAAGAAATTAAACCGTTTATGGCGCATTGTGGTAATATAAAAAATCAATACGAATCTATTAAAAAAGTAAAACAACGAATTGCTGAAAACGAATGTTTAATACATATGGATTTCAGTGAAAATTATAATACGAAATATGGCTCTGAGGTTCAATCCGTCCATTTTGGCGCTAGCCGATCTCAAATTACATTGCACACTTCAGTAATTTACTATCGTTCAGGAAATGAAACCAAAGCTCAGTCATTTTGCACTGCCAGTACATCTTTGCGACATGATGCATCTTCGGTATGGGCACATTTAATACCGATTTTGCGTGAGGTTAAAGGAATCCTTTCCGAAGTTTGTACCATTCATTTTGTTTCTGATTCTCCGTCAGCACAATACAGAAACAAAAAAGTTTTCTACCTAATATCTCAGTTAAAAATCTATCTTCCTAACTTGACATGTGTTGTATGGCACTACTGTGAATGTGGGCACGGAAAAGGTGCACCTGATGGCGTCGGCGGAGTGCTCAAGAGATCAGCAGATCAGCTAGTTGCCTTTGGAAAAGATATAACAGATATCGACAGCCTTGTCCAAAGATTGAAAACAGTCGTCACAGGGGTTAAAATTGAAATTGTTCAAGAACATGAAGTCATTGAGAAAGATGAGCTTTTGCCAAAAAATCTTAAACCTTTCCCTGGATCAATGAAAGTTCATCAAATTGTTTGGACGAAGACTTCTACCAACGGCTTGGCAATGCGTTCGTTATCTTGTGTTGAGCCAGTCTGTCTTTATGATACAATTCGATGCTGTCATGGGAAGCATATGGGCTTTTATGAATTGCCAACTGAGACAAATGTTCAGGAAGAAGTCGAAACAATAAGGGATGTTGTGTCACTTACAAGTTCGATACAGTCATCGTCAATAACAAATGCCCGTTCCGATGTTCAGCCACCACAAATAAATAGATTTCCAGCATCTAAACCATTTATTTTGAATAAACCAAACCAAATCAAACTAACCGGCCCTTCGCATGATTTGGTTAGTATGGCAGACTATGACCAAATATCAACTCCAAATGTTTCTTTTTTTGATAATATCAATAGTGAAATACTAATACAATATGAATGCACAGTGGAGGATACTAAGGAAGAAAATAAAACAGCTAATAAAAATGATAAAAATGATCATGATGGTGATGATAGCGAAGATGATTTAAATATTTTTTAATTTACAGACTGAAGAATTGACAAGACTTAGAATAGTAAGAAAGTTTATTAGTTGATTGATACTTTTTTAAATTGATCTCATTACATAATTATGTTAACATAACATGTTAAAAAATTACTTATATAATTAAAAATGATCATGATGATGATGATGATGATAGAGGTTAGAGGAGGTGATTGCAATTCATTTAAATTAAAAACTGTAGAATTAACAAGGCAGAAAAATGAGAAAGTTGTATTTGTTGATTGTTATTTTTTTTATTGATCTCATTATGTTATTTTTTTATTAAAACATTTATTCACTATAAATAAGATTTTTATTGATAATTTATTTATAATTTGGTTCAGTAAAAAAAAATTGGTGTCAAGACTTTCTAATTTTGGTAACAGAAACAAATTCTGGTGTCAATATTTCTAATTTTGGTGTCAGATATCAATTTTGGTGTCGTACCAATTCTGGTGTCGACAATATATTTGAAGCTTTCAGGAATAAATAAATTTCTCTTACATTTTATGTACCTGAATACGTATCTGTTGCTTATCAACATCTTAGATAATTAAAAAAACCAGAAACAAACTTTTCCACCAAAATTAGGTAACAAATCATAGTTGTTGAAATTCACTCAACTGAATTTAAACTCAAATAACAGCATGATGAAGCTGGAAGGAGCCAGTAATTGGAATATATGGAAGTTTCAAACCACAGTTTTACTAAGAGGTCAAAACTGGATAAACATTGTAGAGGGAAATAATCTAAACCAGAAGATAATACTGCTCGAATCGCTTGGGAAACGAAAGACGCGAAGGCACAAACATTATTAGTCACGAGAATGACAGAAAATGTCATGTTACATATCATTTCATGTTCAACATTAAAGTCAAAGTCAAATATATTTATTTCAACTAGGCCAATAAGCGGCACTTTTGAACGTCAAACATTAAATCTTAATTAAAAATATACAAGTAATAAAAATTGACTCTACCGTGCATTCGGAAAGTAGCTTGTTATGGAGAAGAACGCACAAGAAACACCATACTTACTCTTTTTAAAAAAAAAATGAGCATCAGCTGAGATGTGGAGAAAACTACAGAGTGTTTACGAACAAAAAACAGAATCAAATGTTCATATCATACAGCAGCGTTTCTTCCAATACAATTATGAAAGGGGCATTGAAATGTCTACATTTGTCTAAAATCCAGGAAATGCAAAATCAGCTGAAACAGATGAACGATAAGTTTGTAATAAAGAGACACCTTCCTTCACCGCATTTGTTGTGAAGGACAAAAAGAATATGAGGTGCTTCAATTGTAATAAACTTGGGCATTCTCGTAGTGAAAGTAAAAATCACAACAACAATAAAGGTGAAGGACAGAATAGCAAGTGTTTTTATTGTGGCAAGGCCGGACATACTAAGGCAAAGTGTTGGTTTAAGAAAAACAAAGAACCTAAGAAAAGCAACGCCTTTGTGGTATCAAATTCGATGGAGACACAACTAAAATCACAATGGTTAGTAGACTCTGGTGCCAGTGATCACATGTGCTGTGATCGTAATTTGTTTTCGTCATTTACCAGCACTAGCATGCAGAAATCAGTAATCATCGTTTGCTAAGCTATGGACAGATGGCGGTAGAAGTGTCTAACGGGAGTGAATAGATCGAAACGACCATAGTGTTCAGGTGTGTGTGTGAAAGTGCTCAGGAAAAATAATGATGACGTAAAATAAACGTCGATAACTAAGTGTGAAAGTTGTTTGGAAGGAAAGATGCATCGCTTGCCTTTCGCTAACAGCGATAGTGTTAGTACCAAAACGTATGAGTTAATCCACGCGGATACATGCGGCCCTATGGAGGTAACGTCAGTCGGCGGTTCCAGGTACTTTGTAATATTGAAAGATGACTTCTCCAATTATAGATCAGTAAATTTCGTCAAGAATAAATACGAAATAAAGAACACAATTAAAGATTTTATCAACAAAGCTGAAAATATGACAGGAAATAAAGTCAAAGTGTTTAGAAGCGATAACGGAACAGAATTTATAAACAAAGATGTCAAATAAATATTCTCGAAACATGGCATATTACATCAAACAAGTGTCCCATACACCCCGGAGCAGAACGGGAAAGCAGAGAGGGAAAATCGAACCCTGGTTGAAGCTGCTAGGACCATGTTGAGTGCCTGCAAGAAACTGCCAAAAACTTTGTGAGCTGAGGCTATAAATACAGCAGCATTTGTTTTGAACAGGACCGGAAAAAGTAAAGATGGAGAAAAAACACCGTATGAGGTATGGTCTGGAAAAAATTTTGACATTCATCAATTAACATCATTTGGAACCCCTGTTTATACACATATTCCGAAAGAGAAGAGGAGGAAGTGGGATAGCAAGGGAGAAAAAGGAATGATGGTTGGATATGGAGATACAGTAAAAGGCGATAGAGTATATTTTCCACATAGGAATATTGTAGAAATAAAAAGAGATATAATATTCTTAGAAAAAGTGCAAAACTATGAGGATGAATGTGAAGTTAAGATTAACTACACAGAAAATAATGAAGATAAAAATGCATCCAGTGAGACCAGCAAAGAACAAGAAACGGAGTTGCTTAATGAAACTACATTGACTTTAAATGAGTCTGAGGAGTCTGGAAGTGAATATGAACCATCATATGATCAGAGTGACAGTTCTTTTGCATCAATAAATAGGTCTGAGACACCACAAAGGTCACACATCAAACGTGTAAGGAAACCAACCGTTTTCTTTAACTGTCAGAATGCCTATACTGAAGAGAGGGAACCCGTGACCTACAAAGAGGCCATGATGAGAAAAGATGCTAGCGAGTGGAAAGAAAACGGTTGGTTTCCTTACACGTTTGATGTGTGACCTTTGTGGTGTCTCAGACCTATTTATTGATGCAAAAGAACTGTGTGGCGGCGAGCTGGTGTTCTTCAACTCCAAAATGGCGACGACGACTTTCTGATCATTCAGGATCCACACACTTCACACAAATGTTTTTGTATCCGCGAGGCGGGTTAATAGACACGGTTCACAAGGTTCTCGGCAATCTAACGAATTAGATGATTCAGTCTCCAGCCATGAGGCTTGGAAAGCTGGCGGTTGAGACACGAGGCCCGTTCACGTTGAAGATTCGGTTCGTTCTGGTGACCTGTCATCAAGGCTTACATGAAGGGAAAAGGAATGAGGAAGGAACGAGATAATTAGGATATCGATCGCCCGCGAAATCTCAAATGCGTTTGTCTATGTATTCGGTCATTGATTTATGACATTTACAAGAGATGGCGCTAACACTTACAAAGGCCTTAAATAGGGAGTTAATAACTCGTTTCTTAAAGTAATGCAGCGTAGATAACTGAGACGCTGTAACATTGTTTTGTTTGTATAGATGCTAAGTTTTTCCTATTTGTGTACTTATATACATTGAGAGGGGGTGTTGAATATGGCAATGTAAATCCCTATTTTAGTGTGATGGCAACATTGCCAATAATGTCATTATGAAAATACCTCAAGTCACCGTGTGTGCTCATGTGTTAAAATAAATAAAACTACTCAAGTGCTGGCTTATCTTTATTTCTATCAGTCAAAAAGGTAAAATTCTCATGTCCATAATCAAACAAAGACCAAAGGCATGCAGATTTCTGAGGAAAATATTGGTTCCAGTATAAATAAGAATGTATTTGCAAAATTAAAAAGGCAAGAGCAGATAAAATTAATACTGATGACCGACTACGCGTATTTCTATTTGATGAAATGTTTCTAAAACCTAGTCTCATTTTCAATACTAGAAAAGATACAGTAAAGAGCTTTGTAACGGATGGAGAAGAAACGCGCCTAATTTTTGCGAATAATGCTCGTGTTTTTATGGTACGTGCTACGTGGCCTTATTAGAAATTAAAAGCAGCCAGTTACTTATACGTTATCATCAGGAGCAACTATGGTTCCAGAAGCATATATGGAATCTATACCTTCACACAACTCTCATGACGTCAGAGACCGCGTTGCCGTCGGGTATATTTTCAAATCCAATAAACAAAAATCATTTCAATAAAACGTACCTTTATCTAACATTTGTGACGTCACTGGAGCGAGTTGATATCGGGTATACATTCAGATTTAGTATACGCCCGCGTAAGTATTTTAAAACATACCCGACCGCAACGAATCCATCGTTCGGTACTCTTTTGGCACGTTACTATTTAAATCGTTCTATCCTTTGCACCCGCTGGCTGACGCAATATTTTGTTTGTTGCATCATTTTGTGATCACGTGCGAGTCAGTACTGTTTAAAATGTGATTGAAGATTGTGATTTCAATTGTACTTAATTTAAAAAATTGTCATAAGTGCATAGTACGTTGCGAAGATTATTATAAAGTGATAACTATATAGTTTGTGATCCTTTTAGCGTAAAAAGTACCTACGAATAATGATAGATAAAGCCAGTTTAGAGGGTTTTATAACCGAACAATGTGGACTTATCGAGAATCTGGATTTTGAATCGGAGGAAAAGTACTCCATGCGATTTAGACTGAAGACTGAACAAAATGAACAACAAGAACGATATGTTAAGTTTATCGACGAGTTTGTTCAAAAAATATCAAATTTTACGAACACTAACTGGATAGTTCGAAAGTCATATCCTTCGTTGAAGCGCTTCTTATTTCGAAAAACCTATACATGTCAACATTCATCGTTCAATAAAAAATCTGAGAACTCGTCTCGTGGACAAAACTGTAAGGCTAAAATAGACTTTGTTATCAAAAAAGTTGACAAGGACACTATTCGAAACGACAAACTGTTGTCGCAAGGGTATAATGTGTTAGTGACCATAGTTTTTGAACACTCTCATCGCGTTTACGTTGCCGAAGCTTTGAATTTACTAAAATGCAGCCAGGAAACCGAAGAAACTTTTATGAAATATTTTGATAGCGGAATGACACCTTGCGCAGCAATAAATTACAACGAATTGAACATACTGGACTCGTTTCAAGATACTGATCTAAATGGAATAGAGATGTTATCAAACTCTCAAATAAATCCCTCCGAAAATCATGTGTACTACATGTACAATAAATGGCGTACTGAAAAGTATGGCGACCGTAATGAATGCAATCTCCCCGAAATCATACAAGCGAAAATTGAGAGTTTAAATAAAAAAGGCTACTCGATACTGTTAAAACAAAATCCCAGGATTATCGTGATAATTACTCCTATTATGAAACGAGTTTTTCTGTCTACTGCATATGAGAATATGATTTTTGTAGACACAACATCATCGTGTGACCAGACAAGTTCTGCGATTACTCTAGTTTTTACACATCACAAAATCGGTGGGCTTCCATTGGCATGTGCTATACATACTGAGCAAAATGAGTCCAATTACACGATGGTTTTTGCCGCTATAAAAGAAGCTGTAGAAAAGAACGAGGCGGGTAAAAAATTAGAGCCGGATATTGTTATGACGGACGATTCTACTGCCGAACGAAATGCTTTGAGAACTATTTTTCCAAATGCTCGATTACTATTATGCGCATTCCATGTTTGCCAAGCCTTTTGGCGTTGGCTTTGCGTTGCAGATCACAAGGTTGACATAATGAAAAGACAGTCCATCATGACACGATTTCGAAATATTCTTTTTATAACTGATCCAGAAGAAGCAGTAAAATTGTATGAGGAATTGACAGGTGACGAGTATGTTAAGACGATGCCAGCTCTATTAAATCATCTGAGTAACTTATGGAAACGCCGGCCTGAATGGTGTGTCTCTGATAGGTTGGATTTACTTACGCGAGGAAACAACACCAACAACATAACAGAAGCATCTATACGCATTCTTAAAGACGTCATACTCCAGCGATGTAAAGCATTTAATGCTTGCGCATTAGTAGATTTCATAACGTCCATTTTTGAAAATTATTTTATGCGTCGCATTGTTTCTTACGCCAACACGCGAAAAACCAAGGATTCCATATATGCAATGTTCATGAAGACTGCTCGAAATATTAAAAATATATCTAAAGTCAACGATAATGAGTACAGTGTGGAATCAGAGACAAGCCCAAATACTTTTTACACTGTGAGAGCCGATTTAGCCGTTTGCGACTGTGACGCTGGAAAATGTGGAAAATTCTGCAAGCACCTGTGTAGCACTGAGCAAAACTTTGGAGTTATATTTCCCAATTCTCCTCGGCTGTCTATTCAAGATAGAATGTCACTCGCAAGATGATTTGGATTCGATAGGACCGCAGTGCTCTTCCTCTAATACACAAGAGCCGATACAGGTAGTACCACAGTCCTCTTCCTCCGATAAACAAGAGCCGATACAGGATGTTGCCAATTCTTCATCTTACAAGCAACATGTTGCTGTAGAATTCCCTCACCAATATAAAAATGCACTCGCAGAGTTTAAGACTGAAGTACAACGCTTCACAAAGTTATTTGAAACAAACCCCACTGTCCACAATCTAAGAGCACTGGGAAAATTCACAAATATAATCAAAAAAATTAATACATCAGAGCAAGGACAAAACTTTATTTTAAATCAGATAATAACAAGGCGTGTACCAAGGAAAATTAAAGTTCAAAGCACAGCGCTGAGTAGACGTAAAGACAGAGGAATAGGAAAGACCAAGTCTAGGATTCAAGCTGGGCGGCCGTCTAATACAGAACGCAGAACTAAACGAAAGCATAACTTAGGCCAGAATGTTAAAATGAATGTCCGTAATGCGCGCTAAATTAGTATTTTTAATTTTATAATTACCTATTTTTAAAGTAACTAATAAACGTTTTTTATCCACTTTTGTTCTCGTATAATTTACCTCAATCTCTAACCTATAAAATAAACGTCCCTTTATCTGATACCGACCCGAACGAATGTTGCGAGTAGTGTATTATTGGGCATTCTATGCCACTGTCGGCAAGTAGCTCGGCCAGTGCGCCTCGCTACGCGACAGTGGCATAGAATACCCAATAATAAACGATCGACTCGACTGTGTAGTATATTAGTGTACTCACCTGAAGATCTTGTAAGAAATACCACTGGCTACCAGTAGCTGGGCGAGTACGCATTACTACATAAAGTAACGCTGAATAATGTAAGTACGATCGCTTCTCAAACAATCACTCTATCGTGAAAAACATGACTGTGTAGTATATTAGTGTACTCACCTGAAGATCTTGTAAGAAATACCACTGGCTGCCAGTAGCTGGGTGAGTACACATTACTACATAAAGTAACGCTGAATAATGTAAGTACGATCGCTTCTCAAACGATCACTCTATCGCGAAAAACACGACTGTGTAGTATATTAGTGTACTTACCTGAATATCTTGTATGAAATACCACTGGCTGCCAGTAGCTGGGCCTAATACTTCATCGCAACAGAATGTTTGAAGTATGTAAGTAAAACAACAGTCTATTCATTATACTTTAATTGCATCCAATAACGTTACAAGTTTTCTCATGTGTGTAACAACAGTCAGTTATCGTAAAATTTTGGTTGTTCTGGAAACAATGTGTCAGCCGAACGGACGAACTCTTGCAGTTTTCGCCACTGAGACGAATCCGCGTTGCTCTGGAACTTAACACGAACGAGCGCCTTCTTCCATAGCTCTTGAGAGTCGGTGAGGCGCGCGTCGCTAGCCTTGTAGACCTTGCAGTCTATGTAGTATTCACCGACCGTACTTGCTGTTCGACGCTCGCAACCGTTGGCCACACGGCTTACGAAGTACGATGGCAGACCAGATGAACCCGTGCTGTGCTCTGTGTCATTTTCATGGTTGCGACTGATACCAAATATATCAGTGCTGGTATTTGATAATTTGCTGAAAAATAAAACTGATGTTAATATGTTATCCTATTAAACAATTTATATATTTGTCATTTATACTAATTAGGGTAATCTCTGGAACTACTGAATTGAAAATAGTTTCTCTACTAGAAAGCTACATTATATTTCCTGAGTGACAAAAACTGTATTTTGTTTAGAATTACACCTGTGCAAATCCAGAGCAGGGCGTTAGATTAGGATAGAATATTAAGAACACATAAAAAATACACAAAAATAACAAACGAATTATTTGTAAAATCTATAAGACATAAGACTTAATTAATAGAAAGCAGCATTAATAGAGTTAATTCAAAATAAAAAATCGTTTACCTTGTTCGAATTGCATGAGTCGATGGTGAATCCGACTTGCGTTTCCCACTGACTTTTGTTGGTTTGCGAGTTGGTTTAGTTTTCTGATCAAGTGTTAGAGCTGGTTGACTATATTCACACTCAGAATCAGACCTGAAACAAAGATATGAAATGTTTTGTTTAAATCATGGCATGCTATAAATATACAAACAGATCACGGGTCTCAGTAAACACTTAAAATATTTTTACCCGACTGCGCTAGAAGGAGGGTTATATTATACTTACATTTTGCCAATCTGCAGTTAGAATTTCACTGAATTGATTTGATGAATATTAATACTGGTATTGACAACAACTCGAGATTTACACTATCTAATTATAACTGATGGTACAGAACTTCTTATAGACGACTTCCACACTTGCAAACTGCAATTAGATTGTTTAATGTACTCCAAAAACACGTAGCTTATAAAATCGATAACGCATTATAATTAATTGTTTCAAAAATTACCTCATTCAATCAAATGTGATACTATAAATCGTCTTTTTTCCTCGGACGTATAATACCAGTTCAAAAATAAAGACTAAGCAGTTATTATTCGTATACCTAGTAGCGGATGACGATTTGGCGATGCAGCGAAATAACGTAGGGTTGACGAAACGAAACAGTACTTTAGTAACAAATCGGACGGTGAGCTATGGGCAGCTCGCTGTCCGACCGTTCAGAATCCGTCTGAACCGAGCCCAAGTCGTCAACGGCGCGCCCCTTTCGTCAATGCATGATTTTTTGTAGAGCATTAAAAAAAGAAAAAAAAAAAAAAAACTTTTGTAACAAATAAAAAAGTAATCAAGTGACTTAAATGTGACCTTTAGTTTATTGTAAAAATGCATAGCAACTAAGTTTATTAGTAAAAAAGAGTTTTTTCATATTTTTCATTCTCTGAAAGTAGGTCTAAAGTTGCCTATGGAGCGGGATGAAAGCTATACTTTTTATCCCTAGGAGTTCTATTTCAACTGAAAACTGTCAAATTATTAAAAAAAACCAAAGGAGCATAGATCGGGCGACTTAGCAATGAGATTCTTAGATATCCTTTGGTTGAACGGAACAATAACAACGTAATTATCTGAATAGGTAACATAATGTTGAATGCGTGTCAACCCTACCTAAAATAGATGATTGATGCAAACGACACAAAACGACTTAGTTGACCCAAAAAAACAAATACTTGCGCAATAAGTATTATAATACAAAATATGATACTTATACATCTTTTAAATTTATTACCTAAAATCAACGACGGAAGCCTGCTCAAAAGACGTTACTTATGGTTAAATATTTTTGTATTAAATTAATTATTTACCTAAGAATTTGGGCAATTGACATCTGGATCATTCTTAGGTATAAACATTTTGCAGGTAATTTTATACACTTTTTTTGTATTTTTTTTATTCTACTATCTGAGGGACGAATTGTTATTATTATTATTGTGCATTTCTCTTTCCAGAAACAATTATTTCAACAAGCTTCTCGAATATTTTATAAAGAAGAGATTATTAAACTAGAGGACTAGCAGCAAACTTTCTAATCTGGATGACTAGACTATCCATTTTATTGAAGGTAATTTTGTATACTATATTTACTATAATTATTTGAACTGGGCGCCTAATTAATAATATGCTTTTCTCTTTTCAGGACTATTTTGTCAAGCGACTCGAATCTCGCTAAATAAATAACTACAGCAAATTATTGACCTCTGGATCATGCCTAGGTATAAATATTTATATTTTGCAGATAATTTTATGCACTTTTTTGTATTTTTTTTTAATTCTTAAATCTGAGGGGCAAATTATAATTATTGTGCATTTCTCTTTCCAGAAACAATTAATTTGACAAGCTTCTCGAATATTTTATAAAGAAGAGATTATTAAACTAGAGGACTAACAGCAAACTTTCTAATCTGGATGACTTGACTATCCATTTTATTGAAGGTAATTTTGTATACTATATTTACTATAATTAATAATAATAATAACATTCCAAAACTTTCACACAACGCCTTCTAGTCCTAAACTAGCAGAGCTTGTGTTATGGGTACTAGACAACTAATAAACATACTTATATATTTCTAAATACATACATATTATAGATAAATTACACCTAGACACAGAACAAATGATCGTGCTCATCACACAAACATTTGTCCTGGGTGGGAATCGAACCCACGACCTCCGTCACTAATCACTAGACCAACAGGCCAGCCAATTGAACAATTATTTGAACTGTGCGCCTAATTAATATTATGCTTTTCTCTTTTCAGAACTTATTTTTATTTGGATGTCAATAATTAGGTAATCCTCCTAATACTTTCTTCAGTTACTGTATACTTTTACTTTTTCTCTTTATTTCTTTAGTTTTTTTTTCTACTTTTTTTGTTTGATTACTTTCACAAGATCACTAATTTTAGTTCTTAGTATTATTCTTGTTATACATATTATACTTAGAAACTCTAATCTTTTAGTCAAACGTTAAGTACGTTATAGTAACGATAAGTTATATTAAATTAATCAATAATGCCCCATTGTTCAGTTTGTAATATATTGGTAGATAATAGTCGATGGTCTGGTCATTTACGTAGTAATAATCATAAAACCAATAGTGCGACCACTGTTTTTGACAATGTCGCAATTATTAATTCTGCATTTAAAAAACGAATCGTTAGTTACAAGATCACCGCAACTGGCGAACAAATAAATAATTTTCCTGAAATGTTTCTCATTAATATTAGTAGACAAGTTAAAACTTTAATAAATCAATCATTATTGAAACATATAGCTCTGAAAATAAATTTTGAACTTTTTTCTTTTTTTCTAATGTTTAAAAATGATCAAAAAGAAATAAAATCATTCGCCACAAAAAACATTATTGTTAATTTTAATTACGACTTTGATTCAATTTATAAAGCAGTGATTGATTTATTGTTAAAGAAAATTGAAGAGTTTCAGGAGAGAGATAGCGGTTGGACATTTTTAAGCAATTCCCATGTAGAAATAAATATTAATAAATATCAACCTCTCGGCGGATCTAAATTTATAACTTTACCGAAATGTATAAAAAATAAAAAAGCTTGCTTGAATATTCGTAACAATGATGAGTATTGCTTTTTATGGTGCGTAGTAGCGGCTCTGTACCCTAGCCCTACTAGCCAACATCCCGACAGAGTTTCATCTTATCCTTACTTTCAGGATGTTTTGAACGTTGATGGTTTGACATTTCCGATAACATTTTCAGACATAGCTGTCTTTGAGAAAAATAATCCGTTTTTGAATATTTACGTGTATGGTTTAAAAAATAATAAAACTATCGTTGGACCTTTGTATTCTACATCGAATCATAAATCTAAGAGCATCCATCTATTGTTCTTGGAAAATAATACTAATACTCATTATTGTCTTATCATTGATTTACCTCGTCTAGTCAGAAATCAGATAACCAAACACCATGGTAAACTGTACTTCTGCGAAACGTGCTTATTGTTTTTTCCAACGCGCACCCAAATTGATTCACACCTATGTGGAGGGATTGCCACGGTATTACCAGAAAAAGGAACATTTTTAAAGTTCAAAAATTACGATAGAAAACAAAATGTTCCTTACGTCATATATGCTGATTTCGAAACGATACTTGAACCGATTTCCGGCGAAGATTTCAACACCGCTAACACGTCATATTCTCACCGACACGTGCCGACTGCGTTCGCCTATAATATAGTGTCATCATTTAACGATACGGTTGGTGACTATAGAAGTTATCGCGGAAAAGATTGCGTTTCAAAATTTATACATTTACTGACTGAAGATGCTAAAGCAATACACAGAATTCTCACTCAAAACGAGCCTATGATATTCACAGATATAGATGCTCTTGATTTCAAACGCGCTGTTAAGTGCTACGTTTGTGAAAATTTACTGTTGAAAGATAGAGTTAGGGATCACTGTCATATGACAGGCCGGTACCGGGGTGCAGCACATCGACACTGCAACCTACAACTCAAAGTACCAAAATTCATCCCAATATTTTTTCATAACTTATCCGGATACGATTGTCATTTATTTATTAAAAAGTTAGGCGAAATACCTGGACAAATTAAAATAATACCCAAGACTAAAGAAAAATATATATCATTTACAAAGTTTATTCCTATTGCTGATAACGAGTTTATACAAATAAGGTTTTTAGATTCCTTCAACTTTCTAGGAACTAGTTTAGACAAACTTGCTAAAACATTGCAAACAGATGATTTTGTTAATCTTAAATCAAATTTTTCTGATGAAACACAATTTAGTTTGCTGATTCGTAAAGGTGTGTACCCGTATGACTATATTAAAGATTGGAAATGTTACGAACAAAAGTCGTTACCTTCTAAATATTATTTCCATAATTCTTTGACTAACGAAGGTATTAGCGATGAAGATTATAGTCATGCACAAAATGTTTGGGCTGAATTCAGTATTACTGATCTGGGCGAATATACAGATCTATACTTAAAAACAGACGTGCTTTTGTTGACAGACATATTTCAAAATTTTCGGAAAACATGTAAACATTATTACAAACTCGATCCCGCCTTTTACATAACTGCACCTAGTTTATCGTTCGATGCAATGTTGCTAAAAACAGGTGTTCAGTTAGAACTGATTTCGGATTTAGCTATCATCAGAATGATTCAAAGCGGTATACGAGGCGGCTTGTGCATGTGTTCCCATCGGTATGCAAAAGCAAATCACAAATACATGCCAGAATATGATGCATCACAGCCTCAGAGTTTCATAGTATATCTAGATTGTAATAATTTGTACGGTTTTAGCATGTGTCAGTATTTACCTTATTCTAATTTTAGATTCCTTGATGAAAGTGAATTAACTAATTTTTGTGTAGAAAATGTCGAGGATAACTCTGAGTGGGGATTTATATTAGAAGTCGATCTTTTTTATCCTGAACATTTACACAAATGCCATAATGATTTACCATTTTGTCCCGAAAAATGTATACCTCCAGGAGGTAAAACAAAGAAACTAGTTGCAAATTTACATAATAAGTACAACTACGTAATACATTATATTCATTTAAAAAAGTGTTTAGAACATGGCTTAACATTACGTAAAGTTCATAAAGCTATTACTTTTAGACAAAGTCCTTATTTAAAACAGTACATAGAATTAAACACTCGGTTAAGACAAAAGGCAAAAAGTTCTTTCGAACAAGACTTTTTTAAATTGTTAAACAACAGTGTTTTTGGCAAGACATTGGAAAATACTGAAAATAGAGTAACCGTACACTTAGTTAATCAATGGTGTGATCAATCTAATCGAACTAAGAAATTTATATCCTCCGAGAGACTTGTAGCCAACCCCTATTTCCATAGCGCTTCAATTCTAACTGAAAATTTAGTTGCTATACAAATGAAACCTGACCAAATTATTTTAGATAAGCCTATTTATATTGGATTCACTGTATTAGAACTTTCTAAGACACATATGTATGACTTTCATTATAACATTGTAAAACCTTTTTATGAAGATCGAGTGCAGCTGTGTTATACAGATACCGATTCGTTTGTCTATAAAATATTCACGTTTGATTTTTATAGTGACTTAAAGTATAATTTTTTACAATATTTCGACACCAGTAACTATGATGACAAAAATAATTTTAAAATACCAATTATTAACAAAAAAGTTCCAGGTTTGTTCAAAGACGAAATGGGAGGAAAATATATATCAGATTTTGTTGGTTTGAGATCGAAACTTTACTCAATAAAAACAGTCGATAAAGTCATTAAAAAAGCAAAAGGAGTAAAATCAAGTGTAATAAAAGACTTAAATATAACAGATTACGAAAATATTTTATTAAATGGGGGAATTATTCGTGGAAAAAATATTATGTTTCAATCTATAAAGCACGAAATATTTACTAAGAGTGTCAACAAAATTGCCTTATCTCGAAATGACGATAAACGCTTAATATCTGTAGATCGAATATCAACGCGAGCCTGGGGTCACTCGCTTATTTTAAAACGCTAAAATTAATTTGAATGTAATTAGTAATAGAGTTAGAATATGATTTATGTAACCTATGTAACATAGTTCTTGATCTTTAATGTATGATAAATATAATTCATAGTTTTAAAAAGCTAAGTTTATGTAAAGATATTAATTTAATAAAATGTGAATGATTATGACTACTTGTTTAATTTATATTTTAAGACATCATCCTCCTTTTTTGTAGTTGGTTAAATAAAATGAAACCCGACCAAGATTACACACGACTAAGGTACTATAATTATTATTTTATTTGATTTTTTTAATAAACTAGTGCGCCTCATCTTCAACGATTGCATTACTGCTTAACATGAGGTGGAATCGCAGTCAAGCACTGGTTTATAAAAAAAATGTCTTAAGATACAATATCACTCGTCATACAATTCAATGCACCATTACACACGACGAAGATATTTATTTAATATTTTCGATAATAGGTGAATTGTATGGCGAGCAATATTGTATCTTAAGATAAAATATTATAGTATCGTAGCCATGTGTAGCGCTCCTAATTTGCAACATGATATGCATGTTGAAACATGAATCGTTCATTTTACGTAAAATGTATTTTGTACGCTATACAATAAGACTGATTATACAAATTTCAAATAATGAATAGTTACATCAATTGCATAACGCTGATCATGCAAAATAACTATTACAAAGACATAGCAGTGCATTACCCTCATAAAAGCTTAGTTAGCATTTTAATCTAAATTGGAACATGTTTCGCCATCGCAATATATATAATTTTTCAATTTACGAAATAAAATTCGTCTTGAGTACTTGTATCACGCACACAGTGTCTTGCGATCATGTCATCGGTAAGTTTCTCAATTTTTTTTTTATATTATTTATAAACTAGCGATTTATGTAGTGTGAATAGTGTAATCTGCTGACAATTCGTGTATGCATCACTATTTTTAACCGACTTTACAAAAAGGAGGAGGTTCTCAATTCGGATGTTTGTGTTAAATAACGAAGAGAAAAAAAAACTTTAATAGAAACACCGACTGCCGAAATTAAAGTTATTTTGCACTTTTTGGTGAAGTCGGTTGTATTTTTTTGTAAAAAAAAGTTTTCAAAGTTTTCTTTTTAGTTTAAATTTCATAGGTGTCTATTTTTGTTCCAGATTACGGAATCAGAGGTTATGTTTAGCCAGTACGCTCAAAATCCTTATGAAGGATTCTCCGAAATGCTCCATGACGAACCCGGGCCCAGCAAACAAGTGACGAAAGAAAAAAAATCAAAACAACGAAGCAGGGAAAAGTCGAAGAAGCACAATCCAACTAAATCCTTTGTGATGAGCCGATTACAGCGACGAGGCATCAAATTAATTAAAATATCGGTCCTAGATCTATGCAATAACAATCCGCAAACCAGTGAAAGTGACAGTGACAGTGAAAACGTTATTATAAGTGCTCAATATATCGTTAAAGACGCTATCGACAATGTTATGGACGAAACTGAATCTTTAGTTAAAAAAATATCTAAATCTTTGATAGATAGTGATTTTTAGTACTTGTTTGTCTAAGAAGTTGAGTACTTATTTGTGTTGTTTTGTTTAATTTTAAAGAAGATTGTTTTATTTGTAGAAGTTTAGGTGTTTGAAATAAAAGCAGTTTTACAATACATGTAGTTTTTTATTTATGAAACCAATAAACTTTAACCAGGTACACATTTATAACTCTAAATACTTTCTAATACATAACACATTTTTAAGAGCACAATGTTTTAAATGTTTTACACAATTTAAATTAGTTCTTCCTTCACAGTATTTTTTATGTAAAATTAAGAAATTAGGACATCCTTCAGTACCAAGGTCTGATACTTTACAATTCTCACAAAGTTCCTTTATCCACTTTACTTTCTCCAAACCATTAACAACGATTTCCTTATTTTCTAGATAGGGAACAATTATACGACGAAATTCTTTATAGTCGATATACCCTTCATTCCAATAAATACCTCTGTTTCTTTCCAGCCACTTAACTTGCCTCTTTTCTTCACTTGTTAAGTATTTAAACAAGTATGGTGGTTTTATCAAAAATGTTTGCGTATAATCACGGGTAGCAAAAGCCAACTCTTTTATTATAAAATTATTGTACAGGTCTTTAAACCCTTGAACATCTAATATAACAATATTAGGATTCATGATATTTTCCTGACTGTATTACTTAAAGGTTTATATTCAATAATACAATCGTTCAATATAAGACAATACGCAGAAGTTTGATCTGGTATTTCCGTATCACTCTCAATTTCCAGTCTTACGTCTACAACGGGCCCAGTCTTTAAATTGTCAGCTTGCCTAGAGCAATCGATAACAAATAGTGGCGCTAAATCTTTAAATTGTTTTTCGCTTAGTAAGGGCTGCGGTCGACGCCCGTAATAAGACTGCTGAAATCTAACGTATTGCTCATATAATAAAGCGATTCTGTTATTCGCGAAACTCACATTTAGGTTTTCATACGGGAAATAAGTAGAGTTGAGGTACACTTTTACATCACGAACATGACAATGATCGAACTGAGACATATCAGAACTGGCATTGTTTTTTCTATTTGTCTGTAGTCCCATAATAATGTATCTTGGTTTCTCTATTTGCGAGGATGTTTTGATTGACCAGGTATGTTTTGTAGTTTTAGGTAAAGCCGGATATTCGTACAGATCCCAATTTCTGAATACCATCTGCAGTGGTCGATCTTTTTCTAATAGTTTCAATAAACTTATTTTCTCTTTGTCAGACACTTTAACGTGCGGTACGCGCCAAATGATTTTATTTATCTGAACGTCTTCCGCAATTTCACCGGTGTTTAGTTTTACAGCATTCAGGTTAGTGTTACTTCGTAGCAATATCAATTCATGCTTACAATTTATCACGACTTTCTTGAAATCCTCTGCGAAACCAATGATATTACAGAGGGGTATAGAAGCAGAAAAATTACCTCCGTGAATGTTTTTTGTGCCATCGATATTCCAGCCCCATGAATTCGATGTCTTTGATTCGTTCTCATTCATTGATATTAAAGATTTCATGGTGGTAGTAACGCCAGCATTTTTTATTTTATCAATCTCTACTCCATTCAACTCATACCTTATATCTTGGAACAAGTAAAGGAGAGCATTATTCGTAAAATGAACGCTAGAAGCCTTGTCTTTTGAGTCCTTTTTGCTAACAATTACAGTTCCTTCCAAATAAAGAGTGCTAGCTGATGGTAGTACATATAGGTCCTGTTGGTTGATGGGTATGCGAATTTCATCATTTCTATTAAAACTTGTAACGTAGGGCTTGTAGGAATGAAATTCGATTCCTTCAACTGTATTGTCGTAAGTCGGAGCGGATAAAACGTCTAAAATATTCATTTTAACAAACCGATAGCTTTCAGGAATGCCTTATTATTATTGGTTAATTTTATTTTTTTATTAGAGCGCGCTCTTATTTTCTTGGTTGCTAAATTAGCACTGATATTTTTGACCTGGGGCTGCTCATATTTATTATAGTCAATCATTTTTTCGTCTGAGATGTAAATATAGTTGTACTTCTTCACCACGTAAATTTATTAGACGATTGTTAATATCTAACAGTCTGATATGTATACAGCTTATGTTGTTTTGATTGATTGGAAAGTATATTGCGTTCTTCGGGATTTCTATGATCCTATATCCAGGCGGCACATTGAGTGCAAATTCGTGGATAATGTGACTCGGATCTCCGTTTATGTAGGATCCGCTTATAATATCACATTCAATCCTGATCACGGTCGTAGGTAAAATGTTGACGGGAAACTGTGATACATGCCATTTATTACCTTTTAATATCTGCTTATCAAACCCTAGCAGACGTCTAAAGGTGTTTTCTTTTTCAAAATTGATGTCTTTCGTACAGTGTATAGTAGTTTTTAAAGTATTGTTATTGCAACCTAGTTTTATTGATGCTCCTTTTATCTCCGATTTTAAATAATCACTGATATCTTGCAATTCATAGGTTCCATCCGGTATTTCAATGATTTCGGAACCATAGTAAAACTTGTTATTCGTTTCATCAATGTTTGGAATAGAATTAAATGTTGAGAAATGCAATAATGCACACTCATACTGTCCATTTAGTTGTAACGTATTAGGATAGTACGTGGTTAAGGTAGACGAGTTTCCGGTTATCGATAAAGTGAGTGACATTTTGCAAATGATTGAAATGAAAGACACACATTAATTTTATACATCTTTATTCCAAAATTGCCACAGATATTCTAAACATAGGTGACCACAATTTACTGTGTTAAACTTTTGATATCTTGTGTAGTTGTAATAAACAGTACAATTCTTAAAATATCGCATTAATTCCATTGGAGGTTTCAAGTCTCCATAACTATCAAAGTATTCACAATAGTCGGCTACTTTAACATAAGCTACCCAATGCGTTCCTTCATTTTTAGAATCGTCCAAGTTAACAATACCACATTCAATCTGTTTTGGCTTTCTTGGCAATAGATCCTTCATGTACACTCCTCGAAAGTGTGGGATGTCTCGTGCATGTTCTTGGATGTCGATATTAGTCAGTGGGCGATTAGGTAGCTTCTTCATCAGTTTTTTGGATGTTCAATAAATAACCCTTTACCATTTTTATGCGGTTTAATGTATAAACCCTTACCCAACGCTAAAGCCTCCATAGTCTTATTATGACGTTCTGTTTCTCGCAAATTTTGTTGAGCTGATTTGTAATCATTAACGGTTTTTGCAATACCCGCTGCACCACCAGCCAAAGTGCCTAAAGCTGATAAGCCAGCAAAAATTGGAATTAAAGGCAAAATACCTCCAGTCTTTGGTATTGGTATGATTCGAGGTACCCGAATTTTCTGAATTTTTGGAAATATCTTTTTTGCTGCTAAGTAAGCAGCATTAATTAAAGCTTTACTATCTTTATGTTTAATTTTCTTAATTTTTGATTTTATCTTTGATACAAAATTTTGAAACGTTTTAATTCCGGCACCAGACTTTAATTTGGCTTTCATAACTTTGCTCACTAGCCATGAGCTAAATTTTTCACCTTTAGCAGCATCTTTTGATTTAAGTCTTTGTTTTGCCATATTCATTAATTGTAAATCAGCTTTGTGACGATGTGATAAGTCTGTGTGGTTAGCGTATGCAATGTCGTGGTGCATACAAGCTTCATCCAACTTATTAATACCTCGGTCACCACGTAATAAACGTTTCTGGAGTTTTGTTCCTGGTCCGCAATAATTATATCCAGGCAAATGAAGCTCGAATGGTAGATTTTCTATTATACTATTAACTAGTCCACCACCTTGCATTGTACAAAGCGCAATGGAAAAATATTTAAAAAAAATGACTATATACTTATTAACTCAATCCACTAATGCAGCTTTGTCAATCCAACTATTTTCGTTATTACTAAGACCCAACCATTTCACGTAAATTTTAGTTCCTTTCTTTTTTAAAACTTTCTCTATCAAATAAACACCAGGATAGTTTGATTTTTGAAGTTCTTGTTCATAAAAGGTTCCTAATATAGTTTGTTTTCGTTGATCTTGTACATGGTATGTCACTGGTATTGTATTATTAATCTTCTTTACAGTAAAAATTTCTGTTGACCAATTTGGAGTATAACCTTTCTCAAAATTGTGTTTGTATTTACTGATACGAACATTATCGCCAATTTGAAACTTAGGTTTATATGGAATAGATACAGGTTTATGTACTTTTAAAATACTTTCTTTTATTACTTGCTCATTAGATTTGTTTACATCGATTGGTTTTAATTTAATAGTTCGATGTTTTGTGTTGTTATACGATTCCAGTGTAACTTCTAATGGTTTACCTAGCCACTTATAGTTTCCATTAAGGCTAAAATATTTGTACAATTTATTTTTTATGGTTTTTATTAGTCGTTCAACAATTGATGCTTTTTTGGTAGAAAACGATGAGTAATGGTTAATTTTGTATGTTTTCATAAGCGCTTGAAATGTGTTATTATAAAACTCTGTTCCCATATCCGTTTGTAAATTATCAGGTTTTCGATTACTGTCAAGTAATATTCGTTCAAATGCATGAGTGACATCAAGTTTATTTTTTGATTTTAACGGCTGCGTCCAAGCATATTTTGAGAAGCAATCGATCACTATTAAAATGTAATTGTAGCCTTTGTTATATTTCCTTAGATTTTGCATATCCATCAGATCAGCTTGCCACAAGTCATCGATTCCCTTTAGAATGACATGACGTCTAAGGAAATTTCTTCGTGCTGCTCTGTGTATTTCATTAACAATTTGCTGTTTTGCCATTACTGATTTTTTTGAATTAATTTATCAACCTCTTCTTTAGTATAAAACTTATCTTGCAAATGACTTACAATTGCAGGCATCTTGGCTTTTAAAGAAACCTGAAATGTTTCCCGTGCGTCTATAATACTTTGTGAACGCAATGTCCCTATAAGTGTATTAAATTCTTTTATCATATTAGCAGTCATTCGATCTACATAATCCTTGTTCACTGCATCGTCAGCTTCTACTGGATTTTTGATTCCTCTCAGTCTTGATGTTTTTAAATCAAAATCTCCGTTTTTTGATTTTAATAATGTATTTTCATTAATCTCAAATAACTCTGATAATCGCATTCTTTTATGAATATGATGTCCGAATTTATCTACGTTCATGTTTAAGGTGTATTGTGTTGTGAGGTTTATAATAAAATGAACACACCTTTTAGAAAACGTAGATGTATTATTTATTTATAATTTTACTTTCACGTAATTCTTCAATGATAGATATAATTTCATTATCTAATCCTGTGTTACCAGCATCTCGAGATGCGATTAATAATTTTAACCTATCCACCAGTTCATTTGGATCATTCCAATATACAAAATCAACCTTTTTCTTCCACATTTTGGTTAAGGGTAGTCCTTTTCCCTTCGATTGAGGAGTCTGAACAGTGTTTTGTATTTTGAAAATAGGCTTGATAACTTGCATATACTTTTGACCTTTATTGCTTTTTATTGGTTTATCCGGTTCATAGTCTCGTCGATGTGCGTTTGTATCAAGTAGCATTGACTTATAATGCTGCATATCACTTTCTGTAACCATGTTTAAATCTACGTTCTTTTTCAGTAACAACTGTTTCAAACCAGACGTATTTCTATAATTGTGTCCAGCTACTGTGATAAATTTATCGCCGATCGTTATACGAGCAGAACCTAACATCAATCTCCCATTTTCTACTCTGACACCGAATGGAACATCTGAAAGAGCTTCTGAGGATACTGACCAGGATGACGTGTCACGAGCGGGGTTGTTTTCAACTAATGATTTATATGAAGAGTCACTTTCGATATCAGATTCATATTCATTTGAATTTTCTTTTCTAACATTGACTTCTTCGTTCTGCAAAGCTTTATCAATAAACGGAAGTTCTTCTTTTTTTGTAGGACACAGGTAAGAAGTCTGCTTACTGGCATTAGCAATCTGGTTGAGTGGTTCTGTTACAGGCTTGAAAACTGATTCCAGTGTTTGCTGATTGTTATTCTCGACATCTCTCATTTTTCTTACTTTTTTCTTAACAGCTTCAGCTGCAACTACTATTTGTCTTTTTAAAGATTTTTCCATTGCGAAAAAAATGAGCTGATAGTGATTGATGAAACGATGTCTGAAGAATAATAATAATATCACGAAGGTAACGGACTTAAATAACCCTATTCTTAATCAAAGACTACAAAGGTGTCAAATTTGTTTCTGTAACATCCTTTATTTTTTAAACAATCTTTATTAATTACTACATAACTGAAGGGCTCGTTCCATATTTTTGAACACATTTCACGAAATTCATTCCATGTCATATCAGTGTTGACATGTTCTTCATAAATATGACGCAAATTAATGTCATCTTGTTTGAAAAGTATGATTAAGTTCGCGTTGTCTCTTACTAACTGCTTAGGGATTTTACTATAAGTTTGATTTAGATAAAAACAATCGATGAACTTGTGTCTTCCCATTGCAAAATAATCACGCATGCTATCTTGATTTTCGCAAGCCACATCATCAAATATTATCACAGAGTTAGGTTTTGCGTCTTGAACTCTTATCACTTCCTCATTTCCATTATATTTCTGGAGTAAAGTACCTGGCACTCGTTGTAAAACTTTTTCTAAAAACATGTATTTGGGTTGATACAGAGTTTTCGAATAAACATAAACATTTTTAAATCTTAATCCATTTTCGTGTATGAGAAGACCAATCAATAAATTGGTTTTTCCACAGTTAGACGGTCCGCATATGATACATCGAACTGAGTCAGGTAACAATTCTCCGTGACGAAAACTAGTCTTACTAACATCCTCGCAGATTGTTGTAACATGCAGTGATTGTGGCTGCTTTACAAACTTCATGATTACACTTGGAAACAATCTGATTGGTAATGAGTAAAATGTATCTGATACATTAATATTTATAAATTGAAATAGTAGTGCAACCTTTTTCGCGATAGAGTGATCGTTTGAGAAGCGATCGTACTTACATTATTCAGCGTTACTTTATGTAGTAATGCGTACTCGCCCAGCTACTGGTAGCCAGTGGTATTTCTTACAAGATCTTCAGGTGAGTACACTAATATACTACACAGTCGAGTCGATCGTTTATTATTGGGTATTCTATGCCACTGTCGCGTAGCGAGGCGCACTGGCCGAGCTACTTGCCGACAGTGGCATAGAATGCCCAATAATACACTACTGTTGCGGTTGGGTATATTTTGAAATCCTTAACACGACGGTTCACATTTTTAAAGTATGCTCAAAACGAATGTTGCAGTCGGGTATATTTTAAAATCCTCAACAAGGCGGTACATATTTTTATGGTATACCCGAACTCAACACTATAGAGCGTTGTGTGAAGGTATAGATTCCATATAAGCGTTCCAGAACTAGCAATACAAATTAAATCTGTTATAAAGGAACTGCAAGATGCTGGCTTTATAGTGTTGGCTACTTTTTGTGATCAGGGGGCAAACAACAGAAGTGTCATCACTAACAGACGCAGCAAAAAGAAAATGCTTACAAAGAGAATAAATCCCTAAGGATAATTGTAATAAAGTTCAAATAAATGAACGAGAAATAATCCCATTATACTGTGGCGGAACAATAACCTATTGGACCACCACCTTACATTTTAGAGCCGCTCATGAATATTGGGCCAAACAAACAAATCATACGATAGTTTGCACTGAGTGACCGCACGCTAACATAATATATATGTCGGATCATGTCATGTTTTGTTTACTTAAAATGATACACAAGTACCTTGTTTGATACTGGGTGGAGTCTTGGTGGTATGGTGTCAATATTGTTCATTTAAGAGCGACAGTGATCGTTCGAACATGGCCGTGGCAACATGCTGGCCTGGGAACTACCTGTGTTTCCTTTTAACCCCAGAGTATTACTTAGTGTTAGTATCATGGTGATAGTACTCTGTAACGAATTAAAACTGTGTAGATGTTACAGGAGATATTTCTCTAGTTTACCCGTATCCCAAATTCTGCGCCCACGACTATAATCTAACACCAAATCATGATCCTATATACTTGGATCTGACATCAGAAGTGGGATACAAGCG
Organism: Anorthoa munda; assembly: GCA_945859665.1. Taxonomy (NCBI): domain Eukaryota; kingdom Metazoa; phylum Arthropoda; class Insecta; order Lepidoptera; family Noctuidae; genus Anorthoa; species Anorthoa munda. Next base: position 19,449,183 of record OX243894.1, on the reverse strand, counting down.
GGCTGAGAAATCTCCTGATGAGTGAATACAGTGAGAATTGTTATTAGTGTGGACTCTTTAATAACAGTGTTGCTACATTGTTGTGGATACCTATTTGCGTGTTTATTACTTGGTCAGAGCTACTGAGAAGCTCAATCGATCTGATTGGGTTCGATTCCCATTTTGAGAGTATGATACCATGGGGATAGATAACCGCTATCTTGTCCTATGTTGTCAGACTAACAAAGATGTGAAATAATGTGTTTGAGTGAGAACGAGAAATGGTGACATCCCCGGTGAGTGAGTTACCTTTGGTTGTATTTCTTTGATGAAACGTATTTATCGGTTTCGTGAAGTGCTGTTATGCAGTTTGTAGTGCTATGTGACTTTGTTATTTTGAATTTTTATTGCGATATTATCTACACGATATAATCGAATTTAATTTATTGGCTTTGAAAGAAAAATGCAGAAACCACAGGTATTGACATTCATGTTTCATTTGTCATTACATTGAATGTTTATCTTTAATGATAACACTATTCAATTTATTTCGTAACAATTCAGATTGATTAAATTGAATTACATCTGAATCTGTTAAATTGGTTTGCTAAAACATCTTAGAGACATTGAACACCGGAGTCAGTATTGCTCGGTTGTTATCACGCTTGGTCAGAAATTGAGAATTCATCTTCACTGTAAGATTCAGTCGATTTATAACAATAGTCACTTACAAGGTTTGGTGATATGTTTTGTACTGTCTGTGTTTTGCTTGAGTAACTCTGCTTTCCCCTACGGACAGCGCGGGCGTGATGTTTTTTTATTATTTGACGAGCTTTTACGTATTGAAAGCCAAAAGTTGTGTACCTACAGTGTAATGGTGACGTCGGTGTCAGCCAAGCAATTAAAGTTGTCCAAAACATCGATCTGGAAGTGATAGGGATGGGAAAAATTTAATAACATCAATGTGAGCGCTGATCTAGCCTTTACAAGCCACTCAGCAGATTAACGAGCAAGCGACTGTTTGGTGCTTGAAGAAGCAGTAGGATATGGTGAGTTGCCGTACATCCAGGATGGGTGTTCATGTTGGTGAGCTGAGCTTCTGCGTACAACTAAATTTACGCCAAGTTAAAGTACGTCAACTTAATTTGTGGTTAATGGTTGGTTGTGTGTAATTGTTTAGCTAACATCGACTACATTGTTAATTGCCCCTTTGGCCTCTTACCAACTAGCGCGACTGTTGAGTTCGGGGTCCTGGGTTCGATTCCAGGGTCGGACAGGATTTAATTGTGTTTTTCCGTTGGAAATTACTCAGTGGCAGCCCCGTCAGAAAGCATTATTATGAAATCGTTTACTGAACCAATAATGGAAAAGTATAAAGTTCACATAACAGATTTCATTTTGAAATTATGAATTATGTAAAGTCATGAGTATTAGGTTTCAGCTAAGTTATCATGGGTGGTCATAAAAATAACAAATATTCGTTGTTTATGAATGTTAAACCACTGAGAACTCAATGCCTAATCTAAACAAAGTTTTACAGAGCTTGATTATTATGGCGGCTTAAGTCTTTGTATTGTAGAATCGATTGCTCTTAACTTTCATAACACCAGATAAGCAACATGAGTTGCAAATAATACATCCGGACCTTTGTAACTTGACTACCTTAGCTCAAAGAGCTATTGTTGCGGACTCGTAGGAACCAGACTACGTAAGTGTTTACGTTAGTTGACCGTGACCGTGAACCGTGAGACTGTCGGGTCGGATAGAGCAATGTATTAGAAAGAATTAGTGTAGTCGACGTATTTACATGGTTTGTAAACCAAACGAATGGCTCTTTTACTGAAAGTATTTATTGAGTTTTAAGACTATGAGATAGAATACGGTAGTGACGATAAAACACATGTCGAATAGATAGTCACTATCTGCTTACCATATCCTGAAACTGTAACACAGCTTAGACAGTTCATAGGTAGAGCTGCTCCTTTTGGCAAATTGATTTAAAATGTTCCTATTGATGGTAAATGAACTTCTTACATGAGTTTTGTACCAATATCAAGGTTATCCCAAAAGTAATTGTAACTAGTGAGTTTTGTAATCTATTGTGATACTTATTTTGATGCTGATGATCGTGATGATGCGGAGCTAATAAAGCCTTGTTATTACTTGTTGTTGCTTATTATAGCAAATCAATGTTGCGGAGTCTTGGTACTATTGAGTTGTCATTTCACAGTGGTAAATGCTATTAAACTATTAAGGCAGTATTTTACATGGAAAAAATTCCTTGTGACGACAGATAGTAACTCGAAAATAAATCTATCTGTTAGGTATGGAACGACTTAACGAGTCAACTTTAGAGTTGTCTTGAGTTCTAGATTACGTAGGTATAGTGACGATAAAACACATGTCGAATAGATAGTCACTAGCTGCTTACCATATCCTGAAACTGTAACACAGCTTAGACAGTTCATAGGTAGAGCTGCTCCTTTTGGCAAATTGATTTAAAATGTTCCTATTGATGGTAAATGAACTTCTTACATGAGTTTTGTACCAATATCAAGGTTATCCCAAAAGTAATTGTAACTAGTGAGTTTTGTAATCTATTGTGATACTTATTTTGATGCTGATGATCGTGATGATGCGGAGCTAATAAAGCCTTGTTATTACTTGTTGTTGCTTATTATAGCAAATCAATGTTGCGGAGTCTTGGTACTATTGAGTTGTCATTTCACAGTGGTAAATGCTATTAAACTATTAAGGCAGTATTTTACATGGATAAAAATTCCTTGTGACGACAGATAGTAACTCGAAAATAAATCTATCTGTTAGGTATGGAACGACTTAACGAGTCAACTTTAGAGTTGTCTTGAGTTCTAGATTACGTAGGTAGTGGGTTTGGTATAAATCCTTTTATTTTGAAGTAGTGCCAAAAGGTCAAACAAATGTTACGTAGGAATAGGCTTTACGCCTAAAGACAGTGGTACGATAACGACATTGTAAGAAATTTTTTATAACAAAAGTAGAGGCAGATTGTTCCAAATATGCTCTTCCGAGGTTCGATGTACCATTTTGTATCGTAGAAGAGAGTAAAATGGTGAAACAAGATGATCTTACAGTAGTTTATTTTGTGATGATATCAATATTGATGAATCACTTGTTTATCTTTGATGAAGATACTTTTTGGAGTTGAAGGAAAATGGTCACCATCAGCTTAACAAGGCATGTTACGTGCAAAAAAAATATTAACTAAAGTAAAGAAGACAAATTAAAAAAAAAATAGCGTTGCATTGACATACACACAATTTGACCTCAATATTGCAACTTAATTTATTACAAATTAGAATATTGCCTTCAAGGATTTAGCTTTTTTTTTTGAAAATAATTAAAGCTGCAAATTCATTTTATTCATTCCGTACTACTACTAGAGCAGTATTGGTATTACCCGCGACTTGCAAGTTGTGACTCTTGGGTTCGAGCCTGGGCAGGCGCTTTACTTTGGGTAAATTATTTCATTACCACTTCTCTCAAGAACGGTGAAGGGAAACATCGTGAGGAAACTGGCATGTCCTAGAACCAAAAATTCGAAGACATGTGACATCCACCAATCCACATTGGGCCCGCGTGGTGGATTGCGGACCATCCCCTCTCACAGGGAACATTAATAGGCTGATGATGATGAAGTACTACAATAAAAAAAAAAAAACATTGAATTGCGATAGACCGATAACGACATGACTTTACTGTCTTATGATATGATGCCACCAATTTGATTGACATAAAAGTAGCTTATAGGTAATACTAATAGTGTAAACACTATTGGAGTCCCATCCAGTATTGTGGTTGATTAAGGAAGGAAATTTTAAGAATGATAAACAAAAATGATCCTTTAACTCATCGCGTCTTATACGTGCAACTGGAATGTAGTATATGGAGTATACAGAAGCCTATAAATATACGACCGTGCCTTAAGGTCTATTATGAAAAAACATTTGTGACAACTGTGTTTGTGTGTGTTAATAAGTACACCACTTGAACTGACGATAGACAAGAAGCGAGGCTCTTGTTCTTTATGACAAGTATGTAGAAATTGAAGTTGTTATTTAGAAGCGCGGTAGGTAAACTGTTGAGTAAGATAAAGATGGTTTGATAGACCACAGTTAGACAACATATTTTTGTGCTGTAGTTTTGATTAAGAAAAAAGAACGAAAAAAAAAATGTAAGTTTAAAGGTGCCATTTAAGTTGATGAGGTCTTTTAACTATGCGTAGAGAGACTTAGGAGTCGAAATGTGTTTACAAGTGCGCTCTATCGTGAGCATTGTAGTGGAGTTATAGGGAAGCCGGGTACCCATTAATGTAACTGAATGTAATATAATGACTAGACTATGTATGGTAACAGAGATGACTTGACCGTGAACGATCACAGAGATGACTTGACCGTGAACGATCACAGAGATGACTAGGCTGTATGGTCAGTGAGATGCCTGATGTAGCCACGAGTATGGTTACGAGACCTGGTCACTGGGTTGACTATGGTTGTGTGAGTAGTCAGTGATATGACTGCTGCAGCGACGGGCATGGTTACGAGACCTGGTCACTGGGTTGACTATGGTTGTGTGAGAGGTCACTGAGATGACTGTTGTAGCCACTGGGATGGTTAAGAGACCTGGTTATGATGACTATGGTTGTGTGAGAAGTCACTGAGATGACTGCTGTAGCCACTGGGATGGTAACGAGACTTGGTAACTGGGTTGACTATGATTGGGTCACTGAGATGACTGCTATAGCCACGGGGATGGTTACGAGACTTGGTTATTAGGTTGACTATGATTGGGTCACTGAGATGACTGCTAAAGCCACAGGGATGGTTACGAGGTTAGGTCACTAGGTTGACTATGGTAGTGAGAAGATCACAAAGATGACTGTCGTGATGGTCACAGAGATAGCTATCCGAAGCCACAGGTCTGGCTGTGAGAGACTAAGGATCTCTTTTAGTTAGTTGAAGTCAGAATGACCGAACGGTTTTATTCTATGTTGGAAATATCTGGTATTGCAGATTTACACACGCGGACGTGTGCCACGTAGGATGGCCGTGTCGGATCATGTCATGATTTGTTTACTTAAAATAATACACAAGTACCTTGTTTGGTACTGGGTGGAGTCTTGGTGGTATGGTGTCAATATTGTTCATTGTAGAGCGACAGTGATCGTTCGAAAATGGCCGTGGCAACATGCTGGCCTGGGAACTACCTGTGTTTCCTTTTAACCCCAGAGTATTACTTAATGTTAGTATCATGGTGATAGACTCTGTAACGAATTAAAACTGTGTAGATGTTACAGGAGATATTTTTCTAGTTTACCCGTATCCCAAATTCTGCGCCCACGACTATAATCTAACACCGGTATGTCACTAAGTAGGTCAAATTCATGATCCTATATACTTGGATCTGACATATACTTCCACCGGCGCCGGCGGCGCATGAGCCGGGCCGCGGACCGACAGTCTTCATTCGCTCGCCTACCGCACCAGTCGGATCGCGCCGTGGTAAACATAGTATTCTTTTGTAATCTGTTATTTCAAGTGTCCATGTTATTTTAATTTAAATATAATTCTGTCTGCCTAATATTATTCTTCATCTATACTCGCATATTTTTTTTTATCCTTACGCCTACATCTTCCACTTTAAGGCTGTTTTCTGTTTATTGTTATTTAAGCATATTACAAATTTATTATTATTATTTATATATTTTATACCAAAAAGTATAACATCTTACAGTTTTCCAAGACGATGTTATACCACAGAATAAATAATGTTATACACTATATGTTCTACACTTATTAGATGATTACATTTATGATAAGAATGTTTGGAAACATGCTGGTCCTGCTCCTTAGGGCAATCTTTAGTGTAAACAAATTGTGTAATTTATATTAAATTCATAATTATAGTAATGCTCTATTTTTATTATTTTCTTTTTTTTAAGAAATTGACTCGCACACTATTCCGTTGTTCTTGAATTAGGTAATTTACCTATGTCTGCAATATTTGTAAGTATGTGACAACCATTTTCCTATTTATCAAATGAAGATAGTGTAGTTAGAGATAATACGCATAGGAAAGACTTGCCTAACACAATCCAGCCGAAATTAAACGTTGTTCATCACAGTCCCAGATACCAATCAGTATTTCTATACAACAGGCTACCCCTAGAATTTAAAACCATTAATAGCGTAAACTTATTTAAAAACAAATTGAAGACATATTTATTGAGGAAAGGCTATTACGGCGTCGATGAGTTCCTTGATGATATACAACAACCGTAATTATTATTGTACTGAATGAATTTGAAATTATATTTAATATAATATTATTATTTTTGAACTTTTTGTCGTATATTTGACATAATATTGATATTTTTATAATGACATAATATTTTAATTATTGTATTATTCATAGACTATATTATTGAATGACATTATTAATGATCTCTTGTAATAATTTAAATTTTTACCTTTAACATTTTTTTTTTGCTGTCGTTATTCATAGACTATTAGATGACATATTATTGACCTTTTTATAACAATTAGTTTTTTTTTTCTACTTGACATATATTATTGTTATGGCTATTCTTATTATTGTTTAATTAATCGGTATTTATTGAACTTTTATTGATTTCTTGTATTTTTTTTTGTATCATTGACATTCTATTTTTATTAGTGTTTTATTCAAACATTAGATGACATATTGTATCATTGATCTTTTTATCACAATTATTATTATTATTTTTTATCTTTGATCTATTTTTATTATTGTATTATTGATTATTTTAAATGGAATGTACATGATTATTGATTTGAATTGGTTGCATTTTATATTAGTATTTTTACTTTATTTATTGATTTTCTAATTATATTCTTATGTTCTTCATTATGTTCTTTATGATATTAAAAAAATACAGATTTGTGATTTGATTTGATTTTCGCATATGTATGTATACATGTAAACGAAGACAATTGTTCTTCATTCATTTAAATTTCCCGCGCAGTCACTTTGACACATCGAGAGCAGATGTCACCGGTGAAGTGTGTCAGAAAGAGGTTACGTGTAATAAAAGTTAATGAGAGAAATAAAACCAAATAGTATTGTGTTACTAAACATTCAGTGCAAGAATTCAGGAAATAATAGCTTTAATTGTTGTTTCTCTTTTCAGGTAAAGTATCTTTGTAAATTCGTTCGTAAAACATAATGTAAAATGTGTAAACATAGTTTAATAAAAAATATCTCTTTTCAGAGCAACGCAAATCAGCTTTTATTTTCGAAAAATCCTATAAATTGAATCTGTCTATAAAGACATATTATATACATATCGGAGATAGGAGGGCTATCTTCAATAATACCCTCGGTCTGTGGGCATATCGTGGGTATGCAATGCACAAAGCAGGTAACTTATGCCGTTTTAGAGATAGTTCTTGTTCCAATTTTATCAAAGCAGCGGATTCGGCCACCAATCGTTTCGCTTTTTCCCAACTAAAACACACTTGTTCAAGTTCACACACGCCACTTTAGGCTACTTCTCAACTCTTTTTCTCTCAACTCCTTTTTTAACTCCCAAAACGCGCGTCCGCGCGTATCTTTTCTAACTTCACGACCCAATATGGCGGGAGAACCCACTCAGAGTGCCTCTATGACACTCCTGCTTTTTATTGGCTAAGAGAATCTCTTCCGGCAAATTACTGCTTGTATTATCCAATCCAAATCGAGTATTTTGACATAAGAAAAATAAAGTGTTGTCAATCGAATAAAATCGAACTGAGAACTGATCAGAAGCTAAATGTTGCCAATTAAACAAACCTGAAGTAATAAGTTTACAAGGGATATTTATTACTAATCATTTACCTTCCTCCGATACGGCCATCTTGACATTCAAACGGTCCCACGTTTGATGTAAAGCGACGAGCAACATCGTTACTCAACCAAAAAACAAAAACCAAGAGGAGATAAAAAAATAAGTAATAGGTTAAGTTCGGCCGCTCCTGACCAAATAAAAAAAAATAACGTGGTCGTGACATCTTCCACGTGAAACCTTCAATCAACACCTTATATTACCAGCCTACAACAAAACTCAAGTACATCTTTACTCATGAAAACTGAATTCTCTTTGCTTTCACACTGTTCATTTGTTTTCTCCATGTAAATCTAGGTCTCCACACCATACACCGTACACAACCATCATCGTACTATCGAACCAGCCACCTCACCATTTAGACAACCATATTAACACATTCTAAATGGTTACCGAAGCACCAGAGGTACCAGGTTCCCAACAAACGCCAAGTCGGTCTCGAAGCACTAAGTGTGCCAGAAACCACCCAAACGCCCAACACAACATACCATGTCACATACACCAAACAACAGGTCACCGAGGCCCCAGAGGGACCAGGCTCCCCCAGACATACAACAGGTCACCGAAGCCCCAGAGGGACTAGGCTCCCCCCAGACAACAGGTCACCGAAGCCCCAGAGGGACCAGGCTCCCCCAGACAACCGGTCCTCTCGAGGCAACAAGACTGCCAGATACCCATGCCACATACACAAAACAACAGGTCACCAAAGCCCCAGAGGGACCAGGCTTCCCCAGACAACCAGTCCTTTCGAAGCAACAAGACTTCCAGATACCCATGCCACATACACAAAACAACAGGTCACCAAAGCCCCAGAGGGACCAGGCTTCCCCAGACAGATAACAGGACTCCAAAGCCCCAGAGGGACCAGGTTCCCCCCAGACAAATCCAGCAATGTTTCTTGGTCCCACAGCAATCGCTGTAGCTCCTGATGGTCAACCCAGTGACCACCCTGCAACCATAGTCATCCTGACCAGGCCTCGTAACCCACCACGGTTACAGCAGTCATCTTACTGACCACTCACCTCGTAACCCACCTCGGTTACAGCAGTCATCTTACTGACCACTCACCTCGTAACCCACCTTGGTTACAGCAGTCATCTCTGACCACTCACCTCGTAACCCACCTCGGTTACAGCAGTCATCTTACTGACCACTCACCTCGTAACCCACCTCGGTTACAGCAGTCATCTCTGACCACTCACCTCGTAACCCACCTCGGTTACAGCAGTCACCGCAGCGACTACTCATCACCGTACAGTCAGTCCTTTGACCATACACACGACCTCACCATTGCTAGATTGATTTGAATCAGTCTTCAACACAGTACATTCAGTTACTTCAATGGGTACTTGATCTTTCAGCTTTCCTCTAACTCATCATGAACCAAAGCCTTTAATGCAACACATAGCTGCCACCATTCAGAACTCTAATAACCATAAACAACACCTCTAAACCAAAATCAAATTAGTTATTTCAATCTTCATTCTCAGTACTGAATACAACGGCAACTTCACATTCAGGATTTCTTACCCTGCCAAAAGCATATTCAAGAACTCCATTTTATGTTCATGATTTCATACCAAATCCTCAGTGTGATAGGTATAATAACTACCAACATCAAACATTACCAATTTTGCAAACTAAAATTGAAAATGAAATCATGCACCGCATGTCACCGAGTTTACATCTGCGTTAACATTATCTTATCCAACTTGCTCGGATAGCAAATAAAACAAAATTACGTTATACTCCATTTACTATAGCATTAGACAGAAGTTAAAAAAGGCTCTTTTAGGTGCACACTTTGTAATAAAAATACAACAAACACTATTACAGTCAAGATTGATGTGGAGTTAAATATAATCAATTTAAATAACAGCTGTCACACTTAATTGCATCTATTTAACCTATCTACCTTCTGAAATTACAAGGCCTTCATTGAATATTATTTAGTTTTTACATAAAATAATGTCGTGTCAATGTTTAAAATCTAAAAGAAGCAGGGGCGGACAGTACCGGAAACGTTTTTCATGTCACTATAACTCAACCAAATCTAAAATGTTACCTGTTCCGTTCATAAGTTGTGGCTGCACATGTTTTTTTATTTTGTCGGTTTATGATGTCATCTATCCATCAAATTGCGCAGAGAGTTTGTATTAGAATAGAGGGAACATATTTACGACGAAACAGAAACTGTCAATTCTTTCGTTCTTGCTTATAGAAAAACTCTATGAAAAAAAAAGAGACAAACATAGACAAACGCTACCATCCTGAACGTCAAAGAGATAACTTTTTAGTCACTGTTGTAACCCATCGGTTAGCAGCTCTAATTAAAGATTTTCTCTGTTTTTACGCTTTGTTTCGTTTATATCAGGAAGAATTTTGTTGTTTCATTATCTACATGAACCATGTCGTGTGTGGCTATCGGTTGCAAGAGTAGAATGAGTGTATTAACAGGACATAATCAAAGGATATCTTTCCACAGGTGAGTTATCGACTAGCATACTGAAATTATTGTGCAGGGAATACATTTCATAGGCTGTCCGGAATAAAGGAATCTTAGTTCTAAATACGTCGAGGACGTGTAGTATCATTTAAACCTTTCTATTTAGTGAAATAATTAACTTTTATGCGTTCGCTGATAGAGCTATGACAGTTTACGTACTTACGTTCTGATGTTAGAGATGTGACATAAGTCACAAGAAAGATTTATCGATACTGTATTTTTATTTTACTTACTTTAATGTATTTCTTAAAGTTTATTTGTTATTATTAATCTAATATTGATTGTGCACAGGTTCCTAAGAGTACTTATTTATGAAATAAGAGGATCAAGAATATAAAATGAGCTAACTGGAAACCTTCACCATATTCTCGCTTGTGTTCACTGCATTTTATTGAATCATGCTATCGCTATCCCTCGAGATGGATACAGGTTGATGAATCATGTTTATTTTCACATTTTATTAATTTAACCAATAATGTACACACACATAATAAATATACAAGAAGAAGGAACAGAAAATAGGTACAAAGGTATGCTTCTTTTTAACGAAATCTCTTGCAGCATACCTGCGAGAGGAGAATTGCAAAAAAAGATATGTAGACACCGTGTGTAGAACTTTTTTAAATTAAATTATTATATTTAAACCATTTTTTTATTATTTATTTTGTTACTTTTAAACTTATACATACTCGTCTTTGAACTTTATTTTCAGTTTTGCACAAGAACTAGCTTATATATCAGTATATTGATGAGTACCTGTTTGTACATACAGATACAGTCGTACGAGTATACCAAAAACTGTCACTTTGATCTCATGATGTACCTCGTTTTTACACAAGGTATGAATAAACATTATTATACAACGCGTATAATGCGCAGAAAAATTACGAAAGAGTACAATTATACTCTTACAATGACTGATAAGTTCACTCTTTGTACGAGTACACATTCACTTTTTAAATAATTATAAAGAATCCGTAAAAAAACGTAGAATAATTAGCCGCAGTCAGGGACGATTCTTACAGATATTTGACCAAATTTGTATAAAATCTTCCTAAACTAAACTCGATAATATCGATATCACAGTGGCACAGATCTAGTTCTGATATATGTCTATAGATAAGTATCTATAGCATCTTCGGTCACACTGGCACAAAAGATGGCATAGACAAAAGTATATCTATCTCTTTTTGCTTATGACGTTATCTGTTAGTGCGAAAGAGAATACCGATATTGAAATTGCGTCTTAAATATGTTACCTCTATTCTAATACAAACTCTCTGAAATTGCGTAAATAATCTGCAGTTGTCAATTGTCATACTGTCATTCGCTTGTGGATACTTGTAAATGCTAAGCCTTTTCTCGTTGTTATTGCTGAATTTTCATGGTTTAGTTGTTATTTGTTACTGGTTTTCTGTTGTTATTGTTTTCTTATCGTTATTAGTGTTAGTTTTGTGTTGTTCGTACAAAGCGGTACGTTTTGTTGAAATATTGACCGGGACGATCCCGGTGCAGGCCCGAGTGGCTTGCAAGCGCAACATGTACGCTCTGTAACTATTAGTAACGCTGATCAGTGTCAACAGCGAAAAATACGTGGCCCCAACGTTGATCCAGACGTTAAAATATTGTCTCCCAAGAAAAAGAGAACAAAGCAAACACCGCTTCGTGCTGCAGAAAAAAACCAGTCATAAATATTTATAAAGATGTTAAGGGGTCCAGGCCCGAAGGTACTCCTGCTTATAGAACGCAGTTAATTAACAAAACTGCAGAAATTGCAGGTAAGGATCATAAAATTATTACTATTAATAAATGTATTTGAAAGTAACATGCTTTGTGAGTTAATAACCTACATTATTAATCTTATTTTATAGGCATATCTCGTGCAACAGTTTATAATATACTGAAAAAGTACAATACAGAAGGTCGCCTGCATCAACCCCCTCCTCGCCAACGGAAATACTCTAAATCTGACGATTATGATGATATAACGTTAAGTGGAATACGAAGAAAAATTCATTCTTTTTTCTTTGATAATGAGTTACCAACGTTGGACAAGATTCTGGAAGCCGTTAATAGCGATGAGTCTCTACCTGATTTTAAAAGAAGCACTTTATACAAATTAATCAAGAACAAATTGGAAGACGGCTTATCATTGGCCATATTGGTAAAATTTGATTTAAATATATTTCTTTTGATAATTTCAAAAGAAATAAATTATTGATTTGCTTTTATTTCATTTCACAGGATCAACGAGTGGGTTTTTGATGGATGGTGAATTAATATTTGAAGCCAAAAAGGGTGATGGAGATCACTTTATTATTATAATTAATAAAATGATCACTCCGTTCTCCGTCACTGAAAACTGGTTAAGTCTTAATGCCTCCCCTCGGAGAAAGATGTTTATGGTTGTAGATTAACCTGTTCAATGACAGTAATGTTGATGCAGTTAATTTCGGTTGCTACTTAAAGGTTAAAATCTATTTCCAGTGATCAAGTAAATCAATAATTGTGTACCGGTGGGATAGATCCCCACCGGTACACAATTATTGATTTGCTTTTATTTCATTTCACAGGATCAACGGGTGGGTTTTTGATGGATGGTGAATTAATATTTGAAGCCAAAAAGGGTGATGGAGACTATGAGAGAGACCATTCTGAAATGGATGCACACAATTTTGAAAAGTAGTTTTAATTAATATTATCAGAAGTCGAGAGTGGTGCAGTTATTGTTATGGATAATGCGCCATATCATTCGAGGAAATTGGAGAAGCTGCCAACCACAGCCACATGAAAGGAAGATATTCAGGAGTGGCTAAAAAGCAAAAATATTCTTTTTGAGGAAAAAGATCTTAGGGCCACTTTATTATTATAGTTAAAATTATGACTTTTGTTACCACCCATGTCAACTAATTATTATAATTTGTGATGACTGATGGTAGCAGTGACTAAACTGTTAAGTTGTGTTTTGTATCGTATTTATTTCGTATATTGAAAACATAATAAAGTTGTTTTTAATAAACTGATTGTTACTATTTTTTTTTTATTTCATGTACCTATCCAAGCATCGTGAAGAGTAGATAGATAGAATACGCTTTATTGTATGCCATACATTGTTACTTACAAAAAAATCACATACATTATTTATTAAAATTGTTTGAACTTGACTTGAAAATAAAAGGTTTCGTACTCCTGCTTCTGCGAGCCTCTTTTGTCTAATGCTATAATAAATGGAGTATAGGTATGTTCACAATGACCAGCACAGAACATTCAACAAGTTAGAACACCACAACCATTACTGACAGTATACTTTAAATTCCACATTTATTATTCAAGGTAGGTACGTATGAACCTCATTATTGCCTACAGCTACAGTAAACGAACCAATCTCTACAGGAACAGAAAAAAAGAAATAATAACCCCAATCACTAATACCCTTCGTGAAAGAACATCCACAATTATAGTAATTACCAAAGAAACTAACAAGGAAAGATAGCGGAAAAAGTTTCTTGAAAGCCTACATGACACCACACAATCACACAATTCACACCTTTCGTTAAAGAGATGTTACAATTGAGGAGGTGAAGAACAAAACCTCACTTTTCCGTTTAAAATAAAAATGTTTTTTTTTAGTGGATGTGCAAAATGATGTTAAATTGAATAGAGCAAATAAGTAAAACCTTGTCAAAAACACCTCTTTTCTTATATAAATTTTCATTTGAAATAGAGAGTTTCGAACAAAACCACACTTTATACCTTAAAAAAATCAGTCTTCCTTGATTATTTTCAAAAGCTCACTTTATTGGAGTAAAATTCAATGGTATCACTGAGACTTCATCAAAACCACGTAAAAACGTTGAGTTTAGAATAAAGGTGTTAAACTTCTAATGCATAGTCTTTTTGCTAAATAATTTATGGTAGTTTTATTTGTCATAAGTGTGGCAACATTTATTCAGTTAATTGACGTTTCAAGTTGTCAAAACTATCAAGTTGTCAAAGTTTTTCGGATTATAACTTTTTGTATTCGATGGTTTATCTAATAGTGATAAAGTGCGGTTTTTACTGTTATTTTTTATTGAAATGGATGAAGACGGGACTGCTGAAGTTGTAACCATCAATTGTGGTACAAAAACAAGGCCACGGGGAGGACGTACACGAATTACAATATCAGCTTCCAAGTGAGTGACATTGTACATCAATTTGAGCGGGAATTTTATTTATAAACCTAAATATATTCTATAATACCTATTTTTCCCTATTACAGGTATGTTGATTCTGATCCACTTGCACTTAATTTGCAGAGAAACTGTACACATGGTTAGAAAAGTGTTTTCAAATGCAATAAGTTAAGTCTTCCCATAGTACTCAAGAATAGAAAGCTTTTTTTTAAAAACAAAACAAAAGTAGCACAAGATACCTATCTAACAAGATTGGTCTCTTCATACACACCTCAAAGAATCAAGGAACCTAAAGGATCTATTTTGAAACCTAGAAAATTTTGTTCCAGTTTCTTTTTGACTGGACAGAAGAACAAGTTGGTTCAAGTTTGCAAGAGTCTGTTCATGGCAACTTTTTCAATCAAAAGTTTTAGGTTGAGAACAATCTGCAAGAATGTGTTTAATGGCACCCTTCCTAAAGAAGGAAGAGGTGGAGACCATAAAGAAAAAAAATTTGAGAAGAAACGACAAAGTGTCATACAATTCATTGAGAAGTTACCTGCCAAAGAAAGCCATTATTCTCGAAATAAATCAAAGAGAATATATTTGGATAGCTCACTTAACATAAAAAAGTTGTTCAAGCTGTATAACAACTCTGTTGAAGCTGATCTAAAAGTATCATGTGGTCTATTTAGAAGAATTTTTAATGGAAAATTCAATATTGGATTCAGAGCACCCACAAGTGATCAATGTTCTGCTTGTGTACTGCTTGCCAATAAAATTAAAAACTGCCAAGATCCTCAGGAAAAGCAGAAATTGATTACAGAAAAAAGAATTCACAAATTGCGAGCAAATGCTTTCTATGATTTGACAAAGGTAGATGATCCGCAAATCTTTCGGTGTTGTTTTGATCTTCAGCAAGTACAACCCTTACCCCGAACACCAATCCAAGATGCTTTTTACAGCCGTCAATTAAGTTTATACAATCTATGTATTGTAGATATGGAAGCTAGACATCCCACCTTTTATTGCTGGACAGAAAATCAATCTGGACGAGGATCTACAGAAATCGGATCAGCATTATTGCAACATTTAATGAAGCAGGATTATACAGGCAAAAAATATGTACGGCTCTTCTGTGATGGATGTGGTGGGCAGAATAAAAACTCACATGTTGTTCATGTGCTAATTTTTTGGTTGGTGAATCATGCCCCTTCAGCCATAGAAGATATTCAAATAACTTATCCTGTCAGGGGCCATTCCTTCTTACCAGCAGACAGAGTGTTTGGCCGATTGGAAAAAGAATTATCAAAATTCCCAGTAATAACATCCAAAGAAGAGTACATGGATAAGTTCTCTCAATTTGGAGATGTCCGTGTTCTTGGAAAAGACTGGAAGTTGTATGATTTGAAACAATTATGCAATGACTACAAAAAAGTACCTGAAATCAGAAATTTAAAAAGAATTCGCATCTATAAAGAATTAAAAGAAACTCGAGCTGGGCAAAGAACAATTTACTTAACAAAATTATTTGAAACATTTAAATATGAGACTGACAGCGACACAGGAGTAATATTACTGAAAAAAGGTAAAAATCATCCTAAACTGTTACAACTACATTCTCTGGGACGGGATATAGCAGACGCTAAAAAGAAAGACATTGACAATTTATTGGTGAAACAATTTGGAAATAAGTGGAGGGATATTGAAGAGCTTCAATGGTACGTTGGGATCTTAGATAATAGTTCTTCACATACAATAGAAGTTGGAGATGCCGGAGATGTTAGTGAAAATGAAGAGTGTGACTGTCTTGAACCTGACACCAACACTATAAGAATTTAGATACTGATTTGGTGATAATAAAAATGATGAGTGATTTTGTCATAAGGCTTAAATTGTGCAGCAACCAGTAAAAAAATTAAGAATAAAAAAAAAAAAAATAAGAATAAAAAAAAAGTAAAATAAGAAAAGATAAGAAAATAAGTGATTAAAATAAGAATATGCCAAAGGTCGTACAGTCATGAGAACAAAAATATATTTTTTTAAAGTAAGGTTATCTTTTCAGTCATTTTCAAAACCACACCTTTTTTTTTGGTAAATATCATAACCTCGCATTTCCAGAAGTCTTTATCAAAACCACACTTTTCCAAAAATGTTTAATCAAAACCTCACATTTCCAAATTTAATTTCAAAATCTTGGCTAAGATTCTTATAATTTTTATCAGTCATTTGGTACATCAGATTGACTGAAACACTACTTTAAATGACACAACTAAAACAAAATGCAGATGTTGTAGTCAGTTAGTTATTTACATTTTACTGTTTTCTCCAAAATCAGAAAAAGTGGAAAAGTGAGGTTTTGTTCTTCACCTCCTCAATTATTAAAACTTTTGAACAATGTTCAAGATTACCGAGGCCAAGCATTGTTGAACAACACAGAACAAGGAAACTATTCCTAGTTTCCTCCAAAAAACAAAAGCTCCTGTACCAAGTAAATCAAATAGAACCTAAGTGTCCCATTCATGGTCCACAATCAACAATAACTTAGCAAATACATTTACCTGCACAGAATGCACTTTCAACTTAAATGCCGAATTAACTCTTGACTCTGTCATCTCTCTGACCCACGAAACTGTTCTATGTAAATTAAAATGTTGCCAATTGAACATCTATCTCATCTTCAGCCACAACTTCAGCAGTTATTGGCCCTCGGGCATCTCATAATACCTGAATACGTCTTCTAGACACCATCTACATGTCTAGTTGCACTTTTCATTTGCCATAGTCCACTTAAATAATTTTTATGTGTAGGTATCGTTAGAATGACATGTTATCAGTTGGTTAGTTCCCTACATAGTGATTTATAACAACTACAGACATTAACTTTACCTTTATTCAACCGTTGGTAGCAACAAAACTAAACGCCAACTGTCTAGGCTATAGTAACGTTAATCCTCGTGATATTTCCAGGTTGTAAGATCGCAAAACGAGTCAACCAGCAAACTATTTCACTAAACTTTAACACGGGTTTGAAAATAATCTTGATCACATAACTCATAACTGAAAGTTATCGCAACTCTTTGGAATGAAGCAAAAGTTAAAAGTTTAATCCTCACAGTGACTTGTAACGATTTAATAATAATCTAGTCTTTATCTAGTAACTTATAAGTTAAAAATCATATCACAGTTAAAAGTTATTTGTTTTTTGTTTTGTCTTGTTCGACTTTTTCGAACTTTTTCGAATGTTGACACTTTCATGTCACTGTCTAATAGAGATGAGTAAGGGATGGCGATCTGTTATCAATTAATCGACGAATCGATTTAAAGGCAATAAATAAACAATTTTTCAATCGATATCCAGTACTGAATCGATCCAGCGTATCGATATTTCGCCCTAGAATATCGAGATTCGATTTTTCTGTTTTGATATGAACCAAAATATTATTTAAAAATAGTCGAATGTATTACACAAAGATATTTGAATTCAACGTTAACAAAATAAATTTCTTTCCCTTTTACCTGATACTTTAATTTAGTTGTAAAAACAATCCCAATCAGCTAATGATGTGAAAAGATACACTATTATTACGATTTTTCTTTTTACTTTCCATAACTGGATTCACACTTGCATTAAAAATACCAACGCGAATAGTTAGAATGTACGTTATTTTCAAAGAAAAGCATATTCACAAATTTCCTTGAAGAAAGAAAAGAAAAGAAAGAAAAATGTGTTTATTGGCATTAAAAACAATAACAACTTAAAATTTAACAAAATAAATAATTAAAACTATTAATGCCGAAAGGGCCTCAGCTCAAAAAGAAGAAATCAACAACAAACTCAGTGGTAATAATATTTACGGGCAATCGGAAGTGACACCTATTAATAAAGAATGCACGGCTAAAATGCCTAGTATCCTTACTTCTCGATTATCAGTAGTGAGTAAACTAACAACCTATTCATAAATGTGTGTACTCTTGTGACAGCACTAGTGGTCACAAAACCGTATATTGTTCTAACATCATGCAACATAAAATAATGTAATGAAATCTAATTTCTTTCCGTTTTGTTCTCACATTCCAATGCTCCAAGTACATTAGAAAGATGAAATTGCGAAAATCGTTTCATTGTTTATTTTGTTGGTAAATAAAAACGATTAAATACTTGAAACAAAATATTTTAAAGCTTGAGCCCGTCAAAGATTTAAAAGATGGCGTGACATGCACGGACTTCTCATTCTGTCTATGCAAAAATTATTTGTTTGTTTTTAAATTGATCACGAAAAAACAACATGCTCGTATTCAATAAGCTCCCCCAAGCAGTAAATCACGGCATAATGGGGTCCCGAATCCAATTTCGATGATTATTGAAAGAAACATACAGTATCAATACCATTACATAGATGGCGCTGTTTGATTTTTCTACTCTTTTTATGTGACTTACATTAAACATTTCCATTAAACAACATAATGCAATAGTTATAAATTGCAATTAATGCAACAATTAATTATAAAACTTAGGTACTTCCAAATCCAATACATACTTCGGCTGCCACAAATGTATGCCAATGCACAGATAATTGAATGCAGATCAAAGTAACATACCTTTAAGCCTGTACTCCCGGAAAGGTCAGGCAGCAGTGCCAACCATGCACATGTCCAGACTCCTAGGTGCTATCAGAAAATATTAAATTGATTGATCACCACAGTGGCATGTATAAAACCACTAAATTTCCTCTTTCATAGCGCTGTAGACTGCAGGTTGTATGTTGCCTCTTGAAATGGAACCTGAGCTCCACACTTATCTTGTAGCACTACACGCAGCCGGTCACAACAGGTCTTGTGGTATCCACAGCCATGTTGAAGGGCTCAGACGTCCGTGCTATTTGTTGCATATTGTGTGAATGGCTGAAAAATTCATGTCTATGAGCAAGATTTCCACAAGCATAGTTTTATTGAATCAAGTTGTAGCTTAGGATGTTTGCTCTCTTGCACTGTATTTGCACAAGTGGTCTTAATCTCTTGCGAATTCCGCTTACAGTATGAATCTGGCTGAGTTTCATTTAGCATCATAACGAAAATAACAATTTATTTTAAATTTTAGCCACTATAAACCAAGAAAAACAATATTGTGGCTAAACTTCATAAGGCATTAGATTGGTACTTATTATTGTCGGAATACTTAAGTTTATACTTCCCTGAACATCACCACCACAGTTGCGTTTCCCAAGTATCTAGTCAGGATTGGGCGTCGCACATAGGAGTATTTGGCTAATAAAACCGGACAAAAGTCGGAATCAGTAAATTAGTCAAAAGTCTCACTGAATCTATTGTTCATCTAGCTAGGTAACCGGTCCATCAAATGACAGCCATTCAATCCCCGCAAGCTTCAAACTTGTTTACGTAGGTCAGTCGAAACTCATTCGTTCGCAGAATCGCATGTCTTTGTTTTCGACGCTCTCGGTTGCAGTATTACTTTGTTTTGTTATTGTGTTCTCGTGTTGTGGAGTTTTAAAAGAAAAACTTTTGAATATGGAAGATGAAGGTATGTACTGTATTTTAAAATATCAATTAGTTGATCTGCTGCTTAAATTTTATGTTTAAAAAGGGTATGATAACAGGCATAATTTGTATATATTTTTTTACTTAAATTTATCAGAAAACAGTGTTTTTGTTTATGTGTCCTGTCTTGTCCCGCTATCATTTATACATGGTCATAATAACCGGTCTTCCGACAATTGCACACCGTAGTTAAACAGTCCGCCCACGTCCGCCATTTTGTTTTGTATTACTTCAAAGTTAATGAGTGAAAAATGTGAATTATTTTAAATCATTATTTTTTATGTTTTTTTTCTACAGATTCTTCGGGAACTGTCAAGAAATTTACCAGAAAAGCATTGTATAACATCCTGAATGAATTTAAAGGAAAGAAAATGGAAGAAAAGTTTTTATTATTAGAAGAGAGACTTCTGAAACTGGCTAATTGTCCAAATAATGAAAAATCAAATTTTATCCGTTCTTTGAGGTGTTTCAAGACCACATTCAAGAAAAAATGGAAAGATGCTACTTACAAAGAAGAACGTTTCTTGAAAACTAATGAAGGCTGGCTCACATCTTCTATTGAATTGCCTTACTGGACGGAAATACCTACTCAAAAACCAGGACGACCATCAAAAACATTCGAAGAGCTTTGCGATCGCAGCAAACGACGAAAAACTAAAGAACTACGGGAGCAAGTACCTGTGGAGGAGTTGACGTATGCAGCTGGCGTGAGTCAGCGTATTTCAGGAAATACGGACGCATCAAAAATAATTAAAGAAATTATTGCTTCACCAACGAGAGCTACAAAAATCCGCAAAGTTATTACTAGGTCCAGAAAGCAAACAATTGTGAAGAAACATACACCAGAAGAAGCACTGGCCATCTTCGTTGAAGGTGACTTTACTAGGAGACAGTGGGAAATAATACACAAGTCTAATAAAAACATCTACCCCTGCTATTCGCTCATTCAAAAGGCCAAAACGGAATGTTATCCTGATAAAGAATCCATGCTCGTGACTGAGACATGCTCTGAGATTCGACTTCAAGCATTACTTGACCACACTGCATTGCGCCTGCACAAATATGTAGCAGAGGTTGTAGAAACGTGTTCAGAGCAAGAAAAGCAGAACATGGTTTTAATAACTAAATGGGGATGTGATGGGTCACAGCAAACTCAGTATAAACAAAAATTTGAGAACAACACTGACAGTGACGCTAACATTTTTCAGAGCTCACTTGTGCCTTTAAGACTGGTAGTTATTATTGAGGAAGAACAGAAAAAAATATTGTGGCAAAACCCAGTCCCATCCTCAGTAAGATACTGTAGACCTATAAGAATACGGTTCATACAAGAATCAAAAGATGTAACAAAGGAAGAAATCCTACACATCGAGAACCAAACCGATCAGCTTAAGAAAACAGCAGTGGACGGAGCAGGCAAAATAAAACATAAGCTTATACTTACAATGATTGACAGCAAAGTCTGCAATGCTGCCACTGATACTGCATCCACAATGAGATGCTATATTTGTGGACAGACATCGAAAGATTTCAATAAATTAATTAAAAAAGAGGTAAATGTAGAAACGCTTAAGTTTGGACTCTCAGTTCTTCATGCAAGAATACGCTTTTTCGAATCATTACTACATTTGGCCTACAAATTACCATTGGAAAAGTGGCAAGCGCGTTCAGCTGAAGAAAAAAAAGTTGTGAAAGAAAGAAAAGAAAAACTTCAAAAAGATTTCAAAGAAGAATTAGGACTACTAGTAGATGTTCCCAAAGCAGGATTTGGGAACACAAATGATGGTAACACGTCAAGGAGATTTTTTGCCGACCCAGAATGTGCATCTCGAATCACTGGCGTCAATGTGCATTTAATAAAAAGATTTAAAGTCATCTTAGAAGTGATTTCAAGTGGACACAGCCTTCCGTATTATTATATTACTCTTTGGACACAGCGTTGATGTTGATAAGTTTGAAGCCTATGCACATGAAACTGCGAAAATGTACACAAATTTGTATGGTTGGCACCCTATGTCACCAACAATTCACAAAGTGTTAATGCATGGAGCTGAAGTCATATCTCATGCAATCCTTCCTATTGGCCAGTTATCAGAGGAGGCAGCTGAGGCGCGTAACAAGCACTTCCGGCAATACAGATTGAATTTTGCACGAAAATTTTCACGGGTGGATTGTAATAGAGACATATTACATAGACTGTTACTAAGTTCCGACCCATATCTGAGTAGTAATCGACCAAGGCAGCACAAAAGAACTCAGCCGTTTTCGCAAGAGGCAGTCAGTCTGATGATTGCAAGTACTCCTCATGAAGAAGATTACGGTGAAAATATAGACGGTGAAGAAGATGAAGACAAAGATGAAGAAAATGAAGACGAAGAAGTTGAAAATGAAGAGTTTTAATGAGATTAATTGTTAATGCACACTTATTTGTAATAAAAAATAATGTTTAAATCGAATTCATATAAAAAAACGCCTCAGATATTTTTGACCGGTTTTATTAGCCAAATACTCCTATGTCGTCGATGTCATCATTAACTTCATCATTATCTGCAACTCGACTTCGCATATTGTCTAGGATAGGCCACACTATACGGTTGAACTCGGGCAACATGATATTCCTGTCTCTAGTAGCCGGCAAGTTGCAAAACATCTCCATTAGGTAGGTAGGTAGGTACTTCCATGCTAATTTTCGCGCACCAAAGAGAGCGCGCCAGCCATTACTCGTCTCATTTAGTCCATCATCGCCTTGTGCTTGCATTGTTTAGACTTCTGATATCGGAGATAGGAGGGCTATCTTCAATAATACCCTCGGTCTGTGGGCATATCGTGGGTATGCAATGCACAAAGCAGGTAACTTATGCCGTTTTAGAGATAGTTCTTGTTCCAATTTTATCAAAGCAGCGGATTCGGCCACCAATCGTTTCGCTTTTTCCCAACTAAAACACACTTGTTCAAGTTCACACACGCCACTTTAGGCTACTTCTCAACTCTTTTTCTCTCAACTCCTTTTTTAACTCCCAAAACGCGCGTCCGCGCGTATCTTTTCTAACTTCACGACCCAATATGGCGGGAGAACCCACTCAGAGTGCCTCTATGACACTCCTGCTTTTTATTGGCTAAGAGAATCTCTTCCGGCAAATTACTGCTTGTATTATCCAATCCAAATCGAGTATTTTGACATAAGAAAAATAAAGTGTTGTCAATCGAATAAAATCGAACTGAGAACTGATCAGAAGCTAAATGTTGCCAATTAAACAAACCTGAAGTAATAAGTTTACAAGGGATATTTATTACTAATCATTTACCTTCCTCCGATATACATATAAAATATTAGCCAGAAGGTAATGTAAAAGGATCTATTAGCGCTTTTAATGTAACGTTTTTGTTTTAATATTAAACTTCTTAAAACACGTTAAGTTTTATTATTACATCCTTTTTAATCAATTACAACTTGACGAAATTGATTTGGTGATATAATTTACGTAATAGATTGCAAATAACAAAATAAGATGTTTTTCTGAATTTTCTTTTAAAAAACTTATATTATATTTTGACATTTATCTATAACTTAAAATTAAATTTTTTTTTTTTTTCAACATTTGAATTTTAGTGCATTTCTGATCTATGGTATTTTTTTTGATAAATGCTCTATGAAGTTAGTGCAGAAGTTGTAAGCCTGACCTTCGACAGGTGAGCCGCTAATCTGGCTACCGCGAATTTGCTTGGGAGTAATTTCGAGAAGCCAACTGACTTGAAAACTTATTTTACTCACCCAGAAAACAGTAGACCCGTAGTGGTATTTCTTGACCCCTGTCATATGGTAAGAAATACGTTTAAATCATAGAAAGGTTTTCTTGATGGAAATGGACACTCTGTACAGTGGCGCTTTCTGCAAGAGTTAAAAAGGTGCAAGAAAATTTAGGACTTCATTTTGCAAACAAACTGACGGAGAGACATTTAAACTTTCGAAATAGTATCATGAACGTGAAATTAGCTACACAACTGCTGAGCAATAGTGTCGCTACAGCATTAGAATTGTGTTCAGAAAAACTGAATTTGTCCGAATTCCAAAATGTCTCTTCTATAGTTAAGTTTTTGCAAATTATGTAACAATAATAATGTAACAACCTGTTCGATTCGATTCTATTTTAAACGCAAGTTCGTCGAACAACAAAAGATTTAAGCACCCTATAGAAAAAAAAAGCAATCAATTCCCTCAAAATCAATCAATCAATTTCCTTGCTGAAACAGAGTCTTATATACTGGGACTGAAAGTAACGGTGCCAAATGTAACAAGGCGAACTGTAAACGGGCGCAAGATTATAATGCGCTCATTAGTGGAAAAGTTAGTATTACAAACGAAGACCAAAACAGGATTTTTGGGCTTGGTGGTTTGTATCAAAAGTTATAGATTTTTGATTCACGAGCTCGTCGAAACAAAATTTCGCGATTTATTCAGTGTTATAAGTTCAGTCAAGACCATTTGGATTTTTTTTTTGGAATAATCTGAAACCATAGACGATGTAATAACAATCCAAATGCACGCCAATTCATGGGAATTTACCGTTTTACAAAATTTAGAGTTAGGCTCCAAATTTACAGGCAATTGTATTCCATTAGAAGACTTTCCTGTACGCAATTGTACCAGTTCATCAATCAAACTGATTAATGAAACCACAATAGGATTTAGATATGATGCCAACGATGAGCCTACTCGAATTGTGCCACTATCTACTGAGAGAATAACTGTGATGTATTTGCAACAATGCTAGATTCAAATACGCAATTGCCAGATACGAATGAGCAAATAATTGAAAATGTTGCCGGGTTCGCAGAAAAAAAGCTACATTCTAAAATCAATTGCGAATAATGCACGGATCGTTTATTTGCAAGCGAAACACTGTATTTTCACAAATTAATATGTCTCAAAGACTTTGGTGGATTGGCGTATCCCTCAGTAACTTTGTTTAAAGTGTGCTAACGTTCTGAGTGTCCTACGAAATATTATGAAAGTTCGATCAGGAAAATGTCTAAGCATAACCTGACTTTAATATCAAACAAATGCTTACAATATGTGACCAGCTCTCAATAGAGAGAGTGCTATAAAAAAGTTGATTATGTCATTAGTTAACTTTTTTTAAAAGCACTCTATCTACTGATGTCCCATCACACGACATACCGTTTATCAAAAACATTATTGAAGATTTTCTTAAAATTCGATTGCATTATATTGCAAAGAAATATTCTCTACTGCACGGCAGAAATTGAATAAACTTACAATTTTCCGAGGCACGTAACTTAGGTAAAGTATTTTATCATTGGGATTCACGTTATTATATTCACATTATTATAAGGCCCACATTATTTTTTGATCCGTAGTTAACCAATTGTTACATAAGCTAACCAATGATTTTAAATTTCCTTTTTTGACCATTTGATAGGCTAACAATTGAATTGATTGATTGCTAAAGTGAATGATGCTAAACAAGAAACTGATCGGATTCCGACATGTTATGGTTGTAACGCGAATGGCGTTACTAGGTCACAATGTTATAAGTGTAATGCAGACCTCTATGCGGTGGATGTCATGAGGTTCTCCGAAAATAAACCTAGTGATGTAAATAAATCCAATGGTAGGTCTATTACTTCTTATCATAAATCTAATAATAGCGAAATGACTATGATGCATTACTTTGGTGAACATCATTCCATTATTAGTCATAATTATAAAAATGTTCCATTATCACCATGTAGGATGACCACAACGTCAGTTGTTAGGGTCTCCATGGAAGTTCATGGAAGACCCAGGATATTTTCCCACAAATAAGTAAATTCTTCACCAAGTAAGGTGACCTAAAGGAACGAAGATAGGGTATCCATGTAAAATTTAGGACGATTTTCTACAATGAATATTGTTGACAAAAGGGTTACGTAGTCGCAGAAACGTTGCGACGTCACCCATGTTCTAAGGAAGAGGATACGGAGGAATATGGTTCGTGTCCTGTTGTTTATTTATTTATTTATATATGCTTTATTGTGGGTACACCAAGTTAAAACATAGAACAGGAAACTTAAAACTAAAATACATACAATGGGCGGCCTTATCGCATACCGCGATCTCTTCCAGGCAACCAACAAAGGTTGATATAAACTTACCTTCTACCAGCCCAGCTGAACTGTGAGCTGCCCAAGTAGCCGACCCAGGATTATATAAAATTATGCCGAATTTGGAAAATCCCGACGAACTCACCTGTAGCCGATGTTTGGAGAGAAGCTACGTAATGTCTCACGGTGTTCTCTACTGATATGACCCGATGGTGGTGCCGAGCTCCATGCGGGAAGAGATTCTAAAGGAGCTCCATGACTCTCCTACTACTTGGAGGGTTCTATCTACGCCATCAGGGAGTAGATAGAACCCTCCAACAACTAAACGAGTGGTATTATTTTCCAGGCATGCGCAGGTATGTAACAGATTATTTAAAAAAATGCGTTGGTTGCCTTCGTTGTAAACCTTCAAACCAAAAAACTCGGACTTATTACAATCTGTATTGCAACAGCGAGGCAAAATCCTAGCTATCGACTTATTTGGTCCACTTCCACCTAGAGACCAGGAACGCGATGGATATTTCTTACAGAGGATGTAGCTACAAGGTGGGTTGAACTTTTTCCACTTGTTAATGCTACCGTAGAGGCTTGCTCTCGCATCCTCCTAGAAGATTACTTCCTTCGATACGGATTGCCACGATGTCCTATCAGACAACGGCAAGCGATTCGTGTCTGCTGTCATGCATTACATGCAGTACATGCTTTGATGGGCGTCAAGGAGAAGCTCATACCGTTATATCATCCAATCTCGCGGAGCGGAAGAATCGGGACCTTAAGGTAAAGCTGTCCATGTTAGTTCCGGCAACTCACACCGATTGACCTAAGCACTTGGCCAATGTTAGATTTGCCATGAATAGCGCCGTGTGCTCCACCACAGGTAAGACATATTTAACATATGAGGGGCATATTTAACATTCGCACGAGAGTTGCTAACCCCGTTCGATGTAGATCGGGATCTCTGCAGTATACTAGATAAAGAAAATTTCGTTCCTCAAGTCACGCCCTATTGCGTTCGTTTATTTCATCTTTTCCTGAAATTAGGGAACGTGTAGGGAAGTATCAGGATATTCGCAAAAAGGTGTCTGTTGGCTCTCGACAGAAATAACCAAACATTAGTGTAGGTAATTTAGTGTCACAATTCGAGTAACGCATCAAAAGGTCAAGTTCGTACCCAGAAGGGAAGGCCCTTATCGTGTTAGGCAGATTACTAGCCCTACAACCTTTGTTCTTTCCGATCTCTCGAATAAAGTGATAGGGAAGTACCATACATAGATTTAAAATTGTTGACCACTTTTTTTTAAATTTATATTTAATTAAAACGGTACAGATACCAATTACATTAATTAACATAGAAATTGTGAAACAACAATGTTGACAACTGTGTTACATAAGATACTTAAATAATTTGCATATACTGGGTGGCGCAAAAGTACTGGCACTAAAGAAAATACTTTTTTTTTTTTATATGACATTTTCTGTCATTCTGTTGTTGAAAATTGTGTAGTGAACAAATGTAAAATACACTGAAAATAAACATGGACCGTTTTACTCCCCAAGAACGTGGAATAATTGTGTCAATGTTCTTACGGAATAATTCATCAGTGATAAGAACACAACGTGAATTTCGTCGACGATTTCCCCACCGTCCGGCACCGATTGGTCGCACAATTCGACGCTTTGCCACACGCCTTGAAGCAACTGGCTCAACATTGGATAGACCTAAGTCTGGGAGACCAAGAACAGGCCGTTCAGCTGAAAATATCGATGCTGTGCGCGAAGATGTGGAAGAGTGTCCAGAAACATCAACGAGGCGACGTGCCACGCAATTGGGCATTTCCAGACGGACCCTGCAGCGTATTTTGGTGAAAGACTTAAAGATGTTCCCGTATAAAACTCAAATGACTCATCAGCTGCTGCCTGCTGACCACCGAGCTCGTCTAGATTACTGCCAGCGCGTCATAAACCTCAACCTTGAAGAGGATGATTTTCCTTCAAAATTGGTTATGAGTGACGAAGCGCATTTCCATCTCTCAGGGCATGTCAATAAGCAGAATACTCGGTTCTGGGGCACTGATAATCCGCGCATTATTCAAGAAACACCTCTACACCCACTAAAAGTTACTGTATGGTGTGGCATCTGTGTTGACAGAGTGATCGGACCCTATTTTTTCGAAGACGCTGGAGGCAATGCGATAACTGTCACTGGAGAACGCTACAGAACCATGTTACGTGAGTTTTTGATACTACGTTCTTTGGGGTTTTTTGAAATCTCGGGTGTATGTGAACAAGCCACAGACTCTCGCAGCTCTAAAAGAAAACATTCGTCAAGAAATAACGAACATATCGCAGGAAGTGTTACGGCAAGTTATGCAAAATGTCATAAATAGGGCTCAAATGTGTATCAACTCTGGAGGTCACCATTTAAAAGACATCATCTTTAAATCCTAATGGTACGAAATTTAATGGCACAAATATACATTTAAAAAAATCTAAATCTAGTTTTCTAATTTAGAAAAAATGTTATAGCTGAACCAAATAGGGTCTTTACTTTTGCGCCACCCAGTACAATTAAAATGGCACAGTAGAGCGGCAATGTATCAATTATATCAATTATATAATAAAAAAAAACAAATACACTCACGAGCAATGAAAAAGTTCCAGTGACATAGCACCAAATTACTCCTAAACGGGAAAGGCTAGCTTAATGACGCCGTGCAATATTGAAGTACATTTAACAGCGCATCAGAATATTACCAACGAAAAACGTAAATATTGTGTTCAAATTTTAAATTAAATGTTTTAAAAAATTGGGGCCATTTGGCAAATAAAATCAAATATCTAAGTAGGGGTTTTATTAGGTGTAAACGTAGGTTTTGATAACTCAGTACTTGGTGTTCCAATACAGCTTCAACGCGATTGGGCATGCTGAATACTAGATTCCTCAGCATATGCTGTTAATGATGAAATGTTTTCCCATTCTTCGATGAGCCCGTAATTCAAGTCACGAAGAGTAATTGGAGGTGGAACTCGTTTTCTCACACGTCTGTCAAGCTCGTCCCAAACATGCTCAATAGGATTCAAATCGGGGCTCCTCTCTGGCTACTCCATTTTGTGGATTCCTACGGCAGTCAAGAGGGCATTGAGCATCTTCAAAGCACGACATACTGGGGATTCAGCTCTAGCGACCGTTCTGGATGACGGTGGTGCGAACAGGTCGTGACGGCGATTCTGAGGGTGCCCAACATATTTGCTGGGCACAAACAGTCGGCAGAAAAGGTTATGTAGCTCAGGGCAGTCAATTCCCAAAGACCTCCGTTTAGAATCTTACATGCTACCGCGAGCTGATCATAGCCTCTCCTTACCTCCAACGAGTTAAAACCCAAGACTCCTAAAAGATAATTCGTTGGGTACATATAAGGGAAGAAATGGTATACCCTTTGTAATAGAAATCTAAGGAAGGTTTTCTGTACCTTTTCAAGAATTAACGTCTGCGTCGCGGTATATGGGTGCCAGACACAAGCACTGGATTCGAGTTTACTTCGAACCAGAGTGGTGAACAAAAGCCTAATAACTCTGGGATTGCGGAAGTCACGAGCGTTTCTCAAAACAAATCCCAGGCGCCTGAAAGATTCCTTCGCAAGGTTAGCAACGTGATCTTAAAAGGTCAGACAGCGGTCAAAGGTTACTCCCAAGTCCTTTTCGGTGGTGACACGAGTGATTAATGCACCACCTGACCGAAAGTCATGACGTAGCACTTGCTAGTATTAAAATGCAATCTGTTTGTAATGCTCCATTCGCAGATGGCGTTAACATCCCTTTGTAGGAGTTCGCAATCCTTGAGTGTTCTAATTTGCGCAACTAGTTATAGGTCGTCGGCATATAGCAAGCACTTTGCAAACCTAATCTTAGATATAAGATCATTAATCATACTCAGGAATAGAGGTGACCCTAATATGGATCCCTGACTCACGCCTGAGCGAGTATAATAAGGCTTGGAATCAAAGCAGCCATGTCGGACAAACTGCTGATCATAATTACTCCATACCGAAGACACAAAACGCATAAGAGTCATGGCATGAGCGTTGGGCCACTCTTCTAAATCGCACAAACTGGAATATATTTAAGACGTTTAATGTATATTTTCTATTAAACTCATGCTAAGATCAATATACTGAACATATCCTTCCCAACACCACGTCGCTAAAATTCCAGCTGGCATAGAAGTTGATGAAACGGGAGCATGTCTAAAAAAATGTGCTCGTTATGTACTCTTATTTCATTACTGGTAAATTTTTAGAAAAGCAAAAAAACATTTTCTGCCTATACCAGTATGTGATTTGTATACTTGATACTAGATAGCGTAAAATGCAAAAAATAAAATTACTTACACAAAATAACATACTAGATAGCATAGACTCTATGCTATAGAGCAACACGGACCAGAGGGGAGTAGCCATACGCAGGCGTTCCCCTCTGTTAAAGTACAAGTCCACGCGGTCCTATGCGTACAATAAAACTAGTTGCAGCCGCCCTGCTCAGTAGACTAAATCTAGTTGCGCGACTGAATCGACGTCCCAAAAAAAATACGAATTGTTCTGTTTTAATATATGTAAGGTATCATTAGTATTATTAAGCACGTGTGAGTAACCATACCTTATAATATATGATATGATGTAGGTACGATGATGCGATGTGACACACAATAAATCGAGACGTTATCTAGAGTGGATGTCTTTCATTATACCACGACACTTCATGGCGATCCTGCCATTCAAGGTCACATCGTATGATGCGACAACCGAGCAGAGCTACTCCAGCATCAGCACGAGGAATATTCTTCTCACTCTGATCACAATCGTCCGGCTGGCAGTGGCATGCTATGCTATCTGTTATTATTACAAGATGCATGTCAAATGGATGGAGCGGCAGATGAACCTCAGGTACATACATCGCAGATAGACCTCAAAGGTATTTCAAGAAACGTGCTCCCAACATTATTAAAATATTGTAAACATGGCACATCACAGATTTAATCAAGTTGTATGATTAGTTCTATAATAACAGTTTATTGTTTTTGTAACAATAGTTGATCAATATAAACACGCGCTTTATTGTCGGTCGAAGTCGTTCGGTACTTGTTCATTTCGTTCGTTCGTGAGCCAGTGAAGTGAATCTCAGTACAGTAGCCGTTGGACCTCCCTATAGAGTGTTTATGTCTGAGTGTTCTGTGCGTCGGGCGTTGTAGTTGTTATTTTATACTTGTGTTTTTATTGTGAATGTGATGGAAGAAGTGTGCGACCTTCTCCAGGCTTGGAAGCTGCACGAATTACGTGCCACTTTTATCAGTAAGTATCTAAACTACCCTTTTAGCAAAGACGATAATGTTGTTCACATCAATTCATCGACGATTATTTGCAATTGCAATTGAAAATAACCGACCAAACCGAAACCGACGAGACAGAGTGACGTGCGCAAACCAGTGCGTTCTAAAGTGATGTATTATGACATAACGTTTCGTACCGAGTAATATAACATTAAAGCATGACTCCAAACATGACGCGAAATGAAGCATAATTTTACTGTCATAATTTTAAACTAAAGTGCAAGACTCGTGATTTTAAACATCACGTACTAGGCAGTCCGCGGTGGCAGTAAAAGATAAACCTTAGTACATGAAAAATACGGTTCTAGATAATAGTTTACTTATTTCGCAGCCAGCCAACCGACCGCATGCTCTTTCTCGCTTGAACACACGCTGAACGCGCGCCGTCGCGCGTCATGTTTGAATTTCATGTGACATGCTTAATTTGGTCGAGTAATGTGTACGCGGTCGGGATATATGACGCGAAATGCATCAATCGCTTTACAATTAGTTGTCATAATTTGTGGGTGTGCTGGTAATGTAGAAGTCAACTGTTCTGTTCGCAAACCCTAATATTTAATCTTTTGTTTCTGCTTGAAAAAGATTTCAGTGTTTGTTACCCTGAAGTAAAAAACAACTTTTATTTGAACTTCTCTTCAGTGCAGAAAACATTAATAGAACTTTTAAAACGACGAAAGCCTAAAGACGATTACAGCATTGATGTTATCCATGGGGCAGATGATAAGTGTTTTTGTCCAGGAAAGGAAGGAGAATTAACTATCAATAGTGTGTCTGTCTGCTATTTAAGATTGCCGCCAGCCAAACAACTAGTCATATGGTATTAGCCAGTTTTTATTAAGTAAAATTCTTATTTCAGGTTCGAGCTAAGAGAAAAGTAACCTTGCGGCAATATTGAGTTTGCCAGAGCTGATTAATTCAAGCATCAATGCTTTACCGGTCGCTGCTACCTCTTCGAGCTCTAAACGAAAATCCTCTCTTCCAGCCAAAAAGAAGAAGGTAAATGTAAAAAAATTGAAACCTCCAAAAGCTAAAAGTCGCGAAGCTTTTGTAATAAGACTAATAACAAAAATAAATAAAAACTGTTTATAATAACTTCTGTCATTATTATTTTTCAGAAATAGTCAGCAGTAAAGGCAATTTAGACATCTTAAGGTCTATCCACACATATCAGGGGCGTGCCCGGGACGTGACAGGGCCGGGATGTGCCTGATGTGTGGATAGAACTTTAATTGGTAATTTGTATCTAATATGCTGATTATTCAGTTCCTTAAGGTGGATCTATCTTTTATTATACCTATGAACAATCAATAATGCACTTTATAAGAATATATATCTCTCCTGATAGTATCAATAAAAGTACTTTATAGCTTTAAACAAGATAACTGAATAAATTTACAATATTAATTTTTACAAACAATCATAATTATCTATATTCAAATAATTAGACAACTTCATAAAACGAAATAAGTTTTATTGTAAATGGATACATAAGAACATTTAATTCTAGTATCGAACAGAATCTAATGAATCAATTTACCGATCGCTGTAATCAGGTCCTTTTATTGCAGAATACAAATGACCTTATAAAATTAAGCGTAGACATTATTGAAACTACTAAAATACTTGATTACCAAGTTCGTTATAACTTCAATCAAAATAAATCATTGGCATAAATAATAACTAAACTTAGAATTAATATTTGTTTCGGGATATTTACCATGTATATTTTGATTTTGATTGAACAAATATTAATTCTAATGATTGTGACCATGTCAGCTTAAAAACTTATAATAACTAAACTTGATTGTATTGACAATTATATTGTTTGATTTTATCAAGACAACTTGTTTGTTGTTTAATCAAGATAACTTAATTGCCATAATCAAAAATAATACTTTATGCGCTCGTATATACACAAGTTCCTTGATAGCTGCAAACATATTTTTGATCAATGTTATCAAAATTGTTTCTCAGTGTGCACGGCGATTCGCCATACATGGAGTGTTATCGCATTACTTTCTTTGTTTGTAAGACAGTTCGAAGAATTGTAGCGAAGACAAGTAGTTGATAGGATGATGTCATTACATTCCTTCAAGTTTTATTTATAGATGATGGACCATGATTTTAACAGAATATATAAAGCTTTGGTTCATTCGTAAATATTTAATAAAGAATGGACAAGCTAGATTTACAGGTTCTATTGCGATAAATAGGCTGAAATAGGCTAAGAATTTATTTGGTGAAGCGCAATTATTATATTCAAAGTTATCGCGTGATTCAACTGTGTACTTCCCCACCTAGTGAAATAAAAATTGATAAAATGGTATTTGACGGCGTGTAATTTAATTCCCCTTATGGATGGTAGAAAGGACACCACGAAACGATTGATTGATGCAGTGGAAATGTGTGCGGATATGTTAAAATTCGGGAAACCTTTTTTTAATAAAATTCGTAATTAAAGGCCGCCTATTTCACTTGTCTGAGAACGCTAAGCTCCGTATATCGAATAATTATGACACCGTTTCTAATTTAATACAGGATTTAAGGCATTTATTAACTACAAAATCTTGTACCGCTATTCATCGGCGCAAGAGGTTGTTTTCCAAAATTCTGACGAAAATGTTAATGCCCAAAATTTTACTAGAAAGCAGTTTTTTTTTCGAATTTAGTAATTATATTTTGACTTGTAAGGGACGTTGTCAATTTGTGTAATTTTATTGTAATAACAGAAAATTTTCTTTATTGGTAGATACGGGTGCGTCAATATCTATTATTAGGAAAAATGAATTATCCGATTCAATGCGTATATGTTATAATAACACGCCTATAAACGGCATAAGAGGGCAGATCAACACTTTGGGATATGTAACCTTGAAACTTATTACAGAAAATAATGACACGTTTTTCCATAAATTTTACGTCTTCCAAAATTTACACTGAGAAAAAAACTTGATAACATTGATCAAAAAAATGTTTGCAGCTATCAAGGAACTTGTTTGTATACGAGCGCATAAAGTATTATGGTTTGGTTATTATGCCAATGATTTATTTTGATTGAAGTTATAACGAAATTGGTAGTGGTTATCAAGTATTTTTAGTAGTTTCAATAATGTCTGCTCTTAACTTTTTAAGGTAACTTCTATTCTGCAATCAAAGGACCTGATTACTGCGAATCGGTAAATTGATTCATTTGGTTCTATTCGATACTAGAATCAAATATATATATGTTTCCATTTACACTAAAACTTATTTCGTTTTATGAAGTTGTCTAATTATTAGGTCCTTACCTATGAAATTGGCGTTTTGTCGTACTGGCCACTTTAATCTCAAATATCTCCTCTATGGTTTGGAATTCCAATTTTAAATTTATACAGCTATTTACTCGTGCTTTCGTGTATGGAAACCCGTGATTCATTTGTTTTTTCCTCTTTTGGTTTTTCTTTGCGCCAGTCAGTTTACAAAATGGAAAACTTGAAATATCGCGTTATTTACGAGTACGAGTTCCATCGTGGCACCAGTTCTGCAGAAACGGCTCGAAGGATTAATGATGTGTATGGCGACGGTGTAGCAAAAGAAAATACAGTGCGTTCTTTGGTCCAACGTTTTCGTTCTGGAAATTTCGACCTGCAGAACAAGCCCCGTGGAAGGCCGGAGACCAAAGTTGATAATGAAGAATTGAAGGCTATTGTGGAAGCGGATCCATCGCAAACCACGTCCGAGTTAGCTGCAGGCTGCGGTGTTAGTGATAAAACTGTTTTAATCCACTTGAAACAAATTGGGAAGGTGAAAAAGCTTGAAAGGTGGATACCTCATGAATTGAGTGCAGCAAACACACAAACGCGCGTCGACTGCTGCGTTACAAATGACTCAACCGGCACAATAATGAAGGGATTTTAAATCGAATCATTACCTGTGATGAAGAGTGGATCCAGTACAATAATCGGAAACGCTCATCGCAATGGCAGAACCCTGGCGAACCAGCAAATCCTGCCCCAAGCGAAATTGACTCAAAAAAAATTACTTGTGAGCGTTTGGTGGACTAGTGCCGGTGACGTTCACTACAGCTTGCTTAAATCAGGCCAGACGATTACAACTAAAAAAACTTTTCTTAAATGCTGTCAATTTCTTTCTTTTCAAAATGACTTTTATAAAATTTTATTTATGTCAGATTGAATAATTTCGATTTTATTTTCAATATTATGCTCGAAATCAATGGGATTCAGTATGTTTACATCAACATAGCTTTGGCATTCAGATGGAACCCCAACTTGTTGCTCTGTAGGAATCTGAACGTGGTGCTCTGTAAGATATACGGAATTATTGGACTCAATTGGACTGGCCCGACACATTACTATACTCGCTGCTGGATAGGAGGTCCAACTCGTCATTAGCCGGGCCGTCCGCACGCTCGTCCTGGAACACCGACTCCACCTCCAACTTGACATCAACCGGACTGTCATCTCTGCTGGTCTGGTCAACGTCGCCCTCGAACCTGCAGCTCTCTCCGTCGGTGTTATCGCCATCGCCATCAATGTGGTCAACGCTTTTCTCACTGCACTGTGTATTGTTTTGTGTGTGTTCGTCCTTTATCACGATACTAGAAAATAAATGTGCATTAACATCCTCACACAATACATCAGGTTGCTTTTTATCGGCTTTTATTTCATTTATTATGTGCTGTTCGCAATAACGACATCTGCGGTGAAATTTTAAGAATTCACTCCTCAAGCAATCGCATAACACTGCAAAGTCCATGTCTTATTTTTTTAAATCATACGGTAATAGTAATACGCTGCTCCGTGTAAAAACCCTCCTAAGATCAGGCTATAGTCGCTCTTTCTCCATTCATTTATTTCGGCCACTGACTTGAATTCGGCTAACAATTTCTCCAAGCAGTATCCGTCCGTGCCTGAATAATAATTATTCATCATGCTTGCTTTGTGCTCATTTACACTAAATAACGAGGTAACAGCCCTCTCTGTTATTATTTATCTCGCCTTACGTACGCCAATAGGACTTCCGTGCACTGTATCGCCATGCACACGCGAACAACACTGTCTTTAAACACTTTCTTCATTATTTATTCACTTATACGTATGTTGTACGTCGTATACACGCGAAATATGTTTTATTACTTTTTTATTTTTATTTTCATCGGGATTTTACCGTACCCAGCGCAACTCCGCTAAATGTAGGGGACGTAGTCAGGGCGCTACGTAATGAAAGACAAATTAATTACTTTTATCTGATATGATATATTTATATTAATGTATAATGTGCCTGCCCTTATGCGGCTGCTGGCATGTTTTTTTTTTTCAAAATTAGGTTTTTGAGCGACGCTAAGTCTATGGAGCTTCGTTTTCGTTCCACGGTGCGCCGCCGCCGCTGCCGTCGCTTCGTGTGACACCGCCGACGCCGCTTATCTTCGGACAGTTCATCGGCCCCATCTCCTATTCCTGAATGTAACAGTGCCGTGGATGTTCCACAAGCTAACCCTCTGGATCTTCAAACAGGCCCTACCACAAGACAATGGCAGAGATTCTCACAATGTGGAACCCCAAAAGATTGTATTCTAAGTTGGGAACAAATGATCTGGGACCTGGAAATGAATGAGAACCTGACAAGGAGGTTCAAATAGATGACTCAAAATTTTCAAAATGGAATTTTAATAGAGGACGTCAAGTGGAAGGCCATTGGGTTCTCGGTATGGTAGAAGACAGCAATGAGCGTTCAGCAGAAACATTGGTGTCAGTTATTAAAAAAAAACATAATCGGGAGGGCTCCATAAACTCCATAAAACACAGATTTCTGGAAAGCGTACTGTTATACCTTGCTATTGTATATAGTATGGGTGACCGCCACAGAGACTTGCCTCGTCAGCATTTAGTAAGTTAGAAACGTCATCCATTATTGGGTGGCACTTCAGTTCGGTCTGAGATTCGGTACGGGTCGGAAGTCCCAAAATCTTTCTATTTCCTTAGTATATTAATTCCTGTACCAAGTTCGTTGAATTAATTAAACTCGTTTCCAGCAAAAATTAAGTTTCTTTTTAAAAAGACGTTTTCGAACTCTCGCATAACATTTGGTGACAGCGGTGGGATACGAAAATCCCCTACCCAAATACATCTCTGGAAACAATACCTGAAAGTGCCAGTGAATCCAAGTGATAAATCTAAAAGTTTTAAGTGTTTAAAAGTTGCACTGTGCTAGAACTTACCAACCCAATACTGTGTCGTGTAAGTGTCTGACCGTCACCCTGTCTTGTGTGTTGCACCCTGCAACCGAGACTGGACTCCACCCTCTGTTGGCAAAGAGGTCTACTACATCTGCTGTTCTGCTGGTCTACTACATCTGCTGTTCTGCTGGTCTACAACACCTGCTGATCTGCTGTTCACCGCCGGAGAAGCGGTCACAATGATCCTGAGTATCCTCATAATGACAGCGTTCCTGTGAGTGATCTTGCTACTTCGGTTATTACTATATCCAAGGACGAATACCAGAATTAACTTAGCGCTACTATTTCTATCTATATAGTTTATTTTTACATACTTAATCTAATTGTACATTGTTCATAATACATTGTAACTGATAAAGGCCATACTGTCCGACTACTGCATATTTTGTTTAGACTACGCGTTTCGATTACGCGTGACAACAGAAATTCTAGACCAATTAGGGAAAAGCCAATATTTCACAACTTTAAATTTGGCCTCAGGGTTTCATCAAATACCAAAATCCGAGCAAGACGCTCCTAAAACCGCCTTTTCCATACCCAAGGGCATTTTCAATTTACGAAAAAGCCATTTGGGTTAAAAAATACCCCTTCTACTTTTCAAAAACTAATGAACACATCTTATGTGGGCTTCAAGGTTCACATTGCTTTGTTTATTTAGATGACATTGTTGTATACTCCCCTGACTTACCAAGTCACATTCAAAATCTATCCGCTGTTTTCGATATGCTCAAGAATTGAAACTTGAAGAGAAGAAGAAAAAAGTAGATAAGAAATTTGAAGCTCCGACCAGATAAATGTGTGTTTCTAGGCAAAGAAGTCGCTTATCTTGGTCATCTCATCAACAAGGACGATGTACAACCAAATCCTAGAAAAGTCAAATGTATCACTGATTTCCCAATACCAAAATGCCCAAAGGATGTAAAATCTTTTCTCGGACATCTTACTACAGACGCTTTATACCTGACTTTTCCAAACTCGCAGAACCATTAACATCCCTTCTAAAAAAGGATACACCATTCAATTGGAATAATGAGCAGCAACTTTCTTTCGAAAATCTACAAAATAAACTTGTAACGTCACCAGTGCTAGCATATCCTGATTTTTCCAAACCCTTCATACTTACCTGCGACGCTTCTAATTTCGCTGTTTCTGCTATATTATAAGATAAGATAAGAAATTTTATTTGCTCAAACATGTATACATACAGAATCGCAAGGTTCGATAGGTAAAGACCGTCCAATTGCTTATGCGTCTCGAACACTCAATAAGGCTGAATGTAACTATAGTGTTACTAAAAAATAATGTTTAGCCATTATCTTCGGAACTAAAGCCTTTCGCCCCTATCTTTACGGAAAACGTCGAAAATTTCCATAGTCACAGATCACAAACCTGACTGACAAAATTGACCATCCCAAAGTCGGACATCTTGTATTTGCTAAAGAATGTAATTTGTTGCCTTTGTATTGGCGTCGTGGACGCATTGCAGATTTATTTTATGGGTCTGACGGAGTTCCCAAAGTTGTGGACGTCATGGTCGGAGATTCGGTTTTGAAGCACAGTACATGTGTGAGTACTTTTAATACTTTATGCCTGTAGGTGGTATAGTGTGTAGTGCTGGGTGCATTGTCCTCACTATGAATTTAATAATGTATCTACCTATGAGACTAAAAAACTAATAAAACTAGAAGCGACTTCCATAATTTAAATACACGCAGTAAGCATGAAATTGTAATACCCAAATTCAGATTTACGAAAACTAGCAAGTCTTTTCTTAAAAAAAACAGTATACGCTTTTTTAACAAGTTGCCAAACTCAGTTATGGAATTGACCGATGGAAAGTTCAAAAACTACATCAAACGTGTCCTTATTAAAAAACCGGCCAAGTGCGAGTCGGACTCGCACACAAAGGGTTCCGTACCATTATCGCAAAACATTGCATAAAAATCACGTTAGTTGTATGGGAGCCCCCCTTAATTTATTTTATTTTAATTTATTAATTATAATTTTTTGAAGTAAATATACAACTAAACATGATGTGAATATTTCAAGCGTCTACCTGTTTCCGTTATTAATATCGAGCAAAAAGCGGCAAAAATATCACGTTTGTTGTATGGGAGCCCCCCTTTAATATTTATTTTATACTGTTTTTAGTATTTGTTGTTATAGCGGCAACAGAAATACATCATCTGTGAAAATTTCAACTGTCTAGCTATCACGGTTCTTGAGATACAGCCTGGAGACAGACGGACAGACGGATCGCGAAGTCTCAGTAATAGGGTCCCGTTTTTACCCTTTGGGTACGGAACCCTAAAAAGCATATTATAAAATCTACTACGTTGAAGATAAAAATTTTAGCTCCTTCTGCACATGCGGCGTCCCTGGTAACTCATAAACGGCACAAATAGCAGAAGCACAAATAGCACATTTAGCAGAAGAGTTGCAGAACGTCGTCCAAGAATGAAACGTAAATAATGAAGTCCTGCTAGTGGTGTCGGACAACGGTGCCAACATCAAAAACCGGCCAAGTGCGAGTCGGACTCGCACACGAAGGGTTCCGTACCATTATCGCAAAACACTGCATAAAAATCACGTTTGTTGTATGGGAGCCCCCCTTAATTTATTTTATTTTAATTTATTAATTATTATTTTTTAAAGTAAATATACAACTAAACATTCTGTGAATATTTCAAGCGTCTACCTATTGCCGTTATTAATATCGAGCAAAAAACGGCAAAAATATCACGTTTGTTGTATGGGAGCCCCCCTTTAATATTTATTTTATACTATTTTTAGTATTTGTTGTTATAGCGGCAACAGAAATACATCATCTGTGAAAATTTCAACTGTCTAGCTATCACGGTTCATGAGATACAGCCTGGAGACAGACGGACAGACGGACAGACAGACAGACAGACAGACGGATCGCGAAGTCTTAGTAATAGGGTCCCGTTTTTACCTTTTGGGTACGGAACCCTAAAAATGCTGTCACAGCTCTACAATGGAAGAACTTTGGCTGCTACGCCCATACCCTGAATCTCGCTGCGCAAAAAGCATTAGGCACTACCCAAGTAGCACAAAAGTGCTTTATGACAGCATTTTTACAGTGCACAGTGAAAACATTGGCTGTATAAACTTGCTGAATAACAGCGTAGACAGCGCTTCCTCTGCTGATATATAGCATTTTTTAAACTAAGTTTAAAATATTTAGTCAAGCATTTTTCAACAAGGCTTCTATAGCGCGACCCCCATCCCTAGTAAAATCGACTCCCCGCACTTCTAGAGTTCGTCGTGTGCCGGCCCGGTTACGTGACTAACGCGGCGCGGGCGTCATGGATAGTGTTGTGCCAACCGTAACTAGTCACGTAACCGGGCCGATCATGATAGATTTCTCTGTAGCTGGTGCTCTTATCAATAAGTACCATTTGAGAGTGCAGGACGGAGAAGATGCTGCTGAAATACTAGCAATAGTGAACCAAAACATGTATGTAAATAATGATCTGTCTGATTATGTTCGGGATCACAATCTTAATAGAAGTAGGGCAGATTTTCAAAACATAACTGTTAGAAATGATAATCTAAGAGAATTCCCTATATTAAATATACATGATTTAATACTGATTGCATGTAGGACTTACCAACTTAAGCAAGCTCGCTCATTTTATGGGGAGCAAATAAGACTTAATGGAACCTATCGTATCGGAGTGTGCACTAATGCTAGAAATAGAATTATGAATGGCAGTATATTTGGACATAACTGTTCACTGGTGAGGGCCAGAATCACAAGTTGTCACGTTAGTCGCAAAGTCTACTTTGTGTATGTTTTAGTCAGCACTACTACCGCAGGTCGCGCAGCATACAGCAGCACTGCTGTAACTGTATTGTCGGCCGCCGTACTGTAGGATGCTGTGCCCACGTCATGACAGTAATATGGTTCTTAGGATGGACACGGCGACACATCAGAATAATATTTTTCCACCGGCATAATAATGTGTATATAACATAACCGTACAGTACAGTACTGATGAAATATAAGAACCTTAAATAACTTTAAAATGCTAAGTTTTTTGTGAATCATTTCTTTTACTAATTATTTGAATTTCCCCCTATTATTATCAAGAATTTTCATATGTGTGTATAGTGGGCCTAAGTTACTATGGCGACTTGGCATGCTCCTTTAATGGGAGTTTTAGCAATTGGTTGGAATTCCGTGACACTTATACTACCCTCATTCACTGTAATGATGAAATCGATCAAATTCCATTATTTACGAGCGTACCTGGAAGGATCTGCTGCTGTTGTAATCCATGCGATTGAGTTTTCCGCAAGCAATTACGATACAGCTTGGAAGCTTATTTGTGATCGTTTTAATAACAAAAAGATGTCAGTTCAAAATCATGTGTCAGCCTTATTTAACTTGAATGCTATTTCAAAGGAGACCTCTGTTGCGTTGAAAGGATTGATTGTCCAACTTAATAAAAATCTCCGTTGGAATCGTTAGATGAGCCCATCAAGTATTGGGACACTTTATTAATATTCATAGTAACTCGTAAGCTGGATCAATTAACTTATCGTGCGTGGGAGGAGCACAAAAGTCGCATAGACAAAGATAGCGTAATAACATTCGCTGCACTCACTCTATTCATTCGGTTTCGCGCTGTCTTGTTAGAAACAGCAGTAAAAAACGAAATAGTAGTAATCCCGCACTCGCTAAGCTTAGTTCAGATACTAATAAGATGAAATCTATGGTTGTTTCACAATAATAATAATAATTCCAGCACTGAAATAAGTAAGTTGTGCCCGAACTGTAAAGCTTATCACGTTTTAAGTAGTTGTTCACAATTCCTTGTGTTAAGTTATATGTTACGTCCTATAGTTGAAGTTTGCGCGTTTATATTGTATATCTATAGTGTATGGCAACACTGCTCTCTCTTGTACTATCTGCTAATAAAGATGGTTGATTAAAGTAAACGATTTTCCATTCAATGAAACTTAAAACTCTTCCACTGCGCCGTCATCATAATAAGAAGACGTGTTTTGGTGTAAATAGTGTGCACCAAGAAGGAAAATGGCACATTCAGCGCAGGAATTGCCGAAACTTACCGAAAAGGCGAATTTCGGACATTAAAAATTTCGCTTGAAGCTAATTCTAGAAGAAAAAGGCTGATCGGCGTCCTTATAACAAAGCTGGCAGATTCATCCGACGCATTGGAGAAAAAAGAATATAAAACAAACGATACGAAAGCAAGATCGATAATTATTCAATGTCTCGCGGACAAATATATAGAAATTGTGAAATGGTGCTCAACCGCAGCCGAAATGATAAAATGCATGGAAGACATTTTCGAAAGAAAAAGTATATTTAACAAATTAAGATTAAAGAAGCAGCTAATTATGTTAAAATGCAGTACAAATGAAAAGTTACAAGATTTCTTTTTTAAATTCGACTCACTGATTGGTGAACTTAATGCAATTGGAAGTCCAGTCACCAATGCCTATAACATATGACAACGTTATCACTTCTATTGAAACTATGAGTACAGAAAAAATGTTAAGTACAGACATTGTGAAGGCGAGGTTACTAGATGCAGAAATCAAGAATAGCGAGCAGGCTCCAAACATAAATAGACAAGAGGCCGCATTTATTGTGTGTTACTCATGTGGCAAGCATGGGCACATTGCTCGACACTGCAATGCTGCACGTTCCAGTCGTAGAAGATCCAGCCTAAGAGGTGAACATCAATTTGGCAGAAGAGGTCAGTCTAGAGGGTCATCGCAGCATGCTGGTGTCAACGCGGAGCAAGTGCAAAGGTCAAATGAATTATGTTTTACAATCTACAGTGAATTCGGTATGAGTAGTGTAAACAAGATTAATAATATACAGTTTGTGATAGATTCTGGTGCGACAGAAAATCTAAAAATGGAGTGCTATTAAAAAGATATGTTAAACATTAAAATACTAGAAAAACCAGTAAAGATATATGATGCTAACGGACAATATTTAACAGCTTCTAAGAAAGGAGATCTAAAGGTAACTTATAAAAATATTAAAATAAATATAAATGCTAAAAGAAGGTTTGACACATAATATGCTATCTGTACAAAAGATGCTAGAAAAAGGTCATACTGTAAGGTTAATGACAGTCCGACCGAAAAAAAGGATAATGACAGTCCCAGTGGATATTTCATACCACACCACGGAGTACTGCGTGAAAATAGCACAACTACCAAGCTCCGTATAGTTTTCAATGTGAGCTGTGCTACTTCTTC
The DNA here is from genome assembly GCA_945859665.1 of Anorthoa munda. NCBI lineage: Eukaryota > Metazoa > Arthropoda > Insecta > Lepidoptera > Noctuidae > Anorthoa > Anorthoa munda. Next base: position 19,405,095 of record OX243894.1, on the reverse strand, counting down.
TGGAGTATCCTTCAATGACGTGCAGATGGTGGGTCCTACACAGTGCAGGACGATCTTATATCTATACTTCTACGCTTTCGATAACACAAGTTCGTCTTGTCAGCTGATGTTGCGAGGATCTATAGATGTATATACGTCCACCCATCTGTTAGGTACCTGCAACTGGTTCTGTGGCGTGATAATGCTTGCGACCCTGTCAAGATCTATAAATTAAATACCGTCACATATGGTACCGCTAGTGCACCATTTCTTGCTACACGTTGCCTCAAGCAAATAGGGATGGACTATCAAACCAATGACACTAAGACCACTTCGGGTTCTGTGGGTGAGTCATCCTCAGGTAGCTGAGATAGGATTGCAGATGTCATCAAGCATGATTTTAACGTCAATGACCTGTTGACTGGGGCTGATGATTTAAATGAAGTTATGTTTATCCGCACAGAGGTCACCGATGCACTCGCATCTGCTGGCATGCCGCTTAGAAAGTGGAGGTCCAACGTTCCTGAATTAGTCTCCGGAGCTTCTCAGTCGTCATTAGATTTAGATATGGGATCTAATGAGCCAAATAAGTTATTAGGCCTTGACTGGTTTTCTAGTTCCGACGAATTTGGGTTTACAAGACTAACGTTACCTTCTAGGGATTCTGTTACAAAGCGTGATATACTTTCTGTCTTGGCACGTATTTTTGAACCTCTAAGACTTTTATCCCCTTGCGTAGTCACAATGAAAATGCTTTTACAACGAATGTGGTTAGACAAGCTATCGTGGGATGAGCCATTAACACCGGCACTTAATGCTAGTTGGAATGCTATTATTAAAGCATTGCCTATATTCCTAACAGTAAGGGCCGCGTCTACGGTAGATTTTTCCATAGTGAAACCGAAATCATTGTTATGAAATTTTGGTCCGTCCGGTAGCAAACGTGGAACAGTAGGCGCTCCAGGATTTTTCTCAAAGATGGAAGTAATGTTATGGGCCGGTACGACTTTGGATCGTCCGGGGTTTGTCGCCTCTTTTCGGAATGATTCGTATAAATCCGCGTCGCCATATACGAGGAAATACGCCAACAGTTGTAAACGGTTTAAATAACGGTTTAGTCTGTATTTCCTGATAGCTACAACCTTGGAGTCTTTAAGTCAAGAGTGAATAGGTTTCTTCTAGGTAAGCGTGCTACATCGTCGACCACATCATCGCTTACCATCAGGTGAGATAGTGGTCAAGCGCGAGCCTATTAGTAATAATAAAAAAAAAACGCATCACCGGCTGTTCTACACGCTTCTATAATGATCCGATTAGATATTTTATCTTCGCCTGATGACTTGTTGAGTGGTAACCTCTTGACGTTAATAAATTCGTCAGTGGATGGAAGGTTGGTACAGCTGCCCACGCTCTGATCTGTTGATGGTAGTCGTTGTCTATTAAGTAAGTCATCAAGTAAAGAGAGACGAGAGCAGTACTCCATGCATGATCAAACATGAGCTTGATACATATTGAGCAACTGTTCTGGGGTGAAGTACTGTCTCACCTTCTCAAGGATCTCTAACTTTTTGGAAGCCAGCGGAGCTTTTGCCTCAATGAATGGACCAAAATTGAGGGTCGATGTCAAGGTAACGCCTAGAAGCTCAAGTCGGTCCGTTATCGGCACGGTCACACTTCGGAAAAAAGGAGTCGGGTGGAACTGGCTCCTTTTAGCGTAAAAAAGACACGCCTGGGTCTTAGCAGCATTGAACCTGACATAAGACCAGCACATTGACCAGATTGGCATCGCCCCATTCGGAGACTGCCTTCAAGGACAGATTCAAAAGCGCTCAACCATGGCCATAGTGGGGGAAGGCAGATGTTCAATTCAACCGACTTAGCCAGGGACCAAAACTATTTACTAACAACTGGATATGAGGCAAGTTTGTCCCAATACGGCGTATTTATTTATATATTTATTATAATATATTATTTATTGTACACCACAGAAATATATATACAGGACAAAAAATCTTAAAAGCAACTGTACAATGGGCAGTCTTATCACATAGGGCAATCTCTTACAGACAACCTTTGGATGGACAGAACGAGAGGAGAGAAATTTAGATTTGACAGTGTACAATATATCTTAAATAATAATACTAATAAATAATTAATAATTCGTTTCAGAAAAATGTCCTTTAAAATAATTTCGACACGTCGTAAGGGTCGCCCAGAATTGTGTACTGTACCGTCCCGAAGGGAGAATAAAGGGACAACTTCGATGGCCAAGATATAATGCGGATTTATTAACTAAAGACAGCAAGGTCCAACCTCGTGCAGATTGGCTTACGATGTTGTTCCTTAAAACGAAAAAAAAATTAAACCTATTCCTCTTGGATGAAGAAGAATTGGCAAATATTCTGAACAAAACAGACACCGACACAGATCCTTATAAGAACAGCAGTGCTCAACAAATATGCTATCGTTTAGAACCGAATTGTATCGCTGCAGGTCCAAAAACTCCAAGGGTCAATATTTTGTAAGTAGTACCTACTACCTACTTCCTCCTTCCTAATCTCTAAGAATACATGTCTTTAGTATGTACTTACCTACGTTAGGTAGATAAGTCAGTGGCAAAGCGTCCATACAAAACAAACAAGCCGATTTCTATTTCTACCTATTTAAACAATACGAGTAGATAAATAGTACCTACAAATACCCAAATCTACATCATTCATTACCATCAAGCTCAGAATATTGAGGGTTCCAGATAATGTCATGGACGCGACATTTTAGTTCTTATCTCAAAATTACAGAAATCTAAAAACAGAAACAGGAAATGATTTCGATAGTTGTTTTACTTTATTAATTTTATTTTAGTTGTACTTAAGTTTTGTTCCGAAACTAGGAACAAATATTCCGGAAAAAAAAATTGTCGTAAGGAAGTCGCCGCTTTTTGTCTATATTCTTTGAATTTTAGTTACATTAGCTCTACCTATTCTGATCGCTCATCATCGACGGAGGAATGAAACGCACTCTCCGCGGCATTTCACAATATTCCAACTCCAATGTGTTAACATCTCTAGCAAACGTCAAAACAAACAATTAGACATACATTTTAGAAGTTAAATGCTAGGTGGTTTCAAGTTATTTTAGTGAAATGTTTGTGTTCAGGGTGAAATTATTACCCCAAAGTGTAGTTCCTAAGTTGTTCCACAATCTAGAGTAGAGGTGGGAACAACGAAGCGTCAAAAAATGGAATGGAAGACGGTGTATCTAAGCTACGAACTAGGTAACTAATTTTCCTTAACAAGGATTCTTTAAAAAAAAAAGGTGTTACAGTAGGAAGTTGTGCACATTCACAATTTAATCCACCGGCAGGTCATCTAAACGGCATTATTATTGATATTGATTGAAATGAGGGACCAAAACCGGTATGATTAATACCGGTATATTTCGGTTAGCTACAGGTATTTTAAAAGGTTACCTTAATTTTTAAATATTGAAAGCAACCATTATTAATACCGGTTACCGAAATAAAAATTACCTCTATCTTACACGTTCCGTCCGTCGGCATAAGTCAAATTGTCAAAGGGCGCGCATCGCCTGTGTGTGTGTCAAAGAGTCGAGAATACTAGCGCGCGTGCCGGCGAACGCCGACCAATCGCGGCTCTGGCTGGCACGGTGACGCGTCTGTCAGTTTGCTAGCGAGGCGAGTATTGGTCGTATTGGACAGTTTTGTTGGCTTGGTAAATTATATCATATAACATATTATTATAATTAGAAATGGGACGAAAGCGAAAAACAATGTGTATGCATATTTTACATATGATAGAGAAACAAATACCTCTAAATGTGACATAGAAGACTGTAATAAAGTTGTAAAGGTAAGTACTTAAATGTATATTTTTTCGTTGGGTTTTAAGTTAAATGAGCAGCGCTGTGTCTAGATTTTTTTATTTGGTCTGAAGCTGTGGCTAACATGTTTTTTGTTGTTGTAATTTATGCTTTCGGGCAAGTGAAGGTAGTCAAACAGGACACAGAGGGTGGCTAACAATTGTGTATCTGCCGTGACCAGATCTTAGAATGGATAATTTTATGAAAGTGGTAGAACATTTCATGAAATAGAACATCGAACGCTCATGATGTGGTTAGACGCACGACTACTTCATGATGTGGCTAAACATTCGTAAACATAATAATCGTAAAATATTTAGATTATTCACCGGTAGAGTCGTGATGTCGCTTTATTTTTGTTTTGTTTTTGCATGATGGCGGTGGCGGCATACAAAAAATCGAACGAAGTAGGGTGACCACGCAAAAAGTCGATGGACTTGAACCAGATAAACTTACGAATATTTTATTCAATTCAAAACTTAACTGGATGAAAAAATACTTAATTGGTAAACATAGGATGGAAGTTAACATAGGAATTATATGGTTATAAGAAAGTTTTCTTATAACCATAAAAAAATATTAATACCAAAAAACCCATACTACAACAAAAACACCAACTAAAAAGGTTTAAACAAGGCATTGTTATTCGTCATTTGTTAAGCAGCTTACATTACATTTTAGAAGGATATTTAGTGTTATTGAAAAGAGCCATGAGTGAAAACTAAATCACAATTTAATTACAGGGTAACTAGGGATGGGTAAAAAATATCGATATATCAAAATATCGATATATTTCAGAAAAATATCGATACTAATTAGCGATATTTTTGCCCGCGATATTTATTTTCAGATATCAAAATCTATATATATTTTTAAAGCTCTGCTGTCTGCTCATGCGTCATATCATGATTTTGACCAATCCGATTTCTTAAATTTAGAAAATATGCAGTAGGCTGTATGGGTTTAGTTTCTTTGCTTCAAACACAAACAAAAATTACTCTCTATGACTTGCTTGTCTATGACAATGACATTGCTTGTTGGTTTGGCTGGTATCACTGCACTGGACTGACTGTATTGTATTTTAGAGTGTTGGTACGACGAACGTTGTTTTGTTGTGTTGTCACAAGTAAACTAAGCGTGGCTCATTGTTATTTTTTTTGTGTGAATTGTATTTATGTTAAACGTCATGTCTGCTGTATGGAAGTTCTTTAAAAAAAGTGGGAACAAAGAACCTATTTCTTGCAACTTGTGCGGTAAAACGTATAAAACTTGTGGAAACACTACAAATTTGGCAACACATTTAAAAACGAAGCACCATTTTGCTTATTTACAAATGGTAGACATACAAAATTCATCGAAAGAAACCGAAAAGTCTAGCAATGCGACTAAAGATGTTGAGTCGGCAAACTTCGATGACACCAGTGTTGATGTAAGTTTCAATATCCAAACTAAAATTGCAATAGTTAGACAACTTTGTAAATAGGTTATGATTTGTGATTATTTTTGTTCTGTTGACTATTGTCAGGTTACTTTATCAATACCAAGTACGAGTACATCTAATGACGATTCCCATTCCCAAATACAAGAGATAAGCAAAAATTCTGCACATTCTTCAAAATCCCAATTCTTCAAACAAGCCGCGAAAAAAAGAAAGCCAACGCAAGAAATATAACCTACATTACCAAGCTGTTATGAGAGAAGTTTAAGCTTTGAAGGTAGTATCTTAGTGTCACTGTTTTTAAAAATATATATTTGTAGGGACGACTGTGTAATTTGTCAGGAAAAGCCATTATTGCATGGGTTCTTTCGGGCTAGATGTTAAACAAACCAACTTCTTTGCTTGTATGTAGGCTCACAATGTAACTGATCACGTTATGTATTGGCGAATAACTTAAACGACATTCCACTATGACACGTAGTTTGATCTACACGAACAATCGGTAACTCTCACTGTATTTCTCCTTAGGTTTTTATCACGAATTCACAACTCAAACCAAACCCGCCATATATCTCTCTCGATTCTTGTGTCATCCTCTCTTGTTCGCGCCATAAACTAATGTCAAGTGTTAACGTCAAGTTGCCATCTGTCAAAGTCATTTGAAACCATAGCGCTCTTCAGAACGATATCTTAGAAATGCCGACACAGCCTCCTGACATTTTGCGAGGCCTCGAGCATTTAACAATTCTTATAATGGCTCGTCAAATCTCACACACCAAAGAAAGTAACATTCCATTTGGATCCGCTCGTCCATTCCTGAAATGCATACTCTGCGATATCATACGGTGAAGACCAGGCGCACAAGATCCTTTAGATCAACGAACAACTCATCATATCATGTGTGGAACGGGCGCACAAGGCCCTTTTCAATCAACCAACGACTCATCATACCACGCAAAGTATACCGGGCGCACTGGGCCCTTTCGACCAACCAACTATTCACAGCGTGGCGTGGACCGGGCGTACTGGGCCCCTTCGACCACCCACCTACTCACAGTGCGGCATGGACCGGGCGTACTTGGCCCCTTCGACCATGGACAACGCGTGGCGTGGACCGGGCGTGCTAGGCCCCTTCGACCACCCACCTACTCACAGCGCGGCATGGACCGGGCGTACTGGGCCCCTTCGACCATCCACCTGGACAACGCGTGGCGTGGACCGGGCGCGCTGGGCCCCTTCGACCACCCACCTACTAACAGCGTGACATGGACCGGGCGTGCTAGGCCCCTTCGACCATACACCTGTACAACGCGTGGCGTGGACCGGGCGTACTGGGCCCCTTCGACCACCCACTTACTCACAGCGCGGCATGGACCGGGCGTACTGGGCCCCTTCGACCATCCACCTGGACAACGCGTGGCGTGGACCGGGCGTGCTGGGTCCCTTCGACCACCCACCTACTTACAGCGTGGCATGGACCGGGCGTGCTGGGCCCCTTCGACCATCCACCTGTAAAACGCGTGGCGTGGACCGGGCGTGCTGGGCCCCTTCGACCACCCACCAACCTACCTAACGAACCTGGCTCGCAACAGACGTCAGGTCGGTCTCGAAGCACCAAGGGTGCCATACCTTCCAGATGCTTAACACATCATACTATGTCACATACTCCAAACAACAGGTCACCAAAGCACCGGAGGCACCAGGCTCTCACCTTCCATCAGACATCAAATCAACAGGTATTATGGGTGCGTTCACGAACACTCCAAACTCACAAACAGTCAGATCCAGAACAACCACCTGCAGGCCACGCAAACATCTACTACACATGAGAATGGAACCTGCAACACACAGAGCAGCATCCAGTGGCCCAGCCACAGCGCCATCACAACGGTAGTAAAAATTAATGAACGGCATAAATAACCCCATGAAGACACACTACCAATATGAAGAAATTACAAGATTTCTGTGATAAGTACTGTCACTAAAGCACTAACCACTATATTATGACATATTCGAATATCTTTACATAGAGACAATTTTATAACACAAAATAATATGTCTGCACTCACCAATCGATGTCTGCAAGCAAAGGTGTATAGCGCACCCTTAACTCACTAACCAAGTTCAAGCTTCAAGTAATAGGATACCACTACATGTTGTCCAGAGATTCAACCCTAGACCCCAAGTAATAATTGTGGACAAGGCAGTCAAACAATTAGGTAACAATCACACAGCAATTAAAAAAATCAATCATCACATAAATTGTAAAATGAATACACCGTCAATGAGTAACAGCAAAGATTATCATACTATGTTTCTAAGGCACAAAAGTTAGACTTTTGTGAAAACCATAATAATCTACAATTTGAAACAACCTTGAATCTGTAATGTGCAATCAATTGCTTTTTCTTTTTCTCCACTTATTTTCTTTTAACAGACAAAAACATTGTATATTGTAGTGTACAAGAAGTTCAATGGCTTTACAATGTAATTTTTGTTTAACCAACTGCATTGGAACCACAAAAGGGTGGTAAAGTTTCTTTTTCCATGAACATCAAAAAATTATAAAAATAAAGTGACCTTACCAGCTACTGTAGATACTTTCCGTAACCAGATTTTTGTTAAATCTGAACTTTCTCATGCGCAGCAGATTCTTCAATTACCATTACCTTTAACACAACATACTACCAGGCAGGTAGCGTTAAGAATCCCATCACTTGAGGTACTTTTCAAACTTGTTAACCATGTTTCCAAAATAGTCATGATTCTCTCCGGGCCATGATTTGCAAAATCAAGTCTTGATTTTAGTTCCTGGTTTGTCTACCAATTAATTGGAATCTTTCCAGTATTCTTTCAATTAAACTGAACAGCTGAGGTCAAAAGCCTGAAGGATTAATTTAAAACAAACCATTTTCAGGCACTTTTCAACTAAACTAACGTTTACCGGTCTTAGTGCAAATGATAATTATGTGACTTTAGTTATCTTCAATAGTTTAAACTAGTTACTATTATTGTAAACTCTCCAAATTTTATTGAGCAAGAAGTAGACCTTTCAATAAGCTTTCAAACCATCATGATCAAACTTTATGGTTGAGGAATGTTTTTCAGTCACTCCTTGTGCTGCAAATAAGATTATGTTCTGACCGAATACCCGTCACACAAGTCTTCATGTATTTGAAGTTTCCCGCTAGGTACAAACTTTCTTTCAGTAGGTAATTTCACTGATCACAAGTTGTTCGATTGTTATTTCACTAGTCTCCTAAATATCAAGCCCTTATATCCCACGATCTGATGTAGGGACGACTGTGTAATTTGTCAGGAAAAGCCATTATTGCATGGGTTCTTTCGGGCTAGATGTTAAACAAACCAACTTCTTTGCTTGTATGTAGGCTCACAATGTAACTGATCACGTTATGTATTGACGAATAACTTAAACGACATTCCACTATGACACGTAGTTTGATCTACACGAACAATCGGTAACTCTCACTGTATTTCTCCTTAGGTTTTTATCACGAATTCACAACTCAAACCAAACCCGCCATATATCTCTCTCGATTCTTGTGTCATCCTCTCTTGTTCGCGCCATAAACTAATGTCAAGTGTTAACGTCAAGTTGCCATCTGTCAAAGTCATTTGAAACCATAGCGCTCTTCAGAACGATATCTTAGAAATGCCGACATATTTTTATCTTAGTTTTGATAAAATACATTCCGATAAACAGCAAATTCACAACAAATTTTAGTGATGTTCCTCAATCAATTTGTAAATATATCGATAGTTTAGATGTGAATGTGACCTTTTTTATATTTGTGTTTTCAAACTATTTTTTTCTATAATATTATAAGTAAATGTCAATTATATTAAATGATATTACTTAAGACAATTATTATATTTCAGAAGGTGGACAAAAACATTGTGAAATTACACAAGCATTAACTTATATGATATGCAAGGACAATTTACCACTGTCATGCGTAGAAAAAAAGGGACTACAAAAATTTATTCGCACAGTTTGCCCTCTATATAAACTGCCTTCAAGAAAAAAGGTTGTCTTTAAATAACTTTTGTTCTTATTTATATTTTTAATATTTAATTGCAGTCAAATAATTTATACTTTTTACATTCAGGTAACTCACTTAATAGAAAGCAGATACAATACTACAAAGGAGGTCATAATAAAAAGATTGAAAGAGATAACTTTTTTATGTTTCACAAGTGACATACTTACAATTACTAATTCTACAAGAAGTTTCTTAGTATTGACGGTTCACTTTATTGACATCGTAGACGGATCGTCTGTCATTCAGAGCCTGAACTTAAGCGCCCAGAAACTTTCTCAGGTATATTTGATGTAATTTATAATTTTAACCCCACCTCTAAATTATTTTGATTTGCAATTATTACATTTTACAGTCTACAAATATACTTTTAGGGTCATACCGGACAGTACATTCAAGAATGTTGGAAAGAAATATGTGAAGAGTTTGAAATTGACAAAACTAAAATTGTATCAATTACCACTGATGGCGGCGCAAATATAGTATCAGCGGTACGATTGTTTTTAGGTGATAATCATCGGATTCCCTGTATGGCTCATGTCTTAAACCTTGTAGTTGACGGAGTACTGAAAGAAATTAAAGAATTTTCAGCACTTACCGATCACGTCAAAACCATTGTGACGTTCTTTAAGCAGTCAGTCAATGCTATGGACCAATTACGAGCCGAACAAGAATCATGTGGAAAAAAATCGCCCAAGTGCGAGTCGGACTCGCACACGAAGGGTTCCGTACCATTATCGCAAAACACTGCATAAAAATCACGTTTGTTGTATGGGAGCCGCCCTTAATTTATTTTATTTTAATTTATTAATTATTATTTTTTGAAGTAATATTTACTTCAAAAAACAATAATTAATAAATTAATTAATAAATATAATATAATAATTTAATTAATAAATACAACTAAACATTATGTTAATATTTCAAGTGTCTACCTGTTGCCGTTATAAATATCGAGCAAAAAACGGCAAAAAAATATCACGTTTGTTGTATGGGAGCCCCCCTTTAATATTTACTTTATACTGTTTTTAGCGGCAACAGAAATACATCATCTGTGAAAATTTCAACTGTCTAGCTATCACGGTTCATGAGAATCACGTTTGTTGTATGGGAGCCCCCCTTTAATATTTACTTTATACTGTTTTTAGCGGCAACAGAAATACATCATCTGTGAAAATTTCAACTGTCTAGCTATCACGGTTCATGAGATACAGCCTGGAGACAGACGGACAGACAGACAGACAGACGGATCGCGAAGTCTTAGTAATAGGGTCCCGTTTTTACCCTTTGGGTACGGAACCCTAAAAAGAAGGTGAGGTGTTGACATTGATACAAGCTGTCAGCACTAGATGGAATTCTTGCTTTGACATGCTAGAGAGATTCGTTAAACTGTCTGCACTAGTAGCTAAAATTTTAGCCACAAAAAGCCAAACCAACAAAAATACACCAGATATGGTTCCATCGTCGCAACTTAATGTGATACGAGATTTTATTGCTTTCTTGGCCTGTTTTGGACCCTCGGTTCAAGCGTATCCACTTCACCTCGCCAATTGTCGTGTCAAATGCTATATCCAAAATTAGTGCTGAGATTCATGCAGAACATCGGCGTAGAGGACAACGTTCTCCTGATAAAAATCTTGATCAAGCAGCATCAGAACAAGCTAGTGGATCCTCTATCTGGTCCAGACATGAGAAATTATTCAATCTGAGCATAGCTTCGTCAGAGGTTCCAAGCAGGAGCTGTGTCTCCACTTCACCTCGCCAATTGTCGTGTCAAATGCTATATCCAAAATTAGTGCTGAGATTCATGCAGAACATCGGCGTAGAGGACAACGTTCTCCTGATAAAAATCTTGATCAAGCAGCATCAGAACAAGCTAGTGGATCCTCTATCTGGTCCAGACATGAGAAATTATTCAATCTGAGCATAGCTTCGTCAGAGGTTCCAAGCAGGAGCTGTGTCCCCAATGAACTGAAGCAGTATTTGGACCAACCACTTTTAGAAAGAAAATCTGATCCAATAAAGTTCTGGGTAAATTGCAAACCTTTCACGCCGGTTCTCTCGGAGATCGCTCTAAAATATTTGATTTGTCAAGCATCTTCAGTGTCATCTGAAAGGATAGCTTCAGTGGTAAATTTGGCTGTGCCAAATGATAGGAGCAGATTAACAGGGGAACACATCAAACAAAGAGTGCTCCTGATGTCAATATCAGACAAATACTGGTTTGAATAATGTTTTTTTTTTTGTTTCTTTTTTTTATGTCAAGCAATTCGATTTTTTTTTTAAATAATAAAACTTATGTTGAAACAGCCAGATGTATATTTGCTTTAAAATTTCGATAATTTAGGCAATTTTTATAAATAATTGTAAATTGGGCAAAAAATATCGATATATCGAAATATCGATATTTCTTGGGTGATATATATCGATATATTTAACAAATATCGATACGATAACTATCGATATTTTTTTTCCATTTGCCCATCCCTAAGGGTAACCATGGGACAAATTTGCTCCATCATCTTTCTTCGAAACACGTTGCAGCATATAGTATGGTTATGAAATACAATAAGCTAGCCAACGACGATGAAAACAAGGAAAACTGTGGTGAAGGAACGTCAGGTATGAAGTCTACAAAATTGTGCGCACTACAAGAATGCGTTGTGTTACTGTTTTTGTTTTGTTTTTTTTTTGTTTGTTGTTGACCTCGTAACAGTGCATGGTCGTCCATTTGAACTACTAGACGACACTGCCTTTCGAAATATAATAAAATTAATCCCTATGACTGAAAGGGAGCATCAATCTTTTAATTCACATAGCATAAAATCATTGGTGGAAGAAAAAGCCGACGCTGTTCGTTCTTCTATACGTCAAGAGCTAAAAAATCTACTGATTTCATTGAAAGTAGATTGTGCGACAGACACATCTTGACAGATCATTTTTTGGAAGCAACATTTAATTTGTTAGACATGCCAAAATAACTATTAGGCACCTAGGTTTTGTAAAAATACACACTCGCAAGCACCGCTGAATTTTTGAAAGAAAAACTGTTATGGGTGCTTCGCAAATACCATATCGAAACAAAACAATTGTATAGTATCACAACTGACAATGGATAAGGCTTGTAAACGATCATTTATTACAAACAAATGCAAATTTGTCAGTAAAACTGACAGTGGTGATGAAGTCGAGTGTACAGATTTAAGTCCAACTATTCATCTTTATCTACCGAAGAGGGTCTACCATACCATGCAGCAGAGTCATTAAAAATTGGACCTCTCGGATTCGTGCCACCATACGAAGCCGCGGCGGACATTTGAACGATGTCATATTCCATCCATAATGGCATAAATGGGCCTTTTAAATAAAAAATAAATTTCGTTAATATCTCACACACATCTTGTTTTATTCAATTTTAACATCGACCCGTCCTTGTTGAAAGACCCTTTATAAGTCAAATTCAAGAGGAGGAGGAGGGGGTGGAGAGAGGATGTGATGAATTTGAAGCTATGTTGATAAACACTGGTATTGTTAAACAAAGATTGATACAACCGAGTGAAAATGGAGATATTGAAAGTATTTTAAGATCATTTATTACGGAACCTTGTATTTCATCTTCACAAAATATTTTAGAATATTGGGAGAGCCAAAAATTTACTCGAACTAAATTATATGCTCTAGCTAAAGTAGCTCTAGCAGTTTCTGCTACACAAGTAAGTGTGGAAAGATTATTTTCCTCATTAAGATTTGTCATGGAAAGACTTCGATATAATCTTAATGATACCACCGTCGAAAATATTTTAGTTATACGAAATAATAATAAGAAATAATAAAAATAATAGCCACTGTACATTTTATGGGTTTTGGATAAACATTAAGCCTATCCTTCTAAATATCCTATCCAAAATGTTTCCCTTCCTAATTTAAAATTGGCTCCATTCCACTGGCGCCACGCTAGCGCCTCACTGCGGTGAGAGTGCGAACTGGGACTTGAAAAAATGGCGAAAAGCAGATAACTGCTCCCGCGTTGTGTCCGTTTAAAAAACAGGGTTAAAAAATACCCAAAAGGCTTTGTTTAGGCTCACCTGCTTACTGTCTATTAGCACTCTGCTGTGCTATTAAGAAACGTTGCCTTCAGCTTTCGACAAGGCGCAATTATCGTGACGGTGTGTGTGAAAATGTTTTTATCTATGTACCACTTCGCATCCTGTCAACCGCGCGAGCGGTCGAAATATTTTTATGTCTGTAAAATCTATAAATAAACCAGTAACTTCCAAAATTGCATAGTAATCATTGAAGAAACCAAAACTCCAAAATTCACCCTTTATGTCTTAATTGACATAAAATTGGCGACCGTGACAGGACACAAAAAACAACATTTTCAAATTTGGTTCGTCGTCGACGTGGCGTGATCATCGAGACCACAAAAGGCCGAGTTCCCGTCGTGAAGCTGAACCCAACGAACATCCTGAAGCCTAAGCATCGTTGCAGCTAAAGCATCGACACAGGTGTACGGAAGAAAAGGCAGTTGCAGAAAAATCAGTTACAGAAAATTCATGTGAAACGGATCATCATAAGTTAAGTGCCCTTCCTTCCTCATTCTTACCTAACTTCCTATTTTCTTAATCATACCATCAGTTATCCTAACGTGCCTTCCACTTGTGCAATCAATTTAATTAGATTGCTAAAGGCTATCATTGAAGTTAAAATTTTATTTGTTCAAACTTAATTGTAACGCAAATAATTCACTGTAAAATCAGAACCATCCTTAATATTCCATTCCATTAAGTTGGCATGAAAATTATCCTAATAATTACATAAATTGCTATTTAAAATAATTTTCTTAATTTTTTTCATCTACCCACATTGTGTATTTCTCATGCCATTCTAAGAAAAAATTACGTTACGTGCCAAATTAGTTTCCGATATCGTTCGCCGAACTTTCCAGATACCTTGGAACATCACGCGGGCACCACAGGGATACGAGCAGAGCTTGCATTCCGTGCTTCGCAGCGTGGATCCGGTTTCCTGGTCGACGGGTGACGTCGAATTGAGGGGCGTGAGATTCTTTTACATATTTACATTACAAAGTAATTATTTTTAAGCTGAAACTTAGTTGAGTTATTCTGCTTGATAGTCTACTTAACATATTTTGCTCTGACTAAATAAAGGTTTAAAATGTCGCAAGAAACCGATTTAAAGAAATTACGCGAATTGACTGTCAGGCGTAGCTCAATTAAAGGTCAAATTACCAAGTTTAAAAACTTTTTGGATAAATTATCGTCTTCGGATTCATTATCTAATGAGGAAATAGCTGAATTAAAGATTAAGCTTGGTAGATTTGAACTATTATCAGCTAGGTTTGATGAGTTGCAAACTCAGATTGAAGTCCTAAATAGTGGGAACCTGGCATTAGAGCTTGAGGAGCGGGATAAAATTGAAGATGATATGGTGAGTGGGCTTGCCACCGCAAAGAGTTTGTTGGACAGCTGTGTGCAATCATGTAGTCATGACTGCCATGAATCCCGATTTGAACCTCGTGACTCTGGTATCAGGTTGCCTCGTATACAAATTGCAAAGTTTGACGGTGCTTATTTTAAGTGGCTCGAGTTCAGAGACTCTTTTTTGAGCTTAGTTGATCGTAATAAGCAACTATCGCCGGTACATAAATTTCATTATTTAATGTCGTACCTTGAAGGAGACGCAGCACGCATAATTTCCAATCTAGAAGTATCATCTGAAAATTACAAGGAAGCTTGGCAATTGTTGTGTGATCGTTACGATAATAAAAGACTTCTGATTGATTATCACATGAATGCATTGTTTAACATACGTTCATGTAGCAGGGAAACTGTAAAGTCATTACGATTTTTAGTTGACCATGTTACAAAAAACTTAAGAGCATTATCTAGTCTAGGAATGCCCACAGATAATTGGGATATGTGTGTCATATTTAGTTTAACCTCAAAATTAGACAATAATACTCTTTTAAAATGGGAGGAATTTAGAAACCAGCTTGGTAACAATATTCCAACCTTAGAAAACTTCAAGCAAGTTTTGATAGACCGCGCTGATGTGCTAGAAGCTTTAGATAGGAATAAATCAGATAATACCCACCAAAAGGGTTCACAGGTTCAAAACAATCAAATTCGTTCGTATAACAACACACAAAATAATCACTACAACAAAGATAAGTATCAAAAATGTTTAATTAAGGCAGCAACAGCTACTCATAAAGACACATCAAGTTCATTTGTTTGTATAATCTGCAGTCAAAATCATAAAATATATGAATGCCCTAGTTTCAAAAACAAAACTATACAAGAAAAATGGGCAGATGTAAATAAATACAAACTTTGTTCAAACTGCCTTAAACAGGGTCATCCATCAAAGGCTTGTGGATTTGGACCATGTCCTGATTGTAAACAAAAACATAATCGTCTGCTGCATGACCCTAGCCAGGCAGTTAATAATAATCATGCACATTCAGAATCGGAATCTATAAACGTAAACTCATCAGAATATCAATTCAATCATGTTCTCCTATCCACTGCTTTGATTGAAGTTCATAATCCTAATAACAATAAATATGAAACAGTGCGTGCATTGCTCGATTGTGGTAGCCAGAGCAGTTTTATTACAAAATCGTTAAGAGATAAACTGTCACTTGATTCCATTCCAATAACTAGTATTAATATTATAGGTATTGGAAATCACTTGTCTAATAGGGTGGAGGAGAGCTGCATTGTTAAATTGCAATCTATTTATAAACAGTATGATGTTACTTACAACATGCTTGTCATGAATGAGTTGACTGGTTATTTACCGAAAAATCACGTTAATATTAAATTCAAAATACCTAAACACATAAAATTAGCCGATCCTAATTTTAATGAACCCTCTCAAGTTGATATCTTGATTGGATGTGATCTTTTCTGGGACATCCTAGGAAATGAACAAATTTCCATAGGCCCAGATAATCT
Organism: Anorthoa munda; assembly: GCA_945859665.1. NCBI lineage: Eukaryota > Metazoa > Arthropoda > Insecta > Lepidoptera > Noctuidae > Anorthoa > Anorthoa munda. The sequence continues at coordinate 19,388,755 of OX243894.1, read as the reverse complement.
AAAGTTACGAAATTCCAAATTTGGCTGGTTAATAGCCGGCCCGATAAATAAAAATAATTTGAATAGCATACATTGTAATAATAGCATAATTACAAAAAATAACAAGACTCAAGAGTCTTGCATTGATAAATTACTTACCAAATTCTGGGAGATTGAAGAACTCCCTAACAAACCCATTCTCAGCGAAAGGGAAAGGGCTTGTGAAAAGCACTTTTTGCAAAATACGGCCCGTTTGAGTGACGGACGATTTAATGTTAAATTACCTCTAAATAGTTCTCCAAGCAACTTGGGTGAATCCTATAATACTGCAAAAAAAAGATTGTATAATTTAGAATCACGTTTTAGGAAAAATCCTACATTAAAAACACAATACGTTGAGTTTTTGAAAGAATATGAAGAGCTCGGACACATGTCTGTAGCACCCATCGACCACACAGCCCCTAGACGCCTAATAACAGGCGAGCGATGTCTGTCAACACATATGACTAAAAGATCATATACAGGTAATAAAGGTCGCCATTCGAAAATTTCGAATTAGTAGCGACCACTTCTGTGAGCCGTAAACAATTCCGCGTCCGTCAACAAAAAAAAAAATTCATAAATATTATAATGGCCTCTTGAACAATACATTGGTATGGTAACAACAGCCAGACTTCAAGTTTCCGGAAAAATCGCATAACATTTCATTGATAAGTTAATAGTTACATAAACATAATTAGATTTATTTTCTGATATTATTTGTCGGAGTTCATATTATACTGGTCAAGTTTGTAGGTGAAAACGCCCACCGCATGTTTGCGTCTCTTTCTTTTTAAAGTAATTTTTTCGCTATCTCTTCTCCTCTATAATTTCGTAAATAGAACTAGTAATGCACCATATCCTATGACCAAATCTGTTATCGATAGAACTAGAAACCTTACAAATAAAGACATTAAATTAAAAAGTTTATTAATTGTGAAACGATGTTTTGATTACGTTTTTTACTAATATTTTATATTATTATATTTAAGAACCAACAACCGAAAAAAGTATGTTTCCTTAAGAATTTTGATATTTCTTTTTTTAGTTTTAACATTTTATTTTATAACTAAAATGTTAAAACGCCGTATAATTAATAAAAAAGAAGGTAATTTTAATAAAATAAAAATAAGTACAAATACTATTTATAAAATATCGATACCTTCCTGGTTTTATTTAAACCTATCCCACCCTTAATGAGGCGCATGACCTTGGTAAGGGACCAATCAGAGCGCAGTACCCCCGTGCCTCATACCTCAGCTAGTTGACAGAATTGTTTTGATGTATTATATCAAGCATTAGGCGTCTAGTGGCTATGTGGTCGATGGTAGCACCTGAAAATAAACCATTTCCCTCATACTTCTTAAGCCACCATGCTGTATTTAAAGACAATAGCGAATCAACTAAGGTCCGTGTCGTTTTTGATGGATCCGTCCCCACCTCCTCGGGTATATCTGTCAACGACATTCTTATGGTGGGCCCAAATATACAGGATTCTCTTTTCTCCATACTCATAAGAGCACGTCAATATAAATATTTAATTACTGGAGACATTGAAAAAATGTACAGACAAGTGAGAGTAGATGAATCCTGTAGAAACTTGCAATTAATTCTATGGAGAGAAGATGAGTCCTTGCCCATCAGAACGATGCAAATGAATACTCTAACTTATGGCACCACAAGTGCGAGCTATTTAAGCACTCGCTGTCTGTGGCAGGTGGGCGAGGAGTGTGGGGACGAAACTATAAAAAACATAATACAAAACGACTTTTATGTCGACGATTTAATCACTGGTTGTGACGATGAAAAACAATTAGCTTACATTCAAAATTCCATATCCTCCGCTCTAAAGTCAGCCTGTTTCAATTTACGCAAATACAAAACTAATTCAAAAAATCTATTTAAAAATTCATCTCTAAATACTCAAGACAAATTAACTATAAGTGAAGCGTCAAGCACGCTGGGGGTTTAGGGTGGGAGCCAAAAACTGATAATTTAAACTTTCCTGTACAATAATATCGCAATCATGACAACATAACTAAAAGACGCATATTATCAAATGCATTTAAGATATTTGATCCTTTAGGGCTGTTAGGTCCATGTATAATTACAGCAAAAATTATACTTCAAAATTTATGGCAACAAAAAATAGACTGGGACCAAGCTGTCCCTCAAGAAATAGAGGAAAGATGGATAGAATTTGCGAGTAATTTGAACTGTTTATTAAAATTACAAATACCTAGAAGAGTGTTATGCGATTCACCGGAATTAATAGAACTTCATTCTTTCAGTGACGCGTCACAGAAGGCATACGGAGCATGTGTGTACATGAGAAGCACGGCAAATAACCGTGACTTCACGGTGCGACTATTAGCCGCCAAATCTAAGGTAGCTCGTATAAATCCTATGACAATACCGCGATTGGAACTTTGCGCTGCATTGTTGGCTGCTAAACTATGTAAAAGTGTCCTTGAGTCTATTCGTTACAAGCCGTCACGAATCGTTCATTGGTGCGATTCAAGCGTAGTGCTAGCATGGCTCAAAGGCGATCCGACCAAACTCAAAACATTTGTCGCGAATAGGGTGGTTGAAATAGCTGAGCTCACTGATACCTACTCATGGCGATATGTTCCCACGGACATGAACCCAGCCGATCTCATTTCTAGGGGTATAAATGCCAATCAGATAATAAACAATAGCCTGTGGTGGTCAGGTCCAAATTATTTATTTTTTAGTGAAAACGATTGGCCAATTTTAGATCACATTGATATCAATGATGTACCTGAAACTAAAAATACATCTAAATCTAAAACTACATCTAAGATTATAAATAAAACTAAATACTCAACCAAGACCGTGCTGCCTACTCCGCTTTCCTCAACTTTCACACCGGCGAGGCAAGCAGGGCAATCAGCATCTGAAACAAAAAATAAAACACAAAATTCATTAGTTACACCTGAAAAAACCTTATCTGATCAAAATGAAATAAATACTTACCTGAATACTGACACACTGCAACCTATAATAGATGTTGAAAAATATAGCAAACTAAACAAACTTATAAGAATAGTCGCATGGGTAAAAAGATTTTGTTTTAACATTCGTAATATTCATAACCAACAGGTTTTAGCTCTCAGCGCTAATGAGTTGGATGACTCATTTTATTATCTATGCCGTGTTGTTCAGTTTAAATGCTTTCATAGTGAATACAAAGCGTTATCTAAAAACTTACCTTTAATTAATATTAAATCTAAATTACTATCTTTGTCACCTTTTTTAGACGACAACAATTTAATTAGAGTTGGAGGACGAATAAGTTCATCACCATATAGTTTTGATAAAAAACATCCAATACTACTAGATTCGTCCCATCATTTGACTAAACTTTTATTTGAAAGAGAACATTTACGGCACATGCATGCTGGCCCGCAGCTGTTGTTATCACTGATAAGGGAATCAGTATGGCCGCTAAATGGCAGAAGGTTAGCTCGGCGCACAGTTCATAATTGTGTGCGATGTTGTCGTGTCCGAGGCAAAACTCTTTGTCCTAAAATGGGTGATTTGCCATCACAACGTGTAAGTGCAGATTTCCCATTTAATTCAGTGGGCATAGATTTTGCTGGACCTTTTTACATAATTAATCGTAAAGGTAAAGGTGCAAGGGTGAGCAAATGTTACCTTTGCATATTTGTGTGCTTGCGTTATAAGTGCGTTCATTTGGAAGCGGTCTGTGACCTTACTAAGGACGCATTTGTAATGACATTACACAGATTTATAGCTCGTCGTGGCAAACCCAATGAAATATTTAGTGATAACGGGGGTAATTTTGTAGCTGCTGCTAAAGAGATAGGAGCTTTTCTTAAATTACATAATAGGGACTTAGCTGAATTTGCAACTCAGGAAAATATAAAATTTGTATTCTCACCTGCTCACGCTCCTCATTTTGGCGGCATCTGGGAAGCCGGAGTCAAATCTGCAAAATTCCATATAAAAAGAGTTATGGGAAATACCCATCTTACCTTTGAAGAAATATCTACACTTTTCGCACAAGTGGAGGCCGTTTTGAACAGTCGCCCCTTGTGTCCTTTGTCCTCATCTCCTGATGACTACCTTCCTTTGTCCCCAGGGCACTTCCTTATTGGAAGACCTCTGAAAGCACTGCCTGAACCTAGCTTGGAAAACATGAAAGAAAGTCACCTGCAACGATACGCTCGACTGCAACAAATACATCAGCATTTCTGGTCACGCTGGCAGCGTGAATATATACACGAACTACAACAACGATTGAAGTGGAAGACGAACACAAAATCCCTACATATTGGAGACCTCGTGCTTATCCATGAAGATCATGTACCTCCATTGTGTTGGCGCCTTGGACGGGTTATTAGATTATTCCCTGGTCCGGATGGAGTTTCCAGAGTGGCTGATTTGAAAACCACTAGAGGCGTTTTACGCCGGCCTATTATCAAGCTGTGTCCGCTACCCACTACTGAAGATTTACTGTTGAAAGACAAGCCTTTCAACGGGTGGGAGGATGTTTAGGCTCACCTGCTTACTGTCTATTAGCACCCTGCTGTGCTATTAAGAAACGTTGCCTTCAGCTTTCGACAAGGCGCAATTATCGTGACGGTGTGTGTGAAAATGTTTTTATCTATGTACCACTTCGCATCCTGTCAACCGCGCGAGCGGTCGAAATATTTTTATGTCTGTAAAATCTATAAATAAACCAGTAACTTCCAAAATTGCATAGTAATCATTGAAGAAACCAAAACTCCAAAATCCACCCTTTATGTCTTAATTGACAGGCTTCGCTAGAAATTGATTGACTAATTGGTTCTCGTAACCCTCCTTGTGAAGTGAAATCAAGCAAAACGTGAACTTGTAGTGCATATTGAATATCTACCACGCCGGCCGGCCTAGTAGTCCCGAGTGTAGCTGATACCTTCAATCCCTGCCTATCCAGGTGAGTGTTGATACTTTTTCTCAACGCAAGGAATCTCAGGGTTGCGACATACTATCATCAGGGAAATGCAATTGTTTCTGCAGACGAAGTCCAATCATTCATTTTTTGGTGCCTCCTGTGAGGTGTCTACTTACCCTCACATTCTCTTATTAATCATAAAATCTCGTTTAATGAGTACATATTGCGTTGTAACATCGTGTATTCTTATTAATTTAATAAGTAACAAGTAAGAATCACGAGTTAAATAAATTCATTTCATAATTTCTATAAACAACGCAAAAGGTAGGTAATAAAGTCGGGTTCCCGTACAACGTGCCAAGCTGGCCAGCGGACCACGATTGTACCTAACCTACCCTCATTGATCATTATTATTAATTCAGAAAATTGAATCGTATTTAAGGTCTGAATTGAAACCTTGAATTAAATAGGTATTTCTTGTATGACTATTTCTTGCAATAACTGATGTTGGTATAAAGCTAATGGGAATGTTTCATGGTCGAATAGTTGTGCTCAAGAAATTACCTACCTACGTACATTTTATTACGAATAAAAGTGATAACTTATAAGTGTCTAAATCGTAATAGGTATTTATACCTACATATTTAAATTCATAACTTGTATTACTAGCAAAAATAATTACGCATAATAGTGCTTAAAGTATATTCCGCTTGCAGTTCGGATAGGTACTTATCTACCTACCTTCTTATCTTATTTATAAATCGTGAATACGTAAGTTAACAAATATGTCTGATGAAGTTGAATTACAGGCGTCCCTTAAAAGACGCGAATATGATTTCAAGTGTATGCAGATTATCTACGATTTGTCTAAAGGTGTTTTGCAAGATAGTTCTAAGCTATCCACTTTCAAGGCAAGATACAAGAAGATTGATCAGATTAGAGCTGCCTTTATGGAGTCTAGCGAAAATGTTAATAAATTACAGTTAAAATTAAAACCCAAGTCAGAAATAGATTGGAGTGCGATGTTGTCATTTGATGATTTGTATTATGCGTCTATCGAAGTTGCCGAATCTTTGCTCGCGACTACGCCGCTTGCGCCCCACGCTCCCGCGGCCGCCGATCCGTCCGCGCATTGTCGTCAAAATGGTTCTATTGTTCAAGTAAAATTACCTAAATTACAAATTCCGCATTTCGATGGTAAAATAGAAAACTGGCAGACCTTCAAGGATAGTTACATCCCGCTTATTCATGACAATGGTTCACTTTCGGACACGGAAAGGTTTCACTATTTGTTGTCGTGTTTGTCTGGGTTGCACTGACCTTGGCCAGGGGCGTACCTATAACCGCGTCGAATTATTCCGTGGTTTTTAATCTTTTATTAGATCGTTATGACAACAAGCGCATATTAGCAAATACTTATCTAGAAAAAATATTTAAATTAACGTCTGTTACAAAGCCGTCACTTGAAAATTTATCCGAACTGACCAATGCGTTATATGAAAGCGTAAATGCGTTGCGTGCTTTGCAAATTGATGAGCTAAGTGAGTTTATTTTATTTCACATTGCTTCGCGATCACTTGACCTTGAAACTAGGAAACGTTTCGAGTTACAAAATACTCACGAGATTCCTAAGTTCAATGACTTAATTGTTTATTTACAAAATTATATAAAGATTCTGGAAGTTAGTCAACCTGTAACGGTTTCGACTATTCCTTCGAACTCTTCTAATAACAATAAACAGTTTCGTAATAAAGGTCAGCAAAGGACATCATCATTTGTAGCATCTACGAACCAAAGCAGTAATAATAATGCATCGGGCTCATTAGCTTGTTTATGTTGTAATGAAAACCATTCTATTTACCGATGCGGCAAGTTACATTGAATGACATTTGACCAGCGTCAACATTTTGTTCAGAAATTGAACTTGTGTGCTAATTGCCTAAGGCCCGGCCACGATACAAATAATTGTAAATCTAAAACCACATGTTTTGTTTGTAACGCAAAACATAATACGTTATTACATGTGGAAAATAAAAGTTTATTAACGTCTTCTGTTAATTCAAACGAGAATAACGAAAGTTCCGCTAAAGTTACTAGCACACTCACTTGTATTACGTCACAAACTTCGAGTTCAAATTGTAGTACGAAGATTCTTGGCTCGGCAGTGGTGCGTTTACGTCACGCGGACGGCTCGCTCCAGTGTGCACGCGCCATTATTGACAGCGGTTCGATGGATTCTTTCATCACCAGCGCATGCGTGCGCCGCCTTGGTTTACGTATAAGAAAATGTAACTTAAACGTTAGCGGTCTTGGACAGAGTAATGTTTGTGACATAAAAGGTTATACTTTCGCTTCAATAATACCTCATTCTTGTGAGTCCCCTAAGTTCGACTTACCTTTAGTAGTTTTACCTAAAATTACTTCCATGCTGCTTTCGTCAACGTTACCGTTGCACGTCAAGGATCATTTCAAACATCTTGATCTCGCCGACCGCGACTTCGATAGATCCGGTCCGATCGATCTACTGTTAGGTGTCGAGTGTTTTGATCAAATATACACTGGCTCACGTTTCACTCCCGGTCCCGGATTACCTTGCGCCTAGTGTATTCGGCTGGGTGATAAGCGGTCATTATTTTCATAACACACCACCTAACAATATTCACAGTGAATCTGTTACGTCATTCCTCGCGTCCTCTTGCACGCTCGAAGATATCGTTCAACGGTTCTGGGATTCTGAAGAACCGCCGAAATGTAAAATTTCCGGTCCTGAAGATGATCTCTGTGAACAAATGTATAAACAGGATACTTACCGTACACGTGAAGGTCGTTACGTGGTACCTATAATGTTAAAGAAGGATGCGCCTTCTTTAGGCGATTCGTCTCGCCAAGCTTTTAATCGCTTTCTCAGCTTAGAAAGGCGTCTTATTAATCAGACCGAGCTGAAAGCTGATTATAAGGAATTTATGCACCAGTACGAAGAACTAGGACATATGCAGCCTGCAGATTCTTTGACTACTGATCGTTATATAATTCCACATCATTGCGTCGTGCGTCCAGATAGCTCTACGACACGACTCCGGGTAGTCTTCGACGCTAGCAGTCGGACTACAAATAATCTTTCTCTGAATGATGTTGTTCATGTTGGACCGAAACTTCAAATTGATATTGTCGATTTAGTTACGAAATTCCGACTTCATAATATTGTCTTCACTGCGGACATTTGTAAAATGTACCGCCAGATATTGATACGTCCTGAGGACAGGTGTTATCAACACGTTTTTTGGCGTGATGAGCCTAACGAGGCTCTGAATGAGTATGAGCTTAATACCGTGACTTATGGAGTCAGCAGCTCCCCATACTTAGCTATTCGCACTCTGCGTCAACTTGCCGAGGATCACGGTTCTGAATACTCAAGCCGCGCCGCTCAAGTTCTTTGTAAAGATACTTTTATGGACGACATAACTACGGGATGCTCATCTCTTGATGAAGCGAAACAATTAAAAGAGGATGTTACCTCGTTATTGTCAAAGGGTCATTTTGAACTTCGTAAATGGAGTACGAATACTCCAAATCTTTTGTCTGATGTTCCTCCTGACCATCTTCAGACTTCTAAATCCTTCGATGATGCTGGAAATGAGTTTGTCAAGATTTTAGGGATACGGTGGAATCCATCGTACGACAATTTCTCCTACAAGTTTTCAGACTCGTTTGACGTTAAATTTACTAAGAGATCTATCCTCTCTATAGTGGCCCGCATTTTCGACCCGCTCGGTTGGATCAGCCCGGTAGTGTTTTCTGCAAAGTCGCTTTTACAAGAAATGTGGCGCTTAAACTTAGGTTGGGACGAAGCTATCCCACCACATTTAGCTAAGGTGTGGCATTTAATAGCAGCGAACTTATCTGATTTACAGAATATTTCACTACCGAGACTGATTATGCCCTCTAGTCCTGCCGAAGTGCATTTGGTAGGGTTTTGTGATGGTTCACTCAAAGGGTATGGCTGCTGTGTCTATCTTTGTGTTGTTGTGGATGAAGTTACTACGGTCACTAACCTGTTAATAGGTAAATCCCGAGTGGCTCCGTTAAAACCGACAACGATAAATAGGCTTGAACTAAGCGCAGCTGTGCTTCTAGCGCAAGTTATGTCACACATGCACAACTTACTTAAAGATAAAATTCACATAAATTCTATGAAAGCCTACTCGGACAGTACCACCACCCTTTCTTGGCTCAACACGGCACCTCATTTGCTAAAAATGTATGTAGCAAATCGAGTCGTGCAAGCAACCGATTTAATTGGTCCTGAATATTGGTTTCACGTGTCCACTGAGGATAACCCGGCCGACTGTTGTAGTCGCGGTGTTCTCTGTTCAGAATTAATTGATCACCCACTCTGGTGGAGTGGGCCTTCTTGGTTGCAAATGTCGCCTAATAAATGGCCTTGCAAACGTACGTTGCTCGTAAATGCAGAACTGCCGGAATTAAAAACTTCCGTTCCAAGCAGCCTACACACTACTGAAATTGATAACCCTTTTCTGACGTTAACTTCTAATCTTTCTTCTCTGACGAAGATTCAACGTACTCTAGCATGGTGTTTCCGTTTCATTTCAAATGCAAAGGTTGTTTCTTCAAATAGAAATTTCTCCGCCCTTAGCAGTTCGGAACTCGATAAATCTATGAACATGCTAGTCAAGTTTACTCAAGACCATTATATGTCGTCTCACGTCAGTCAAGTGAAAAATCATGAACAATGCGACAAGTCGATTCAAAAACTGTCTCCTTTCTTGGATGAAGATGGTTTATTGCGAGTGGGGGGACGCATCGATGAGGCTAATATATCGCCATCTGCGTTACATCCTCTTCTCTTACCTAAATTGAGTCCTTTGTCGAGGCTGATTGTCGAACATTTCCATTTAAAATATCTGCATTGCGGCCCTCGGACTTTACAGTCCCTAATTCATAGAAGGTTCTGAATAATTGGGTTGAGACTACTTATTCGTACCGCACTCTCAAAGTGTGTGCGTTGCTTCAAAGTAAAACCAGTGTCCAGTCAACCCATGATGGGCAAACTTCCTGCCGCTCGTCTTCAGCCCTCTCGATGCTTCCAAACCACAGGAATTGACTTCGGTGGCCCATTTATTATAAAGGAAAGTCGTCGACGTGGAGCAAAAACCTATAAAGCATACATATCTGTTGACGACCATCTCGACTGCCCACAACGCCATCTAGCGGCCGTGACCTGTACTAGACGCGACAACAGCAGCGCAACCGACGCAGGGTGCGGGGGCCGCGGGAAGGCGGACACCGCCACTATATTAGCACCGCACATCAGTTCTTCAGCTCTCATTATTTCTTTCATCATTCTTCCATACATAAAACCTCTCGAAACCACGCATTGTCGGGATCTACCTTGTAATAATAAAAAAATAAATTGTATTTTTTCAAGCCACGCATCGTGTCTCCATTCTCATCATCAACCCTGACCCAAGCCACCACACACGCATCAACATTTGGTCCTTCGAGCCGAACAACTGAGAAGAAGCAGCGGCGGCAGCGTCACACAGCGGCACCTTCTGGGGTCCTGGAGGAGCAACGCAGCAACGGTCAGGTCAATCGATCCTTTTTTATTCCTTCCTAAATCCCTAAGCTTCAATTTGTGCTAATTCCTAACTATAAATTCTAGTGTCTTATACTACGTCGTAAAACCGTATTATCCTACATACCCACTTGACTTCTTCCTCTTGCAAACCGTCATTATGTCAAAAAAGGGTGATGATATCGTCGGTACAATAGTCAACTAACCAAAGTGTAATTTTGACAGTTTGGACTTAAATACAAAGACATTATTATTTTCTGACGACATTATACTGTGCCAAAATATTGTATCTGTGGCACTTCAAATCCACAAGATACAGACAAATCGTTTTCTACGTAACTGCAAAAATATCAATTTCAGCAGAGGTAAACTAATCTATGTGATTTGGGCCACAATGCAAAACTAGCCAAATTGGCAGATTGAATACTTTACTCTAGTGCAATATAAAGCTACAAACAAAAGCCACAATGCGCAATTAGCCTAACTGGCAGATTGGATACTTTACTTATGTGCAATAAAACCTACAAACAAAAGCCACAATGCGCAATTAGCCTAACTGGCAGATTGGATACTTTACTTATGTGCAATAAAACCTACAAACAAAAGTCACAATGCGCAATTAGCCTAACTGGCAGATTAGATACTTTACTTTAGTGAAATATAACCTAGAAAACAAAAGCCACAGTGTGTAACTGGCATATGTGGCAGATTGGATACTTCACCTCAAGTCAAAAGTAACTTAATTTTTAAAAAGTACAATGATCAAACAGTGTATGTGGCAATTAGTGGTTCTAAAAGTTATTAAAATATGAAGGTGCTGCAATGAACTACCCTAATTGGCAGATTGAACTCATTAACTTGGATCAGAAATAATTTAAATATTTTTCTACTAATCTTAACGTTTTACAAACATAATTTCATAGCATTTTAAAGAAATAAATATTATTTTTATTTACCCAGCTTATTCGTTATTAACAACACATTTGAAAATTTTGGTGTTAACACTGACGCGTTTTTACGCGACTGAGTTTTTCAAACCATGGCACAAAAGCCAAAAAGCCATGCCATAAAATTATTAAAAAAAAGTCTTGCAAACCATAAATAACGTTTTTTTAGTTTGTCTGTTACTGTTACTGGCGAGCGTGCTGCTGTCTGTCAATTTGTTAAAATATTAATTGAATTGTAAATTTATGCTACAATATGCTTCGAAGAAATAATCGTGTGCGTCAGATACTTAAAAACGCAGGTATTAACAGTTCTGGCGATGAAAGTGATAATACAGGTATGTGTTTTATATTATAACCTATAAAAGTTAGTTTTTCAACAAGTACCTATCTTTGCTAAGGTTACTTAATTCGTTGCTAAATAGTGAGTTTGCAGTACAAGGGCGAGGTGTTGGTGGGCTTTATTTATTCAGAATTATGTGAAATAAGTGGTTCTAATTACCAACACATTTTGTATTTTATCATAATGGCATGTTAGTTTGCACGGTGTCTATTGACGAGAGTAGCCTGAAAATAAATTGATGTGTTGATGTATAAATATGACTATAATGCATGAAGGTGCTTATCGAATAGGTACCTACTAACTTCGGGGTTTACTCTATAGCTTGCTCTTGCTTTTATTGCATTACAGATATAATAGAAAATACACCTACAGCTAGTCCAGAATTCAACTGCGGTAAAAGCGATTCCCATTCAGGTATTTTTGTTTTTTATTAATACAAATAGGATATCATTTTTGCTCTGCTGACTAACAGCAAACAGCCAAAACCTTAATTTTAATAAAAAAAAAATTAAAATGCCTTTAATCTTTATCTCGTACGATTTTATTTGAAATCCGGTACCCGGCCGGATACTAGCTCCCTATTCGGTATTCGGCCGGATACAAAATTTGAGCCGGATAGGCCGGATACCGGATAGTTGCCGGATATCTGTTTAATCTCTAGTCTAGAATCAGAAATTTGCAATGGTACTTACGAGTATGTGTTCTAGGTGAACACTAAGAAGTTTTTATTTTTCACAGATCTGAAGTTTTCTAAAGAAATGAAAGAAACAACAGCTACTACACCTTTAACACCGAAAAATACTCACGAACTTGGAGAAACAAGCATAGAAGCTCCTGCCTTTTCACCACTAACTCCCTTATTATTTCAAATTTCTGAGAAAAATATTCTGCCTTTACCACATACAACTACTCACGAACTTGGAGAAACAAGCATAGAAGCTCCTGCCTTTTCACCATTAACTCCCTCAATATTTCAAATGGCCAAGAAGAACATTTCACCCCTACCACACGAAACTACACTCGAACTTAGAGAAACAAACATAGAAGCTCAAGCCTGTTCACTACTAATGACTAAAAATAATATTCCGCTCCTTTCACCAGCTTCTTCCCCTTTACCACTAATGTCACCGGAAACGCTTAAAGGCTTTAACATTTTGAGTAACGAACAGCTTAATAGTGATGATTCCGTCCAAGACCCTAATTATTTAGAACAAAATCACAATGAGTCAAGTGATACTACGTCAGATGAAGATACTACAGATAGAGTAGAGAAACATAGACGTAAAGGAACATCTAAAACCAGCCGAACAGTCAATGAATCACCTTCGATATTAACAATTGAAGAATTTTATGTAGAAAATACAGACGAGCAAAACGATAGTCAAAATAATCCGAAAAAGAGAAAAGTAAAGGACCCTAACACGTGGAAAATGAACATAGAAAAAAGTAAGCGTTTAAAAGGTGAATCATATAAAACAAGGAAAGGAAGAATAATACAAGCCAGACCAATAAAACCAGCAAAATGTTTAAATACTCCTAAACACAAGTGTATTTCGGATGTCCCTCAAGATGAGAGAGAAATAATTTATTCTCAATTCCGAAATATGCCAAATCTTTTGGAACAGCGTCATTTTGTTGTGAAGCATGTGACTAAGAATAAAAAAAATCGGACCACTACCAACGGTCCTTCCAGGCGGAATTTTACCCTAACTTATACATTAACTGTTGGTAATGAAAAGAAAGTGGTGTGTCGGGAGTTCTTTTTAGATACTCTCAATATTACCGGCGGTTTTGTAAAAGGAGCTTTAAAAAAACTTAATGAGCACGGCCTCTTACAACCAGACGAGAGAGGGAAAAAGACACCTCCAAATAAATTAAAACCAGATGAAGAAAAATTTCTTAGGGACCACATACTTTCCTTTCCTGCTGTAGAATCGCATTACTGTAGACGTGATAGTACGGTAAAATATTTAGATTCAACTCTTAACATAACAACAATGTATAACGAATATAAAAAACTATGTTTAATTAAAGCAGTAAAAGTTGTATCCTTTGAAAAATACCGCAAAGTTTTCAGAGAGTACAAACTGAGTTTTCACAAGCCAAAAAAGGATTTATGCAAGCACTGTTTAGCATTTAGAGAAATGAATGATGAAGAAAGAGCCAAAAAAATTGAAGATTACACACGGCATCTATCAAGAAGAGATGAAGCACGCCAATGTAGAGATGAAGATAAGCTGGAAGCACAAAATAATGAAACAGTTCTTGCATTTAACTTTGACTTGGAAGCAGTACTAAATACACCTAAAGGTGCAAGTGGCCCATTTTTCTACGTACGAAAGTTAGCCGTTTATAACTTAACTATTTATAATCTAGGAAACCAAAACGTTGAATGCTACATGTGGGATGAAACTGAAGGAAAACGTGGGACTATTGAAATTTCAACGTGTATAAATGCATTTATTGCAGCACATAAAAACATCCAGGCAGTTAAAATGATGTCAGATGGATGCGGCGGTCAACAGAAAAACTATCATTTTTCGTCCATGTGCTTGCTCACATTAAAGGAACATTCGACATTAAAGATAATTGATCACAAATTCTTTGAAACCGGACACACTCATATGGAATGTGATTCAATTCATTCAAAGATTGAATTGAAATCAAAAAATATACCTGTGTATACTCCTGATGGTTGGGCACAGGTTGTTCGATTAGCACGTACTAATCCTCGGCCATACAATGTAAATACATTACTTCATGATGATTTTAAAGACTTTGGTATGTTAAACCAATACAAGGCTTCGAATGAAGGGCATAAAATTGGTATCAATGACGCTGTATGGATACAATATCGAAAAGAGGTACCTAATACAATATTTCTAAAACAAAACTTTGACAGTAATGAACCATTTACAGCATTAGAGTTAAAGAAAAAACGAGGTAAAGCATTAAATTATCCTATAGCAGCCTATACAGGTAAATTTCAAATATCAGCTGCGAAGAAAAAAGATCTTATAAAATTGTGCACTGACCACCAAATACCAAGAATGTATCATAACTATTACCAAGACCTTCCTTGTTCTGATACTACAAGAGACTGCCTCCCAGAACCCGATATAAATGAAGATAGCGAATAGCTCCGGTGATTACGCTATTCATCCAAACTGTCAGCTGACTTCGTTAAAAATTTTGTGTCAATTTCTTTTTGTTTAGTTCATTTAATTTTAAGCGTAACATTTTATATTATAATTATTATTTTTACATGCACAGACTTTCATTTTTTATCATTATCTACCAACCTATATTTTAGAATAAATAGAAAATAAAACTTAACATTATAACTTATATTGCAGTTAAGTGAGTTTAAATTATTGATTTCATTCTGATGTGATTTGGCACACATCAATCTACTTGCCAATCTACCACATTGGCAACTTACATAATGTACAAAATCAGTAACTGTTATTTTTATTGCCATAGCAAACTAACCAATCTGCTATATCTTCATATCCGTTAATAATAACATTATTTTGTTTTACTGCATTCAAAGAAGGTCATAAATATTAATTAAATTCATTAACTTGAATTGATTTTAAGAAATCACTGATTTGTGGCAACATTGTTTTTACTAATAACCACCTCCTCAACAATTTGACATTTGCAGATTGGCCAGTTGACTTCTGACCCGACGATATTGTCAGTGATTTAGTCAAAAAACGCGGGTCTATTAAACGTAAAGTCACTTTGTTTTCAAAATACGTGCAATCATTTATTTGTTCAGACCTCGAGATAGCGGACGTACAAAAAGCCGAGTTAGAGGAACGTTTCAGTGCCTACAAACTATTATTCGAACAATACACAAAAATCCAAGATGAGTTGGAATTATTCTTGCCCGAAACGCAGCTAGACGAAGAGCTACTGGATAGGGAAGAATTCGAGAACCGGTATTATTCTATTATAGGCAAGTGTAAATGCATCTTAAAATCAAATGATAATAGTGGTACTCCGACACAAAACGAGCCGAGTCAAAATCGCGTTCCCAGCGGTATGAAACTACCCACAATTACGTTGCCCGAATTCGACGGTACATATGACCAATGGCTCGAGTTTAGAGATACGTACTTCTCCATGATACACAATTGCGAAAGTTTAGGAAATATTCAGAAGTTTCATTACTTGCGGTCGGTACTCACAGGCGATGCACTACAAGTGGTCAGGGCGCTGGAATTTACTGCAAATAATTATTTAGTGGCGTGGAGTTTATTACAAAATAGGTATAATAATGACCGTTTGTTACAACAAAATCACGTGAATGCTATTCTGTTCGCGCAACCGCTAATTAGGGATTCAGCTGTGTCTATTCGAAATCTAATCGATTTAATCCTTAGAAATATACGGGCATTAAAAACATTAGGGGAACCCACCGAACACTGGGACACTCTAATTACCCTCATAATTGTCCCAAAGCTAGATTCCTCATCGGAATACGAATGGGAACGTTACAAAGGCACGATTTCGAAAGACAGAAAATTAAAGCTGTCTGATATGATGACGTTCCTTCAAGATCGTGCTGATTTCTTAGAAGCGGTGGGTAAGCCTAACAAAAAACAAACGGCAGACACTTCCAACACAAGGAAACCGTTAGTTGCAAAATCACACAGCCACGTTATAACACACAAAGATAACAAAAGGAAAACATCCAGTAATAGTTCACAGCGTTTTAAATGCGATCAGTGCGGTTCCAATCACCCGTTATTTTCCTGTGACGGTTTCCTTAGTTTATCTCTTCAAGATAAGTTAAACCTAATTGAAGAGAAAAAGTTATGTCGAAATTGTTTACGAACAGGCCACGCATTGAGTGAATGTTGGTATGGGCCGTGCAGGCTTTGCAACAAAAAACACAACACATTAATTCACAACGATGCTGTCGTAGACGCTCGTACATCATCAGCTGTTGCTCAAATCACGCAAATAGTGGCACAGTCTGAACGTGACTCGAGTACTACACACATACATGCGCCGCTAACTTCTACCCACAAATCTCACACATTGTACAAGGATGATAATAATTTTAATACACATTGGTTTCAAAATCCTGTATTATTATCAACCGCATTAGTGGAAATAGCGGACGCACAGAATAAATATCACACAACGCGGGCTCTCCTAGATAACGGGAGCCAACACTGTTTCATATCTCAGTCGTTATGTAAGCAGCTTAATATTCCATTGATACAGTCCACTGTTCAGGTGATGGGGGTAGGTAACACTATCTCCAACTCCACGCAATCTTGTCATATTCAATTGCGGTCAAAGACTAATTCGTACAACACAAGTTTTAATTGTTTAGTTTTGCCGCGCATTACCGCACAACTACCCTCCCTAGGAGGTAATTATAACATAGATATACCACACAATGTTCAACTTGCCGATCCGGACTTCTTTAAGCCTGACGAAATTAATTTATTGTTAGGGGCAGATAGGTTCTGGGATCTGCTTAGTGAAGGTCTGATACGGTTGCCGAACGGTCCCTATTTACAAAACACGCAACTAGGTTGGATCATATCGGGAACCGTCCACAAAAAAGTATCACGCGGTACCTTAACTCATTGTAATTTCACGCAAACATTAGATTCAGAACTCAGACGATTTTGGGAACTGGAAGAAATACCCTCATTGCATAATAATTTAACTAAAGATGAAAGTGCATGCGAAAATTTATTCAGGGAGTCGACAGTACGCGACGTTAAGGGTCGTTTTTCCGTGCGCATACCGCTAAGTCAATCAGCTGATACTCTAAACGACACATTTACTATGGCAAAAAACAGGTTTCTTGCACTCGAACGCAAACTTATTAGGAGCGCGCCTAGCTATAGAAAAATGTATAACGAATTTATGAGTGAATACTTAGGTCTGGGTCACATGAGTCGCATCTCAGAATATTCTTCGCCATGTTACTTTCTGCCGCATCACGGTGTTTACAGGGAACATAGTTCCACTACGAAACTTAGAGTAGTTTTCGATGCCAGCGCTAAGTCCACATCAGGCAAATCATTGAACGACATACAACACATTGGGCCTACGTTACAAAATGATTTGTTTTCAATATTACTTCGGTTTCGGCAATTTAAATATGTCGCGACTGCCGACGTGGAAAAAATGTATCGGCAGATATTAATTCAGCCTGACCAGAGGAATTTACAACTAATACTGTGGCGGGAAAACATTTCCGACCCGCTCGGTGTATACCAACTTAACACCGTGACTTACGGGACGGCGTCGGCGCCGTATCTCAGTATTAGGTGTTTAAAACAACTCGCGTTAGAATGTGCAGATGACGTCATCGCGCAAGTAATTAATGACGACTTTTATGTCGACGATTTAATAACTGGACATCAGGATCAACAACGGTTATTAGAAATATGTAAAGGCGTTTCTAAAGTACTAGATTCGGGTTGTTTTCCACTTCGAAAATGGATATTTAATTCATCAGTTTCAAAGTCAGAGTTACCGTTAGAATCTAAGGAATTATCATTGGATGAAAACTACCATACCAAGACATTGGGTATGGGATGGTTTTACGCATCCGATGAATTGCATTTTACCACTAAATGTGAACATGACGTCACACACGCTACTAAACGTCATATTCTATCGGTTGTCGCACAGATCTATGACCCTTTAGGTTTACTTACGCCAACTATAATTATAGCCAAAATTCTATTACAAAAGATGTGGCTGTCTAAAATAGGCTGGGATGACGTAGTGCCTAACCCTATACTTGCAGATTGGCGAGACTTCATTGATAAATTACACTATTTACAAGACATACGTATTCCACGCTACGTACTCGGAGATAATACACGCATCACCGAATTACACATTTTTTGCGACGCTTCGCAAGACGCTTACGGCGCGTGCGCATACATACGTAGCTATACAGACGTAACAGACGCACAGATAACAGTCCATCTATTGTGTGCGAAAAGTAAAGTCGCGCCGGTCAAACCGGTTAGCATACCGCGCTTAGAATTATGCGGCGCGGTAGTAGCTGCTAAGTTGTTTACAAAAATTACCCACGCGCTAAGATTAACATTTAATAACGTTTACTTTTGGTCAGACTCCACGATAGTTTTGGGATGGCTCAAGATGTCACCCAATCTATTGAAAACATTTGTGCAGAATCGTGTAGTACAAATAAATGAACTCACGGGTGAAAAACCGTGGCTTCATGTCGCGGGTAAAAAAAATCCTGCTGACCTCTTATCGCGCGGCGTGCATTTAGATACACTCAAATCATGTGAGATGTGGTGGCGAGGCCCGCCTTTCTTACACGTTCCTAGCACGCAATGGGAACATAACATTAGCTCTTGTAGTGTTGGTCACTACGAACTACCTGAATTAAAATCACTTAAGACTTCATTACTCGTTCAAGTAAATTCAGATGATTCCATATTCGAACGATATTCAAGTTTTAATCGTCTGCGACGAGTAGTGGCGTACATTATGCGTTTCATAAATAATAGTCGCATGGAAATAAAAACACAGCGTCTCACCGGCTGTCTTTCCGTAGAGGAATTAGATATTTCGGTTAGAATTTTAACTCGCATCGCACAACAACAATCTTTTCCAGACATTGTCGCTCAACTAAACAATAATGGCCAGTTACAATGTCCTCGCAGTATTTCTAGTCTGAACATATTCTTTGACGATCATAGGTTGATCAGAGTAGGTGGCAGAATAGAATACTCTGACACGTTCTCGTATGATAAAAAACATCCTTTGTTGTTGTGTGGTAAACATAAATTCACTCGCCTCATATTTGAGCATCAGCACAAGGTATTATTACATGCAGGGGCTCAGTTATTATTGGCCACCATTCGAAACACCTGGTGGCCCCTTGGAGGGCGTAACTTGGCCAAACAAGTGGTGCACGCCTGTATGAGGTGCAAGCGCACAAGACCTAAACCATTAAAAATTCAAATGGGTAACCTGCCTACTGAACGATTGGAGCCAGGGTATCCATTTATTCGCAGTGGTGTGGATTATGCTGGGCCATTGTTCATGTTGAATCGTGCTGGAAGGGGGGCTAAACTAATAAAATGTTACATCTGTCTCTTCGTCTGCTTCGCTACGCGCGCAATACATTTAGAATTAGTCACAAGTCTAACTAGTGAGGCATACCTACTGGCACTGAAACGGTTCATCTCTCGTCGCGGCAAACCATTACAGATTTATTCCGACAATGGTAAGACATTTGTAGGAGCACAAAAGGAATTTACAAATTTTTTAAACATTTCAAAATCTGACATAATTAACTTCACGTCTGATAATTCCATAGAATTTAAATTTATCCCACCTTATTCACCTCATTTCGGTGGATTGTGGGAGGCAGGAGTCAAGTCTTGCAAATCTCATTTATGCCGTATTATGGGCAACGCACATTTGACGTACGAAGAGTTGAGTACGGTGTTGACACAAATTGAGGCTGTCCTCAACTCCCGACCAATGTCCCAAATGTCCACCGACCCAAACGACCTACTTCCTTTGACTCCAGCTCACTTTCTGATTGGCCGGCCGCTCACTGCACCCGCTAGCCAGGACCTCACCGCGAAGGCTATCCAACACCTGCCACGCTACGACCGCATAGAACAGCTGAGGCAGCACTTTTGGCGTCGCTGGTCAGCGGAATACATCTCCGAGCTCCAGAAGAGGACAAAGTGGCAGCTCGGCCAAGACACGCTAGTCCCTGGCGCCCTCGTCGTGGTCAAGGACGACAACTTGCCCCCTCTGAGATGGCGGCTCGGACGGGTACTGGACACGTTCGCCGGCAAAGATGGCACCTCACGCGTAGCCACCATCAGAACAGAGGCGGGTAACATCCGACGGACATACCCAAAAATATGTCAACTTCTACCCCCGGATGAAGAGCAAACTCCATTGGAACCAGAGGCTTCCAAGGCCGGGAGCATGTTGACGACCATCTCGACTGCCCACAACGCCATCTAGCGGCCGTGACCTGTACTAGACGCGACAACAGCAGCGCAACCGACGCAGGGTGCGGGGGCCGCGGGAAGGCGGACACCGCCACTATATTAGCACCGCACATCAGTTCTTCAGCTCTCATTATTTCTTTCATCATTCTTCCATACATAAAACCTCTCGAAACCACGCATTGTCGGGATCTACCTTGTAATAATAAAAAAATAAATTGTATTTTTTCAAGCCACGCATCGTGTCTCCATTCTCATCATCAACCCTGACCCAAGCCACCACACACGCATCAACAATATCTCTTTTTGTGTGCTTGAGTTCGAAAGCCGTCCATTTGGAGGCCGTCACTGAGTTGAGTTCAGAAGCATTCCTCGCGGCTCTAGATAAATTCGTTTCCCGTCGCGGAATGTGTGATACAATCATTACAGATTGTGGCACCAACTTTGTTGGTGCAAACAAATATCTTAACGAAATAACCGGCGAGCTTCGCAAACATGAAGCTGATATATCAGATGGTTTGGCTATCCGTCAAATAAAATGGAAATTTAACCCGCCAGGTGCACCACATTTCGGTGGCATATTTGAAAGTGGCATTAAGTCCACAAAATATCACCTTAAGCGTGTAGTTGGTGCTCAAGTTTTAACGGAAGCTGTGTTAAATTCACGCCCGCTTTGTACTTTGTCTTCAGACCCACAAGAATCGAATGTTTTGACTCCAGGACACTTCTTGTCGGGAGGTCCTTTAGTTTCACTACCTGAAGAACCTGTTAGTGAATGCTTATGTCCACGTTCTCGTTGGCAAATGCTAAAGAAAATAACTCAAGGTTTTTGGCTTGCTTGGCAACGTGATTATCTGCATACGCTTCAACAGAAAACTAAATGGTTTAAAGATACGCCCAACCTTAAATTAAACGGCTTAGTCCTTGTTAATGAGCCTAATCTTCCTCCTTTACTATGGAAATTAGCTCGTATAGAACAGATCCATCCGGGATCAGATAACATAGTAAGGGTTGTGACTCTTCGAACTGCAAACGGTAAAACTATGCGCAGACCAGTAGTTAAGGTCTGTCCACTACCAATTAACTAACTATTATCTTATCTTATAACTCGAACAATATTGTGTATTGATCAGTATTGTTCAATTAAAATAGTTTAGACACTTAGGTAATTATGCTTATTGAGTTCGAATTTTATATTTCTCGAGCACTGCTAGTTGTACTCTGGCAGTCCTTTGGCTTGCGAAATCCTGGTCGATTTCGAGTGGGGGGAAATGGATAAACATTAAGCCTATCCTTCTAAATATCCTATCCAAAATGTTTCCCTTCCTAATTTAAAATTGGCGCCATTCCACTGGCGCCACGCTAGCGCCTCACTGCGGTGAGAGTGCGAACTGGGACTTGAAAAAATGGCGAAAAGCAGATAACTGCTCCCGCGTTGTGTCCGTTTAAAAAACAGGGTTAAAAAATACCCAAAAGGCTTCGCTAGAAATTGATTGACTGATTGGTTCTCGTAACCCTCCTTGTGAAGTGAAATCAAGCAAAACGTGAACTTGTAGTGCATATTGAATATCCACCACACCGGCCGGCCTAGTAGTCCCGAGTGTAGCTGATACCTTCAATCCCTGCCTATCCAGGTGAGTGTTTATACTTTTTCTCAACGCAAGGAATCTCAGGGTTGCGACATACTATCATCAGGGAAATGCAATTGTTTCTGCAGACGAAGTCCAATCAGGTTTATTGGGTGAAAGCTCTTAATTTTGAAACAAATATGTCGATCAACAAAAGGTAAAATACATTTTACTGCGAGACTTACTAAATAACTAATCAGCCGGTCTATTCTGTATATATATATCTAACCGCGAAAACAAAGGAGAAGTGAGTTTCAAATGAGCTGTCAGGGATGGAGTCTATTGACAGTTCACTTCAAGTTCACTTCACCTAAGTTTTCACGGTGAGATTTTTACAGAATAAATCAGCAGTTATTCAGTAAGTTTCGTTTTTCTTATTAAATTTATGTCTGGTGACTTCTAATTTGTGATTAATAGTTATCCTTAATTAAAGATAAGACGATGATTAATAAAACATCGATTCTATTATATTTCTAATTATAATACAACCTTCTTAAACTGTATCAGCTCTAGAGTCGTGGAAGGCAGAGAGTGTTTAATGATTCTTCAATTAATGTGATACTTGCAATAATTATAATTGTATAATGATTAAGTTGTTGATCTCATTAGATAATTATTAATAAGTAAATTAGAACGTTACTGCAGTATTTATGCGTTCATTATTTAAATATTCGCAAACGAAAGAAAATTAAACTTATTACAGAAATAATATAGTACTTTTTAGGGTTCCGTACCCAAAGGGTAAAAACGGGACCCTATTACTGAGACTCCGCGGTCCGTCTGTCTGTCTGTCTGTCTGTCACCAGGCTGTATCTCATGAACCGTGATAGCAAGACAGTTGAAATTTTCACAGCTGATGTATTTCTGTTGCCGCTATAACAACAAATACTAAAAACAGAATAAAATAAATATTTAGGTGGGGCTCCCACACAACAAACGTGTTATTTTGCCGTTTTTTTGCGATAATGGTACGGAACCCTTCGTGCGCGAGTCCGACTCGCACTTGGCCGGTTTTTTATTTATCTTTGTCAAACTATGGCACCTAATTCCCAAATATTAAAACGCTACTCAATTTTAAGTTAACTCTATTGCTGTCTCTATCACTTTAATTGTCATCTGAACCTACCCTTAGGGTAGGTTCAGATGACAAGCGCTCAACGCGCGTTTTGATAACGCGCGTTTACAACTACATACATTTTATTCAGGCCGTACACATGCTAACGCGCGTTTTAGTAACGCGCGCGTTCAACGCTGCGCTAGCGCTCGACTGTTGTCAGCGCGCGTCAACGCCGCTTTGAGATCATTGGTTTTCTATGTTTCCGTTCAGTTGAGCGCGCGCTTTCGACGCGGATAGACGTATTTTAGGGTTCGTCAAGTTCGTCCGAAAATCGTCCGAAATGGAAACCGAAGCTTTTAATACGGAATTATTAATTGATGAAATAGAGAAACGTCCTGCGATATGGGACATGACAAGTAGCGATTATTCAGATAAGAATTTGAGAAGACGGGCTTGGGAAGAACTCGTCCTTATATTTTGTGAAGGACATGACAATGAAGAAAAGAAGAAAATATTATGTGAGTATATATATTTATTTACATTTACAATCGGTTTGTGTTACAAGTTAAATATAACGATCCTGCCAATCTACTTTTCCTTCATTAATGAAATAGTTTGTTAAATGTACTCGAACATTATCCGCCTGTCGCACAGCACGTCCGGTATAATGTGAGGCTAGATTTTCCAGGGGTGGCGTATAAAGTGTGTCTTCAAAATTGTAGCCATCCCTGATTCTGACATAATTATTTAGTGTACATATCGCTTTTACGATCTTTTCTGCAAAACCGATGTTAACCCTTAAATGTGCAGTAGGAAAATTATTCCCACATCTTTATATGTGTTCTCAAAGGGTCAGGAAGAAATAGTTTCCCACAATCTGTCAAAATAATAAAACTACGTAAAATTGTCTATGATAAAAAAAATAGCTTGAATTGGAACGCACCACTTTACGAAAGAAAAAAAACAAAAACCCCGACGTCTCCTGTCAAAACATCAGCTGAATGCTAATTCTATGCGTGTTTGTGAGTTTTTTGGTCGAAAATGTCGAAAAAAAATACCGTAAGTATAATTTTCTTACAGATTTGTTATAATTATGATATTTGCTGTACATTTTATGTAAAAGTTACCTAAATAGTTATTTGGTTCGACTTTTATGGGCTTCCAAAATATGTGGGAACTATTTTCCTACTGATCATTACGGAACTACATCTTTGTTTTTTCTTACAGGTGAGAGAGTTGAAAGATGCACAGATTGAATCGGAATTAAGTAGATTGATGTCCTCCGATGACGAGGAAGATGAGGACGATGAAGAACTTACCTTCGTGAGTGAAAGGCCCAACTTATTTAACAATTTAGATGCAAAGATGAATAAGATTCAATCTTATAGCTACAAAGAACTCTTAGACATTCTTGATGACTGTAATCAGCCAGCGCAATCACTCTCCCCAGCGCAACCATCCTCCCCAGTGCAAGCACCCTCCCCAGTGCAGGAATTTACCATACGTTCTTCACCAGAGAGAAATGTTTCTGAGAAGGATGCAGTTGATGAGCCCATGTCATCTTTTTCACTTGAGAGTAATGTTCCTGTGGAGGCTGCAGTTAATGAGCCCTTGTTACCTTCTGCTCTTGAGGAAGAAGTTCGTTCAGAGCCTGTGGCTGAAGAGCCCAGACCGCCTCCTATACCTACACCTGCCTATCAACGTAGAGGACCTTCCGATCAACAAAGATTTAGATCCAGTTCAAATTATTTTGATTTATTGAAGAAATCGCGAGAGTGGTCCAATGATTTGTCTAGATTCTCACTCCCCCCAAATTTTGAAAGGCCTTTGACTGTAAACAAGCAATATAATAACCGATCTACTCCATTGTCCTTATTTCGGGATATGTTTCCAGAAGAGTTGGTAAATTTGATTGTGAGAAACACAAATATCTATGCAGCTAATAAATGCTCAAGACATTGGAAAGATACAACATATGAAGAAATGAATGCATATTTTGGGCTTATGGTGTTGATATCAATAAACCTATCCTATCCTATGTCTATCATTCTTCCCTACCCAGATGTGGGAATAATATTCATGTTGTATCTCAAAAACATATATTTTTATATGGACAACAGGAAAATAGTTCCCACGTGGTAAAACTCATTAGAGCAATAAATGATAAATATCAAACTCAGAAAATATTATTCTAGACCTCATAATAAGTATATTTTCCAAAATTCATAACTTTATGATGGTTAGATCACTCACAACCCATTAAGGGTTAACATCTAACGGCCTGTGTAAAATGCGCCATTTATTGCACATTATGCCAAAAGTACATTCAACATACCGGCGTGCTAATGTCAAACGGTAATTAAATATTTTTTTTGCATAAGTTAGTGACCTTCCCCCATATGGACGCATTAAATTCTCCATCATGCCAAAAGCTTCATCAGCCACTATCACATATGGCAACGTTGTCGGTCTATTTTGTATTAACAATGCCTTTGGCTCAGGTAGATCTAATGACCTTTCTGTCAGCTTTTTGTACAATGAAGAATTCTTGAATATACCTGAGTCACTGTTTTTACCGTAGGCACCTATGTCAACCCACACAAAACAATAGTTTGCATCCGCTAGCGCCAATAAAACTAGCGAAAAATAATTTTTATAGTTATAATACATAGAACCCGTGTGTTCAGGCTGGATTAACCGTATATGTTTCCCGTCCAAGGCTCCCAAACAATTGGGAAACTTTGAGTTCTTTTCAAATATCGTGGATATTTCACACCACTTTTCTTTCGTTGGTTCACTCATAACAACGGGCCTTAATTTTTTCCAAATAGTTTCACATACATGTGGTATTATAGTAGCCACAGTAGATTTGCCAATTCTATAGTCGTAGCTTAATGTCCCAAATGAACATCCAATGGCCAAATATCTGGAAACAAACATAAACTATTACTAAATACTGTTTTTTTTTTCAGCGTCATCCCTGCAAAAAAAGTGGAAGAGTTTACGGGATAATTATATGAGAGAGGTGAAGAAAATAAAGACTGTCAAATCTGGATCAGGAGCTTCCAAAACTTCGACATATATTCATTATAATAGACTACGATTTCTACAGGCATCAATTGCCAACAAAGATACAGAAAGTAGTTTCGATGCAGATAATGCATCAACTTCGTCAGAGGTTGCTGAAGTAGAAATAAGTTCTGGCTTTAAGAGTCCTAAATCTACTTCAAGAAAAAAACAAAAATTAAATCCTGCTGATGAAAGATTTGCAAACATATTAGAGCAGAGTTTAGCACAGAAAAATGTGTCTCATCCAAAAGAAGATGACGATGAAGACAAGCTGTTTTGTTTGTCACTCGTTAAAGAGATTAAAAAAATTCCGGAATATAGGCGACTTCAAACTAAAATTGCCATTTATAATTTAATTTTGCAAAACCAAAATGAATTTCAAGGACCACAACAACAGACATATGAAAATCAAAATTACCCGGTATCACAACGAAGAAATTATTCATCACAAGAGCAGCGTCATCAGTCATCAGCTTCTGTTGAAGGCTTTCGTTATCATGATTATAGATCACAGCAGTCTAGTGTGTCAAATAATTTTGCACATTATGGTTATACTACAGCAATGGGGTCTCCATCGCCAGCACCAACTAATGTCAGCAATGAATCAGAGTTAGAGTTATTCTGCGAGTAACAAAATGTTATTTTTTCTTTAAAAAAATTGTTCCTAAACAAGTTGATTTGATTTATAGATTATGTTGATTATTAAAAATTTACCTCAATGTAATTATGAGTTTTTCTTCCGGTGAAATGCTATATCGCACAGTGTTTTTATCTGCTACGAGTTCATCGTTTATGAGAGTCAGTAAGTCATCTAATGACTTGATGGACATTCTGAAGTAGTTAAAGAATTTGGGCTCAAATTGCCTTAACTTAGGATATAAAATAATGTACTGACTTTCAGTCAGCCTGGTTGACAAAATTGGGTGAACCCAATATCTCCGTCTTCTGTTGTGTCGTTTCTGCCGTCTGTATAAAATCACCGATAAAACTGTTTCTACGTCCATCTTCGACAAATGTAGAACTCAAACTGGCCGCAACAACGCGCGTTTAACGCCTGACAAGCGCGCACCATGTGAACACTATACAAAAATTCAACGCGCGTTCAACGCGCGCTGAGCGCTTGTCATCTGAACCTACCCTAAGTCAAAGTTACTGGGACACCACGAGACTTAAGCCCTTAGCAATAATAAACATAGTGTAAGTAGGGCCTCAACGGCATCTTAAAATCAAGTAGCGTTGTAATATTAGGCCATAAGTCCTATAATAATAAACATATTATGAAGACATAAAATGCGCCTTAAAATATACAGGGTGAAATTGAATTCATGGCAATCATCTTATAGGGTCATTGTACATTGTACTCATCATTATGAAAAACTTTTACTTTGGGACTAAGCCTGAAATCGCGAAAACAAAATCATTTTGGCGAGCTATGCGAACATATTTATAGAGAACAGCTGAAAACAATGAACCCTTAAGAGGAAACCCATGAATTCAATTTCACCCTGTATATTAAGTAATACATATATTTTAATGTAGTACATTACGACTGTTGGTCTTGAGCTTGAGCTTGTTGTTCCTAGTGCTATCCATGACAATGTGAACTATTTTATGCATACATTCATAGCGTCTTTTGTTGTTCAATTTGCACAAAGGTTTCGCCATTGACATTAAAAAAGAATAACATTCATGAATGTTGTCATCTTCCATACTTTGTACTGAGTTTGGCAGATTTCCGTAGGTCTTTCTTTTGTTTTGATGAATTATCAGGTAAGGTAAATCTGGTGCAGAGGCATTTGAATCTAATTCTGGAGTAGATGCATCTGGATCCAACGTAGTAGATACCTGTATCAGTGGTTTATTTGAAGTTTCCATATTATTTACATTTACTAAATCAGCAGAATGGATTGACATATTTTCCTCACTGCTTTCGTCACTCTCCGGTATGATTATACAACGGCCTGAAATAATATAGAAAAGAAAATGTCGTAATATCTCTATTATGTAGTGCTAACAAACTACCCAGCAAACATAAATTTTAAGATAACGGCGGGATAAAAGCTAAACTAAAACCCAAATACGACAAAAACGTCAACTAAAAGGTATCATAACCAAATAACACCAGTTTTTGTATAACCGGAGTCACACGTAATTTTATATTTATACCTTCATAGTTTATCACTGGATATTTAATAGAGTAGGTAACTACCTTAATGAGTACACACCTACTTATAAGGTTTACACAATAAGGTTGGTTGGTTTCCCTTGTATTTGGTAAGTATTGTATAGTGTAGGAGTATTGTGATCAGCTGTTTTTTGTTTAGTTTCATTTTCACGGGACGGTAATGCTCAGGAACACCGCTCTGTGAGGCCTCTGCCTTAAATCTAGCGGGCAGCGGCGGCGGCGGCGTGGGAGCGGGGCGGGCAACGCAGACCCGTTCTCGAAACCAACGGGCAGATTCGCGCGGCTCTATAGCAGCGTAGTGTTGTGTTCGTAGTTGTGTCGTCGAGATATTTGTTTTTATTCGCGAACGAAATGTCTGAACAACGGCGAAAACATTTTTTTGATTCAAATTTGTTCCTAACGCTCGATTAATTGTGGTCAAAAGAAGTGAATCCCTACTATAGGGCAAGGAAAAGAAAAGGCGAGTTTTATCGAAATTATGAAGAACAGAGACAATGTCCTGACAAATTCTACGACTACACCAGAATAAGTGTAGAAACTTTTGACTATATTCTTGAAGCTATCAAGGGCGATTTTTTAATTAAACTAGTTAATTACTTTTCTATTTTTATGGTTTACAACTTTGCTGTTCCATATCGGTGTCCTCTCAAAAATTACTGAAATAATTTGCTCTAGCACGTCCGAGGACATTTCGACACGTCACAAAAATAAATTGCACAACACTACAATTCAAACGCGCGGGCGATCACCGCTTGGCTGGAGTGCACCGCTCGTTGCCCGCGCTTGATAGTATGCGTCCGTGATTTGATAGTACGCAGTAGATCATGCCGCGCCCGCGCCGCCGCCGCCGCCCCGCTGCCCACAAGATTCGAGGCAGAGGCCTGATAGACACAAAGTCTTTGATTTGACAGGATTAAAGATTAAGGAGTTTAGGACCATTGCTCCGTGACAGGCACGAAGTCTTTGATTTGACAGGATATAAGGAAACAGGCTCTAGGTGGTCTTGTACACCGTGGACCCAGTAGGATAACATGAGAGACTGTTCATTAGCGGCCTCCACTCCTAACCAATGGATATTAAATCATTATAACTTGCTTCTACAGCAAACCAATAGATTGTTTGTTGTATTATCACTATTAGTTTCCTCCACGGATTACTAACAGACAGCTTATTGTGTTATCATTATTAGTTGCTTCCACAGCATACCAACAGGATAGTTTGTGTTCTCACTATAAGTTGCTCTGCAGCTTACTGATAAGATAGATTATTGTGTTCTCATTATTATCTCAAATCCACCTCCATGGATGCTGATAGATTGGTGTTGATATAACTTATTGTGTTATTAACTGCCTCCAGAGCTCTTGGACACCTCAATAATTAGAGCTTGTTTTACTACAAATTTTTATAATTGCCTAAATTTGACAATAAAATAGCATAAACTGTCACAAGTTACAAAAATATAATAATAACAGTAATCCTCCTGATTGAATTCGGCCATGACAGCCTATCTGAAAGGGGACGAACCATCTGCATAGGGAGATACATCCCTTTAACCGGCAAGAACCGAATTCGGTTAGCAAAAAAACATGCGTCTACCGGCGGTAACCGTATATGGTTCCATTTTTATGACTTACTTCAAAAGGCGATAAAATATTCGTAGTCTATATTTACAGTGTTGTAACACTTAAAAATGGTAAAGCATAAGACGAGAATATCAGACAATTCATCGTTTTCTACCTAGCGCAGAGCATTCGCGGGATATTTTATGTTTTCTGTGGAACTTTTTTCGCCGCCATTCAGCGAACGGACGCCGTGATCGGAGCACCGAAAAAGTTTATTTTACGTTGTAAGGCAAGCAAATTGTGCTGAAACGACATGGACAGGTAAGTAATAAACCGTTTTTAATACTTAGATTCTGTATTCGATAAAGATTTTGTACAAAAATTGTTATTTCTACGAACATCGCGCGCGTCGGGGCTTCTGTGAAAAAACAATATGGGTGATTGTTTTTTCATTACTGAATAAAAAATACATTAGTGCTTTCAAACTATCGTTATCACCAATAGGTAAATATGTTTCTGCACATGTGATAAGCATTTAGTTACTCTAACTTCGATTAGATTTTGCGTAATAGATAAATAAAAAAAACCCAGTCTCAAGCTAACCGTAAACGGTTAGCGCCGGTTAAGGATTTCTAGGTTCCGCCATCTTGTTTTAGGGCTTAGCTAGGACATGGAACAAACTGGATGCGGCATTTGATACCTAGAATGAATTTTGTCAATTTTTATTGTTTTTGTGGTATTTTTTTGCATGGGGTTTTTCTAGTTTTCGTTGCGCATGTATGTGCTTTTCTAAAAACTATTGTTTTGCATGTTTAAACTAGACCACGTACACGTGGAGGAAGGCTGCGGGGTGTGCGTGTGCTAGCAGGAGGAGGTGGTGGTGGGGATGCGGCTAGGGCTTGCAAGCCGGATATACGGATAACCGTATTATCCGCATATCCGCCGATTTTCAAAGCCGGATTTTACTTATATCACCATCCGGATTTTTCGGTTTTTACGGATAGTTGTATTTCTCTTTTAAATCACACTTATATTATAAAGGCGAAATTTTGTAAGTGAGTGTGTGTGTATTTGTATGTTTGTTACTTCTTCACGCTCAAACGTCTGGACGGATCTGGATGAAATTTGGCACAGAGATTGATATGAAATAATAGCACAAAAAATACACATATGATACCGATTTTTATCCTGGGAATATGTTCCCTTGGGATAATTTTCGACATTAACGCGGGCGAAGCCGCTGGCAGAAGCTAATCCTTTAATTTAAGCAAACTTACTGACTGCTGACACAGCGTTAAGATTTCAGAAAAAGCATAATCAGTAATGAACTTCTAGTAACACTCAAAAGAATAATATCACAACGATTAGTTCCAGAAATAATCGGTACAATGACATATTTACACAACCCTCACAATTTTATGAAGAGCGAAGTATATACGACTGTCCTTTTGAAAAGCCTTCAAATGAGTCTGAGACTGACGATTGTTAAAATAATTTCTACATTTTTTGACACACAAAAACCAGATCAAACAGTTATAAATTCAGCGGACAATACACAAGATACAGAATGCTGCTCTTCTTCACCTGTAAGCGTATCAATTAATACACAAATATGAAAAGAAATCATCTGGTTTATGAGTCAGCCATCTTCTGCGCAGCGACCACTCAAGTAGAGATGGCACTATTTGATGAAAATCGTCAGAGAAGCAGGAATTTAGAAAGGGTTTACAATGTACTTTTATCAATAGCACCGACCAGCGTTGAAGCTGAACCATTTATTTCCTTGAAAGAAGATTCATTAGATAGTTTAAGTTTTTTAAGATCATATTACCAAATTTGGATAAAAAATAATTTAAGAATTACATAATTTTAAAATGTTATTCGATTATTTTAAGATATTTTGTTCATTATTGTTTTATTATATTTGATTTATACTATTGTTGTTTAATAATTGATCTGATTTGCCAGGGAAAGTGATATATTCATTTAATTATTATCGTTTAAATAGGGTGATTTGATTGGGATATAGTGATTTGTAATAAATGTAAGAACTCATTTTAAATTAGAATTGTTTTTAGTATGAGAAGAATAAATTCAAATTATTTGTGCGTGATCGGTATTTTATTGTATAATATTAGAAAGTGAACTATTTTTTTTGTGTTGTTACTTGAAATATTGGTATAGTTTATTATTTCTTTATCATTTTGCTTGAGAGGCTGATTAAAACGTATTACAAAAGCTTATTAGCTTTATTTATAACAAAATCTAAAAAGAAATCGTAATATCCGCACTATCCGGATACTCCGGATAGTAAAATAATAATATCCGTATTATCCGGATAGTAAAATCGAACGGATATTGCAAGCCCTAGATGCGGCTGCTCAACCGGTGGCCAATGAGTTGGGCGCTCAACCGGTTACCATTGAGTTGGCCGGTCAACCGGTGGCTATTGAGTTGGCCGGTCAACCCGTGGTGACTGAGGCAGGCGACTAACCATTGGTACCAGTGTGAGGTCGCGGCCGTGGCCGCGGAAGGCTGCCTGGCCGAGGCAACCGCGGCCGAGGAGGCCAAGCAAGCGACCGAGGAGGCCAAGCGAGTAACCGAGGCCGCCATGAGCGACCTGGGCCGAGCACAATTGAAGAGAGCATGCTTTTTTAACGCTTTTTTTTTTGTTTTCTTACTAACTTTTATTTATTTTGTATTTATTTTTCATCAAATGTTGTAAGTACAATTAAATCGTTTTGAATTTTAGACTCAACATAGTGGACATTGGGGAGATGCCGGTGGGGGTGGGCCTGGAGACCCCCCTCCATCCTAAGAGAAGGCGCGTGTGGTCACCGTTAAGTAGTACATTAAGTTTTGAATAGCAAGTTCAAACAAACTTTGCTAACATGTTTTAAAATGTCCATCTAGAGTCAGAAGGGCACCTAGACCCCCGCCAGCACCGGTAGCTTCCACCAGCTCTGCGCCGGATTTGCCGCAGCAAGACCAGCCGGAGGTAGAGTTGCTGCAGGACCAGGACGTGGCACCGGTGGAGGCTGAAGGTGGTGCAACTGCGTCTTTAATTTTGGTGCCCTCACCCGCAATGTAAGTCGGTTTCAGATTTTTTTCTATTGATGACTAAAGATATAGGTGGCTCTATAAAATTGCTTTTGTTCCAGGTTTGAGGAATGTGGTACTGCCACGCCACTCGCGTCACCGGTTCAGTGTCCAGCTCCTCCTCCTCGTCCTCGTCAGCTTCAAGATCATGACATAATGGCGGTGCTTAATTATGGTAAGTATCTGCCGATTTCAGCTTGGGATGGGGGCTAAGGGCAAACTTCTGGTCCCGACCAGATTATGTACTTACCTTTCATTTGTTCGTTTCAGGAAGCGAATTGGAGTCTGACGAGAGCGATGAGGAGGACTTTCCTTTGCCTACCTTCATCCCGAGGTGGTTCAGGAGGGCATTGGACCATGATGAGGAGGACGACGACGCACCCACCACCGACCCTGAGCCCGCCGCCGACGGCGCTGATCCTGCGCCACTATATGCCCACCTTACGGCAACGGACCGGCCTTGGGGTGTTAATGAATTTGAGTGGAGAGAGTTTCCGAATCTCCCGATTCCACCTGAATCTAGGAGGGAAACCTTTTCCGAGATGAACATTGGTCCGACGACTCCAAGTGTTGACCCATATGACATTTTCGTTGACATATGGGATCGGCAATTTATGGAGTACATTGCCTTCGAAACCAATAGATATGCTCAGCAGTTGGTATCCCAGATGATCGTAAACCACAGTCTCCATCCCAATAGCAGAATAACGTGTTGGCAGGACACTACAGCCGATGAACTGTATGTGTTCTTCGGCATGGTTATTGCGATGGGGATTGTGGTTAAGTCTGTTATCGAAGATTACTGGGGTTGCAACCCTGACATATTCTACACTCCAGGTTTTAGCGCACACGTCTTTGAAACGTTTCGAGTTGCTGACGAAGTGCTTGCACTTCCGAAACAATGAAGAGATGTGTGCGCTAGAACTGGACGGTTCCGAGGCGAAACTTTTTTAAATTGAGCCAGTTCTGACACATCTGAATAAGAAATTTTCCACTTTGTATATAATGTCACAAAATCTGTCACTTGATGAATCTCTTCTGCAATGGAAAGGTTGGTTGGATATCCGCCAATCTATTCCAAGTAAAGCTGCTGCGATGGGGATCAAAACTTATGAGCTGTGTGAATCTCAAACCGGCTATCTATCGCGGTTTGAGCTTCACGCTCAAAAGAGTACACCATCGCAGCGGTCAGAAGATCTAATTGTGGATGGATAACTTTTATAATTCACCAATTCTCACTCGACGCCTCAAGGCCTTGGGCTTTGACTGTGTAGGTACCCTGCGGACCAACCGTAAGTTTGTTCCGAAGGCCCTGCACTGTCTGACCAAGCGGAACATGCGCGTAAGTCAGATCACTGGACTTACCTCAGGCGACATCGATATCATGGTAAGGAGATATAATAACAAGGTTGCTACTGTCTCTACATACCATGGTAACGCAGCCAGGCAAGTCCAGAACACCACCAAACCCATCTTGATATTGGACTACAATATCATGATGGGTGGGGTGGATAAGAAAGATCAGATGCTAGCCATGTATCCGATCGAGCGGAAACGTACCAAGGTCTGGTACAAAAAACTTTTCAGGAGACTATTAAATGTCTCCATATTAAATTCATAAATCATTCACCGTGCCCAACCTGCTCCTACCCTACCCCACCGTAAATTCCGTGAGTCCTTAGTGAAGTCACTCCTCTTCAAACCCAATCCCATGCCCCTTCCCCCTGTATTCAGACAGAACTTGCTCAACCCTGATGTGACGCATCGCATGGATGAGAACCCGGTTCTTGCCAACGGGCAGCGCTCGCGGCGGCGCTGCGTTGTTTGCAAGAAACGGGTGATAACATTCTGTGTCGCATGCAGGGCAGCACTTTGTATCTTCCACTTGCACTCCTACGCCCACACCTAATATATATATAAGTATATATATATATGTAGGATCATAAGGGCCGAGGGGTATATATGGTCAGGATTTGGGCGTTCCCATTTTTGTTGGATAAACAAGAACTGTACAACCAATAACAAGGTTGTTAATTACAGTACCAGTTTCACCAACAAAACAATACAAATGGTAACAATACAGTTAAACGAACAAACCCTTAAGGTTACAGTTCGTACAGCAGCCTAAGCCACCCAAATACAAAGTGTATCGTTCGCCATCAGCAAGCCAATACAGCTATGTGAATACACAGCAGCGCTGTACCAAATAAACCGACAGTTTTGTCGGGAGCAGGGGAGCTCTTTATCGAGTCTAATCCGAAGATAGACTGACTTGCATACCGTTGCAAGCTCTCTTATACCTTGCTATCCCTCCACAACAACTCTGTCCGATGACATACGGAAGTACGTCACGTGTTTACTTGATACAAAACACTAAAATGTGCTAAATCAAATTAAAATTCGATTCTAAAATCATCAAGTAATAAAAGAATAATTGTCGTAAGCTAATAATAGTGATAACACAAAGAATAATCAAATTAACATGTCAACAATTGTTTTGAACTTTACCATCGATTACAATTATCGAAATAAGTTGCCAAAATCAATTGGTGCGTACACAGAGTACTCAATAAATTATGATTTGATTTATTAGGCAATAATTGATAGTAAAATCACTTAAATTAGTAATAAGAAACAAGTTATTACAAATTGATGACTACCCGCAATTTTAATTAATAACCAACTCCGACATATATATTTATTATTTTCATGTATCTATATTTTTTGGACCACACCTTTGTTCGTTTCATTGAATTGGTGAATTGTGGTGAGTTATTCAGATACATGTTTGTTGTAGACAATTTTTTTTTTTCACTTTTAGTAAGACTATGTAGTCCTGTTCAGGTCTGTCTACTTTGCATTTTTTTTTTGTGGAAAATTTCATGTTCAGATGTGACGGAATTGGCTCATCCATATTTTCATTGATCCTTGGCTAGGTACTTAGGTATTTTCTAGTGAAATTGTTTGTTTTGTTTGTTGATTCCTGAAATGGTTTTGTTAGGCAGCAGGCCCTTGTGTTGTGTTTTTCCATTAGTAAATATCATCATCATGTGCACTGTGAAATAAGATTTCAAATAAATGCAAT
Source organism: Anorthoa munda (assembly GCA_945859665.1). Classification (NCBI taxonomy): domain Eukaryota; kingdom Metazoa; phylum Arthropoda; class Insecta; order Lepidoptera; family Noctuidae; genus Anorthoa; species Anorthoa munda. The sequence goes on along the minus strand of OX243894.1, from coordinate 19,352,252 downwards.
AGTACTTGATCTGTGACCCAAATTAGAAAGGGTCTTTTTTATCGCTCTTTTTCAAGTGTTTGTAATGTGACTCATTGTTCGTAAACTAAACAATTCTAACAGCTAAATCTTTGTCTGCGATAAGATTGTGTACCAAACTATGTAATAGGATACTATTCAAAGCCATGTGGCTTACAGAATTCCCGGAACTTAAGCGGAAACATACCCATTTTTTTTTGTTGGCGGCGGGGTCAACTTTCGAACCTACCTACCAAAGTAATTTTGTAAAGAAAAAATATAGGGAGGTGTGATCTAATGATTGATTTGTGTGTAATATAGTGTAAGGAAGTAAATAAAACTAAAACTTTTTGAAATAATGGTTTATTTTTTTAATTCTACCTACTTTTGTACAGCATACTGGGCAAATTTCGCTAACTCTGATTTCAAAGTAGAATTTATAATATATTAGAAGACAAAACTAGCCCAACCCGTTCATAGTCTGTTAGCTTATTTCATAGCGATTCCAACGACATAACTTTTAAACAGCTCCCTAGGATAGTTTAAGAGATATCATCGTTTTAATGACACGCGGCCATATCGCAAAAAAACACCCAGAAGTACTTGACGGTTGCACTGACAGCTCCAAAATGGCCGTGACGTTTCAAGGGTCAAGGCCAATAGCTTAACATGCTTTCCTAAGCACGAGGGTTCACCAATTTCAAAACTCTAGGCTGTCACAGAGGAATCCCTAATGGAAAAAGCCCATAAACACATTTTGCCCGACCTAGGAATTGAACCCAGGAATAATAATTTAAAAGTACTTTGTTGCTTGATAGTACCATGCACAAGCATCATGTAGAGTTATTTGACATGGCTATTGTGTTGGGCCTTTTGAAGTTTTGATACAACAACACTGAATCAGTTAGCGAGGTGAGTAGAAGATAGTTTGAAAACCTCACCTTTTACTTTAGTTGTGTTGTGCTGGAAGTCATTACTAGCTGACCTCTATTTGGTGGCATGTATCTGCTGTGATTGTGTAAGTTTGAAACATGTTGGTTAAGCTTAGACCAAGCTTTACAGATTTCTTGCCCTTCGCTACAGTGTTCTTGCCCTTCGCTAGCGAGATCTGAAACAATTAAATATCTTGGGGTACAAATCGATAGCCTATTAAATTGGAAGTATCATATTGATAGTATCACTGCACGGGCTAGAAAACTTATTTATGTTTTCAAGAAATTGAGACACTCAGCTGACCACACTACCCTGAAGACAGTTTACTACGCTCTGTGCCAGTCCATGCTTGCGTACTCTGTCACTGTATGGGAGGTGCACTCAAGACTCATCTCATTCATCATGAGAGGGCACAGAGGGCTGTCTTGAAGGTCATGTCCTTCAAACCCTTTAGATATCCTATAGTCAGTCTTTTTAGGGATTGTAAGGTTCTTTCTGTACGGCAACTCTTTGTGCTTCAAGTGGTTATGCATAAACACATATCGCTTAAGTATAATGCCAGCTCTCGAGTTAGGCGCAAACGCTATAGAGTTTGCCCTGCTCAAAGCTGCAGGACGGCACTGGCACGCAGACATTTCTATGGTATCGGAAGTCACCTTTATAATAAAACTAACAACCATTGCTTCATTTATTCCACTACTTCTCAGTAATGTAAGAGGAGGGTATATGACTGGTTGCAGGTACAGACCTATGATGAAACAGAAAGTCTCGGAAACTTGTACTATCTCTAATACACGACCATTAACGAAATCCCCAATTATATATCTCCTAACAAATACAAGAAATCACAACTCCACATCCACAACTCTTACACATATGAAAGGGTTATAATATTGTTTATTTTATTTTATCTTATTAAATCACTTCTACAACTTGTGACCCTCGGACGTAACGTTTGATATGTAAAACAAGTGTGAGGATCCTGGTACCCATAGCACAAATTAAATCTTTCTTTGGGTGCCAGAATTCAATACAAATACTACTGACTTACATTGTTACTCGCTAATATGAATTTGATATTTTTGCATGATGTTTGTTCGTAAGTATTTGACTGTACAAATGTTTTAATTCTAATAAACAATTTATAATTATTATATTTATTTAGAAACCACTAAATACAAGCTAGATAAGAAGTTGCAAAACCACAAAAATAAAAAGAATGTTTCTGAATGCTAAATGTGACAAATTATCGAAAAACAAACCTGTCTTTTGATTGTTTTTATTATGTGCAAATGCACCCAATAACAAGCTTTGAAATCTGTCAGAAATTACTAATCTATTTACACTCATGTCTCACACCACAAGGAGCAAAATTCAACTTAAGACATTGTGAGATTTAATTCATCAGGAAGGTTCTCAAATATTGAATGATTAAAGAAAGTTTATTATAACAAACTTAACTTGAATAAGTTTATTTCTTAAGCACTTATAGAAGGCCCTCCTATCAGTATCCAACTGAAAGTTTGTACCAAGAATGTAGGGTCAGATAATTTATCATAAGATCTAACTTATAGCGCTATCACTGACAAGAACCCCATACCCACAACAAATGTAGACAGATAAGATGGAACACAGTAATCACATTAAATTCACTCAAAGATGTCTTACATACACAAGACCATTAATTTACCAAGGATTCACAAGATCCATACATAATTGGTTACTCAAGGCGTACTTGTAAATATAAAGTTACCAAGTGGCTTTCAGCTTATGACTATGCACGGACTGAAACTCTCCTGATACTTATTATAAAGTCCTCATAATGACTGTGTGTTGTATCACATCCCTTTCACCAATTCATACAAACACATTTATACTAGATGCACACTACACTCTAAACAAACCTCTTTATAATATTTTAAATGTTCTTAAGTCTTGTAACCAAACTATTTGTCTTACCCTAAGTGCACTTATACATTAAAGACAAGAAAACTAGATCACGACACAGGGTATCCTAGTGTGAGGTCTAGGGCTACCAGGGTTGCCAACCGTACGAGGTTCCTCGTACAAATACGAGATTTGTGGTCTTCCGTACGAGGTACGTGGACACTATCAACCTCGTACAGTGATGTACGAGATTTTGATAATATGGCCATACGAACATTTTGCATCACCATTATATAATAGTAAAAACTTGGTAGATGGCACTATCAAAACTTGTAGGCATTTCTTACACCAAAAAATTTCATTGTCGCATTTACGCGATGATTGTCTTCGCATTAGTCGTGTCTGTCACAAATAGCGCAAATTTCTACTTTCTCTGTTCCTTATGTGTTTTTATTCTGTAGTTGTACTACGTTAGTACGTGTAGTTAATTAAAGTTTGTTTAAAAAAGATTTTTATTGTTAAATACCTAGTCTTTTCGTTGTTTCGTCCATTGTTTAGTGGTGTAATAGAAGTATCGTTATGAGTGATAACGACGAAAACGGTGACCGTTCGCCTACTTTGACTCCGCCTAGAAAATTACCCAAAAAAGGTGGTTGGACAAGAAGAAAAGAAGGTAACACAGTATCGCAGCATCGTGTACAAAATTTTAGACAGCAATGGTTAAAGGATCCGACTCTTAAAGACTGGCTTTTGCCAGACACCAATGATTTAACAAAAGCTAAATGTGCATATTGCCCGGGAACATCAATGGTAGATGAACTATCCAATTTAAAAACTCAATTCTCTACCAAGAAACACCTGGGCAACAAACCTGGATCCAGTGGAAAAACACAAACATTAACATCGCTTGGATTCCAGAGAGGTCTAACTCCACAAAATAAAGGGAAAGCTCGTGCAGAAATTAAACTTGCTGCTTTTTTTTGCGGAGCATAATACTTGTATAGCGTTCTCGGTTGCTGACCACTTGACAGATTTATTAAAAGAAGTTGTGACGGATTCTAAATTAATCAAGGAAATTGAACTTAAACGAACCAAAATTACAGGTGTGGTTAAAGAACGTTCTTGGTCATAAATTTAGTTCAAAAATTACAAACCTTAAACCAAACAAGCCTTAAACTTCTCACCCACACTCTCTGCTGCCTTACTAAGAAAGAACGTAAATGAGTGCCCATCGGAGTTCAAGTTTCAACATACAAATCCCCAGGGTATTTTAAAAGCTTTTAAAGATCTTAAAATTAAATCAACCATTTAAGATTAGGGCATTTTGTTTTTAATAATTTAATAACGGGTAAGAGGTGAGCCCAAATAGCGTGTGGTTCATGACACTTATTGTCCGAAACAGAGCAAAACGATTGAGATCCATAAGCCCAGTAAATCATGCCACAATGCAAAGTAATTTGATTTTTGGAGGCTCAAAAATGGGTGGCTTGTACCTCTTCATGCGACTTGCATTTATAATTTTCGCTAAAATCACAAAGAATCAATGCCTCGTGTGGACCTAATGTATTTATTTTCTCGCGATATTTACTTTGTTGATGTTTCCAGTTGTGTATATGTATCTTATACAAGGGTATATTTCTTTCAAAAATCTGTATTCTTTGATTGTGCCATGTTTTTTTATTTTTTACGGTCTTTTTTGTGATATATTTTTTACCACCCCTTTTTGCACCTTCTCATAAGAATGGTCCACACCTTCCCACTGTTCCCAGTAAACTCTCTTAAATAGAGCCTCTCCTTCTAAACCATAAACCAACTTAACATTTTTACAAATTGTGCATTTTCCATGCATACAATTGTAGGAACTTTGATCGCAAGACAATTTAGAAATAACGTCACTGAGAGACTTAATATTTTTAGAAAACGCACCGTTTCTGAATAAACTTGTAAAACACCATTTCCATATTGCTGTGTTTTATGCGGAGGCAGGTGTCACGGTTGTGAATGTTTGGAGAAAGTACATATGCTGGTTTGTGTCTAAAAAAAAGTAGCGAAACTGAATCTTCCTCCCTCATTCTTATAATTTTTTTACAAATTGAATAGCTTATCGAATTTGATGCTTCTCTATACAATTTGGAAAATTCCATATTTCATCAAAGTCTTTAGCAATTATCTTCCATTGTGCTGTTGTTGGTTTTGGCAGAACGACACGGCCAAGAATATTCCAGATTACACGGCAGGTTTCATGGACTATACAACGAACTGTACTAAATACCATTCGGTAATTAAATGCTAAAGTTTTGAAACTGACTCCTGTTATTAAAAACCTGAAAAGAAACATAAATACAACAACTTAATTGGTAATTATGTTTTTGAGCCGTTTGGGGTTGAAACACTAGGGCCATGGGGTCCGAGTGCACACCTATTATTTCGGGATATCGCCAAGCGGTTGGTCGACTCTTCACGTGACCAGAGGGCTGGCGTTTTTTTTGGCCAAAGAATCAGCATTGCCATCCAACGTGGCAATGCTGCCAGCCTTCTGGGCACTTTTCCTGTTGACAGCGATGTGGACGAATTTTTTGACGCCCCGTAATTGTACATATTAGTTTTTCTTATTTTAGTTCTAATATTAGTTTGTAAATAATGTACATTAGATATAATTATTAATTAATTTCAAATAAAAACTATAAATTTCTTAAAAGAAACATTATATTTTTAAATATAGCTTAGGTACCTATTAATATTATTAAAAATATTTAAATAATACCAATTTTAAAAAATTATTATAATTTTGAAAATTTAGAATAAATATACCTAGGCACTTTTGATAATCATATTTTAAATCATACAATACGGATTACGAAACATTATACATAATATCACCTGTGTTGCGGGTGCCGGACACATACGTTTAACTAACAAACCATTCATTTATATGTTTATTATATTATTTTCAGCTCAAGAATGTCTCAAGATGTGGACGAATATCAGAAACCACTATCGAAAAGCGATGAAAAATAGAATAAGCAAAAGTGGTGATTCTGCAAAGCCACAAAGGCCTATAAAACACGAAAGAGAACTCCAATTCTTGAATACATTTTTACAAAATAGAGCGCAGGTATCTAATTTAGATTCTTCTTCCGAGGAGACACAAGATTCTTTCTTGGATTCTCCTCAATCACGGCCACAATCACAAATGTCACATTCAGATTCTCAAAAGTCGCGTCCTCGATCACAAAACATAACCACAGCTGAGATATTAAAAGAATATATAGATTCTAAAAATAACGAAGATGAACATTCTATAGATATATTTTTTAAATCAATGTCTGCTACGGTAAAATCTTTACCGAAAAAGTTGCAACTTCAAGTAAAAAGAGATGTATTGCTTCTTGTTAATAAGGCAGAAATCGAATATTCAGAACTATCAGAAGCACCACAGAATATTGAAACTACAAGATCTATTTATGAACCATCCACATCGAAACAAAAACCTCCTGTGAATCAATCAAACTACACCATGGACGATTTTTCTTATTACACACCCCAAGCAACATCCGTAAATAACGAGGACAACATACAATCAACATTGACATATACTCCGACACCCATACTTAGATGCCAAGACGAAAACATTGAAACCAATGATTACCAGAATTTGTAATTTTTTTTTTAACATTTAATTTTTTACCTGCAGCAAAGCTAATGTGATTAAAAATAAAGATATGATTCGAATGTCAACAACAATCGCTCCACGACGACAGTCCTATGACCGGCGCAGCAAGAAATATAGATTCAGACGAAATAGTAATGCAGTCTGCGATCTGAAGTCACCATTCGAATCATACCTGTACGAGTATATGTGAATTAAAAAATAATAAATATGATTAAACTTATTAAAGTATTTTTTATTACTCACCTCAAGCACACAGACAATCTTTCTTCAACAGGTATAGGTGAGCGAAATCTTGATTGTTTTTTCTCCATGTAAGGTCGAAGCAAATGAACCAGACTTTCAAAATTTTCATAACTCATTCTATAATAATCATAAAATTTTCGAACGTCATAACGCAATTCATTGAATAAATTGTTGAATTCACCGGACATATATCGTTGCTTCCAAAGGTTGTTCACCCAAAATCTTCTTGATTGATTAGATTTCTCTTCTTCTTCAGCAAGAGTTGCTATGAACACTAGATCCCAGTCCACCATATTAAATACAATTCAGACAACTAGCTTGTAACAACTCTGAAACTGTTATGATGAGAAATACGATATTGAGAAGCTTCGGCAAGCTACAGGACGGTGCGGCATCCTTAAGGACGCCTCGTCATCCCTAAGAACGTTGCAGCATGCCAAAGCATAATTGCCGATAGTGTGCGCTTGCATGTAGGATGCCGAAGTATCCCTTTCCTTGCCGATGCCGATAATCGGCGCCGGGCCTTATAGGAACAGTCTATTCCGTGACTGTCCTATTTTATATTTTGTTTTAAATATTATTTTTAGAGCGAAACGCTATTTAATTGACATTAGATTGTGATAATTTAGAATGTAATCATTTGATTAATGTAATTAAATAAAGAGTTCCCAAGTTGTATCCTAATTACGAAACATACCAAAAACTATTGAACTAATTGGACCAAATTAGTTCAAAGAGTAACATAATGGAAATTAAAATGGTGATTATGTATGTTTGCTATTGTTGATTTTATGTTTTAACTATTTTGTATTTAAGTAAAAAACATCGTTATCAAATTATACTATTTGATTAAATCCAAACGAGTTTTATTTTATTTCTTTAGCAGAAAGAAATTAGTTTCGGCATGGAATAAATTTTGTTCCCCAGGGGCAATAAATTCATTATATTTTAGTTAATAATTCTGATTAAGAGGTTTTATTATAATTTTCATATAGTGAAAAGTATATCATTCGTAAAATAAATTAAAAAATTAACACAAAGAGTAAGCTTTTTTTAATAGTGTACACTTTCTGAAAATGACCCAACAACGCCTAAAGGGATTGAATACCTATACAGGCAGCGAGCGAACACACGAACGCATTAAAACAGCCATCACTGTTGCCCGATTATTGGTATTTCAAGAAACGTTGAAACAACGCATCGTAAGTCAAAAAATATTCCCATTGTGATAGAAAACAAATTAAGGACGCTATTACATTTTTCTACAAATAACAGTACTTTTGAGGTACCTTTTTAATGTACATGCAATCACAGATGTGAAGATATCATGGTCTCAATTTAAAGATAATATATTCAGCTCCAGATTGGCATCAGAAAATTTTTATGACATCATACAAAATTTTCGCACAAATACGTTTTGCCCATCACAATAATCGCAAAAAAATGAAAAAAGTAGGGTCCGAATAGGACCCAGTTTAGGTAAATTTACAGCATATTTTATCTTCATAATTATAAAAAATTGCGGTATATATAGTCCTTTGCAGGTTCAGCTAATAATTTTTTAACTAAATCATTATATTTTTTAATTATTAGCAAAAAATAAAACACTTGCCGACTTCTTCATACATTTTGCACTCGAGGCCAGTCGAGGCTCATCATTCCGCGCTCAGAAGCGCTCGTGGAAGGACGGGCGTATCGCTCTCTCGCAAAAAATAATTACGATAAAAGTAATAGAAAAGATTGTAGTGTGCATAGGTGTGAGTCGTACCGTCGTCGTCATTTGTCGTGATCGAAAGGAGTTGATATTTTATCGGGCCGAAATAAAAGTATGTTTGAGTTTCCTATTATTATTATAATGTGATTTAGAAATTATGTTGGGTAAGATTGGGATTTGGATAGGTGGTGTTAAGCAGCTGTTGACAAGGTTGAGAAATGGATGGGTGGGTTTAAGCAGCTGTTAGTAAGGTTAGGATTTGGATGGGTAAGGTTAAGCTGTCGGCGGTGAAGTTTAGAAGTGGATGGGTGGGAGGAGGGCTTTTTTTTTATGTATGTATGTATGACGAATACGGGGCCAAATTTGACATCTTTTCGTCATGGGTGTCATTATCATGATTTTTGGGGTCGCTTATATAGAATATGGGGTCAAAACCAAAATACAAGATGGCGCCGACAAAAATTTGACATCTTTTTGTCATGGGTGTCATTTTCATGGTTTATGGGGTCGCTTATATCGAATATGGGGTCAAAACCAAAATACAAGATGGCGCCGACGAAAATTTTACATCTTTTCGTCATGGGTGTCATTTTCATGGTTTTTTTGGTCGCTTATATCGGATATGAGGTCAAAACCAAAATACAAGAAGGCGCCGACGAAATTTTGACATCTTTTCGTCATGGGTGTCATTTTCAAGGTTTTTGGGGTCGCTTATATCGAATATGGGGTCAAAACCAAAATACAAGATGGCGCCGACAAAAATAAGACAAATTTTTGTCATGGGTGTCATTTTCATGATTTTTGGGGTCGCGTATATAGAATATGGGGTCAAAACCAAAATATAAGATGGCGCCGACAAAAATTTGACATCTTTTTGTCATGGGTGTCATTGTCATGGGTGTCATTTTCATGGTTTTTGGGGTCGCTTATATCGGATATGGGGTCAAAACCAAAATACAAGATGGCGCCGACAAGGATTAGACAAATGCTCGTCATGGGTGTCATTTTTATGGTTTTTGGGTAGTATATCATTACCTGCTGTAATGTAATGCTGAAAGCCAAAAAAAAAAAAAAAATTAAGTATAAAAAAAAAACTTTTGATTATGAAATTTTATATGTTCCATGTAATGCAAAATGTTCAAGCCATTTTTTATCCTTGTGAACGGAAATTATTTCGTTTTAGGTATCTACTTATCTCACGTGGCGTTTTTTTTAAAAAATACATACTTATTACAACAAAGTGATATTACAAAAACTAGAGTTTTAAACTAAAAAGAGAAAATAAAAAACTTTTTTGCAAAAAAATACTACAGACTTCCAAATAACAAAACTACAAAGTGAAAAATAACTTTATTTTTGGAAGTCGGTGTCTTTGGTAGGTACCATTTGTTTAAGTTTTCACTTTTTAGTTGTACCTACCTAATAGGCAAGTATAGCTACGTAAGGACCTATAATGCCAGAATAGATTACTCGAATATCATGAAACTGAACATAACTGGTGAAATGAGAGTGTACCAAGGTGAACTGTACACTTCTGCGTACCCCTTTAGAGCTTACTGGCGTGATGTTATGTTACGAAATGGTATAAACAATGAACAGACAGGCGATTGCAGCAATCCCGAGAGATCTGCCGTTATTTATTGAAGAGTTCTGTTGTATAGTTCCAAAGATCTTCACCAAATTAAAATGGGACCAATTTTCAAAAAGAAAGAGAATTTTCAAAATCGATCCACAATTGACGGAGATATCGGATAACATACAAAACCAAAAAAAAACGTACATAAAGTCAAACATAGAACCTCCTCCTTTTTGGTAAGTCGGTTAAAAAATTATAACTTTCCTGTGTCAAAAAATGAAAAATAATAGGTACCGACACCGACTGTCGAAAAGAAAATTAGGTTAGTATACTAAATACATCTGTTTACCCCCTAAAACCGTACAAGCGTGATGTTATGTTATGGTATGGTGAAACCAATACACACACATATGATCACAGTAATCGCAGGTCATTTGCTGTTTGTTATTGAAGAGTTCCATCGTATATCTCCGAAGATCTTTATCAGACCTAATATATTACCTATACAATAAAACCTTCCCTGAAAACACAAACATTTATCGACGGAAACACGATTAATATCGGATCAGTAGTTTTTAAGACAATCGCAGATACATATGGGTCGAATAGATAGAGCACCTCCTTTTTTTGAAGTCGGTTGAAAATAATAACCTACTTTTTACGACGACGGTTTGTAACAGTTACCAAATGCATTTCCAAAGTGCCAACTAACCTTCCTGAATCAACTTAAATAAAATAAAAAAATAATATCAAGGATCAATATTATTTGAGTAATGTATAAAATCGAGCGCTCAGTAGTTTCAATGAGTGCGTGCGCGTAATGTTGCTGTGTGCGACTTGATACCTAAATTTGAGTTCGTCGAAAATGTAACAGCGTCCTTAAGAGTGAAATTTTGAACAACAACGACATTGATCAAGAGGTTTTTGCCAAGCAGACGTATGGCCACCTTTGCAGGCAGACGCAAACGAAATAATTAGTTTTTTTTTATTGGACCTCCGTCAACTGGCAAAACAATGATAATGGAAAGTCTAGCAGCTCTCTACTACAACTATGCGAGACTTACAGGATTAACACCGCAGAGTTCATTCAACTTTGTAATTGTAAACACATGGACGTTCATCATCATTCATGGATGAGTGTAAATTAACAGACAACCAATTTGAACAATGGAAACTATTGGCAGCAGGATCACCCATGGCTATGGACATTAAGTACAAGGAACGACACAACGTCGTGAACTGTGTATTATATACATGCGCGAACCACACAATTGGACAATATGTCCAAGTGACTGAAATACACAGTAGTAGAGACGAGAACGATTCAATTCAACTTTATACGACCCCTAGAAGAATATACCGTATTTATTTATTTATTTATTTAAAACTTCATGCACAAAGGTACAATGGCGGACTTAATGCCTTAGGCATTCTCTACCAGTCAACCAAGGGTGGTGAAGAGATAAACATGGCAGGTGCATTATTTTAAACTGTGACAAGCAAAAAAGTAAAACAAAGAATTACTAATAATAAGTTGCTTAAAATACACATACATATATATTTTAAATAATACATACCTAAATAAATACATATATATAATAATAAAGTAATGAATAGAAGTTATCGAGATGTCCCTTCTCCCCGTTGAAAATAAAACCGCAATTTACGTTTGAAAGCATATTGACTGGTGGCCGTCCTGATTTCGAGAGGAAGCGCATTCCAGAGAAGAATAGACTGAATATGAAAGGAAGAGTGAACAAAATCAGTAGTATGAGAAGGACACAGTAGGAGAAGATTATTGGAGGAACGCAGATTCTTGGCGTGTGAAGAACTTAAATATTGAAAATGAGACATAAGGTAAGACGGTGGGGTGGGAGAGTTGAGTAGGGAAAAGAGCGTAGTTGGAGCGCGCAAACTTCTTCTCTGGCGAATGGGCAACCATTTGAGCTCAGACCTGTAGCTCGAAACATGGTCATATTTCCTCAAATTAAATATGAACCGAATACATTGGTTGAGGAGCCTATCAAGCTTATTCAACAGAACCGCATTCAAGTCGTAATAACACACGTCACCATAGTCGATTATAGGGAAAATTAAAGTCTGCACAAGCATAGTCTTTGTCTTTGCGGGCAAAAAGTTCCTCAGACGATACAGGTATCGCAAAGTGCCGTTGACTCTTTGGCTGACACTAGCAACCTGGCTATGCCAGCCAAGTGTCGAATCAAGATGCAAACCGAGATCTTTTACGCTAGGGCTAATGGGAATGACGGTACCATCGAAAATAAGAGGAGGAAGAGAGCTAACCGCCACTCTACCCATCATACGTGAGCTTCCTATTACAATAGCCTGACATTTAGAGGGGTTTACAGACACTCCAAATCTATCAGACCAGATTTTAATGGCATCCAAGTCTCGGTTTACATCTTCTATAGCGTCCGATAAACCTTCTACCCGCGCAGCCGCATACAGCTGGAGATCATCGGCATAAAGATGATACGAACACCGAAGACAGATAGTTATAAAATTAATGAAGATAGAGAATAATAATGGAGAAAGAATACCGCCTTGTGGGACACCAGCACCTAGATCACGCCAACTCGACGAGCTCTCGTCAACGCGAACCGACTGCTGACGTCCTCGAAGATAAGAAGAGAACCATTCCAGCGCCTCGGAAGAAACCATAAGATGTGAGAGGATGGATAAAAGGATATCGTGACTGACAGCGTTGAAGGCATTTGAGAAATCTATGAGTACCAAAACGGTAACCTTGGTATCCTCCATTGCCTCTCTGATGTCACCAGTCACTTTGAGGAGAGCGGATGCAGTGCTGTGCCCAGGCCTGAACCCAGACTGGAAAGAGCTGACAAGGTTGTTACGGTGAACGAACCCCGAAAACTGCTTGTGAACGCAGGCCTCGAGCACTTTTGACAGGAAAGGGAGAATGGATATTGGTCGAAAATGATTAGGTAGAGAGGGATTTGAAATTTTAGGAAGTGGACGGACATAGGCCATACGCCATAGGGATGGAAACTGACCGGAATCTAGAGAAAAGTTTATTATATGGGTAATCGCAGGAAGAAGAAAGTCAAGGATCAAGGTGACCATATAACGACTGATGTCGTCATGGCCCACAGCCTTAGATTTAATAGAGAGGATCATCTTTTTGATTTCATCCTCGGTAGCCGGAGAAAATCGGAATGGTTCTATGATAGGACTGGGTAGCCTGGAAATTGAATCGACCGTCTGCGACAACATTTGGGATTCCAAATGGCAAGTGGTTGTGAAATGACAGTTGATTTCATCCAGGCCAATCGTCTTGGGAAAATCCACATGACGAGGCCTACCAATCCCGAGAGTTCCGAGGAACTTCCAGATATCGGCAGGAGAAGAAGAAGCAATGTTTTCTAGAATATGGCGGCGTTTGGCGTTGCGTATCACCTGATTACACCGATTCCTTGCAGTTTTGAACTGGTGCCTATTTTCCTCACTGCGATCTTTTTTAAATTTCCGAAAGGCCCGATCCCTGCGCCTCATCATCATACGGACCCCTGACGTCATCCAAGGAGCGGGTGGACGCCTTAGTTTAACCCTCTTGACAGGAGCGTGTTTATCGTAGAGAGCAAGGACCGTCCGGTTGAAGATTTGCAGTTTATCATCTACAGCTACTGCCGCAGCTAGGTGTCCCCAATCGACTTCCGATGCATCCTGACGCAGCTTCTCGACATCCATTCGCGCAAAACAACGCATTTGCAGTACTTTAGGGGGAAATTTAGGTGGTTTAAGGACATATGAGAGGAAAATGAGGTCATGATGGGAAAAGCCAGGTGCAGGACACTGACCATGAGAGGAAACAAGGGAGGGAGTGGACGTTAGGATTAAGTCGAGCCACGTATCGTCTCCTGAGATATTGAAATGCGTGGGTTGCAAAGGAAGAACATGGAGACTAACGGACTCGATGATGTGGAGGAGTTTACGGGAACGAGGAGTTGGATGGGTAAGGCCTGTGTTGAAATCGCCCATGATGACGTAGTGTGCATACTCTGACCCTACAGCTTCTAGCGCCAGTTCTAGGTCGAGAAAGTAGTCGGCGGGCGGACAGTACACCACGCCAAGTAGGGTCTTGATACCCTTTATGTAGATCTCCAGAAAAAGGTACTCAGTAGAAGCACTATAAAGTGAAGGAGACGAGGCAATGATTTTGTAAGGAAAATCGCTACGAAGATAAATAGCCACACCTCCTCCTCCCTTACCAATCCTATCGTTACGGATAAGAATGTAACCGGGAAGAGGGTAGGACGCAGAAAGAAGATGGGGCTTAAGCCAACTCTCAGAAATCAGAACGGCGTGGACATTGGCGTCAGAAAAGGTGTCGAAGAGATCACTATAATGACTTGCCACACTCTGAGCATTTATATGACATACATTAAACAAATTACGGTTGTGTATATTGAAGCTCTGACGCACAAAGTCACCAAGGGTGTCAGTCCGTACCGTATTTGTTATTGTTGATTTTATGTTTTAACTATTTTGTATTTAAGTACAAAACATCGTTATCAAATTATACTATTTGATTAAATCCAAACGAGTTTTATTTTATTTCTTTAGCCGAAAGAAATTAGTTTTGGAATGGAATAAATTTTGTTCCCCAGGGGCAATCAATTAATTATATTTCAGTTAATAATACTGATTAAGAGGTTTTATTATAATTTTCATATAGTGAAAAGTATATCAATTGTAAAATAAATTAAAAAATTAACACAAAGAGTAAGCTTTTTTTTAATAGCGTACACTTTTTCTGAAAATGACCCAACATCGCCTAAAGGGATTGAATACCTATTCAGGCAGCGAGCGAACACACGAACGCATTAAAACAGCCATTACTGTTGCCCGATTATTGGTATTTCAAGAAACGTTGAAACAACGCATCGAAAGTCAAAAAATATTCCCATTGTGATAGAAAACAAATTAAGAGTGAAATTTTGAACAACAACGACATTGATCAAGTGGTTTTTGCCAAGCAGACGTATGGCCATCTATAAGTTTTTTTTTATTGGACCTCCGTCAAATGGCAAAACAATGATAATGGAAAGTCTAGCAGCTCTCTACTACAACTATGCGAGACTTACAGGATTAACACCGCAGAGTTCATTCAACTTTGTAATTGTAAACACATGGACGTTCATCATCATTCATGGATGAGTGTAAATTAACAGACAACCAATTTGAACAATGGAAACTATTGGCAGCAGGATCACCCATGGCTATGGACATTAAGTACAAGGAACGACACAACGTCGTGAACTGTGTATTATATACATGCGCGAACCACACAATTGGACAATATGTCCAAGTGACTGAAGTACACAGTAGTAGAGACGAGAACGATTCAATTCAACTTTATACGACCCCTAGAAGAATATACCGTATTTGCTATTGTTGATTTTATGTTTTAACTATTTTGTATTTAAGTACAAAACATCGTTATCAAATTATACTATTTGATTAAATCCAAACGAGTTTTATTTTATTTCTTTAGCCGAAAGAAATTAGTTTCGGAATGGAATAAATTTTGTTCCCCAGGGGCAATCAATTAATTATATTTCAGTTAATAATTCTGATTAAGAGGTTTTATTATAATTTTCATATAGTGAAAAGTATATCAATTGTAAAATAAATTATAAAATTAATACAAAGAGTAAGCTTTTTTTTAATAGTGTACACTTTTTCTGAAAATGACCCAACAACGCCTAATGGGATTGAATACCTATTCAGGCAGCGAGCGAACACACGAACGCATTGAAACAGCCATCACTGTTGCCCGATTATTGGTATTTCAAGAAACGTTGAAACAACGCATCGAAAGATGCAAAAAAAATCCCATTGTGATAGAAAACAAATTAAGAGTGAAATTTTGAACAACAACGACATTGATCAAGTGGTTTTTGCCAAGCAGACGTATGGCCACCTTTGCAGGCAGACGCGAACGAAATATATTTTATTTTTAATGGGACCACCGTCGACTGGCAAAACAATGATAATGAAGTCTAGCAGCTCTCTAATACAACTATGCGAGACTTACAGGACTAACACCGCAGAGTTCATTCAACTTTGTAATTGTAAACACATGGACGTTCATCATCATTCATGGATGAGTGTAAATTAACAGACAACCAATTTGAACAATGGAAACTATTGGCAGCAGGATCACCCATGGCTATGGACATTAAGTACAAGGAACGACACAACGTCGTGAACTGTGTATTATATACATGCGCGAACCACACAATTGGACAATATGTCCAAGTGACTGAAGTACACAGTAGCAGAGACGAGAACGATTCAATTCAACTTTATACGACCCCTAGAAGAATATACCGTATTTGCTATTGTTGATTCTATGTTTTAACTATTTTGTATTTAAGTACAAAACATCGTTATCAAATTATACTATTTGATTAAATCCAAACGAGTTTTATTTTATTTCTTTAGCCGAAAGAAATTAGTTTCGGAATGGAATAAATTTTGTTCCCCAGGGGCAATCAATTAATTATATTTCAGTTAATAATTCTGATTAAGAGGTTTTATTATAATTTTCATATAGTGAAAAGTATATCAATTGTAAAATAAATTAAAAAATTAACACAAATACAGTGGACCCCCGATAATCCGGCCCCTGTCTAATCCGGCGCCCCCTGTAATCCGACATGACAGAATTATGTTTGACAATCTTTGCTAATATAGATCACGCAAGTTTGAACAGGTCACAACTCGTACGCGCCACCGCTATTGTGCTCGACGCGTATGCATTGCTTGAAATGTCTGACGAAGATATTATAAAAGAGGTTTCTAATAATACAACAAACGATCAGGAAGATAACGACGACGTGATTGCAACTGTTCCACAAGTCACAGATCAAGACGCAGTTAACGCGTTTGAGCTAGGTTTACAATGGGCTGAAGAGAATGGTACATCCTACAACGAACTTTTACTTTTGAGAAGACTGAGGGACAAAGCTCTGATCTCGCGTTATAACAACCTTAAACAAAAAAAAATTGATGAATATTTCAAAGCTTCATAATTTGATATAGTATTCACTACATGATTTTGATTAATAATTCTTGATTATTTTGGTAGATATGTATGTGCATTTATGCTTAATTTTATAATAAAACGTAAGCTCTCAATTGTTATTTAATTTACTAAATTCGACTTACATAAATTAAGTCTGATTTGTACTTCAAAGTACATACATATGTACGTATAATATATAGACTCTCGTCATTAGATATGTAATTTGTCGGATTACAAGGTACTCTTTCGTAAAAAAATCCGGACTATAGGGGTCTTAGGCAGTGCTCTATAATCCGACAAATTCGATAGTCCGACACTGCCCTGCATAATGTTTGCCGGATTACCGGGGGTCCACTGTAGTAAGCTTTTTTTTAATAGTGTACACTTTTTCTGAAAATGACCCAACAACGCCTAAAGGGATTGAATACCTATTCAGGCAGCGAGCGAACACACGAACGCATTAAAACAGCCATTACTGTTGCCCGATTATTGGTATTTCAAGAATCGTTGAAACAACGCATCGAAAGTCAAAAAATATTCCCATTGTGAAAAAAACAAATTAAGAGTGAAATTATGAACAACAACGACATTGATCAAGTGGTTTTTGCCAAGCAGACGTATGGCCACCTTTGCAGGCAGACGCAAACGAAATAATTAGTTTTTTTTTTATTGGACCTCCGTCAACTGGCAAAACAATGATAATGGAAAGTCTAGCAGCTCTCTACTACAACTATGCGAGACTTACAGGATTAACACCGCAGAGTTCATTCAACTTTGTAATTGTAAACACATGGACGTTCATCATCATTCATGGATGAGTGTAAATTAACAGACAACCAATTTGAACAATGGAAACTATTGGCAGCAGGATCACCCATGGCTATGGACATTAAGTACAAGGAACGACACAACGTCGTGAACTGTGTATTATATACATGCGCGAACCATACAATTGGACAATATGTCCAAGTGACTGAAGTACACAGTAGTAGAGACGAGAACGATTCAATTCAACTTTATACGACCCCTAGAAGAATATACCGTATTTGCTATTGTTGATTCTATGTTTTAACTATTTTGTATTTAAGTACAAAACATCGTTATCAAATTATACTATTTGATTAAATCCAAACGAGTTTTATTTTATTTCTTTAGCCGAAAGAAATTAGTTTCGGAATGGAATAAATTTTGTTCCCCAAGGGCAATCAATTAATTATATTTCAGTTAATAATTCTGATTAAGAGGTTTTATTATAATTTTCATATAGTGAAAAGTATATCAATTGTAAAATAAATTAAAAAATTAACACAAATAGTAAGCTTTTTTTAATAGTGTACACTTTTTCTGAAAATGACCCAACAACGCCTAAAGGGATTGAATACCTATTCAGGCAGCGAGCGAACACACGAACGCATTAAAACAGCCATCACCTATTTGCCCGATTATTGGTATTTCAAGAAACGTTGAAACAACGCATCGAAAGTCAAAAAATATTCCCATTGTGATAGAAAACAAATTAAGAGTGAAATTTTGAACAACAACGACATTGATCAAGTGGTTTTTGCCAAGCAGACGTATGGCCATCTATAAGTTTTTTTTTATTGGACCTCCGTCAAATGGCAAAACAATGATAATGGAAAGTCTAGCAGCTCTCTACTACAACTATGCGAGACTTACAGGATTAACACCGCAGAGTTCATTCAACTTTGTAATTGTAAACACATGGACGTTCATCATCATTCATGGATGAGTGTAAATTAACAGACAACCAATTTGAACAATGGAAACTATTGGCAGCAGGATCACCCATGGCTATGGACATTAAGTACAAGGAACG
This sequence comes from Anorthoa munda, assembly GCA_945859665.1. Lineage (NCBI taxonomy): Eukaryota > Metazoa > Arthropoda > Insecta > Lepidoptera > Noctuidae > Anorthoa > Anorthoa munda. Next base: position 19,333,320 of record OX243894.1, on the reverse strand, counting down.
ACACAACGTCGTGAACTGTGTATTATATACATGCGCGAACCACACAATTGGACAATATGTCCAAGTGACTGAAGTACACAGTAGTAGAGACGAGAACGATTCAATTCAACTTTATACGACCCCTAGAAGAATATACCGTATTTGCTATTGTTGATTTTATGTTTTAACTATTTTGTATTTAAGTACAAAACATCGTTATCAAATTATACTATTTGATTAAATCCAAACGAGTTTTATTTTATTTCTTTAGCCGAAAGAAATTAGTTTCGGAATGGAATAAATTTTGTTCCCCAGGGGCAATCAATTAATTATATTTCAGTTAATAATTCTGATTAAGAGGTTTTATTATAATTTTCATATAGTGAAAAGTATATCAATTGTAAAATAAATTATAAAATTAATACAAAGAGTAAGCTTTTTTTTAATAGTGTACACTTTTTCTGAAAATGACCCAACAACGCCTAATGGGATTGAATACCTATTCAGGCAGCGAGCGAACACACGAACGCATTGAAACAGCCATCACTGTTGCCCGATTATTGGTATTTCAAGAAACGTTGAAACAACGCATCGAAAGATGCAAAAAAAATCCCATTGTGATAGAAAACAAATTAAGAGTGAAATTTTGAACAACAACGACATTGATCAAGTGGTTTTTGCCAAGCAGACGTATGGCCACCTTTGCAGGCAGACGCGAACGAAATATATTTTATTTTTAATGGGACCACCGTCGACTGGCAAAACAATGATAATGAAGTCTAGCAGCTCTCTAATACAACTATGCGAGACTTACAGGACTAACACCGCAGAGTTCATTCAACTTTGTAATTGTAAACACATGGACGTTCATCATCATTCATGGATGAGTGTAAATTAACAGACAACCAATTTGAACAATGGAAACTATTGGCAGCAGGATCACCCATGGCTATGGACATTAAGTACAAGGAACGACACAACGTCGTGAACTGTGTATTATATACATGCGCGAACCACACAATTGGACAATATGTCCAAGTGACTGAAGTACACAGTAGTTCAACTTTATACGACCCCTAGAAGAATATACCGTATTTGCTATTGTTGATTCTATGTTTTAACTATTTTGTATTTAAGTACAAAACATCGTCCTCTCCCCTCCGGATGCCGTGGTGTACGGTCGTGTTTTCTAGTAATCCGCGCTACTATACTACTAAATAAAATTTAATATAAATAATAAATAAATCAAAATTCCTCAACAAAGTTCAACCGGCTAGTACTAGGCGCGCATACCCAGTGAGGAGGTCCGTGACTGCACGGCAAGGTTGAAACGGAGTGAGACATCCAGCCCCGCCCTCCGACCAAGCGCTGCAAAGGAAGAGCAGGACAACCTACTTCTCTGCGCTGCTGCCGACTCCGCCCCCTGAATCAGCTCGCATAAGCCCCGCCCCGTAACCCAATAAGGCGGCGCGTACGCAAGTACTCTCTAATAGTGACACCTTTGCTTCTACGTCAGCGCTCCAGGTATTTGTTGGAATTACTTTATTTATACTATGTCGGCTCGCCGCACTCCGCCGAAGACAACTAATGTTCCTTCACTGGTAAAAACTCCTGTCTTGAGTTATGGATCTGATTCTCAGTTATACGTGTCACCTCCTACTGGTCAAAGTGACTTCATCACTCGTAGAATGAAGCGTAAACATCACGTACACGGGACGACTGAGTATACTGTATCCACTGACGAATTGAAGGACATTTTTTCTTCATTTGAAGCCCAGCAGAACTCCAAATTCGAGAAACTCATGGAATCTATTCAATTAATCAAAGATCAGAACACTGAGATCCAGAAAAGCATGGATTTTCTTTCCTCCAAGTATGACGAAGCATTACAGAAAATGGTTAACCTTGAACAAAAAAATAAAGGTTACGAACTTAAAATCGAGGCACTAGAGAGCAAAATAGAACAGCTTGAGCGTAACTCACGCGCATCCACCATCGAAATTAGGAACATTCCTAGACAAGACTCGGAAAATAAGATTATTCTTCGTAACCTAGTCCAGAAGGTGAGCGAGGTCATTGATCAGCCATTATCTAACCTTGATGTTCAAGATGTCTATCGCCTAAAAACTAAAAAGGAATCTGGTAATCATATTGTGGTCAAATTCACAACTACTTCATGTAAAGATGGATTCCTAAAACAGTGCAGGAACTTCAATAAAATACACAAAGACAACAAGTTAAATACATCCCACCTGCAGCTACCTGGCCCTACTAAACCGGTCTTTGTCGATGAGTCACTGACAAGCTTGGGGAGACGACTAGCATACCTGGCCAGACTGTTTGTTATGGAACACAAATTCCATAGTACATGGACTTCTTATGGAAAGACTTTTATCAAAAAAACCCATGATTCACCAGCGCTGCGTGTGGACTGCGAACTAGATCTGGAAAAGATTGCAATTAAGTGACTATTCTACGTCAAATTACTATGTTTACTTTGTACTTTTTATGTTATATCCTTTTATATTTTTAAGTTTTACACTATAAGCTATTACACAATACTCCACAATGAAACACTCAACACACTAATAATGATAACACAACCATCTAACATTTTTAACTTTCCTACACTTATTTCACACATACATAGGGTGAACTATACAAACGCAACGCAACAACATATCCATATAATACACACCTCTCCATTTTTCCACAGTGCTACGACACCATTATTTACAATTATTACTTGTTATCCATCTGTTACATATAACTACAATACATTATATGCATATTCATCATTATATTGCATTTGCATGAATAATTTTCAATCTACTTATGAGCTAGTAATCGTCACATCTTTTCATATCTCGCACGCTAACGCACTTTTAAATCACGCTTATTTTTCACATAATTACAGTCTATTGACATGCTCGAATTCACCTACTTACTTAAATTATCAAAATTCGATAACATAAACCAAATTAATTGTGATCTTGATGATTTTGTTATAGCTGATTCATCCACTTGCGAAATAGAAGAGTGTCCTAATCTAATTAAAAGGCCACACTCTAGCCTGAAAATAATACATCAGAACATCCGTAGTGTTAATCGTAACTATCCTAGCCTGTTAACCCTTCTTAAAAGATCAAATACTGAGTGGGATCTTATCATACTCACGGAGTGTTGGCTACGCCACTCCCACAACATTCCTGCAATAGAAGGCTTTGACTTTGCTAAAACTGAAAATAACATCACCCAAAATGAAGGAGTCATCGTGTACTTCAAAGATAATTTAAGTCCAATAATATCGGAACCAACCATTCTTGATGCCAATTGTATTACAATACAGCTAGACAGCAATACCCTCGTCGTTGCAATATACAGACCTCCTGGTAATAAAAACATTAACCCATTTCTTGAATCTCTCAGTAACCTTTTAAGTAGCTTAAATTTCCCTAATATCATACTCATTGGAGATATTAACGTGGACATAACTCTCAACACCAACGATGCTAACTCATCATCCTACCTAAATCTACTAGCTTCCATGGGTCTCTTACCTGCCCACCAGTTACCAACACATAGTAAAACCTGTTTAGATCACGTCATGCTAAAAAGTAGTCTCCCTGCCTTTTGCTATGTCGCGGAGACGTCTATTACCGACCATGACAGTGTGATACTTGTGCTTGAGAACCACCACCATCCAAAGATAACATCTTCCATTAGGAAAGTTAACTACATAGGCCTTGACAACGATATGCAAAATATATGCCTCAACTCCATCTACGAAATATCTGATGTAAATGTGGCTACTACATTGTTAGTCAATGACCTAAACACTATAATCCTTGCTAACACACGAACCGTCTCTGTTTCTAATCGCAACAGGATTATAAAGCCCTGGATAACAAGTGGTCTGTTGAGATGTATGAAAAATCGAGATAAACTCCACATAAAATCAAAAAAAAATCCCAGTGATGAAATCAGCAAGATCACCTATAAAAGGTATAGAAACTTTTGCAACTGGCTACTAAAAAAACTAAAAGCGGACTATGAAAAAAACCTATTAGATAAAGCAGCTAAAACTAACAATAAAAAACTTTGGGACGCTGTAAAACAAATAACACACTCCAACAAAAAATCAAACCCAGCAATGGATCTTATATCCACCCCAAACCCTTCCACCTCTGTCAATGCAATAAACAATTTTTTCGTGTCTATTGGCAAAAACCTTGCTGAAAACATTCACGACGGAAATCCATCTATCTACACGCCTCACGCTAAGTCTTGTCCTTCCTCTTTCGTTTTGCTTCCCACTGATGAAGATGAGGTTCGTCAGTGTATCCTAAATCTAAAAAAAGTTAATTCAGTTGGACGAGACAATATCTCAGGAGCTTTTCTTAAAAGATACCACACTGTCCTAGTCCCGCCCTTAACGTACATCTTCAACTTAATGTTCCACAGTGGTGTTTTTCCCAGGGAATTTAAATTTGCTGAAGTAATCCCAATCTACAAGAGTGGTGCCAGAGACTGTGTCAACAACTACCGACCCATCTCTATACTTTCTACTCTGTCAAAACTAGCTGAAAAACTTATTAACAAGCGTCTAATTAACTATCTTGAGACGAAATCCTTGTTGTCAAAATCTCAGTTTGGTTTTAGAGCTGGAATCTCGACCAATGATGCGGTTCACGAGTTGATCGATCATGTTGTTGATAAACTAGACCACAAAAAGAAAGTGATAGCGATATTCTTGGATTTAGCTAAAGCTTTTGACACAGTCTCTGTTCCACTCCTACTTACTAAGCTACAAAGTATGGGGATTCGTGATACACAGCTCAAACTACTTGGGGATTACCTTGCTGACAGGCAACAGAGAGTTAGAATTGGAGAATTCACTAGTGATGACTTACCTATTTGCTACGGCGTTCCTCAGGGTAGTGTGGTTGGGCCCACGCTTTTCCTCACCTTCATCAATGACCTGTGTGATCTGCTACTAAAAAATGGCAAAATTGTCACATTTGCGGATGACACTGCGTTGATCTTCCATGGTGACAGTTGGGATGAGGTTTACAGCCTCGCTCAATCTGGGTTCAATACTGTAACTTCTTGGCTCATTAACAATGGCCTCACTCTCAATGTCAGCAAAACCAAAGTTGTACCATTCTCTATTAAAAACATCTCATCCTCAGTTCACGAAAATTTTAACATCAAAGCCCATTACTGTTCATCTTTCCACTCTTGTTCCTGCAGTCGATTAGAAATAGCATCTAGTATAAAGTACCTGGGAGTCATGATTGATAGTTCTCTCAGCTTCAAACTCCACCTGGACCTACTATCTTCCAGAACACGAAAACTAATTTTCATTTTTAAAAATTTAAGTCGTATTGCAGATAAAAATGTAATTAAAATGGTTTACATGGCCCTGTGCCAATCCATTCTCACTTATTGCATTACTTTATGGGGTGGCACTTGTAAAACCAACTTAATAAAACTGGAAAGAGCTCAAAGAGCGGTACTAAAAGTAAGCCTGTCGTTACCTTTCTTCTTTCCTACCAAAGATTTGTACTTGCTCTCTGATGTGCTGACAGTAAGACAACTGTTTATTCTGTGCTCAGCTCTAAAACAACATTCTTTAATTGGCTATGATCCACTACTTAATGCAAACAAGAGAGTCAAACACAGGGTTTGCCCAACACTCACTAATCGTAACACTGCCTTCTCACGCAAATTCTTTGAATTTCTTGGTGGACATCTTTATAATAAAATAAATAAGAAGCTAACAGTTTACCCTCTTACAAGAGCCAATTGTAAGAGGGTTATTACTGCCTGGCTTAAGTCGCTCAATTACGATGACACTGAAAGTCTGCTTATTGTACCATCCTAACCAACTGCGTATGCTGTCACCTCTTTCACCCCACACACACGCACTCACACACACACTCACTCTGTCCCACACACACTCACTCAGACGCATACACGTTCCCACACACTCGCACTCACACTCGCGCACACATACTCACGCACACATACTCAATTACACACTCACTCAATTTAGTTCCTCTCACCCACTTTGTACCACCATAACAGCAACAACCTCACTCACCTAGCTTAATCCCTCTTAACTATTACTTCTTACTGATGTTGTATACAACTGTCATCTATTGTCCGGAGTCTGGAGAGGCTGGTAATCTGTCATACAGGTCTCCTAGTACAGAAACCAGTCTCTCACATAGATCACAAGAGTTTTCGCTAATGTTTTGTTTGTTTTTTTTTTTTTATATTGTCTGTAAAATTCTATGTGAGAGAAGAACAATAAACTTATTATTATTATTATTATCGTTATCAAATTATACTATTTGATTAAATCCAAACGAGTTTTATTTTATTTCTTTAGCCGAAAGAAATTAGTTTCGGAATGGAATAAATTTTGTTCCCCAGGGGCAATCAATTAATTATATTTCAGTTAATAATTCTGATTAAGAGGTTTTATTATAATTTTCATATAGTGAAAAGTATATCAATTGTAAAATAAATTAAAAAATTAACACAAATACAGTGGACCCCCGATAATCCGGCCCCTGTCTAATCCGGCGCCCCCTGTAATCCGACATTACAGAATTATGTTTGACAATCTTTGCTAATATAGATCACGCAAGTTTGAACAGGTCACAACTCGTACGCGCCACCGCTATTGTGCTCGACGCGTATGCATTGCTTGAAATGTCTGACGAAGATATTATAAAAGAGGTTTCTAATAATACAACAAACGATCAGGAAGATAACGACGACGTGATTGCAACTGTTCCACAAGTCACAGATCAAGACGCAGTTAACGCGTTTGAGCTAGGTTTACAATGGGCTGAAGAGAATGGTACATCCTACAACGAACTTTTACTTTTGAGAAGACTGAGGGACAAAGCTCTGATCTCGCGTTATAACAACCTTAAACAAAAAAAAATTGATGAATATTTCAAAGCTTCATAATTTGATATAGTATTCACTACATGATTTTGATTAATAATTCTTGATTATTTTGGTAGATATGTATGTGCATTTATGCTTAATTTTATAATAAAACGTAAGCTCTCAATTGTTATTTAATTTACTAAATTCGACTTACATAAATTAAGTCTGATTTGTACTTCAAAGTACATACATATGTACGTATAATATATAGACTCTCGTCATTAGATATGTAATTTGTCGGATTACAAGGTACTCTTTCGTAAAAAAATCCGGACTATAGGGGTCTTAGGCAGTGCTCTATAATCCGACAAATTCGATAGTCCGACACTGCCCTGCATAATGTTTGCCGGATTACCGGGGGTCCACTGTAGTAAGCTTTTTTTTAATAGTGTAGGGTACGTTGTTGAACAGTGAACCAACCAGATACACTGAACCACCGCCATATTTAAAAATATGCGACGTTGCCAGTTTGACCGACCCTGTTAATACTTGCATCGTGGGCACCCCTCCCCTCTCCCGTAGTGAGCCGGCAGTCGCGGCTTGAGTGTAACGTGTGTCAGCGACTGTTTGTTTCCCGCCAAAAAAACATAGTTTTCTCATGTAAGTGTCTCGATTTTTGTAAATTTTGTTATTTAGTTTAAGAACAAAATCTGTTTGGTGTCAGAATTGTTATAGTTTTAGTCGTTTTATGATCATATTGCGTTGTGACGATTCAGTGTTGAACCTACTTTCATTTTTAATTTTACTTTGAATAGTGTATGTGTTGAACAGTGAACCAGGTCTGCATACTGCACAGTGAACCGGTTCACTGAGTACTATGTCCTGGTTCACTGTTCCTTGATTGTATATGTTGAAAATGAATAATATTATTATTTATTTTAGAATGCCGAGACCGAAAAATAAGGAACGGAAAATAGGGAAACACAATAAAGAAGAAATGATATCAGCGTTACGTATGATAGAAAATGGTACCTCCATTAGGAAGACAGCAGAAAACTGTAAAATTCCGTACCCTACATTGCGTCGTTACGTGCAAAACAAACGTGAACACGGTGATAATATGTCGCTTGTACCTAGGTATGATATTAATAAAGTATTTACTGAAGAACATGAACAATTATTATTGAAATACTACAAGGAATGTGCACTAATGTTCTACGGTTTGACCGTCAAAGAATGTAGGAAGGTGGCGTACGAAATGGCAAAGGTTAATGGTGTTAAAACACCAAGCTCATGGGAAAGAGATCATTTGGCAGGTTTAGAATGGTTTCGATCTTTTAAAAAAAGACATCCTGATATTTCAGTGAAGAAACCAGAAGCTGTAAGTCTCGCACGAGCTACGTCATTTAACCGTGAAACTGTGAAAACATTTTTTAATAATTTGGAAGAGTTGCTGAAACGGGAGCCTAGATTCGCGGATGGAACTCGAATATTCAACCTTGACGAAACTGGCACAACCACCGTCCAGAAACCTCAGAAAGTTGTAGCTCCAGCAGGATCTAAAGTGGGTAAAGTGACAAGTGGAGAAAAGGGCACTCTCGTCACTACATGCTGCATGGTTAGTGCTACAGGCCACGCCCTGCCTCCTGCTTTAATATTTCCTCGAAAAAACTTTAAAGACTTGATGATGCACGGTGCACCTCCAAGTAGTTTAGGGCTCGCGAGTCCTTCAGGTTGGATGAACAGTGACTTGTTCGTGGTTGTAATGAAACATTTCATTAGGTGTTCAAGCACGACACCAGAAAATCCATGTCTGTTAATAATGGACAATCATGAGTCACATTTGTCCATTGAGGCTCTAGATTTAGCGAAACAATCTGGCGTTGTGGTTCTTACGTTTCATCCTCACACCACTCACCGAATGCAACCCTTAGATGTAGGTTTGATGGGCCCTTTAAAGACCTATTATTATTCCGCACTAGAATCATGGATGCTACAGAACCCAGGAAAACCAGTGACAATCTACGAAGTAGCAAGATTCATTGGTCATGCTTATCCCAGATCTATGACTCCGCTAAATATATCAGCAGCTTTCGCAAAATGTGGAATTTTTCCTTTTAATAAGGATATATTCTCCGATGAAGACTTCATGCCAAGTAGCGTGACAGACCGCCCCGATCCTGTGGTATCCCAAAATTTGCCTGAAGCTGAAGCTTCTGTAAATTTCGAAATTAATAGAAGCAATAATCAAGAAGATTCGACTCCTCAAGAGAATAGAAGCAATAATCTACAGGAATGGACTCCTCTAGAGACACGTCGTTCAAGTAATGATTCCGTTGTTACCCCTGATCGAGAAAGTCCATCTATACTATCGCAAGAACATAATATTTATTACCAAAACGTGACACCGCCAAAGCAACCAGACGGAGATGAAAATCGTCCTCCAAAGTCTGAGCATATCATCACTCCTCAAATGTTCCGTCGTCCGCTAAAGGCTGGCCCTCGTTCCAACAAACGGAAAGGAAGAAAACTGGGCAAAAGCATGATAGCAACAGACACGCCCGAAAAGGAAAGAATAGCTGTGGAACGTACCGCAGCATTAAATAGAAAAGTTCAGCATAAAAGAAAAGTTCTACAAGATAGTGGAAATGAAATGCTTCCATCGACGAGTAAAAATAGTAAAACATCAAATAAGAGAAAGAAAAAAGGAACAGTTGTACTAGACGAGGACAGTGAAACGAGTGAAGAAGAAGACATAATTCTTGAAAGTGAAACAGACCTAGAATCTGATGAGGAAGAGGACAAAATTATAGATGAAGATTTTCCTAATTTACAGCGTAAGCCAATGATTGACGAATATGTTCTTGTATTGATGCAATCTAAAAAACGGGTTGTTTACTATATTGCGAAGATCCTGGAAACAGAAAGTGATGATGAATATTGCGTTTCGTACCTAAAATTAAAAGATCGTCTTAATCAAACGTTTATGTTTCCTTTAGAACCTGATATGGCAAATGTGACACTGAATGACATTAAAATGATTCTTCCTCCTCCTTGTGTGTCAGGTACAAAACGTCTTATTAAATATTCCTTCAATGTGAACTTATCTTTATTAAGTATGGCGTGAATAATTAACATGGCGCATTTTTTTTCGTGGTTCTTTAGCTGATAGGTAAATTAATGGGGGCTTTTTTATTATAGGACCATCGAAAAGGCTGATTGTTTATTATCTAAAGAGGTTTCTGTCATAACTTTATCGTTAACATGTAGGTAGGTAACTACTGAGAACCTAACTATAAAAAAATCTTAATTTGAATTGAAGTTATAGTTGTTGATTAATGTTATGTTTATTTTTTGTTATCTGTGGTTCCTTAAATAAAGACTGATTATTAAACCATCGAAAAGGGTGGTTGTTAATTACATAAAAAGGTTTATATGATAAATTTAAGTTGGTTTTGATAGAAAAAGCATTTTTTTCTCAACTGTATTTTGTATGGTAAATATAAAAGACGATTATTAAAAAATATGTGGTTTCTTTTTATAAATAAGCATTTTTACTAGTAATTAATTTTATGGTTCACTGTTGAAATTGGGGTGGTTCACTGAACACCTGCCATAGTACACAGTGAGCCGAATTAGTTTTTTTAAAAAAACCTTCTTTACGGTTTTGGTTTGTTCCTCGGGCTTTCTATAACCTAAAACTAAGAAACCATATGAGATAACCGAACCGATGACACCAAAACGATATTTCTAGCTTTATTTTTCAGCAAGTTACTTAACTTAGAAAAAAGGTTGGTTCACTGTTCAACAACGCACCCTACACTTTTTCTGAAAATGACCCAACAACGCCTAAAGGGATTGAATACCTATTCAGGCAGCGAGCGAACACACGAACGCATTAAAACAGCCATTACTGTTGCCCGATTATTGGTATTTCAAGAATCGTTGAAACAACGCATCGAAAGTCAAAAAATATTCCAATTGTGAAAAAAACAAATTAAGAGTGAAATTATGAACAACAACGACATTGATCAAGTGGTTTTTGCCAAGCAGACGTATGGCCACCTTTGCAGGCAGACGCAAACGAAATAATTAGTTTTTTTTTTTATTGGACCTCCGTCAACTGGCAAAACAATGATAATGGAAAGTCTAGCAGCTCTCTACTACAACTATGCGAGACTTACAGGATTAACACCGCAGAGTTCATTCAACTTTGTAATTGTAAACACATGGACGTTCATCATCATTCATGGATGAGTGTAAATTAACAGACAACCAATTTGAACAATGGAAACTATTGGCAGCAGGATCACCCATGGCTATGGACATTAAGTACAAGGAACGACACAACGTCGTGAACTGTGTATTATATACATGCGCGAACCATACAATTGGACAATATGTCCAAGTGACTGAAGTACACAGTAGTAGAGACGAGAACGATTCAATTCAACTTTATGCGACCCCTAGAAGAATATACCGTATTTGCTATTGTTGATTCTATGTTTTAACTATTTTGTATTTAAGTACAAAACATCGTTATCAAATTATACTATTTGATTAAATCCAAACGAGTTTTATTTTATTTCTTTAGCCGAAAGAAATTAGTTTCGGAATGGAATAAATTTTGTTCCCCAAGGGCAATCAATTAATTATATTTCAGTTAATAATTCTGATTAAGAGGTTTTATTATAATTTTCATATAGTGAAAAGTATATCAATTGTAAAATAAATTAAAAAATTAACACAAATAGTAAGCTTTTTTTAATAGTGTACACTTTTTCTGAAAATGACCCAACAACGCCTAAAGGGATTGAATACCTATTCAGGCAGCGAGCGAACACACGAACGCATTAAAACAGCCATCACCTATTTGCCCGATTATTGGTATTTCAAGAAACGTTGAAACAACGCATCGAAAGTCAAAAAATATTCCCATTGTGATAGAAAACAAATTAAGAGTGAAATTTTGAACAACAACGACATTGATCAAGTGGTTTTTGCCAAGCAGACGTATGGCCACCTTTGCAGGCAGACGCGAACGAAATATATTTTATTTTTAATGGGACCACCGTCGACTGGCAAAACAATGATAATGAAATCTAGCAGCTCTCTAATACAACTATGCGAGACTTACAGGACTAACACCGCAGAGTTCATTCAACTTTGTAATTGTAAACACATGGACGTTCATCATCATTCATGGATGAGAGTAAATTAACAGACAACCAATTTGAACAATGGAAACTATTGGCAGCAGGATCACCCATGGCTATGGACATTAAGTACAAGGAACGACACAACGTCGTGAACTGTGTATTATATACATGCGCGAACCACACAATTGGACAATATGTCCAAGTGACTGAAGTACACAGTAGTAGAGACGAGAACGATTCAATTCAACTTTATACGACCCCTAGAAGAATATACCGTATTTGCTATTGTTGATTCTATGTTTTAACTATTTTGTATTTAAGTACAAAACATCGTTATCAAATTATACTATTTGATTAAATCCAAACGAGTTTTATTTTATTTCTTTAGCCGAAAGAAATTAGTTTCGGCATGGAATAAATTTTGTTCCCCAGGGGCAATCAATTAATTATATTTCAGTTAATAATTCTGATTAAGAGGTTTTATTATAATTTTCATATAGTGAAAAGTATATCAATTGTAAAATAAATTAAAAAATTAACACAAATAGTAAGCTTTTTTTTAATAGTGTACACTTTTTCTGAAAATGACCCAACAACGCCTAAAGGGATTGAATACCTATTCAGGCAGCGAGCGAACACACGAACGCATTAAAACAGCCATCACCTATTTGCCCGATTATTGGTATTTCAAGAAACGTTGAAACAACGCATCGAAAGTCAAAAAATATTCCCATTGTGATAGAAAACAAATTAAGAGTGAAATTTTGAACAACAACGACATTGATCAAGTGGTTTTTGCCAAGCAGACGTATGGCCACCTTTGCAGGCAGACGCGAACGAAATATATTTTATTTTTAATGGGACCACCGTCGACTGGCAAAACAATGATAATGAAGTCTAGCAGCTCTCTAATACAACTATGCGAGACTTACAGGACTAACACCGCAGAGTTCATTCAACTTTGTAATTGTAAACACATGGACGTTCATCATCATTCATGGATGAGTGTAAATTAACAGACAACCAATTTGAACAATGGAAACTATTGGCAGCAGGATCACCCATGGCTATGGACATTAAGTACAAGGAACGACCCAACGTCGTGAACTGTGTATTATATACATGCGCGAACCACACAATTGGACAATATGTCCAAGTGACTGAAGTACACAGTAGTAGAGACGAGAACGATTCAATTCAACTTTATACGACCCCTAGAAGAATATACCGTATTTGCTATTGTTGATTCTATGTTTTAACTATTTTGTATTTAAGTACAAAACATCGTTATCAAATTATACTATTTGATTAAATCCAAACGAGTTTTATTTTATTTCTTTAGCCGAAAGAAATTAGTTTCGGAATGGAATAAATTTTGTTCCCCAGGGGCAATCAATTAATTATATTTCAGTTAATAATTCTGATTAAGAGGTTTTATTATAATTTTCATATAGTGAAAAGTATACCAATTGTAAAATAAATTAAAAAATTAACACAAATACAGTGGACCCCCGATGATCCGGCCCCTGTCTAATCCGGCGCCCCCTGTAATCCGACATGACAGAATTATGTTTGACAATCTTTGCTAATATAGATCACGCAAGTTTGAACAGGTCACAACTCGTACGCGCCACCGCTATTGTGCTCGACTAGTATGCATTGCTTGAAATGTCTGACGAAGATATTATAAAAGAGGTTTCTAATAATACAACAAACGATCAGGAAGATAACGACGACGTGATTGCAACTGTTCCACAAGTCACAGATCAAGACGCAGTTAACGCGTTTGAGCTAGGTTTACAATGGGCTGAAGAGAATGGTACATCCTACAACGAACTTTTACTTTTGAGAAGACTGAGGGACAAAGCTCTGATCTCGCGTTATAACAACCTTAAACAAAAAAAAATTGATGAATATTTCAAAGCTTCATAATTTGATATAGTATTCACTACATGATTTTGATTAATAATTCTTGATTATTTTGGTAGATATGTATGTGCATTTATGCTTAATTTTATAATAAAACGTAAGCTCTCAATTGTTATTTAATTTACTAAATTCGACTTACATAAATTAAGTCTGATTTGTACTTCAAAGTACATACATATGTACGTATAATATATAGACTCTCGTCATTAGATATGTAATTTGTCGGATTACAAGGTACTCTTTCGTAAAAAAATCCGGACTATAGGGGTCTTAGGCAGTGCTCTATAATCCGACAAATTCGATAGTCCGACACTGCCCTGCATAATGTTTGCCGGATTACCGGGGGTCCACTGTAGTAAGCTTTTTTTTAATAGTGTACACTTTTTCTGAAAATGACCCAACAACGCCTAAAGGGATTGAATACCTATTCAGGCAGCGAGCGAACACACGAACGCATTAAAACAGCCATTACTGTTGCCCGATTATTGGTATTTCAAGAATCGTTGAAACAACGCATCGAATGTCAAAAAATATTCCCATTGTGAAAAAAACAAATTAAGAGTGAAATTTTGAACAACAACGACATTGATCAAGTGGTTTTTGCCAAGCAGACGTATGGCCACCTTTGCAGGCAGACGCAAACGAAATAATTAGTTTTTTTTTATTGGACCTCCGTCAACTGGCAAAACAATGATAATGGAAAGTCTAGCAGCTCTCTACTACAACCATGCGAGACTTACAGGATTAACACCGCAGAGTTCATTCAACTTTGTAATTGTAAACACATGGACGTTCATCATCATTCATGGATGAGTGTAAATTAACAGACAACCAATTTGAACAATGGAAACTATTGGCAGCAGGATCACCCATGGCTATGGACATTAAGTACAAGGAACGACACAACGTCGTGAACTGTGTATTATATACATGCGCGAACCACACAATTGGACAATATGTCCAAGTGACTGAAGTACACAGTAGTAGAGACGAGAACGATTCAATTCAACTTTATACGACCCCTAGAAGAATATACCGTATTTGCTATTGTTGATTTTATGTTTTAACTATTTTGTATTTAAGTACAAAACATCGTTATCAAATTATACTATTTGATTAAATCCAAACGAGTTTTATTTTATTTCTTTAGCCGAAAGAAATTAGTTTCGGCATGGAATAAATTTTGTTCCCCAGGGGCAATCAATTAATTATATTTCAGTTAATAATTCTGATTAAGAGGTTTTATTATAATTTTCATATAGTGAAAAGTATATCAATTGTAAAATAAATTATAAAATTAATACAAAGAGTAAGCTTTTTTTTTAATAGTGTACACTTTTTCTGAAAATGACCCAACAACGCCTAAAGGGATTGAATACCTATTCAGGCAGCGAGCGAACACACGAACGCATTAAAACAGCCATCACCTATTTGCCCGATTATTGGTATTTCAAGAAACGTTGAAACAACGCATCGAAAGTCAAAAAATATTCCCATTGTGATAGAAAACAAATTAAGAGTGAAATTTTGAACAACAACGACATTGATCAAGTGGTTTTTGCCAAGCAGACGTATGGCCACCTTTGCAGGCAGACGCAAACGAAATAATTAGTTTTTTTTTATTGGACCTCCGTCAACTGGCAAAACAATGATAATGGAAAGTCTAGCAGCTCTCTACTACAACCATGCGAGACTTACAGGATTAACACCGCAGAGTTCATTCAACTTTGTAATTGTAAACACATGGACGTTCATCATCATTCATGGATGAGTGTAAATTAACAGACAACCAATTTGAACAATGGAAACTATTGGCAGCAGGATCACCCATGGCTATGGACATTAAGTACAAGGAACGACACAACGTCGTGAACTGTGTATTATATACATGCGCGAACCACACAATTGGACAATATGTCCAAGTGACTGAAGTACACAGTAGTAGAGACGAGAACGATTCAATTCAACTTTATACGACCCCTAGAAGAATATACCGTATTTGCTATTGTTGATTTTATGTTTTAACTATTTTGTATTTAAGTACAAAACATCGTTATCAAATTATACTATTTGATTAAATCCAAACGAGTTTTATTTTATTTCTTTAGCCGAAAGAAATTAGTTTCGGCATGGAATAAATTTTGTTCCCCAGGGGCAATCAATTAATTATATTTCAGTTAATAATTCTGATTAAGAGGTTTTATTATAATTTTCATATAGTGAAAAGTATATCAATTGTAAAATAAATTAAAAAATTAACACAAATAGTAAGCTTTTTTTTAATAGTGTACACTTTTTCTGAAAATGACCCAACAACGCCTAAAGGGATTGAATACCTATTCAGGCAGCGAGCGAACACACGAACGCATTAAAACAGCCATCACCTATTTGCCCGATTATTGGTATTTCAAGAAACGTTGAAACAACGCATCGAAAGTCAAAAAATATTCCCATTGTGATAGAAAACAAATTAAGAGTGAAAGGACATGGCTAAATAAAGTATGGACGACTGCCCTAGCAATGAATTAACATTTTAACTTGTAATACGTAATTCTGAATAGCTGAATATGAGTATTTCGTATGAAAAAAGTTACAGACACTTTTTATATCGTCACAATCCTGAAAATAAAATCGTAGAAACGCCTACATTAATAGGTATACAAACTTGTAAAAGAATAAGATTTTGCTATGATACTTTCTTAAGACGTTCAGAGGAGCTCGTGGCTTAATAATAACAGACGCACAGGTCGATCTTCAAGGTTAAGCAACGCTAGCCGAGGTCATTCCGTGGTTCCATCGTGAACCATCTTTACATAGCGAGTTTCCTCTGTGTCTTGGAAAGCTAGTTAAGCCGTTTGTCCGTTGGCTGTCATTTGAAGATCTTTCATTTGTTGCTACACCACGGTTTATGCTTCTCATGATGAATCAATACGCAATTGAAACTTAAGACCATACTAGTTGGCTCTGTATTAATACATAAAACCCGGCGAAAAGTACTTCGTTTAAAGTGAGTTCCCATGACACCCCCAACAGGTATTTTTTTTATTTGGTTCTAATCGAATCGAACTTTTTAGTGTCAGAAATATTTAAGCGCCGTTGCTTTACAGATTTTGCCAATAATTTCTAGAAATCAGATAATCTCTAAGGTTTTGAGATGTATTGCGAAAGGTACAAAAAAAATAATAATGAATACTGTTCGTTTCGATTTAAGCAAATGTCTTTAAAAGTAGGTTTATTGACTACAATTTTTCGTAGAACGGAATCTTATGTTCTTCTTGTCAAATAAAAACATGAAAAATCTTTTAATTATTTGATTAATTCACGAAAGTTCTAGAAGAATAATAAAACTGTTATAATTCATTAATGAATATTTGAGATGTATTGCGATAGGTACAATATTAAATAATAATGAATACTGTTCGTTTCGACTTACGCAAATGTATTTAAAAGTAGGTTTATTGACTACAATTTTTAGTAGAACGGAATCTTATGTTCTTCTAGTCAAACAAAAACATGAAAAAACTTTTAATTATTTGATTAATTCACGAAAGTTCTAGAAGAATAATAAAACTGTAATAATTCATTAATGAATATTTGAATGTTACGAGCTAATGAGAAATTTCTAGACGTGCTAAGGGCAGTTGTTTAGCCATGTCCTTTTGAACAACAACGACATTGATCAAGTGGTTTTTGCCAAGCAGACGTATGGCCACCTTTGCAGGCAGACGCAAACGAAATAATTAGTTTTTTTTTATTGGACCTCCGTCAACTGGCAAAACAATGATAATGGAAAGTCTAGCAGCTCTCTACTACAACCATGCGAGACTTACAGGATTAACACCGCAGAGTTATCATCTCTGTATTTGTTAATTTTGTAAACCTTTCAATGTAAAATATTTTAAAATTCAAATTTGATTTATTTCTATAACTTTAGCATTTCTCCTCAAACATGACAAATACCTAAACCAAAAAACCAGACCTACTTTCGCATCACATACTTTTCACGAGTCATTCCCGCTCGTCCACACCCCGTCGTCCACACTGCGGACGACTGGGAATGTTGCGTTCTGTTCGTCTACACTGTGGACGAACAGAACGCATTATTCCCAGTCGTCCGCACCTCGTTTCATGTTTAGTTTAAGAGTCAGTGTTTTTTTTTTTTAAATTAAATAAATGATTTAACGGTTTAATTACTTTAAAAAACAACATAACTATTAAGTTTTTTTTATTTAAAATCATCAAATGTTAAAATAATTAACAACAATTCTAGTTTTTAGTCGTCCACACCCCGTCATCTCACGTCTAGTCTAAGAGTTAATAAAAAGAAAATATGATGATAGTATTTCATTATTTATTAAACATACTTTTAAAATATTATATACTTAGCTTTATTACTTTAGTAAGGCAAATACTTCAAAAGTACATACCTAGTAAATCTAAAGCTTTTTTTCGTATCAATATCAGTTTAAATGCAATTAATATGTAAAAAGTTTTAAAGTTACAATCGCCTGGATATACTCAACTATTATAACTGCACCCTGTCGATCCTCCAACAAAAGATAGTCTTTGCACTCCGCTTATCAGTTTTGACGACGCTTCCGGGAATTGAACAATAGATACATGGCCTTGAAATAGCCAATCAGCTCGCTGCATATTGCATGCCCACGTTTTAAGGCAATAAAGTGACGATGAGCTTTTGCATTCGGGATCATGTCGGGGTTAAGTGCACCGGCTGGTGGTTCAAGTGACCAAACTGTGCTCGTGTATATAAAAAGAAAGCACGGGACTGTTTTACTTCATGGAGGTCACCAATATTACGTTAGAAGAGCACACAAAAGTGGATTAAACGTTTGGTGTTGTATTAACAGCAAAAAATTAAAGTGCGGCGGAGTTATAAGGATAAGAGTAAGTATATTTTATAGCTTACATAAAATAAAGGAAACTAGATTTCGTTATTCGACGCACATCAAAACGTTTATTTGTATTATTACACAATTTTATCAAACAAAATAAATTTTATACGGCAAAGAGGTATCTAATGAGAATTTAGCTAGTAGCTAAATTCTACCAATTCTACTTACCAATTTGTTTAATAATCTCTTGCTCACTCATAGGTATTTGTTTTAATTTTGATGTTCCTATTATTGACGATCTTTTTTATTTTGTTTAAGGACGATAAAATAATTGATGAAAAACATCATATATGTTCGCCAGACTTCGACAGAAACAAAATCGATGAGTCGATTTATAAGTTGAAACAACAATTGACTACACCAGGTTTTCCTAAAGTACCGAAGACTTTTAATTCCACTGTTGCCAGTTTAAAGAATGAAAGTGCAGAATTATCACCTAATATGATTCCAAACTTTAGTTCCGTAAAAAGTTCGCTGTACAGACATCGAAATTCTGCAGCTAAACTGCCAAAATTACATTGTAGAAATGTCAAAGAAGTTCAAGTTCCACCTGATTTTGAAGATTTTCTCTTGGCAGATTATATGAATGGCAACACAAGAATTATTGTGTTTTGTTCAAAAAAAGCAAGAGAACTCATGTGCCAGATTAAAGATTATTACGGAGATGGCACATTCAAAAGTTGCTCACCGCCATTCAGCCAGCTCTACACTATTCATGGAGATGATGGAAGCACTCTAAATGACACAAATGTAGTGCCGTTGGTATACACTCTCATGAGCAATCGAACGGCAGAGTCATATAAAATCTTGTTCAGTCTAATACAATCTCGTATACCAGAATGGAATCCGATTAAATTTAAAACGGATTTCGAGAAAGCAGCAATGAAAGCCATAACGGAGATTTTTCCTTCTACTATTCTTAAAGGTTGCTATTTCCATTATAACAAAGCAGTTTGGAAAAAAGGTCGAGAACTGGGTCTCGTCAAATCAAAAGATATCAAGAAAAAACGCATGGTGTCACTCAGTGCAGTCCTTCCATTGTTACCACAAGCTGAAATAAGGAAGGGTTGGGATTATATTATACGTGATGAAAACGAAGATTCAGATGTCGCAAAATTTAAAACTTATATGGAGAAGCAATGGCTGGAGGACTCATTTATCAAAGTGTGGTGTGCATTTGGAGAAAAGCATAGAACCACAAATGCCTTAGAAAGCTGGCACCACAAATTAAACAGTGCCGTTGGTGAAAAAGGGCCCAATATAATGAATTTACTGCACTTACTAAAAGAAGATGCTTCTTTTTACTTGACACAGAATCGAAAAAGAAGTAATCAAAGACCCATGGCTAAAAGAAGTGAGAAATATATTCGTAGAGACGAATTCATTCAAGATGCTCAAATTGAATTAACCCACGGTGACATATCGGTTGGACATTTTCTTGAAATCATGCGGTGTTAATCTGTGTGCGTGTGTACTAACTTAACGAATTATTGAATGTGATTCTAATTACTCGTAAGTTTTTTAAGGTTTGTAAAATTGTACTATTACTGACAAAAATTGTAAATAGTTATGTTGTAAAAATGGTAATGTTTAAATTATTGTAAATTAAGTTGATCTGTGATACAAATTACTTTGTTGTTGCCCTTAATTATTGTAAAATAAGATGATCTGTGATGAAAAATACTGTTGAATTTAAACACTACTTAGTACATATTATGTTGTTATTATATACTTTAAAAATGTTTATATAATACCAACAAAATATTAGTTAAAATATTGCCTTTTAATTATTGTAAATTATGTTGATCTGTGATAAAAACTAGAATTGTTGTTAATTATTTTAACATTTGATGATTTTAAATAAAAAAAACTTAATAGTTATGTTGTTTTTAAAGTAATTAAACCGTTAAATCATTTATTTAATTTTAAAAAAAAAAACACTGACTCTTAAACTAAACATGAAACGAGGTGCGGACGACTGGGAATGTTGCGTTCTGTTCGTCTACACTGTGGACGAACAGAACGCATTATTCCCAGTCGTCCGCAGTGTAGACGACGGGGTGTGGACGAACGGGAATAACCCTTAAAACGTATAGAATATTTAAAAAAATTACGAAGTATCGAGAGGAAGGCCGACCGATTATTTTCACCGATGAGTCATATGTCGATTCCTCACATACGACATCTAAGGCATGGGGTGACGGGAGTACAGAAGGCCTTAAGAAAAAAAAAATCGAAGGGACAACGACTTGTTATAGTCCATGCTGGGTCAGAAGCAGGTTATGTGCCTAATGCACTCCTTATGTTTAAGGCAGGCACGAAAACGGGCGATTACCACGATAATATGAACTACGAAAATTATGAAAAGTGGCTTCGCACACAGCTAATTCCCAACCTGCCCGCTAATTCAGTAGTAGTGGTAGATAATGCTGCCTACCACAATAAACTAGAAGAGAAAGCGCCCACTTCTAACAGCAAAAAATCAATAATGGAAGCCTGGCTTCTTAGCAGAGACATTCCATATTCACCCAGCATGTACAAGCCAGAACTTTACAAACTTATATTACTGCATAAATTATTAAGGGATCACAACCACACAGTATTACGCCTTCCACCCTATCACCCGGACCTTAACCCAATAAAAATGGCTTGGGCAGCTATAAAGGGTTACGTAGCAAAGAAAAATGTAAGTTTTAATATTAGCAATGTAATGAATATCGTGGAAGAAAAAGCTAATGCTATGGGTGAAAACGAATGGAAAGCGTTATGCGAAAAAATTAAGAAGAATATAAGAAAAGCGATAGGATAATTGATAATTTAACAGATGAATTTGTAATCCATGTCAGCGATAATGAATCTGAAGAATCGGCCATGGAAACTGATGAGGATGACTATCAGTCTTCCGATGAAGAAGAGCCTTGTTCCAGTAACGACGTGACTATGGAAGGTGTAACTCCCCTTTAATTAATTTAATTTTTAAATGTGTACTTATTTAAGGGAATAAATATAATGACCACCAAAAAAAACTTTGTGACGATAACCCCTAACCACCAAATCTAGTAATATACTGACAAAAATAGTAAATGATCACCAAATTTAGTAAATTGATCACCAAATTTTAATAGCAAATTATTGCGCTATTTAATGTTGTAAAATAGGTTAGGTTAGGTTAGAACTGTGACCAACCGCGCGCGAGCCGAGCGAGCAAAGCGAGCGGTGCCGCGGCAGCGGCCGGCGAGCGCTACTTCCAAGTTGCTCCCAGAAATTTTATAATCTTTTTGGTCATTGGTTTAATTTTGGTGATCATTTACTACTTTTGGTGATCATTTACTACTTTTGGGTTAACAATGATTTATTTGGAGTCATTTTGCCTAAACAGGATAGCGAGATGTTAAAACTTTGGTTATAATTTTACAATAAGATGCGGGTTTAATTTTGGTGATCATTTACTATTTTTGTCTGTTATATGTTACTATATCTGGTGGTAAGTTAAACATAAGCCCTTATTTAATATGCATACCCATCCAATTTATTTTAACTTCATTTTTTTTTATTAAAACTGACGTAATATTTACGTTAGTAATTTTTCACTCGACTGTACCATGCGCAAGATTTCGGTAGCGCTAACTTCAGGGCGGCCAAGAAGTTTGGCGAGGACTATACCCGAAGTAGATAGTAGACAATTTATTCCCTCTTTATTAGCACTAACTTCAGGGCGGCCAAGAAGTTTGGCGAGGACTATACCCGAAGTAGATAGTAGACAATTTTTTCCCTCTTTATTCTAACATTAAGCAATTGTAGAAAAGAAAATATTTTAGACATCAATTTATGTCAGTTACTACACAACAAGTCTAACAATCCAAATATTGTGTTGCATGTTACAAGACTTAAACAACAAATTATGTTATACAAGGCTTTACGGTTAAGTATATGACTTTTTGACACTGTATTCTTGTTCTTTAAAATATATTATTTAATTTCATGGTGGCCCAGTGGCTAAGACCTCGCCGCTCGTGCTTGAGGTCATGGGTTAGAATCCAGGCAAGTACCATTGTGACTTTCTCAATACATATGTACTTTCCATATTTATCTTGGAAATTGCTGACAACGGTGACAGAAAACTGGACTTATAGTGGTTTATTATAAGATTGTGCTACATTGATGTAATTGCTGCAAGGTGTTCCACTGCAAGGATAAACTAATAAATAAATAAATGATATATTTTTTTTCTATTTAGCTAATTACTTGTAACTTAGAACCACAATTATAGAGAACAAATACAAATATTTTTGTTTAAATATCAACAATAGAACTAGCACTCCGATATTTATAAAGCTTTTAGACACCACAATGCGAATTCACTACACAAAAAAAAATAAGAAGTGTTTATTCACAATCATGATCATGATGATGATTCACAATAACTGGTCATTGGGTCTGATAACTGGTCAATAACTCGTCACCACTACATCTGAATCTGAAAATATGTAATATTTATTTTCTATGGACTATGGTAATAAATAATAAATCACATAATAACGGTTAGGTGAGTACCTAAACTTTTTAGTTCTGACAAACTGACTAAAAAGCGGTTTTTACTTTTCACCAAACATTTCGCTAGAGAACAAGGTATCTCTAATAAACGTTTTCAAGTGTCCATTCAAAGGACCCGAACTTAGATAAGCGATCAATTAACAAACAATGCAACACGGTCGACAAAATATGACAAGATGAAACCAAAGACACAAAGACAACTCAGAAACCCACGATGAAAAAACGACTCTTAAGTTACATAGAAAGAACAACCCACCACGAAGATGAATGACCGATAATTTATAATCCAACCAATATTTTCTAAAGCTAGGATACTTCATTTTCACTATCGACATCATTGGGGAATGAAACTAGCATTTGAAACTAAAACAGTTTCTGTAAAGAGGCCCCTATATTATTTTTCTCTGTGAAAGAGGCGACCAGTCTCAAACTAAAACTTGAATTGAAAACACGTATGAAGAATGACATGACATGACATTCAATTTATTGTAAACACAAAATATACATATTGCATGACGATAACTTAAAAACTCAATTTATAGTGACGCTGACGAACGAAAGCTCGAAACAAAACAGACGATGTCTATCTATATATCAAATTCACAATCACAGCAGAGCTAAATATAGTATCTTATAAGTATTTTGTATTATAGTCTGAGTCTGGGACCACAAACTACTTAGAGATACTTCTGGGACGTACGCAACGCAACGCAAATCGCAAATACCACAGAGAAAAATTGGCAAATACCAAAAGGCTAGGGCTTATTACACTACACGGTATTCAGGGCCCTATACTCTAATTTAGGGTAGTGTAATAAATGTTAGGGAGTTAGGGTTCTCATATTAAATGAGTGTTGCCAGTAGCAGACTGGCAGATAGTCAAAGTCAAATATTACATGCGACATCTCAAAAAGTTACATTTTCATGAGAAAAGTTACATTACCTTATTTTATGTGGAAAACGACACTAATACGGCAATACGCTCAATACGCTCACTCGCTCGCCGGAGTAAGCTGGATGGAAGATTTAAGGTGGAAACACTTTATTAACACCCGACCCGACGCCACGCCACCCGACGCCTGCTGACGCTTTGAAGTACTTAAGGTGGAAACACATTATTAACACCCGACCCCACGCCACCCGACGCCTGCTGACGCGTTGAAGTACTAATCCATCCCATACATTTAGTATGGTCAGAGACACATAGTCAACACGCCATGTGACGACACGCAATCACACGCGACAACACCCAGTCGGTTTGAATCAGCGTGTTGCCGGGAGAGGGGGAACACACGCCACCCGACGCTTCGCACACAGTGTGTTTCTGGTTAACACCCGATGCCACGCGTCAGTCAGTCGAAAGCATGATCAGTGGTGCCTGATCATACATAAGACGAAACATTACAATCTATAATATAATTACAGACCAGTTTTACTATAAGAATATTTGAAACCCTTAAAAAAATCTGGTTATTTAGGGATTTGTAGTATACCAAATACTTGACTAATAAAAACCGAAAATTGCGGGTTCAAAGGAAATATTTTAACTTAAGCCCATCATTACAAATTTGTCTCAAATAAGTTAATCATTTCTATTAAGGCATAAATAAACATAAAAATTACCCTTACCGAGTTTGTACCCTAAAATTGACCATGCTTATGAAACTTAACTCTAAATTAGGGTAAATTACCTGAAGTTGGCACCACTGATCATGCTCTCGAGTCGAGAGCATGATCAGTGGTGCCAACTTCAGGTCAGACGAGGGAGGAGGGGGGAGGGGGGGGGGGGGGGGGAGAGTCTCGACTGACTGCGCGTGGCATCGGGTGTTAACTAGAAACACTGTGTGCGAAGCGTCGGGTGGTTTGTGTTCCCCCTCTCCCGGCAACACGCTGATCCAAAACCGACTGGGTGTTGTCACGTGTGATTGCGTGTCGTCACATGGCGTGTTGACTATGTGTCTCTGACCATATTAAATGTATGTGATGGATTAGTACTTCAACGCGTCAGAAGGCGTCGGGTGGCTTGGCGTCGGGTCGGGTGTTAATAATATGTTTCCCCTTAAAAGGCTTATTACATTACACGGTTCAGGGCCCTGAATACCGGCTCCCTAAATCATTCTGAAGCAATAAGGTCGATATTTTGAGAACCCTATCTCTAACAGTTATTATACTACCCTGAATTAGATTTTAGGGCCCTGGATACCGTGTATAATGTGATTTTTTATTTCGTGGACTAAACTGACATTTGGGGGGTTGTCACTTTATCGTTACATTAAAATAGTGTCGTACCCTAACTATCCTGTGTGATCGAAAGTTAATCGAAAATCGAAGTAGATCGAAAATGAAACTATTTCTCGGCAAAAAAATATAATTTGTTTAGAAACTAGCGGCCCATAATTAGTTTCTACTCATTTATGTCAGACTTAATTTTATCGATTGCATTTATTTTATTTTTGATTTCACATTTAACACAATAAAAGTTCATGTACTATGTGTATGAATACTGTTATATTTAAATATATTACGTTTATATTCATAAAACATTTATTTACACCAATTAGTAAAAATAAATTCAGGAGTCATGTCACATCGATTCGATGAATCACTTATGATTGAGCCTTACCTACAACACTATGCTCCGCGCTTGCAACTTTTAAAAAAAATAAGGTCCATAGCAGCTGTCAGTTTAGTCCACGAAATTAAAAATCACAGTATAGTGTAATAAGCCCTTTAATCATGGAATATCGTGGTTAAAGAGCACGTCGCTTCACTATTGTTTGTAGTGTAGCCTTGACGTCAAAGAGTACTTTTTATATTGACGTTTTCGTGTGTTGTTGTTGTTGTTTTCTTTCTAGTTTTCTACAAATAATTTTTATTTAAACACTAAAGTACAATCTTCTTTACATTTTCTGTATTAGAAGAACTATTCTAAACTAAAATGGGAGTAGATGTAGAAACTATTTCACCTGGCGATGGTTCGTAATTTATCAATAACTCGTACTTATCCACCCTTTGTATAACCTATAAAGATTGCTTTTTAACATTTATTTATTTATTCAGGCACTACATTCCCGAAGCCAGGTCAAACTGTAGTGGTGCACTATACTGGGACCTTACAGAATGGCTCGAAGTTTGATTCATCGAGAGATAGAGGACAGCCATTTAAGTTTACTCTGGGAAGAGGCGATGTTATACAAGGATGGGACCAAGGTATTTGTAGGGTAAGCACATCATTGAATACAAATGATAAATTGCGCTGTTTGTCGTTCATGGACGTTTTTTATGGCCTATTTATAACTGCATTTCATTATTTAGCTAGCTAAAAAATCTCAGTATTCTAAATCTGCAGACATGATCAGTGATTTTGATGGCATTCTATCTATATTAATAATCACCTCAACCATGATATATGTATAAAATTTTTCCTATCAGCTAGGTAAAATGCACTTTAAACCTAATCATTATGAATGTTAATTCAATTTACAGATGTCTGTTGGTGAGCGCGCAAAGCTAACCTGCTCGCCTGACTTTGCATACGGTTCCAGAGGCCACCCTGGAGTAATACCACCAAACGCAATCTTAATATTTGACGTTGAACTGATACGAGTTGAATAGAATTTACAAAATAGCTTTAAGCCTCATATCCAAAAGGCAATGTTTATCAGCAGTAAAACAGCAACGAGGAACTTTTGATTAGTAATGTTCAAGTCAAGTTGCTTGGCAGCTTGCAAATTTGCTGAACTGATTGAGCGTAATGTGCTGCACGTCAAATGTTACCTAGTGGATATGAATCCTCACATATGTTTGATAGTCATGTGTTTTATAATATTGTTGAAAAAAATCTCATTAAATGTTTATAATAATTGTTTATAACAGTATTGAGTTTGTGACTTACTTGTGATGTTTATATTGGAAACTTTTAATGTACAAATACTCTGCTTATAAGGTTTTTTTAAGCATAGTTAGCTAGAGTATTTAAGATAACGCAATTTGGTGATGGAATGATGGCTTAAGTAGGAATGGATTAGAGAACATGGTATGTGAAGGTATTGAGATAAAACTGTGAAACCAGCCTTCAACTTAGGGGTTCGAGCCACTGGAACACAACCTCACTCAGCCTACCCGCGTTTGCCTCGTGTGTTTAGTACCGAGAGTCTAACATCACAGCGCGAGGTGTACAGTTAAGTCAGATGGGTTAGAGATGTTATTCCGACTAAATGGATATCTATTTTGTACCCATTCAGGCAAGGTGTTTTGAATCATGATGAAGGCACAAGCATAGATTTGAAAGTCAGATTACAACTGCTAGAATTTTAATAATATTATTCAAGTTAAGATGTCTTTGATTAGATGAGATTTTATATTGATATTGTCATAGCCTCTGTTTCTATTTTGTTGTTTTTTTTTTTATGGCAAACTAGCCGACAGCCCACCTGATTTTTTAATATGAATAAAATAGATGCTTCAATTTGGTCGTTTCGGATTTATAAAAATGTTTATAACGTTACTGGCCTATACCTAAACTCTATTCTGCTGCAAAAAGGAATCTTCTCATATAGAGAAGGAACTAGCGTTTACCAAGCTCACTTTGCAGTGAAAAGTAATACGTAAACAGTACCTACCTAAAACTATTTGTTGTTTCATGTCGATGTCGCGACCAGATCTTGGATCACTTCATGAAGTGCCCGACTATTTCATGAAATGGAACTGGCCATTTCGACTAAAACTGGCCATACTTATATTATCATGATAATTATGGTCTGACCAAATCAATGAACACTCGCGTTTATATTAACAGCTAAAAGCGGCTGAAGTAGGTTCATGATATGTGATCATATTGTAAAATAGTTAGGTACATTAAACACCGTTAGAGTCGCCGATATCGTTTTGTTTTTGTGACACATCATGGCGGCAGACAATTATTCTTTTCCAAATGCTAATTAGGATGCGCCAATTTAAGATGAAATGAAATGATCGCTGGCTGCTGAGATCGAAAAGATCCAAGCAGCTGTTGCTATCACCCCAGGTACCTACTATTCAAATCTGACACGCCCTCCCGCTTCACCAAGAGCGGGAGAAGTCATTGGATGATTTCGCACCCAAAAAAAAGAAAAGGTACTATACTATTCAAAAGATACCCAACTGTAACTGAGGATCTAGACAGCCTCATATTCAGAAACGGTCAATGGGTACGCAATTAAGTCGTACCCCATACCCTTTTAATTAGAATATACGCAATTAAGGCGTAATCTTCAAAGTCCTATGATTTCGCCAAATAAGGCATATTCTCTGACCCTTATGACCCCTCCACTCTGCTCCTTAAGAGCCGTAGGGAGCAGTAAAGTGCCTATATTTATTTTTTTGATTACAAATTTACTTTGTGCTTGAAAGTCACAAGAGTCGTATTTAAAATGCAAAATCATATAAATCAGTAGAAAAAAAGTTTGTAAAATCGTTGAAAATTATTGCCTTATTTAAGGTTGACTGGTAGAGAATGCCTTGCTGCATTAAGTCCGCCCATGAACCATTGTACATGAAGTTTAAATAAATAAATAAAAATCTTGATGCTGCTTAGCAATTGATTAGCATAATTATGTTTAATTAAGACATTCTATAGGAATTGTTCTTTCTTGAGATTGATTTTTATAAGTATGGCCCATTGAGTTTAAAATCTGTTAAACAGCTCTGAGATTTTTATATTAAGGCTGAATATTTGGATTAGCACGTTTAGCTTATTATTATTAACATGGAGCTTGAACAACTCTATTATACACAGTTGTTACTCTACATAATCTAAGCACATTTGAAACAATCCAGTGTGCCTACTTTATATCATGTTTAGTGATTGATGTTTTTTAATGCATTTTGTGATAAGGGGAATCGAGTAAAAGTAAAATTTGTGAGTACTTATTGAAAAAGATTTATGTTCTAAGTAAATGTGAATACCTTGTTATATTGCATTTATGTCTAAGCACAAAAGTTCCTTGTATACATAAATAATTTGCCATCTCATGGCCATCTCTTGTAACGCTAGATTAGTTTTCTCCTTTACTGTCATTGTAAATGTTAATTTATTAATATTAAATGTAATAAAAGATTTTATTTAACTGGAAAATATATTTATTATTACCTCAACAACTATGGTTATGCTGGTAGCTGATCTCCCACCACCAATACAATTATCTACTTAGTCTAGTTAGTCTTTACCTAGATAGATAAAAGAATTAAAATTAAAAATAGTAAAAGTTAACAACTATATAAATTAATGACACATATTGGTAGTTAATTATCCCTACCTGCCAGTGAAGTGTTATCTACCACTAAGACACAAAATTATATATTTTTTTTTATTAACATCAGCATGGAAGCTATCAACCGCACCATCACAGATTTGACACAAATTTTCAGCCAAAGAATGTCGGAATTTGAAAAGGAGTTGAAGACCCCAAGCACTACAACAATCACCACCTCAGGATTGGCAGCGGAATTTGCAACTTTCCAGGCATTTATTGTTCAAGCGCTCAATAATCTACAGCTGCAAGTTGCTTTGTTGGCGCAGAGCCAGGACAACATGGAGATGCGTGGGCGGCGTAAAATTCAATCTCTCTATTCTCGATCTTGGTGCTACTCACCATTTTCCTAACTCTGTTCCCTCACTTCTCGATCTTATTGTTGTCTCATCTTTTGATCACGTCGCTAAACATGGTCAATGTTCTGCTGACGCCTTTTCCTACCATGACTTAATTTATACTTCATACAAAATTCGACCACCTAAGCATAAGTTCAGGACTCTTCTGCTTCGCAATTTTGATGGTATGGACATTGATCGACTTCGAGAGGATGCCAGTAATATTGACTGGACGCCACTAGTAACTTCCTCATCCATCGACGTACAAGTTGAAGTCTTGACTTCTGCCCTGGTTCATCTCTACGACACACATGCACCTATTCAAGCCGTGAGAGTCAAGCATCTTCCAGCGCCTTGGCTGACCGACGAAATTAAACTTTTACTAACTAAAAAGGCAGCTGCGAAGTTTAAGTTTAAAATTCGGCCCAACGACGTCAACAGGGAAAAATACGTCACGATTAGAAATCACTGCAGTAAGGTGTGTAGAATCGCTAATCGCCAATATATCCATAGTTCAGTTCAGAACGGTGATCCAGCTAAGGTCTGGCAATTTCTCAAATCATTAGGTATCGGAAAAAAGTCTCACAATATGATTCCTAAAGACTTGGATTTCAATTTACTTAATAGTCATTTTTCTACTTCGCCTGTATTGGATAGGGCCACTAAAGCTACTACGCTAAGTAATCTTTCAAACATTCCGGTACCTGATTTTGCCCCTTTTGTCATAAGTCAATTCACCGCTTGTGATGTTAAAAAGAGTATTCTATCGATTTCGTCCAACGCTGTTGGTAGTGACTGTGTTAGCCGTAAAATGATTGTCCCCATCCTTGATGAGATTCTTCCTGTTATCCTTCACATCCTCAACTTCTCTGTTTCCAGTGGTGTCTTTCCTCAAGCCTGGAAAGATGCCCATGTTATTCCTCTACCTAAAAAATCTCATCCTGCATCTTTCTCTGACTATCGTCCCATTTCTATTCTTCCTTTCCTATCCAAAGTCCTTGAAAAACTTGTCCACCATCAACTCAGCTTGTTCCTTTCCAAACACAAGCTGCTAAATCCCTTCCAATCTGGTTTTCGTCCGGGACACAGCACTACCTCAGCACTTGTGCATATTATGGATGACATAAGGTCTGGCATGGAAATGGGAAAGTTAACTGTACTTGCTCTACTTGACTTCAGCAATGCTTTCAATACGGTTGATTTTGACATTTTGCTGGGCGTCCTGTGCTCTTTTGGCATATCTCCTTCGGTAATTGACTGGTTTCATAGTTACCTGTTTGGCCGCCGGCAGCGTATTTGCATTGAGGAATCTTTCTCTTCTTGGTGTCACACCTCTGCCGGTGTGCCGCAGGGTGGCGTATTATCTCCTCTACTTTTCGCACTCTTTATTAATGCTATCACTCAACGGCTATCTTCTTTCTACCACCTTTATGCAGATGATCTCCAAATTTATACTCAAGCCCCTCTCGGTGAGTTATCAGACGCTATTGAGTTTATTAATACGGACTTGGCTCGAATTGGTGACTGGAGCGCTGAGTTTGGGCTGAAAATCAATCCGACGAAAACTCAAGTGGCTGTTGTGGGAAGTTCCCGAACGGTATCTAGGATTGATTGGGCGACACTTCCCCAGGTTTCTTTCAGCAACACCGTTGTTCCTATAGCTCACACTGTGAAGAACCTGGGGATTTACATCGACAGCACCCTTTCCTGGACCAAACAACTGCAGGAGGTCAGTCGGAAACTGTTTGCGTCTGCGGGCTCCCTGAGACGCCTTCGTAACTTTCTTCCCATCACCACTAAAATTGCGATAGCACAATCTCTTCTTCTCCCTATCCTGGACTATGCCGATGCCAGTTATCTTGATCTCACCCAAGACCAGTTGGACAAGCTTGAGCGACTTCAAAATCTCTGTATCAGGTTCATATTTGGCTTGCGCAAGTATGACCATGTTTCTGAATTTCGAACAAAGCTCAAATGGCTTCCTATTCGCCTTCGCCGGAATGCCCACATACTTTCATTGCTTTATAATGTGCTCTTTAATCCTGCTAGTCCTTCTTATCTTAAAGAACGCTTTCAGTTCCTCTGTGACACACATTCTCGGTCCTTGAGATCATCGGAAAACCTAAAATTAAGCATTCCTATGCATTCCACATCCTTCTTCGACAAATCTTTCACGGTTATAGCAGCTCGTTTGTGGAATGCATTACCTATTGAGGTAAGACGTGCGCAAACATTACCTACCTTTAAAAAAATGGTGAAGGAGCATTTCCTTTCTCTGTAACTATTCTTCTCCTTTCTCTGTTCTATATTTTATATTTATTAGTATATTATTTTATTGGTATGTATGTATTTTATGTAATATCTAAGTAATATTATCAAGATAATTTTTGTACACTGACAGCCCTATGTCTATCTCCTCTTGTTCAGTCCATCCAAAGGTTGTCTGTAAGAGATTGCCCTGTGCGATAAGACCGCCCATTGTACACTTATCTTTAAAAATATTGTCCTGTTATTATTTAAGTGGTGTACAATAAAGTATATAATAATAAATAAATAGATAGTAGATAATTGTGAGTATGTGTGTATGTTTGTTACTTCTTCACGCTCAAACATCTGGATGGATCTGGATGAAATTTGGCACAGAGATTGATTATAGTCAGGAATAGGACATAGAATACTTTTTATCCTAGGAATATGTTCTCTCGGGATAATTTCGATTCTCACGCAGGCACAGCCGCTGGCAGAAGCTAGTACTACATAAAAAAATAGAAAATATTTTGTCATTATCAAAGTTATTATTCTAACCTACCAAGTTCTTTTCTTTGGTTCAACATTTCCTAGCTTAAGTTTTATTACCTTTTCAAAATAATTACTCTAGCTAGACAAAAACAAGTCACAACAAATTAAACATATGTAATGTAATACAACTTTCCCTTAACAACCTTAGCCTAAATTCTCAACAAAAAACACAAATTTTCTATGATCCCTCTGGAAAATAATTCATCAATGGAACAACACAATTTTTGGTAAAAGGTGTCCGGCATAATGCACAACTTTCCAGTGCTCCATAGGAGCAATTCATACAAAATATGTGACCACAGGGCAAAACACAAGGCTGAAGAATCTCTTCTAAGCAGGCCACACATGACTTACTGCTGTCTACTTCATTTGGGATATCTTTCATTTGATCCATGTGACTTTTTGCTCTGTATAAACTCTGGCCGCAAGAAACAAAGGCATGTAGCAGAGTGACTACACCAAGGAGTCTCAAATGTGCATAGTAAGCTGCAGCAGCTGGCCTTACATGCACATAATCTATTCCAGTCACTGTTTTACCCATCTGCAGTGGCCCTCCATTGATGTAAGCTATGCCTCTGTGAATACTTTGAATCTGAGGCACAATACTGCCCAAAGTTTTCAGTCCAATTAAAAATAAATTCTGTGCTTCTACAGTCAGTGATGGATTTTGTTCAACACGCTTTTCTATACACTGAAGAAGGTGCCTTGTAATGTTCTCTCCAAAAATTGATAGAATGATGCTGAATAATCGGCTGTAGTATGATGGTAACTTATTGTAACTCTCGTCCACTTGCACGATACCCGAGTACTCTTCTCCTAGGGTTTGAAGATCCTTTAGTGTTGTCAGGCATCTGTACATCACAGAAGATAAAGGAATGGCCTTGGAGACATTTCTCGCTGACATAAGTTTAGATAAAGATTCCGCCAGCTGCTTTTCGTAAAGATCATCTTTTTGCCACGCTCGGAGAACTTCGGCGGGTTGGGCAGTTGGTAAAGCCATGATTTCTATTAAAAATCACTCGTGACACAGTAAGATAAAATAATTTCGGACTGGCTAAAAAGAATCGGCAAATCGCGAATTTTCGTCAACAAGCTTTTGAGTTTTGTTGTCCTTCTTGTCATTAATTTTTGTTTTGACATGTAAATATGTCATTTTGTGGCTGTCAGTCGCATGTCAATTATTGTTGTTTTTGCGGAACAGGCTAAGGTCTGAGACCATGCTGCCTAGTCATCAGTATTTTTATACTTTAGTATGCATAAGAATGCGGATGTAACATATTCTAATGTTTTTTGGAGTATTTGGCAGCAAATTGTATCGAGTCAGGCTTTCCAGTAAGCTTTGCGGAGGTAGTCAATACTACAATAAAATAAAATTCTCCGAGTCGCATGTCAATCGTAACTTTTTTTATTTTATTAATTATATAACGGGCATTGGCATACCATCTGCCCAACAGTCGTACAGTACATTCAATTTACATTCTACTTGTAAGTGCCTTAATACAAAAAGCGGTTTAACCAAAACCCAGGTTTAAAACTTGTTTACACCGTACATTATGGAGCTTTAAACCTGGGTTTTAAAGAAAACCGCTTTTTGTAATACGACTGTAAGGTTAACACAGAAAAATAAATATTCTTCAAACCTTTTTTCTAATATTTACCTAGCAGAAACAATCTTTATTTATTTTCAGCATGAATTGTCCCACTGCAGGGCAAAGGCCTCCCTTTCTTCTTTCCATTTTTCCTGGTTGTGAGCAAGTGTAGACCAGTCCTCTCTGTAGGTGTAAGGTTCGTCTCCCCATTTTCCCCTGGGTCTGCCGTGCATATTCCAGGACCCACACTGTGGTATCTTTTGCCCATAAATGATCCGACATGCGGCAACGGTGCGTGGCTGGCCCACCCAGTCCCATTTAAGCTTGGCTGCTTTTTGGGTGACCTCAGCCTGTGTTTTTGAGCACAGCACTGTATTCCTAGTAGATACACTCCCTCTTGATTTTCTGTTGATTATTCATAAAACTAGGTAAAATACACGATGTTGTCATGCGCTTACCAACATAAGCACATTTAGGCAGCACTGTATGGCTATAAAGGGGTGTTGCGGTTTGAGGGGAAGTAAGTAGGCGCTTATAATATAAGCACCTACTTACCATGGTATAATAATATACTCCGTATACTACTTACTAAAGATCGCCATATTGTGGCGATCTTTCAAAATAAAGGAGATTCACTTAGATACGTAGTATTTTTTTATTATTCTGGTATTAATTAATATAGTAACCCAATTTAGATTAACAAATTAAAGGAGATTAACAAAAATCTGATAATTTAGTTTTTGAAGATTTCACAAGAGAGCCAACATGTTACTCATGTTTGAAACAAACAGAACAACAATTTACATCTCTCGAGATTTTTGAAAACTGTTTACAAAAAAATAATTAACTTAAAACATAACTGTAACTTGTGGGGTCAAACCTATACCTACCTACTAATAACGGAGAGGGTAACCTTTTCTAATCTTGATCTCATTCCATTTACCATATTATTAAAACAAATTGGAATGGCTGTAAATCTTATCCTGGCTGGACGATGAGCTTCGGTTAGTTCAGCTATATGTAAATGTCTCCACCAAATCGGGTGGTTGTAAAATAATCAGTGGTTTGACTATTCACAATATCACGATGATAGCTGGATAGATTTGTAAAGAGTCTTTCAACAAGGACGGGTCGATGTTAAAATTGAATAAAACAAGATGTGTGTGAGATATTAACGAAATTTATTTTTTATTGAAAAGGCCCATTTAAGCCATTATGCAGGGGCGGCTTTACCTATAGTGCAGGGTGTGCGCAGCACACGGGCGCAGCGCCCTAGGGGGCGCCGAGCGCAACTCGCGCGCCCTCCGGCCGCGGCACTTTCAATGAGCCACGTAAAAAGAGCTCCGGTTTGTTTACATTTTGTATGGCATCTAGAGCTCTTCTTATATATGTCGAATAACAGCAAAACAAGGCGCTCCACGAGCGGCTTTTACAATAGTAACTTTTATTAATTTATAAACTTTTATAAATAAAGATCAAAATGCCATAGACGACCGTCACATGTGTGGCATTTCCCAAAATCGTGTGTATGCATGGCGCGTGCCGCACTTTGTGTTCTACCGCTACACGTCATTTTGCGAAGTAAGTCTTGACGCAATGTATTAAGTATTATATTATATTAATTTGATTAGTAGTATATTATATTCAATTTGAGTAAACATGTAAGTAAGAAGTAAATCGGCTTTTCTTTTTATTAAAGTATACTTAATAAGTAAGATTTTTTATAAGTTGCCACAACTGATGCGTCTTTCACCGCGGTCAGAGCTTTTAAATAACCACAATGTTGTATTTTGTTATTCTTGTCACTCCTTTCTACCTCAAAATACTTTTTACCCGTGTACCTACAGTGGGCCTCGCATTAAGTTTCCCAAATCTGTCAAATGTTCCCTATTGATATTGAATTCTGTACGTATGACATGAAGTCATAAATAGAGTTCTATCAGACAGAGAGCGGTCACACGGTCAAGCGTTCAAGAGGTCAGTTTTGCTTTCGAGCGTGCAGTTCCTCACGAACCCCGAGCTGTTGGACGGTCTACGCGGTACCACCCGTACCACATATTAACACCATGTTTATTGACGATAGTTCTTTTTTTTGTTATTTTTTTAAATAATCGGAAGACGAATTAATGATTTTGTGGTCATTATCAGCAACAAGACCGAAAAGAAAATACTGGGTGTGGCCCAGTAAATAAGAATAGAAAACAAGATGGAGATTTTCATAGACTTTTTTCTAAATGGGTTGAAGATGAAGAAATGTTTTTAATTCTTTTCGGATGATAATTGATTCTTTCGATAAACTATATGAAAAAGATAAACATGACTTAGTTAAACAAGATACTAACTGGAGGAAAGCCATTTCTGAAAAAGAAAAGATTGGTGCTACTTTTCCTCGGGTTTTATAATCGTTATCCTTCTTCCTTCCAACACTTTTGGTCACCGAACCAGCAGTGAAACGCGCAAACGCGTACGTTCTGGTTGACTGACGCCGTCAGAATGCCTCCTATGTGGGTACCTATATCTATGTAACGTAATACAACACATCGAACGCTCTTGTCTTGTACGGTTAACAGCGTGACCGCTCTCTGTCTGATAGAACCCTTAGAATGAAGAAATTTGACAGATGTGGAAAGCTTGATGCGAGGCCCATTATTTGTGTTAGTGTGTGTATCTGTTGTTTACCGGCCATCATTTAAAATTACACCATTTGCAGTTTTGCACCTGGATATCAATTCATTGTTGAAAATACAAGGTGTTTGGTAAACACCCTGCACATCATGGCATCCAGAACAATCAAATTTCTTAAATAGATTTTCAATTTAATTTCTAAACAATAGAGTTTATTATCCATTGGGGAAATTTGACAGTTTGTGGTTATGTGCTGTTATTTGTACCTGTTCCATTTTGATCGCGCGCTTACTTGAGGGCGCTAGGGTAATGTTTGCACACGGGCGCTACATAGGCTAGAGACGCCTCTGCCATTATGGATGGAATATGACATCGTTCAAATGTCAGCCGCGGCTTCGTATGGTGGCACGAATCCGAGAGGTCCAATTTTTAATGACTCTGCTGCATAGATCGAGCGAGCGCTACAGATCAATGATAAACAATTTATTTTGGCTTGAATTGAACGACATGTGGTTCCAGCAAGATGGCGCTACTTGCCACACAGCGAACGACACAATCGACATTCTGCATGAACGATTTGAGGGTAGAATTAGAGTTCCGCTAGACTTTTTCTTGTGAGGTTTTCTGAAGTCGCAGGTCTATGCCAATAAACCACATTCGACCGTTGCCCTGAAAGCCAACATAACGCAGGCTATCGCTCGGATACTGTTTCTGATTGGTCAAGCAAACTTCAAGCAAAGTTTCAACCTGTCTGTTGAATTCGGAACTACCTGCTTTTAAACGTGCATATTTTACGGCTGCAAACTTTGTAGTGTTACCGTGAGTTTCGGTTCGGTTCCTTTATTATATGAAAATTGTTTGTGTCAGAAATGTGTTCGCAAGAAAAGTCACTGTAAAAATTATACATTTTTTACGAGCCTAAGTACCAAAATCTTTTTATTTTTAACTAGCTGACCCGGCAAACTTTGTTTCGCCATAAAACCACCAAACATTCATCTACCCTACCTACCCTAACAACCCTACACTACCTACCTTACCTACCCTACCCTAACTACTCTACACTACCTACCCTACCCTACCTACCCTACTCTACCTACCTTACCTACCCTACCCGACCTACCCTACCCTACCCTAAACGGGATAAAAATCTAAAAAACAAAAAATATCCTGTCCTTCTCCTGGTTCTTAGCTACCTCCCTACCAAATTTCAGCCAAATCGGTTCAGCCGTTCTTGAGTTATAAATAGTGTAACTAACACGACTTTCTTTTATATATATAGATAATGCTTTATTCATGACCAAAGATACAAGTCTTTCAGTCGGATACATAGATGGGTGCCAAAATCATAAGAATAATGTGTGGCTATACTTGTAGCCGTCAAAATATCAGCGGAAGCCTGGCAGCCGTCGATATATTGATTACAAGGAGGCACAATTAGAAGAATGTTTAAATGCTGTGAGGTTCAAACTCCTTACCCAACCTGATGCTTCGGAGCAGTACGGAATTCCCTGGAGCACTATAAAAAATAAATTAACTAATAAATCTATTAATAAACCTGGCCGACCAACAGTATTTACAGAAACTGAGGAAAAATCCTTTGTGCTCATATAACAGCCCTTTCTGAATTTGGCTTTCCTGTGACCGATTTTGAATTAAAAATGGTAATAAAAGACTATCTCGCCACAATTCAAAGATAAAGTTCCTGGCAGAGATTGAATCCGTAGTTTCCTCACAAGACATGGAACCTTCGTCTAGCAAACAACATCAAAAGAGTTAGAGCTCAAGATTCAGAAGATGTTCAACAGAACAGAATTAATTGAAAACATTAAAAATTTTAAGACTGTTATGATTAGTTTTAGACTGTAGATTATCCTACGTTATTTCTTAATATTATATTGAAGCATTTTTTTAATTTTTGTAATTATCCATAAAAAAAATATGACGTTTTGGGGAAAATAACATTGTTACTAGTTACTATCCACACCTATGAATCAAATCCACTAAAATGCTAAGAAATCCACCATAATCCCTACTATCAAATAATTTCTAAACAAAGATGAAAAAAGTAGCTAAAGTAACCCGCGTTTACGGTACTTAAATAAATTTTATTTTAGATTACACTTATGTCGACATTTAATTCTCGAGCAATACTCTTTTAACTTTGATTTAGTTCCCAACGACGATTATTTTCACTTTTAAAAAGTTACTCAATCGACACATAATTTTAAGTCGTTATTCGAACAACACAAGCAGACGAGTAATTATGCTATGATGCGATGCCATGTTTTACTATAAGCTTACCCTCAATCTTTATCATAATCAAATTTTTATAATATAAACGTCACGGCCGACATGAATACCGTGATGAATAATTCATAAAGATATCGATGAATTTAACAACTATTATCATTATTATCATCAACTAATATAGTAATAACAAATAGAAGCGATATCCGGCAAAAAATCTGGCACTTGGAAAATAAAATCCCTAAGTCTAAGCAAGCCGATTTTCATCCCACCGTGCGATGGAGTGCTTGTGCATGCTATGCAGGGGCATTTACTTCACCTGTCTGTTCAAATCTCGTAGCGAAACTTCAGACTCGTATTATTAACTATTTATTTTCTTAATACTAATACAGATTACACAAACACAATCTCAAGTCATACAATGTTCAAGATTCACCACAAAGTTCACAATAAAGTTCATATTCGGAAATGTCCATTTACAAATGTAGAACCACCGTTAAGGCCCTGGCCAGAGTGAGAGGCTTGTGCGGTTACTAAGGCGGGGGCGACGTAGCAAGCATATTTCTGGACCTGAGACGCATAAGGTCGGATGTCGAGATTGAAGCCATACAAATTCTATTGCTTCAATCTCGACATCCGACCTTATGCGTCTCAGGTCGAGAATTATGATATCGCAGTTTGCGTCCATACTGAAGTGACTATGGTATGGCATGCCGTTGCCGTATGCGGCTAGCACGACGTGACAGAATGGCCTCGCCAGCGAGTTATACCGTGAGGAAACACGTCTAGTCTCTTCCGCCTACTATAGCCTGATACCACTCCAAAAATCTGCAGGTTAATTT
This sequence comes from Anorthoa munda, assembly GCA_945859665.1. Lineage (NCBI taxonomy): Eukaryota > Metazoa > Arthropoda > Insecta > Lepidoptera > Noctuidae > Anorthoa > Anorthoa munda. The sequence continues at coordinate 19,293,147 of OX243894.1, read as the reverse complement.
ATTTTTTAATAATGAATGATAGTTGAATAGATTGCTGCAGGTTTGTCTGGTAATATCTAGGTGCAACTGCCATAATAAAAAACATATGTTATTCAAGTGAATCCAACGTCATTTGAAAGAAAGTGGTGTAGAAAATAGAAAAAAATAATGTTGTCAGGTTTAGCAGGTAAACTGGCAGTATACGTAGTATCTCTAAGTAGTCTGGGCTGGCAGTCCACATATTGCGGCTATCTGAGAGCTAGATGATTTTGTATACATTGCGTTGTGATGTTTGATAAGTATATAGTCTATGCCATAGACTATGGCAATGTTTTTTTAAACCAAAAATACAGTATTTATTTATTTAACGAGGTCTAAACAACGATACCCTACTCGATGGGGAAGGCCTATTTTTTTTACGGGCCCCCTTTAAGCGCTGTCCACACATTTCCGGGTTCCCGGCCCTGAGGAACACGGCATGGCCGGAGAAAATCTGTTACATACGATTTATACGAACTTCATGCGAACGAAGATGTCTCCGCATCAAGAGGAATCGGATCGTCAGTATTCCGGCACGCACGGATGCCCTGACAGTGCTGTCCGATTTTAATCTTCGTGGACGAGATTTTGTGCAACATGAACACAGAAAGATTGATATAACTTATACGACTGAATAATATACTTTACGATCTTTCTTATCCACATTATTTGAAGCGGGTTGTGCGCGTATCAGCCACCGAAACAGACTACACTAATACCGATTTCCCTGATATGGGTGAACATGGGTGTCAGATGGCTCGTCCCTGACGGGAACACTGAAACGAACAACTCGGAACTCGGATAGCCCTGACCCGGAACCCTAAAAAAAAAAAAATATGCAGATTTTTCTTCAGTGGATTCTCTTACTATTACAATAACTCGCGACTCACTATGGGCTGAATCGCGCCCTTACCCACCCGCGTGCGTCTCACTCTGAATAAGGCCTTACAAGAAAAAATTGCTGACAGCGGCAGAAGGGCCCACCCTTCTTCCCCGGCCTGAGTAGGAGCCCCAGGCTCGCGGCTGTGATTGTCAGAAGAAGTGGTGGTATGAGTTCTTATGTTTGTGTCAGGTGCGACGACGCTTAGCGGGTGTTGTCGCTGGAGGAGTCGAAGTGTTTGCCCTACGGCGCCCGCGACGGGAACCGCCGTCTTCGTCTATCAAAGGAGAGTCCCATGCTGTGGAGAAAATTCGTTTAATTAATCTTTGAGAACTGGTTATACTGTAGCGACATGTAGGAAGGCACATTCAAAGTAATGAAGCGATGTCACTCAAAGTCCTGCATCCCGTATGCAGAGTTTTCCGCGTGATTTGAAAATATACAACAGTCCAACAACAACCGTCGGGCAGTTGCCTTGATCAAACATAATACGCCGAATGGAGAATTGTGGGACTTTACTTCCTGTTCAGCCTACTTCCATAATACTTTGGCATGTGGGATGTCCAGCCTACTATGTAGTACTACTTGTCAATGTCATCGTGACTTCGTTGTAAAAAAAAAACAAAAAACCCGACTGCTGAAAAAGCGAACTAATAAGACGTAAACAAGAAGAAAATCATGCTGTACAGTCGGAGGATACATATTCGCGAGCTGGCTGTATCCTCCGACTGCATAGCATGATTTTCTCCTTGTTTACGTCTTTTTAGTTCGCTTCTTAAGCAGTCGGGTTTTTTGATTATTTTAATTAACTTTTCTTTATTTTTAACTTTTTACCCGACTGCCGAAGGAGGGTAATGTGTTTATCAGTCTATGTATGTATGTATGTTTGTTCCTATGTGGCGTTCTAGAGACCAAACGCGTGGGCCGATTTTGATGGTTCTTACGTCAATCGATTCGTCTTAACCCTGCGAGTGTCACTAGCTACATTAAAATTGGAAAACAGAAAAATGGCGGCTTTTGGGTGCCATATTGTGGACGCCCAAATATATTTTTTTGGTTTTGGCCGGCCTGGTCGCGCAAATGTATCCTCCGACTGCACAGCATGATTAGTAGTCGGGTTTTTGTTTTTTTTAATTATTTTTTGTTATAGTAGGCCCAATTCCAATGCAATGTTATTGTAGCTAGAGAAAAAAGTAGAATTTCCTTACCTGCCACTGAGCTAACTTTCGATTTTGACGCTTTATCCCTCTGTGATGTAGACTTTCTACTGCTGGAGCTGTCTCGAGGGCCAGACGCGTTAGAGTCGCGAGAGTCTCTTCTTCGGTCTGCGAATCATAAACAAGAAATGTAGTGTTTTTGTCGCAATTCACGTGAGCAACTAGTTTCGTGTTCCAAGCTGCATTTAGGTACGAATCTGCCTGTACATGATTTTTTCTTTTTTAGGGAAAAAATCTGTGTAACTTTTAGGACGTAGCGTATCTGTGGTTCCTGCCTACCCACATGGGAAATAATTTTTTGTTTTGGAGCATTCTAGAAGTATTGGCGCCATGAACCACCCACATTGTTATTGAACAAACAAATACCAATTTATAATTGTCATAAATAAACATCACAGACAATATTTCCTTCATTATCATCATCTTCAGCAGCCTGACTTCGCCCACAGCTGGGCACAGGCCTCTCTTTTCTTGTGCCAATCCCCACTTTCCTATGCCACCCTTATCCAGGTTCTACCTGCAATGGCAACAATGTTGTCTGCCCATCTCGCTGCCAGATGGCCAACTTTCTTTCGGTCTGTCAGTGATCACCAATTAGTTACTGCCTCACTCCTTATCCACCTTGGCATATGTCCTACCCAACTACATTTGAGTTCCAATGTTTCCTTACCATAATCTTTTTCAGACTTTATGCTGGGTGTGTCGGTGGATGCATGGGAGCTGCCACTCTCCTTGCGAGTTTTAGTGGCCAGTGCGCTTACACTATCCTTGCGGCTGCCTGGTCAGAGTAACTAACATGTTAAATGTGTATTAATATATTTTTACGCAGTGTAATTGATTATTTTTTGTAATTGATTAGTTATTTTTATTAATCTCGATTAAATTAATCACGATTAATATAATAATAGTCATTAAACTTTAATCAATATTTAACAAATAAAATTTTAATTTTTATCGTTAATCACAATTAACCTCTTAATCATCAATTTTTATCATTCATCAGATTAAATTAATCACGATTAAAATAAAAATTGTAATCGAGATTAATAAAATTATCATTAATCAAGATTAAAAAAATAAGAATTTAGTTTTAACAGATTAACTTTTTGTCAACACTGTAACTACAGACAATTAATCTGAATGAAATGCTAGTTATAAAATTTACAATTATTGTGTCAATTGACACAAAATGATGAAGTATGTGAATGATGACAGTAATGCTGCTTCCATATTTAAGCAGAAGGATGAATCTGAACAAAACCCGAAATGGAAAAAGTATCATCAAAGATAAGACTTTTCTCTAATGCACCCTCAAGCATGGAAGCTTGTAGAAAAATATACAAAACATTATTACTATTTTGTGTAAAGAAGCAGATGCACTCCTTATCATTTGGTATATTATGATTTTACAACAAAATAAGAACAGGACTGACCTTTTACATTGCTAAACTATCTTCACATATAACAGCACATTTTATAAATATTTTACATTTTGATAACTAAAACATCTCAGTATAGTGATTGCGGGAGGTCAATCCTAGCCTTATCTTCTCTTGAAAGTAATTTTCTGCAGAAAATTAAGAAATTGTTATTCAATGAAACATTATATTATATATATCAATGACAATGAATGAAGAAATACAGAACCAGTGGCATAACAATAGGGTGGTAGAGCGGGCAGAATGCCTGCTTGGGCCCGCAGACCAAGAGCCTATGATCATGGGAGGTGTTACATTTTTCCAACAATGGACAATGGAACTGCAGCAGGGCCTCGTTAATCAGTACCCCTGCTTATTTAGTGTATGCTGTAATCCAGACGTGTGATGGTGGCAGAGCAATTCATATAAAAGGCAGTAATTATAAGCAGGAGAGTATTATTAAACACTTTTCAAGAAGAATTATACTCCTGCTTATTTTAATACATGTCAAACACATAGATTTCTTACATGTCTCAATACTCGTCCATATGTACAATTGAATGTACATCTTTCTGTGTTGTTTGTCAGGCAGAGGAAAGAAATGAGATTTTTGGTATTAAAATACTATGATGCCACAATAATCCAGTCAGTCCAAATTAGCAAGGCCCTACTGTAGGTCACGCTTTTTTTATATTTTAGCAGAGCCACATCTGATGAATTCCGCACAGACTTCAGATGGTATAGTTACACCACTGTACAGAACAAATTGATTTTAAAATATCCTCACCATATTATTAGCTATGAACACCATAAACCACAACAATAAAAAATACATTTGTAATAGACAAGTTCTACCTTTGGGTGTATTATCTTTAGACGCAGTGCCCCTAGAACTGCTTCTAGGTGTCGAAGGCTTAGGTGAAGGACTCCTCCCATCTAGATGTTAACATTTGAATGCATTATAAGCGTAAACATGATGGCCATGCTACTGAAAATAGCAAGAACTGACGGCAATATAGGTTTTTTAAAATTGGAACACCATAGATTACCTTCACTATCATCCGCTAATATTGCCTCCTTACACTTCTGCTTCATGAGCGAACCGAACTCGCTTTCAGGTAAACTGAACGGCATTTCATGGTTTGGAAACGGAATTCCCTCAGTCTCTTCCAACATGTTTAAATCATACAGACTCCCTATGTGCTTCCATATATCTTGGGTAGAAATCTCTTTAGTGATAGAGTTGGATAGCTTCTCCCAAATGCAAGCCATGTGAAAATGTTTGTTTATACCAACCGGCTTGTGGTTAGCCATGGCGTAAAACAATTGAATCTCCATATCGACGTCCCATGCTAATGGTTCGCCGATTTTCACTTCCGGCTCTTCCTCGCTTGAAACCATTTTATTTCTCCACACCAATCACATGTGAAAGTAATAAATTTCAATTGTACAAATAATTAATTACACTGTTTACAAATTTACAGCGTTTCCTCCTATAATAGTTTAGTTTCTTCACACACAAAAACCACAGATTACCTAAAGTAGAGATATGACAAAAACTGTCACTAGTGAGTGTCACTGTCTCACTGACATTCATATTTTTCTTTTTTTTTTGTGAAAACTGTATGAAAAAAAGTTAATTCAAAAATCAAAAATCCGGCTGCTGCATAAGAAGCGAGACTTAAACTTAAACAACACGTACATGTAAACAGTCGGATACATCCGGTTTTGGTCAGCCAGCTCGCGAATAAGTGAGGGTTTTTGTTTTTTTGAATTAACTATGTTTATTTGTAACTTTTTAGATTTAGAATTACAATTGTAGGTACATTTATAAAAATATATAACACTTATATGTATAAGTGTTCTATATTTTTGTAGTCACCTCTTAAAACCCTTTATTTTGATACTCCACCCGTTAGGCTTGAAGAAAAACATAATTGGGCCCCCACAATATGGCGCCCAAAATCTGCCTATATTGAATGTAGCCAGTGACACTCGCAAGGTTAAGACGAATCGTCTTAACCTTGCGAGTTGACGACGTTAACAATCGATTGACCTAGGAATCACCAAATCGGCCAACGAGTTTGGTCTCTAGAACGCCACATAGGAACAAAGTTACATACATAGACTAATAAACACATTAGGTACCCTCCTTCGGCAGTCGGGTAAAAAGAGACAAACATCAGAGATTTTGACAAACATAGACAAATGTTACCATGTTAAATGTAAGAGTGACAACTTTCAGTCACTTTTACGATTGTGAATACGTAGTATCTCTACGTATTCACAATCGTACTGTGGATTGTGAACTGGATGACAACTCGTCTTGTAGCTATTTCATCACTATCTCTATTACAATCTCTTTCACTAATACGTCACCTTGTACGTGTAGTCAGTTGCCTAACTCGTCTGAAGCAGTATTTTGTCTCTTTCTCAACTCGGCCGACGCGTATGTTCAATATACAAAATTACAAAGTAAATAGGAACCCGATGCAATAGGAGGTGAGACCAACTGGATATTAATGCCGGGGTCTCTCAGGGGTCGGTACCCTCAGCAACATTTTTCTTGCTTCACATAAACGATCTACTAAAATCCGAAACCTTTGGGTACGCAGACGACAGCACTGTTGTTTATGAGATACATGTCCAATGCACGGGCTACTGGACCTCAGATCCGGTCTCTCCGGGAGGCCATGGTTGAGCGCTTGAACCTGTCCTTGTAGGCAGTCTCCGAATGGGGCGATGCCAATCTGGTCAGTTTCAATGCTGCTAAGACTAATATTAATCTTTGTATTGGTCGATTCACATGGTCGCTGAACCATATTTGGTCCCCTCCCGAGATAGCTAAATAGGAGACCTTGACGGTCTAGTGGTTATCATTGGCGGGAACGAGTCACGGGGACACAGCTGGGTTGCTGCTCCCGTGGATGCCATAGTCACCATCGGTCCATACTTTTCGTCCAAAAAGAGTCTCGCCGACTTCGAGAGTTTCTTTGTTCAATTAGGTGCCTTGGCCCGGTTTGAACTTCGCCCTAAGTTTTTACTAGGCCATCTCAACGCCAAATCTGCGGCCTGGGGATCCCTCGTTACTGATCCCAGAGGTGAAGTGTTGGAGGATTGGACTATCATGACGAGTTTAGCCGACTTAAATCGGGGTTCTGCCATAACGTGTGTTCGGCACCGGGGTGGGTCAATTGAGACACTATCTGACCACCGATTTATACGTTTTGACGTTTCCACCAAAATCGGCCATAGCGTGAAGAAGGACTGCATGGAAGAAGAGAACTTGTTGCGCCGACCTCAAGTAACATGGAATAGGGGCAGGAAGTAGAAGAAGAAACGAGGAATACATGTTGGAATAAATCTAATTTTAAAGAAAAGATTTCGATAATGTCTGATACATGCTAAAGACCTCTAAAGACAGAACCAAATGGAATATTGGCGTTGTTCAACATTCAAATACAGTATGTGAATAATAACAGACAGTGACAAACATAGAGAATGACAATCTATCATAAAAACTTATAAGTGGGCAAGGAGTTCATATCATTCAACTCCCCTAAGAAGAAACGTAATCCTGGAGGTAGCCTGGAGGTCTACGTTCGCATGTAGAGCGGCACACTTGAGAACCACTCGCTTCTGGGTCTTAGGCGGGTCTGTACTCGCAATAGGCTGCTCAGGCTCCTGATCATCCGACAGATCATCGTTTAAGATCCTTCGCTGCGATGTTAGAGACCTGTTAGATATCGTCGTTTCAAGCCCATGTTTTTCATCATAAAACGAATCCGGTTGAATAATGCCAAGATGGTAAAGATTGGCCATTTATCGAGTGGCGAGGATGGTTGAACATACACACTCATGCGGGGTCGCGTTGGTTCCTGCACACAAAAAAAAATTGATGGAGTGTAGCGCTGTTAGTATAGTCTTCTCCCAGTTTGCGATATCTTCTTTATTGGATCTGAGATGTAGTTGGATTGTGCACCACTGTGTACCATTTAAGCGCTATACCAAGCCGCTTGAGAATTGTAGAGTGTTGTGGGGCTACAAGATGTACCAAGTGATCGACAGATAAGAATTTAATTAGGTCCGAATGAACGTAAGTTGGAGTGCCGAACGTGGAGAAAAGGTCTTTCAGACATCTAATTACTGTTTCGGCGGTCATATCATTACAGGCATAAGCAAAGGAGATCATCGCTTGGCTTTCGCCAATTTGCGATAGGTTTTAAGTGTTAGAAGGGATTGGCTCCTTGAAGTCTATGTTAAATTTTTCGAACGGTGCAGTTGCTTTTAGGAGGTATCCTTGATGACCGAAATAACGTGTCTTAATTTCGGCACAAATGTGTCTATGTCCATACAGATTCGCGAGAGTGCGTCAGTATCTAAGTTCTTCCAACCAACTACATGCGAGATGAAAGACGCGTATAAGTGTATTTCCGTCTATGTTATTGGTCAATTGATGGGGTCAAAAGTCTTTCTATAAGTTTTTGAGACGATGTAGCGGCAATAAATACGAGATGCGTGATGTGTTTCATTCTGGTGCCCATCGGCAGTTACATCCTACGTCACGAGCGATTATATTAAGAGCTCTAGAGTACTCCGCCAACGATTCACCAGACTGTTGTTTTCTGGTATTCAAGCGTGGCGAGCAAGTATTTATATTTCGCCTCTTTTCGTAGGTGGTATTTGGAGTAGTAATTGCATCATCGTACGTAGCTCAGGCGCAGATATGGTTATCGATGGCGATATATTATATGGTTGACAACAATGATATTCTAGTAAATAAATACGTTATACACTCACAAAACAACCGAAAAAGTGTTCCGCGCAGCAGCGGCATCACACATACACACTTTTCATTCGTCTCACTGACATTTCACTACAAGTGTAAATGATGCAAAAGGTATGGCTTGATAAAACCAAGAAAAAAAACCGGTCAAGTGCGAGTCGGACTCGCACACGAAGTGTTCCGTACCATTATCGCAAAACACCCTTAATTTATTTTATTTTCATTTAATAATAATAATTTTTTGAAGTGAATATACAACTAAACATTCTGTGAATATTTCAAGCGTCTACCTGTTGCCGTTATTAATATCGAGCAAAAACGGCAAAAATATCACGTTTGTTGTATGGGAGCCCTACTTAAATATTTTGTTTATACTGTTTTTAGTATTTGTTGTTATAGCGGCAACAGAAATACATCATCTGTGAAAATTTCAACTGTCTAGCTATCACGGTTCATGAGATACAGCCTGGTGACAGACGGACAGACAGACAGACAGACAGACGGATCGCACATTTCATACATACATACATCTATATATATAAAAGAAGAAACTGACTGTCTGACTGATCGATCAACGCACAGCCAAAACCGCTAAGGTTAGAAGCATGAAATTTGGCAGAAAGGTTCCTCAAGTGACGTAAGTGAGCACTAAGAAAGGATTTTTGGAAATTCAACCCCTAAGGGGGTTAAAAAGGGGTTGAAAGTATGTATGAAAAATCTAATTCCTTCGGCCAAAATTCTTAAAACTTAGCACAAATAGTATTCTAAGTAAATGATAAAGATTGACATTATTAGTTTTTCGAAACTACCCCCTGATGATGATTTAGGGGGTGTTGAAGTTTGTATGGACAAATCTGATTTTTTGGATCAATAAACTTGAAACTTGCCACAAATACTAACCTAAATGAATAATAAAGGTTGTTAATATTATTTTTTGAAACTACCCCCAAAAGACGATTTAGGGGTGTTAAAGTTTTGTTGAAGAATCTTATTACTTCAGTTAATAACTTTGACATCAAAAACAATCTAAATAATCAATAAAGGCTTTCATTGTTATATTTATGAAACTACCCCCGAAAGATGATTAAGGGGATGTTATTTTTTTTTAAGAATTTTATATCTTGAATTAATTAACATGAAATTTAAATAAATACCAACCTCAATAAAGGTTATCATTATTAGTCTTTTGAAACAACCCCTAAAGTCGATTTAGGGGGTGTTGAAGTTTGTATGGAAAAATCTGATTTCATGGGTCAATAAACCTGAATCTTGCCCCAAAAACTAACCTAAATGAATAATAACGATTGTTATTATTATTTTTTGTAACAAACCCCTAAAGATGATTTAGCGGATGTAATTTTTTTTGAAGAATCTGATTTCTTGGGTCAATAAACATGAAACTTTACATAAACACCAACATAACTAAACAATAAAGGATTTCATTATTAGTTTTTCGAAACTACTCCTAAAAGATGATTTAGGGTTAAAGGGTTGTTGAAGGGGGGATGTTAAAGGGTTGTTGATAAATCTTATTTCTTGGATTAATAATTTGAAAGTTGACATAAAATAAATACCATCCTAAATAAACAATAAAGGTTGTCATTATTAGTTTTTCGAACTTGCCTCAAATGATGATTTAGGGGGTGTTGAAGTTTCTATGGAAAAATCAAATTCCTTGGGGATAAAGTTAATAATCAAAATTTATATAAAACATTTTTTAAACTCCCTCCCCAGATAGGGTTAGGGGTGTTAAAGATTTTTTTGAGGAATCTCACTAGGCAATACGACTAAAATAAATGAAAAATAAAAAAGAGAAGAAAAGAGTGAATAGCATATTTGATCAAAACTTGACCCCCAACGGGTCAAAAAGGGGTTGATAAGTTTTTAGGAGAGGATTTTACATTGTGGCGGTAACCTCAAATTTATTATTCTTTAAGTCAAATAGCGAATCGTCCCAATCCAATAAACCCTGTATATATCGTAAATATAACCCAAGTTTTTATTGTTTTAATAATAGCTTATTTTTCTTCGCTCTCACTAACTGCATATAAGAAAAAAACATTTATAGGATAAACGAAATCACGCGAACGAAGTCGCGGGCGGAGTGCTAGTACATCTATAGACTGATAAACACATTACCCTCCTTCGGCAGTCGGGTAAAAAGAGACAGCTAGTGTTTGTTACTTACGCGTGAATGTAAACAAACATTATTCTGGTCACCAATCACCACATGTTGGTATCAAAGACTAACAAATTTAACGTGACAGAAGGTACAAACCGCGTGGTTTCTATACAAACATCCCTATTAAATAGTATTAAAGGTAGGTAGTTGAGAAATAAAACACGATGTAAAAGGAAAAACATATCTTGTAATAGCATAAAAATAATGGGTTGTGGAGGTCAGATAGGCAGTCGCTCCATGTAAAATACTGGTACTCTGCTGAATCCGGTAAGACTGGAAGCCGACCCCAATATAGTTGGCCAAAGGCTTGGCAGATTGGTTGATTAATTGATTGAGGTGTATTGCATGTATTGGGGGCTGAGACACCCACGTCTCTAGGAGTGTACCCCATTCTGATACACGTGGTCCCCGGGTGGTGCAAATCAGGTGACATCAACTGGTGGTAGGCTTCGGCCGAAGGCTTAAGACTACCCACCGGGTAAAGACGTACCGCGGCTTAGCCGTGTTCCGGTACGATGCTCGGTGTAGCCACTAGAGGAGTTGGGTCGAGATAGCTGTTCCACTGCAGGTTGGCCAGCCTAACACGCGCTGGTATGGACGTATCGGGAGACTGGTCGCGGAGGATAGCGGGTTCCGAGGCACGGTGCGCCGCTGGCCGACCGCAGGTAGTTGGGGGTCCAAGTAGTGTGCCAGCCACACACGAAAGACTGCCCCGCCAACTGTCGAAAAATCCCGGAATGCGCCATCGTGCTGGTTGGCGACGAGATGGGGCAAGCCCGATGGACATTCAGGGAGGGCTTGGGCGTCCCCGCAGTCTCCGGACCAGTGCCCCAATGATGCTGTACTTTCAGTGCGTGTCTGAAGGTTAGCAGCGTGGAATATCGTCTCACTTCCAACTCCTCCATTCACTCTTATTAAATTTTTAATGCCAAGGAAAAGGAATACTATATTTAAACAGTGGCTGCACCCCCTCCCCCTCAAAGTGCACCTCACCAAAATAAGAAGTCTGCACTCTAATCTCTCTGCAGTCCACTACCATTCGTTTCTACCTATTTCTACCGTTTTTCCTTACGGAGACTCAGATAGCGAGTCCGTCAGACGCGTCGTACTTATCTTACCCAGGGTTTACCTTGGAGCACGTACGCCAGTGACGACACTTGCTATCGGCGTCTCCGTAACATTAAGGACTCCAGATTCACAACGCTGTGGGCTCTGGTGGACACAGGTCTAGATAAAATTATCTACGACTGTGTCTACCGATCGCACAGCGGAGATCAGGAGATATCCAGGCTCACAGAGTACCTCAGTGAGGCGGCTGATGCGGCACAGCAGCGGTACCCTTCCGCCCAAGTAGTGTTACTGGGGGACTTTAATGCCCACCATCAGTAGTGGCTCTTCCCATACCAGTACACTGACCATGCTGGACGGGAGATGCGTAAGCTTTCGCTTGCGATAAACCTTACCCAGCTGGTCCAGGGGGCAACGAGAGTACCGGATGTTGATTCTCACACGGCTAATTGCTTGGACCTTCTGCTGACAACTGATCCAGACCGATACTCTGTGTCGATAACTTCACCTTTGGGTAGTTCCGACCATTGTCTGGTGAACTCTGTGTCCGTTTACACCCCGCCCGATCCCAGCCCAAGAGGCACCCGGCGGTACAGGTCAGCAGATAAGGATGGCATGCGATCTTTCTTCGCATGCTATCCTTGGCAGCCTACTTGCTTTTCTTCGGCTGACCCTTCGTCGTGCGCGGACGCCGTGACGGATATGCCGCGTCAGGGAACGAAGTACTACATTCCGTTCTCTGACTTAGGAATGTCCAGCGTTGACCAGCCATGGTTTGGCGCCGAATGTTATCGCGCCGATGCGCTTAAACATGAGGCGTACCTGGCTTGGGTCGACGCTCGATCGCGCAAATCGGGTTGCGAGGGTCAGAAGAAGAAGGCCTTCAACAGGGCTGGCTGCCAAGTCCTGCAAGATGGTGTTGATAGGGGCTCGGTTCGACCACATTGGCCGAATAGGGACCAAATTTGCTTCTTACCCAGCAGCTAGTAAAGCGTTTTGATCCCTGGCTAAGTCGGTAGTGGCGAACTTCAGCCGTCCCTCACTACCACCGCTGCTGAAATCCGACGGGTCGCTGGCCCACTCCGCTGGGGAGTAGGCAAATTTATTTGCCCCTTTTTTGCGGAATCTTTACGTCTGAATCCTGGTAACGCGCAACCCCCTCCTTTTCCTGATGGATGCGAGACGTGTATATCGGACATTCGCATCCATCAAAAGGACGTTAGTAGGGTGCTGCGGAACCTCGACGTGAACAAGGCTAGCGGCCCTGACGGAATACCAGCGGTGGTTCTTAGAACCTGTGCACCTGAACTGTCTCCGATCTTGACACGCCTAGTCCACCTTTCGTATGAGACTGGCAAAGTGCCGAATGCATGGAAGCAAGCTAACGTATAGCCCGTGCACAAGAATGCCAGTCGAGCTGACCCGGCCAACTATAGACCCATCTCTGTAACGTCCATCTATGTAATAGTATGCAGCGTGTACTTAACACGAAACTCCTGGCATACCTAGAAACTAACGAGATCCTTAGTGACCGCCAATACGGTTTCCGCCGAAATAGGTGTAACGGGGATCTTCTAGCGTATGCCGTTCACATATGGAGTGAGGCCATCGAGAACCACGGGGAAGCGCTTGCAGTCTCCCTCGACATCTCAAAGGCTTTTGATAGGGTCTGGCATGAAAGCCTTATTAGTAAGCTTCCTTCATTCGGTCTGCCCGGTGGTCTATGTGATTGGATTGCAGACTTCCTGAGAGATCGGTCCATTCGAGTGGTTATAGATGGCTGCTCATCGGACCAATTGGTTATTAATGCCGGGGTCTCTCAGGGGTCGGTACTCTCAGCAACATTATTCTTGAAGCATATTAACTATCTGCTATAACCTTTGGGTATGCAGACGACAGCACTGTTGCTGAGAGATACTTGTCTAACGCACGGGATACCGGGCCGCACATCCGGTCACTCCGTGAGGCCATGGTGGAGCGTTTGAACCCGTCCTTGCAGGCAGTCTCCGTATGGGGCGATGCCAATCTGGTCAGGTTTAATGCTGCTAAAACCCAGGCGTGTCCTTTTTCCGTAAAAAAGAGCCAATTTGAACCGGCTCCAACTTTCCGGGATGTGACCGTGCCAATAACGGACCATCTTGAGCATCTTGGCGATACGTTGACATCGACTTTCAATTTTGGCCCTTACATTAAGGCAAAGGCACAGTTGGCTGCCAAAAAGTTGGGGATCCTTGCAAAGATGAGAAGGTACTTCACGCCGGAACAGCTCCTCAATTTGTATCAAGCACAAGTTCGATCATGCATGGAGTACTGTTCTCATCTCTGGGACGGATCTGCCAAATACCAGCTCGACGCACTGGAGTCGATCGAAATACTGACCAAGAGGCTTATCGGTGATGAGGCACTGGTCAAGTCAAGGCTCCAGAGCCTTGAACACCGTCGACGAATTGCCAGCTTGTCAGTTTTTTATCGGTTACATTTCGGGGAGTGTGCATTGGAATTGCACAATCTAATTCCACCTAGCCCGTTTCATCATCGGACTACCAGACGTACGGCCACTTTTATTATGCGTACAGCTAAGTAGTTGAATTCCCTGTCGGAGTCTGTGTTTCCCGACATCTACAATCTAGGAGTCTTTAAGTCAAGAGTGAATAGGTTATTTCTAAGCAAGCGTGTCTCACCGTCGACCACATCATCGCTTTCCAACAGGTGAGATAGTGGTCAAGCGCAAGCCTATTAAATATATACAAAAAAAAATGCGTATAATGCGTACCTACTAACGGTATGATCCCTTGTGTTTTATTAACTTTGGTATCATAATTGGTACATTTTCTAAATTCACACGATAGCTTTTTTTAACTCGTTCCCATGCGTGACATAGATTTAAGACGATACGTCCCAATAATAATATTTTGAGTATTCGAGTCTTCACGAATACTTTCAGTGAGCCCACTTCAGGTCCGAGCCAGCCATGGAACGTTCTATGTAAAAACATTAGGACCGTAGCCGTAGGTACCGTGACATAGATGAATCAAAAAAATAAAAGATTTTTCTTTTTCGGTAGTAGCACGGGAAAACCAAAATTAATATTGAATAAATTTATACGTATGCTAAAGACAGAACCAAATGGAATATTTTTTGAAGGTAGCAGTGCGTGGATGGAGCGAAATAAAAGGAACGGAGAAATATTGTTTGGTTTTATTTGTTTAAAAAAGATGGAGACGTTTTTTGTAGAGCCCGATCACCAAGTACAGGACACACGGACTGTGTTGCCACACGGCATTATTAAAATATATAATGTTGCCTTTACATTGCATTATTCAATACACCCCCTCAACATTATATTTTAATTTATAAACAAACCCCTAATTTTAACTTTTACCATTTACTTAACACTTTTAAACATTTTACATTATTCTGATCTACAACCACTTAAACATTAAATCTGGGATGTGTCCCTTAAGATAACTTCTGTAGTGCACCCCCTTAATAACATAACCTATAACCAAATTAACAAATAGGCAAAGCCCTAAACTTAGGAACACTATACTATAAATTATAACACTTACATACATATGATACCTAAAATAACTCACTATCCTATGCATGTACTACTTTCACAAACTTATGTTCAAAACAAAATCTTATCTCTAAGTTTCACAAATAGTATTTTTCCAAGAGGTTTGGTAAACAAATCAGCTATGTTGTTATTGCTATTCACGAATTTTATTTTTACTAAACCTGCTGATATGTTTTCCATTATATATTGATATTTTATATCTATATGTTTTAGTCTTTTGTTGCTGTCATTATTCTTTGCTATATTTATTGCACTTTGATTGTCTTCTAGTATCTCATAATCAATATTATTGTATCCAAAATCTATCAGCAACTTTTTCAAAAAGGAACCTTCCATTATTGTCATACTAAGAGCCACATATTCAGCTTCACAAGATGACAATGACACACAAGACTGTTTCTTACTGCACCAAGAAACTGGACAATTAAAAATATAAAATATCTGACCAGATGTTGACTTACGGTCTGCAACATCACCGGCCCAGTCTGCATCACTGTAACCTTGCAATTTACACACATTTTGGCTTTCACTGTTATATTTATATGTGAGAGACAAATCAATAGAACCTTGTATATATCTTAGAATTCTTTTAAGACATTTAAATAAAGTTACACTAGCACAATGCACATATCTGCTAAGAAAACCTACTGCAACAGATAAATCTGGTCTAGTACAAGTAGCATACAAAAGACTGCCTACTAAACTTCTACAAGCTTTTTCAATTTCTACACTTTCACTTTTATCTCTCTGTAACAATTCAAAATTAAAGTTCTGTTCTATTGGAGTACATACAGTTTTACAATTTGACATTTGATATGAATCCAGCAATTTTAGCAAATATCTTTTCTGATTAATTACAGTTATACAATTTTTAAGATCCTGTTTAATATTTATTCCCAAATAGTTACTGGCTAGACCCAAATCCTTCATTTTAAAGTTTTCACAAATTGCATTTTTGAAATCATATATTTGTTTTTTATTATTTCCAAAATACAACAAATCATCTACAAATAATAGCACATAAATGTAGTCACTATCAATATGTTTGAAGTATAAACATGGGTCATTCTTTGATCTTACAAAATTTTCCTTTATCATGAAATTATTGAACTTAGCATTCCAATATTTAGGAGATTTTTTAAGACCATAGATTGACTTCTTTAATTTACAAATCTTATTATCTGGTAATCTCATAAAAACCGTTTCATTGATGTCTCCATAGAGAAATGCCCCAGTAACATCCATCTGGTACACTGGTTGTCTCTTCTGGGTAGCCACAGCCATCATGGCTTTGAAGGTTGTTAGCTTGGCAACAGGTGAGTATGTCTGGTCATCACAGTTCTTTTGCTCGAATCCTCGGGCTACTAAGCGAGCCTTATAGATATTGTTTTTTTCTGTTTCTTTGATTTTAAATACCCATTTGCTGCTTACTATGTTTTCTCCATCTGGAACTTCTGCGACCTCCTCCCATGTTTTATTTTCCTCTAATGTTTTCAGCTCTTTATTAATTGCTTCTTCCCATTTACCTTTATCAGGTCTTTTCATAGCTTCTTGGTAGGAAAAAGGTTCATCACAGCAGTAACTCAAGAAGGTATTTTCTTCTGACTCTTCTCCTTGTACATAGTCATTGAACCTTTTTGGCTTTTTCCTGGCTCTTCTTGGTCTTTCTGTTACTTCTTCTGTCTGTTCTGAAATTGCCTTGGTATTTTCATTTTCTTCTTCTAGCTGTTCTTCTAATATAGATTGCTCATGAAAAGAATGAATAGAGTCCTGTTCATTTTCACTTTCTATTATGTCAGAGTTCACAGTATCCTCATATTGACTGTGCTCTTCTTCTGACAGTTGTTCTGTGTCTTCTTGAATGTGTGAATCTACATGATATTCCTGTTCTTTTTTCTTGTCTCTTTCTTTGTTTTCTTGAGACTGTTTTATAAATACTATGTCTCGCTTGATCTCCACTTCATTTCTGTCTGGTAAGTATATTCTGTAACCTTTTGTATTTTCTCCATATCCAATGAAATATCCTAATTCAGCTTTGCTATCAAACTTTAACCGTTTTTGTTCCGGAATATGAACAGATACTTGACTACCGAAGACTTGAAGATTGTTAATGTCAAACTGTTTATCCCACCAAAGTTCATATGGTGTTTTATTTTTCAAACGGCTTGGACCAGTTCTATTAATGACATAGACAGCTGTGTTGATAGCTTCTGCCCACAGGTTCTTATTAAGGCCACTCTCTAGGAGAATTGTTCGTGCTGACTCAACCACTGTCCTCATTTCACGCTCTACACACCCGTTTTGTTGTGGTGTGTAGGCCACACTTCTTTGGTGTTGTATCCCATATGATTTTAGCAATTGTTCCATTTCTTTACTACAAAATTCCTTTGCATTATCACTTCTTAAGTATTTCACTATGTGACCGGGGTTTACTTGCAATTCTTTTAAATACTGTTTTAAATATTCTATAGACTGACCTTTATTTTTCAGAAAGTATACTTTTCTATATTTGGAGTAATCATCCTTGATGAGAAGAAAAAACTTTGCCCCTCCTAGTGAGGTTTCTTCAACTGGACCTCCAATATCAATATGGATAATCTCTCCTGGTTTTGATGCATTATGAGTGCTCGATGGGAAGGGAAATTTGTGTTGTTTACCTTTCAAACACGACACACAGGTTTCTTCTTCACTTTTTTCATATTTGATATCATGCTTCATCAAGATGTTTTTGACTTGATTTATGTCTTGGTGACCAAGTTTAGCATGCCATTCTTTTAGATCTGACATTACTCTTCCAACCATGGCAGCAGCATCTGGCTCTCTGAATAACATTACATACATTTTACCTTGTCTCTTTGCTACAGCATGCACACTGTTATTTTTGATAAACTGACATTCAACAGCATTTGAAGCAAGTCTGTAGCCTTTATCTAGGGCAGCACTCATGGAAAATAAGTTGGTCTTTAGGTTCGGCACATGTAACTCATTTTTTATTGATGTTTTAATCCACCGTTCATTGTCATATGCTTCAAGGTTAATATCACCATACCCTAATGCTTTTATCAGTGTCCCATCTCCAATAACCACATCTTTCGGTACTAAGAACTTTTTATAGTTTGTGAAACTGTCCATTGTGAAGCACATGTGCTCAGAAGCACCACTATCTAAAAACCAATGATGTCTGGTTTGTTTATCATTGTTTACACTTTTTGAGGTTAGTCCATACACTGACATAACAAACGCGTTTTGTTTATGTTCTTTTTCTGGTCGATTTTTACTGTCTTTATTGAACCAACACTGTTTTTTATGATGTCCCCGTTTTTTACACTGATCACAGAATGGAGTATTTTCTTTTTCACCCTTTTTACTCATGTCCTTTTTCACTTTGCAGTCCCGTTTATAATGTCCTACTTTACCGCAGTTAAAACATTTCCTCGAGTCTTTTCTTGTATCAGTTTTGAACGCCGTAGAATTAGATTGTTCGCCTTCCTCGTACATTTTATTTCTCTGCTCTTCTATTAAGAGCCGGGCTGTCAGCTCAGATAGGGTTCGTTTTTCAACAGGCACAGAGTCCCATGCAGAAACAAAATGACGAAATTTTTCTCCCAGCGAACTGATGATTTTTGTTATAATCATATTTTCTGCAATCTCACCTTTCGTTTGACGTATCTGTGACACGATAGCTTCTATTTTAGCAATAAATGTTGATATGGATTCAGAACTCGAATATTTCTCTTCGAAGAAACGTTGTTGTAAAATGTGCAATTACACATCAGATTTCTGTTCGTAAATCGTATTTAGTTTGTCCCAAATTTCTTTTGCCGTCTCGCAGTTTTGGACGTGAAGCATTGCTGTATTACCCAGCCTTGCAACAATTACTCCTTGGGCTTTCGCATCCAACCTGTTCCACGTGGTGATTTTTGCTTCATCACTTTCCGGGCACTTGTGCGTCCCATCCACAAGGTTAAAGACATTTACCGCCTTTAATAAAACCTTGACTTGAAACTTCCAGGTGTGCCAATTATTGGCACCCTCCAGCAACATGCGATTGCTTGAAGCCCCGAACATGTCGACTTCGCCCTCCATCTTTGGCGCCTGCTTGACCGCAGTACCACTGTTTTACCACAGCGACAACCGCAATGATTTCTCGTTATTTCGCTCCGGGCAGCTGGGCCCATAACCTTTTGAAGGTAGCAGTGCGTGGATGGAGCGAAATAAAAGGAACGGAGAAATATTGTTTGGTTTTATTTGTTTAAAAAAGATGGAGACGTTTTTTGTAGAGCCCGATCACCAAGTACAGGACACACGGACTGTGTTGCCACACGGCATTATTAAAATATATAATGTTGCCTTTACATTGCATTATTCAATAATATTGGCTTTAATCAACATTAAAATACAGCTTGAGAAAATAATACACAGAATAAGACAATCTATCATAAAAACCTCTAAAGCGCTTATTACACTACACGGTATTCAGGGCCGTGAATACCGTGTCGCTCCATCATTCCGGGTCGCGACGGTCGCTATTTTGGGACCCTATCTCCCTAACATATATTACACCACCCTAAAGGGCTTATTACACTACACGGTACTCAGGGCCCTAAGATCTTATTACACTACACGGTATTCAGGGCCCTGAATACCGGGTCACTTCATCATTCCGTGTAAATAAGGTCGATTTTTTGGGAACCGTAAATCCCTAACAATTATTACACTACCCTATTTTAGGGTATAGGGCCCTGAATACCGTGTAGTGTAATAAGCCCTTAAATTAATGTTCAAGGTCCTAAATATAGTGTAAAAGCGCTAAGTGGGGAAGGAGTTCACATTTGCAACAAATATTTTTCTATTGCTATTCTAAAATATTTTGAGTTTGAGTGAACGCGACGTGAGTTCTGTGTCAAAAAATTATAAATTTGTAATGTCAAAATTGACAACGATAAAACTTAGCGTTGTGGTTTCCTTCGATGTGTTGAATTTTTAAACCACATCTAATGCCAAGTTACTGTATTTAATTACAGCTGAGCCTCTAATATTAGACATGGCTAATCACTACGAGGTACCGAATTGGTAAGGAATATCTCCTTTCTTGTGGTACGGGCACTTAGTAAAGGTTGAGTTCGCCGGTCATAAATTTTAATTTTCTTTCAGGGCTGGAAAACCTCCTACTGGGCTTCACTTGGACGTTTTAAAGGGCGACAAATTGATTCAGAAACTAATGATTGATGAGAAGAAGTGTTATTTGTTTGGAAGGAACCCGCAGATGAACGATTTTTGCATTGACCATGCGAGCTGTTCTCGGGTGCATGCCGCCTTTGTTTATCACAAACACTTGAACAGGGCCTTCTTGGTTGACTTAGGCAGCAGTGAGTATGAATTATAAGGTCCATATGACTCTCTGTTTTGGCTACAGAAAACTTATATGTGGTTATAAATTGATATTTTCTAGCTCATGGGACTTATATTGGACAAATGCGTTTGGAGTCGAACAAGCCGACGCAGCTGCCAATAGATTCCAATTTCCACTTTGGAGCCTCTACTAGAAATTACATTATAAGGTAATAAGTTAAAATAAATCTGGTATGTATGTATCAACAAATAACCATACTTAAAAGTAAAACATCTATTTATGCTAAATAAGCCCACTAATTTGAATACACTTGTCATATCTAGAAAGCAAGTCAGCTATTTTAATTGTTATAAAAAAATTTTGATCCAGATCTTTCGCTAAAAATACCAGATTTCTGAAGAAACTTTATATAAACTCAATGTGTTAAAGTATCTTCCTAATACTGGTTCATAATCTCCAGATAATCAATCTCTACAATTAATTCTAACTATGATAACATTGTCATACCCATGTATGCAAGGCTTTAATGTTCAAATTTCTATTAAAACATTAATAAATAATCCCACTAAAGCATTAATAAATAATTCCACTAAAGCATTAATAAATAATTCCACTAAAGCATTAATAAATAATTCCACTAAAGCATTAATAAATAATTCCACTAAAACATAAATAAATAATTCCACTAAAGCATTAATAAATATTTTCCACACAGAGAGCGTCCCACAGGCAATTCAAGAGGCATAATGGAGGACTTACCAAATACAGAACAAGAAGGTGCATTACTCGGTCTGCCTGAAACTCAAACTGAATTAGATGTGAGTATTGCTGGTTTATTTATTTACACTCTTTATTGTACAAACTAACTCACACATACCATGTATCTTGGAATAAAAGTGGAGAGCCTCAAATCAGATTTAGGTTAAAGTAAAAGGCAATCTGTCTATCTGATCCAGAACAAACATGCAGACCATTGTTTTAACACAACACCTTGCAATAGGAACTATAATTTGTACTACATACTCATTTACATCAATGAATGTTCCGTGAATGTGTCCGTGGCATCAACAGTTATTTATTTTTTATTATTGTTTGTGTTTTGCTTATCTCGTGTCTCCTGTGCGGGTCACAAATAAATATTTTTCTTTCTTTTCTTTCTATTCTTTTACAAATAAACTATCTTATAGACTTGTAACACCTAAAAAAATGTCGGAATGGAATAAGAAAATTAATGCAAACTTCTCACCAAGCTCCGGAGCTAGGTGATACCTCTGGAGACAAATCAATCATATGAGAAAAATTGATGTTAAACAAAAAAGAAAAGAAGGGACACAGACACTACAAAAAAAATCTAAGATAATTAACTTTATCTTTATATGCTTACAGAATCTAACAGAATTCAACACAGCACACAACAGAAGAATTTCCATGTTGGGAATATCAACTGAAGATGGCAGTGATGTCATGAAGGTATATTCTTTTACCAATGAGGTTTTAACTCTGACTGACAATAAAACCTATTATTTACTAAACACCTGCCTTTTTAGCCCCCAACTGGCACAAAACGGTCCGCATCTATGCCTGGTGGTATTGCCAAGAAGATGAAGCGTAATGTCTCATTCAATGAAGAGGTGGACATCATCAATCCTGAGGATATTGATCCATCAATCGGCAGGTTCAGGAACCTGGTGAAGTCTACTATAGTGCCGAATGCTAACAGTCAGCCGAGGAAATTGAAGTTACAGATTGCTGATGATAGTAAGTAGTAACCCAGATATAACTAAGATATAGGCAATCATTTAAAAGTATTGATCACCAAAGGTCTTTATTAAGGCTATTCATCAAGCTTTGAATTATGTGAATTCAATAGTGCTGCATCGTGTTTGGCGGTGTCTATGTATTCAATCTGGATTTTGCTATGGCCTCGATGCTGCATTGCGTTTTGGCGACTCGATCCGTTGAAGCACAGTGTGAATGTTGCATGTTTTTTGTTAACCGCTTTTTTTATCAACTGCTTGATCGATCTTCCGATAGCAACAAAATTATCGTCTGGTTCTGCTTGCCCTTGCTGCTTCACTACACTATTTGATTACAATTTGACATATTGTTTTTGTTGCATGACCCAAAATATTGATCAAAAAGGACTACTAAATTAAATCTTTACTTCTACAGGTAACCACCACCATTCACTAAGACTGCAGGAGATATCAAGAGGCAGCAACTTGTACTCAGACCTGCCGGCGCCTAGCTCACACCTTAGTCTAATTGGAGCCAGGTTTGTACCCAACTTGTACAGATAACTATCATTCACTAAGATTGCAGGAGATATCAAGACGCAACAACTTATACTCAGAGCTGCCGGCGCCTAGCTCACACCTTGGTCTAATTGGAATCAGGTTTGTTTCCAAGTTATACAGATAACTATCATTCACTAAGACTGCAGGAGATTTCAAGAGCCAGCAACATGTACTCAGACCTGCCAGCGCCTAGCTCACACCTTGGTCTAATTGGAATCAGGTTTGTTTCCAAGTTATACAGATAACTATCATTCACTAAGACTGCAGGAGATTTCAAGAGCCAGCAACATGTACTCAGACCTGCCAGCGCCTACGTCAGACCTTAGTCTTATTGGAGCCAGGTTTGTACCTAACTTGTGCAGGGAAGCACCACCATTCAATAAGACTGCAGGAGATATCAAGACGCAACAACTTATACTCAGACCTGCCGGCGCCTAGCTCACACCTTAGTCTAATTGGAGCCAGGTTTGTACCCAACTTGTACAGATAACTATCATTCACTAAGATTGCAGGAGATATCAAGAGGCAGTAACTTCTTCTCAGATCTGCCAGCGCCAAGCTCACACCTTAGTCTAATTGAAGTCAGGTTTGTATCCAAGTTATGCAGATAACTATCATTCAGTAAGACTGCAGGAGATATCAAGACGCAACAACTTATACTCAGACCTGCCGGCGCCTAGCTCAGACCTTAGTCTTATTGGTGCCAGGTTTGTACCCAGCTTGTACAGATAACTATCATTCAATAAGACTGCAGGAGATATCAAGACGCAACAACTTATACTCAGAGCTGCCGGCGCCTAGCTCACACCTTGGTCTAATTGGAATCAGGTTTGTTTCCAAGTTATACAGATAACTATCATTCACTAAGACTGCAGGAGATTTCAAGAGCCAGCAACATGTACTCAGACCTGCCAGCGCCTAGCTCACGCTTTAGTATTATTGGAGCCAGGTTTGTACCCAGCTTGTACAGATAACTATCATTCACTAAGACTGCAGGAGATATCAAGACGCAACAACTTATACTTAGACCTGCCAGCGTCTACGTCAGACCTTAGTCTTATTGGAGCCAGGTTTGTACCTAACTTGTGCAGGGAAGCACCACCATTCAATAAGACTGCAGGAGATATCAAGACGCAACAACTTATACTCAGACCTGCCGGCGCCTAGCTCACACCTTAGCCTAATTGGAGTCAGGTTTGTTTCCAAGTTATACAGATAACTATCTTTCACTAAGACTGCAGGAGATTTCAAGAGCCAGCAACTTGTACTCAGACCTGCCAGCGCCTAGCTCACGCTTTAGTCTTATTGGAGCCAGGTTTGAACCTAACTTGTGCAGGGAACCACCACCATTCACTAAGACTGCAGGAGATATCAAGAGGCAGCAACTTGTACTCAGATCTGCGGGCGCCTAGCTCACACCTTAGTCTTATTGGAGCCAGCTTTGTACCTAATACTATGCCTTTGGATCAGTACAGTCCTCATGAGTTCTACTGAAACTATCCTGAGTCTTACCTCTATGATCTATGAGATAGAATCCTGAAATTATCCTTAAAAGATTCTATGTTAGTACAAATGAAATGAAAAGTTATGAAAAATTATCATGAGTATTTCAAAAGAGTTATTAAATTTAGTTGTTTTTGTTTTTGTTAGTGAAAACCATATCAAAATCTATTGGCAGTTTAGAAATAGTATGTGTAGAAGCAGACAAAGCCATACAGTGAATTTCACCGATACATATTTAGAAAAATCTCGATTCTGTTTAGCGATTGCATAGCATATTCTTTATTCAAATTTTCTATTTGTTTTATGCTATGTGTATCTAATATCACTGTTGTTATTTCAGACTGGGTCTATCGCTACCGAATCCTGCGCCTGACGTAGAATTAGAGGGTCCGGAACCACACCTCAACATACATCCACCACTACCACCTACAGGTAAAACTTTCAAGTCACTTATTGAACGTGAAAATTTAATTTATATTACGCCTTTTTACCACAACCCACATTAACCCTGCAGGCGGAAACTACAGAACGCCATCTGTTAGATTTTGCGTTCCCTAAATATTCATTTTGCTCAATTTATTTTCATACATCTTGTGATCTGGTCATACACGCACGCAGCTCCTATAGTAAGGCCAGCAGCGCCTTGGTGTTGCCGACTATCTCCTGTCCTATAGGGTACCTGGGTCACCGAAGTATTTGGCCCTGTAACTAGCGATTACAGGGGCAGCTGTGATGCTGTCTCATCTTCCACCATGCAAGCTCTGCAGTGGGTCTAATTGGTGATGCTCTTTAGAAGGGCCAGGTGCACAGTACTCATAACCGGCGTGCGTGTATGACTAGATGTATCAACGTGAGTGATGCAAAAGAAGTATGTAAGGGTCATAGCAGGTGGCGTTCTGTAGTTTCTGCCTACCCCCATGGGAAAAAGGCGTTAGTTTATGTATGTATCACCAACAAGATAAGTGTATGTCCTAGGGTGCCCTCCGTGCGTTTACAGTCACGTCTGCTTTGTTAATACCTTTTTTAGTCACCTTTCTTCATCCTCTCAGTATTACCAAACCATCTAGGCATACTATTTTGAATTTTTGTACAAGTGTAAAAAAATCTATCACTCAATATTCTCATTTTCCAGCTCCAGAAGAGGCGGGACCGTCAAGCGAGCCAAAAAAGAAGAAGTATGCCAAAGAAGCCTGGCCGGGCCGCAAACCAGGCCTCATACCGGGTGTATGAGATTTGTTTTAAGCGTCCAATTATACTGGCAGCGAGACAAGCGACAATGTTGGTTATGTCAGGCTCAGAAAGTCTAATATTTAAAATACTGTGGCCTGGTTATAGGTCATTCTCATCCTTATAGCGTGACACTCAGAAATGATCCTGTGCATTTTGATAATTCAAAACAGCATAGTTCATAGCGGAACTAATAATTACTAATCTATCACTCTCTTTGACTACCTCATTTCCTTTTCTTCTTATATACTGGTTAATCTTGTTATTTAATAAAATTTAAAATCAAACAAGAGGTATTGCTAAGCATGAGGTTTTGGGTTCGGTGCCCGGGTCGGGCTAAAGCCCAGTTTTTTGATCCATAGTTAACTCAATCAATGGTTTAATATGCTAATCAATGGTTTAAAAATTTCGACAAAACACGTTTCTTTCTTTCTTTCTTTTCTTTCTTTTTTTAAAAAAAAAAAAACGTTGCCCCACACTAGGAATTTCTTCCTGTATCGTGGGTGCGTTTACAAACATATAAACTCACATACACAAACACCCAGAGCCGGAACAATTATCTGTAGGTCATACAAATTTTTGTTCCGTGCGGGAATCGAACCCGCGACACGCAGCGCAGCAGTCAATTGCTCAACCACTGCGCCAACCGTGCGCCACGTTTATTCATCAATTGTTAGTCTTAACAAATGGTCAAATAATTAACACTCAGTCGGAGTATACTCACCATTTGTGAGGCAAACAATTAATGAAAAAATACATTTCAATAATTTAAACCATTGGTTAGCATGTTTAACTATTGTTTGAGTTAACTACGGATCAAAAAACTGGTACTAAGTGTTATTGAGTTTTTCCATTGAAATTCATTCTACCAATAGACAAAAACATAAAAATAATTAAAAACACAATGAGCTTGAGCTTTCGGTGAAGGAAAACATCGTGAGGAAACCATAGCACGGTGGTAGGGTACTTTGTAGTACCCGCCTGGCTGGCAACCAACCTCAAGTTGAAAATCTGTCGCCAAGCACCTTCCTGTGTGTTCCGACAGCAGCACTTGAGAGCCAGTTCCCTTCTAGGCTTTGTGTGCTTACCACCATCGGCCACATCATCACTGACCACGGTGAGATTGTGGTCAAACACAGGCCTATACATAGAAAAAAAAAAAAAAAAAAAAAACAAAATTTTTTCGCAAATTTTGGGTACTCCACCAAAACGACTTGGATGTTTAAAAGTATTTTTACACAGAAAATTGATGGCTGGAATAATATTTTACAAATAAAACTGTTTAAAAGGAGGTTCAATATTGATCCGAGCACTCCAACCCGAGTCCGATCCCCCCGATCCCGGTGGCCGTAGCTCCGAGTGGGCGCACGGCCAGTACTGCGTTAACATTGGGGCGTATATATCGCCTTAAACATAACGGGTGAATTGTGGTTGTACTACTGGTGAACCTCTTCCTAATTCTTCAGGGAATACAGTCCTTGGAGCATTGTATATTGCTTCTTTTTTTGGAAGATTCGTCTACTATAGAGCAAAAATAAAGACCGGAGAAATATCAAAAAAGAATTGCGCAATTGAGTCGCCGCCAGTGTAATCGGATTCTTAATTAATGACATTATAAAAATGCCGCTAGTGATGTGCATACGATGTACAAAATATAATAGTACAGTCAGCGCCATTTACATGTTGAATTTAATTTAATAGGTAAAAAACTTGGTGTAAGAAGGCGAATCTAGTGGACAGTCTAGATTGAAATGATGATAATAAGTGTTGAAATAAATATACGTAGAAAATTGTAAATAAATGTTTTGATAAATACTTAGGTATAGTCATCGGCACGTAACTTGGCAGGGGTTTGGCGTAGTGGGGGTAAGTTCGCGCATCGTACACTTATTGCCACAAAAAAAGTGGTCACTTTTATTTCTTGTAATTTTTCAATGGTTATGGCCATCATTTATTAGGTGTTATAAATAAAATGTATACAGTAAAAGTTAAAAAAAATATTCGAAAAAGATATTAATATTAAACATTATGTGTCCTATTAAAATGATATTAATATGTACTATTAATATAATAATATTAAAATTTAAAACAATAACAACTACTCCTAACAAAACCTCAACATAAACGAAGGGTACAACTTTCGTGCACGCAAGTGTAATCGAGTGCGAACGGAGGGGAAGAACGCGCTGCGGGAGGCAAAGGCGGACTGAGCCACCAATCGCGCGCTCGGATCGGCGAGACCTTGTACCCCGCGGCCCGCTTCATTACCAAGCAGACCTAAAAAACGACTTCTGCGCATCTAATGACTCTTGACAAGTTACGTGCCGATGACTATAAATGTTATTGAGCGAAATGAAGTGTCAATTAAAATTTTAATAGGGTATGGAGCCCTTTTAGGTCGCTAGTAAAAAATATGTAACGTGAAAATTTATAGTCACTTTTTAAAAGAAGAACGATTTGCCGAGGTAAAACCGTTAAATTTGAATAAAAATTATTATTTTGTGAAATTTTTTAGCCATTATAGCGTTAAATTCCGACACATTAACAATTTTCATTTCTCATAAGTAATAATGCAAATTTTGCTCAAATGAATAATAAAAAAATAGGAATAAGTTTAGACAAAACATACTCGTTTCAATAATAATAATAACTGAACAATAATGTAAATTTCTATGTAACACAAGATAACTGAGAGGGATTTTAAGTTATCCTACTAATATTAAAGATGTGAAAGTCTGTGTGTTTGTCAATCAATCCCGTCTTAACAGCGAAAAGATTAGGATAGGATGCTTTTTATCTCGTTATTACGTTTCCTTAGCAGATATCCGACAAAAACGCGGGCGAAGCCGCTAGCAAAAGCTATATTTCTTTTTTGCTTTAATCTCGCGTTTGACCACTATCTCGCCTGATGTTAAGTGAAGATGTGGTCAACGGTGAAGCACGCTTGCCTAGAAGTACAGTACTCGCCAAACTTCTCGGTTGCCCTGAAGTTGGCTTACCAACGCGGAAGGCACGGCGCGGTGCAGTTTTTATATGACACTAGCTGTTCCCCGCGGCTTCGCTCCCGTGGACCACCCCACAGGACTCGTTTTTGGGATTCAAAAATAGCCTATGTCACTCAGGAATAATGTAGCTTTCTATTGGTGAAAATCGGTCTAGTAGTTTCGGAGCATATTTGGTACAAACAAATAAAAAAAAAAATATTATTATAGATTTACAGCTACTGTGCAGCCATTATAGCCAACTTCAGGGCGGCCAGGAAGTTTGACGAGGACTGTAACCTAACCTAGTTGTATAGTTTTTTTTAAATGCATACATACCTATGCCCGTCAGAGCAGTGGTGGCCCAGTAGTAACGGCTGCGATTTACAAGTTGTAGGTCGTGGTGTTTCCACGAACCCACGTTCGAACCCAGGCAGGCGCTTCACTTTGTGTTAATTATATCATCACTACTGCTCTCAAAACGATGAAGGAAAACATCGTGAGGAAACCGGCGTGTCTTAGAATCAAACATTCGAAGACATGTGACATCCACCAACCCGCACTGGGCCCGTGTGGTGGATTACGGCCATTTCCCTCTCACAGAGAGAAGGCCTGCACGCACACCGGACCAAATAGGAGTCTAAGTGCGGAAAAGGGGTCCATCTGTCCTGTCCTACCTATGCCCGTCCACCTTATAAATCAATATCAAGATCGCTGTATAACACAAGTAGTGGAAAACCTAGCTAATTTTGACCTTATGGCAATACTCGTTAAGTCACTAGTAACTATAAAACGCTAGATAGAATTATCAAATTTTTATTTCCTATTAATAATATCCTAAATCGCTAGTATTATTATAAATGCAATAATAGTGACAACATATTTTTGGCGCTGACTGTATTTACAAAAAAATATTGCTCATAATGGCAATTACATTTTTCACTTTTTAAAGTACATTTTATTCTAATGTAATGAAGTAGTTTTAAGTTACTTTTAAGAAAATTGTGAATGGATTATAAGATAAAGTAATATGTCAATAGTATGTTTTTATTTACCTTCCTTGATATTTCGATCCACAGCTGAACATAGTCCAGATACACACAGTAGCGTATTACCCTTAGGCCAAGAGGGCATGTTGATCACCTGCCTAACTTAGGCCATAATACTGGGTTGGCACCTAGCGACGTCTCAGACGTTGGGCATAGGCTTAGGCTTTGGACAACTAATGGCGTTAGTTTTGATATGTTTGATTCAATAGATTTTTTTAAATATTTATTTTATTTTTTTATGCATTAATTAATTCCTGTATTTTGTTTTTTAACGGGTTTCACATTTAATTAAAAGCACTATGTGATATTTTTCTGGATTAATAATAACCACCGCTTTTAAATAACGCGCCTCACGCTGTGATAGCCAGAAGCCTCGCTGGAGGCTCTAATTCAGTATCCACAGGATCGCCCGGTTAAGCAGTAGCCAATCACTTTGATTGAACTGCGAGACTACTAAAAACTATTTTGAGCGCCATTGACAACAAAATACCAACTTGTGCTATCTTTATGGATATGAGTAAAACCTTTGACCGAGTTGACCATAGCATACTAATGCAAAAATTAAGCATGTATGGCATAAGAGGTAAAGCGTCAGATCTCATTTATTCATACCTACAGAACAGAAAACAAATAGTAGAAATAATACAGATATGTCAGAAAACACGAACTGAAATTAAACATAGGTCAAACTCGAAAACTGTAAAAATAGGAGTACCACAAGGAAGTGTTCTAGGCCCTTTATTGTTCTTGATATATATCAATGATCTCCCTAACCATATCAATCAACCAATGGTACTATTTGCAGATGATAGCACAGTCATAATAAAAAGTGATAAAGAAAATGATTATGAGCACGTAGTAAACCAAACATTATATAGGATAATCCAATGGTTAACCGAAAATAATCTTAAAATAAATATGGACAAAACAAAAATAATACACTTTCACCAGAGAACCCAACTCACAAATATAAACGTTAGTTACCAAGGCGAAATAGTACCTACATCCTGTGACAGATACAAAGTTTCTGGGAATTAATATTGATGATAGGCTGACGTGGAAAACACATTTAGAAAATGTCTGCAAAAGAATGAATAAATCCTCATTTGCTCTGTATAAACTCTCAAAAATTGTTAATAAAGATGCCTTATTAGCTGCTTATCATGGACTTGTGGCGCCTGTCCTAAGATATGGTATTATATCTTAGGGCAACTCAGTCGATAAGGAATCTGTATTTAAAGCTCAAAAGAAATGCATTAGAGCAATGTGTAATGTAGACAAAACTACCAGCTGTCAACCCTATTTTAAAAGCTTAACAATTCTGACACTGCCTTCGTTATACATATATGAACTAAATGTTTTTGTAAAATCAAACCCTAATTATTATAAGACTGCTTTTAAAAGCTACTATAGACAATTACGTGATAAAAAAAGATTAGACATTGAAATACCATATGGGAAAACAGCACTAATCAATAAAAGTATCCTTGTTATGTCATCATTGATTTACAACAAATTGCCTGACGATTTCAAAAAGTTACCTGTACATCAATTTAAGTCGAAGCTGCACAAATTCCTAGTGACTAAATGTTATTATAATATCAAGGACCACAATCAAGGACTACCTACAGGATAAAAATATAGATAGAGACCTACAGTAAGAGTAATTTATTGACATTGAATAATAAGACATTAAAAATAGTGTGACATGCTTAAATTTGACAGCTCTTTAATTTATTTGATTGATATGATATGACATGTAATTTAATTATCTAACATTTTTTTTATTTTATTTCACTTTTGACATTTGTAGTATTTTGAATTTATTTTGTTTTATTTTTTGAGTGTAATTATTTTGTAATGTTATTTTAATAATTATTTAATAAATTTGGCAATAATATAAATATTTGCACACCTTATTAGGTAATGATACAGTGTACTTTATTATATCTATTTGTAACATCTGTTTGAACCTACCTGTATTATGCAAATAAACAATTTGATTTAGACGTCCATCAAACAAAAAAAATTGATAGGCGTCCATTTTCGATAGTGGTACAACATACATTTCTTAGGGTAAGTGCTGCTATATCCATCACATCTGGAGAGTTCCCCGTTGTTTATTAATTTATCCTACCTACTGTACAACTCCCATTCAAATCCAAAAAAAATCAGCCCAGCTTTGCATCCCTTTTCAAACGAGCTTAACTCCAATCTACTCTCCAAAAAATATATTCATATTAAGTATTTCAGCTTACCTTTTCTGCCTTTTCAACTCAAAGCAGGTGTAGGTACATACTCATTAATTTCAACACGCTTGAGAGGCTCTCGCGGTGGCTGTAAAGTGTTCCTTTTCAAGCAATTTCTATAGATGAAGGTAGGTAGTAGGTACACCTGAAATCTATTGACATCCGCACGTTTGCCGCTCATTACCTTGAGTTGGTTTAAGGAAATATCGTGGAAGAAATGTAAATGTTTTTTTATATCTGCTTAGATAGGTACGCTTTATACCATTCGTCTCGCGCGCAGGCTTGACGATATCCAGCCTCCCGAACAAGCCGGATTCCGAAAAGGCTTTAGCACCGTAGACCACATACATACGCTTCGGCAGGTTATACAGAACACTGAAGAGTGTAACCTGCCTCTCTGATTAGCGTTTGTGGACTACGAGAAAGCTTTCGATTAGATCAAGACTTGGGCTGTGCTGCAGTCTCTCCAACGCACGTAGGGGTATTTGACCTAAAAACGCGGTTAAAAGTCAGTGTAAACAAAGTAAACAATTACCGGAAACGGTTGATACATATAGGTACCACAATGCATAGAGAACATAAATCTACCGTCACTTTATTTTAGTAGGCTTGCATTAAGTTGTAGGAAGTTGTTATCTTAGTGCCTTGCAGCGAATCCGTAAATAAATAATATGTGAACGATTTTGAAGTCCTGCATTTAGAAGTAAGTGGTGAAGTTAAGAGTGGTTTAAACAAACATTTCTATGATGGATATTATTGAACCAGGTATGTACTATCTGTGTTACTAATTTTTTTTTAAATAATACGAGAGTATTAGTAGATATTGCAGTTATTACGAACCGCAAAACAAACTCATGATATTTTGTGTCATAAATATATACATTAGAGTTTTTGTTGTATTGCAGGGCGTTTCCCGGTATTTTTTTTTGTTTTTGTCAGTTGATGTAACTATCCTACTTTATGAAAAAGTTAATATTGGGTGCCTAAATTTGCCTATTGTATTTTTTAATAATTTTTTTTCAGCGATGTTTTTGTACCAAAACAACATTAATTATACATTTCATATTCTAATTTCAACTTTTCTCGCTTGTAGGTGGGTTCTGGTGTAAGAATTAAGACACGAGAATGTTTATTTAATATGGCGAAAACTAGCACAGAAAGGGAATTTTCAAAGAAGTGGGATTTTGTGGATAATGTGATAATTAACATACCATCATTTACGTTGAACAAATATAAGAGTTTGGCCGCAAATTTTCCTATATTTAATCGGAAATGAAGACCTGGTGCCTTACTGCCAACAGGACTGAACTTGTTATCCATAAAGAAAAATCATGATTGGTTGCTAGGTACAGTGGATATATCTATTCAATGTTCAGGAAAACCGTGTCGTCTATCAAAGACGTTCGATGACCTGAGTGACCGCAGCAAAAGGCGCAAAGTCTTCAGAAATTCTAAGGATTGATCTAAGCTTGATAGACAGATTTGCTGCAATATTGGAAGTGATTTGCAGGGGGCATAAAATTAATATAGAAAATGTTTCAATATTTTGCCACGAGCATTACTTTACTATACGTAGAATAATTATACTCCTGGCATCCCATGACCCACGGTACACAAGGTACTAATTCAAAAAGATCATGATGAATGCCCATGTAACAAGAATTGCCAAACTTAAGTGGCAGTGGGCAGGGCACATTGCTCGCAGAACGGATGGCCGATGGGGCCGAAAAGTTCTGGAATGGCGACCGCGAACCGGAAGACGATATGTTGGAAGGCTTCCCACCAGGTGGACCGATGACCTGGTTAAGGTTGCGGGAAGGCGCTGGATGCGAGACTCACGTGATCGGTCAATGTGGCGATGCCTGGGGGAGGCCTATGTCCAGCAGTGGACGTCTGCTGAAATGATGATGATGATACCCATAGGTAAGGAAACGTTGGCCAATTTTCATTGGCGCCATTTTGGATTTGATACTAGCGACCCCGAAAACCATGAAAGTTATTTTCACGGTTTTCGGGGTCGCTAGTAAAACCATGACGAAGAATATGCAAATTCTCGTCGGCGCCCTTTAGTCCGTCGCGAATTTCGGGTTGTGGCCGTTTGAATGAAGCCACAACGGGTTCTGAGCAATTTTTTCATTCAATGAGCGTTTTCGACCTTAGTCTATACATATACAATATACATACCCGATCATAATATCTATTCCTGCTCCCACAACGTTACGCAGGTTCCTATGTATGTACCTGGATATAATACGTAGGTATAACAGTCCCCTTAGTTCAATATCTCATCTTGGGTCTTAGATACACAAATAAGTTAACCGCAGACTTGTGGGCAGTTGGGTCATCAATCAGTATTTAATCAGTTAGTCGGTAAAGACAAACTTTGTTGAGATTGATGAAGTTTTAATCGGGGTACTATCGTCTGGTTCTACCAACCTACTGATATTCACTAGTTTCCTAAGTTACCTATAGTAGGTATATAATTATTTTACGAGCATAAACACAGCTCGAGAAGAACCTATACTGTGATTTTTAATTTCGTAGACTAAACTGACATTTGGGGGGTTGTCACTTTATCGTTACATCGTGTCGTACCCTGACTATCCTGAGTGATCGAAAGTTGATCGAAAATCGAAGTAGATCGAAAATGGAACTATTTCACGACAAAAAAATTACATTTGTTAAGAAACTAGCGGTCCATAATTAGTATCTATTCATTTATGTCAGACTTCATTTTATCGATCGCATTTATTTTATTGTTGATTTCATATTTAACTCAATTAAAGTTTATGTACTAAGTGTATGAATACTGTTATATTTAAACATAATACGTTTATATTCATAAAACATTTATTTACACCAATTAGTAAAATTAAAATTGAGGAGTCACGTCACATCGATTCGATGAATCACTTATGATTCAGCTTTATCTACAACACTATGCTCCGCGCTTGCAACATTTAAAAAAAGTAAAGTCATTGGCAGCTGTCAGTTTAGTCTACAAAATTAAAAATGACAGTTTAACGATAATCATCATTATCAACGTCATCCTTTCAGCCGAAAAAGTTCAGCAGTGGAAGCAGTGCTGAACATTGGCCTCCCCAAGTGTAGCCAAAGAAATCGTCTCGCATCCACCGGGCGATGCGTTTTTTTAAAGTAATTTTAACTCAAAAAACACTATCTGAAAAGCATTATAAATAGCTACCCTATGTATAATGCTTTTCTTCTTGACAAAAAATATCTATTTGGTCCGTCAGTTAGATAACCTAAAAATGCACACGTATTTTTTCTTTTGTCACATAAACAAAAAAATACGAAGATACAGTGCGTTGAAATATCGTGTGACGTCACGGTGTGCTACACTTTTATTTATTTAAAGCAAAAAATACGGGTCCAATTTTATTTGATAATCCCACTGACGGATCAAATAAAATTATCATTTTTCTACCTAGGAAACATCCCAATTATCCAGATAGTACATGGAACTATGAAAGTTCCATTATTGGCAAGAAGCCAAGCAAGGCGTACCTACTACGCGAAGTAGCACGATTCCCCAGGAGCTGCGGGTTCGATTCCCGCTCGAGTCGGCTTATCGTCAGTTCAGATTCAGATAACTTTATTTGTTCAAACATGTGTGTACATACAATTAAAAGAAACAAAAATGCATGCAAGGTGATATAAGTGCATGGAGTTGTGCTAACATGTTTACCATATTGTCATGGTGAGAAAATATTAATACAAACTTGGAATTAAATAATAACAACATACAGTAACATTGACAATGCTGACATAATGTATGCGGCGCTACAGAATATTCTCAAAATTACTTAGTAGAATTACAGTCTATACCTGGATCCTAAATAAAACCATGCTTTCAAGCTATCTAACTTCACTTTCAAAAGCATTTTAGCAGTAAGTCTTCTCACAAAATTAAATTAGATTCTCCTATTGACCGGCACAGCACAAAGTTCCTTTTTCTAAAGGATGCAGTCGAGCTTAACTTTATTAATGTAACTTCAATGCGATCTCGATTGCGAAGCGTCCGACAGAAAATTAAAGTAGCGATGGCATTGGTATTGCTTCCTCTTCGGAAATTCGTAGAATGTAGGATCGTACACCTAGGTATTGTATATACATACGAACTGCGATACGCCTTCGTATCGCAAATAAGGGCAATAGATATTGAATGGATTGGATTCTGGTTCTGTTATGTTCGATGAATGGAAGAATTAAAAAAATAGACTTACTTCGTATCTACTTACAGTGCTAGGCAAAATAAAAGCTTTGCTTTAATTAAAATACAAATTAAAAACATAAAATAATAAATATTTAAGTGGGGCTCCCATACAATAAAATGTGTTTTTTTTGCCGTTTTTTGCGATAATGGTACGGAACCCTTCGTGCGCAAGTCCGATTCGCACTTGGCCAGTTTTTTCAAAGACGATATGATTCATATGTTTATATTACACTATCATATTAATGTTATGGACCAAGTGACCGGACCGGACAATCTTTCGCTGTTGCTGCAAGGGCTGTGGCTGGACAACCCTGCGTGCTTCCCCGCCGATAAGAAGATCGGTCTACCCACCCAGCTGTTCCCAGTTCCACCTACGTTCTAAGAACTACAGGATAGTGGTTTTCTTTCGGCGGTCTTGAATTTAACACGCGCTCGATGTTAATAACCCAAACCAGTCTCCTGCTGCTATGAATCTAGTAAAGTCAAATCGCGCAATACTGATTTAAATTTCTATATTTATCAAATTGTCTTGTCATTATGAAAATTGCTGCGGGATGGGCGATTCGATAAATTAATTAGTACAAGAGCGAGCGAAGCGAACTCGGGAGCTTAGGGCTCCCCGACACTGATAGGTTTGGTTCTGAAGTGAGCGAGCAAAGCATGCAAGATGTTAAGTACATTGTAGAAAGGATCACAGTCATGGTTTATCTTAACGGCATAAAAATATGTATTAAAATAACATTAATTATAACTATTAATAGCGAACTCATCTTCCGTCATCTCCTTCATGTAAGGTTACTTTAGACCCTGCACACAGAAATAGACGGATAGATCGTCGACTTCGTTGCTTAAATAGTAATCTTACTTACCTATTCTATATTAAAACCAATGTCAATATTAAAATAATAAAAAAACACATCTTTTTATTACCCGGCCCAAGAGAAAAGTGCAGTGGTGGCCAAGCGGCCGCGACTTAAAAGTTGTAGGTCGTAGGTTCCAACCCAGGCAGGCGCTTTACTTTGTGTAAATTATTACATCACCACTGCTCTCAAAAAAGGTGAAGGAAAACATCGTGAGGAAACTGACATGTCTTAGAACCAAAAATTCGAAGACATGTGACATCCACCAACATGCACTGGGCCCGCGTGGTGGATTACGCCCATTCCCTCTCACAGAGAGGAGGCCTGCACGTACAACGGACAAAATGCGAGTCTAAGTGCGGAAAAGGGGTCCTATCCTATCCTATCCGGCCCAATAAGTGATGGCCATTATTCAGAAAGCCCGGTCAATTTAATTATTTCAATAGTTTTTAATTTTAATCATATTGCCTACTCATATTTTCAATTTCAAATAACATAAATATGACTCACAGATCTATTATCCTAGATATATGATAGTGTAATACCCCTTATATTCAAGTAAAGATGCAGACACGTGCAATGCTCGACAGGCTTTGCGCAAATGCAACCGACCAGCCGACCTTCCCTGCAAGCGCACTGCACATGACCACCACTATCTCAGAGCGGCTCCGTTCATGAACCATGAATCACACACAGCGGAGCGAGCATGGGCGTACCCAAGACATTTGTGACAAGACATGATAAATTATGTCATGTCTTACAATTTGTCTTAAATGCTAGCACGGGTCAAACATGTGACATATTTAAAAGGCGCGACATGCCTTTCTTGTTGCTGCCGAGCACGGCCTACTGTGACATCGCTTGAGTCACACATTTCATCGCAGTTTGGGCGATAAAACCATTTTGTCTTAAATACTAGCACCGACGGCGTGAGAAAATTTTCTGACGTTTATTTGCGACTCATCGGGTCTTAATTTCTAATACACATATTGTATTAGCAATTATCATTATTATATTATATTATTATATTGCACCCATTTTGTCACAAATGTCACATTTTGACAAATGATTAAGAAATATGTATCACTTTCGTTCAAAGGTGGTGATAAAATTTTATAGCTGAAAAAAAAAATAGTTTCCTTCTAATTATTGCACCAAATGGCAATAAATTTATTTTGTTTGTGTAGTGATCAATGCTTATTAATTAATTGAAATGTTACAGGATTATTAATTAATTCTATATACTTATTTTTAATTATTATGTCCTTCATTGATTTTTTTTTGTTATTTACTACATTTTTAAATATTTTTATAAAATAAATAATAATAATTATAATTATTATTCTGATTATTTCTTTTTTTATAATTATTTTCTTTTATTCCATATTCTTCTTACTTTCTACATTTTGAAATATTTCTTAAATAAAACCCCCAAAAAACATTTAAAAAATAAAAAATAGGGGCCCACCGGTATCGGGAACAGGGTCAAAGCTATTATATTTTTTAAGTAATTATTAAAATTTTCACAATAATTATATCTTTCTAACAAACACTTACTATGTTATCAAACAAACAAAGATAAATAAAATATTAATTTGTGACCAAAAAAATTAAAAAGTTGTTTATCTGTATGAACGGCACACTTTTATACGTATTTTTTTATTTGGTCGTCTATTAAGCAGCGGGGTGGTAGAGGGGGGGGCTAAATTTTGGTTATTTTTTGCCTAAGACATACCGTTTTCGACATACCATTTTGGAAATATAGAGCGTTTTATGCAAAACAAAATAACATTCGGAGGCCGATAATTCGGAAACAGTGCGTCGTAGGGCTATGATTCTCAGAACCTAAATGGTTTTTATGGCCAAGGTTAAAACAAAACTGCAATTAAATTGGAAAATTTCCAAAAAAAATTAACGTCAAGAGGTTATGCCACAATTCAAGAAAATATCTCACGCCGCCGTGCTAGCATTTAAGACAAAATGGCTTTATCGCCCAAACTGTGATAAAAAGTGTGACTTAGGCCATGTCAGAGTAGGCCGTGCTCGCCGGGCAGGTAACATCTCTGGTCTGTTTTTGTGCTCGGCTGGGTTAGGGAAAATATTTTGAGAAAATATTCATGACCAGACCCTGGGACTGAACCACACTGAAGTCCTATTCACCTTTGCTTACTTCTGCTGAAAATACAGATGTCACGGTGTATGTTGTGTTCAATCTCCCGAGTCTTTTCTAAACATTTTTTATTTTTTTTATTTAACAATTATTGTACACACACATAATACAAGGACAAGAAGAAGGAACAGATAATTAGGTACAGAGGTGATGTTTATTTCTAATGAAATCTCTTCTAGCATACCTGCGAAAGGAAAATGATAAAAAAAGAGATGTAGACATTGTGTGTGGAGGGGAAAAATAAAGACATAAAACAATTCACAGTTTTGTAATTTACAATGTAACAAATAAAATATATTGTCATATACATACATATAAGTATACATATCATAACAATGTAGGGATCGGCTTCCAGTCTAACCAGATTCAGCTGAGTACCAGTATTTTACATGGAGCGACTGCATATCTAAAGTCTCCACCAGATAACAAAAAAATAAAAGTCATTGATCCGACTTGTACCAAAAAGTATAGTTACGTAACTTGAATAAATGATTTGTTGTTTATGGATATATTATTAGTTCACCATACAAACTTCCACTCCCCTTTCCACCCTCTTAAGGATGATTTCCGGGGTAATTTATTTTGATAGTTTTGGTCTCAAATGAAAGGTATAGTTGCGGCGCCCCACCGCTTTCATACTTGGTGGTATAGGCTTGAACCATTTTATCCGTTTAAATCATGTAAATCGTTTATGAGATATTAATTCTTTACTGAAATAATATTCAAATAAAGGTAACATTTGGTATACAAGTTTCATTATAATAGTAAGTACCTATTAAAATATATACGACTGAACATGGTTATAGGCCTCCCACTAGGTGGACCGATGACCTGGTTAAGGTTGCGGGAAGGCGCTGGATGCGATACGCACGGGATCGGTCAATGTGGCGACGCCTGGGGGAGGCCTATGTCCAGCAGTGGACGTCTTTCGGCTGAAATGATGATGATGATGATGATGAACATGGTTTTGACTAAAATGTTTGTAACTCATGCCAAGTGAAAGGATCAAGGACGCCCCTTACCACGAAACGTTTGTTTTGATCGTGTTAGCGATACTACCACGACACGGTTTAGTCCTTTCCGAGGCACGGAGGAAACTCACTATGTAAAGATGTAGTGTCTGACCGAAACTGGTTTTTACGACCGAAACCGAATTTCGGCAACAGTCACAGTTTCGGCCGAAACCGAAACCGAAACTTCCTTACAAGGATCATGTTTTGGGGGAAAAATAAAGAAATCAGTTTTATCTTTAAATATCATAGCTATGCAGTCTTAAACATCTTTTTGATGTTTACTACCTACTCTTATCCTATATCACGTAATAAAACTTACCGAATTCAAAATAAATCATACGAAAACTAACAACAAACAAAACGAACTGCAAACACAAGCCAGTCACGACATGATTAGGCACGTGGACGCGGCAAAATGTCTTCGTCGCTTACTCGCTTGGGAATTTAACGCACTGAACATGACCGATCACAGCGTGAGAACTCCCGAATGCTGTTTCGGTTTCGGTCGTAGTTTCGGCAGGTTTGCCGCCGAAACCGAAACTCGACCGAAACCGAAACCGAACTTTCGGTCGGATACTATAAAGATGCTTCCTCGGCAAGAGTAGCTTTACGTTTGTAGTTGTGTTTGATATGTTCCTCCGACTGTCTCATGTTTTGAAACACAACATTATGGCCTCCGACCTCCTATCCGATACAAATACGAACAAACCGGATTCTGCCGGATGCAAGAACAATGCTTGTCCGGTCCAGACTCGTCCGGCTCAGACAGAATCTGTAGTATGTATCTAATCGTCAAATGAAGACGGCGACGATATTCTGATTCGAAAATTTTATCAAACAAACGAATATAGAATAATGTGTCCTTGGGCTTTCCAAGGCTTTCGAAGTTTCTATAGACTCTTTGTCATCGTTTACAGGCATAAAAATATGACACGGAATCAAATGAAAGCAAAAACCAGTTAGTGTTTGAAGTACCTCACTATTTTTCTAAGGTCCCTTTTTCTAAGGTCCCTTTTGTGCCACCCTGGGTTATCTTACTAACTACGAGTTAGTAGCTAACACCGCCATTATGTATCTGTGACATATTTTAATTTAACCTCGTTTTAGCAGCTACTTACAACAAATAATGACTTTTGAAGATAAAGTTGTTTGTAGGAAGGTAATCGGCAGGCTTATTACGTTAGTGATAGATAGTTGCTAGAGATAGTTGCTGTTGCTAGTTGATAGTTGTATTGTCGAGCACCATAGGCTATCTCGGTAACATGCATGGTTCCTGTTGGTTAGAGGATTAGGGACGGGAGCGAATTCACAGAAAAAAAGCTAGTTTAGATGCACACATACATATACTCCAGCCATTTTGAAGA
Source organism: Anorthoa munda (assembly GCA_945859665.1). Lineage (NCBI taxonomy): Eukaryota > Metazoa > Arthropoda > Insecta > Lepidoptera > Noctuidae > Anorthoa > Anorthoa munda. The sequence continues at coordinate 19,251,695 of OX243894.1, read as the reverse complement.
TACAATGTTTACTAACAAAGTAAAACAGCATTTTTTTTAGGACTACCCTCTCATTATCATCAGCTTTTTAATTTTACCACTGCTGGGACACAGACCTCCTCACATAGAGAGGGAATGGGCTATAATCCACCACGCGGGCCCACTGCGGGTTGGTAGATGTCACATGTCTCCGTATTTTTGGTTCTAGGACATACCGGTTTCCTCATGATTTCCGTCACCATTTTGAGAGCAGTGGTGATGAAATAATTTAAACTAAGTAAAGCGCCTTCCTGGGTTCGAACCCGTCGTGGCCTTTACCACTGAGCCACCACACTGTGGGTATTTCGTCGTCGCCGAATTGGCAGCCACTTCAATCGGGTCCGAAATGCCGACACATGGTCGTACTTGCAGAGGCCAAAATTAAAGCGGATATACAAGTGAGTGAGATGATTTCCGACTATGTGATTGGTCGATTGTTGACAAATCCTTCGCCTTGCCGAATTCACTTACGCAATTATGCTGCAGGGCTAAACTTTACTCAACAACAAAATAATTAAGTATACTTTGGTATCTATAGAATGTTGTCTCAGTTGTATATCAATTTAACTAAGTTAGTACAGATGAAAGGTACGAAGGTAAAGGTAAGAACAAATTTTCTAGCAAAGTTGATTAAATACCTGCGCTGCTCTACTTTAACTAAAACCCCCACTGATAATATTCTGAGGAAATCTGATCCCTGGAAAATGGTGCCAACGAGTACCTGTAACTACTTATTAAGGCAAAAATAATGAAAATGAAAGTCTCTCGAGGTCCTATTAATTGAATTAAAGTTTAAAAAAAAGTTAATAAAAAAAATCAAAACGAGATGTATCCTCCGACTGCACAGCATGATTTTCTTCTTGTTTACGTCTTTTTAGTTTGCTTTTTAAGCAGTCGGGTTTTTTGATTTTTTTAATTAACTTTTTTTATTTACAACTTTTTAGTTATTTTTTTTTTTGGACTTAGGTACATTTAAACATATAAGTGTTATATATTTTTGAAATTGCCTCTTAAAATCCTTTATGTTGATACACCACACGATAGGTTTGGAAGAAAAAAAAAAATTTTATTCCCCACAAAATGGCGCCCAAAATTCGCCATTTTTTTTTTACAATTTTATTGTAGCCAGTGACACTCGCAGGATTAAGACGAATCAATTGACGTAAGAATCATCAAAATCGGCCAACGCGTTTGATCTCTAGAACGCCACATAGGAACAAACATACATACATACATTACATACGTACATACTTACATACATACATACATACATACATACATACATATATACATACATACATACATAGACTGATAAACACATTACCTTCCTTCGGTAGTCGGGTAAAAATGGAAGGCTATGCCAGCTATGTAGGTTACTGTAGTTAAGCGCGAAGCAATGATCACCTAAATAGTGTCAATGCCTTAACTATGTCTGGATATTTGTTAACCAATAGGGATGCTAAATAATAGTAGATTATGCAACAAGGGGATAAAGCAGCGCCCGTGACGTGACCTACTATTTCTGTCCGTCAGATAGATTAACAAAAATATTGGATACATATTTTTCTTTGATCACGTAAACCTAAATAGAAGACGATACTGTGCGTTGAAGTTTCTCGTGAAGTCACGGCTTGGTACACTTTTTACTTAGAACTCACAAGCTCCCACTCCTGAACTTATTATAAAACAAAAAATACGTGTCCAAAATTTTAGGATAATAATCTATCTGACGGACTAAATGTAAGCAGGTACCTACACTACTTGCGCTGTAGCATGGTGCGGGTGACAGTTGCCTGTTTTATTAATTTACTAAGTACTGTTAATTTAATTTACTACAGTTATTAATGATTTAATATATTACGAATGTGGTACAGCTTTAATACTAAGTCATAATTTTTAAATCGCGACAGCTTTCAAGAGTGAAACGAAATGTTACTGAAACTGTCACCCGCACCATGCTACAGCGCAAAGAGTGTAATTAATATTTTTTACCTGGGAATCATCTCTATTACACTTAAACGGTTGAACCTATTTGGATTAAACTTTACACTTGGGAGACGTATTACTAGATAGGTAGATACATAACTATAATACGTTATGTTCCGGTATTAGGTACATTCATTTATTTCATTCCATTTATTCAAGCAGGGGAGAGAGGGAGAGAAGTGGTGGCGCAGTGTTTGCGGCCCCGACTTACTAGTTGTAGGTCGTGCGTTCAAACCCAAGTAGGCGCATTACTTTGTGTAAATTATTTCATCACGACTGCTCTCAAAACGGTGAAGGAAAACATCGTGAGGAAACCGGCATGTACTACAACCAAAAATTCGAAGACATGTGAAGATGTCAATTCGCATTGGACCCGCGTGGTGGATTATAGCCCACTCCCTCTATAAGAGGAGTCCTGAGTCCCAGCAGCGGGAACATTAAAAAAGGCTGTTGATGTTGATTCAATAAGAAATTACATTATGTCTGAGTATAATGAATATTCCCTTGGGATGAGATCCAACTTCCACACGGGCGAAAGCTAAGATATGCGAAAACTACCTATAAGATAAGTACCTACGCAAAGTCTTAAGGTCTATAGGATTAAGTGAACATCCTACATGCCTAGTGTATGTAAACACATGATATTGCAAATAAATTATCTTTATCTTTAACCGTAACCTTTAGGCTAAAGAGGAACTCGCGTGAGCACTTGTGCCTTGTTAGAACAACCATATATAGATATTTTAAAGAACAGGTAACAATGACTGATACAAAAGATTGATCACCCTGACAGCGCGGCGTAGACAATAAATTAACCTCTAATAATAGCGACATTTTTATGGTAAGTTTATTCATCTTATCAGTCATCACACTCATCTATCCCTCGCTGGAACGAGTTTCTATAGTACACAACTGCAGCGGCCAGTAAAAGAGGCATTGATGGACGAACGTGTAAATGTGGGCAGAGGCGAAGCCGAGGCACACATGCGTAAGTCCATCAATGCCTAGTTGTGGCCAAGGCTTCTCAAATAATGCGCGGCAATTAAAACTAATTTGTAGTACCTAGAACTCATTTTGTCAAATACAATTACTTTACAAAATCAATGACGAACAATTGTTCCCGCGTTACTGTTCATTTGATTTTTATTTTCAATAAATAGCTTTCTATTTGCAAGCCAGTTCGAAATTTAAATAAAACCTTTGATAAGTTACCTCCTTAGTTGCCATGTTTTGGAGTAATAGATCGTTCCATTTTTAAATAACACGACAGATATGAGTTTACTATGTAATTTATTTGGCCGCTAAACACGACAGATATGGATTTTCATACAACTTTTGCCGGCCGCTGCTCGCATGTATTTGGCCAGTATTGCAATTTCGATTTATCTCGAAGAAGGTTGTCAAAATAATGCTCAAATTGCCAAACATGTTTGAGTAAAAATAATTAACAACTCTTGGTTATTCAACAGGAGTTTTTCGAATTAAAAGTTCTTGTAGTATCCCGTAGTTTAAATTGTGGCGATAGGCTCGCCAACTACCTATGGGAAAATTCGAGCGGGTGTAATTACTAAATTAACACATGTATCTACCAACCCTTTGCGAAATACTGGCGCAAAGTTATTTTTATGTCTCACAGGGTACCTATTGAATATCGGCGCGGCAGATTGAGAGAAATCCACCCAAACATCCTTGACACAGAAATTCGGTCAAGTACATTTGAACTCGATCGCCGAGGCATTTGGAGGAGGCATTTGAGCAGTGGCCAAGAGTTAACGACCCCGACTAACGTGTCATAGGTTGGGTTTAGACTTCGACAGGCATTTTACTTTTTGTACCGAATTTTTTCAAAACTAGCTGTTCCCCGCAGCTTCGCTCCCGTGGATCACCCCAAAAGGACCCGTTTTCGGGATATAAAAATAGCCTATGTCACTCAGGAGTAATGTAGCTTTCTATTGGTAAAATAATTTTTTAAATCGGTCCAGTAGTTTCGGAGCCTATTCGGTACAAACAAACAAACAAATCTTTCCTCTTTATAATATTATATATTACTAGCTGTTCCCCGCGGCTTCGCTCCCATGAACCACTCCACAGGACCCGTTTTCGGGATTAAAAATTAATCTATGTCACTCAGGAATAATTCAGCTTTCTATTGCTGAAAGATTTTTTTAAATTGGTCCAGTAGTTTCGGAGCCTATTCGTTACAAACAAACAAACAAAAAAAAAATCCTCTTTATAATATTATTAGTATAGATTATTATAATTATATTATATAGTATAGATAAGCAATCCGCAAAGGGCCCGTGTGTTTGATTTTTGGCCAACCCCTTCTAACAAAGAGGAGGCCTGTATTTCAGCAGTGTGAACGTGGTATACCAGGCAAGCATGACCACAGACATAAATCTAACTAGTAGACGCGATTGTATGTACTTTGCGTGCCAAAAAACAAACTAAAGTTACGACACGTTACGATCAATGATCGTTATCTGAGCTTTTTATTTAGCATTATCGGCACCGGGATTCCACCGAAATCGAGAAAAATGCTATTTTATGCCATATTGAGCTGTAAAGAATGTATAGAAAAAGTTGACCGAGGCATTGGAAATGTTTTCTTTTATTAGTAAGTAAATTTGTTTTAAAATTGTTTGTGAAAAAAAACTTTTTTACAAAAATTACAACCGACTTCCAAACAAAAACACTATAAAGTGAAAAATAACTTCAATTTCGGAAGTCGGTGTTCCTGTTTTCGTTTCTTCGTTTTTTGACACCGACTTCCGAAATTGAAGTTATTTTTCACTTTGTAGTGTTTTTGTTTGGAAGTCGGTTGTAATTTTTGTAAAAATGTATGTTATTTTTGACTTTTTATTTGTGGTACATAATGGACCAGTTTTGTAGGCTAGGTACCAATAATGCCCAAAGTGAAGCCAGAATAGATTTACTCAATAACATGAAACTTAAATAAACAAAACCGGTGGAATGAGAGTCTACCAGAGTGAACTGTTCACACCTGCGTACCCCTTTAGACCGTACCAGTGTGATGATATGTTATGAAATGTTGTAAACAATAAACACACATGCGATTGCAGCTATCCCGAGTGATTTGCCGTAATTTATTGAAGAGTTCTGATGAGATCGCCGAAGTTTTCAGATCTTGATAAAAAATAAATGGGACCACATGACAAGCACTAGCTTTCGAAAAAAAAAAAAATCATAAAAATCGGTTCACCCAATAAAAAGTTCTGTGGTAACATAAATAAAAAAAAATAACTGTCGAATTGAAAACCTCCTCCTTTTTGCGAAGTCGGTTAAAAAGTGGCACGCTTGGTTTTCATACAGATGGAGGGACTTGCGTTATCTATCTAGATTTATGTCTGTGAGCATGACACACAAGGAGGCTTATAATCAGTAGGTTGGATAGCAGTTTGATAATGATGAACTCTTTCAAGCCAGAGTCAGAAATACGAAGTCGAACATAAAAGGACCTTGGACTCGCACATACCAGAGAAGCATGAGATACAATGAACCTGTAATAGTCAGCCGACAGCCTTGATCCACTTATCACGGCTGTCTGATACTCTGATGATAAACACTTTCAAACCAAAGTTTGAAAGATAAGAGAGGATTAGTAAGTTTGTTTATTACAAAAGCCTTTTTTCTAATAGAATTTCAGTCTCGAGTTTTGGAATTATTGTTATCTACATCTTTATTGTTACATCTGTCTCAAAAGTTTGATTTTTTCGGACACAATCTTCAGAGACTTCTTACTTTGTACTAGCTGAGTACTTTCTTGAATTGGAGTTGTGTATTGTGTCCAAACTTTTGATTGAGTAGACAATCTAAGCTTTAGACTCAAAAGCTTAGGTTGTCTACTGAAAACAAAAAGTCATTTATTTAACTTCTTTGGAAAACCCAGAAGCTATATTTTCTGTTTACTCTTGTCCTATGTTACCTTGGGATCGTAGAAAAAATAATTGTCTTCTTGTATTATCTCTCAGCCGTTGCGTTTTCATTTACCCTCTGACCAGTCATATTGTCCTAGTACTTATTAATCTTTTCCCCTCATACACGTCATACGAAAGTCGCCTTATTGTGAAGTTCCTTTCATAATATTCATGAACTCGTTCAGCAAACATTTATAAAAGGCGAATAAACAAAACAGCATCAATATTGGCATTAGATTGCAATGAAGCACTCATTTCCCTACAAACAACAAACATTGTATGAAATGTTCGCAGATCCATTCGTTCGAAATACACGTTCGAAATACCATTTTCGAAAATCGTCGCTGTAACCCTAGTAATAATTCACAAAGATTGATATTTAGTCTGCTGGCCACGTCTTGAGACGCGCGTCGGCTATCAATGGCCTCAGCATGAAAATCAAAAGGATTCACTTTTCCTTCGTGTTTTCGCGTCATTTTCTCCCAGCCGTCAGTCGGTCCCGGACCGTTTCGCTGAACGGTCGTGTCTCGTGATCCCGTGTGTACCAAAAAACATTATTGTGTAAGAAACATAAATATTGTGTGTAATAACTGTGTTTATTGTGAATTCATATTGCTGTTTTTTGGATTTTCTGATTGGTGAGTGTAATTTTAGTCATTTTTCTTGATGTTTTCGTGTTTTTGTGACGGTACCTGTTGATTTTCGGATGGCAACATAGAAAGTGGATTGAAAACAATACATTAAGATAAAACTGTAAAACACAAAGATTGATTGACATTGCTGTACAGTGTTTTTGTTTATCTGTGTTTTGTTACAAGATAAACTTTTTAATTTTAGCGGTGCAAGATTATCTACCGATATTGATCCGCGTATTTTTACGTTATTCTTTTAGGGGTCCGTAGTGATATTATACTTTAGATCTCATTAACATTTTTTAATTAACATCTTATAATGTCTATTTTTTTTACTCATAATCCCACTGTTTTTGCTCCTTACCTAATAATTAATTTTCGCGATAATTTTAAGTAGGTAGGTCTTCTTAACAAAAGATCGTCATCCGAGGATAAAATTGACAAAGTTGTTTGAATGCTTCGTTTAATATGCTTTGTTTAAGAAGGGCCTTTTTCGGGTTTATTTACCAGTGCAATATAGAGGGAAATTATAAGAAATTAGGCAGAAAGATCACTGCTCCAAAAATGGTGAAGGAAAACATCGTGAGGAAACCAGCATGTCTTAGAATCAAAAAATCGAAGACAAATCACATTCACCAATCCGCATTGGGCCCGCGTGGTGGATTAAAGCCCATTCCTTCTCCCAAAGAGCGAAGGCCTGTGTCCAAGGAGTGGCAACATTAAAGGCTGATGATGATACTGATGAGGCAGAAAGATAGTAGTTTTTTTTTACTTGTTACGGCATTGGTCATTTTTATGGCCAGATATTGGGATGGATAAAGTCTATTATTTTTTAATTTCCTGATCATCATTTGATTTAAAATTCATATATAGCTATTAGCATATTTATGTATTAGCCACATATAATGCACACAACGAGTTATTTCGGTGTACCTTGCTTGCTGATCCTTGAGGCATTTTTTCTTGCGTGAGTAAAAACACGAGTTTTATAGGTACAACTTACGTTAACTTTGGTTTACCATACATGGTTATTTGGTAGACACCTATATTTCTTCTGCATTGTTCAATGCGTGGTTTAAGCAGACAATCAACGTCATTATAGCCCGGAATCACTGCACACACATATGGGTATATTTTCTGCCTTACCACCTCGTTTACATGCGTCCCTGATACAGATAATACCTGCGACATTGCCGATAATATCTTCAGCCATTATCAAAACTTTTGAACGTCTCTGGTTTTTTGGCCTGACCTGGCCACTATTTGGTCAAACTTACTCCATCGGTCATCACCATCGTCTAGAACCGCATTAGCTTCTTTCCCATGTCCCTTGTTACTTGAGGTCAGCGCAACATGTATTTTTCTTTCATTCTCCCTTCGCGCATCATTTACTAACTTTCTTTTCATAACATTCCTCACCCAATCCATCTATATTATATTTGGCCCACTCCTGCTAACAAGTAAAAATTAAAAAACCCCGACACATTTTTATTTCATGTTCCTTATTTTATCTATCGACAATCTATTGTACACGTAATTATGACACGATATCTTGAGAAAACACCCCGATTCAAACAGTAAAACGCCCATAACTTTTGAACGGCTGAACCGATTTTCATAAAAAATAGCTAAGAACACTCTCGATAAAGTCACCACTCAAAAAAAAAACTATGTCAATATTCCGTTCATCCGCTTAGGAGCTGTGAGGTCACAGACAGATACACAAGTCCAAAATACAGAAATACAAAGACACACACAGGTAAACACGTCACACTTATAACACACCGTCAGGGGTTAAAAATTCTAAGTAATAAGGCAAATGATAAACATAAATACGGAAAAACGTGTCCTAAGTAGGTAGTAGGTAGGTAGGTAATCGATCGATGGGTGTTTTTTATGTCCAACACAAGACATAAAACCCAGGGAAATGGATTAGTATGTTGTTATACGAGTAGCAACCGAACACTATTGTAGGGGGGACAATATTTAGGAGTGGTAATGCCTTATCGGATGGGAAAATGAATATCTTTTCGGTCGATATGAACGAAATGTTATGTTATAATTTTGTTTCCTACATAACTACGAAAAAGAATGCTCAATAAAACGGATCTTCGATTTTAATAGCAAAAGAAAATGGTGCACTCCAGAGTGGTTCTGATACGGGTCAATTTCAATGTTTTTCACTAGCAACACGTAGCTTAAATTGATTGGTAAGCACTGCAGCTGTAGATAAACAGGCTGCTGCTGATGATGAAGTAGCTTCACATCAGCAATAAAGACCGAAACACTAAGAATGTGTACGAAGTTTATATTTGAAGACAATAGTCTTCTTATTTTTCATGTGAGGATATGGCCACCTCTGGTGTCAGAGTTAATATAGCCGTCTTTGGGAACCCCACAGGCCTCTGACTTGGCTATTTCAGACGTACATTAACTATATAAGTCCAGCAGCCGTATTGCGTAAGTGCGCAAAGAAGTCAAACTCTATCCAACCGACCAAATCGACCAATCACATGCAAGATGAATGACGCGATGTTTTTGTGTGATTGGCCGATTAGGTCGGTTGGATAGAGTTTGACTTCTTTGCGCACTTACGCAATACGGCTGCAGGTTCCTCACGATGTTTTCCTTCACCGTTGCCTGTGATGTCCAAGATAAACTTAGAAAGTACATATGAATTTGAAAAAGCCGCATTGGTTCTAGCCCGGATTTGAACCCACGAGCTCAACACGAGAGGCGAGGCCACTGGGCCAACACGACAGACAATAGTAATCTATTGCCTTAAGATAATAAATAATAATTTATTCTATTTACTTTCTGCATCATTACAAAATAAGATATGAGGAGCGTTTCTCATCGCTAAGTTTAGAAGGAAAAGCTAAAACCGTATTCTTACTTACTCAAGTGCCGCAGGTGCTCCTAAAGCTATGGGCACGTGAGGATAATAGCGTAGAACACTTTCTACACCGATGCATTCTGTCACGGCAGCGTTTTTTATCTATCCCGCTTTATTTTAGAGGGTTGGAAAATGAGATGATTTTTTACAAGTTGACTTTGTGAAAAAATGCGGAGCTTCGCATGGTTTTTCCCTGATTTATTTTATTACAAAATGATGGTATAAAATCACATCAAAATCTTCAGCTACGTGAAAATTACTCCAAGGGGAGATACTTCCGGTATCTGTACTATTCCGGAGGTATTTTCCCTACTCACATAAATAAGTATCCTATGTCTTAATCCAGGACGTAATGTACTATTCCGGCGGTATTTTCCCTACTCACATTCACAAGTATCCTATGTCTTAATCCAGGACGTAATGTACATATCTGCACTATTCCGGAGGTATTTTCCCCTACTCACATACACAAGTATCCTATGTCTTAATCCAGGACGTAATATACGTATCTGTACTATTCCGGCGGTATTTTCCCTACTCACATACACAAGTATCCTATGTCTTAATCCAGGACGTAATGTACATATCTGCACTATTCTGGAGGTATTTCCCCTACTCACATACACAAGTATCCTATGTCTTAATCCAGGACGTAATGTATGTATCTGTACTATTCCGGAGGTATTTCCCCTAATCACATACACAAGTATCCTATGTCTTAATCCAGGACGTAATGTACGTATCTGTACTATTCCGGAGGTATTTTCCCTACTCACATACACAGGTATCCTATGTCTTAATCCAGGACGTAATGTACCCGTATGCCAAGTTTCTTATAATTCGTTTAGTCTTTAAGACGTGATAATGTAAAAAACCAACAGAAAGACAGACAGAGTTATTTGTATACATGTATAGAATAGATAGATACGTATACAAGTTAGCAAAAATAGATCTGATTTTACACCATTATATAATATCATTGAGAAAATCTATAAGAAATCTATGGTATTTAAAATAACTAACATAGGAAATTTCTCAATATTTGTGCGTTTGTACTTCATTTGCAGTTGTAATATTACAACCAATTTGCTTCGAATATAATGATACCTAATTATTTTGGTGATGGAGCTGTTTATACGTACGGAACCCTCGGTGCGCGAGCCCGACTCGCACTTGGCCGGTTTTTTTACCCGACTGCCGAAGGAGGGTAATGTGTTTATCAGTCTATGTATGTATGTATGTGTGTATGTATGTAAGTATGTATGTATGTATGTATGTATGTTTGTTCCTATGTGGCGTTCCAGAGACCTAACGCGTTGGCCGATTTTGATGATTCATACGTCAATCGATTTGTCTTAACCTTGCGAGTGTCATAGGCTACATTAAAATTGGAAAATATAAAAATGGCGGCTTTTGGGCGCCATATTGTGGGGGGCCAATTTTATTTTTTCTTCCAAACCCATCGTGTGGGGTATCAAAATAAAGGGTTTTAAGAGGTGATTTCAAAAATATATAACACTTATATATTTAATTGTACGTAATTCGAAAAAAAAGGTAACTAAAAAGTTATAAATAAAAAAGTTAATTAAAAAATTCAAAATACCCGACTGCTTAAAAAGCGAACTAAAAAGACGTAAACAAGAAGAAAATCATGCTGTGCAGTCGGAGGATACATCTGGTTTTGGTAATATGCCAGCCAGCTTGCGAATATGTATCCTCCGACTGCACAGCATGATTTTCTTCTTGTTTACGTCTTTTTAGTTCGCTTTTTAAGCAGTCGGGTATTTTGAATTTTTTAATTAACTTTTTTATTCGTTTTAGCTATTTATTAATTGGCCAGCAAATTCGCTCAATACAAAAATCACTAACGTTGGTCAAAAAGCCGCATCGTCAAAGTGGGGCTGGGCTGCCTACTTGTATTTATTCTTGCATGACCAAAAACTTGTGAGCCATAATATGTACAAATCCAGAAGGCAAAGTCAACCCGTAGATTTCGGGGAATACCTGGGTAAAACCAATAACGGGTGCATCACGGAGCCTTGGACCAAAATATTTCCATACAATAATAAAAAGAAGCTTTTCTACTAACCGTTCATTGCTATTTAAATCAAAGCCTAGATTTCTAGAAGCTTGTTAACATTTGTTAACTCTTATCTCGTTTATACAAATTGTTTTTTTTTAGTTTCTTACGACTTATTGTCGGGCCTACGTTGTCCCCCCATATTTATGCTGTAACATGGAAATAATTGTAAAAACAAACCAATTTTTTTTAAAAGAGTAGCCGTGGAGTTACTTGCCGGTTCTTCTCCATAGGAAACGACCAACCAGAATCGTGCACCTTTTGTCGACGTTTTATAAGTGCCCATGTAGGCCTATGTGAAATAAAAAACATTTGATTTTGATTTTGAAACGTGTATGCAAAATTTCAGTTCAATCGATTGGGGACAACTGTTATAAAATTCAGTTACAAGTTTTGACCCATACATACTCGTACTAACAAACTAACAAGGCCGGTTTAAGACGATGACTAAAGCCAACGACCTTGAGGGAACAAAACGCGCACTCGTTTCACACCCACGCGACCTAAAATTAAGTAGTTTTTTGTACTTTCCTTATTCTATGACTTTAAAAAAAAAAGCCTCAGATCAAAATGTAGATAATTAAATTGTCTTCGAGATAGTGTTAATTTCATTCAAATATACCCAGCGGTTTTGGAGTGATTGACACCGTTTTAGACATAACTTTACAAATTAATTACACTATGTTGTACGAATAAAATTCAAAATTTGCTCAGATCAAATTATAAAAAAAATGGTCTAATGTAACATATATTTTTTCAAAAAATCACGACTAGCGGTTTGGACGTGATTCTCATTTTAAAATCAGATACTCAAGGGTATCTGCGCTTTAATACAACTTTGTTATAAATAAACCGTACTAACTTCCAAAGTAAAACATTAAAAAAGGCAAAATAACTTTCTCAACCCCAAAGTACGTAAGCGGCGGCGCGCCGTTTTGTGGCTCAACCAAGCGTTAAGATGGCAGGACTAAACACTCTGTTATGTCCACTGTGTGACTTTGCAGTGTTATAATTGCCTATTGACCTTGTTTTGCCCGCAGATTTGCTCCTGTGGCCTATCCCGTAGAAACCGAGCATCTTTTTGGGATAAAAACTATGACATACGCCAATAATGGTTTTTAAGCAACTTTCCAAAAAAGGAGAAGGTTCTATGTTTGGCTGTAGGTAAGTTTGTTTTTATTTGGGTATGTTCCCCGATTTATCCGTCAATTGTGGAGGGATTTTAATAAAAAAATGTTTGTAATAGTATATTCACAAATTGGTCCCATTAAAATTTGGTGAAGATCTGATGGAAAACTTCAAAGATATACAACAGACTCTGCAATAAACAACAGCAAAACTCTCGGGATTGCTGAAATCGCATGTCTGTTTATTAATTACGCCATTTCATAATATAACATCACGCCGCGCCGGTGTGCTCTAAACGGGTACGCAGGTGTGTACAGTTCACCTTGGTACACTCTCATTTCACCGGTTATGTTCAATTTTTAATACGGGTAATCTATTCTGACATAACTTTGGGCATTAACCATTCCCACTCTCACAGAGAGGTGGTCTGGGTCCCAGCAGTGGGAACATTAAAAAAGGCTAATGATGATGATTTTTTTTTTGATTGGTTTGCTCTTGACTCTAGTCTAGGTCAGAGGTGACAGAGACAAAGTCGACGATTGAGTGAGCTTACCCAGAAGAAGCCTGTTCACTCTAACTTTGAAGAGATTCGGGTTGTATGCGTTCGGAAACACAGACGCAGGCAAACCCACCGCACTATTCCCAAACCACTGCAACTCTTGAAAGCCAGAATCAACAGTGGCTACCACCAGAAAAGCGCAGAGGCAATGAAGCTCGACGAAGTCCCGGAGAATGAATTTAACTGTCTTGGATCCCGCAACGAAATTAATCAGAAAAGAATAAGGGAGGAGTAGGAAAAAACATAAATTTCCACTTCCCTCCATATCAATCAAGAGACAGAACAAACAAGGCCACTAGGCACAAAGGGACGCAGGCAGTGAGTTCCACTCTTTTGCTGTGCGCTTTATTAAGGATGGAATGGCAACTAGGTGACGATGGTAACTTGCTGTGTTAAAAGCTGCCCAGGCGTAATGTTTCGCTTCACTCTGTTTTGGATATCCAGTTTTTTTTCCGATGATTATGATAATCAACCAACTGTTTGGACTCGAAAACGTCGTATTAAGGTACATCCACACATATCAGGGCCGTGCCCGGGACGTGGACGGACCGTGCCCCGTCAGGGGCTCAAAAAAATATCGGTGAATACATTTTATATGAACTCATTCACACACGTCCGTGCACGGGCCAGTGACGAAGCTTCAATACTTAGGCCCGGCCCTGTCACGTCCCGGGCACGGCCCTGATATGTGTGGATAGACCTTTAAGAGTTCCGTCTAGATTCAAAAACCGGCCAAGTGCGAGTCGGACTCGCACACGAAGGGTTCCGTACCATTATCGCAAAACACTGCAAAAAAAATCACGTTTGTTGTATGGGAGCCCCCCTTAATTTATTTATTTTAATTTAATAATTTTTTTTTTTTGAAGAGAATATACAACTAAATATTCTGTGAATATTTCAAGCGTCTGCCTGTTGCCGTTATTAATATCGAGCAAAAAACGGCAAAAATATCAAGTTTGTTGTATGGGAGCCCCCCTTAAATATTAATTTTATACTGTTTTTAGTATTTGTTGTTATAGCGGCAACAGGAATACATCATCTGTGAAAATTTCAACTGTCTAACTATCACGGTGCATGAGATACAGCCTGGTGACAGACAGACAGACAGACAGACAGACAGACAGACGGACAGCGAAGTCTCAGTAATAGGGTCCCGTTTTTACCCTTTGGGTACGGAACCCTAAAAAGCAAAGCTCGGCATGATGCCGGCTCAGGCAAAGTGTTTTTGAGATTTACATCCTGGTTGGATGTGTGTCTGTTTCATGGTCTCCTATAACATGGATCTTCAACTTAACTGGCGTAATGTTGGAGTACTATAAGTAAACGTCTGCCTAGCCCTTGGGAGCATACAATCGTGATGTTATGTGTAACAACAACAACAATATATTGTGATCACTATTTCTCAGCTACGCTGGCCTCTCTAATTTGGTCCTACGAGACCAATTATTCGATCCTGAATTTGTTACAGAACATTAATGTTCTAACCATTATTTTATTGGTGAAAGCATTAGCGTTATATATTATTCAATACTTACTAAAGTATGGCGTTTATAAATTCTGTAACTGGAAAATATATTAAGGTACCTACTTAGGTAGAGATTTCAGCTTTTAGAGTTTTCCAATAAGAGTTTTGTAATATGTTTTGTAATATAAAAAACTTGTGGGGTAAATTCTTTTTTTCTATATATCGGTAAACACTAATAATAATTTTCACAAAATAATATTATTCCCACAGAAGCTTGTTTTCACACGTAAATACTACGTCATGCATGCTCACTGCGCTTTGGTGTTTTTTACCTAAGGTCAGTTTTTTACATTTGTAGGGTTCCGTACCCGAAGGGTCCAAACGGAGCCCTATTGTTGTCACTCACGTGTCTGCTTTCCGTCGCCTGTCACACAGTTTTTACAGCCAAACGGCCATCTTAAACACCTATGTCACCTCGCGGACCCCACACTGCTGAAGCGAATATATCAGGCATTGTCAGTCGCTTCTTAACTACTGCATTTCATCATGGGGAGGTCTGCAAAATCACTATAAAGGCAGTTGAGGTCGCCCAGAGAGCTATACTAAAGGTTAGCACGTTTTAACCAATGCGTTATACTACTGTTGCACTGTTCCAGTTGTGCGAGGTTTAGACAGTAAGACAGTTATTCATACTTAAAATTATCCTGCACACAACAAACAGCACTACAACCCAATGTTATTACAGAGACGTCGTAAACATCACGTATGTGATAATTTAACCACATTTAAAACAAATTTTGGTAAAAGATTTGTAAGTTTTTGGGCCCTTAACTTTATAATAAACTTAACAAAAATTTACACATATGATACCCCTTGACTAAAAAACAATGTAATTTAAAAGTATACTTATATTTGCAGAAATTAAGCTATGAGGAAACGGAACAACTACTATACATACCTTCTAAGATTAAAACTAACAGCACAGATAGACCCAAGATACACTCGACCCAAGGCACAGACCGAAGATACACTCTACGTAGCTCACCTATACACACATACACTCACGCATACTCACACCCACACACTCACCCAGTGACGGATTAAGACTACTTGATGCCCTAAGCAATCTACGCCTGAGGCCCCCCCTATTCGTATGTCAACTAGAATTGGTATTTAAACCTTTACCGCCTAAAAACTAGGGCATGCAGATTCGTACATTTTCAATTTCGCAATTAGCTTACGAAATTGGCCACCTCAGCTTCGAAATTTCGAAACTGAGGTGTCAAATATAATGAAAAATCTGAGTAATACTTAAACTAAACTCAAAATGCAAAATTTGTAGTCTGAAGAGGTGCCTAAGTATAATTTATATTCAAACAAAGTGAATTTTCTTTTTCTCAAGACTTTTACTACAAATTCTCCACTGCTGGGGACACCTTCGACGATACTATCCAGCATTACGAGCTCGGAGTGGCATGAGACGTTCGGTTAAAGATAGTTACAGATAGCGCTTCATAAAATTGAGGCGCTGGTGAAGAGCAGAGAGCCACCCAGCTCAGTAGTGACAATAGGAGATGCGCAAGTCTACCATCTTGGTTTAACCATGTACGGTGGGGCTTCAAAGAGCATTTCTAACGCCTTTTCCCTCGCATTGGTAGGCCAGTAGGTGCTTTGCATAGACCGCTGCCTAATCTCGGAAGCAGAAATAGACTACCAGATATTCGACGCTGCAGGACTAAAATCAATAGCCTGCAGCGGAAAATGGTTATTTGAATAGCACGTGGCTGGCTGAAAAGAGCGGAACGCATCTCCTACAGGCACATTCAGGTTTTGGATTTGGATTGGGTGAAGTTGATTCTGAACAGCACACGCTGGAGGAGTGCTTTCTTGGGCCTTTGAGCGGTGGGCCTTAGCCGCCAGGATCGGGCGAGACCTGTCTCTGCCAGTATTAGTGAGGAATATGGTGGTGGAGACAGAAAACTAGAGTGAAATAGCCACCGTGTGGAATCGTGAGAAGGCCAATCCCACTTGGAGAAGAAGGCATCGTGGAGGCAACCACCTCGATGTAGACACGCCGAAACCTAGCCTCATTTAAGGCAGGTGGAACTTCGGGGTTTCGGGCGCTCAGAGTGGGGACTCTGTCCGTCCACCGAGTGACCTCAGGCAAGACAGTGGCAAATCGATCACGTGCTGCCGTACACAGTGAGGCTCAAGGGAGACTCCTTTATAGGCATTTTCTTTCTTCGTCTTTGACGGGTGTCTTTGTATTCCACATCTGGTAGCTTTTCTTTTGCACGGGCTTCTAAAGAATCAAAGTCGCACCGCATTTTTTCAAAAAACCCACGAGTGATTTGTAGAGATTAGCGCAAGTCACTAGAGTAACTTCTGGGTCTTGTAATACCTTGCTGACTTTTTGGAAGGTTTGCAAAATTTCGTCCCACATGGCCAACATGAGTACGAAATCCAATTCTTGTAGTTTATTTGAAAAATTAGCTGCTTCTTTTCTGGTTTCTCCTTTTTGCATGTCATCCACAGAAATGACGTCTAATGCGCCAATAATTTTATTATATGTCTGTGAAATAGCTGATGTCGCTTTAGCGTGTGCTTCCTATCTCGTTTCTGATTAAGATTTCTGAAATATGATCACATTTCTTCCTACCGTTCTCAGCTTAAATGGCTGCCTATCCGTCAGAGGAGATTCCTTAGATCCTCTGCATGCTCTTCAACATCATGAACGATCCTTGTATTCCTGATTATTTAAAACAATATTTTAAAGTGTTGGGCGGTTCTCACGATCTTAATCTTCGAGCTTCCAAAAACTTACTTCTCCATATTCCTTCTCACCGCACTGGGTTTCTATCTAAATCTTACACTGTCTCTACTACAAAACTCTGGAACGTCCTTCCCCTTGACATAAAAAAAGCTGAGAGTAAATTTTCATTTAAGCGTAAAATACGGAACTTATTACCTGTCCTCTCTTACATAGCGATCTTTGTCATAGTTATTATATTTAAATTTCTGTTTTATTTAGAATATGATATTTATTATAATTTTTATTAGTCTATTGTTTTAGAAATTATTTATGTATTTTATTAGTTAGATAGTTTATTAATATCCGAAATTTAATTATTGTTCATTTTTTATTTATTTTTTGTACTCCTACCACTATTGTGTCCTTTTTAACCCAAAGGTTGACTGGTAGAGAATGCCTTGCTGCATTAAGTCCGCCTATGTATGACCATTGTACATGAAGTTTAAATAAATAAATAAATAAGATTTCAATATCCAAATGATCTTTTAATATGCGCCACATTATGCTTGAACCAGTTTTTTTTTTACAGTTTTTGAACTAATTAAAAAAAACTTACAGCCGCTAGGCAACAATCCACGGCGCTTCGACCTACAAAATTTAGAGAACGCGAATTTTCAAATTAGTCCTAGAAACTTTTTTTGGTGTGGTTTTTGGTGACGTGAGAGTGAGACGTGATGCCCTAAAAGCGGATTTTTTTTTGTGCTTCTTCTGGTGCCCCCCCCAGACGTGATGCCCTAGGCAATTGCTTAATTTGATTAAGGGTTAATCCGTCACTGCACTCACCACATAATTACACTAACATTTGCTCGCACCTACATATACTCATATACATACGCCACTCACAGACCTGCACATTCTCAGAAACATTCACCATACACAAACACATACGAATACACACACTCACACCCACACACTAAAGCCTTTAAATAATAAATTGAAATTATGTACTTACAAATTACTTATCCAAAGTGCAACGGTGTGTGTTACTTATCAAGTTACTTATCGACTATTTTTCTGTAGTATTCACTTAATTGTATTATGTGCTGTATTGGCTGCAAAATAATAATTTGGTTATAAATCTTGAAAAACCAGCATTAATGAAATTTGAGCAAAGAGTAAATTACAATTTAGACTTAAATATTAAATATAAGGACAAAATTATTAATGAAAAAAATGTGACTAAATTTCTTGGACTAAACATACTTTAAAATGGAATTCACATATTGACAAAGTATGCAGTAAGCTAAACCAACATTCCTATGTTTTGCACATGTTATGTAAAACGGCCAATCGAGCAACGGTCTTAACGGCGTTTCATGATCTTGTACCCTCAACATTGAGATACCGAATTATATTTTGGGGAAATGCCACGGGTAAAGATATGGTATAAAAAAAAAGTAAATTAAAAAAATCAAAAAACCCGACTGCTTAAAAAGAAAACTAAAAAGTTGTAAATAAAAAAAGTTTATTAAGAAAATCAAAAAACCCGACTCCTTAAAAAGAGAACTAAAATGACGTAAACAAGAAGAAAATCATGCTGTGCAGTCGGAGGATACATCTGGTTTTGGTCAGCCAGCTCGCGAATATGTATCCTCCGACTGCACATGATGATGATACATGATTCGTTTCGTACATTTTACGTGATGCGTGCACAACAAAACAGACGAAAATTCAAAAAATGCTGCAAACAGGTTCTGTTGGTTATCTTTTAACACCCTGGCTATTTTTTCAGCAAATATTTTAGATGTACAAAAACGACTTTCCTACAGATTTTTTATATGTATTGATGATTTTAGTCAGCCATTCACTTAATCTAACTTTACCTGATACATTTTTTGGATTGACAATTGATTAAACATTAATACCATCATAATATTGGTCTGCCACTATCCTAGCAAAATCCTCCATATTTTCTATACCAAAAATGTTAATTGCTGACATTCAGTTAATTGATTTCTCTATCAACAAATTACATTGCCCGAATACTGATCACCTGATTCCTACCTACCATAAACGTGCATACATGTAAAACAATTTTCGTGGTCAACAAATTTCATAACCTGGCCCGTCCAGGGTAGTGGAATTCTGGGAAGGATATTTTATTCAAGAAAATTGCTTATTGGGTAAGTGGTCCTTCCGGGAAGTTACCTTTTTCGTAGGCTTTTTTGGTCCTTCCAGACCGGAGAGTCTTGTCATTACAATCAACTTTTAACCGGGTTCGGTGATCGTAGCGTGGTACACGTGGCCATGACTTGGATATGGGCATTTGATATGTTTTACGCGACTGCGGCGAAGCCAAAAAGAGGGTTATGATTTTAACCGGTATGTATGTATGTAATTGTATTTGTGCTTGCGGGTTATTTACACAACAATATATTATAATAACAGTAGATAGTAAGAAATCTTTTAGTACGGTGGCATACGACTACGGCTAGCCTCTAAGGATATTTTCTTGTTGCATACTTTTCAGGTCACGATTTTTTGTGTAGCCGGGTTTTTATTTAAATGTATTTTTTATCCTTGTAGTACCACGTTCCCGTTGGTCAATTGACAGCCACGAGCTGGAAAAATCTAGCTATAAAAAAAAAATTGTATGAAAGACGTTTCTCGATCGAGGATGCGATTATTTAAATTGGTAGATAACTGCAGATGTCTTGCAGGAGGTTGGCAATTGGATAATGTAGTCTAACCCATTGTGTTTTATTGAATCCTGTTGTATTCAAATATTGAACCATGTATTTATATTTTTATCAATCATCGAAAGAAAGGAAACAAAATTATTTGTGATACTCACAAACACAGGAGATAAAACAAAAAGAAAACTGAATTTTCAAATAAAAAATAAAAAAAAAGAACGAGTTAAAGTCCTTGCCTATAATGCAGGCGTGGTTTCGGCGTTATAAGCGTCGAGCCTCCACGACGACGACGCCTTCTTCTCCTCGATCGGTCCTCTCACGATCCAGCTGATTTAAGTACCTACTGTCACGGCGTCCCAGCGCTAAGAAAGAAAATTTGGTACAAATAAATCTTACTACGGCACGGTTTCTTGGGCTATACAGATGCCTCATCCCTTATCATACCATAACCATAACCATACCAAAACAGTAGCACAGATAATATAACACTAGCATAGGCTAGTGTTATATTATCTGTGCTACTGTTATGCCGGCAACGCAAAGCAGAAGAAGTAATAAAAAAAACGTGTGTGGGTGTACTATTGACATACCTCTGCCTAACTCTTTGAGGAACACAGGCGTGATGTTATCCTTTCACTGATAAAGTGATAACTGAACGATTATGATTTCCGCACAAAATATTCCAATAATATTGAGCCTTCCACGAAATATTCACTGCCGGAAACATCTAGATAAGACTGGTTATCACTGATACTCATGCCGGAAAAAATAGGGCTTCAGTGATTAGCTTCCTAATGAGGAAATGTACGTACCTTATGACAAAATTTATTAACATGAATGTTCGCCACAAGAGTTTTAAGGGTGAGGCCAAACGAACGTAATTTTTTTGAGCTGTGCGTCGCGTAAAATGAGTAGCGAAATTTATGCTGCATTCGGTTGCATACTAAAGTCCTGTTTGTACCACACGACGACGCAAAATGAGTGAAATATTCCAGTAGAATGTAAATTACGTGACCCAAAAAACGCCTCGACTCTTAAATAAAATTACGTTCACACATCACACACCATCAGCGTATTAATGTTCCCACTGCTGGGACACAGCCCTCCTCTCTGTGAGAGGGAATGGGCCGTAATCCACCACGCGGGCCCAGTGCGGGTTGGTGGATATCACATGTCTTCGAATTTTTGGTTCTAGGACACGCCGGTTTCCTCACGATGTTTTCCTTCACCGTTTTGAGAGCAGTGGTGATGAAATAATTTACACAAAGTAAAGCGCCTGCCTGGGCTCGAACCCACGACCTACAACTTGTAAGTCGCGGCTGATACCACTGGGCCACCACTGCTCTAAAATTACGTTCGTATCCTTCTTAGTCAATGTCTTTAGAGCTAATCTAGTACGTACTAATACAGTAAAGCTGAAGAATTTGTTTGTTTGAACGCGTCAATCTCTAGAACTACCATTCAGATTTGCAAACATCTTTATGCATTTGATAGCCCAATTCTTGAGGAAGGCTATTTAAAATACCACTACAACCTTAGGAGATAAAAACTAAAATGGCAGAAAGAACGCTTAACAAAAACGAATTAATAACGCGGACGGGTGAAACCATCTTTTATTTTCTTTAAAAGGTTGCCCAACACTTCGAATTTCTTCCTGGATCGTGGTAGGTGCAGTGCGTTTACAAACATTTAAAAACACATACACAGCTAGTATTAAATAATCGTAAATAACATACTTTTCAAAATAATCGGGACTGTCGCCTTGAGCGCTGCAAAAATCACAAATTCAAATTAGATTATTTTTTCAAATAAAATGAAAAGCGCGGGCATTTTACATCTGTCAGAATCCTTTTTTTTACTTTCCTCTTTGGATTCTATCACTTAAATATAAGGAGATTTCTTAAAAGATAAACCTTCTTACTTGATCCTTTTAGAATTGCCCTTTCCTCTTAAGCCTTTACATAAGGGACAGAAATAATATAACATTTTTGCTAAAACAGTTTTTAAATGCTGTTAGGTAGGTTATTTTCACAAAGACGTTTTAACGATTCAGTGCTTTTGAATATATTTTGTAATGCGTCGCGTCGTTTTCTTTCTGTTGTTAAAAATGTTACACAAAATTAAAAACATTTGTTGCGAAAAAAATCCTTGTAAAGATTTTATATTACCCGAAATAAATAATATTGCTGTTAAAACATAAAAACATACCGAAAAACGTCGACTTGAATGTAA
Source organism: Anorthoa munda (assembly GCA_945859665.1). Classification (NCBI taxonomy): domain Eukaryota; kingdom Metazoa; phylum Arthropoda; class Insecta; order Lepidoptera; family Noctuidae; genus Anorthoa; species Anorthoa munda. The sequence goes on along the minus strand of OX243894.1, from coordinate 19,229,313 downwards.
AACGGCTCTCTTGAGCTTAGAAACATAATTTAACTAGCATAAAAAAAGAAAACGAATGACCATTAGTGAATCTTATGTAGGACTTTTATAAGCACAATTTGATTTTTGTTCATACATTGATGTAAAATCAAAACTTTGCGAGAATTAAACAAAAATCGGAGTTTTGGGACTTTTGAAAGACAATTTTTTTTGCCTTGATGATGACTTGATGATTTTACGGACTTTTCAGGAAACGTTAGTACTACTATAATTAACGTTGTCCCGGTGAAAAAACTTAAATAGGACTTTTTTCGCAGATTGGCCTCTTATTACAGTTATTTTCCTGGGCTTTATGTAATCAGAAAAAAAAATTGTTGTCATTAGTTTGTCCTGGATCCATCAATTGTTTGCTTTTTAACCCCTGCCGGAAAAAGAGGGGTGTTATAAGTTTGACGTGTGTTGCTGTGTAATGTGTGTCTGTCTGTAGCATCATAGCTCCTAAACGGATAAACTGATTTTGATTTAGTTTTTTTTGTTTGAAAGATGACTTTGTCGAGAGTGTTCTTAGCTATGTTTGATTGAAATCGGTTAAACCGTGCAAAGTTCAAAAGTTCATTTTACTCTTTGAATCTGGATTTTTTCGCAAAATATGTCATAATTACGTGTTTCGATAGATTGTCGATTGAAGAGTGTCTACTACTAGGTATATTATATATAGTTAGGCTAAGTAAATAAAATAAACTGCTGTAAACGTTGGTGGTTCCCCGACGCGAGTACGAGGCTTATATTTACTTTTTAGAGATTATTATGACGGGGGTTTATTAATTTTAATTTAATTTTGTTTTTGTTTTGGCAAGATGGCAAGTTTACTTAAATAATATAAAACAACCATATTTATTATTTAACCAAAATTAGCCCAATTTTGGTTAAATAATAAATATGGTTGTTAAATATTTTTTCCAATTAACCTCTGTCATTACTATTCCACAGCACAGGTATGAGTTACCTCTCTATAGAAAACAAGAGAGTAAATTAAAAAAAAATGTCTTGTCCCATGTTACTCGTACTTGAGGTCGGCGCTACACGTTTTATTTTTTTTATACTGTCATCGTCCTGTCCCCCGTCACGCTATCACTGACTCCCTTTTCTATCATATCACTCCTCACACAGTCCATCCAACTTTTCTTACATGTAAGTTTTCTATCATTGAGCCCTTAAACTATAACTAAAATGGTATACGAAATAAGAAACTAATACATAATATAATATATATAGCTTCATATATTAAGTTACTACTACGTTACGTTATACTAGACAAATATAGTCTATGTTAGACATTTATAACAGCGCCACAAGTGCCTCGTAACTCTATATGGCTGGATGTGACTATTTAACTTACTGACAGTCGACAGTTAGTGGCTGATATTGCAACTCGTGTTAGAGCACAAATTGAGTGAATGAGCAGTTTAGTACTGAAATTTAGCTGGTATATATAGGTCCTTTTCGACCCTTTTCCTGACAAGATATATGATATATAATTCATCTTTAGTAGATGAATTTTAATTATAATAAAAAACTAAATTTAAGTCCTTTTTACCCAACTGCCGAAGGAGGGTAATGTGTTTATCAGTCTATGTATGTTTGTTCCTATGTGGCGTTCAAGAGACCAAACACGTTGGCCGATTTTGATGATTCTTACGCCAATCGATTCGTCTTAACCTTGCAAGTGTCACTGGCTATATTAAAATTGGAAAATAGAAAAAAGGCGGATTTTGGGCGCCATATTGTGGGGCGCCATATTTTTTTCTTCTAAACCCACCGTGTTTGGTATCAAAATAAGGCTTCAGCCGTCGACGTGCTGACGCCTTTGTTTGAAAAGATATGGACGGCTGAAAAGCTTCCGGGCGACTGGAATAAGGGACTTCTAACAACTGAGCTCATGAAAGGCGATCTCAGTAGCTGCGATAACTGGAGAGGCAGACTTGAAGATTTCAGAGAATACCGGAGGATTCCCTCAAGTCTTCTGTAAGATAATCCTCGATAGACTTTCGAATGTCGTGGAAATTATGCTGCGCAAGGAGCAATACATCTGGTTTTGGTCAGCCATCTCGAGAACATTTATCCTCCGATTGCATGATTTTCTTCGAGAAAATCTAAGAAATAAGACTCTAGAGGCCATGTAATTTAATATTTAATCTGCTTATAGGACAAAGAGGGACATTTTCGGTGAAATGAACTGAAGTGGTACAGAGCAGACATTTTGACACCCTGGAAAGTCAATTAATTCGGGGTTAGAGAGGCGCGTCTTAAAATGTCGATAAAATTATAATTCAAAAAATCCAAAGCCAACTGCTTAAAAAGCGAACTAAAAAGACGTAAACAAGAAGAAAATCATGCTGTGCAGTCGGAGGATACATATTTGTGAGCTGGCTGACCAAAACCAGATGTATCCTCCGACTGCTGATCATGATTTTCTTCTTGTTATATATAATTTAACATAAAAAATAACTAAAATGTTATAATATTTATAACATTTTAGTTATTTTTTACACTTTTAACACTCGCAGGGTTAAGACAAACCCCCCCGGTGGGTTCCCGCTTTGTCGATGCGGGGGGGCTCAGTAACCGTGGCTTGGTCACCCACGGTGAAGCGAAGAGGAACCCGAGGAGGGGCCGCTCGTCAGGGCTTTTGCCGATTAAGCCGACGACGTAGCGGCCAACTAGTAGGTTGCGGTGCCGCTTGGTAACAGGCGACATCGCAACTGAGGCGGGCCGCGATGTCTTATGGAGATTCCCAGGTCCCATACGATGTCGTGGCTGAGGGTTGGAGGCCGCGGTGGGAGAGGAGTGCCGGTATTGCGGTGCGCCGCTCTCCCTACCTTCCGCGGCCCGGACGGGGTCGCCACCGTCTGATGGCGGACGCGGTGGGGCCGCAGGGGAGGAGAAGTGTCGGTATTGCGTTAGCCGCTCTCCCTATCCCCTGCGGCCGAACAATGGTAGGTGGCGGGTCAAGGTCAATGTTGACCCGTCACAGGGGGACCAAGGGTGCCATACACCGCCGTGCTGATTGGTCGTGGCGCCCATGTGCTGATTGGTCCCTAGGGTGGTCACGGCGTGCAGTGTGTTCTGGTGCGCCGGTGATGGGGGGACACCCCCGAGCAGGGTCCGGTGACGGACAGCCGCGGCGGGTTCGCGGTGAGTGCTAACGCGTACCCGTGCTGCCGCCATAAGCGGCACAGGAGGACACCGTGGAGTTTTAGTGGGTTAGAGTCCCACATAACTGCACTGTCTCCCCGTGGTAGTGCAGTATGCATGAGCATTTCTCCACGCAAAAAAAAAAAAAAAAAAAGGGTTAAGACAAAACGATTGACGTATGAATCATCAAAATCGGCCAACGCGTTTGGTCTCTAGAACACCACATAGGAATAAACATACATACATACTTACATACATACATAGACTGATAAACACATTACCCTCCTGCGGTAGTTGGGTAAAAATATATAGGCTGCGGGAATCGGCTGGATGCGAGAATCCCGCAGGCCCAGTGGGCGTCTTTTGGCTGAAATGATGACGAGATAATAAAGGTTGTTTTAATTTTTTACAAAACTAACCAAGAACATAGTCAATATTTTTATTTTTACCCCTGTCAGATGAAGATAGCCTTCAAATTCAACACCTTCTATCTGTTTCATCTGTTGCCTTGTCCTGACTTATTACCAAAGTGGCCTAGTGATCTAAATCACTTATCAAGTTAATTAATATGGGTTAGGTAAATACGGTCAGTAGTTAATTGAAAACTTAAATATTGGTCATTACAATCTGTTAGTCAACTCGTGTTGTGTTTAAATTTATACCTATACTAAAATTATAAAGAGGAAAGATTTGTATTTTTAACCGACTTACCAAAAAAGGAGGAGGTTCTATGTTCGACATTATGATTTTTTTTTTTTTATTATTATTTTTTTTTAATGTATTTTCACCGATATCTCCGTCAATTGTGGACCGATTTTGAAAATTCTTTTTTTGTTTGAAAGAGTATATTCCGAAATTGGTCCCATTTTAATTTGGTGAAGATCTGATGAAGAACTTCGGAGATATACAACAGAACTCTTCAATAAATAAAGGCAAATCTCTCGGGATTGCTGCAAACGCATGTCTGTTTATTGTTTATACCATTTCGTAACATAACATCACGCCAGTACGCTCGAAAGGGGTATGCAGGTCTCTCATTTAACCGGTTATATTCAAGTTTCATGTTATTCGGGTAATCTATTCTGTCGTTATAGGTACTTACTTAACTACTTCCCTATTAGGTAGGTACAACTAAAAACCGGTCAAGTGCGAGTCGGACTCGCGCACGAAGGGTTCCGTACCATTACCGCAAGTAACGGCAAAAAAATCATGTGTGACGTACGTTTGTTGTATGGGAGCCCCACATAAAAAAATATTTTATTCTGTTTTTAGTATTTGTCATAGCGGCAATTGAAATACACCATCTGTGAAAATTTCAACTGTCTAACTATCACGGTTCATGAGATACAGCCTGGTGACAGTTAGACAGACAGACGGACCGCGGAGTTAAAGTAATAGGGACCCGTTTTTACCCTTTGGGTACGGAACCCTAAAAAGTGAAAAATAAAAAACTTTTTTGAAAAAAATACTACCGACTTCCAAGTAAGAAAACTAGAAAGTGAAAAATAACTTTATTTTTGGAAGTCGGTGTCCATAACTTAAAAATTTGGTACCTACCACAGACACCGACTTCCAAAAATAAAGTTATTTTTCACTTTCTAGTTTTCTTACTTGGAAGTCGGTAGTATTTTTTTCAAAAAAGTTTTTTTGTATATAACGAATAAACTTAAAAACAACTGGACCGATTTCAAAAAATCTTTCACCGTTGGGAAGCTACAGTATCCCCGGGTGACATAGGCTACTTTTTATCCCTGTATTCCCACGGGAACGGGCACTACGCGGGTGAAACCACGAAGCGTCCGCTAAAATAAATTCATAAGCACAAATATTTTTTTCAGTAGTAGTAGATTTTTCAGTAGTAACTCGGAGACTGGACTTGTGCCCGTTTGATGAGAACAGGCTCGTTCCCTATCACATGGGACTTAAAAGATCATCATCATCATCTTCCTGCCCTTGTCCCATGTTACTTGCGGTCGGCGCAACACGTTTTCTTCTTCCATACCGTCCTGTCCCCCGTCACGCTATCATTGACTCCCTTTTCTTTCATATCATTCCTCACACAGTCCATCCATCTTTTCTTTGGCCCACCGCTCCCTCTCCATCCATCCGCATTTATATTCAGAACTCTTTTAGTAACATGCGTTTCATCCCTCCATGGTACTTCTTCCACACGGGACTTAAACATAACTGTAAAATGTGGTTGTGCTAAGTCCCCTTTTGCCTAACCCTTCCTGGAACACAGGCGTGATTTTAGTAAGCACAAATAAAGTACCAGTACCCATATAGATAGAACCACCGATAAAAAAGCAACCGTACTTATAGAACATCACAAGTAAAAAAACAAAAACCCGCGACACGATATCTTGCGTAAATACTCCGATTCAAACAGTAAAATGCCCAAATCTTTTGAACGGCTGAACCGATTTTCATCAAACATAACTAAGAACACGTCCGATAATGTCACATTTCAAACAAATAAAACAAAATCGGTTAATCCGTCTAGGAGCTATGATGCCACAGAGTGATACACAGGTACACACGTCAAACTTATAACTCCTATTTTTCCGTCAGGGGTTAAAAATAATATCGACACTTTTGCCCAACTCTATAATTTTCTTATCTACCTCCAAAATTCTCCATTTAGAGCGATTTAACGAGTAATTACTAATTCAATCCCAATCAGGGCCGCTAGAGGTGCACCCTTTGTTCCCTCGGTCATGTTACAAATTAGGTAACTAATTAGGCGTTTTATATTGTTGGCAAAATCATTTATAATCTGTGACAGCCTTTGTTAAATAAAACAAAGGGTTTGTTAATTTTTGGTAGTAAGTAATTAGAGGGTATACAGAAAAGTATTTTTTATACATTCATCTTTTTTGTGTCGCTAGCACGACAGTAATTCACATATGTTTGGCCCAAAATTTTGCTCCTTCCACAACAACGACGATGGCAGTGTAGAAATCATTTTGGCTGCATGTTTTGGGATCTGTTTCCAGCAGGACAGGAGGTATAGCGTGATTTGCTTCTGGCCTAGCAGGCCCGTCAAGGTAATCTTCTCTTTGCGAGGTTGGAGTTACACCTTCCTACTTGGGTTCTTAGAACCTTTAGTTTCTCACTGCAGGTCAAAAATTTCCATGTCCTTCCAGACCCTATTTGGCCACGCCAGAATGACCTATCATTGTCATCTTGCCATCTCTTTTCGGGCCAGCCTCTAGGGGCACCTTCTATTCACAGGCTTTTATTGCGTGTAAATTCTTGCTTTGTTGTCACTGTAGATGCGGCTGACGTGACCCGCCCAATCCTTATTGGCCCTGGAAGTTCTTTTGCAGCGCGGTGATCCGTTTCTACTTGGTCTGGCTGCAATCATACCCTCATAGGTCTTTGGCAAATCGCGAGGAGCAAGTTTTGCGACTCGGTGAGCGGAAAAATGCTAGAAATTGCTCAATCTCCATACCTAAATACCGTCAAACTTTGGAAGCGAGAAGTTACTAGGTTACTAGCGAGTTCTGAGTTTTGTACTGAAGTGAAAAGTTAGTAGGTGTCGCTTGGATTTAAATTGGTCGCATTTAGTTCAAAGTATGATGTGCTTGAGTTGTTTTACAAAAACACAAAAAAATACCGTCTGTTCTGAAAAACCGGCCAAGTGCGTGTGGGACTTCGCACATTTAGGGCTCCGTACCTTGACAGCAAAATCTAGTTGGTTGTAATAGGAAAACCGGCCAAGTGCGTGTCGGACTCGCTCACGAAGGGTTCCGTACCATTATCGCCCCACTTAAGTATTCATTTTATTCTGTTATAATATAATATTTGTTGTAATAGCGGCAAAAGAAATACATTATCTTTGAAAATAACAACTATCTAGCTATTTATTTATTTATTATTAGGCTTTTCAACACTGAGTACACTATTACTTTATAAATTTATACATTTCAAACTTAAGTCTAAGTGCCTCATCACACGCACAGCATGCACTAAATTTTGCGTAGATAATACAGAATTTATTAATTAAAAACAAAAAACAAACTATCACGGTTCATGAGATACAGCCTGGTGACAGACAGACAGACAGACAGACCGCGGAGTCTTAGTAATAGGGTCCCGTTTTTACCCTTTGGGTACGGAACCCAAAAAATTAAGAAGTTTCAAAGAAAAATCTGATTTATCAATGTAATGGAATTTGTTAGCAAAATATACGGAATAATAAACACTATCACCAAATTTCAAGTTCATAGTTCAATGGAAAGATAAAAATTCTTCGGAACAAAATTTTGTAAAAAGGCTGACTTTAGTGGTTTCTCATTCCATTGTTTTCCAATATTTTTTAAAACTAAAAAATACAGTATTTATCTTCTTAACGAGCTCTAAACAACGATACCCCACTCGATGAGGTGGGTCAATACATTTTTTGTCGCGCCCCCGTTTTATCTGTATGGTAGCCCGCCTCAATAACATTTAAAATATTTTTTGACAATTTGTGTCTTTGGGTCAACAAGATACTTATACTGTGAAAATTTGAAGACTGTAGCTCCAATAGTTTGGCTGTAAAACCTGTATGATAGACGACGGACAGACGAACGCAGACGAACATGTGAGTGACAGCAATAGGGCTCCGTTAGGACCCTTCGGGTACGGGACCCTAAAAAAGCCAACGATATTAAGAAAGGACAGGAAACTAATTTGTTTTCATCCATCTTATTTTATTACTAGCTTCTACCAGCGCAGCGCCTCGCTCACGTGAAAGTTGGAAATTACTTAATTCTGAGGGAACCTATTCCAGGAATGAAAATCTAAAAGTGTCTTTCTACAGGGTCCAAACTATCTCTATAGATCGAAATTGGTTCAGAGGTTTACACATCAATCGTACACTTTATCTGCCTAACACTCTAAATCTAGTAAATACGACGACACAATTTATTTAAGGTCTGCGCTACGTCATCTGTTGCCACAGATCTCTATTCGCCACGGTGCAATACGGCAGTTATAGCACGCAAAGTTACCAGTAATAAATACTACGCCAATTGCGCAATACTACGCCATTTGAGCAATACTACGCCTTTTCTTCCTGACACGTCAACCGTGGGCGTAACAAAGGATTTTAAATACCAGCTGGCTTTCGACGCAGAGTGGCAAAGCAACTTTAATGAATTTTATCATAAATCTCTTAAATACATGACAGTTTTGCATGCTCTGTGACAAGACAACAGGCATGAAATACAGCGTTCTGATTTGTAGTTTCTCAGCGGTCTGAACCAATCAGAATTCTGTATTTGCTTAAACCGAGTTTAGATGAACTAATCGCGTTTAGTTTCAGTGGTGGAATCGGCCCTTAAATGTCACGAATCAATCTTAATTTGAACTTTTGACAATCGTTATCGCGGATAGAATGTCACTTTGTCTTAGCGTCTCAAGAAGCTAAAATATTATCACACTAAAACATAAATAATGGATGCCTGTCATATTGTAATCTTCGCCTCTTAGTTGAACGACACCCACGCGGCCCGCGGGTTGTCATTGATTAATGAAAATTCTTTGAACCGATAAATTGGCGAAACCAGGTGATAGGGCTACCTTATGTATTTCCTGCTTGTCGACTATCTATAACATATTCGGTTATGTGTCACCGATAGACAAACTTCAAAAAACATAACAGACCTTTTTTGGGGCAATCACGTAAAAAGCATCAAGCACGTCAATTTTTTTTGAGCCACATATTAGCACCTTCAAATAAGAACATAGCCATGCTACTTGGAAGTAGCCGTGGTACGAATATGAATAGTGAGATTATTTATTCAGCGAAAGGACCAAATTTTCCGGGATTTCGCTCTCGCGTTCATTCGAACTCTCATGATTCGCAATCCTGTTTACGCAGATCTATTATACTAAAGCGATTTGAGCATTTCGTATACTTCTGCCGGATGAAACAGGCATAGGAACATGGAGATCGAGACAAGAAAAGAGGCCTACTCACCGCTGGGTCAAGTCAGGCAGTGGATTATGAAAATACGTACATCGCATTTCTGGTAATGCACTTGCAAATAGAGTTTATAACAAAAATTCGTCAGCTGTTTACATTTCACCGCTAAATCAGTCCGATTGTTCGTTAATAGCCTTTCATAAACTTACAGTAATAGGATCACAATGTCTATATTTACCGCTTTTATTGCAATTGACGTAAACTTTGACGTTGGTTGTTAGTGTTACCACTTAAATAGTTGCATGGATTGTGTGGGTTACAAAGTATTTCGCCTAATCAATGTTTACGGAAGAAAACTGGCGGAAACTGTGATTTAAAGGAGTAATTCACGGACCTGGCTAAGCTTTATTGCTCTATTTTTTACTTTGTAGTACCTAGTAGTAGGCAATGGATCTTTTTGGGATGGAACGTATCCGGAGAAGTCAATATTATACGGAGCCAACGCAGTTTTCGGACAATATTAACGAATACCCTTCACGACTATGTAATAACAAAGCTGACTACCGAAACAAAATTATATTTGTTCTAAAATATTTCAAACGTATTCTAAATTCGAATGACATTTAAAAGCAGCCAGAAGTATTATCTGGGAGCTTAACAGCACCTCTTAACCAAACTGCACGACATGATTTTGACATATGACACATCAGCTTATTTGACTGGTTGTTGCGAATATTTATTAAATTTAGGAATTTGCTGAAGTCACAGCATAATTGTGAATAATCAGTCAGATTTGGTGATTAAGCTTTTCAGAAACCGGGTGTTGCCAGCTCGCACACAACTACTTTAAAAGGCAGATTGACTAACCTTACTGCATATCTGCTTATCTCCTTTGTTTACTATTCATATTCTAGTAATAGCCTGCCATGATACGATGCTTATAGAATATAGCCCGTCATATTTGAATGATCGGCTGTTTATCCAACTTTATGGATATTTTTTGTATTTATTATTTTCAATAATTTGGTACTCTTCCGTTTGATAGACTGCTGGTGTCTGGTGGAGTGGCATTTGAAAAGAAATTGGCTATTTGGAAAGACAAAAAGCTTTGAAAGAAAAACTGTTTATCCTGTCAGAGACAACCAATGATATTCTAGTAAACAGATACGTTATACACTCACAAAACAAACGACAAAAGTGTTCCGTACAGCAGCGGCAGCACACATACACACTTTTCATTAATCTGACATTTCACTACAAGTCGAAAGGGATGGCTTGATAAAACCAACAAAAAAGAGACAGCTAGTGTTTGTCACTTGCGTGTGAATGTAAACAAACATTATTTTGACCACCAATGTTTTTTTCTTTGCCAACCTCCATATCAGAATTATTAGGAAAAAAAAATATAAATTGAGTTGTATTGCGTACTTACATAAGGTATGAGATCCCTTCTGTTTTATGTACTTTGGTATTTTTTTTTATGTTGTTTTTGTTTTAACAAAGCGTATCGCTCTTCGCCATTCGTGACATAGAGTCTATACGTCCTAATTAGGACATATTCGAATCTACACAATGCACGCGCTCATAACATATCTCTTTGCTAGAATATCGTTGGAGACAACGCATAAAATAAACGAATTAAAAATAAACAGAGTCACAGATAATATAAAACAAGCAATAAAGTTTTTGATACACTAAAAAAGGAGTTTAAATATTTGTGAAATTTGCTTGCGTTGCGAGTCAATTCCGTTTGGTAAAGCTCATAATGAATTGCTTACATAAAATCGTGTAAATATATTCTACCCGTTTGGACATGGTGCAGTCTAACATAAGGTTGCTTTTCCACCAAAAGTTGGTGAGTATATCCTGGAACAGCCGATGGTAAGATCAGTTATTAAAGAAATTAATAAATTAATGTTTTAGTAATAGTTCTCGGCAAAATTTTGACATCAATGTCTAACTTATTCCGTGAACTGTTACTAAAACGAGTTTTTCAAAGACTGCATATTGATGTAGTCTTTGAAAAATTTGAAACATCACACGAAATGTAATTTAAAAGACCCCTTTGCATGAAAAGTCATTTAACACGAGAACAACATTGAACCTGGTTGTTTCTGCAGTAAACGCCCGATTAGCTCCGGAGCGAAACTGAATTATCTCCCTACGTTTCTGCCGTGTTCTGTACTACCTAGCTATTTATTACATAGATTAAGAATGAATGGAACTGAAATTTTCAATTCGTGATCGTATTTATTTATTTTTATTTATTTATCACAATTACTCTCTGCATTTACAGTTTGACCCAACACGTGCAGAGAGTCAACAATTTCACCGTATCAGAGTCCCTAGGGTATAACGTTCTAATGCCATCATAATTCCGTTGTGAAAAAAGAATAGGTAGTGCTATTCGCCTTGTATAGGTCGTTGTGGAATTTTGTTGTTAAAGGTTGCAGTGGTTACGAAAATTTAAGTGAGCTGTCCCTAACAAAAATATCCGTCACTATAGCTTCTGGGAGCCATGTGCGTGAAAGTCTAAAATTATTCCAAGGAAACATACTTCCGGGATTAAAATCCCAATCCAGGATATGGTCTACCCATTTCCCAAGTTTCATCTAAATCCGTTCAGCCACTAAGACGTGAAAGACAACACATAGAGAGTTTCTTTCGCATTTTTAAAACTCATTGTTAGACGTTCAGCGTCTGATCAAGGACATTGGGAAACCTATTCTGGCTTGAGTAGGTATAACTGTTGTTTATTACTTCTACATCAAGGGTATGAGCTACATGAGCTTCACTTCCATCCAGTAATCTTATTCCACGGCACTTACAAGCTTCGCCTCCCCCTCGCATCCCAGGTAGAAGCCACAGGTAGCTGTGACGTCATTGTCAAACATACGAAGTTAAAACATACCTACTGTCATCGGCATAAATATCTTACATTTTCGCAACATAAAGAAGCAATATACTCGTTAAATCTGTACTTAATATGATAACTGCGAAAGTGACTCTGTTTGTCTGTCGGTTTTTTTATGTTTTCACACATAAACCGCTGAAGCAATTGATGAATTTTGGCATAGAGTTATATTCAACCTACATAGGATATTTCGTATCTGGGGTGTATGTATCCTTGGGATAATTTGCGACTTTCAAGCGGGAGAAGCCGCTGGCAGAAGCTACTATCGAGCATGCCTTTGATAAAAGACCTATTTCATAATAAAAGTATGGTTTAAAGCCGCACTATCAATAATATAGGAGGAAATCGATTTAGAATTTTGCGTCTAAGTCACAAGTCAAGTATTTATGGTCCTGACTGTACCTACGAGGTACTCTGATGGTAAACGATCCCCCTTTGTGAGGAAACTTGGAGTTAAAGTTGACGTTGGCAGCTGTTGACAGTTTGGTGACGCTGAAGTTTATGTTTTACAACAGACATAATATTAAGTGAAGGCAGGCGCTTTTAAGCTTTTATTCTATCGGTGAGGTGTAAAGTACACACACGTGTCACCAACTAAGTTATAAGTCCCATATTTCAGAGGTGATACTACTTCCATTAAATAGTCCTGACTCCGGATACTACCGAGTTCCTAGAACTTACTTCTTGAATTCTCGAATCGCGCTTGTTCCCTTGCTTCAACAAGTTGTCAGTTAGTTCTCGCAAAATGGAAATTCGGAACGAGTTTGCGAAAAGCTCTTGCAGTAGATACAATTGCCACTCACTGTATAATTTTCTTGTGTACTTTTTAAGTTTACCATAGTTTTTATTTCTGTCTACCCTATCCGGTGCATTGCATGTAGTAAAACTCATGTTTTATTTAAAAAAATCCTCTTATATACTTTCATAGCGTCGGTTCGCACGTGCAGCGTAGCAGAAAGCGGATATATTGCGATATCTGCCAGTTGCGTCAGGTTATGTGATTTACAGTGGTAATATCGAGCCCATACATTTATAGTGGCTGTTGGAATATGTGGATAGGAATAGAATTGGTTACCTGTCATAGCTTTTTGCAATATCACATGCTATACTTGCTTCCAGCTAGGAGTTTCGCCCGCAAAACATTTTTACTGGGATAAAAAGTCGCCTATGTATTGCATGTATGTATGATACAGGTCGTGATCTAGCAGTGTGCTCAGTTTTATAAGAATCCTATCAGCCAATAAGGCGTGAAAAGGTAATAAACAAACAGGCAGAAAGAGTACTTGCCTGGTTATAGCAAAGATTTCTTCAGTAGGTAAAGGTACAGGTAATTAATTGAGGAAAGTCAGGAGAAATACTTGTGTGTTATATCAGGTTTGGACTTCATGTAACTTTTTTAGGGTTCCGTACCTCAAAAGGTAAAGAAAGGAACTCTTATAAGATTACTTTTTTGACTGTCTGTCCGTCTGTCCGTGTGTCAACACCGATTTTCCGATTTTCTCAGGAGAGTTGAAATTTATACTAGATACTGAGGTCTATAGTCTCTGTTAGGTATATAAAAATCAAGGTCCTGAGTCAACACGATAAAAATATATGGGCAAATTTAGATTTTCGCGAAAACTTGTAAGTACCAAAATTTACCTTGACTTTTAACATTTTTAATTTTTCGGATATTTCCCTTTACTTTTGCTTGCTTTTAATCAAAATTGACAATTCTAGGTCAACCGGAAGTACCCTATAGGTTTTGGGCCGAAAACCTATATGGTAGTTCCCGTTGACCTAGAATCACGAAAGGCAAAAAGTAAGCTCACAGCATAAATAAAGGAAAATTTCCAAAAAACAAAAACAATTTAAAAATTATAGGGTGTCCCCATACATACATAGTTGATGCCACCCTGTGTACGGAACCCTTCTTGCGCGAGTCCTACTCGCAGGCCGATTTTTTTTAGTCTGAACCCCTGGTACTTATAGTTCCCATCTCCTTACTTTTACCAACCCTAGTATAGTAAGTCCATAAAAATAATATAGGTAGGTAGGTTATGCGCGAGTAACAGATTTTGAACAGAAAACCTATCTTCGAAATATGTTTTCAAAAGGTTTTCCAAATTTGAAAGCAGGGGGTGACCATAAGGTCTTAGAGTAAGGTTATTTTGAGTGTGTGTAAGGGACAGATGTATATGACTTGTATACATCTGTCACTTACGCGATCTCAAAATAAAGAAAGAAAGAAAGAAAGAAAAATATTTATTTGTGACCCGCACAGGAGACACGAGAAATAAGCATAAAAATTACACAATAGTCAAAATAAAAAACCCCGTGCGAGACCAAAAAGGCTCCTATCTCAGCATGTGCAGGGATAATAAAAATGCGAAATACCTTACTCTAAGAGGTTATGGTCACCCCCCAGGCCCAAAACATTGACACCGATCGATGGTCGTTTCAATCGATAGATCGATCGATCGTGGTCGCTCACTAGAGTTAACGTAAACAATATCATATGTAATTTTTTATAGGTAAATAAAAAGAGTTTTCCAAATCGCGAATTTGGATTTTGGAGTTGACACCCTTATCCAGTTTCAATATAAATTGACGTTTACAGTGTGAGTCATTTATGTGGGTCATACATAGAAAAATAACAGTAACAATTTTTTAGCATCCCGAAATACACTTTTCAATGGATAACTTTAAAGAAGTAACATAATCTGTTCAATGTTATCTGCCATTTCACTCCACTGGCAGGCGGTGAAACAGACCCAAAATTTATGAAACAAATGCATAAGTCATCGTAGGCTTCATCGTAGAAATATTTAGATAACAATAAAACCGAGATATATTTTAGGTATGTATTTAAAAAAATCGGCCAAGGGCTAGTCGGACTCGCGCACGAAGGGTTCCGTACCACTATTTTTTTTATTATATTTATTTTATTCTGTTTTTAGTTTTTGTTGTTATAGCGGCAATAGTTATACATCATCTGTGAAAATTTTAACTGTCTAGCAATCACGGTTCATGAGATACAGCCTAGTGACAGACAGACAGACAGACGGACCGCGAAGTCTTAATAATAGGGTCCCGTTTTTACCCTTTGGGTACGGAACCCTAAAAAAAAAACCTTAGAGCCCTGGTCATTTTCGTTTATATATCATCTGGCTATATAGCCTTTGCCAAATATATCGGGATCGCCTTTCAGATCAACCGGTTGCAACTAAAAATGCCAGTATAACTTTTTAACCTGGGGCGATTATCTTGCCTCCACTATCCAGTTACTGAGTATCTAAAACAATGACGATACATACTAAGAAACAAATGTTGATAAAAGAGTTATTAATAAATTGATGGGGATGGGTGGAGAGGAAAGTGAAACAGACGGATGGATTGTGTGAGGAACGGAACTGAAATAAACTGAAGTCTTTGTTAGCTGGCGGTTACGCCCTACACGTCCGTTTCCGTGATCAGTGCCCGTAATAACAAGAAGTACTACGGCTACTTCGGAACCGAAATTTCACGGACACGGATCGGAGTAGTGCGTAACCGCCCCGGTTAATAGAATGGAATAGAAGCGGACAACGAACGGAAAAAAAGGACAAGGGCAGAAATGTGATGATGACGATGACGGTACTTGGCAATCGGCAAGTCAGATTGTCAGACTTAACAAGAAGTACTACGTCTACTTCGGAACCGAAATTTCACGGACACGGATCGAAGTAGTGCGTAACCTCCCCAGTTAATAGAATGGAATAGAAGCGGACAACGAACGGAAAAAAAGGACAAGGGCAGAAATGTGATGATGAGGATGACGGTACTTGGCAATCGGCAAGTCAGATTGTCAGACTTAACAAGAAGTACTACGGCTACTTCGGAACCGAAATTTGACGGACACGGATCGAAGTAGTGCGTAACCGCCCCGGTTAATAGAATGGAATAGAAGCGGACAACGAACGGAAAAAAAGGACAAGGGCAGAAATGTGATGATGACGATGACGGTACTTGGCAATCGGTAAGTCAGATTGTCAGACTTAACAAGAAGTACTACGGCTACTTGGGAACCGAAATTTGATGGACACGGATCGAAGTAGTGCGTAACCGCCCCGGTTAATAGAATTGAATAGAAGCGGACAACGAACGGAAAAAAAAGAACAAGGGCAGAAATGTGATGATGACGATGACGGTACTTGGCAATCGGCAAGTCAGATTGTCATACTTAACAACAAGTACTACGGCTACTTTGGAACCGAAATTTCACGGATACGGATCGAAGTAGTGCATAACCGCCCCGATAATAGAATGGAATAGAAGCGGACAACGAACGGAAAAAAAAAGGAGAAGGGAAGAAATGTGATGATGACGATGACGGTACTTGGCAATCGGCAAGTCAGATTGTCAGACTTAACAAGAAGTACTACGTCTACTTCGGAACCGAAATTTCACGGACACGGATCGAAGTAGTGCGTAACCGCCCCGGTTAATAGAATGGAATAGAAGCGGACAACGAACGAAAAAAAGGACAAGGGCAGAAATGTGATGATGACGATGACGGTACTTGGCAATCGGCAAGTCAGATTGTCAGACTTAACAAGAAGTACTACGTCTACTTCGGAACCGAAATTTCACGGACACGGATCGAAGTAGTGCGTAACCGCCCCAGTTAATAGAATGGAATAGAAGCGGACAACGAACGGAAAAAAAAGGACAAGGGCAGAAATGTGATGATGACAATGACGGTACTTGGCAATCGGTAAGTCAGATTGTCAGACTTATTTTTTAAATTGCTGCTCTTCCCAATTCGTAAATTTATTTCGGATTGGATTAAAGCATGCCACATCAATTTTACAGACATATCTTCACATTCATTCTATATACCATGTTCTATGATATTTTTAATCTCAGCAAGCCATATTCTCTTTACAAATTGGTTCGTTTTAATGAATACAGATTACAGTATCGATCGGTATATAATTAAATAGGGGAGCTTGGAGAACGAATTATTCATAGCAGCGCTTTGACGCGAAGGGGTAATCTGTTAGTATGTATGGATGAAAAACAGGTGGGTTTTACATATTTTTGTATATATTTGAGTCGGTCTATGAACTTCGGCGGTAGAAAATACATTCGGGCATTGATTTGATTTACTGGCTTTTTACCAAGCTACACTTACCTATCCGCATCTGGTTTGGTTTGAAGGTTGGTAAACCGCAAAAAAATCAGGAAATCAAACAATATGCTTAATTTCCTTCCTTGATCAAACTTACTTTTACATCTACGTTTTACCAAATCTGAATTCGGTAATATCCTTTAAATCCAAAACAAAAGTTAAATCGTGTTTGTTTACCGAAACTTGCATAATAACTGCTATAACAGCGCAACTACAGAACTAGCTCCAAAACTGTAAAGCGAAGTTAATCAAAATGCCACAAAATCGGAATACGAACCCGCTGCTCACAACAATGTGAAAATGAATGTGTACAGTTCACGGGCTTGCATATGTTACAGTTACGCAAAATACAAAAAAGAAATACGTTTATTTTTTATTATTAATGGGATTGCTTATGACCACCACTTTTTAACCGACTTACCAAAAAGGAAGAGGTTCTATGTTCGACTTTATATATGTTTTTTTTTTATGTATATCTCCTTCAATTGTGAGCCGATTTAGAAAATATTTTATTTTGTTTGAAGGAGTATATTTTCCGAAATTGGTCCTATTTTAATTTGGTGAAGATCTGATGAAGAACTTCTGAGATATACAACAGAACTCTTCAATAAATAACGGCAAAACTCTCGGGATTGCTGCAATCGCATGTCTGTTTATTGTTTATACCATTTCATAACATAACATTACGCCAGTATGCTCGAAAGGGGGCAGATCTCTCATTTCACCATTTTTGTTCAAGTTTCATTTTATTCGGGTAATCTGTTCTGGCTTTATAGGTACTTACTAAAAAACTTGCCAATTAGGTAGGTACAACTAAAAAGGGAAAATAAAAAGGTGTCCATATCGCAAAAAATTGGTACCTATGAAAGACACCGACTTCCAAAAATAAAGTTATTTTTCACTTTGTACTTTTTATTTGGAAGTCGGTAGTATTTATTTGCAAAAAAGTTTTTTTTGATGATGTCGTCGCCTATAGACTAAAAGTAACCGATTTCCTTTCGACTTGAAATCCTCTAGTTATAGCTGTGGAAACACAAACTTCTCACAACTATTCCTCGAATATGTCGCCCACGTCATCCTGAAATGCGAGGCGTTGGGTTCTCAACGCGTACAAGTGAGTATCCTGCCTCGCATTCCAGAATGACGCCATGACGTGGGCGGCTAATTCCTCTCCTCAGCGTTAAAGCAGAAGTGGGATGTTTGTGGCACCAACGTTTGTTTAGAGAGCAATGGCCCGTGACTGTCCCTGGCGTGACCAGATCATAGAATTGATCACTTCATGATGCGGCTGACTATTTCATGAAATGGTGTAGCGTTACGTATAGTTCTGACAAGCTATACGTAAGCCACGTTAATAAAAATAAAATTAATTATAAATTAAAATTAAGAAAAAGGATATATATAACAAATTAAGGTCCGGCTTCGCACGACGTGGGCAGCTAGGAAGGAGATCGGGCAGGAAGTCGTGGTGTGCCCTAGGTAGGCAGGTGAGCAGACATCACAACGGAGAACCAGGCAATCGGGCTGGTAGGCAGATGAGCAGGAAATCGGAGAGGTAGGCTGTAGAGTAGGCAGCAGGAAGGATAGGCAGGCACACAGATAGATAAGATCAAGGCAACTGAATTAATTATCAGGCTAACGGGCAGGTAGGCAATAGCACAGGTGTAGACACAGGCAGTGAGGGTCGTGGAGGCCGGGCTGTGGCTTAATATGCCGATCAATCAAGCCCTTTACTATGAAGCGGTGACCGACGAAGTTTATGAACCAGTAAAATGCACACATTTAAGTTCCACACTCAATAAATTATATTTATTGCACTTCTAAGATTTTATTACATTCACAGGCTGTATATATTTTAGTTTTCAAGAGTTTATTTAGATACAATAGTACACCTGGTAATATTAAACAGAAAACGGACTTTCCGCCTTCCGTCCAGATTAAAGACTAAAAAAGTGACTCCCGTTTTTCTTCGTTCTCTGTCATGTCTTATGGAATTCAAATATGAATTAAGAAATCATGACGAGCGAAATAAAACGGTTTACAGAGGCGCAGTCTGCCGCTGCCCTTATTATGAAAATTACAATGTACAACGAGCTTAAAGAAGGTAGTCCATGGTATCTTATGTCTATGGTTTAAGAAAATAAAACAAACAAATGTCATGTCAGATAAAAATGTCAGAGTATAAAATAATATAATAGTTTTGGATGTTAAAACAAATCGTATGATTTCAGATGTATACATCAATAACAAAGAATACATAAAAATGGGAAACATGAGTTGATACAATTTAAAAAGTTATGAGGAAGATTTGAAAAGTATGTTAGAAAACGTAAGTAGACTAAGCCATGTGGAATGAACACCACAATGGTTGTATTTCATGATATGGCCAGGTAAAACTGACCAAATCGATAAGAAACGTCAACGTTTGGTGATATGCCAATCCACGTTTGGCTAAATCATTAATATTCCGATCTTCAAGGTTTCCTTACGTTGTGCTCGTTTTTTGAGTGACTTTCGTAAAATTCAAACAAAACTTGTTTCGTAACGACGTTTTACTTCAGTTCTACCTTCAATTGGCTCATTATTATTCCTTAGCTTTTTATCAGAATGATTGTCCGCCGCTATGATGCATTACAAAAACAAAACGATATCAGCACCTATAACGATGGATAATGTAACTATTTTACGATATGGGGTCCTTCTTGTTGTGTTTCGTTGTAATAATTTTGTTTTAAAATGTTGATTATTCTTTTTTTATGATAATTACTAATTATGTGAAAGAGTGTACACCTTTAAGGTAGATTTTGATTACCGTTATTTATTAAATAGATCTCATGTAAAATGTACCAAAAATCAAACTAATAAATGAATTTTGAATTTCACCACAAAATTTTCACCTTTGGAAATTGTATTGTCGTGGTAGATTTTCGTGAGGTCGTAGGTTTTTCTTTAGTCGTTGTAACCTTGCGTTTAGCTGCTCATATCATTAAACGATTGACGAGAACATTATTCATTGATTTGGCCTGACCATATCATGATATGGGCAGCGGAAATACAACCATTTTGTGTAATGGTCGACCACATTATGAAGTAATCAATACTACGATCTGGCCACGACATCCCTATTATTTTTCTGAAGTGTGCATGTATTCATGTCGGTGACTGTACCACATAGTATCGCTTACTTACCGCTTAGATACCTGTAGCATCGCATACGGGCATACCGCGTATTAACCGTGAGTGCCACAAATGCTCTGCGTAGCGGTATGGAATGGAAGTAATGATATTATCTTTGTGCAGGAGAGGATACTAGTGCCCTACTCACTACATTAGGATATAGTATTTAAATGCCGTATGTATATAAAGTTTAGAGCAGCCGAAAAAATCATCCTGGTTTCCTGCATTTTATCAAATTTTGCGAACCAAAATCTAAGGAGTAACTGTTTACTTTGCATACTTTTGAATAGATTCGAGTTCTTCTAACATAAATAACATATGTGTTGCTGAGGAGTTCGTTGCGCTACTAAACTTTTTCCCGGCTCTTCTTCTTAGCGTGCGGATGACAAACTACTTAGCTAAATCCCTTGCTTGGCCCAGTATTCGATCACGGCAACACCCATTCGCTGACGCAGCCATGAGGTCCTCGCGAGAACAGGCAAGAAATGCGGCGTGAGGAAAAAGGAGAAAGGTGTGCCATGGTCTGTGGAGAGACATCGCACAAACACCGAAGACCGTTACCATTCGAGAACCACCACCGTGGAGATTCACTTTGCTCCGGCCGACCTAGTTCGAAGTCACTTCCCGGCTAAAACACAAAAGTGGTGACGGTTTGGAGGTATTATAAATTTTGACGTTTAAAAAGTACTGATATACCTCATCATTTCAGCCAAAAATAGTTTACTGCTGAACATAGGCCTCCCGCAAGCGTCGCCACACTGATCGGTCCTGTGTGTTTCGCATCAACCGGACCCCCGCAGCCTTGACCAGGGCGTCGCTCTAACTAGAGGGAGGCATTCCAACGCTGCGTCTTCCAGTACGCGGTTGCCACTCCAGAAGTTTTCAGCATACCTGCCTTTTTGATATACCTATATTAAATAAATTACTGATATTATCAAGAAATCAAAAGAAAAAATTAACAAAAAAGAAAGACGTGTGGCACTCGGGGACTGCCGCGGTAAAGCTATTGCATAGCATTTTTATCAACTTATGCAATTATAATTATTTATTTATTCTAAATCTCAATTAAAAAATGTTCATCCATCAGTTGTAAAAACTTTTTTTGCCACGCGAAATTCAACCTCCAAATTACAAAAACACAAATATCTCGGCAACGGAGCGAGATAGCCCGATTTTGAGGCCGACCGACCTATCATTACTTGTCTGTCTATTGTTTGAAACTGTCAAAACCTACAGGATAATGTATCCAACCTGTCTAGTTTAACAATGAACTAGTATATGTGCCGAGCCCTCAGGACACCCCCTCCGGAACCCCGCCATTTAATTTTAATTCGAGCATAATTATACATTATCATACAGTCAGCAAGAATAAAAACTTCTTTGTCAAGCGGAACCGAATCTCCGAACTGGAAAACGCGAACGAGCCGGTTGGCGAGAACTATATTTTCTTTTCAACGGAGTCTTACATTAAAAACTGATTTGCAAATTGCGCTCAAGAATAGCAGTTTGACCCTACAGTTAGTTATCAACACGGGCTACCGCGTACGCGATTTCTGGCTACGACAAAAAATTTTGACAATTCTTTATCTGAAATTATATTATTTCCATTTGAATAAATACCAGAAAAATGGCGGCGGCGGGCAATGTTCCCGAGGTTATGTCGATCGTTTCAAGTGACAGATTCGATTTATTGTGACCCACAAACTATTACACGTAAATCGAGGTGAACAGAATTTATTGGACATGGACCTTGTGTTCTGGGAATGGATTCTGATTTCATCTCATTGGTTCGACAGTAAATCCTAGAGTTAGAAATTGTAGCATTGTTTTTTGGGTACACACGGTTACAGTCTTAAAGGTCAGGCAAAGTTTAGGTGTTTTTTATGAGAACGAATGTTTTTCTATGAGTCTGAAATATTATTATTTTATTTTATTTCGCTTTTCTGCAGTCATTTTAATATTCAATGTGCAAGGGTACTAATGTCAGAGAATAGTTTACTACTTAAAGTTCCCAACAAAACAGTCCAGAGTCATGACTGGACTTTAGGTCACGTTCCCACCTGCAAGCAACTAGCATGCAAGTTTAATTAATTTGCAGAGCACGATCGAGCGATTGCTACTTGCATGCGAGCTGATAGCAGGTGGAAGCGTGGCCTAATAACAGAAATGGCCTCTTTTAGATAAGTGTTAAGGGCCTTCCACCGCTTTAGTGCCGTATAATGGTTACTTTCTAAAGCATACTCCTTAGTAACGGCTAGGTTAAAAGGTTGAAAAAATATACAGTTATTAGTGAAACAAGGTTTTTTTCGTGTAACTAAGAGATTTCCTTAAAAAAATTTACAACACGTTATTTTTGCACTACTTTTGGATACTCCTCCAAAACGAACTTGGTTGTTTAAAATATTTTTACATAGTAAAATTTATGGCTAGAATTTCTTCATAACTGAAATAGCATATGTAAATCAAACATTAACATATATATTACTTGCGTAAGGACCAGGCCAACCGCGCGACTAAATGGCACCAGCGAGCTGATCTTAAAATTGCAGTTTAGGAGCAACGCGACTCAGTTGACAGTGGTCCGTGTGCGTGTCTCTGACTAGTATATAGTTATCTGTGGCGGGAGTGAGCGAGTATTTGCTTGTCATAAGAAGGTCTCTATAAAATGTTCAGATGGGCGTATCCTTCCTTTCGAAATCATTGAAATTAAAGAATATTTTGCAAAGGCAACTGTCCAAAAAAGTTAATACAAAAAATCACATAGTCGCGAGCTGCCTGACTAAAACCAGATGTATCCTCCGACTGCAAAGCATGAAGTTCTTCTTGTTTACTTGTTTTTAGTTCGCTTCTTAAGCAGTCAGATTTAGTGAAGATTTTGTTTCTTTTTTATTTATACCTTTTTAGTTTTTTTTTTCGTATTAGTTACATTTAAACATATAAGTGTTATATATTTCTAAAACCACCTCTTAAAACCCTTTATTTTGATACCCCACACGATGAGTTTGGAAGAAAAGAAAATATTGCTCGCAATTATGTAGCCAGTGACACGCAAGTTTAAGACAAATCGATTGACGTAAGAACCATCAAAATCGGTTTGGTCTCTAGAACACCATATAGGAACAAACATACATACATTCATACATAGACTGATAAACACATTACCCTCCTTGGGCAGTCGGGTAAACAGAGGTTCAATATTGATACTCAGGCCCCGTATGGGTGCACAGCCAGTACTGCGTTAATATTTGGGAATATATACGCCTTAAGGAGCAAAGATCTTTTCTACAGTGAACAAAACAGTCGTATTTATCTCAACAGAAAAACACTAGAATAACGATATTACGAGTATCAGACTGACAGCAATATGACAGCAAAGTAAAATATTGCAACAGAAATATTGTGGAAAACACCGCTTTATTCTTTTGTATTGTCTGTGTTCAAGTAAATAAAATAGTAGTGTTCCGGATAATGTTTCTTTTTACCCGACTACAGTGAAACCAAAATGAAGGGTTATGGTTTTAGCAGGTTATGTTTGTATGTTTGTAGTTACATATGTTCCTCCGTACCGCCTAAACTATTCATCCGATTTTGATGAATAAGGTGTCAATCGATTCGTTATTATGGCCCGGGTAAAAAGGCCAAAAAAACCGTATTAGGGCTACATTTTTAATTAAAGTTTTTTTGCCAGAAAAACTTAATTGTTCGTCGATTTTATTACCAATAAATATTACCACATTTCATTCATATATTTAAAAAGTAGCTCCTGCTTGCGGCTTCACCTGCTTTAAAAGTCCCAAAGGAACATTATATCGAGATAAATATCCTGTGTAGAATCCAGGACATCGTCTACCCATGTGACAAGTTTTATCTTAATCCATTCAGCCATTCTGTGTGTAACCTTTTCAAGATGTGATGTGTGTGTGTGATGTGTGAGGTTACATACAGAGTTACTTTCGCATTTATTATATTAGTATGGATTCGTCTATTCGACAACGTCGTAGAGAAAATGAAATCTATTGAATTGAGAAAATGAAAGATATTGAGATCCATTGTATGAATTTACACAAACATCCCGCAGATATGATAGAGCTGGCTTTGATATCGTAAAAGATGTAAATAAGCAGAATTTGCATTTACGTCATAGAGCTGTGTTTTATTTGTTTTTAATCCATAGAACCCATTTCAAATTCTCATCTTATCATTATATATAGGCATTATCTTAGGTTGTTAGGTACCCTATTTCATTTGCTTGTTAGGACTAGGATATCTAATTGAGATTTAGGCTAATTTATGTCAGTATCTAACGAATGTCAATATGAAAAACGTAGCCGTCAAAGCGCGGCAGTATTTCAAAAATACAATGATAATCACCATTCAGCCTCACAATTATTATTTCCTTTTTTTATTTGCAAAAGGTCGCCTTTGAACTCTCAAGCACGAGAGGCAAGGTTTTACCCACTGGGTTACCACGACATAAAAACAAGAAATATACATTTCTCTCCAACCCCACGCCCCGGCCAAGTGCACTCTGACACTGCAGGTACCCGAGTACCATCGAGGACCCAAAAATGCTCATTAGAATGACTTCGTAAAGTCAGCGCAGTGGTGTTGATATAAATTCCGCAAAGTAAAGCGTCTGCTTGGGTTCGAAACCAAGTTATTAATTGCGTTGTAAATGAATTCAGCAAGGCAAAGTGTTTGACCCCATGAAAGAGTGTGACTAATACTCTTTAAATAATTAAGTACTGCCTAAAATTATTTGACTCTTTCGAAAGGAGTATCTTCACCAATGAAAGCGTCCAATTATTTTTCCTTTTTTAATTGAAAAAGGTCGGCTTTGAACTCAATGACCTCAAGCACGAGAGGCAAGTTTTTAGACACTGGGTCAACACGAAATAAAAACAAAAAAGTAAACATTTTTCTCCAAACCCACGCCCAGATCAAGTGTCCTCTGACACTGCAGGTACCTGAGTACCATCGAGGACCCACAAATGCTCATTAAAAGGTCTTCATAAGGTCAGCACAGTGGTTATTATATAAATTTCGCAAAGTAAAGTTCCTGCTTGGGTTCGAACTCAGGACCTTACAACTCGTAACTGGACAGTTACCACTGTGCCACTACAATTCTACTCTTGCTACATAAAAACAAAAAATTAATAATTTTTCTCCAACCCCCTCGCCTCGGTCAAGTGCCCTTTGACACTGTAGGTACCCAAGTACCATCGAGGACTCACAAATGCTCATTAAAGGGTCTTCGTAAGGTCAAGAGCCGTTCGCGCCATAGTTGCTCGATTCGAGAGCACTGGGATGCTTCAGGCATGCTTCTACAGATTCTCTAATAAGGGCAGGAATGTTTAGTTAATATTTTGTTTGTTTGCCTTTTATCTTTTGATTAAGAGGAGTGGTGCTTCGGTTGTCAAAATAATGAAGGGTGAAACCCCTTGAGCAATAAGTTTTCTTGTAAAAATCTTTTTGTGTCTTTAAATAATGGTAAAGGGACGCCTTTCCCATTGTTTGTCCTGCAAAGGGACATTAAAGGCTACATAGATACTTATGATGATTTCGGATGTCCTCGGAGATGATGGCGAATAGAAGAAAATAAAAAACCGGACAAGTGCGAGTCGGATTCGCGCACCGAGGTTTCCGTACAAATTTATACATCTTAATATATATAAATCTCGTGTCACAATGTTTGTCCTCAATGGACTCCTAAACCACTTAACCGATTATAATAAAATTCGCACACCATGTGCAGTTCGATCCAACTTGAGAGATAGGGTAGGGTAGGGTAGGGTAGGGTAGGGTAGGGTAGGTAGGGTAGGTAGGGTAGGTAGGGTAGGTAGGGTAGGTAGGGTAGGTAGGGTAGGGTAGGTAGGGTAGGGTAGGTAGGGTAGGGTATGTTAGGTAGGGTAGGGTAGGTAGGGTAGGTAGGGTAGGGTAGGGTAGGGTAGGGTAGGGTAGGTAGGGTAGGTAGGGTAGGGTAGGGTAGGTAGGGTAGGTAGGGTAGGTAGGGTAGGGTAGGGTAGGGTAGGGTAGGGTAGGTAGGGTAGGGTAGGGTAGGTAGTTAGGGTAGGTAGGGTAGGTAGGGTAGATGAATGTTTGGTGTTTTTATGGCAAAACAAAGTTTGCCGGGTCAGCTAGTAATATTATAAATAGTTCGGGAATCGAGTCTCGCAGTTTTTTCATCGCTTTTTTTATGCGCGTCTTTTTTATGTTACTTAGAAGTTTGATTTATTCACAGCTTCAAGGGACTGTAAACCTTAGTATATGGTTTTTATTTTAACTCGATACCTTCCCGAGATAGGCCCCTTTGTCTTGTCAGAAGACAGACGGACAGATAGACAGACGGACAACAAAGTGATCCTATAAGGGATCGGTTTTTTCTAATATATTTTACGGAACTGAAAAAAAATGTACGGTACCCTAAAAACAAAAAGAAAAGCTACACTGAGCAAAAATATATTGGAATAAGCGTAGAAGGACAGAACGTGTCACAGAATAAACGCGAAAAATAAAATCAGTTGCCCCATATATTTGCATAACTAGGCGATTTCAGGATTGATACAATGATCTCTTTTCAGGTTTTGCGTTTAGTCTGATATACGTTTTATAGATATACAAGGACAGAAGGAAGAAGATGATGATGATGCCTACATTTGTTTGTGATAAATTTGTGAATAGCAGCAACTCATACCGAGTAATCACTGCATCCTGTAAACACTGGTTCATTAGCTTTTAATGAGAATACTTAGAGCGCACATATCGGTGTGCCGCGACGCAGAGACTAGACGACGGCGTCTAGATTCTTGCTAGCTACAACGTGAGGCGATTTTTAAAAGTTATCTAAAGACTAAAGGCTCGTCCCCATCACCACGTCACGATGTCGTCAACGTGGAACGGTGCGGTAAAGTGGCGTGTTGCGCTGACGCAACGTGCTAATGCACGGAACGGCGACGTAGCCGGGGTACGTCGCGTCGTACGTCGTCGGAAGCGGTACGTGGCTATGCGCTCGCTCAATGTCAGAAATATTGTAACTGTTTGAAACTACAAGAAACGACACTAAACGTTGCTTCGTTCTGTCAGAAATGCTGTAAAATATACCGGAATTTTACAAGGCACAACAACGGCATTGCGGCATCGTGACGTGCTGTTTCTTTGATGTGCAATTTACGCCAATGTGCCACGCCGCGACACCTCACCGTCCCACGTTGACGACATCGTGCCGTGGTGATGGGGACAAGCCCTAATACATACATATGCTCACGCCTTTGAACTTTGAAGTACGACACCTGCTACGATCTTTGCATACTCCTTTAGCTTCATTTACGCTCGTACATGCCGGTTATGAGTATGCAACACCTGCGCACCTGTCCATTCTGAAGACTAATATTGAAAAAAATATGAATTAGACCCAAAGCCGAAAAGCACCTCATTACACTACAATACATCAAAATTGACCGACTCGTGTTGTACATATGAAGTAAAACATACTTACACAGCGAAATAATTTAGCAACGGATGGTCGGGTCGATATGATAGGACGAGATCGACTAGGGTCCGCAAAGGGTTAATTCAAAAGGGCCCCAACATAACTACAGGTCGCTACAGACAATCAATTTGACTACAGAATCAAATTACTTAGCTGTTATAGAGTCATTTTCAAATTGATGTTTCATTGAGGAAAATGAAACAGGTTGCAAATTGGAAATTAGAGTAGGTACTGCTGTGAAAACTGAGTAAAAGCTTTTGCGCTCATAATAGTACATTATGGTACAAGTGTGTAATGTTGGTGATTACCGATGAGGCGCCATTGAGACCCGAGCCGTTAGGTGAGGGTCTTAAGAGAGCCGAGGACGGTAATCATCAATACACACGTGTATCATACGACGTTTTTCAACACACTTGTGAAGAAAATAATACTAAAATAACTGTAATTTAAACAGTGCAAACGAGTTGTGAAAATTTTTTCGCAATGGCGGGTAAAATTCATCAGTATTCCTATGCGCGCACATCTAACAATGGCGATCGGCTATAGACTAAAAGAATATGGTTTATTATTTTTGGCTTTTCGCGGATAGCGTTTTTTTTAGCCACGTACAAAATGGGGAATTTCAAGTTTTCTTTATTACAGAGAAAACAAAAGTTATATTTGAGTGTAAGTTTTATTTATTAAACACATACAAGTTGCAATTATCTATTTAAATACGAAGTTGCATGAAATGAGCAAGCAATAGGTCCATTAATTTATTTGTACTATTGAGCGCGGTCTTTTTTGTATCGAACCTTTTTTAAGAACAAAGCAACTCAACCAATAAAAAAAACTCTATAACTCACTTGTGTATAATAGCAATGAAATATATTAATTAAATTTTTTACATTATAATGAAAAGGTGCTTTCAGCTATCTGACAATCTGTTCTGTCTATTTATTTAAATGTATGATTTTGGCACCAGCCTTAAAAAGCTGCTAGAAGCATTTCGTGCCACCCTGTACTACTTTTTTTTTTTGTTGTTGGTAGGCTCGCTTTCGACCATAATCTCACATAATGGCAAGCGATGCAGCACGCATAGTATAGAAAACATTTTTTTGACACCAAGACCACACAACAGCAACAATCACAAAGTGGCAGAGATGAAATAGTAAGAAATTAAATTAAATTTTATTTTTTACAACAAACTTTTTTCGTATTTTCCTCAGCAGACCGTTTCATTTGATACCCATATCATGGCAGTGCACAAAAAATAACTAGTCCACCATCTTGGGCCGTCCACCATATTGGATTTAGAATGACGTCACTTATCTAGCCATGCATTGTCATCCAAACTAAATGCGTATGCAAAATTTCATCTTAATCGGTGGAGGATAACTGCTTTAAAATTCAGTTGCAAGATTTGACCCGAACACACTTACATACATACATTGCAAGTTAATTAAAAGCTTGTAAAAATAGACATTTGTGTAGTTGAAGTAATCTAAGAAAATTTTGCTGAAAAAACAAAATAGTAAGTTCCAATTATTGATAAAAAAAAACCATGAATAGCTGTAAGTACACGGGCTGAAGGGTTGTTTCCAGGAGAATTGGAAATATTTGCTATTTCATTTATGGTGGAATCCCAGTGAACTCAATATTTTCCGGTTTCACGGAAACGATACCTAGGATTTGCGTAGGTTTAGTTTTTCTTTTTTAATTTTACAGAAACCAACAAAAAAAAAGATGTCTTGAGATTTTAGTTGAGAACTTTCGATAACCAATAATAACTTTTACTGGAAACACTCAATGGCTGTAAAGATTGTAATAACCAGAATATAGGATCTTTTCAAAAATCGAATAACAACGAGACAGCCAATAGCAAGCTTAGAATCGCAACGCCATTTTTTAATGTCACCCAATAGTTTGAAATTCGAATGCATGTCAATAAGTCGCTGCACGTGCCACCGTTGGCTATTAAAATTGAAAATGATGAACGTCAAAAAAGATTATAAAAGCTGTTTTTACCATGTCCCTTTAAAAAAAATCATCCATCACAAGCCAGCAACGATGTAAATTTTTTTACTATTGAATTTACTAGGAAATATGTCGGATAGTATGTCCGGATAAAAAGAATGTGCTGCAGAATTAATATGCTTTTAAATTTTTATTTACAATTAATCTGATGTTAGAGTTTTTTGCTGTTTAATGATTTTTGTGAATTACTCTGCTTTCTGCTGGACGAGAGTTGTTCTTGCAGTAACTATGCTTACTAGACAGCTTAAATTACTAAGTAGGAACCAATGTATCTTTTTGACTCATCGATAATTTCAGCACTGCTTACCGCAATCCAGTGCTAAATATAAGCTTCTTCCAAGTTGCGCCACAAGGTTTGAATGTCACAACCGCCTTTAGGGCCATATTCTTGATTTCTGCACATACTTACCTCGGAGTATAAAAATACTACGGATAGTCTATAGGGCGATAGGTTCTGGATAGCACACGCGTACTTTTAGTTATATACCAAAGACCATCCGTGTCTGGCGAGGAATGGCGGCAAACTCAGTGCTGAAAAGCTTACAACTAGGTGGACCGTTGACCTGGTGAGAACCGCGAAAATCCTGTAGTCGCACAGGATCGTTCAATGACGATTTACCCCGAGTTTCTCACTTCTAAATTATCGCAGAATAAATTGTCAAGCACGCGTTATCTGCTGTGATTGACTGTTGAAAATTAATTCAACCAATCAGAGCAGATAACTCGTGCTTACAGGTGAGAAACTCTGCCCTGCTCTCACAGAGACAAAAAGAAACTAAACTTTGTCAATTCAAAATGCTAGCGTTAGCCCCTTAATAATTATTAAACCCATGTGTAATCTAGGACAGCCGTTTCACTTGAGATTCGCATTAAACCCAAATTATTTTAGTAGCATCTATTTTTGTGGATCACTGTTTTGTATCACACGTTTTAATCGATCTTTGTTTCCGCATTTAGAATATTTATTTGTGCCTGCCTGTCGTCGGGCTGAAAATATTACCAGGGAGCGATTTATTTTTGTCTTCGTCCCCAGACGGTTTTGCTCCAAACACGGCGCAACAATTATGGTTAAACACACATAGGTACCGCTTATAATAATGTTACTGTAAGTGTAAATAAATAAAAAAAAATCTTTGGTACCTTTCTGAAAATGTCTCTGGTTTTATCATTTTGCTTTTCAAAATTACTTTCGAATCGATAGTTCCGCAAGTCGGTGTTCCGACTTGTGAAACGAAAGTAATTTTTGCACTTTTTAATGTTTTGCTTTGGTAGTCAGTTTATTTTTTTAATTGTATTTTTACAATTCGATGCTATTTCATGTACCGGATCGGCCTTTCACGGGATTCAAATAACAAAAATTTTACGATGTATATGATGTTGACGCAAACCTATGTTGGCTAATCCTGAAATTAAAATAATAATTTTACAATGCATGTCCTCGAAAAGAGCGTTTTCCAAGCAGCCAAACTGTGCGGAAAGTGTCACTTTTTTCACTAGTGCTTTTTACTTTTCTGTATTTTTTTAATTTTTAACTCCAACGTCAGCCCGACGCATAGAGATTTTATTATTTAAGAAAAGTTTTAAAAATTAGTTTAGTACAGATTATCATACATATAAAAGGTAAAATTAAACTAATACTTCATTAAAGGCGTTTTTAATTACTCTAATTTAGATTTTGATCAATAAATTATTAATTTTAAATATTCATTAAATTTGTTTGGCAGAACGTATATTTTACTCGTGCCTTTTTACGTTACGACGTGACAGCTATTTGCACATGCTCAGTAGATATACCCGAGGAACTTTTAGTTAATCTGTGGATATGCTGAGCGCGCTTAAATAAGCCCGCCATTTTATTAATTTTTGCTTGGTTCAGATTTATTTTTTTATTATCTCGCACAATGCATAGTAAAATGTTGTATGATACACGTACGTAAGATGATTTCCGACTCGTGTCGATTTATGCACTCACTCGCTTCGCTCGCTCGTGAATAAAAATGCCACTCATCGGAAATCACCTACCTTCCGCACTTGTTGCATAAATAACTATATCAATGGTGCATCGATGGAAACATTTATAATTTTATGAAGAACTAGCTGTGCCCGCGGCTTCGCTCCCGAACTCCCGTCAACTGCCTACCCTATTTTCCTACCTACCAACCCTACCTCTAACCAAGATCTACCAACTTGACTAACCTTCCTACCTACCCAACTTACCTTGCTACCTACCTACAAATTTTTTACCTAGAGTCATTCTTCCGCGGAGAAACTTGACACCGCCATTTAGAAAATGACTTCAAATGCACAACGCCATCTATCGAATATGGAGTTCAAATGTCCGAGTATCTAAATTGCGTGTGTTGTGATATTTTAGTTCTTGAACACTTTAAATTTATTTAACTTTTGACAGAGTGAACCGATTGCGATCAAACATAAACTAAGTAATACTTCAAGTTACGTACTTATAATTTGTATGTTTTATGTTGTTTGTAATTTTTATGTTCACTATGGTACGAGTGTGTAATGTTGGTGATTACCGCTGAGGCGCCAGGTGAGGGTCTTAAGAGAGCCGAGGACGGTAATCATCAATACACACGTGTATCATACGACGTTTTTCAACACACCTGTGAAGGAAATAATACAAAAAAATCATTTTCATCAGCGAAAACGAGTTGTGAATTTTTTTTCGCAATGGCAGGAAAGTTTTCCTATGCGCGCCATGAAGGTATAGATAACTTCATGATGCGCGCGCATCTAACAATGGCGATCGGCCATAGACTAAAAAAATGAGATATTTTTTTTTGGCTTTTCGCGGATAGCGTTTTAGCCACGTACAAAATGGGGAATTTCAAGTTTATTTTATTATAAAGAAAACAAAATTTATATTTGAGTGAAAGTTTTATTAATTTAACACGTACAAGTTGAAATTATCTATTTAAATACGAAGTTGCATGGATTGAGCAAGCAATAGGTAATTTAATTTATTTTGTACTATTGAGCACGATATTTTTTGTATCGAAACTTTTTTAAGAACAAAGCAACTGAAGCAATAAAATAAAAAAAAACCGGCCAAGTGCGAGTCGGACTCGCACATGAAGGGTTCCGTACCATTATCGCAAAACACTGCAAAAATATCACGTTTGTTGTATTGGAGCCCCCCTTAATTTATTTTATTTTTATTTAATAATTATTATCTTTTGAAGTAAATATACAACTAAACATTCTGTGAATATTTCAAGCGTCTACCTGTTGCCGTTATTAATATCGAGTAAAAAACGGCAAAAATATCACGTTTGTTGTATGGGAGCCCCCCTTAAATATTTATTTTATACTGTTTTTAGTATTTTTTGTTATAGCTGCAAGAAATACATCATCTGTGAAAATTTCAACTGTCTAGCTATCACGGTTCATGAGATACAGCCTGGTGACAGACGGACAGACAGACAGACGGATCGCAAAGTCTTAGTAATAGGGTCCCTTTTTTACCCTTTGGGTACGGAACCCTAAAAAGAAACTCTATAACTCACTTGTGAATAATAGCAATGAAAAAGTAACAGTTTGACTACAGGTGTCATTATGTACCTAATTGCGGTGAAATTAGAGCCACTTTATGAGCAAGCGTGTTGAAAAAATTATTTAAGTACATTGGTTTCGTATATTTTACATGATGCGTTCTCAACTAAACATATTGAGACAAAAATGCTAGAAATGGGTTCCCCTCAATTTTTTTTGGAAATGTTTTCGATGTACAAAAACGTATTTTCTACAGATTTATTATATTTATTGATTATGATAAAGCCAAGCATTCTTTTAGCTTTTGTAACCATAGTAATTCCACGCGTCACATTTTCCAATCATATTTTAAGGTGAATAAACAAAATTGCCTAGCTATTGATAATATTTAAAATTTCGTAAATTCCGGAACGGTAATTTAATTCGATATTTGAAGGTCTTGACAAATCCATTTAGTTTCTCATTTACTTTAAATATTTTTCATGTGATGTTGATATTCGACTAGTAAATCAATAAGCTTGTTCGGCTGATCCATCCCGGGCGAATTCTTTTTGCAAATAATTAGGCATTCGTTATCTAACATTTCTGCTTCTGCAGAGGAATGACAACATAACATTACGTCTTTATGTTGCCAGATTGGAAGAATATCTGGGTAAAACTTAAAAATGTCGGGATTTTGAGGTCGTTGTCGGGAAAAATAAATATTCTAATTAAATACAGTAAATGATTAAATACACTTAATTTCTTGGTTAAAACATGTATTTGGCATAGGACTGAACTGAATCCACTAATTTAGATCATTTAGTAGTATTCGGCAAAGATTTAAAAGTCAATCAATAAACTTCAAAGTTCGGTCTAAATAGTAACTCGGCTTTTATTAAACCAAAGACTATACAATTTCTTTCTTTGGTATTATTGTTTAGCAAACTAAACATCCTTTCTCAGTAACCATTGCTTACCTAATGGAATTGATAACACAAATGACCTGAAAGAAAACTTCCGTAAACTTGTTTGTCTGGAGATTTTAAGTTTTATCAGGACTCTAGAGATCCTTTAAAATGTCGGGAGAATCCAACCGAATGCCGACCATGTGGTAACCCTATCTGTATACTCCAGTAGGTAAGATAGAGATCACCAATAGTACAAATAACGGTATAGTAATACAATAAAATGGTGTAACAATAGTAAGTACACTCACATTTCGGCAGTTATATTTTATTTATTTATTTATTATATACTTTATTGTACACCACTTAAATAGTAACAGGACAATATTTTTAAAGATAAGTGTACAATGGGCGGTCTTATCGCACAGGGCAATCTCTTACAGACAACCTTTGGATGGACTGAACGAGAGGAGATAGACATAGGGCTGTCAGTGTACAAAAACTATCTTAATAATATTACTTAGATATTACATAAAATACATACATACCAATAAATTAATATACTAATAAATATAAAATATAGAACAGAGAAAGGAGAAGAATAGTTACAGAGAAAGGAAATGCTCCTTCATCATTTTTTTAAAGGTAGGTAATGTTTGCGCACGTCTTACCTCAATAGGTAATGCATTCCACAAACGAGCTGCTTGAACCGTGAAAGATTTGTCGAAGAAGGATGTGGAATGCATACGAATGCTTAATTTTAGGTTTTCCGATGATCTCAAGGACCAAGAATGTGAATTTTAGTCGCCTGCTTCTTCTTATTTTGGTATGAGGATATGGCCACCTCAGGTGTTAGAGTTAATTAAGCCGCCTCTGGGAATCCCACAGGCCTTTGACTTGGCTATTTCAGACTTACATTAACTATATAAATCCAGGTTTCCTCACGTTGTTTTCCTTTACCGTTGCCTGTGATGTGATATCTAAGATAAACTTAGAAAGTACAAATGAATTTTAAAAAGTCGCATCGGTACTTGCCCGGATTTGAACCCACGACTTCAAGCACGGGAGGCGAGCTAATTGCCATCAACCGGGCACGCATCCAGACTTCAGGCTCATCATCAGCCTTATAATATTCCCACTGCTGGGACAAAAGCATCCTCACTGTGAGAGAGGTAATGGGCCTTAAGGGCCTACAACCGCTTTAGTGCCGTAAAACGGTAACTTTCTAAAGCATACTCCTCAGTAAAAGATAGTTTAAAAAAAAAAGTATATATTTATTTTTGATTCATGTTTATTATTTTTTAAACAAGGTTTTTTCGTGTAACTAATAGTTTTGCCAACACTACGCGATATTTTTTCGCAACTTTTGGTTACGCCTCTTATACGACTTGGATGTTTAATAATATTTTTACACAGAAAAATTGATGGCTGGAATTTCTTCATAACTGAAAATAAAATAATATTTTGCAAACAAAACTGTTCAAAAAGAGGTTCAATATTGATATTTTGTACGCAGTACTCCTTTAACATTGGGGCGTATATATCGCCTTAATCCACCACGCGGGTCCAGTGCGGGTTAGTAGATGTCACATGTCTTAAAATTTTTGGCTCTAGGATACTCCGGGCTGCTACTTTATATAAGTAATCCTGATAGAAAACCTAATAACAATTAACCCGACCCGGGCATTAAACCCAGGACTTCATACTCAGCAGTAGCGATTACGACCACGAGATCAACGAGGTGTTGAGAAGGAAGTTGAAGAAGTACTTATGATTTTTTGCAAAACTGCCGCATTTGCGGCAGCGGCTTGCGACTTCATGCAAAAATCTGCATTTCCGTGACGTACACAATGTTCCGTTACACCCTAGTTGCAATTACTCTGAAAGTAGATAGTGTTCGCCAAGTTGTAGAACATCAAAGTGAATATAATTCCACGTGAACGGCGCCGCTCGTGTTTACAGCGTTGTTAATTACTTGAACATTGTTTTAAGAGGGGCGCCTGTTGGGAACGGCTTATGAACAATGATAGCTTTTAGTTTGTAGGCTTATAGGAACCTATTTTGTTTTGTTTGTGTGAAATCTTGTGAAAAGTGTTTGTGTCACATTTTTGGGGTAAGAAGTATTTTCATGCGAAGATTAAAATTAATAACAAAAAAACAAACCGACTTCCAATAAAAACACTACAAAGCGAAACTATATTTTTTCTGTGTTTGTTTTTGGAAGTCGGTTTGTTTTTTTTGTTATAAGTTTTTTATTTATCTCTTTTTAATTTTGATAGGTACCCCCGATTGCCATAAAAATCATATATAGCCAAAGTAAATCTC
Source organism: Anorthoa munda (assembly GCA_945859665.1). NCBI lineage: Eukaryota > Metazoa > Arthropoda > Insecta > Lepidoptera > Noctuidae > Anorthoa > Anorthoa munda. The sequence goes on along the minus strand of OX243894.1, from coordinate 19,192,752 downwards.
AAGACGATTCCAATAAGCCCATACACGACTAGGATACATTGTTTTATTTCGGAATTCCAGTGCCTACCTGCGGGTTTACCATTTTCATCAGTACTATTTATTTATAAGTATTTGCTTCATCATAGTCGTTTAACTATTCGAGATATCTTATACCCCATGACATACTTAGCATTAAGGAGTTCTATTGGCCACCTTTGGTCTTCTTTACCAGTTCCACTTCACCAAATGATACTTTCTGAGTGCAAATGATCGCATTGTTGATGAAAATACCAAAATCGCTATATGTACGCCTATAATATTTGAGGAGTTCCCTCGATTTCTCCAAGATCCCATCATCAGATCCTGACCTGATGAGTATGGAACCAACTGAAAAGTATATCCTTTCAAGCAAAAGAAGAATTTTCCAAATCGGTCAAGGCGTATTTGAGTAATCGGGGAACATACATAAAAAAAAGCAAAAGATTCCGACGAATTGAGAACCTCCTCCGGTTTATTGAAGTCGGAAAAAAAAAATAAGACACGGGTTTTTCTTTCAATCCTATTATTTTGTGGCTCACGTTCTTGCTGACGATATTAACGTCCTTAACGTATATATAAAGTCCATGCATTTTCTTATTCTTTATTAAAATATAAGTTGCAATGTGAAAAATAGTTTGAATTAAAGTTGGCAAGAGCTACTGGCAAAAGATCCTGTTTTCTTTTCTTCGTATTTTGACACCGACTTCCGAAAAAGAAGTTATTTTTCACTTTGTATTGTTTTTAATTGGAAGTCGGTTTCTTTTTTAGGGTTCCGTACCCAAAGGGTAAAAACGGGACCCTATTACTAAGACTTCGCGATCCGTCTGTCTGTCTGTCTGTCTGTCTGTCTGTCCGTCTGTCTCCAGGCTGTATCTCATGAACCGTGATAGCTAGACAGTTGAAATTTTCACAGATGATTGTATTTCTGTTGCCGCTATAGCAACAAATACTATAAACAGTATAAAATAAATATAAAAGGGGGGCTCCCATACAACAAACGTGATATTTTTGCCATTTTTTGCTCGATATTAATAACGGCAACAGGTAGACGCTTGAAATATTCACAGAATGTTTAGTTGTATATTTACTTCAAAAAATAATAATTAATAAATTAAAATAAAATAAATTAAGGGGGGCTCCCATACAACAAACGTGATTTTTATGCAGTGTTTTGCGATAATGGTACGGAACCCTTCGTGTGCGTGTCCGACTCGCACTTGGCCGGTTTTTTTACTTTCTCTTTTTAGTTATGCTAGCTAATTGGCCAGTTATATTGTAAGATATAATGCCAGAATAGATTAGCCGAATATCATGAAACTTGAACATAGCCGGCAATGAGAAGGTACCAAGGTGTATATATCATCTTTAGAGCGTACTGCGGAGCGAGCATGGGCGTACCCAAGACATTTGTGACAAGACATGATAAATTTTGTCATGTCTTACAATTTGTCTTAAATGCTAGCCGGATCAAACATGTGACTTATTTTAAAGGCGTGACATGCCTTTCTTGTTGCTTCCCGGCGAAAACGGCCTACTGTGACATGGCTTGAGTCACACATTTCATCGCAGTTTGGACGATAAAGCCATTTTGTCTTAATTATTAGTACCGGCGGCGTGAGAAAATTTCCTGACGTTTATTTGGGACTCATCGGGTCTTAGTTGCTAATACGGGCGCACCCATTTTGTCACAAATTTCACATTTAGACAGATGATTAAGAAAAATTTATCACTTTCGTTCGGAGGTGGTGATAAAATTTTATAGTTGAAAAATTAAATATTTTCCTTCTAATTTGTGTGTGTGGTGAATGCTTATTAATTAATTGAAATTTTACAGGATTATTAATTAATTCTATTTTATTTTTTTTTTTTACAATTGTTATTTTTTATTGTTATTCCTATTTTAAATTATTATTTTTATTTTGATTATTACTTTTTTATAATTATTTTCTTATATTCCATATTCTTCTTACTTTCTACATTTTAAATTATTTCTTAAATAAAACCCCCAAAAAATATTAATTAATTGAAATGTTACAGGATTATTAATTAATTCTATTTTATTACTTTTTTTTATAATTGTTATTTCTATTTTTAATTATTATTTTTATTTTGATTATTACTTTTTTATAATTATTTTCTTATATTCCATATTCTTCTTACTTTCTACATTTTAAATTATTTCTTAAATAAACCCCCCAAAAAACAACTAAAATAAAAAATAGGGGCTCACCGGTATCGGGAACTGGGTCCAAGCTATTATATTTTTTATGTAATTATTAAAATTTTCAAAATAATTATATCTTTCTAACAAACACTTAATATGTTATCAAACAAACAAAGAAAAATAAAGTGTGCATAAGTCTATGGTCGTGGGTCAAATATTAATTTGTTCCCAACAAAATTAAAAAGTATTTTATCTGTATGAACGGCACACTTTTATAAGTATTATTTTATTTGGTCGTCTATTCAGATTATGTCGCACTATGAAGTCAGCTACAAGAAAGGCATGTCGCGTCTTGAAACTATGTCACATGGTTGTCCCGTGCTAGTATTTAAGACAAATTGTAAGACATGACATATTTTATCATAACTTGTCATGACCCAAAATATTTTCTGTTAAGAATTTGTAGTTCAAGTCGAAAATAAAGAAAAATTTTTTTTTTTTATAAATTCATGTTGGGATGCTGCTAGCGGGGGGGTATTAAAGGGGGGGCTAAATTTTGGTTATTTTTTGCCTAGGACATACCGTTTTCGAGATATAGAGCGTTTTATGTAAAATAAAATAAAATTCGGAGGCCCATAATTCGGAAATAGTGCGTCTTAGGACTATGCTTCTCTGAACCTAAATTGTTTTTATGGCCAAGGTTAAACCGAAACTGCCATAAAATTGGCAAATTTCCGAAAAAGAAAACAAATAAATGTCAAGAAGTTATGCCACAAGTCAAGAAAATATCTCACGCCGCCGTGCTAGCATTTAAGACAAAATGGCTTTATCGCCCAAACTGTGATAAAAAGTGTGACTTAGGCCATGTCACAGTAGGCCGTGCTCGCCGGGCTGGCGTTATGTTATGTTATGAAATAAACAGCAACAATCCCAAGAGATTTGCTAAAGAGTTCTGATGTATATATTCGAAGTTCTTCATCAGATCTTTACCAAATTTAAATGGGTTAAATTTAGGAACATACTCTTTCAAAACAAGACTTTTTGTCTAAGAATTTTCAAAATCGGTCCACAATTGACGGAGAATTCGGTGAACAAACAAAGAAAAACAACAAATATAATGTCGAACATAGAATCTCCTCCTTTTTGTAAAGTCGGTTAAAAAATCTGCTCAGACCTAAGTATTACCTTTCCTTAAAGCTAAACAATTCAATTTATTAAGTTTTTTAAAGCAAGTAAACAAGTACTTAGTTATGTTCTAGTTCTTGTTTGACACTTTGAGAGCTCCGAACAATGCTTTTATTTTGTACCAAAGTGCTCTTCGTAAGTTTGCTCCAGATAACTGCGTCAAAACTTTCGCGGATCATCGTTTAAAGAATTATCTACTAAAGTACTCTGAAACCCTAGTCAAAGTCTGTTGTGAAACTTATATCGACTTGCAAAATATTATGATTGGTAGTGGTTTATCGCTATTTTTGGGAGATGTAGACCAAACAAACTGCTAATACGAGTTTTGAAAGTCGATTTACTCATTTCACTTTGATCAAGAAGGTATTCAGATTATAGAACATTAAGTAGGTCATCACGTCATCATCATCTCGTAACTGATCACGATGGATTCTTGGCTCAAATAGATAGAAGCACTTATAGAGTTAGGTAGATAAGTATTGACAGCTGTGGCAACATTTACGTAAAAATATGTTTATATTCATGGCAGGCAACACTGATTGGTCTCGCTTATTGTGTCTCTCTTGATCATTTATTTCATTCAAATTGTATAACTTCTTTGACGTCTGTTCGATTCATTCTTTTTAAATTTAAGAACAGGTCACGAATTAAGTATAAATTTTTTAACAGCTCACCCAACATCTACAGCCACCCATTTGGTAATCCACTGCATAAAAAAGTATGTGCTAAACAATCTAGGTATTTAAATCACTAATCTAGTTGTTCTAACAGTAAAGAAATAATGTGCGGGTCACAAATTATTCATTTGTGACCGGCGACACGAGAGTAATAAAAAATAAAAACAAAAAAAATACAAATAAAAAAAAACCGGCCAAGTGCTAATCGGACTCACGCACGAAGGGTTCCGTACTTGGTAAATGGCGGTTTACGATTTATGACGTATTAAAAAATACTAGTTACTACATCTCATTCAAACCAATTTTCGGTGGAAGTTTACATGGTAATGTACATCATATATTTTTTTTAGTTTTATCATTCTCTTATTTTAGAAGTTACAAAGGGGGGGCGGGGACACATTTTACCACTTTAGAAGTGTCTCTCGCGCAAACTATTCAGTTTAGAAAAAAATTATATTAGAAACCTCAATATCATTTTTGAAGACCTATTCATAGATAACCCACACGTTCGATGAAAAAAATGTTTTGAGTTTCAGTTCTAAGTATGGGGAACCCCCAAAATTTATTGTTTTTTTTTTCTTTTTTTGTGTGAAAATCTTATTCTAGTTTCGGAAAAAAAAGTGGCTGTGACATACGGACGGACAGACAGACAGACAGGCAGACATGACGAATCCATTCATTCCATCAAGGGTTCCGTTTTTTGCCGTTTGGCTACGGAACCCTAAAAAACACATTTAGTCGAAATTTTGAGATAATCGAAGTACCTAAAGTGTTTTCTCATGCGTTTTTGTAAACAGTGTCACTTTGATCGGCACTGCGATTAACTCCAAAGGATTTTAATAAAATTTCTTAATCCGCTACTTCATATGTTTGACAAATTTAACTGCCCGACAACTCTAACGTAAATAATGCAATGTATCTTGTTGAATTGTCAAGATGACAGGCAATACCAAAGATTGTGTGAATGCGTACAAAACATTTTAACAAAAAGATTAAACCGATTTCCATAACAAAACACTACAAAGCGAAAAAAAAAAAAAAAAAAATTAAATTCTGTTCAGGATTTCCTAAATGATACACTTTAATAACCTGTTTTTATAGCTTATATAATAAGTATTGTATTTGCATGCCAACAAGGCAGAATGTACACGGTTCTTTATTATGTTATTTACGATCCTATTTGTATTTACCTGCATTCAAAGCAAATAAAAGTCTATTCTATTCTATTCTATTCTAATAAATTTATCTTCGGCAGTCCGTTTCTTTGGTACTTACCAATTTATTTGTGTTTTGTTTTGGAAATTGTATTTTTTTTTTTCTCCGTGTATAGTTTTGGAGGTACCTTATATTATCATGAAAATACGCATTATTAAGGATAACTCAAAAACTACTCATCCGATCTTGATCAAAATTATAAGACTACATGAGAAGCTCCAGCGGTCAAATAAATAAAAAAATCATCAAAATCGGTTCACTTAGTAAAAGTTCTGAGGTAAAACACAATACGATAATATATACAGTTGGTTAAAAATAATTACACCGCACATCACCTATCCTGAAAATTAAGTAAAACTCACAGGCCCACAAATAAACCAAGAAATTTTCAGTGATCAGTATACTAAACTTTCCTAAAGTACAGTTTCATAATTCCCCTGGAACCATTCTAAAAATACATAAAGTTGGCTTTCACGCGTTGACAATAATCAATAATGTTATCAGCAGATAAGTTGGCTGGCGATACGGGCGAAATTAAGGCGTTTGCTTTATTTCCCACTAAATAAATCATGTGATTCTCTGAATAAAATGTGGAACGTACAACCAAAGTACTAACTTTGGTTGTCCAAATTTAGGGTTGCTTCTTATATGTTTCATTTACTAAGGTTTAGTTTGCCTTGACTTTCTCTTCGTCTGAGCACAATTTGTGTGGTGACATTGTTGTGTTCAGGTCTTTGTGAACCATCGTCACCAAGGTTCGTTAAAAGTTCGGTGTTTGATTGACATAAATGCCTAGTTTTGGAGATATTTACCAAATTTTCCTGCCTCATCATCATCATCATCATCATATCAGCCGAAAGACGTCCACTGCTGGACATAGGCCTTCCCCAAGCGTCGCCTCATTGACCGGTCCCGTGCGTCTAGCAACCAGCGGATTCCCGCAACCTTCACCAGGTCATCGGTCCACCTGGTGGGAGGCCTTCCAACGCAACGTCTTCCGGTTCGCGGTCGCCACTCCAGAACCAGATTTTCCTGCCTGTAATCATATTATTAGGGAAGATTTTTACGAGCTTTAACAATTTAATTGGGTAGGCATTCACTGGTCTCACATTATTGTAGACAGCATGTACTCAATTTAAATAAGTATATAATTCCAATATTTTCGGAAATGAATTAAATGGATGAAAACGTGTTGCGCCGATCCCAAGTAACATGGGACAAGGGCAGGCAGATGATGATTAAATAATACAACAGTAATTAATATACTTTTGTTAATAAGTTTTAAAATTGCTGTAACAGAATTTACATACTTATTAAATTAAGTTTTTAAAATACTGTAAACAAAAGAATCTCTGGCGTTTAAAATATTAATCATTTACAAAATGTAGATCCCGTTAAATTATTATGAGTCGACAAGAATCCATTCCGACGTAATTCGAATAACTTCAAACAATCTTAAAAATTAAACAGCATTAATGTTTTAGTAGGTAATCAAAATTTCATTGAAATTCCGTACTTAAAACAACATATATTTTGATTTAAAGGGTTTATTTAGCTCGTCTATTTTTATGTTAATTGTCAAGGTTCCCGAAATGGTAAGAAAATGTGACAAAATATGAAATTGTTTGAAAAACAAAATAAATTAAAACACTTTGTCGCACTGTCACTTCACACTTGTTTGTCGGCAACAAGGTATAGCAACTGGGTTTTGCGTTGCCTTTCATCACCATTAGCTGAGCCAAACTTGAAGACATGTTGAGGTAGGCGGAGCTGGGTGTAAAGTACTGCAAACCTTCCATTGAAAAGGGAGGTTCCCCCGACCATACGGGTGTTGTCTGGTCGCGGGCTACTGCCCGACGGTTGATGTCGGACTATTTTAAACGTACAAATCCTGCATCGCGCACTTTTTTGCGCGATGCAGGATTTGTGTGATATCTTGTCATTAGGTCATGGCGGCGTTGATGCCGCTAAATCACTCGCCTTCAAAGACCGGAGGGCGATAGCAGGTTGAGTCGTCCGTACGTATTGTGATGCGTGCCAGGCCAGTGGAAGGTTGGTTGCCGTGAGTCGGAACCGTGCTTAGCGGCGTCGTGGCATGACTCCTGGCGTCGACCAGGAGAGGATCTTCAAGGCTCTTCTTGTTGACTGGCCAGGGTCGCTGTTGTGGTTAAGGGTGATGACAGTAGTTGAGGGTGATGACTAGGTATGCGCGTCCGCTGCATGATGGTGGTAAGGATACCTCCGTAGATGCCTTGGGTACAGGCTAGCTGTATGACTCGCTGCTCGACAGCTCGAGGAAGTGATGATGATGTCACGATAAAGTAGCTCTGCACAAAGGCTGTGCTGACGTCCATGTTCGAGGGTCACCAGTTTGGATGTGGGTGGAACAGGGTGTAAAGTCTCACAAACCTCCATTGAAAAGGGAGGTTCCTTCGACTAGACAGGTGTTGTGCCTAGTCCGGGCAATTACCCGACGGTTGATATCGGACTGTTGTATAGGTACGTTCAAATCGCGCCGAAAACTTTGCTTGTGCGATGCAGGATTTGTGTGATGTCATGTCATAAGTTCATGGCGGCGTTGATGCCGCCACACCTACGTAAAGTTTAGAAGAACGCTAAAAACTATTTTCAAAAAATTTCCTTATAGTCTTAAGACTGCCTCGTTGGCCACTGGTGGTCGAGCAGAGGAACCTCGCTTTGTTACAGCCGGGACCAACAGCTTAGCGTGCTTACCAAAGCACGGGGGAACCTCGCTATGTTACTGCCGGGACCAACAGCTTAGCGTGCTTACCAAAGCACGGGGGAACCTCGCTATGTCACTGCCGGGACCAACAGCTTAGCGTGCTTACCAAAGCACGGGGGAACCTCGCTATGTACAGCCGCGACCAACAGCTTAGCGTGCTTACCAAAGCACGGGGGAACCTCGCTATGTTACCGCCGGGACCAACAGCTTAGCGTACTTACCAAAGCACGGAGGAACCTCGCTATGTTACAGCCGGGACCGACAGCTTAGCGTGCTTATCAAAGCACGGGGAAACCTCACTATGTTAAGATGGTCACCCATCCACGGACCGACCTCAGCAGGCATTGCTTAACCTCAAAGATCACCACCGACCAGCTGTTATTATTTAGTCACGAGCTCTATCAATGAAATCGATCACACGTAGGCAAGAAATTGTCTTGCCTTAAGGCAATCAATCACCTAACATTATTACTCAAGAACGACATACTCGTACCTGTCTAATGAAGTAAAGAAACAGTGACACTTACTAGACAATCGCTTACTGGACCCATTACTGGAATTAATTTATCGACTAAGTACTAACCCTGGTTCTATCTTGTTAGTCACCGTTCGTTAGGACATTAGAAAAACAAAACACTTACGGTTATTAGGTGTTCTGAGGCCTTAGTGCGAGTTTTTACTTACGCTCAATTGCGTTAATGTAAACGTCAATTTGTATTGAAACTGGATATGGTAAGGTGCCGCCGCTTGGGGATGGTAAGGAGAAACCTCATTTTTTGTATACATTTTACATAAGAGATCGTTTACGTTATCAAGAGTGAGTTCGTTAAAAACTCGGAATAAGCACACTGGTTCTAGTTTGGTGAATCTATGCTTCTTGGGGCTAATTAGGATCGTGAGACAATTCTTGTCCTGATGGACAGTCAGTATGGGTTATCCCATAATGGCTGTGTTTTAATATTGGTGTTTTCTCCTGTAATTTTTCATTAATCGTACTCCCTAAAAAGAGGTATTTTAAGTGATACTAGCTGTTGCCCGCGATTTCGTCCACGTCAAACTTATAAAACTAAACAATAATTTTAAAGGGTTTTTATTTTTACGCGAAACCCTAATTATTTTTCCTGTATAAAAGAAAGTTATTCCTTATAACATCAGCTATCTTTCAGTGAAAGTCCCGTCAAAATAAGTCCAGCCGTTTCGGAGACTACTCGGCACAAACAGAAAGACAAAAAATTCAAATATTGTGTTTTTGTTATAAGTATCTATACTAATATTATAAAGAGGTAAAGTTTGTGAGTTTGTGACGTTGTAGGGGGTAATCTCTGGATCTACTGAACCAATTTTAATTTTGTTATTCGTGAGTGTCATAGGCTATAATATATTATTTTTAAAATTACAGTTCCTTATGAAAATTGCAATAATGTAACCCAAAGTAGCAAAATGTTGCCTGTAAAATTCATTCTTTCGCGTGCGCTGAGAAAACTATTGATGATACATAAAAATTATAAGGTAGGCTGTGTAGGCAGGGTATGCAGGGTAGGCAGGATAGGCAGGGTAGGCAGGGCAGCCTGTTGACGGGAGCGAGGCCCGGGGGTCAGCTAGTCGTATAATACTTTCATACACATTTAGTAAATAGCTGTTATTTTGACATTACAAACAGACACTTTAACTTTAATTATTTCTATAGATTTCATGTCCAATATTTTCCGATTCAGTATTCATCTTTATGAGCACAGTAATTATTCGCATTCTAGCTATTTCATCTATTACACTATTTAGGTAAACTAGCTTTAACAATCCCACACTTCCTGGTCTTTGCCCCAAAAGTCCAGGCACCTTTTGGAGGTTTCACGCCGTCAAAAAAAAATGTACAAGCACAAAACAAGCAAAGCAATGTATAGCACTATTCGTCGATAATATCAGAACATAATTGGCTTAAAACTTGTTTCATGTTTTGTTGAAAGACAAGATCATAGAAATATTAAATACTCTTGTTTATATATCTATGGACAAGATAGTCGATAACAGCTCACAGTCTGTTAAAACCACAGCAGACTCGACTTACCAACCACTAAACCACAGTATAAAGACTCACTGGCGGGCTAACAGAGCCTCAGGGAACTAAACTTTCACTCTTTAATGTAGGCATGTTTATAACTTTAGATGATATGTCTGGTATCTGCCAGGAGCCAAAAGAGCGGAGGTTCAAATCTCTCTGAGACCGAATCGAAACGAGTTTCTAAAAATATAAATAGCAAATTGACCCTTATTGCCACCACACAATAGGGTTGTTTACTAAAAAATAGTTTTTTGATCGTCAGGTAGATTAATAAAAAATATTGGACATGTATTTTTACTTTTGACACGTAAATATAAAGTGACGTTGATATAATGCGTTGAAATATCGTTTGACGTCGGGCAGCTAGTGCACTTTATACTTACTGCCTTAGTGACGTCACAAGACCCCACTCCTGAACTTTGAGGTGGTTTAACTTTGTATTTTTTATTGATTTGTTAAAGCAAAAAAGATGTGTCCAATATTATTTGATAATCTCACTGACGGATTAAATAGAATTAAAATTTTTCTACCCAAGTTATATCCCTATTCTATCCAGATGAAATAAATAAGACAGTCGCATTCGAAAATGCGAAGTTCGAATTTGCGCGTCACTTAATGCACTCATGTCTATCATCGTGATAGACATGAATGCATTACGTTGTGGAGATAGTTGGGTCGATATGCTATGTACATTATTAGGAACTAGCTTTTGCCAACGGCTACGGCCGCGTGAATGTCGGAAATTATCCCAAGGGAACATATTCCCGGAAAAAAGTATCCTTTGTGCTATTCCTGACTATAATCTATTTCTGTGCCAAATTTCATCCAGATCCGTCCAGCGTTTTGAGCGTGAAGAAGTAACAAACATACAAACACACACACATACACAAACTTTCGCCTATATAATATTAAAGTGTGATTAGTATGAGTAAGATTCGCTTCGACTCTGCGTCAATATGCCGTAACTCTATGTTCCCCGAATACCGTGGCCCAAAAACTAGAGAATTCAACAAAATATCTCCTAAGTATTTAAATAGGTTTCCAGCTAATCGCCTCAGAAAGGTTTAAAATTTTCGAGCTTCATTCGCTCGTTCTTGCATCTTATATTCACCTGTCAGTAAAGCTTTCTGCGTACCAGTGCCTCCCATTTTGTAATGCAGCCCCGGCCCAGCCCACAGGCTTAGGCCGCCACTGTAGAGAGTAAACGTTAGTAATTGTTAGGCTGTACCACAGTGTCTGTACACTGACCACAGACTAACTATTAAATACATAAGGTCTGTACCATAAGTATGTAATAGTTAGACTGTGGTCTTTGAACAGAATTCACTAGTGTCCGCCACAACGTTCGGCCGCAGGTTGAATAACCGTAAGATATTAAGTTTAAGATTAAAGATTTAACCGGTTGAATGACGTAATTATCGAAACAATTCAAAAGCTATTGTGTCTCGCGTGGAGCCATGTTTCGGGCACTAAAGGCAACTTTTTTATTTTGTGTTCATGTTGCTATTTTCTGGCGACTGGCCGGCACAACATAGTTTGACCCCTGTCCCCCGCCCATTTCCTCTTCCATGGCGCTCTCAGGCATTCGTAACAGTTCGTTGAATTCGGCACTTCGCTAACAATGTCATTTGTAATGTTGTTTTGTTGTCTTATTACTTATTTAGTTTCAGACCTCAGCCACTATTATGCAGAAAATGCATTGAAACCAAACCCCTCAAAAACGCAGTCGTGCGCTTTCCACCTCCGTAACAGACAAGCGGGTCGAACACTCAACATCTCATGGCAGGGGCTACCAATTATCCATAGTCCCCATACAAAATACCTCGGCGTCACTTTGGATAGGTCCTTCAACTACAGGAGAAATTGTGAGATTGTAAAGCGAAAGGTGCATGCCAAGAACAGCCTGCTACGTCGCCTCACATCCACTAGATGAGGAGCATCTCCCCAAGACTTGCGAACTACTGGAATGGCGCTCTGTTTCACCGCTGGTGAATATGTCTGTCCAGTGTGGAGCCGCTCCACCCACTCCAGCCTAGTGGATACAGCACCAAACCAGACATGCTGAATATCCACTGGCTGCCTTAAACCGACCCCGGTACGATTACTGTATCTAATTATCGGCATCGCGCCCCCAGATGTGCGTAGGACTATGGTAAGCCGTATAAAAAGGGCAAAGCAAGAAAGTGACTCGCGCCACCCAATGCACAACTACACCTCGGTGCCACAGAGGCTCAAAAGTCGAAAAAGTTTTCTTGGTTGCGTGAGTCCATCTACTAGAAACATCACCACGGAAAGATGCGATCTATGGCGAGAGAAATTTAAACTCCCTGATCATTTCCTAGAGCCATCGGAGACCCTTAAACCTGAGCACGCATTGCCTTGGCCGACCTGGAAAACTCTGAACACACTCCGCACTCAGGTCGGCCGCAGCAAGGACAATCTCCATAGATGGGGGGTTCTCGGAGGGTCCGATCTTCGGTGCTTGTGCGGCGTCTCCCCGCAGACCATGGCCCACCTTTCATCTTGTGCCGCATGTCCTATTGTCTGTTCACGTGAAGACCTTATAACTGCGTCAGCGGAGGGCGTTGCCGTGGCTGAATTTTGGGCCAGGCAAGGCATTTAACTAAAAAGAGTCTGTTTGTCATCGACACGCTAAGAAGAAGATTTCTTATTTTTGACATTAAAGTCTAAAGTTTAAAGCCACATATTCCCACTGCTGGGACACAAGCCTTCTGTAAGAGGGAAGGGAAAGTTTTGCCGTAGACGAAGGTTTTGTTGGACACTAGACTTTACATATGTAATGTCTGTTAGTCTGTGGCCACAGTACAGCACATGTCGATACTCGATAGTTGAAACCACAGAATTATGCTTCGATTCGATATTTTGTGGGTTGTTTGATGGTTCGTCATTCGAAATGTAAACGTGATATGTGAAACAGTTTGGACGGCCAAACTTGATCAGCCATTCTGTTTTAGATCTGCACAACAAACCACTACTGCATTAACCGGTAAATTATATTAAATCATAGTGGACTGATGATCTGAAAAAGGCTACGGGCATCCGCTGGTTTCGAGACGCACCGGACCATTCGATGTGGCACTGGCAACACATGGGAAGATGATCATGAGACATACACATAATCTGCCTTGCCTTTCCCGCTGCTGAGACACAGGCATCCTCTATATAATAGGGATTGCACGAGGATTCATTGCGGATTGTTGGATGTCACGAGTATTTCTTGACAATCGTTTGAAGATGACTGATGCTATGCATATTATTAATTTTAGTCTATAATTAATAATAGGCTTATAGTGGTCGGCACGTAACTTGGCAAGAGTCGTTAGATGCGCAGAAGTCGTTTTTTAGGTCTCTTTGGTTACCAAGCGGGGCGCGGGGGACGTTTAGCACTGTTCCGAGCGCGCAATTGGTTGACACAATTGGTTGGTGGTTGGTCAATTCACGCACTATGCGCGATCTTATCCCTACTATGCCAATACCTTGCCAAGTTACATGCCGGGGACTATACCTAACGTTGCAATTCTATATCATCCCCTAGTCCTTATCTCAAATTAAGATGGAGACAGTGCAGCATGTCTAGCGGTTCTGTAAATCTCATTTCGCTACAATCTGAAAAAATCGATCTACCGAAATTCTTAGAAACCGAGGAACACTCAATCAAGCCAGTAATATACTTGAATTTTAAAAGATCCTATCGAATAATACTACTTCATTGAAACGCGACCCTTTTTCGTCCGTTTCCAAACATGGGTTAGTGATTAACCAATTCAAGATACCAACATATACATTAGTAGGTAGAGGTACAACCGAATATCTATTTTGACTTCCAAGAACCCAACGTAATAACATATGTATTGGATATGTCCATTAGGTAATGAATAGCTATCTTATATTTTTTTATAATAATAAGTAATAATGTAACGAATATTAGTATCCTGTCCCGAATACTTGCCTACCTTATTAATAGAACGACCCACAGTATGAATTAGCTAAGCTGTACTTATGTAATTCTTCTTCTTTTCTTGTCGACTCGTCGATTCATAAATTATACGGTTTGGGCTCAGTCCACGTTTTATGTTTGGATGCGTTGTTCAGATCGTTTAGGTCACAGCAAATGGATATTTACCGCACTGTACCCGCAGCATTACTTAATGTCAGGCTGTCATTTTTCTATCTTTGACAGTCGTTACAGATAATTAGAAACCAAAAATCTTTCAACCAGTCTTCATAAGAGGTATCACCTCATTCAGTTATTGGGTTGTGGAGGTAAGATAGATAGTCATCATCATCATTATAACACTGATGTTCACTGCTGGACACAGGCCTCTCCCAAGCGTCGCCACTTTGATCGGTCCCATGCGTCTCGCATCCAGTGGATCCCCGCAACCTTTACCAGGCCATCGGTCCACCTGGTGGGGGGCCTTCCAACGCAACATCTTCCGGTTCGCGGTCACCTCTCCAGAACCTTTCTGCCCCATCGGCCATCCATTCTGCGAACAATGTGCCCTGTCCACTGCCACTTAAGTTTGGCAATTCTTCTGACTATGTTGGTAACCCTGGTTTTCTTGCGAATCTCTACATTTATGTTTCGATCACACAAGGAAACTCCGAGCATAGCCCTCTCCATTGCCCTTTGAGTGACTGTAAGCTTTCTGATGAGGCTTATTGTAAGCGACCACGTCTCAGAGCCATATGTCATCACTGCCAACTCATACTGGTCATAGAGTTTTGTCTTGAGACACTGTGGTAAGTTAGACGAGAGGATACCGCCCAACTTTCTGAACGCTGCCCAGCCGAGTCGGATTCGACGGTTGACCTCTTTCTCGCAGTTGGCCCTACCCAACTAGATCGTTTGTCACAGGTAGACATAGTCGCCCACAACTTCAAGTGTAGAGTCTCCGATCTTGATAGGAGATAGACAGTCACTCGATGTAAACTAATTTTCAGCTGTATTCTCTTAGACTGGAGGCCAGCCCCAATATAGTTGATAAAAAGCTAGCACAATAGGTGCAATATTTCTCAGGTCTAAAAAGTCTATCGCCTAATCGTCTGCACAATAAAATAAATATTCGTCAAATATTTATTTTAAGTAAAATTAATATAAATATATTATTAAATTAGTACTTGAATCGGTGGTATTATTACTTAAATAATTTATTTAAATAATTTTGATCCATACTAGCGCTCTACATCCCTCAATACTCAAACGCGCAACCTTCATTGCGTACCTATAGTTTTGTGTTACCTTACCTAATACCTACGGCCAGAGCAGCCGTACTTCCCCCGGGAGCCATGACAACGATCAAGGTAGACGGTCAGGACGG
Organism: Anorthoa munda; assembly: GCA_945859665.1. Classification (NCBI taxonomy): domain Eukaryota; kingdom Metazoa; phylum Arthropoda; class Insecta; order Lepidoptera; family Noctuidae; genus Anorthoa; species Anorthoa munda. The sequence continues at coordinate 19,177,349 of OX243894.1, read as the reverse complement.
CCGCAGTTCCTGTTGGCTCACAGGACGGACCCTAAGGTTCCCGGGGGCCCCATGAGTGCCCGTGTCAGGATATTATGGTCGCAGGTATTAGTACAATAAGGGGAAGATTGGTAGGAGTTTCGTATTATAATCGGATTGGGAATGTGTGTTTTGCATAATCAATATTAGCTGTATTTGCTTGCTGGACAGAAACATTAAGGCCATTATTCTAGAATCTTTTGAAGGAAATATGCTCGACTCGACTCATTCGCCATAACAAAGAAAATCAAACGGTCAACAGGTGTCAATACATGACAACCTAAGTACAACTGAATTTGCTAGAATCGAGCGGAGTAAATGACTTAGACTGGAGATCAGATGTACATTTTTTTTATATTCGATTGGCTCGCGTTTGACCAATGTGACAATGAGTCTGATTTATCTGTGCTTTCGTGGCAGAGGTTTTTTATCTCAGAGAAGAAGCGTCTTCAATGTGAAAAGGTTCATCTATCGCTTTCCATCAGGCGATACCGAGGTTCGAAGGGCCGCACTCCTCTGGGAGCGATGACAACGATCAGACGATCTGAGATCAACGAAGTCAGAACGGCCGTAGTTCCTGTTGGCTCACAGGACGAACCTTCTGCTTCCCAGTGGCCCCGGTATTGGTAAAATGTAATAGGATTGGGAAAATGTGTTTTGCATGAATAACTGGAGATAGCAATAGGCTCGCATGGGACTTAAAGATATCTGGCCAATTGTGGGTTTACTATAGCTGTCTCTGTCTAACTCTTCGCGGAATAGAGTCGTGATGCTATGGGTGTAACTGGAGATGTGTGTTTTCTGTGATTAAATGTGGTTAATTGTTTTTACTATTTTCTCATAGACAGATATATGTACAGTAGCAAAAAGGGTACAGTAGTGCGGTATTGATTTAATACTAGATTCGGCATATAATAGATAATTGATAATAAAAAGAAGAAGAATAGAAAACATTAAAGAAGAAGGAGAAGGATTAATACAATATTCAAAAATAGCCAACTTTTATTGTTCAGAAATTTTTAGTTGTTATTATACTTGGGTTTGTATGATTGGCAACTTTACGAAACTGCGTATATCTCGGCAACTAAATGCCGAGAAATGGACCCTTTTAGCTTGGATGCCCACATTTATTTATTTAATTACAACGGACGTATGATATTCTAGCCCACCAACCTATATTCCAAGTACCTGAGAAGGAAACATCCTCCACCCCACTAGACTGAACTCGCCATGACAACGGAAACAAGCCTTAATTAATGCTAGCAAATAAATAGCTATAACCAATAAGATGTTACCAATAGAGATGTCATGCTCATTATAAAGAAATAAAAACATGGCGATATTTCATGATGATTGAGCGACGCGAGTGATTCATGGCAATCGATATAAATCCGTTTTATTCAAGAGTTGCATACTATATTTTATACCATGACTACGAGAAAAAGAAAGATTTAAGCGAAAAGCACAAGGAATATTTCGAGTAATAAATAAACAAATGGTTTATTACCTTTAAAATTTACAAAAAATGTGATACCCTGACGCCTGAGCTAGGTAACAGCATTTGTGTTTCAGGGGCCAGTGACCACCTCCATTACGTTACATTATTATAATTAATTAAACACCATTGCAATTAATATTAAAATTATAATCCAAATAATTATTCAATAAATTTCCTAGACTAAAATCAAGATCATTATTAAAATCCTAAATATAAACAAACTCAAAATTAAAATCGAACAAAGAGTTTGAAATCCGAATATTCTCTGCACAAGAAGTTTGTATCGAGTATTTTTTGTGCAAGGAGGTTATATAGCATTGAGATGGAGATCGAATACATTGGAGTGTTCCAAATTCAAACACCAAAATAGTGATTGAAAGTGGTTTTATTCACTGTTTTCAGTGAAAAAAAATAAGCTTTTTAGAGGCGGAATGGTATAAAAGATTTTATAGGTACTGACTAGATCGTTATTGGGCAAGAAAGGGCTTACTCGTTGCTTTTGATTTAGGCGAGGTCGAAGTCAAGGGAAGACCCATAAATTAATGAAAAGGGTACTTTTCTAAAACATCCCTTAAAAGAAATAATATTTACCTGGGAAAAGAATTTCTATTTTGCTTGAAGTTGAATATGTCATGGACCAAGTGATTAATATGTGCACTATGTATAATGTCCGGGCATTATGTGTCAAGTCACGTCATATCAATTAACTCAATTCTTCGGGCTAAATGATGTTACATTGTATCTTCAGAAAAAAACATATTTTTTTTGAGAATGTTTTATTTTTCACTTTTTAGTTTTAGTACACCATCATTAATAAGGAGCAAGTTCTAAAGTAAGGTACCTAAAGGATTGTAAAAATATCCGTAATAACTCAATTTATACATTCGTGCTGTTTGTCACTAAGGAGTTGGGTTGTATGCTTCATATCATGAAAACTACTAAACCGATTTTGATGAAACTTGCTTTATTCAGTTGAGAGTTATTCAATCCAACAAAAAAGAATGATCACGATCCAATAAGTAATTTTAGTGGAATGAATGTTGGCGCAGTGGTTGGGCGATTGACTGATGAACGCATCGCGGGTTCGATTCCCACACGGAACAAATATTTGTATGACTTTCAGATAGTGGTCCCGGCTTTGGATGTTGTGTATGTGAGTTTATACGTTTCTAAACGCACCCATGATACAGGAGAAATTCCTAGTGTGGGGCAAAAATTAAAAATAAATTGTCACACGTGTTTAGAAGCCCACATGGAGTAACATTAGTGAATATTGTGCAGTTCCATCAATATTACATACATACGTATCGAATTGAATTCCTCCTTTTTTGAAGTCGGTAAAATAGTATGTGCCTGCTTTCCTAGTTTAATTTCTGTTTATTTTTTTTCAGTTTTTGGTTTAGTTTGTTCTTGTTCTCTTGATATTTATTCTCTACGTATCCTTTTATATAATCGCACCTGCCTTATTTTATCTCTGCACCACCCTAATATCGACTGGTAGAAAATGCCTAAGGCATAAAGTTTAAATAAATAAATTAATTTCACGTAGTAACTAATATCAAATTCCTTTAATCTATAAAATACGAATCAAAAGCCGCCAGCAGAATGCCTATAAGCCGGAATTGACAAGTAAATCATACTCGCACTTAATATAAAAGTTGGGCACTTTGCGACAACTCCGAGTTGGTGCGAAACGACTGCGACGCGAGTGATGCCTATTTGTGGAAGAAACTGATTCTATATTCTTATTCTATTGATGGATGTTAATTTGTCACTGTGTTATCGTTTGCCAAAATAAGGCAGTTTCTTTATAGATTTCCCTTTATTGGCACCTAGTTTAACATTCTATAATACACTGGTCTTCAAAACTTAGTACCACACTTTTTAAATTACAATTTCTCCTAAACTAAAGAAGTCGAGGGTTTTGAAATAAAAATACTTTTTGTAGCAAATTTTATCAACTTCCTTTGACATTATTGTTTATTATACATTAGTGAATTGCTAAACTTAAGTGGAAGTGGGCAGAGCACATTGCTCGCAGAACGGATGGCCGATGGGGCAGAAAGGTTCTGGAGTGGCGATCGCGAACTGGAAGACGTTGCGTTGGAAGGCCTCCCACCAGGTGGACCGATGACTAGGTGAAGGTTGCGGGGATCCGCTGGTTACGAGACGCACGGGACTGGTCAATGTGTCGACGCTTGGGGGAGGCCTATGTCCAGCAGTGGACGTCTTTCGGCTTATATGATGATGATGATAAATTAGTGACGTTTTTAACTTAAAAAAAGATAGAAACCAAAAATCTAAAATTTTTGATTACTGGCAAAAACCTTAATGTCCGTCTTTCCATTTTACTTTGACTATATAATTATGGCCAAGCCTTTAGGTGGTAGAGTGTAACTCGTCACGCCATCTCCTTCAAAGTAGCCCCTGATTGGATTCTGAGCAACAGGAACTGGCGACTACGACGGAGATTTATATGAATCGCAAACCAAAATCGCCCTTATTTTTAAATCCAGTTACAACATCTATCGTAGCAGCATTCTTCAAAGCCGCATAATAGGTTTCCAATTTCATACCGGAAATCAAGCAGCTTTATCATTAATTCATTGATTCAATATTAATTTTGGACTAATTACTAATATTAGTTAATTGTGCTGTGCTGGCGCCGCCGCTGCGGCTGCAGAGAACCTCAAGCGGCGGAAATATAACAACCTAATCGGTAGTTATATTTTCGAGCCGAAAAACTTGGTTGAAACTCTTGGTCCGTGGGATCCGAGTGCTCACGCTTTGTTTAAAGATCTTTCCAAACGCCTAGTTGACACTTCGCGTGACCCAAGGGCTGGCTTTTACCTTGGTCAAAGAATAAGCATTGCCATACAACGTGGCAATGCTGCCAGCCTTTTGGGTACATTACCAGTGCGGAACGATGTGGAGGAGTTTTTCGACGCCATATTTTAGTTAAGTATATTTTTAGTTTTAGTTAGTGAGTAGTTTTTGGTTAGAGTGTATAGGTTTCTAGTCTTAGTTATTTAAGTATTTTATACACTGTATATAATTTTATCTATGTAAATAAATATTACTTATTTTGGACCACAATTAACCCCTTAACAAACAACCTTTTGAATTGAAAGGGTGCAAATAAGCCGGTCTTTATAAATGTCGGATAGATAGTCGGGTAGCCGTAGGCGTTATTACAGTACATACCTAAGGCGGAATACATTAATGGACCTCACCCTGACTTAGACTAATTTTAGACTAGGTGACTAATGCTGGCTTTTATTGAAGGGGCTTACAGAGGCCTTAGATTAAACTCGCACTAAGGCCTTCTACTATTTTACTTGCTACCTACTATATTTTTGGAATTGGACCGCCATTCAGAAAATTACGTCAAATGCTCAACGCCATCTATCGAATAAGGAGTTCAACTGTCCGAGTCTCTGAATTGTGTGTTGTGATATTTTATTTCTTGAACACTTTGAATTCACCTAACTTTTGATAGAGGGAACCGATTGCGATGCAATAAAAACTAAGTAATACTTCAGGTTACGCATAATTTTATCTACATTGGTTTCGTACATTTTACGTGATGCGTGCACAAATAAACAGATAAACTGATGAACAGATAAACAGACAAAAATTTCAAAAATTAGAAAAAAAGAAAGAAATAAAAGTTGTTTCATTGTGACCCGCACAGGAGACACGAGATAAGAAAAACACAAACAATCTTCTTCTTCTTCTTCCTCCTTGCCTCATCCCATTATTTGGAGTCGGCTCTCCTTGTTCTGATGCGCCAGGATGGTCTGTCCTGGGTTGTCTGTCCTGTAAGTGAAACAAGAAGTAAGAAAAACACAAACAATAATAAAAAATAAAAATAAATAACCCCGTGCGAGACCAAAAAGGATCCTATCTCAGCATGTGCAACGATATGCTGGAAATGGGTTCTGTTAGTTACCCTTTAACACCCTGACTATTTTTTTTAAATTAATTTCGATGTACAAAAACGACTTTTCTACAGATTTATTATACGTATGATGATAGAGGTTTCCACTTACTGTCACCAGACAGTGCTTATCCAGTTTCAATACAAATTACACGGACGTTTACGTTAACGCCATCGAACATGAGTAAAAACTTGCAGTAAGCCGACAAGGCACGAAATAACACGCCTTCAGCGATTAGAGACACCATTACTAATAATATTATTCTTATCAGCACGAAGTATGCTAAAAAAGTTTCGGCTTTCAAAGTTATAGAATTATCACGGGCCGTCAATTTTTAAGAGTAAATGCAGACAGCAGGGACAGAAGGTGATAGTCACTGACACTTTTGGTTTGTATGGGAACTTCTGACAATCTCAAAAAAGGCATCTCCTTGCTTTATCACATCACACATCACATCGTCAGCCTATTAATGTTCCCACTGCTGGGACGAAGGCCTCCTCTCTGTGAAAGGGAATAGGCCGTTATCCACCACGCGAGCCCAGTGCGTGTTGGTGGATGTCATGTCACATGCCGGTTTCCTAACGATGTTTTCGTTCACCGTTTTGAGAGCAGTGTTGATGAAATAATTTACACAAAGTAAAGCGCCTGCCTGGGCTCGAACCCACGACCTACAACTTGTAAGTCACGGCCGATACCACTGGGCCACCACTGCTCTCCTTGCTTTATAGGTAGAATAAATTAATGGACCTTGCCCTGCCTTAAACTAATTTTAGACTTCGTGACTAACACTGGCTTTTATCGAAGGGACTATGACTCACTAATGTTGGATGAAAGCTTTAGCTTTTAACTTTAAGTTTCTGAAGAGTTTGACTTTGAAGAGCATTTTTGTCTTTAAGGAATATATTAAGAGTCTCTAGACATCGTGTCATTCTATCAGTGAAGGCGATTTCTTCTTCTTCGTGTCCATGATTTCTTCCTAAATTTTCTTCGACCGGTATTCAGCTACGTCGATAGCCTTAGCGCTGGCCTCACAAAAATCTTGCATGGTGCTGGTGTTTTTACATAAGGAGCAGGACAGGAGATGGGGCATCGTCTGTGGGGTGGTTCCGCAGTCACACTGTGGCTGATTGGAGTATCCCCATCTAGTCAGATGTTATGCCTACTGCGGCCCACTTGGCTTCGTAACCGGTTTAGTGATTGCCACGTGGGCCATGGCTGTCAATGACCCGCTGGGAGCTGTTTTGCAAGCTCAACATTGTCAGTTGGAGGGAGGTATTTGAGGAGCACAATTTCTTGCGAGCTTCGCTAGGGCGGTTGTCTTTAATTATTTTAGTCGACTTAAGGAAGCTCTTCTTTATTTTAGTCGACTTAAGGAAGCTCTTTTTTATTTTAGTCGCCTTAAGAAAGCGAAGGCGATGGAAGTCAAAATGTAAGGGATTGGTCATGTGACATTTCGATAGCGCTTTGACTAGGACTTTCTTCCAATCGGAATCTCAACGCTTTTGTTGATAGAATGTGTGCATGTCTTGTCTAGAGTCTCAGCTGACAGTCTAATTCTTTGGGACAAGCCGCCCCGTATTAAACAGTGGTTGCCACCAGAAACGCGCAAAGGCAGTGAAGTTCGACGCGTTTGACGAATGTTTTTATACTGTAAATGAATTTTTGGATGACCAATTTTTATAATGATGCATTTTATTTTTTTTTACCTTTTGATAATAAGTACTATGACTATTGTTTGATTTTGTTGTATTTGATGTTTTTTTCCTTATTTCTTATGATGTATTTAATTGAATTAAAATATTTTTTTTTCTAAGTCACCTAAAATCTAATGACACCTAATGTGTCACTTATATATTTGTCTTGATTATGACAAAACATAGCGTACTCCTATTTATGTAAAAATCTATATAAACACCTATGTTTCACAAATAAAATTATTCATTGATTGATTGTTTGATGAAATGATTTGAAAGTCTTGGATCTCGGAACGGAGTTAATTAGTAAAGACCATTGGTGGAGTATGAAAAGAAACAAAACCTACTTCACCTTGTGACAGTATCTTCTACAAGTATCCTAAAACACCGATTAAATAGGTTACTGAAAACGACCATTATTTTGTTGTTAATAAAATCCCTAACAAAAAGTCTCCGAACACGACACTTGACTGTCACGATAAAACGTTGAAAGTACAGTCAAGGGCCACAATATGTGCGCACTTTGTTAAATTCAACAACAATCTCCATTATAAGTATTGTTCTGTAAGTACTGTTCTTTTTAATTAACTAAAAAACCGGCCAAGTGCGAGACGGACCATTCCGAAGGGTTCCGTACCATTATCGCAAAAAACGGTAAAATAATCACGTTTGTTGTATGGGAGCCCCACTTCAATATTTATTTCATTCTGTTTTTAGTTATAGCAGCAACAGGAATACATCATCTGTGAAAATTTCAACTACCTAGCTATCACGGTTCATGAGATACAGCCTGGTGACAGACAGACAGATGGACCGCGGAGTCTCAGTAATAGGGTCCCGTTTTTACCCTAAAAAGGAGCCTATCCCCTAAAAAGGAGGTTCTCGTTCTTCTCATGTCGATAGCTCATATTTTATCCGCACAGTCCGACATTTTGTTATTTTCCTCATTAAAGTCCTTGAGGAGTCTAGCTGACTACAATTTTCATCAAAATGTCTTGAACTTCTTCTCCCAAGTGTTTATATTTCTATGTAGTTCTATTAGCATCTTGCACACTATACTTCTGTGAATCGCAACACATTTCAACAACCGATTACCAAGAACCGACCGATAAACTACGATTAAGTTTCTTTTGAATTGTGTTAAGTGTCAACATAATTTTGCCCCTGACTGTACTAACGTCATAAAAAGTTTACACCCTAATGGCTTTGATGAGATACAAGTAGGAGGGGGGGGTGAAAAGGGGGAGAGTTTGACGCAAGAGGAAGGAAGTATCGAGGTTAAATGTGATCGTTTAAAAGCGTTGTTTCTTCTTGTTCGTTGCAGTTTGTTCAAGTTTACCGTATTGTTTATGTAGAACAAAACAGAAAACTATAACAAACTGCAAAGTTTGGGGTTATCGATAACTTACTAAGGATGCTGTTGTCACCGATAATTTTAGTTACTATTTTACCTTGCAATTTAAGGCAAAATATAAGGTGGTGATTTTTATTACTTACTCGCTTTTTCACCCGCGTAAGGGCGGTTAAGCATTGCATCCGGACTTTATCTGGATCCAAAATCCGACTTTAATCCAATTGTAAATGTAATGATTCCAGACGGACGGAGTTCGGAGAGAATGGCATCGCATGGTTCGGTTTCGCATGGTTGGCGCAGTGGTTAAGCGATTGACTGCTGCGCTACGTGTTGCAAGTTCGATGCCTACACGGAACAAATATTTGTATGACCTAAGATAGTTGTTCCGGCTCTGGATGTTTGTGTTTGTGAGTTTATGTTTATAAACGCACCCGCGATACAGGAAGAAATTACTAGAGTGGGCGAACGTTTTAAAAAAAAATGAAATGAATGCGTCACCTCCCCTACAAGAAGCTACTTCGGGCGATATTTCTCGGATTCGGATCGGATGCAGTGCGTAACCGCCCTAATAGTCGAAAATTTTCTTACGTACTAACATATATCATGTTAAAAAGTATGATTATGACCTTATCCAGGCCATAGTCTACCCATGTTCCTGTGTACTGTTATTAATTAGCCACAAGCCCCTTACATTCTTACTTCTCTAGACCCCGACATCAACAGGACATTATAAGCCCTAAGTTTAATAACAAAGTTAATGTTTCTGCATCCATTATTTCCAAATCCTCTTATTTTAAAAGTCTTCAGTATAGTTGCAGAAAAGGTAACTATCATTTACTGCAACAAGTCTAGCGGTCACTACACACAGAGTGTCGAAACTTTGTTTAGAAAAAACTTATTTTTAGAGCTGCTAGGAATACCTAGTACTCGCATTTAAAGTTATATACTTCTGAAGTCAGTTGAAATGGTACAGAATAGTTGGAGAAGTTAGACTCAGTCCAATAGCGTTAGCTGTACACCATCTAACGCTATTGAAACATTTAAATGTCACATGTTACTAATCTTATTAGACTTATGTATAAAGCGGTTTCCTATCCTATCCTACTCCTATTAGCCTAAGATTTATCTGCAAAAATCTGCCAGTATATTTGATTTTCAAATATAAAATATTTTCAAGTAAATCTAACGTCACTTGAAAGAAAGTGGTGTAGTGAATAGGAAAAACTAAGGTTGCCAGCTCTCAGTTAGTCACAATCTGTAGTAAACCAGTTTACAGGTTAAGCCTGGCAACACATAAATGGCGGCTAACTTAGAGCTAGACCATGTTCCATACGCTCCCGCGATACAGGAGAAATTCTTAGTGAAGGGCAAACTTAAAAAAAATAAACAAACGAAAGGCAAGTTGCGGCTAGATGATAGGTGTTTGTTAATCACGCCTCAAACGTTGAATGGATTTGGGTGGAATTTGGAACACGGATAAACCATGGCCTAATTTCCGTTGCCGAGGGATGAATTTTGACTTTTAGAAAGAGACTTTTAGCTAGAGCTTGGAAGTTAGAGCTTGGGAGCTAGAGCCTGGGAGCTAGAGCTCGGGAGCTAGAGCCTGGGAGCTAGAGCCTGGGAGCTAGAGCTAGTTTTCGTATGAAGCAAGGCTAAGCAAATACACGTGTTCTTAACTTATCCGTGGTTCCCTATATACTTTTACATTCAAAACAATAATATGTTATCAGATACCCATGCAGTATCAAAATCCATTCTCAGAAAACAAGGTGTGTCCAATAAATTCTATTCACCTTGACTTACGATTTTTTGTGGGTCACAATAAATCGAATCTGTCACTTGAAACGATCGACATAACCTCGGGAACATTCCCGTGGCACCGCCATTTTTCTAGTATTTATTCAAATGGAAATATAATTTCAGACAAAGAAGTGTGACAAATCATTGTCGGGCCCAGAAAATGCGCACGCGGTAGGCAGTTCAATACGTGAAAAATATGTTTTTTTATATTTTAAGTCGTAAAAATATCTCTGATTTTACATAGGTACATTGCCTGTATGCTCATTTCACTAATATTAAGCCTAAAAATGATTTCACTAATAAATTATAGAAAATCCTGCAGTACCATTATTAGGTATAAAAAATATTTAACTAATAATATAGATCAGTAGCTGTCTTTTTAATCGACTTCACAAAAAGAAGGAAATTCTTAATTCGGATGTTTCAATTTTTTTTAAATGTTTTCTGGCACAAATCCGTCATACATAGACGGATTTGCAAAAACCATTTTTTGTTTGAAAGGAAAGGTACCTATATTCTCGAGGTGGTCCCATTGTCACCAAATCGGAATATGATGATGGGATCCCATGGAAATTGAGGCAACACCTCAAATATTGTAGGCAAACATAATGATTTTGGTATTTTAAAATAACATGGCAAGCATTTGCACTCATAAAGTATCATTTGCTGAAGTGGAACTGATGAAGAAGACCATAGATGACATGAACATGATGATGATGACATGATGAAAAGTTAAGCGACTATGATGAAGCAAATACACATAAATAAATGGTACTGATGAAAATGGTACCATCAAACTGATCCGATCCGAACGAGATGAAGCCGGAAGCTAGACACTGGAACTCCGTAATAAAACAAGTTATACTAGTCGTGTTTGGGCTTATTGAAATCAAAATCAGATGTACTCTGGCTATAAATGATTTTCATGGTAATATGAGGTATCAAAACTAAAAAGAGTAAAATAAAAAACGTTTTACCAAAAAAAATAAACCGACTTCTAAAACAAAACACTAAAATTTCGGCAAATAACTTTATTTTCCAACAACAAGACACTGACTTCGGAAAACAACCAACATTAATTTGTTTTGTGAAAAAGATTTTTTTTCCAGGTCCAAAATAGACACGAAAAACGTGAAAAGGATTATTCCTACACAGCAAAACAAGCGACTATAGTCCGGGATTAAAGCTTTTTAGTAATAATAGTAATACCGCTAGACAGGAGAGAAAGATAAATAGGTACCATGGCAATCAGTCATTTACGTATACTTACCTAACTAATTTCGGAAAAGGAATATTAAAATTAAAATAAAATCTTATCTTGCTTATGCGAAAGTTTGGATGGATGTTTGTTTGTTACTTAATAACGCCAGAACGGCAGAACGGATCTGGATGAAATTTGGCACAGAGATTGATTATAGTTTGGAGTAGCGCATAGGCTAATTTTCACCCCCATATAATGTTACCTCGAGAAAAGAAAACACACACACACACATCATCAGCCTATTAATGTTCCCACTGCTGGGACACAGGCCTCCTCTCTGTGAGAGGGAATGGGCCGTAATCCACCACGCGGGCCCAGTGCGGGTTGGTGGATGTCACATGTTTTAGAATTTTTGGTTCTAGGATATGCCGGTTTCCTCACGATGTTTTCCTTCACCGTTTTGAGAGCAAGAAGCAACACAAGAAAACACAGACGCTAGTAAATTATAAATGTGAAAGTTTGGATGGATGTGTTTGTGGATGTATGTTTGTTACTCAATCACGCCAAAACGGCTGAACAGATCTGGATGAAATTAGAGAGATTAGATCTGGCAGAATAGAAAACACTTTTCACGTGGGCGAAGCCGCTGGCAGAAGCTTGTATTAAAATAAAATCTACTTGAGACATCAACATCCTCCTGCCCAACTACTGGGATGGAACATGTCATATTTCCGCCGATCGCCGTCATCGGAATATCATATCCTTATACGCCATATAATTTTTCATACAATCCATCCATCGTTTCTTTTTTCCTTGGTCTTCCACTGCCTTTATAAAAATCAATATTGATGCTTAAAACTTAAGAAATAAAAACCGGCCAAGTGCGAGTCGGACTCGCGCACGAAGGGTTCCGTACCATTATCGCAAAAAACGGCAAAAAATGACGATTGTTGTACGGGAGCCCCACTTAATAAATTATTTTATTCAGTTTTCAGTATTTGTTGTTATAGCGGCAACAGAAATACATCATCTGTGAAAATTTCAACCGTCTAGCTATCACGGTTCATGAGATACAGCCTGGTGACAGACAGACAGACGGACCGCGGAGTTTTAGTAATAGGGTCCCGTTTTTACCCTTTGGGTGTGGAACCCTAAAAACAAAGTTAAATATATGAAAACAGCCTTACTGCTTGTCAAATCGCAATTAATAACGAACCCAATAACAGGACAGTAATATATCATTCAAATAATCAAAAAACCTGACTGCTTAAGAAGCGAACTTAAAATACGTAAACAAGAAGAAAATCATGTTGTACAGTCAGGATAGATATTCGCTAGCTGGCTGACCAAAACCTGATGTATACTCCGACGCAGTAGGCAGTCGGGCTTTTTTTATTAAACTTTTTTTATATTGAACTTTTTAGTTATATTTTTTTCCGAATTAGACACATTTAAACATATAAGTTGTATATATTTTTGAAATCACCTCTTAAAATCCTTTATTTTGATAAGCCACACGAAGGAATTGGAAGAAAGAAAAAAATTGGGCGCCCCTTTTTCTATTTTCCAAATTTTATGTAGCCAGTGATACTTGCAAGGTTAAGATGAATCGATTGTAAGGATCCTCAAAATCGGCTAACGCGTTTGATCTATGGAACGCCACATAGGAACAAACATACATACATACATAGACTGATATCACATTACCCTCCTTCGGTAGTCGGGTAAAAAGAGAAATTAAAAGCCAGCAAATATAACACACCTGAAAACATAGAGTAATGAAAGAATGCCTTTCCACAAACTTTGCTAAACAAACAAAATTAATTTCATAGCGTTTAGGGAAGGAAAATAATTCCTTTGTTAAACAGAAAGAGAAATATCAAATTGAGCAAATGTTAGCTTTTCTTGTTGAGATTTCAGCGAATGACGTCACATTTTTTCTTTATCCTCTTTTTGTACAAGTTGCCAGTTCATGAGAATGAGTCTGAAAATTCTGTTTACAACTCTAGTGCTAACTGCTGAAGTTAATATGTACTAAGTTAAATTGTGGCAAAACTTCCTTTTTAACCGACTTACCAAAAAGGAGGAGGTTCTATGTTCGACATTACGTTTGTTTGTTTTTTTTTTTTTTTTTTCTTTATGTTCACTCATATCTCCGTCAATTTTGGACCGATTTTGAAAATTCTTTTTTTGTTTGAAAAAGTATGTTTCGAAATTGGTCTCATTTTAATTTGTTGAAGATCTGATGAAGAACTTCGAAGATATGCAACAGAACTCTTCAATAAATTACGGCAAATCTCTCGGGATTGCTGCAATCGCATGTCTGTTTATTGTTTATACCATTTCATAACATAACATCACGCCAGTACGCTCTTAAGGGGTACGCAGATCTCTCATTTCACCGGTTTTGTTCAAGTTTCATGATATTCGGGTAATCTATTCTGGCGTTATTGGTACCTTAACCAACTTGCCTATTAGGTAGGTTCAACTAAAAAGTGAAAAATAAAAGCTTTTTTACAAAAAAATACTACCGACTTCCAAATAAAAAAATCTACAAAGTGAAAAATAACTTTATTTTTGGAAGTCGGTGTCCATAACGCATAAAATGGTACCTACCAAAGACACCGACTTCCAAAAATAAAGTTATATTTCACTTTGTAGATTTTTTTATTTGGAAGTCGGTAGTATTTTTTTGTAAAAAAGCTTTTGTACTTATTTGTCTAGATCTGTTCTAAACCTCTAATATACAAGGAAATGGAAATTATGTTTCTCACTACTCCGCTGTCCTTTTCTGAAATAATTCGTTGCGGGAAATAACACAGGTTAATAGATTCACCAAGCTTCATTGACTCGGCCGTAGCGCTTTTCTGGTGATCGCCATATTTGATTCTGGCTTTCAGGAGTTGCAGCGGTTAGGAATAGTGTGGCTGGGTTGTCCCATAAAAAAGTTAAGCTCGGAAATCAAATTATCTTTGAAAAACTTACCAGTTTTAACCCCCGACGGAAAAAGAGGTGTGTTATTAGTTTGACGTTTGTACCTGTGTGTTTGTGTATCTGTCTATGGCATCATAGCTCCTAAACGTATGCACCGATTTTAATTTCGTCACGTTTTTCTTGAAAGGAGACTTTATAGAGAGTGTTCTTAGCTATGTTTGATGAAAATCGGTTCAGCCGTTCAAAAGTTATGGGCGTTTTACTGTTTGAATCGAGGTGTTTTCACAAGATATACTGTCATTACGTGTTCAATTGATTGTCGATCGAAGCATGTCTACTAGTAGATAAATTATGTGGCATGAAAAAAAAATGTATCGGCGGTTTTTTTTTAATTTTATTTGTTGTACCTTGTTTGTGATGAAATTCAACATACCTAAAAGAAGTGAGCTGAGGTGTGTAATATCGACGCCCTCATTTCGCCAGTTACATGTTATTATAAGTCCCATGTAAATAAGGCGAGCCTAGTGCCAACAACCAGACACAAATTTTGACTCCAAGCTGCTACTGAAGATATATTGAAAAACTTACATACTGTTCCAATTTTCGATAAACTATCTGGCACAAAAACAAATGTTTTAGCAAACGATCACCCAATTTATCTCTTGAGGGTTGATATATTCTACCAATAAAAGTGTAGTTTAAAGTTATCTACTTTCAACAAATATCACGTCATCATTAGCCTATTAATGTTCCCACTGCTGGGACACAGGCCTCCTCTCTGTAAAAGGGAATGTGCCGTTGTCCACCACGCGGGCCCAGTGCGGGTTGGTGGATGTCACATGTCTTCGAATTTTTGGTTCTAGAACATGCCGGTTGCCTCACGATGTTTTCCTTCACCGTTTTGAGAGCAGTGGTGATGAAATAATTTACACAAAGTAAAGCGCCTGCCTGGGCTCGCTTGTAAGTTGCGGCCGATACCACTGAGCCACAACAGACAACAAAAAGCTTTTTATTAATTTTCTGATCATTATCATGAGAAATATGTATAAGGGTATAATTATACCCAAATATTTGCGTCCCAATGTCGATATAACAATAGCCCACTAACTCGATCGTTGACATTAGACAGAACAATCTATATGAGAAGGACCCACTTCAACTTGCTCTTAAGCTGACAGAAGTTCATGAACGAACCCTTGAACTAGTGAATGATGAATGAACGATTTGAATGCGATCGCCGACCTTCCTATGAACCTGGTTCCAACAATAGCTTTGTTTTGGTTCGGGTAGATGGATTGGTTTGCCGTACGGCCAATCCAATAGGATAAAAATAACTGTGAAAATTTATGTATCAAATGCGGGTTTACCTAAAAATGTTTTTAGTGTGCAAACCATAGAGAATAAACAAAACAAAGGTCATATTCGTTTTTACAACATATAGGTACTATTCTTCCTTATTTGAAACTTTCTTCTAAAGGGTTTTTTAATAAGGGCGGGTAGATGTTGAAATGAAATAAAACAAGCTGTGTGTGAGGTATTAACAAAATTCGTTTTTTATTTGAAAGGCCCACTTGTACCATTAAGTGTGGAATATGAAATCGCTCAAATGCCCACCTCGGCTATTTACAGTGGCACGGATCCGAGTGGTCCAATTTTCAATGACTCTTCTGTATAGATCCGGCTGAACTTGAGCGATGGCGTGTGTTATGTTCACCTTTAGGGCATTGGTCAATTGTGGTTTGTTTGTATAGACCTGCGACTTCAAGAAACCCCACAAGAATAAGTCTAGCGGGGTCAAATCGTATGACCTTGGTGGCCAATTCACATCGTCCCTGCGAGAGATAACCTTACCCTCAAATCACTCATGCAGAATGTCAATTGTGGCGTCCACTGTGTGGCACGTAGTGCCTTCCTGCTGGATACACATGTTGTCTCGGTCCATATGGTTCAATTTGGGCTATAAAAAATTGGTTATCATCGTTCTGTAGCGCTCGCCGTTGACGGTGACCGCGTCACCAGCGTCATTTTCGAAAAAGTACGGATCAATGACGCCGCCGGCCCAAAATCCATACCAAAAGGTAATTTTTTGAGGATGCATTATCACCTGATGAACCTCGCGTGGGTTGGTGTCGTCCCATATACGGCAATTCTGCTTGTTAACACAGCAATTCATCAAAAATGCGCTTCGTCGCTAAAGATGATTTTTCGGCAAAAATTGGGGTCCTCTTTCAAACGATTCGAAGCCCAGTCCTGCTGTTCTTTGTACGTGCTGTTCAATCGTGTAACATGCCATGGTGATTTGGCATAAGTAACTGAATAATAAAAAAAAATATTCTTCTTTGAATACCGCCACGCTGTGCACTCACACACTGATGGGTGTGGTTTGCCGGGTGGTGTTGGCATGAACTTCCAACATGCTGCCCGCGTTGAAACGATGGCTTCAAGAAATCTGTAAGTGGGCAGATAGGAGAATATGCCCTTACCATTAAAATTCAAAAAATTCGAAGACATGTAAAATTCACCACTACGCACTTTAATATGGCCCACACTCTTCAGACAGGAGGCCTGAATCACTGTATCCCAGGAGTGGAAGCCTCATAGGCTGAAATGATTATACGTCATTAAAGCCATCCATATTCGAAACTTTCCTAAAGACTTCACAAAAATCACGTCCAAATATACACAATATGACGCTCATAAATCCTAGTTCTCTATAACCGTATCTAAATGTTGCCAGCGCCGAACTGTATCGAACATAAATAAACTGCGTTCGTTTCGGAGTAGTGAAACGCGTCGATTTCGATCAATCGCTACATTTGCGCTGTTTTACGCAACACTTCGAAGTTAGGGTTAGAGTGTGCTAGGGAGTTATGAAGTTCATTGACTGTATTTAATATTTTTGTTTGATTTCACCAAACATTTTTAGGGGTCCGTACCTAAAGGTTTAAAACGGGACCCTATTACTAAGACTCCGCGGTCCGTCTGTCTGTCTGTCTGTCACCAGGCTGTATCTTATGAACCGTTATAGCTAGACAGTTGAAATTTTCTCAAATGATGTATTACTGTTGCCGCTATAACAACAAATACTAAAAACAGAATAAAATAAATATTCAAGTGGGGCTCCCGTACAACAATCGTGATTTTTTTGCCGTTTTTTGCGATAATGGTACGGAACCCTTCGTGCGCGAGTCCGACTCGCACTTGGCCAGTTTTTTTTAAAAACGTTGCCCCACACTAGGTATTTCTCCTATATCGTGGGTGCGTTTGCAAACATATAAACTCACATACACAAACACCCAGAGCCGAAACAACTATCATATTTATGTATATAGAAATATGTAGTTCATTGATCCTATTAATTTCTATTAGTTGGTGCAAGGCTAGGCAAATGATGTGGTTGAAAGCTATACATAAATGAACATAGATTTTGATGAGGTCAAACCACAATTTTCCAAAGTTGGTCTGACTAGCTTTTAAAAAAAGTCAAATGTCAAAGTCGGTATATTTATTTCAAGTAGGCCATTAAGCAGCACTTTTGAACGTCAACAATTAAAATTTACAGTAATAACAATTGATTCCTTTGCTATTGGGAAAAGTAGCTTGTTATGGAGAAGAACGGACAAGAAACTCCAAACTTACTCTTTAAAAAATATATTTTACTATATGTACATAAGTACAGTTATACTTTCACCGCCACACTCACACTTACATCATTCCTCATACACACATCCACACCACTCAATCACACCCCACATATCTCACACACTCCACACACCGCACACAACCCACACCACGCACACTCGACACACCTTACACACACCACACACATCACATACTCCGTAACCCTAACACACCCACATTAATGTATTTATTTTGTTTAATTCACAAGCGAGCAAGCGTGTTTAAATTTATAATAATTGTACTATAGTTAAATGGAATGCACACAACACGCGCTTTTGTTCTTTTTAATTTTTTAGTTCGGTTTAATTTCTAGTATTGTTTATTGATAACGAAAAATGTAACTCAATAATTTTGTAAGTTGTACAAACATCCAAAGCTGTGGAAGAGCGGAGTCTCCTAACACAGGCATCATCATGCTTAAAGGGAGGCTCCAATCATAAACTAATGTATACTAAGTTGGTACAGAAATAAACATTTTTGTATTTTGTATTTTGTACAGTCAAGGGTCAAAAGTGCAGTCATACTCTCCCAAAACTCAAATGGCTAGTTTTTGTAGAAGAAGTTAAATTATCCACACCTGATTTAATATTTTGTATAGAAATTAAAGTATAGATTATTCCTACTAACCGCGAAAAGTTGAAATTCTGCTGCCTACAAAAAAATTGCCTTTTCTGTTTTGGTAGAGTGTGACTGCACTTTTGACCCTTATAGTACATGCATTAATAAATTAATATATGTGAGGACGATACACATAGAATAGCACTACATACTATATACGTACAGGTATAAAGTATTAAAAGTATTCACACATGTGCTGTGCAGTTATATAATACTAGGAAATAAATTGAGTTTATACAATACAAATATATTCATACAGTCTTCAGCAGGTCCAAAAATACTTCAATACAATAATGTTCTGATTATCACGTGCACAAATAACAAAAAATGTAGATTCTTCTATGCAAAAACATGCGTACAAAGATTTTGATCAGAAAATTAGAAAGCGAGTAATTGAAAATATTTCATATCATTTGCCACTACTTCAATAAAGATTTCAATCTCGACCGTGTCCGTTCTTTCCTTATGAAACCTTTGCTATAGGATGATTAGAATCAATATTATTATTATTTTTAACCGACTTTTTAACAGTCAGCATTCAAAAGTGGCTTTTAATGATGATTTTACTTTGATTTTGACGCATTGCATCTTGTGCCTAATACGAATGTGTTAAAAATTACAATAGTTTATTGTCCAAACTATCGTTGCTTCAAATTACCCCATATGGCACATTTTTACCTTACATTCCTGAGCTCGGTCCCATTGAGAGCTATTAACAAGAAGTGTTGTAGTTCAAGAAGAGCTTCACTGCTATATAAGATCTACAAGGTTGTAAAAAAATGGCTATATAAAAGTTCATTGCATTGGAAGTACAGTAAACTACCTAATAACCCTCGTTGGGACCACGTCCTTACCCTAAATTCTTTACATCATGCCTATCCATCTCTCTCCTGATTTATCGGCTCCATCTTGACAGATTACCCCCAACTTTCTGGCCCACTAGGTGACTCCATTGACATGCTATTTCGTAACACTTAAAAGGGACATAGTATATTTTGTATGGCTATTTAATACGATTGGATTTGTCTGGTATTCGGAGTATTTAGGTCAAACTTGTGATGAAAGGAATGTGATTACAGGTGACATTTCGTTATGGATGGGATTCCAATGTGACGTGAGTTCGATATTGAACAGAAATTAAATGTTATGCAATCGCGTTGTTATTGGTGCATTGCTAAATGCAAGCTTTTTCCATCGTTTTTGACAGGAAGCTACTAGGTCTGAGCTACTTATTATAGAACGTTTTTTTGAGGTTATAGGTTCAGTACCTACTTCTGGATCATCATCTTCCTTTTCTTGTTTCATGATACTTGAGGTCGGCGCAACACGTTTTTCTCGTCCATATCGCTCTGTCTCCTGTCACTCATATCACTCCTCACACAGCCCATTCATCTTTTCTACGGCCGTCTCCTCCCTCTCCATCCATCCACATATATATTCACTAATTTCTGCCAGTGGCTTCGCCCGCGTGAATGTCGAAAATTATTCCAAGGGAACAAACGCCCGGGATAAAAAGTATCCTATGTGCTATTCCTGACTATTATCTATCTCTGTGCCAAATTTCCGCCCAGCCGTTTGAACGTGAAAAAGTAAAAAACATACAAATGCACACACACATACATAACTCTTTTAGTAACATGCGTTGCATCCCTCCTCATCACATGACCATCTGGTATGGACAAACGGTTTCCTTTTTTTATCTTCTATAGGCTTGCGCTGGACCACTATCTCACCTGATAGTAAGCGATGATGTGGTCGACGGTGAAGCACGCTTGCCTAGAAAAAGCCTATTCACTCTTTCGGAAAACACAGACTCCGACAGGGAATTCCACTCCTTAGCTGTACGCATGATAAAAGTGTCCTCAAAACGTTTTGTGCGTATGGGTGGGATATCCACCATATACTGGTGACGCATCGCCGTACGTCTGGTAGTCCGATGATGGAACGGGCTGGGCGGAATTAGATCATGCAATTCCATCGCATACTCCCCGAAATGTCTCCGATAAAAAACCGACAAGCCAGCAACTCGGGGACGATGTTCAAGGCTCTGGAGCTTTGACTTAACCAGTGCCTCATTGCGATGAGTCTCTCGGCCCGCTTTTCGATCGACTCTAGTGCATCAAGCTGGTATGGCAGATCCGTCGCAGAGATGAGAACAGTTCTCCATGCATAATAGAACTTGCGCTTGATACTATTTGAGCTGCTGTTCCGGCGTGAAGTACCTTCTCACCTTTGCAAGTATCCCCAACTATTTGGCAGAGGAGGTGCGTTTGCGTACGTGCTTCATCATGCTTGGTCTGAGTAATCTTATCATGTGAATGTGAATTTTTGGAACGAAAATATCATTGTTTGATTTTGCTTGCAAGCCTTTCTTTTCCTCTAATAGTATGTTGGGGTCGGTTTTCTGTCTAATCGGAAGTAGCTGAATTTTTCCCTTTGCGAGTACGAGAATCAAAAATCTTGTATCAAAAATTCAATGTTTGGTATACATTTTTTCGCCACACTATTCCCACTACACCTGAAATTCAGAACTAACAAGTAAATTTATTAAAATTTAAAAACCCTTTTTATTTTATGCTACATAATTTATCTAGTACTAGACACGCTTCGATCGACAATTTATTGAACACGTAATTATGACACAATATCTTTCGCAAATACCCCGAATCAAACAGTAAAACGCCTATGTCTTTTGAACAGCTGTATCGATTTTCATCAATGATAGCTAGCTAAAAAAAAAAAACTTAATCGGTTCATCGGTACACAGCTACACACGTCAAACTTATAGTACTCCTCTTTTTCCGTCGGGGGTTAAAAATGGCGACCATCGGAATACCGCCCAGGCAATAAGGTAGCAATGGTGGTATGAGCTTGACGCCTATCATCAGGATTGGAACAGAACAGGCTAAAAAATAATAATAAAGCTCTACGAGTTATGGCTTTGTTCTGTTCTAACTTAACCTAACAAAATCCTATTCTTGCACGAGTCTTGAATCAAATCAGCACATTCGTTTACCTAGCTCCCAACAAAATCTAAATAGAAGCCTTCGAAGCGAACAAAATGGAAGTTTACGTGCATAAAATATATGTGGCATTGGTACTTACATACATATAAGATGGCACTAGTGACAGTTCGATGTATTTATGCCTGCAGCCCCATCTTAGGGCTGCCACTAAACATAGGGGCGAAAAACTAGCTTTTATTGTGTTTAAAGTTAGTTTTGGGTACAGCATTTGGTGTTGTAGTATATACAGGTTTATGAACCGAGAAAATAACAAAGTAGATTGTCAGTATCTAATTGGGACAATCCCACCGCACTATTTCCAAACCACTGCAACTCCTAAAAGCCAGAATCAACAGTGGCGACCACCAGAAAAGCGCCGAGGCAGTTAAGCTCGATGAAGTCCCGGGGAATGAATTTAACTGTCTTGTCTTTAAATTAATCAAAAAAGAATAACGGAGGATTAAAAATGGAGTTAAGGAGTAGGAAAAAAATACAAATTTCCACTTCCCTCCATATCAAGCAGGAGACAGAACAAACAAGGCCAATAAGCACAAATGGTCGTTTACAACTGGGATAAGTCCAGTTGCCTAGCACCACGTATAAAAAATAGCATTAATATTGATGGGTCCTAACATTTTTTTTTTTCATTTTGTTCCATTAATAGGTATGGCGAAATCTCTTGAACGCATGGAAATTTGTTCTAGATTGTCAGTATGTAAGAAGAAGAAGTTTTGCGCTGACCCCAATAAGAGAATGTTGGTGATGAAATCAATAGTACTTAATCAAGCCTTTTTAACCGACTTCAAAAAAAGGAGGAGGTTCTCAATTCGTCGGAATCTTTTTTTTTTTTTATGTATGTTTCCCGATTACTGTAAGACGCCTGGACCGATTTGGAAAATTCTTCTTTTGTTTGAAAGGGTATACTTCCCAATTGGTCCCATAGTCATCAGGTCAGGATCTGACGATGGGATCTTGGAGAAATCGAGGGAACTCCTCAAATATTATAGGCATACATATAGCGATTTTGGTATTTTTATCAACAATGCAATCACCTGCACTCAGAAAGTAACATTTGCTGAAATGGAACTGGTGAAGAAGACCACAGATGGCCAATAGATTCCCTTAATGCTAAGTATGTCATGGGTTATAAGATATCTCGAATAGTTTAACGACTATGATGAAGCAAATACTTATAAATACATAGTGCTGATGATTGAAATGGTACCATCGAACTGACCTGATGATGAAGCTGGCAGGTAGGCACTGGTACTCCGAAATAAAACAATTTATCCCAGTCGTGTATGGGCTTATTGGAATCGTGATGAGATGTACATCGTACTTTGGCTATATATGAATTTATTGGCAATTGGAAGTACCTATCAAAACTAAAAAGAAATAAATAAAAAACTTTTTAATAAAAAAACAAACCGACTTCCAAAAAAACACTGCAAAACGAAAAATAACTTTCTTTTCCGAAGTCGGTGTCGAAACACGGAAAACAATAGGTACCAAAGACACCGACTTCGGAAAAGAAAGTTATTTTTCGTTTTGCAGTGTTTTTTTGGAAGTCGATTTGTTTTTTTATTATTAATGCTCCCATTGCTGGGACACAGGTCTCCTCTCTGTGAGAGTGAATGGGCCTTAATCCACCACGCGGGCCCAGTGCGGGTTGGTGGATGACACACGTCTTCGATTTTTTGTTGGTTCAAGGACATGCCGGTTTTCTCACGATGTTTTCCTTTACCGTTTTTAGAGCAGTAGTGATTCAAATTAATTTCTTAGGTAAACTGAAACATAACCATAATTGGTATAAAAAGTAGTTGGTCTAATAAAGGTACCAAAACTAATGTAGCTTTAAAAATCCGTAAAAAAACCATTGCTGAAATCCTACTAAAGCTAAAGCCAGATAATACGAGTTTAAACTAAAAATAGACAAGCTATAAAACGGTTCTTCCTAGCTTCTCGGTAACAATACCTTTCATTGTAATATTTTTGACATTTATCGCCTACAAAAGGTTACACTATAAATAGCCTTATCCCTCGAGGGCAGGATAATGTAATCTAAGTCAAATCGCAAGAACACGACAACTTTGATTTTCAGTTATTCTACGAAAAATGTCTCTGTTTGTATTTTTTTTTATACACTACAATTTTACGCGAGGCTTCGTTCTGGTGGCGTATCTTACAGGAACCGTGATTTTTGCCCGGGATAAGCTTAAAGAAGATACCTTTCCGTCAATGAAATATTGCCTTAATCGGACCAGTTCTGCCCAATATTATCTTTTACAAACATACAATTTTACCAACCGCAGATAAATTTTGGTGCAAGTTATATTTCCTTCTTGATGGTCTCGTTTGAAATATCTTTCTATTTTTGCGAAATGTTCTAAAATGCTTCAGCTGTACGACCAAAGTAATGAAAACAATGTTTACATGAAAGCACGTGCGTTTAACAAACTACATTGACCTCTATTGTCTTTTTCACTGTCAAGTGCTATGCACACAAGTTAAGGTGAACATCAACTGTCCTATCTCTCAAATGGATAGACTTATCTATCGAATTGCAATATCCCTCAAATATTGCACCATTATTATCAAATATTGGTTAACGGTGACAGCCTTTTTTATCAGGATGCCTTCACATCTGAAGTTATTCCAGCGAAAGCGCGATCGTATACTACGTATTCGAACGTGACAATAACGCTGCTTACACGCTGTGCTAACGCTGCATACACGCAAGGTCTGCGTAGTAGACGAAATTGTCATGAAAATACATGACAATTTCGTCTACTACGCAGACTATGCTTTAACTCAATACAATCGTCTGCACTCTTAGCACCAATTCTTAATGAAATAACTAAGAAAAACGATCCGTTTTTTATAGTGTTAATTTAGGCCCAACCATAACAGCCCATGCTTGCAACATGATTAGCCCATAATATAATGTTTGTATTATTTTCGATGCTGTAGCTTAAATACTGCATTTGTGGGACGATTTTATAGCGTATACTCGGTGTAAACACTTTTGTTACACATAGTCATTGCGAGTGTAGTGAAAATCACTGCGAAAATATGTCTGTCTTTGTAGCAAACTCTAAAATCTATTTGGACGCTAACATAACGTTTACGAGATTTGCAGCCTCAGCAAGTTAGAAATGAAAATAGACAAATACTAGCAACCCTGACCTCCATTACCATTCAGTGTGCTCTATTCGCTCTCCGAGTCAAGTGCATTGCATCCAATCATATTAAGTGGAACATCAACTTTCCTATCTCCGAGCTACTTTTCTATGAAATTCTATCGGCGGTTGCCATTGTCGAAATACCAAAATGTTTGCTATTGCCAACGTGGCGTTTCAATAGGACGTGCGTATACGAGGCACTTTAATAGCATCTATTCGGCGTGAACGTTATTGTTCATACATTCAGTGCGAAACCGTAGTGAAAATGTCTTAGAAAATGTATCTATCTTTAGAGCAAATTCTAAAATCAATTTAGAAGCCAACAACATTTACAAGATTTGCAGCCTCATAAAAGCGATCACACAAATACTGGCAACCCTGACCTCCATTACCTTTCAGTGTGCT
Organism: Anorthoa munda; assembly: GCA_945859665.1. Taxonomy (NCBI): domain Eukaryota; kingdom Metazoa; phylum Arthropoda; class Insecta; order Lepidoptera; family Noctuidae; genus Anorthoa; species Anorthoa munda. The sequence goes on along the minus strand of OX243894.1, from coordinate 19,152,018 downwards.
CCATTCGCTCTCCGAGTCAAGTGCATTGCACACATATTGCGGTGGCGTACCCGCGTACCTACTCTACGCTCTTACTTCGTACGCCCACAAAAATGCATAAAATATTAGAATATGAGAAACGTTTAAAAAAAACAATTTTATAACTGGCATTATTGGAAAGATCGAAGTAGTTTGGCTGTTGTTTTCCAGATAAATGCTACGTTTATTTTTGTTTATACTAGTAAAATGTTAATTGAGGTCGATGTTACGTTGAGTATTTGCTTTTTTTCGATCTTAGCTTGTTTTGTTTACGTTTTAAAGCGTTAGCCATTTGTTATTTTTACTGGTTTCTTTGTACTTTTTTAAATGACGTTTAAATAGCAGTAGAGGAATATTGTGTTTATTATGTAAATCGTGGTTTTCTTCAGTCGCATATCGTTTATCTCGATTCTCTGAAAATCTCATCCAACTGCCAGAACCGCGAAGTTTGTTTGTCCATCTAGCCTGAATGTGTCCCTACCTTAAGGCCGGGACTCTACCAAAGCGGAGACGAGACGAGCGGAGAGGAGATGTTTTTTAAACAACCAATAGAATTGTGTTATTGAAACATCTCCTCTCCGCTCAGCTTCAGTGGAGATCGCTGTGCGGAGATGTGTAATATTTGTATGGCGCGATGGAAGCGGAGATGTGAGCTGTGCCCGGACGATGCGCAGTGGATACGAGAGATGTGAGTGGCGTGCAGTGAGCGATGTCACCCTCCCCCCTCTCGCCTGCCAGCAACCTGCAGAGCCCCGCGCGCGCTCGTACTAAGCACTCAACGCCTCGCACCCGAGCCTAAAAACATCTCTTCTCGCACAGCACACAGCACACCGCACACATCTCCGCTTTGGTGGAGTCCCCCGAGCTGAAAAACATCTCTTCTCGCACAGCACACAGCAAACCGCACACATCTCTGCTTTGGTGGAGCCCCGGCCTTAGTTTACCGATTCGCGGTCTCGGATGGCAGTCGCTCTAATTCAAATATCTCATTGAAATTCAGCCACAACTAGTTCAACTATTACAAACCTCTAACCTTCTATTGAGTCTTTGATTCAATTATTATAATTTAAATAAACCTAATGGATTTCTAACCTAATTGGTATAAAAGGCTAAGTCCATCACCCTGCCTCGGGTTGTGGCCGACTTCAGAATCCTTTAAAGAAATTGGTCCATCATTCCCAGTTCAAGGACATGTTTCAACCATTCCCCTGACGTAATCCCTAAGCTCACTTTCCACATGACACCCGAGGGAAGGATGGGGAGCTTCAATATTTCTATTTATAGTCAAGGACGGAAGGACCACGTGGCTGAAAGGAATGGTTGTTGCGTACCAGGAATGTAGAAATGTAGCTATATTTTCTGTTAATTGAATTAGCCTTTTAGGTGGTAACTTTATTCAGTTTTGTGTTTGTATCAGAAGGTTTGGACATTGTTGCTTCAACGTGGCAGTTCGTCTGTTCATATAACAAACAATCTGAGTTTTAGTTTTTATAAATTTAATATGCTTTTACAAATTACCTAATTATTAGTGTTTAAATTTTAGTTTTAACTTAATTTATACTCAAACGCATACGTATATGTTTCGTTGGAGATCCTAAATAAATAATAAAATAAACATGACATTAAGGCCCGCTTGTACCACAAGTCGTAAAATCAATTTAGCGCTAATTATAATATTTAAAACATTATTCCATTCTGTGTCTGTCAACTTCGAAGAATCGATAAAAGTAAAACGATGTTTTAAATACGTTTCGTAGATCGAATGCAGGTGCAAGCGAGCATTAGTTGCCAACATACGTACCGTGCGACCACCACCAAATTAGTTGAACCGTTGCACGTTGGTAGATGCTTCAGTTCTAGACAAACAAACAAATAAACTAACTCTCACATTTAAGACTTGTATTCTAGGACGATGCTCAGTTATGAATCACGATATCTACTCAAATCTAAAATAAAATCGAGATTTATGGTTGAGCATCGTCTTTTTGCGCATTTAAGGTGTGAACCTGGTCACTGTCTAAGAAACTGCAGCCAAAGTGAAAAAGTGGTAAAGATTAGAAGGCTACAACAATAAAACCGTAAAATAGTAGCAAATTCTACATCAACTAGGAAATTTGAATTTATTCGTGTCTGATCGGAACACTACATTTCATTATTGCAGTTGGATATTGGAGCTCGTTGACATTCAATTACATTCAATTGCTATCATCAAATGTACTCTATCGGAGTACTGTCGTGATTCCCGATACTGCTGCATTCATTTGTGATCAAAGGACTTTGATGCTGCAAAATCCGATAGTTATCGGTTTCACTTTGCCGGAGATCAGATTAAACGAGTTTTTATTTATTTGGTTTAGTGAAAATTATGGGTTAAGCTCGCCTCTATACATAATTTGATTTATTTAAATATGTTTGTTTTGTGAGAGAGAGAGGAGTGGTGGCCCATTGGTATCAGCCGGGCAGCCGCGTCTTACAAGTTGTAGGTCGTGAGTTCGAGCCCAGGCAGGCGCTTTACTTTGTGTAAATTATTTAATTACCATTGCTCTCCAAACTGTGAAGGAAAACATCGTGAGGAAACCGGCGTGTCCTAGAACCAAAAATTCGAAGACATGTGACATCCACCAACCCGCACTGGGCCCGCGTGGTGGATTACGGCCCAATCCCTCTCACAGAGAGGAGGCCTGTGTCCCAGCAGTGGGAATATTAATAGGCTCCACTGATTTGAGTTTCCACGGCACATCATCATGTGATGTGATGTTTGTTTTGTGTACATTATAAAATATGAATATTACGTGGAAACAATTTGTTTTTTTTTGTAATTTTGTAGTGGCCAAAATATAGCCACTACATAAAAACTTATCAATGAATAAAAAGAAGTATAAAAATTATCTTTTTCTTCATCGATGACGGACCTACATTCTTTATTATGATGACTTATGTTAGATTATGATAGGGTATTTAGCCCAGGAAATAGAGACATTTCTGCTGCAGAATAAAAATCCTACGAGTATTTATGTAATTTCAGATATGGACTGTCAAAGGGCCCAAATATCTGTTTATTGCTTAATTCTCGTAATGTTTTGATTTTACTGCAATTTGTGCTCAGAGCAAGTTTAATCCTTGTTCAATCGTGCACAAAAATGTCCACACTACTACCATAATATTATTACTAAAAATACACACACTACAGAATTATAGATAGTTAAAGTCATCTTTGCGCGCGGCTCTATGTGTGGGTAAGCGTGTGTGTATGGTTGTTTGCACTGCCGCGTCATTGCCACGCAAGTTAAAGCTGTGTATTTACAAGCGAACGCACAGCGCACGCACACATGGTGCCTTGCGCAAAGATGAGTTGAACTATCTATAATACCAGAATTAACATGATTCCCGTAAAATAACTTTAGTAGTATTTTTTGCGCAGATTGGCCTCTAATTATTACAGTTATTTACCTGGGCTAATTCTTGTGAATTGTGTCTTTTGTAGTTTGTTTACTACATTGCTCGAGTGTGATAGTCCAAAATTATATGAGTATCTATTTTTTATGTCAAAGTAAAGTACGTTTTTTACAGAGTTTCCGTTACGGAAACTATCTTAAGTTTTCAGGGTAAAGTTAAATAAGATTAAAAGCACGTGAAGCTGTGAAAATATATTTAAAAAGCCGGGTATTTAATAGCAATTTATTAAATTTACGTCGTCGGTTATATCAAATATCGGTTTTCCATAACGCTTATTGCTATTAATTATCCGAATAATTTTGTTCAACATAATATTGCGGGTAGGTATATGATAAAGACTCAATATTTAACCATTTTCATGCACCGAGAGACAGTAATTTATCTTAGTACGAGATCCCACCGCAAAGATCTGCAGTCAAATGTTTTTGATCAAACTTCTTTTTTATGAAAGATACTTGATAGAAGAATAGATTACAGCAGGGTTGCCTGGCAATATCTAGCCACAATTAGTCTTTTTTAGGGTTCCGAAGTCAACAAGGAACCCTCATAGTTTCGCTCTGTCCTTCTGTCCGTCCATAGCTTAGCTCAGAGACTCTTAGTACTAGAAAGCTATAATTTGGCATGGATATACATATTAATAATTCCGACAAAGTGGTAAAATAAAATCATGAAAAAACAAATTTCGGGTACCTCCCATAGACATAAAGTGAGGATATGATTTTTTTTCTCGTCTATCCCATGTCGTGGGATATAGTTGGATAGGCCATTCAAAAATATTATGGGTTTGTTAAAACCATTTTTTTCGATTCAGAGATCCGTTTGCGTAAAATTAAGCTTTAAATTGAAAATTTTGTTAGAGTCAAGTGTCCCCCTCACCTGCCAAAGAAATGGTTGCTCTTGGCTATTTGAAAAAATTCATGGCAGTAGTAAATATAACGAAATTAAAAGGAAAACTATCACAGGTAAGTAGGATTTTTAAGTTTACGAGTAATAGTCGACCAACTTATAATATGTACTTGGAACAGTAAAATTTTTGTACATATGCCATTAAAATTTACTTAAGTAACGTTGTTAGCTGTGTAAAACAGAGTAAATATATGCTTATGAACCATGCAAAAATATACAAAAATAAAATCATAACAGGCTTTACAAGTTTACGAGTAATAGTCGACCAACTTATAAAATGTACTTGGCACAGTAAAATTTTTGTACAAATGCCATTGAAAAATTACTTAAATAACGTTGTTAGCTGTGTAAAACAGATATTAAATATATGCTTATGAACCATGTAACAATAGCTGGCACCGGCAACCGGCATGTCCTAGAACCAAAAATTCAAAGACATGTGACATCCACCAACCCACACTGGGCTCGCGTGGTGAATTACGGCCCATTCCCTCTCACAGAGAGGAGGCCTGTGTCCCAGCAGTGGGAACATTAATAGGCTGATGATATGATGTGTGATGGTAAAAATATACAAAAGTCAAATTAGAATCGATTGCCAAGAAAATTCCGCTAACCTACCATAGATGGCGGTATTCTCAGTATTCGCAATTAATAACATAGTTCAATATTTACTACTACTCAACCATGGTCACATCAAGTGCAATATAACATATTGCAATTTTAATTACATTATCGATATCGATAGATACCCGATTTCTTCATTCGAAAAAATTAGAACTTCACTTGTGAAGTTGGATTGTATAACTCCTTCTACAGTTACTATCGTCCTATGTGGGCCCGTTTTTAAACGGTGTGAGCCGCTGAAACCGTTTTAATGTTCATGTAACAACACAAAACCCTCTTCATAGTTCGCATTATTATGCAACTACGGAACCCTATAAATGCGCGTGACCACTAGAAATTTCTCCAGTATCGTGCGTATGCAACATCAGCCAGCTCTCAGTTAGCCACAATTTATGGATTGCCAGGATTAAACAGGTAAACTGGCAACTCATAGATTGCGGCTAATTTAGGGCTGGTAATAATGATTTCGAAAGGAAGGATACGCCCATCTGAACCTTTTTTAGAAACCTTCTTATGTATGACAAGCAAATACTCGCTCACTCCCGCCACAGGTAACTATATACTAGTCAGAGACACGCACACGGACCACTGTCAACTGAGTCGCGTTGGTCCTAAACTGCAATTTTATGACCAGCGCGCTGGTGCCATTTAGTCGCGCGGTTGGCCTGGTCCTTACGCAAGTAATATATATGTCAATGGCTGGTAACCTTTTTTTTCTCCTACTTTCTACATCACTTTCTTTCAAATGACGTTGGATTCACTTGAAAAACGATGTATCTGAGGTAAAGTATAAAATATAAATTACAATTTATTTAATTAAGGTAATTGCGGCTAGATATTGCCAGGCCACGTACCATTCATGAAAATTAAGTTTTATCGAAACCAAAAAAAGAATCTGCAGATTTTAGCAGCGGGATCTTAGGCTATCTCATTCATTCGTTCATTCGCATATTACTCATTGAAATGAAAACAGAAAGGGGAATGTGAAATGTATTCAAAGAATAATTAAAATGTGAAATATTCAATGCAAGCAATTTTACAATGGAAGTACGTTTCACAGCTTTTAACTTTACTGTTTAATGACAGTTCGAATGGCGTAAAGGAGCTTATACATATTGCAATTACTGATCTGTATTATGTTTTCTACTTCTCTTTTTCACATTAATGCCTTTGCAGCACAATCAGTCTGCCCAGCCTTTACCCAACTTCTTCGTTTTCTTAATAAATAAACCTTTACTATGTACATATGGCAACGATGCACTGGTCGTGTCTAAGGTCCAGAGCCTCGAACATCAACGCCGAGTTGCCAGCCTGTCGGTTTTTTATTGGTTACATTTCGAGGAGTGTGTGAAGGAACTGCACAATTTGATTCCGCCTAGTCCTTTCCATCATCGGACTACAAGACATACTTCCATGAGTCATCGGTACATGGTGGACATGCCACCGATACGCACAAAGCGTTTTGCTAATACTTTCATTGTGCGCACAGCTAAGGAGTGGAATTCCCTGCCTGAGTCTTTGTTCCCCTAGCTATAATCTTGGGGCCTTTAAATCAAGAGTGAATAGGTTACTTCTAGGCAAGCGTCCTTCACCGTAGACCGCTTACCATCAGGCGATTTCCAGTCAAATTGGATGAAGTTGATATCAGTATTTAACATGTAACGAGTTAGGCCCACTTCTTTGATCCGTATTGAACTCAACTAATGGTAAACATGCTAACCAATAGTTAAAAATTTCGGTAAAAAGCCTTATTTCATCAATTATTAGCCTCGGAAATGGTTAAACAAGTTGGAGAGTTAATTATCCGACCATTAGTTAGACTAATAATTGATGAATGAAAGCGTTTTACTGGCATTTGAAAGCATTGGTTAGCATATTTAACCACCAAACAAACTGGACCTTATTGTCTGACCAGGAACGTAATTGCGGGATAAAAAGTGTCATCATTAAAATAAAATCTTTCACCAATAGAAAGCTATATTATTCCTGAATGACACAGGCTATTTTTTATCCCGAAAACGGGTCCTGTGGGGTGGTCCACGGGAGCGAAGCCGCGGGGAACAGCTAGTAAATGATACACACGTTGGTGTCGGTTTTTTAAGTGCCTGCAAGTTTGTAAGGCTTGTGAATTTCTTTATTAATAAGCTAGTGTCCAGAATTGCGGGCCCAGATCTTCCACGGGTAAACGAAGCAAACGACAGGGATATCTAGAGGTTCTAAAACGTGACATTCTACCAGAAAAGCGACGCGATTACAGTTGATAAAACTATCAACGAAATCGACGTGATAACGAATTGCAAAATGTTTAAAATTTATGGTATTTGCAAGTGCTATCGAGATGTTACGTGATCAATCTATCATAGAATGACACTTGGAGGCTAAATTCGTATCGGGTAATATTAGATTCAAATCGACATGTAATAGGGATGATGACGGGGTACGAAACAGCAAATTCTAATTAGTCCGCCAGTTAAATTATCAAGAAATATTGGACACGTATTTTTAACTTGTTCAAATCGATAAAAAATCACCTAGATAAAGCGCATCAAAGTTCGGGAGTGGAGACTTGTGACGTAATTTCTATGTAAAAAGTATAGGCAGTAGGCAAGGCACGATGTCTTACGATATTTTAACGCAATGCATCGTATCATATTTTTTTGTTAACGAGACAAAAGAAAAAATACGCGTCCAAAATTTTTTTGGAAATTTAACTGACGGACTAAAATATTTTTTTAGTCATCATCCCTATTATGAAGAACAATAAGTTTTTTCTCAATTACGTTTGTTTGTGTAGTTGTAACCACGGGTTGTCATTATAGTAACAATCCTTTGTTTCAAAGGTGGCCTTTAGTCATCTTCAAAACACGTCCGAATTTATATTTATAATTAGTATAACTGTATTCCACAGTTCCATTGCACTAAGGATAACCATTATCGTCAAACGCTACGATATATTGCAGACCCACTACTAATTAGGCAAGTTTACTTTGCTCTATGTCAATCAATTTTGACTTACTGCATTACTTCATGGGGTGGGGTGGGTAAAACTTTGTTACTACCCATCGAGAGAGCGCAGAGAGCGATCCTCAAGGTATCTACTTTCCGACCGTTCCTATTTCCCACTAACCTCCTCTATAAATCTTGTGAAGTACTAACAGTTCGACAATTATTCATAATGAGCATCGTATTAAAACAACACGCAGCCCTTCCCTATCGCAATGAATATACTAAAAAAAGACGGAAAGATGTAGTTTGCCTTCAAAAAAGTACAAAACATGCATTCACAGACAAATTTTATGTGTTCCTCGGACCACTACTCTACAATAGACTAAACGTAACAACAAACATTTATTCCCTAAATTATTGTAACTGTAAGAAAATTCTCAAAGAAACTCTACAAAGTATGTCCTACGAAGACACAGAGAGGTTATTACTTGTACTAAAATAGATATTGTTCGTATTTTATGTATGGTGATATTTTAGTATATAAGATGTTAGAAAATTAGATTTTTTTTTTTTATATTATTTACACTCTTAAAAATTTATCTAAGACTATCTCATATTTGATTTACAGTGATTATTTAGGAAAAATATGTACCTCTTTTCGCCTGAAACACAGGTTTACCTAGTTCAGGCACATAACACGTGTGAACTTGACATAGATTTAAGCAAAAATTGTACTTATTGTTTTACCTAATGATTTTTAAATAAACTTTATTATTATTATAAACAACCCAACAAAGTTCCTATACCAATATCATTCCGAACCTCACAAATTAATAACCTAATCTCATCACGAAAATTATATCAATCCATATTGAGTGACATCCCGACGCCGACGTCACACAACGCCGACTGAATAGCCGCCGATTACTTTGATGTGGGTGACTCCATTGAAAAGTAACGACGCGGTGCAAAGGACAAATTACGAGGCACCCTTTGGCCTTCAATGGCTTCAGTTTACGATATAGACAAAACTGCTCCTTTTGGTGTAGTGTGGGGAGGTACAGAAGGTTAGGTAGTAGTTGGAGTGGGTTTAGTGTGTTTTTCCTGCGACGTTCATGCAGTTTGGTAAACAGACATGTGACGAATTTTAAAGTTTTTGTTTTAATTGCAGACTTTTATGGCTTCAAGATCTTGAACTTTATGAGAAAAAAATACACTTTAAGTATACGTTTATTCGATTTATGATTTTATCAAAGATCAATCTATTGTCAACGAATATAATTCTTTATACGTTGTGTGTTAAAAAACAGCAAACGCTTATGAGCATAACTTTTGGTTTCAGCCTTCTTTGCAGATTAATTTCACTGGATTGTATAAAGGATTTAAAAAGAGTGTTGTTTGTTTTTCCTATAAAGAAGGTCACTATAATCACATTAAACACTCCACTGTCTCTATTATAGCCTCTTCAATCACACGCCATTTAGCTCGATCTTTTGCCACTTTCATCCAATCAGCTACTATGCAAAAATCGTACGACATACGACAATTCCATTTAAGTTCCAAAGTAATAACAGCCGCACGGATCAATCTTCGAGATTAAGCAAAGTACAAAGAGGTCGGTCGGTGGATGTGTTAAAATCTTATGAGGAAATGCGGGCAGAGAGCTCCGACTGAATATCCTTAGTAAAAAGTCATAATTCGAGGTTTGGCTCTCGCCTATTTCCTCCTCCAGTATTGGACAAATTTAAAATATATTCCATTAATTGTATAAAAAAGATATATGTTGTGCTCCTATGTTTTTAATTTTAATTTGTCAAATTTGTACACTAGGCAACAGAGGTTGACGCGCAATTTTGAACATTCTTTGAGGGTTCTACTGCTTCTAAAGATAATGTAACTTCAAAAAGGAAAACATAGGGACACAGAATATATCTTGTGTCTTCAGTTTGTGGAATATCTTTTAAATTGGTCCAATATTGGAGAGCAGTCGTGGCCCAGTGGTAGCGGCCGCGACTTCCAAGTTGTAGGTCATGAGTTCGAACCCAGGCAACATATTTCATCAGCACTGTTCTTAAAACGGTGAAGGAAAACATCGTGAAGAAACCGGCATTTCCTAGAACCAAAAATTAGAAGACATATGACATCTACCAAACCGCACTGGGCGTGCGTGGTGGATCACGGTCCATTCCCTCTCACAGAGAGGAGGCCTGTAATTTCGTCTTAACATACCGAGGTTCCTCCGTGCTTCGGAAAGCACATTAAGCTGTTGGTCTCGGCTGTTATTTGTAGTCGTTGACAGTCGTTAAGTATAGTCAGAAGTCAAAATATCTGACAGCAGTCTTGCCCAGGGATATCGTGTTACCCAGTTACTAGTTTGTGGAGGCCAGATAGGCAGTCACTCTAAGTATAATGGAACTGCATCCAGTAAGCCGGATCTAAACTAGCGAGCCGTAACCGTAACCGTTGAATGTGCTGTTACCAAAAATATAATGTGTACGTGGTTCGCGAGCCTGCAACGAGCGCTACACGAGCGGCTCACAGCGAGCCGATGATAATATTTTCGAGTTAATAGTCATGACTTCATAAATTGAGTTAGAGAGAGGATAAATTATCTTCTCTAAATGTGTCTTTTTTGCAATTACCAATTTTTTTTTTATGAATAAATAGTAGATCACTTCTTTCCCGATTTACATTCCTTGTTTCCACCATCTTCGTGGCCGTTTATGATCATTGAGTAAAGCATCTACAAGTATGTATGCTGCCCAAGAGACACTTCGTTGACATCGTGGAGTCACAAACCGAAACTGCGGATAGATCCGGCTCGTCGTTACAGTCACAGTAACGTGGACGTCTCGTACACATTAGAACCTCGTAACTGTTTCTGTTTGGTTACAGTTACAGCTCGCTAATGTGTACACTCGGTGAAAGCGGTCGGACCCGGCTTTAGATTGGAAGCCGACCTCAACATAGTTGCTAGACAGATTGCTTCCATAGTAGTCCTTTTGTATCGCCCTATAGTAACTACGTAAGCGATTTCACATCCAAGCTGTAAACAGGCCGGTGATAAAAATTGTATACCTAGCAAATGTATTGTATGGGCCGACGGCGTAAAGAGATGGCTTCCTTTATTTTGAAGTTGTAAACCTTGCTCAAAGGACGATGTAATTTTAAGTGCTTGTCGTATCGTGTGGCAATAACCTGTTACGCTCTTGAGTGTTGAGGGGTTGGAGGTAATGTATAAATAAATTGGTTCGGTATTGAGCCCTATTTTTGAAGCCACTAATGAAATGCTTTTATCCGTCATCTGCTAGCTTAGATTGTGGTTTTGGGCGACGTAATTAAAAGCTAGTATCTTCGCCTAGCCAGTCCAGAGTCTCTAGTCATTGTGAGATTCTATCCGTTGATAGAATCTCACATAATGAAATGAAATTGAAAAGAGTGTCCTTGCACGTTCTTTTCCAAAGAGGTCTACGCTTTGGAACGTGCAATTAGGCTAACTTGCTTCGTCTTTTTGACTGATCGACATTGACAATACATTTTTTTTTTTGGAACGTTGCTCCACACTAGGAATTTCTTCCTGTATCGTGGGTGCGTTAACAAACATATAAACTCACATACACAAACACCCAGAGCCAGAACAACTATCTGTAGGTCATACAAATATTTGTGCCGTGCGGGATCGAACCCGCGACACGCGGCGCAGCAGTCCATCGCTCAACCACTGCGCCAACCGTACAATTTAAAAATGTATGGCTTCAATGAAATAAATGCAAAATAAAAATGAATGCCGAAAATTTCTAAAATGTCTCATCTTCTTTTTCGTGTGAGGATGTGGCCAACTCTGGTGTCAGAGTTAATTAAGCCGCTTCTTGGAACCCCACAGGCCTCTGACTTGGCTATTTCAGACTTACATTAACTATATAAGTCCAAGTTTAAATACCTCATAATAATTATTAACATGACAAATGTCAAATGGTCAATTAATCATTTTGGTATTTTGACAATTTGAAAGTGCTCCCTCACTTGGAGCATTTGCCTGTAATGTAACGTTACAGAGTTGACCATTACATCGGAGGGAGGAGAACCGAGCATTACAGTGCGCAACCTGTAATGTTACAGATTCGAGGATTACATTGGCAAGGGAAGAGAACCGAGCAGTGCGCAACTTGATGATACAATGAGTAATTTTTGATACAACTTGTAACATCAACGACCGCTTCGTTTGACATTGTGGAATAAACTAAATGCACAAAATCGAATCTAATGTTACATTACGGGTGAATGCTCGTCAAGTCAGGGAGGCAGTACTGTAATGTAATGCTCAAAATCGAATCTGAAATGTTACATTACAGGCGAACGCTCAAATTTAAATCCAGGTGAGAGAGCACCTTTAGCAATTGTCCGATTGAATGTCACATTGTGTAGACTCCAGAGTGCTTAGAAAAATAACCATTCCGGTTTTGGGATTGGTCACGTGACATTTCGTTAGCGCATGCTGAACCCATACATTTTGAACTTTAAATATCATTTAAATATCACTTTGTCTAGAGTCCATGTTTACTTCCATTCCACACTAAGAAAAAAAATACAAAGAAAATGATTTACACACAACATAATCTACGAACAATCTACGTTTTATAATCCTCCATGTTTCGGGCAATTGGAGTTACTAATGGTCGCACAGGGACTATTATATCCTCTGACCGGTAATACCCGCCAAACTATGTGTTTTATACGTCACATATATTCACGCTTGCATTTCACGAAGATTAGCAGGTATATAGTCATATTGCATATACTTTCTTGAGATTTTTTATTATTATTAGGTTCCAAGCCGAAAACTGTGAAGTAGCACTTCGCAGTTTTCGGCCAAATCATTTAACAAATATTATCTCAGCATGGTCGTTTCAGTAGGCCAATAATATTTAATCACTTGTATGCTGTAATTAGCTGAAACAATTAAAACCCGACTACAAAAAAATCGCACTCAGAATAGTATCAAACAAGAAAATATTCTTGGAGGATAGCCGTGTTTGTATGCCATAAAGATTGCTTACCATCAACTGTTACAATGTATTTATGATTAAACAACACGCAGGATTGGCCAACATCCTAAATATTCAAACACAAAACCTCATAAAATACCACCAATGGACTTGTGTCCAAAAAAAACATTTTTGACCGTCGCGTCAATTAGATTACCAAAAAATATTGGCCACGTAACGTACGTACGAATATTGTTAAGGATTTTCTCTATGGTATGATATCAAAGCCCCGATTCATAGCGATTTATGAATCGCGGCTTTACTATCGAGGCCTATCTTTCAAGAACCGCCGTGATAAAAAGTTCTCGGATAGAAAATCAGTTCAGTAGTTTTTGCGTGAAACATTCATCCATCCTCACAAATTTTCGCGTTTTTTACCCCCGACGGGAAAAGAGAGTATTAGAAGTTTGACGTGTTTTGTTGTGTATCTTGTCTGTCTGTGGCATCGTAGCACCTAAACGGATAAAGCGATTTTGATTTAGTTTTTTTGTTTGAAAGGTGACTTGATCAAGAGTGTTTTTAGATAGGTATGTTTGATGAAAATCGGTTCAGCCGTTCAAAAGTTATGCGTATTTTACTTTTTGAAGCGGGGTATTTTCGCAAGATATTGTGTTATAAAATACGAAGCGTGTCTATAACTAAATAAATATTTAGTTTAAAAAGCATGAGTTAATAAGTCTTTGTGTTTTTTACAAGCTTTTATTTAACTTGCAATGTGTATGTTCGGGTCAAATCCTGCAACTGAATTTTAAAGCAGTTATCCTCCACCGATTAAGATTAAATTTTGCATACACGTTTAGTTTGAATGACAATGCATGGTTAGCTAAGTGACATCGTTCTAAATCCAATATGGCAGACGGCCCAAGATAGCGGACTACTTATGAAAGGATTTGCTAAGAAAAATACGAAAAAAGCGTGTTTTTATGAATATTTTTTTTATGTTTAAACTTGTTATAAATATAAACATAACATAGCGTCTGTATTCATCGAAGGGTTGTTTAAGTCCCATGTAATATAGGTCGAGACTATTCCCATCTATTGAATTATTTCATACATTTAGACGTCTCATGTTTTCCCACTTCATATTTTATTGCGAAACGCGCCTCGATGGCTGAATGGATTTGGATGGAATGTGGAAGACGGGTAAACCATGGCCTAGATTAGGAGTTGGGACATAGGACACTTCTTTTCCGACTGGTATAAGTAAAATACCTTTTTCACTTTAACGCGGGCAAATACAGCCTCCTATTTCATAAATTTCGCAAATAATGAAACACCTGGTAGTCTCACAAATTACACGTGTTTAAAACTCTTTTGTCATAAATTTTGACGTTTAAAGAAACATGGTGGATTTCAATCGCCAACGTTCGAATTTTGAAGTGAACGGTGGATCTAGGCCTCATTATGGGAGTCTGAAAGAGGAGACGCTCAAGCAGTATCAGTTTTCTCGCGTTTGTTGCGATACTTGATGCTAACAACGGGAAGTAAAGTTTGTATTGTTTAGTTGAAGACCTTGTGTAGATTCTTAAATACCTTCGAAGAAAGCAGCTAGTTTATAATATAGTGGCCATGTTTAAGAAATATTACAAAAAAAAAATACTCTTGACTTTTATTCATCCTATCTGTTGCTTCCCGATAGCTACAATCTAGGGGTCTTTAAGTCAAGAGTGAATAGGTTATTTCTAGGCAAGCGTGCTTCACCGTCGATCTATACTTACCATCAGGTGAGATACTGGTCAAACGCGAGCCGATCGTAAACAAAAAAAAACCTATATCTGTTCTTTAAAGTTTTCTCAATTTAATCGAACCACTCAATAATGTGTAGGCTGTGGATACCTATAATTGAGTATGCGTAACAGGAAAATCTGTTACAATTTTTATATTTCCTGTACAAGTTTTTTTGTTATAATATTCGTTGGTGATCCTTACATAAATAAATCCTAGTCAGCAGCTACCATATTAAAGCAAGATTTACCTACTGCTACCTTTAACATCTGATGAGTGAGTGCTCTACCCATTCACTTCCAAGAATATTTCTAAAACCCGAGAATGACCGCGAACCCTTTTAAATAGGTAATTACCTAAATGTGTTCCTCAATAAATAACTTTCTTTACCTGAAACATTGATGGAAGTACCTTCCTTCTTCTCGAATAAATCTGTGTAGATGATTTTGCCACAAAATTATTCTTTACGCATCGATGAGCCATCTCAAACATAACTTCATAATATTGCATGCTCCACTGAGTAGTTTAGGAGTAGTTAATTAAAGTTTCCTTTAGTCTTCTTCAAACCACTGGAAGCACGAAACTGTGGTTTATATCTGAGGCTACATATCAAATTTTATCCACACATGTGTGAAACCAGACTGTAGAAAAACCAAATCATAGAGATGGAAAAACTGACATTTACACAGCCAGCATTTCACATGAAAAGCAACGAAACGACACGGCTGAAGGCTTGTCCAATTGCATTTGCATCTATACCTACTATAGTAGATAATAGAGTTCTTTTTGTAAAAGCAAAGCTGAAAATTCTACAACCGGTACAAATCTGCCAAGCGGATTTGAACAGCGCCGCGGGCAAGCTCCATTTTTCGTTGCTGTCGTTTTTTTTTGCACGCCATTGTAACGAGTATCGACGAAATCTGGATTGGATAGTGTTGGTTTAAATTTTGGGTATATCGTGGCTTGTCTATCTAGTTAAAATACGAAGGAAGGAACTATATTTTGGGCAGTATTTTTACGTTACCTTTTATAATGATATTAAAAGTGAAACCTCCTTTCTTTGCAGCACTACTACTATCATATTATGACGAGTCCGTGAAAATAATACAGTATATTTTACCGATTTATTTTTCATCGGCTTTTCCAACCTTTTGGCGTCGAGTTCCAGTCTTACAGTATGCAGTTGAATATCAGCTATATTGTTTTTAGGGTGCCGTACCCAAAGGGTAAAAACGGGACCCTATTACTAAGACTCCACGATCCGTCTATCTGTCTGTCGTCTGTCACCAGGATGTATCTCATGAACCGTGATAGCTAGACAGTTGAAATTTTCACAGATTGTGTATTTCTGTTGCCGCTATAACAACAAATAAATATTTAAGTGGGGCTCCCATACAACAAACGTGTTTTTTTGCCGTTTTTTGCGATAACAGTACGGAACCCTTCGTGCGCGAGTCCGACTCGCACTCGGCCGGTTTTTTCAAAGTTTAACTGTTATTAATTTTGGTACAGGTTAGCCTCAATAATACAGCATATTCAATTCAATACATAACATACTATGTATATGTAACCTACGTGTTTGGTGGGTGTGTATGTATTGTGTGTGGCGTTACATAACAGAAATGACCCAACCAAAGTATCCGTAAATATCTCTTACTCTCCGCAAAAGGTTATTTCTGGTGCGACAACTAGAAAATAACGATTTTCCCAGCATTAAGGGCAAAGCGTGAAATGACAATCGCTAGTTTAGTGCGAATGCGAACTTCGCTAGTGTTGGCCTCAAGGTTAATATTTTGCCGAGCGCCGAGGCCGAAACCCGCCGACCTCAATATTTTAGTTTCGGCCGAAAGTAAACTTCGTGTATGTTTTTGCGCTAAATGAACCTAATAATATTATGGAGGGTGTTCTATTTGCAAAGGATCCAGCAAATTCTCGTTATTGAATAAGTTATTATTACTAGTTCATACAGTGAATGGAATTGGGTCATGGTTCTAAGTTAGTTTAAATAAATAATTGTTGAGTAGGTAATTAATTTGCAGTTCTGTTCTAACTTATGTCAATTTAATTTATTAACTTAATTTATCTCAAGGGAACGTATATACCACCAGGATAAAAAAGTATTCTTTGATCTGATCTCGGTCATGGTCGGCCGGAGGTCAAGTTTCATCTTAAGGGCCTACAACCGCTTTAGTGCCATAAAACGGTTACTTTCTAAAGCATACTCCTTAGTAACGGCTAGGATAAAAGGTTTAAAAAAAAAAAAATTGATTTACTTAATTTTTTTTAAACAACGTTTTTTTCGTGTAACTGATAGATTTGCTTTAAAATAATAATTAACAAAACAATATTTTTTTGCAACTTTTGGAAACTTCTCCAAAATGACTTGGATGTTTAAAAATATTTTTACACAGAAAAATTGATGGCTGGAATTTCTTCATAACTGAAATAGCATATGTAAATCAAATAATATTTTGCAAACAAAACTGTTCAAAAGGAGGTTCAATTTTGATATTTTGGCATCGAGCGGGCGCACGGCCAGTACTGCGTTAACATTGGGGCGTATATGGCGCCGTAATTCGTTTAGTTATGGAGGTGTGATTGATTAACAAGAAATACGATTTAATCTAATCAAATAGGATCTACAATTACAGTAAACTGAGTCACCCCGGTTTCTGAATTAAGCATTAGAAGTTGAGTATTAATCAAACTAAAGTTTAGCCAGACAACCTGTTAAAATTTGGCATCAAAGTACACGTTCTTACGGTTTCACACGTTTTTAATGTAAAATACTTAAATCGTTAATCGGCTCTCAGTCATCATACAAACAATTTACCTTCTCAACAATACCTGCCCCATAGCCAAGCTACAAACATTTCGTATCGAATCTCTTTCTACAATCGTTAACGCCTTCTATACGTATGGTCTGCCCACGTGACTTAACGTTCAGATGTATCATTCCCATTAAATAATTCATTTTCTACTAGCGTTATCGATTGTAGATTGTCAACTAGGCTACAGGTGTTGTTCAGTTTCGGCATAATTTTCTTAAGGCCGAAACTACTAGAAGATCTTCGCCGACACTGAGACACTACAGTGGGTCACTAGACATCGTAAATACCAAGTTTAATGTAGTGTGAAGTAATGACAACCGTCATAGTCGTAAACATAAACGGCTGTCAAGATGACTGATACTGGTCAACTAGGGCGTGTACTTGTCACGATATAAGTTACTGAATGGGATATATTTTACCCTCATTAGTAAATGGGTTTTGCTGAACATGGATGAAGAGGGAGAGGAAGGCCAAAGGAAAGATGGATGCACTGTGTGAGGAGTGATATGAAAGAAAAGGGATTCAGTAAAATCGTGACAGGGGAAAGGACGAAAAGGAAGAAGAAAACGTATTGCGCCGACCCCAAGTAGGTAACATGGGATGGGCAGGGAAATGATGATGCTTCTTGCTGAACGTGAGGCCTGATGAGGGCTGTAAACAATCCTAAATCAGTATTATCATTATCTTCCTGCCCTTGTCCCATCTTACTAGAGGTCGGCGCAACACTTTTCCTTCTTCCATTCTCTCACGTCAAACTTCGCGTTCACATAATTCCTTACATCATCTTCATCATCATCAGCCTATTAATGTCCTGCGGGCCCAGTGCAGGTTGGTAGATGTCACATGTTTTCGAATTTTTGGTTCTAGGACATGCCGGTTTCCTCACGATGTTTTCCGTTCACCGTTTTGAGAGCAGTGGTGATGAAATAATTTACACAAAGTAAAGCCTAGGCTCGAACCCACGACCTACAATTTGTAAGTCGCGGCCGATACTAGTTGTAGGTCCCCACGACCTACAACTGGTATCGGCCGCGTCTTTATTTTTATTTTTTTTCGAGCTCATTCCTTACACAATCCATTAATTTGTTCTTTGGGCTTACTCTCCTTCTCCATCAATACATTCATTACTTTTTTAGGCACTGCGTTTATATAGCACGGTCCAGATATCTGAGCACCCGAAATATCAAACGACCAATTAACTCTCTGGTACCCGCGCGGCGCGCGCTTTCGCCTCGTGAACCAATAGCAAGAGTCGAACGACAGAGTGACATTGATATTTCGGGTGCTAGCTTATCTTGACCATCCTATACCAATCAACATTCACCAGTACTGGTCGATAAAATCGGGTTATAAGCGTAGAAGAAGACGAAACGATGGAAAATGGATTCTATGAAAGATGTTATAGCTAGTAAAAGGGTGTGACTACTTGGATTATTAGTGACTAGCTGTACCCCGCGGCTTCGCTCCCATGGGTCACCTCACAGGACTCGTTGCTGGGATAAAAAAATAGCCTATGTCACTCAGGAATAATGTAGCTTTCTATTGGTGAAAGAATTTTTTAAATCGGTCCAGTAGTTTCGGAGCCTATTCGGTACAAACAAACAAAATAATCTTTCCTCTTTATAATATTATAGTATAGACTAGCTGTTGCCCGCGACTTCGTCCGCGTCAATCTAGTAAAAAAATTTTTATTTTTTTTTATTTTCCCGCAGGTACTATGAATTTTCTTGTGATCAAACGTAGCCTATGTTACTCGTTATTACATCAGCTATCTACCAGTGAAAGTCCCGTCAAAATCGGTCCAGCCGTTTCGGAGATTACCCGGAACAAACAGACAGACAGACAGACAAAAAAATCTTAAAAATTGCTTATTTGTTGTTAGTACCGTATACTTTCACGTGAATTCAATAAAACGTTGTTATTTTGATATGAACACTATGACACTTAAATTTTTACTTCAATTTGTAGTATGTATAGATGTATGAAATTTTTAGATAAATTTATTGGGACTGCTACAAAAGAATGATGATAAAATTGACAGTGAATAGGTTTTACGCTTAGTAGACGCTTAGAAATATCGTGGTATATCACGCCAGATAGAATCATAAAAGCGCTTCGCTGATGGATTAGTCTCAGAATATCTCCCGTAGTAGTAAGTATGAATATGCACCATTTCGTAGAACTAGGTAATCCTCTTAAGTAGATTTACAGCTTCTACTAGGGGACATGTTCCACAAACATCAGATGTGTGCAACGATACATCCACGAAATTCAAAGAACTTTAATACTTTTGAAGCTTAAAACCAGCAAGGATATTTCTGCGAAATTTTCGTTACTTACATTTAATTTTGTTGCACATAGAAGTACCAACAAACCATATCTGTCGGGGTTTTAGTATAAAATTTACCTATTTCTAGGAAAGCGTATTTCATAGCTTTTGCAGAATATCTCAAACATTTTCTTCAGGTTTTCCACTGGATGACAATTTTGTTATTATTGTGGTGTAGTGAAAATTCTCCCTCCATCTTCAAAAAGGGTCACCAATGTGGTAAAGTGATGCAAAAATGTAAATGTAGAAAATTAAAGACGCAACTAAGTTCCACTAAAGTCGATATTCTAGATGCTCATGCTCAGGCCCAACTCATCTCAAACTGGCAATGGACAGTTGTGATAGGTTGGCTTGTTTTTTGACATTAACGTGCTCAAGTCCAAGATCTTAGACGCCCAAAACTTTACCGAAGACTTTTAACACAAAATCAGTGGAATTGAGTAGTGTTAGCATGTACTTGGAATGTACCTACTCGTACTTGCTAACTTGGACTTTCATTTTCACTCAATACCTACCACACATTTTTTGTAGAACGAGTTCAGTAACGTCTGGGGCGTCTGGGATCTTGTACTATTGAGTACACATAATAACGTGAAGCTGAAGAATCATATACCAAACTCGAGAGTTGTGTTTGGTTGTCAGTTGATTGGGTGTGGCCAATTTTGAGTTTGAGTCGAGTATGTGCATCTGGAATACAGGCTTAAGAGGTATCACAATCATAACACGATGTATTAATGTGAATTAAACAAAAACTAGATATGGAAGGTGCACGGTGGTTATTACAAACAGAAGGATATGGGCGGTAAATATTTACAATAACATAAAATCTTAAAAATAAATCGGATGAAAAATTACGTCATCGTCGTTCAAGTCTTTTTTCGTCATGTCTTCTTTTTTCAATCTATTTAAAGTACTTCAGTCCAGTCAAGTGGCCAGTACTAGGAATCATGTTGTATATTAAAAACTTCTTTGTTTAGCCAATAACCATGTTATGTATTTTCCTCCTCATTCACAAAACAAAGATAGTCTCTCCATTTAGACCAAAATATAGCAAACATTTATGTGGGTATTTACGATAACTATCTCGTACGACGAAGTGGTGGGGGGAGTAGTGACCGTATTAATGGCATTAACTGCAAAGACGTGCGCGTGAACGGTCGTGCCGCATGTGTGGGGCTTATCACGTAGATTGGCTGCTATACTCGACAGCTGACGTTTAATTAATCAGAATGAGGAAACTACTGCGGGTTAGTGTTAATGGGATGTATGAGGGGTAATAATTTAGGATAAACTAGGCTCTGTTTTTTTAAAACTAATTGACTGTATTCATATTTTGATTTGAAGCAGTTTCATTAAATAATACAAAATCATCAAAGATGGAAAATTATAAGCAAATAACTTTAAGGACTTGCATTTATTCTGTTACGTGCAGGAGGTATTTAGCGTCTTTTTTCTCGCACGGGGTCCTTTTTTAGGGTTTTGTACCCAAAGGGTAAAAATGGGACCCTATTACTAAGACTCCACGGTCCGTCTCTGTGTCTGTCTGTCCGTCTGTCACCAGGCTGTATCTCATGAGCCGTGATAGCTAGACAGTTGAAATTTTCACAGATGATGTATTTTTGTTGCCGCTATAACAACAAATACTAAACAGAATAAATTAATATTTAAGTGGGGCTCCCATACAACAAACGTGTTTTTTTGCCGTTTTTTGCGATAATGGTACGGGATCCTTCGTCCGCGAGTCCGACTCGCAATTGGCCGGTTTTTTTTTAAATTATTGTTTTTTGTTTTGTTTTATTCTCGTGTCTTAAATATTTTTCTTTTTTTGTCTTCCTAAATACAGGTACACCATAGAACACTGCCCCTCAAATTATTGAGAGGCAGTGTTCTATACTACCGATCTTGTCATTAGCTATGTAAACCACCCTGCCAATTGCCAATTAAATATTTATTTGTAAAATTATTGTGTCAAGAGACACAAAATTAAAAATTAACTAGACTTTTATTAAGACTCTAAACTTAAGAAAAAGATTAACAATTATTTTAGCTACAGGTTATCCAACTTAAGAAAGAAGATTTTCAAAAAGAACGTCCTTAAATAAAACGTCTAGTCAATTTATTAGCCTAATCCATCAGCGCAGATGATCAATCATGCATGTCTTAATATCAGATTGGCTTTCAGTCTTGCCACAATAGAAAATAAACGTTGCGAATAAAATTCTCTATTACCAAAGTACACAAACTCTTCAGACTTATTACTTTTACTTCAAGTCTATAAAATCTAAAGAAAAATTCTTCATATTTTTTACAAAATGAATGTAAACAAATAACTCAGCTTAAAGAGAAACAAGATAACAAGAAACAAAACAAAAAAACAATGATCTTGTAAAGTTTGTCTTTGAAATAAGTTTTATTTCATCCTTCGAGTCCCTTCGGAAGTTGGGCCGTAATTCCTCGAGCGATGGAACCACAGAGCAATGAAACGTCTCGACGGTCACTGCTAGAGAAGATATTATCAAAAGTTTCAATATAAACCAAGTGCACCAGTGTATGTCAGAACTTACTCGCTATCGCTCATATTAATAAACTCGGAGTAAAGTTACAACCGGTATAACTTAGTACCTAATATATTAATCATAAATTTTTCAAGATTTAGGTTTGGCGTAACTAAACTCCTCGTTTATTAATTTTATTGTTTGTAAGTTTGTTTGTAATGGGTAAACTCAAAAACTACTTAACCGATTTCTTTCACCTATGAAAATTTAAAATATTCCGGAGTGACACAGGCTATTTTACTATCCCGAAAACGGGTCCTGTGGGGTGGACCACGGGAGCGAAGCCACGAGGAAAAGCTACTGAATAATATGATTAAATGGAAAACCGTGTACCTATCTATAAAATACATTAACCTAACTGTCATTGCTTTTATTAATTTTTACCAATTGTAGTAGGTATGTATATAAGTGTGGTCCTAGATTTACATCTAAATTATGTGAGGACGCATCGTATGTTAATATTACATAATATTATTATCTAATTAAATTGTAAAATACTTTGTTTTAAAGTTGTTACTATAGATATTCTTGCATTCGTCTCTATAAAATCGATAGACGACTAGAATAATTGTAAGTGTTGATATTCAAAAGTGCGTTATAATGGTCTAATTAAAATAAACGGTTTGCTTATGAATTGACGGTCTGTGACATTTCTGCTTATGGTTATGACAGCAGAAACTTGTCCTCGCCGCGGGCATGTTTATTATAATATTATAATAAATGGCATCTCTAGTCGGTGCCGGACGCGGCGATTCTGTGTTCTGAAGACGGACCGGACAAGTTTAAATACGGTTCGGTACGGTTTGACAGGCAAGTTTTGTTTGTATTGACGGACACACGGGGACGGTTTTCGTGTGTAATATGTTTCACGTTTGGGCTTCCAATATTATGGTACTAGTTATATACTCCTATGTTTTGTTTTAAGTTTTGTTTTATTTTACTACATTCGTGTACGTTTGGGGTCCATTTTGGTTTATTTCGGTAAGGTGTCTGAGATGTTTTAATGTGAAGGTAATTTTTTATCATCCAGTATACGTTACACAATTAAAAAATCACAGGAATATGGACATAAATATGTAGTGTAGGTATCACATTAATATAAAAATATCAATCTTAGAATAACATACCTGAACCATATTTTTTATAAATATTACACACGAAATAGCAACACCTTATTTCATAAATAATTTACTAAGGCAGTTGTATATTCGATAAGAATATGTTGCTGAAGCCTAATAATAATATCTCAATTTCTTTATTTCCAGATGTGCAGTGAAATGGATGCCAAGTGAAAGTGCAAAGTGACATCATGGCGGTGAACAGCCCCGGAGGTTATCCACCACTTTCTCCAAAACCACACACACCGAAAAGTCCTCGCCACTTCATATTCCCCCAGAAAAGTCCTTCCATTGCATCCAGCACTTCTTCATCAGGGTATTACACGCCCCAGTCTGGCTGCAGCTATGATAAACACAACCAGCCTCCGAAGTCTCCGATAGCCCATGGGCATAGAAGCCCAATGTCTCCTAGACACTTTGCCTTCCCCCAAAAGTCCCCATCAGGGAGATCCAGTCCCTGCGTGGACCGCACCAGCCTGCACTATACCGCGTCTCTCAAGCACAGTCGACGGGAGAAGTCCAAATCGCCAAAACCACCCCCTGTGCACATTCACACGAACCCTGGCTATGTCTCCCCTAAGCATACGAGGAAACTATACGGGTCTACTTCCACAGTGAGCTCACCGAGACTTGCGACGTCACCGAGCATAGTGTCCAGTCACACTGATGACTCCATTGACGCGATGCCAGGAACGCCATCAGCAATCTTGCATGACGCAGATGATGAGTGCACAACAATATCCTCAAAGATATGTCGAAAATCGACCTCAGATTTGACAGATATGACTGATGATACCCCTCATACTCGATCAACAAGCATCAGCAGACCATGCTCACCGATGCGTAGAGGGTCCATGAAGGGCGGTTTGGCTTATCTAGCAAGCAGAAGAGGTTCAAGAGAGTCTACCATGTCAAACTGCGACTCCGTTGAAGACATTGGACCGCTGAACTTTCAAAACACTATGAGAGGCCGTCAAAGAAGGACCTCAAACTTTTTGGAGCTACCTGGTGAGTACCTTTATCTAATCTCTGGGAGTTTGATCGATGAACGAAAGCTGGGAACGTCCCGATATGACTTTGATGAGGGTAAGCATTGATTCGAACTAATTAATTATTCATTTTCATCCTTAATGTGGGCTTCGTTAATTTTGCATTTGATTTTAATCGCTTTGCGCTCGGGTAAAATGTATCTCGAGGAAAATAGAAAATGGAGCCTCATGTTTTTGGTTGAATATTTTTGCATAATGTTTTGTAAGCGCTCTTAAAAGCGATGTGCGTGATAAAGTGAGATAACGCTATGTGACTCATACGGGCTAAAGAGAGATAGAACGTGTATTAACTGTCATTATTCATTATGTAGGTCCTGTTTAATCTTTGAGTAGATATAATGAGATATTGATAGATGGATGAACCATGAAAGAGACAATCGTTTTGGTCAAGTCTCATAATCCCATGTGATAGGGGGCGAGTTTATTTACCTTAAACCAGGAAGACACAAAGTCAGACTCAAGACTGCTTCTAAGAATTTCCTTTTATACCCATGTTTCAAGAAAGTTTGATTGGAGACCTCCAAGTGACTCAATCGGCTTGACAACGGAAAAACCCTCGTTCAATGTCAATAGATAACAAGCTGTCAATTGTTAATTTGGTGATCCTAGGTGGAACCGAGTTGGAAGACATGATTTGGAATATATTAATATATGTTGCTGTAAAAGCACGTAATACGGTAAAACCTAGTATTTTCCGGCAAAGTCTAAGATTTACCAAATCTTACTGGTAAAAATCAGAAATGATTTAGAACAATACGAAATTTCGGGCTATTACCAGAAATCACACGGTATGTCTAAGGATTTTCTTCAGAGACTTTTAAATATTGAAAAGTTGTCATGCCGAAATGATGAGATCAAATTACGAAAAAAATAACAAAATTGATTGTGATTCAAAAAGTCGACTTCGTGGAAAAATCGTCTAGCATACATAATACCTACTTTGGTGAAGCTAATCAATCAATCCGTAATTGTTCATTTTTTTGTGTCAAGTCTAGGTGTATGTAATGTAATGTACAGGTGTTAAAAAAGCCCAGTAAAATATAGTTTGGCCTGGACATCGAACCTAGAGGACCTCACGCTTACCTGAGGCTTTCGACGAGTGACATTATATCAACAAAAGCGTCAGAATAGCGATTGGTAAAATGGATTGCCAAACGCTATCGAGATGTCACGTGACCAATCCCTTAAAATTTGGCATTTCGACAACCGCCATCGCTGATAAAATTAAATTTTGTCTAGACTCTAGAGCCTAGGGGTTGAGTCCGTTTGAGAAAATTATGCAAATACGATTTATCTTGGCAGGTACGCCAAGATAAATTGGCTTTTCATAACTTGGTACAATAATACAAAATGAACAAACAAATCGCAATTGATAAGAATATCTTAATGTAAATGAGACCATTCTTCAATGTAAATCAATATCAGCTTTACGATTCAAATTGGATTACATCTTTACTGAGAATCTCGTTACCGAAACATTTATACTGTTGTTGTTTTGTGAAATTCGAACGTAAGGATATTTTAGTCGTACAGATTCAGGATACTGTCGTAATGAGAGATTTGATAAATGAAAATATTCTTGATTGAAGTGAAATAAAGTTTAATTATTTTTCAAATAGAAGTCTGAATAAAGCGATAAATATGAAGTAAGCACTAGAAACCAACTTTTAAAAAAGAAGATATAGTCAGGTGTTTAGTACATTTTTGTTCGCATAACTCGACGTTTGGGAACATCTATTGTTTTCTTTATTTCATAGTTATTTTTTTCATAAAACATACCTTAGGTCAGGAAAAAAAAATTGACGATGTTAAAAAATCAAGTAGCATTGTTTACTTCAAGTAAAAATCTAATTTCAGACAAAAGTATAGCTACAATGATACGTCTAGTTCTTCGCCAATAAAACCGATTCCTACCCCTTGTGCAGTTCCATGTTCATCATATATATACTTAATAGACCTTCAAGCTTCAAGTACTAGCTCAGCGGTTTTATTTCTCAAGCTCGTTACCTCAGAATGCAACAAGATACTTATGATGTTACTCCAAGCCAGTATGAACGTTGTTTAGATGTAACTCTTTCATTTTAAAGATAGGGGACATGCTTTTTTGAAAAGAGTAGATAAGTGTGGAGTTTTTTGTCCGTTCTTCTCCATAACATACTAACTTTGCGAATGGACAGCTAAAATCAATTATTATTAATGACTAGCTGTTGCCCGCGACTTCGTCCGCGTCAAACTCGTAAAAAATATAATTTTTATTTTTTAGGGTTCCGTACCCAAAGGGTAAAAACGGGACCCTATTACTGAGACTTCGCTGTCCGTCTGTCTGTCTGTCTGTCTGTCTGTCTGTCTGTCTGTCTGTCACCAGGCCGTATCTCATGAACCGTGATAGTTAGACAGTTGACATTTTCACAGATGATGTATTCCTGTTGCCGCTATAACAACAAATACTAAAAACAGTATAAAATTAATATTTAAGGGGGGCTCCCATACAACAAACGTGATATTTTTGCCGTTTTTTGCTCGATATTAATAACGGCAATAGGTAGACGCTTGAAATATTCACAGAATATTTAGTTGTATATTCTCTTCAAAAACTAATAATTATTAAATTAAAATAAAAATAAATGAAGGGGGCTCCCATACAACAAATGTGATATTTTTCAGTGTTTTGCGATAATGGTACGGAACCCTTCGTGTGCGAGTCCGACTCGCACTTGGCCGGTTTTTTAGTTTCCCGCCGGAACTATGAATTTTTTCGTGATCAAAAGCTTATGTTACTCGTTATTACATCAGCTATCTACCTGTGAAAGTCCCGTCGAAATCGGTTCAGCCGTTTCAAAGATTACCCGGAACAAACAGATAGACAGACAGACAAAAATCTCACGTGCATTCAATAAAACGTTCTTATTTTGTTATTACATACAGACACTTCAATTTTATTTATTTGTATAGATGAAGTGTCATTATTGCTATTCAAAAGTGTTTTTTATATGGCCTAATTGAAAAAGATGACTTTGACTTTGGGGAAAATGTAAAGGAACATGATTTTATTTCTATCAACTATAAATAATGAAATCTGGATAATAATTGGAGCTGTTTTAATAGTAGTTTAACAAGATCCGGATTATGAAAAGAAAGAACGGTTTAAAAATAAAGTTCTTACCTTATACCGATTTTATAATGCGGAATTACTCGAGAGCCGGAGCTAGTCCATTTCAAGTTGTTTTATTTCAATGCAACAAGTTGTACAGCTCAGATTTACTTTCTATAACATACCTATAATTATAGGTACCGTTTATATGTCAAAGAACTCGCATAGTACTTTTCACTGTTTCATAGCTCTGTATAAAGTAACCAGTCATTGCCATACTAATGTTAGCAATTGGTTATAATATTTTTTTACATGAATCATGAAGAGACTTTACACAGGTTTCTTTATTTCACTCGTGGGTGTTTGTGTATCTTTGTATGTGGGATTCTTTATTTATACAAATACATTATAATACATATTTGCACTGCAGCTCATCTTTATGGGCGCCAGACTTAGCATCTGTTTGAGAGTCAGTTGACTGTTCAGTATATGGCCTTTTACTAGCCTCGTGTACGAATATATTTGAAGTGGTACACTACTGATTGGAATACCTAACCTAGTGAAAGTCTGTGCCTGAATGAAATCAAACACAGAGTACGAAACAAAAACACTAGTACACACGTAGATAGAGCTTTAAAACGCTCACACGTGCCATTTTTTTTTTCATTGGTTTCACGTCGTTCGTGTCACGGCAAGTAACAAGTCGTTCCCAGATGACGTGACGTCTTAAGGCGGGCCGCATACGTACGTTTTCCGCATTCGATTTCCGTATTAGGAATCCCGAATGCACCGTACGCTAATAAAATACATTGACTGCCGCACACGTCCGTTTTTTTTTCGAACGGAACACCTTCCGTACGTACGTATCTAATGCCAGCCAAACAAGAAAAAAGTAACGTCTGCGCTAGGTTCGAGGAATTCCGAATCTGTATTCCGTATTCGGAAATCGAATGCGGAAAACATACGTATGCGGCCCGCCTAATCATTACTCGTTATTTTGGGTTCAGGTGTGAAATAAAAGTGGCACTAAAAACGTCATATACTAGGGAGACAATAATCTATACTAATATTATAAAGAGGAAAGATTTGTTTGTTTGTTAGTACTGAATAGGTTCCGAAACTACTGGAACGATTTAAAAAATTCTTTCGCCAATAGAAAGCTACGTTATTCCTGAGTAACATAGGCTTTATTAATTCCGAAAACGGGTCCTGTGGGGTGGCCCATGGGAGCGAAGCCGCGGGGAACAGCTAGTCTGTTATAAAAGCGTGTTGAGCGCTATTATGTGCTAGGATATTAGTTGAGTTAGAGTACATGTTTGTAGACGTCGAAATATTGAGACGGGATACAAAAAATATGTTGATCTTAGTATACTAGTTCCATGCACAGACTATCACTACGTTAGATACTCAAATCAGTACTGGACCACTTCAAATGTATTCGTACACGAGGTTAGTAAAAGGTAATTTACTGAACAGTCAGCTGACTCTTAAACAGACGCTTAGGTGAATAAAGGTGAGCTGCAATACAAATATGTATTTGCACAGTAATAAATCAAACACACAGTACGAAACACACGTAGATTGAAATACACAATGCTTTAAAACTCTCACTCGTGCCATTTTTCTCACATTTGTTTCACGTCGTTCGTGTCACGACAAGCAACAAGTCATTCCCAGGTGATGTCTCTTAGGACAGCTATTATTTGTTATTGCGGGTTCAGGTGTGAAATAAAAGTGCCACTTAAAACATCATATACTAGGAAGACAGTAATCCGTTGTAAAAGCGTGTTGAGTGGTATTGTGTGCTGGAATATTAGTGAGTTTGAGTGGATTTTTGTAGACGTCGAAATATTGATATGGGATACAAAAATTAGATTGGAGCAGGGCGCCACACCTACTATAAAGATTAATAATTAAAGATTTATACGAATCGATACTAGATCGGGTGATTGGAAGTTGGGTGCAAAGCTTTAAGGCGAAGATAGTACAGACAATTTAGAACCATTTAAGCCATGGTTGTCTTAGACGTAGTCTTACTATTTTTTTTAACCAAATTTTTATGATTATTTAAGAAAGTTCCCAAAATTTTAACTAAACTGCTTATTTATGGTCAAATTGAATGATAAATGAATCCATTTTTATTTTATTTCATATAAGTAATGTGTAAGCTATCTAGCAAAACATGTTTTACGCTTCTGTGTCGTTAGCTTTTTTTTTTACATAAACATACAAAATTTAAAATTTCTCCCTCAGATTTGTTTGTAAGTCCTTATTTCAATAATTTGTAAGATATCCGCGTAAATGACACCTCAAAAGAAAGAGCGATTGTCAAGCATATTTTCAAAAAGGTTTGAACAAAAAAACACGCCCCATCTTTTTTTTTAAATAAGGTTTACAAAATGTATTTATGATTTTGAATTTTTTTTATGAACTTTAAATGCTTGTAAAAAAAATGTCTAACGACACAGAGGCCTAAAACATGTTTTGTTAGATTGCTTACACATTACTTTTATTAAATAAAATAAAAATGAATTCATTTATCATTCAATTTGACCATAAATAAGCAGTTAAGATAAAATTTTAGGATTTTTCAAAAATAATTATAAAAATTTGGTAAAAAAATGTTAAGACTTCGTCTAAGACAACCATGACTTAAATGGTTCTAAATTTTCTGTATCATCTTCCCCTTTAAGTTTTGCACCCAACTTCCAATCACCCTGTATATTTTATATTAAGTTACAATTATTTTTATATTTTTACAGACGGAATGGGTTTTAGGCCTGCCTGTCATCATCATCATCAGCCTTTTAATGCTCCCACTCCTGGGACACAAGCCCCCTCTCTGTGATTGGCTTAGAATGGTCCTTTCCTGATTATGAAAATATTTTGAGCGATCGACGACTACATCTTACTACCAAACAACCTACTTTGCTACCGAAGCACTTTTCATCATATAAAATCTTGAACTTTTTACGTGGGCATAGGCACAGGTGCAGCGCGCCACTTAAAAAAAGTTTTCTGCGAATAGATTTCAGTATAATACTGAAATGTATTCGCAGAAAACTTTTTTTAAGTAAATTTAACAAAATACATACAGAATAATAAATGTGAAACATAATAATTTTATGGTATCCCGAATTAGAATCCATTAATATGAATGTTAATTTTAATCTGTCGTGATGCTTGGTAATTTGTCTTACTCTATTTGTAAACGTCCTTTTGTGCCAATTGGCTTAGCTGTCTTCTGGCTTCTGCTTGATTTGCAGGTAAGTAGTCTGTTTTCTTCTTATTACTTAAGCTACAAGATCCATGTATGTTTTATCATCAGGCCTTGACGCTTTTCTTGTGGTCGCCGTTGTTGATTCTGGCTTGCAGGGGTTTCGATGATTGGAAATAGTGTGTCAGACTTTGCCTAGTAACAATAAAACATTTTAAAAAGCTACTCAACCGAGTAGCCTATGTCCCTCTCCAATGTACAATCTATCCCTATACCAAAATTCAACACAATTAGGTTAGCGGTTTTAACAAACAGACAGAGTGACTTTGACATTTATAATATTGAGTATGTATGTTGCCATCATTATTTATTAAGACTTAAATAATATCGCATTTGGCTGCAAGTAATCCAAATTAACTAAGTTCTGCTTGGCCTAAATTCAACGTATGACGTGATTTCAAGTTACAAGGTAATCTGTCTCCATATACAGGGAGCTGTGTGTTTATACAAGACGATGTTTATTATGAAGTTTTATTAAAGTTAAACTTAGCAGTCTGGAGTTGAGTGCTGATTGACTTGGACTTATTTGAGCTTTTATCACTGACTTCACCCGTGTTAAAAATATTACTGAAATTAAAAAGTATCTTAGGTTCTTTTGCAGGTCATTATCTACCCATGTGCCAAGTGTCCACAAAGAAGAGTTAGTTCTGATAAATATAAAAAAAATATAACTGATTGTTTCTTTCTTTTTGCAACTACTATTATACCATAAAAAGTCTTATAATTTTTATAAGACAGAGAAAGGTCTAGGCTGATTATAATCATAGGTTTATTGAGGCATCATTCTCTAGGTGCTCCAAATTCATAGCCATATCAAAAGTCAAATCTCTATGACACTGAGGTTTGTTGTATGAGAACCCAATTATGGGTTTAGCTCGCCTTTGCACATAAGCTGTCCTACTGTATTTGTATATGTTTGTTTTGTGCACAATAAAGCAGAAAAAAAGAAGAAAATAAAAGTCATAAGTCTTATTTATAAGGGCACTTTCACACAGACATCCGTATTTCCAGGATCGTTTTTAAGGGATCCGTTGCTACTGGAGGTGTTGTTCACACCGCATTTACAGTACCGTTATATCGGATCCGTCGCTACTGGGGGTAATTTTCACACAACATTTAGTCAGTGTATGCACCAACTGTCAAACAAAAATGATCGGTATTTTAATTTTATAGTGTGTGTGAACTTGCTCATACACAACTAGCTACGCCATTGCCAAATAAAATTGTATACGATAAAGCGGACCTGTAAAACGGACTGCTGTATATTTTGTCAGATCGGTATTTTTTACTGGATCTGGAATACTGTCTTGTGTGTGAACTCGCTCATACAACTACATACGTCAGCGCCAAATAAAAATGTATACATTAAAACGGATCCGTAAAACGGACCTCTGTGTGGACGAGCATTAATTTGAAAACATTGTTACTATTAAACCTTCCTGCTACTTACTAAACATTTTCTTAGCCAAACAATAACGGTACCATGTTACAACTTAAGTGGATAACTTTACAGCCCACTTTACAATTTGATTTAAGGTACCCTTTAAAATTGTTAAGCGCTATGATACTTTGAAACCGAAGTTTTCCAATCATTTAACTTAACTTGCTAGACTTCGAGTCCAGTCACTGTGTAACTTTTACTTAGTTTACTTGTTTGCTTTTGTGAGTGAAATGAGACGATGTGGTGTAAACTTAAGCTATATTTTTATTGTTAAAAGTAAAATTCCATTTTTATTGCATGCTACATAATTTATTTAGTAGTAGACGCGATTCGATCGGCAATCTATTGAAAACATAATTTATGACACGATATCTTGCGAAAACATCCCAATCCAAACAGTAAAACGGGCCCATATCTTTTGAAAGACTGAACCCGTTTTCATCAAGTATAGCTAAGAACACTCTCCATAAAGTCACATTTCAAACAAAAAAATATATCAAAATCGGTGCATCCGTTTAGGAAATATGATGCTACATACAGATAAATACACAAGTCAAACTTATAACTCCCCTCTTTTTTCGTCGGGCGTTAAAATATATTTAATTGATAGTATTTGGATTTGTTAGAGGCATTTGCCCAGCTGTGGCACCTTATCGGCTATAAAAATAATAGTAGTCGTGCGAAATGTTTAGATTTATGCCCGGTCAGTGGCATTGGCTCATCCCCCAAAATAGGGGACTTAAACATTGTTTGGGTGTTCGGTAAACCTCTGCTTGGACCTTCGGGGCATTCAAACGTGATGTTTATTATGTTACTTTGAAACTAAACATTTCCAATCACTTAACTTGATAGACTTTAAGTCCAGTCACTGTGTATGACTTTTACTTAGTTTGCTTGTTGCGTGTTTTTTGACGCTTCTGTGGAATGAGACGATGTGGTTGTAGGGTTTAGCTGTAGTGAAACCTTTATTTACGTTAAAATTATTTGACAGGTTAAGTGTAATTGGGTATTTACACACACCGGCAAAATTAGCGGTTTTATCGCGTTTTTTTAAAATTACGAGTTTATTTTAAAAACCTATATTTAGACACTTTTCCTTACTTAAAAATACACCTTTTAAAATAAAAACGAGATCGCATTTAGTACAATTTTTGTGAGTAATATTATTTTATGGGAAAACTGCACATTGTTGATTTTTTAAGGTAAGGCTAAAAAAAATATAAAAAATCAATTTTACAATAAAAATTATATTATACAAGATTGAATGTTTCCTCGTGTTTCCTTTTGTGTTTGTGTTTTTGAGTGGTTACTCTTATTAAAGTTTTCATCCGTCTTGAAATGTTGAGAATAATTTTATTCATTGTTGCCTGTGGTAATCTCTACCATTTGTATACAATGACGTTTCGCAGTTCACCCACATTGATAGGTGTAGGGATTATGATATTTTATCTTTGTTTTAGCAGGTCCTAGGCGAGTTCTATCGTAGGCATATTTGGTGACCTCACTGACGATACCAAAACTGCGATGTTGACATTATTAAGAACGGATAGAAGTAAAAAAATCGCATGAGAGATGAGCCCGATTTATAAATTGTAATATTTGCACCCTTGCATATCTCGGGCAATATTGGGATGAAAGTTTAGCTATTTTTATAAGTTAACAAATAATTGTTGGTATAGGACTTGGGGGAAGCCTATGCCCATCTATGGGACGGTATCGGCTATTAAAAAATTTTTAGTCATTTGGTCAACATAAAACGGTTTTTTCTATAGGAATGTGTCTGCCCGAAGTTTGTATATACGCCTTGTTTAGGCGCAGATACACCTCAGTAGCTGATTTTAAAATGAGAATCACGTCTAAACGACTAGTCGTAATTTTTCAATAGTCTGATAACTTTTAACTGATTAATAAAATGGCGGTTTGACAGCTTTTATATTTACGGCCATTTTTTTTTCCTCAGTTAAAATTATTGGCAAATCGGCCCTTAGTGTAATCTATATATATAAAATGCTTTGTCCTGAATGACTGACTGACGGATCAACGCACAGCCCAAACCGCTGAACGTAGAGACCTGAAACTTGAAAGGTGTATTCTTTGTATGATGTAGGCATCCGATAAGAAAGGATTTTCCGAAATTCTACCCTTAAGGGGGTTAAAAAGGGGGGCAAAGTTTGTATGAAAAATCTAATTCCTTTGGCTAATATTTTTGAAACTTGGCACAAATAGTAATCTAAGTACATGATAAAGATTGACATTATTAGTTTTTTGAAACTACCCCCTCAAG
This sequence comes from Anorthoa munda, assembly GCA_945859665.1. Taxonomy (NCBI): domain Eukaryota; kingdom Metazoa; phylum Arthropoda; class Insecta; order Lepidoptera; family Noctuidae; genus Anorthoa; species Anorthoa munda. The sequence goes on along the minus strand of OX243894.1, from coordinate 19,117,323 downwards.
TCGATTTAGGGGGTATTGAAATTTGTATGGCAGAATCTTATTTCATGGGTAACTAAACTTGAAACATTACACAAATACTAAAATAAATAAATAATTAAGGTTGTTACTATTAGTTTTTCGAAACTACCCCCAAAAGACGATTTAGGGGGTGCCAAAGTTTTTTTGAAAAATCTTATTGTTAGGTTAATAAAATTGAAACTTGGCATAAATACCCAACTAAGTAAGCAACAAAAGGTTGCAATTATTAGTTTTTCAAAAATACCCCCAAACGTCGTTTTTTTTTTAAGAATCTTACTTCTTGGGTTAATAAACTTGAAACTTGACACAAATATCAACCTAAGTAAACAATAAAGATTGTCATTATAAGTTTTTCGAACCTACCCCCAAAATTCGATTTAGGGGGTGTTTAAGTATTGTTGGAAGAATCTTATTTATCTATATAAAAGCTAAAGGTCACTCATTCACCTATCACGAAATATCGAAAACTGCTTGACGTATAAAGATGAAATTTGGCAGGGAGGTAGTTTATAGTTACTAGACGTCCGCTAAGAACGGATTTTACGACAGGGCCGGATATAGTGGGTCTAAGGGCTATCGCAAGTTAGTATGAAAGTCCTTAATTTTTTGAGCTACTAACTTAAAATATGGGCAGGGATGTAGTTTATAGATAGTAGACGTCCACTAAGAACGGATTTTGCGACAGGGCCGGATTTAGGGGGTCTAAGGGCTCTCGCGAGTTTATATGTAAGTCCTTAATTTTTTGAGCCACAAACTTAAGGCAGGGAGGTAGTTTATAGTTAGTAGACGACGCTCAGAACGGATTTTGCAACCGGGCCGAATTTATGGGGTCTCTCGCAAGTCCTTCATTTGTTGAGTTACTAACTTAAAATTTGGCTGGGAGGTAAATTATAGTTAGTAGACGTCTGCTAAGAACGGATTTTCGACAGGGCTGGACTTCGGGGGTCTAAGGGCTCGCGCAAGTTTATATGAAAGTGCTTCATTATTTGAACCATAATCTTGAAATTTGGCATGGAGGTAGTTCATAGTTAGTAAACGTCCGCTAAGAATGGATTTTGTAACAGGGCCGGCTTTAGGGGTCTAAGGGCTCTCGCAAGTTTGCATGAAAGTCCTTCATTTTTTGTGCTACGAACTTGAAATTTATCATGAAAGTATTTTATAGTTAGTAGATGTCAGCTAAGAACGGCTTTTGCGACATGGCCGGATTAAGGAGGTCTAAGCACTCTCGCAAGTTTGTATGAAAGTCCGGATGTCTTTTTGTACTACTGTCCTGAAATTTAGCAAGTCTAGAGTTTATGAGTAGGAGACATAAGCTAAGAAAAAATGTTGTGATACTCTATATTTTTTTTCTAATTCGTGCTTTAAAAAATGTGATATTTAAAAAGTGTGATAGGCATTTTCTGTTGACTGAAATATAAAAATAGTTTGCGTTAAACCTCATTAAACTTTATATCTTCTTAACCACGCGGACGAAGTCGCGGGCAACAGCTAGTTAATTTATAAAATTATGTCTAACACTGACAAAAAACGACAATCGCACCAAAACTGCCGGGCGTATTTTAATAAAAAATTTACCATCTTAAAGACAATTTAATTATTTACGTTTTTATTTAAGGCCTTTTTTCGTCATAGAATAATAAGGTATGTACAAAAAACTACTGAACTTCGGGTCGCGCGGGTGTGAAACGAGTGCGCGTATTGTTCCTCCAAGGTCGTTGGCGACTGTCGTCGTCTTAATGACAACAGGTTCGCACTCAAAATAACCCTAAACATTGTTTGAGTATACTGTAAACCTTTGCTTGGACCTTCGGGGAATTCAAACATGATGCCATTCTCTCTCGCAGAGACAAGGCCCCAGCAGTGGGTTCATTAAAAGGCTGATGATGATTATGACTTGGCTTCTCCACGTTATATAAATGATGTCGTTTTTCGGTCTTTTGCTTGTCTTAACCACCAAAGTGTGGCTCCCCAGACCGTCCAACAGCTTCCAGGCTTGATGGATCATCCCATTCCGGCCCCTCAGGCACCCATAGCCCCCATGCCCGCTCAAAGTCGACAGGTGGCTCCCACCACTGCTGCTGCTAAGAGCCCGTCTCAATACACGCCCAATCCCAGACGCTGCGTATCTGATACCATCATCAGTGCGTACGAAATTTGGATGACGGACGAGGCCAGATCGCTGGCTGCCGAGATCAATAGGATCCAGGCAGCCGGGGATATGACCAGAGCCCAATCGAATGACCTCTTCAAAAGGTACCCGAATATAACCGAGGAGCTAGACAGCCTCGTTTATAGAAACGGTCAATGGGTGCGCATTTAAGACGCACCTACACCGTTTCTAGCCAAGTTTCGCCAATTGAGGCTCACCTCTGACCCCTCACGATCTCTACTCTGCTCCTTAAGAGCCTAGGGAGTAGAATATACAAACGTAGAATACAAACCGATTCGTCAGTCCTCGCCGCCGAGGCTCGTCGCGTATCCCTTCAATTAAAATCTTGCCAGCCCGCGAAGCTGAGCATTAGTTAAATTATTAGATATTAAATGGAGTTTCTTGTCCGTTCTTCTCCACGTAGGCTTATTCCGAACGGATGGTAGAATCACTTGTCAAGATCCAGCTTTTGCTTGACCCAGCGACGGCCCTGAGCCGAGGTTCGACCCCAACTGGGGTAGCCCTCAGCGTTGTCGCTTAGGTTTAGTAATTTTTGCCTAGCTGGAGGCTATATAGCTTAGTCTCCGTAGGAAAGTCCGGTTAAGCAGCTAAACAGTCATTTTGACTGAGCTGCGAGAAGCCCCGTAGAAAAAAAAAAAAAAAAGTCTTTTGCTTGTGTTTTTCAGAACCTCGAACATCGACGCTGAGTTGCCAGCCTGTCGGTTTTTTATCGGTTACATTTCGGGGAGTGTGCGACGGAACTGCACAATTTGATTCCACCTAGCCCTTTCCATCATCGGACTACAAGACGTACGGCCATGCGCCATCCCAGGTACATGGTGGACATCCCTCCCATACGCACAAAGCGTTTTGCTAATACTTTCATTGTGCGCACAGCTAAGGAGTGGAACACCCTTCCGGAGTCTTTGTTCCCTGATAGCTACAACCTTGGGGACTTTAAGTCAAGAGTGAATAGGTTTCTTCTAGGTAAGCGTGCTTCACCGTAGACCGCATCATCGCTTAACATCAGGCGAGACAGTGGTCAAACGCGAGCCTATAGATAATAAAAAAAATAAAAAATAACATGCCACTTCTTTTCGGACATCCGGAGGGACTGTTCCTGCAAGCGGGTATACTGCAGCAAGTGGGGTTGGTTTGAAGCACCCTGTAATGATCGCACTGTAATAATCCGTCAAGTAATAGGTTGAGTTAATCGACTTGAAAGAACAAGAAGATTTCTCAGGTTTATTGTAAACGGGTTTTACCATTGGGCATTTGCCCATAAAAACCCGAAGTTTGATTTGCTCCTGGTAAACATTGTTTGTGTGTAGGTACTGAAAGCCATGGCTTGGTCCTTCGGGGAATTCAGATGTGATGTTTGTTTATTATTTTCTGTAGATCCGAAGTTTTCCAATCATGGACTTCGAACCCTGCGAATCACTTTTACTTTTTTGGCTTGTTGCGTGTTATTATGCGGTTTAGAGAAATAAGATGACGTGGTGTATGATTTTGCTTTACTAGTACATGCTATAATTCCTGTGTAGAAAAGGGTATTTGTTCTTCTTCCTCTTTTCGTATCAATTGACAATTCAAATTTTGTCTCAACTATTCAAATTTTGTCCGACCAGTATGTAGCTAGCTGGACAGCTCTGTCATTCGCCACGTTCTGATCCTGAAAGGTGCAGGTGACTGGGGATGAAAGGCAGACATTGAGATGGGCCATATCCTCCATATACTGGCACTGTTTTTAGGATTGGTCTATGAGACTTCATGAACTCTCCAGATAACCATTTGATAATTTTTCAATTGATAATCTCTTTTTCTTAGGTATTTTAATGCATGGGAACCCAAATGGTACGCTGTGTGTGCCGTTAAATATATTAATATGTGTTTTGTGCACCTAAGTATAGATAGTTCAACTCATCTTTGCGTGTGGTGCTATGTGTGGGTAAACATGTGTGGTTGGTTGTTTGTTCGGACGACGACAGCCGCGTCACTGCCACACAAATGCATAATGTATGATTACAAACGCACGCACACATGGCGCTGCGCGCACCGGTTAGTTGTAACAGAGATTCTCCATTATGAAATTCTATTAAGGAAAATCGAGGTTCGAATTTGTTCTTTGTTAATAGCAATAGACACGTCACCTCAAAATACACTCAAACTGCTTACCCCTTCGAACAATATAAGCATAATGTCAAACATTTTAAACGGTAAATATTTAAGTTTTTTTGCATGGAGTAAAAGATACAGAGTTAGAAATCAGTTTCATGTTTCAAAGGTTTTTTAAGACAAAGTAGAAAAATAAAATCCTCTAGAAAAGGTCTCAGGTGCTTAAAACCAGACCCTACTTTTAGATAATTGAAAAATCTCTTTGAAAAATCAGTAGAAAATTACTCATATGATACTCATTTCAATTTAGCTATTTTCAGATAGGTAAATAAGTGTATGATAGAAAATAAATATGGCTTTTCTTTTTATCCAACGTCACAAAGCTAAATATTAAAGCAATTTTCTTCACTCATTTCACATCAACAGCCTTTTAGACACAAAGATCCGTTGTGAGTTTTATACTAACGAAGAAAATGGATTTCTTTTTCTTTCCTACATTCCTGACATTTACAAACACAACAAAAACGAATTAGCCAAATAGGTACAAGCGTTCTGATGTAATGCATGCGTTAAGTGGCCGAAACCGCTACTGCCGGGTATGAGGTCCTGTGGACTTACTGCGAGTTTTTAAGCGCATTAACGTTGCGTTAACGTTTTTCAATTTTAATAAATATTATTGTTGTGAAAGTTATGATGGATAGATGTGTGTATGTTTGTTAATCAATCACGCCAGAACGTCTGAGCGGATCTGGATGGAATTTGGCAGAGAGACAGATTGTAGTCTGCAATAGCACATAGGCTTTTTATCCCGGTATAATGTTCCCTTGGGATGATAAAACAATTTTCACGCGGGCGAAACCGCTGGCTGAAGCTAGTTTGCCAATAAACCAGGTTGGTTGCCGTAAATATTAATGTTCATTGAAACATAAATTGTACTGCGTCTAGACAGGTTTTTGGGAAAAATATTAAAAAAATACTGACTTGCTGGAAAAATATATTGAATCAGCTGATTGAGAATATTAATAAAAATTCTGGTGAAATCATTTCATATTTATTAATATTCGCATGTCTGTTGCAAGATTTGGAAAGATTAAAAGTAATGGACTGAGCTTGCCTTTCTGGTATTTAATTTTTACTGTAAATGTAAAAAAAAAATATTTAATCTGTGGTTCCACCATTTACCCAAATAACACAATCACAGTCATTTGGCATGCTTAAAATCGTTAATCAAAATCACTTTGAGAAATGGCCGCCCACGTTCTTTCGAACAAGACAAAAAGTTGTTGCGGGGTATGCATGGCATTCATACTCAGCAGAGCTCTTCTTTGGAGTATATCTCATGCGTGCTCAATTGGTTTGAGGTCTGGCGCTAGAGCAGGCCACGGCAGAACGTTGATACGAGCATCGGCAAGAGTGCGTGTTTCGAGTCTAGCCATGTGTGGACGTTCGCCCTCCATATGAATGAACTTCCTGACAAAATATCAAACGGTCTCGACGGTCGGACGAGGTCCTCAAAATTCGAGTAAGTCTTGTATCCAACCTCATATTGAAACAAGATTTATCGGAATAGTAAACACAACACCAGTCTTCTTCCTCCCAATTTCTGTGTTCGCGAGCCCATTATAAACGGGCCCTACGGTTGCGGGGTGCTATAGGTGGAACTCGGTGGCCTTTGGGTTCGCTTCACGTAACGTAACGAACGTATATACCGGATGGTTTGGTCGCTTATCAGCAAACCTGAGGAGCTGTGTAGTCTCGTAGCCAACATCATGTAGGTCATGGTACGATTCCGTCGAGCAGAATTTTGGATGTACCGGTCCTGTCTGTGAGTGGTGATGCGAGTTCGTCCTCCTTGTTGCTCGGCCACGCTTCCAGTGATACGATAGCGTGTCCAGAGGCGGCTTATGACGCTCTGGTTAGTGCGACAGAAGAAGACACAGCACAGAAGAGTGACAGCCCCAGTACGTTGCCTAGAATCAGATTGCAACATTCTAACGGCTTTCATCATCTCTTCTCGTGTCAAATGTCGTCGCTCCATATTGATGCAATTTTTTTTCAGTTCCGATGCAAAAATTGTAATGGTTTTGTAAAAACGCTATTACAAACACACTTTAATAGGAATCCTGATTGACGCTTGATTTTATACTTTTAATCAAAATTTTAAGAAAATGTTTTATTCAAATATTTAAATTCACTAAAAATAATCAATAACGACCCAAAAAAAGTTAATTAAAAAAATCAAAATACCCGACTGCTTAAAAAGCGAACTAAAAAGACGTAAAAAAGAAGAGAATCATGCTGTGCAGTCGGAGGATACATATTCGCGAGCCGGCTGACTGGTTGTTTACGTCTTTTTAGTTCGCTTTTTAAGCAGCCGGGTTTTTGATTTTTTATTTAAAACTTTTTAGCTTACTTTTTTTTCGAATTAGGTATATTTAAACAAACATATAAGTGTTAAATATTTTTGAAAACACCTCTTGAAAACCTTTATTGTGATATCCCACACGATGGGCCTGGCAGAAAAAAGAAAATTGCCCCCCAAAATATGGCGCTCAAAAGCCGCCATGTTTCTATTTTCCAATTTTAATGTAGCCAGTGACACTCGCTACGTTAAGACGAATCGATTGACGTATGAATCATCAAAACCGGCCAACGGGTTTGGTCTCTGGAACACCACATAGGAACAAACATACATACATACATAGACTGATAAACACATGACCCTCTTTTGGCAGTCGGGTAAAAAGTATATTTTAAATAATCCGCAATTGCGGCGAAACTCTCGGCGTACTTGATCCCTAGACACTTTTGATGTGTGTATTTGGAAGTCGGTTGTATTTTTTTTACAAAATAGTTTTTTATTTTTACATATTGGTTAATTATGAGAGACAGTGTATTGCTCCCTTCCATTTTACGATTTTATGCTTTAGAGCTTATTTTACAACCTAAGTAATGTTTTTCCTAGCGTTAACCTACTTTATTATCCTTAGTGAACAATTTGTTTTGAGGCAGTGGATGATAACGATTTGTGAGACACTGATTTTCGGGTTCTTTGACCGTTATTTTTTAAACACGATTCTAAATAAAATAGACTTTTCACACAGTATTTCTAATGATATTAAAGAGAAGAGAACGGGATGACCGTTGAGAAAACTTCACTAGAATTTTTATTGCAAACAAAGTCTGGCCTGCGAAGGCGACGCCGACGGCTGAAATATTTTTATTTTCTGCATCGGACAAACTTATCTACTCTTTATCCAACTTCATTAAAAGTTTTCTTTAAGGCTCCCGCAGACATGGAAAATTATTTATGAAAAAGCGTCGTCGCGTCGTTGTTGTGCTTCCCATCGACTTCAAACTCAACAAAACTTACCCAGACCTTACAAATCTTTCATTCTCCATTCGTCGTCAGATCATATGTGCGCGAAGATGCTGATTGTCGCGCACATATGGGAGTGGCGCGTGGAGGCCAATCTCCTGGGCGAAACTCCGTTGCCGCGACAAATGGCGGCTCGGTGGACAGAGCAGGATCTCATGGCGACATGGAGAGAGCGACTAACGCCACATTTGCGGCGATAAGGCCCCTCTTTGAGAAGTGGCTTGAGAGGCGTCACGGCGTCCTCCCCTTCCGTCTTACCGGACACGGCTGTTTCGGGATGATCCTTTTCAGGATAAGGTGGGGGGAAACACCCGGGTCTCAACATTTTGTGGATTGCTCGGATGACATTGTGGAGCATACGGTAGAGGTCTGCCCCGCTTGGGCGAAGCACCACCGTGTCCTCATGCAGGCGATCGGCGGTGACGACCTCTCGCGTCCAGCCCTGGTTCAGGCCCTGGTAGGGAGCGAGAGGGCATGGGAAGTTGTCATCTCTTTCTGTGAAGCAGTAATGCTCGTGAAGGAAAAGGCGGCACGCGTGAGGGAGACGCAACAGAGACGCCCTCACACTCCTAGCTACCGCAGGAGAAGCTCCGGGCGTCGGAAGCCACAAGCCGATTCCCGGCCACCATAGACGCGGGCTTGCGGACGGCGAGTAATGGGTAGCTCGCCGTCCAATTAGGACCAGATCCGAGTCAACGGCGTGTTGTGGTCCACGCGCGTCTCAAAGATATGTCAGCAAAACTGACGGATTTCGCTAGGGCCGATGCCTGTCTGGGTCGCGGATAAATTTGAAAGAGAGTTGCCGCGGCCCTGGCTCTAGCAACTGAAGGAACATGGGTGGGTTTTAGTCAGTAAAAGTCTGACACGCCTTCTCACTTCACCCAGAGCGGGAGAAGTCATTGGACGATTCCCAACACCAAATAAAAGTACAATATGCAACAGATTAGGCAGACCCAGTCGATTCCTGTCGCAGTCCATTCATAGGTCCACTCTTACGAGAACAATTTCAATGAATATGACTGAATTTTTTCAAAAGGTAATTAAAGCTATTGTTATTTAAATGTAGCAGATGCTTGCCGGGTCTTTGGGTAAATTGTTGCTTATAAAATTTGCTGGTTTGAGTGAGTTGAATAAGTCATTAAAAACATTTTCGACAAATTTTCATTTGTGATACTTTTTGCTAAAGGAAACAATCAGTCGTTGATTTTTAATGATTGCATCTTGTTACTGAAAATACCTGGCATTTTAAATTTGAAATTATATGAAATGTCTAGTGTGTATTTAGCAATATTATAGGATACACATCGGAAGATGATGAAGTCTTTTCTAAACAAAATATTCAAATTCATTTTAATTCATAATTAAATGTAAATGTGAGATAACAAGAAGCGAATAAGTATCAAACCGAAAATATGGTGAAGGTCCATCGCATCTTATAGTACACTATGCTTTGTATCATATTGCTTGTATTGTTAGGATAAATAATGTAATAATTGTGGATAGACCAATGAATAAATAAATTAAATAAATGCCATACTGTAAAAAAAATAGTACTATTAGCCGGTATTCTGTCCTGAGGCTCTAAACAAGTATTAAACGAAAGCGTCGTCGCCATAGCAACTGTAACAAAAAAAAATGTATGGGAATGTCAAGTGCTATCCCCTTTAGGTTCAAAACGAACACTTCCCAAAACGTCCACTCTCCCAGAACGTCCACTTCCCAAAATGGTAATTCCCTAAATGTCTATTTCCCATTTCGTCCACTTTCCCAAAACGACCAGTTCCCATTTCGTCCGTTTCTCAAAACGGCAACTCCCAAAACGTATATATAGTTCACATTAAAAATAAAATCACCTTATAGTCTGGTTTCTAAACAGGACCATAATGAGTAAATAAAAAAGCGTTATGGAGATTAAAAGGGTTTATTTGCTTAACATCTAATAATTCTAAAACAGAAGATAAATAAAAAGGACTCTCTTGGGTCTTGACACTGAATAAAGGACAACGGGCAAAAAAGGCTAAGGCAAACGTGCTCTATTGCATCCAATCCAGCTTTACCATCTATGACTACAACATACGAATAATGCGAATAATATTTACGAATTTTTTTTTTTAAAGGGAAAAATGAAAAAGAAAAAAGAGAAGAGAGAGTAAAGAAAAGCGGCGCCTGGGCTTTAATGACTGTGCACGCGGTTGCCTATGGCCTGTGCAAATACATGAAAAACAAAAATGTCAAAACATGCACCACGCTAAACGTAAAATCGTATTATTCATAGTCAGGTAAACATGATCATAAAAAAAAACATCCTCGGATGGATTTTGATAATCTTTTGCCAGAATCATATGACAAGTATGTAATTTCATTTCCCCACAAGTCTCATCAGTGGAGGCTCTTGGAAAACTTTTGCCAATTGTCCCTTGAATAAACCAAGGCATTATAACTAACTTTTACATTTTTATATTCATGTTTTTTTTTTTGAGTGTAATCGACGATTCTCGATCTTATGTTTTGGCAACAACAATTATTAGAAACTTTAGCTATATGTTCTGCAATGTCTTATTTATACTTAATATACATAAAAAACAGAAGGATGACATCCACGTCTTCGAGCCTGAATAAAAGTAAAAAAAAGACCTCCATACGCCAACTTATAACTCTCTCTCATAACTCTTTGATAAAAAATAAATCTTTGTTGGAAAGTGGACGTTATGAGAAGTGTACTTTTTGGGCATTGTAGATTTGTAGTCGTTTTGAGAAAGTGGACGAAATGGGAAATAGACATTTAGAGAATTACCATTTTGGGAAGTGGACGTTTTGGGAGAGTGGACGTTTTGGGAAGTGTTCGTTTTGAACCTAAAGGTGCTATCCAAAGGTCACGTGATCAAATCCTTTCATTTTTACCCCCGACGGAAAAAGAGGGGTGTCATAAGTTTGACGTGTGTACCTATGTGTTTGTGTATTGTGTATCTGTCTGTGGCATCGTAACTTCTTAACGGATGAATCGATTTTGGTTTGTTTTTTTTTGGTTTGAAAGGTGACTTTATCGTGTTTTTAGCTGTGTTTGAAGAAAATCAGTTAAGCCTTTCAAAACTTATGGGCGTTTTACTATTATTTATTCTGTGGTTTTACTGTTTCAATCGGCGTGTTTTCGCGTGTTTTGTCATAATTACGTGTTCAATAGATTGTCGATCGAAGCGTATCTAAGATAAATTATGTAGTTTAAAAATAAAAATGTAGGGTGTTATTTCTTTGTTAATTTTACTTGTTGTTATTCGACCATCAACATCGCTGATAAACACTTTGTCTAGAGAAGTGTTTTTTCAATCTTTTGCATGACACGACCCCCATAGTACGAACAAATTTTGCGCGACCCCCGACACGTCGCTTTTTTCAACCGACTTCAAAAATAATGACGGCATTATCTGCCGATGGGATGTTGCTCTTGGAAATCATGTCTGCTAATTTGGATTCCTTTTGGTTAAAAATAAGAACATAATACCCAGAATTAATAACACAGGCATATTTCAATGTTTGATTCTATTTGCCACCTGGTACTTGTGCGAGTTGACATTTTCATAAAAGGTAACAAAGAAATCGCTTAAATTTGGAAGACGACTTAATTCTCAATCTAGCAAAAACGGATCCATTTTGAAGAATTTAAATGAGAAACAAGCGCAACCTTCGCAGAACGAGTACTCATAGGTTATGTTTTGTTAATTTATATTAACATACAAATGTTTTTATCCTTTAGTTATTTCTTTTTTTTTTATTATTTGTTACTCTAGACGCTCTTACGTACACGTCTTTTTACATCGCTCTCACATATATGTATTTTTTTCAACAAGAATGATGTAACCAAAAACTTGTAATTAAAACTGATGGAAAAGAGTGTCCGGGGAGTTTCTTGCAAATTCTTCTCCATTGAGAACTACAGACGCTTGCGAATTTGCAACTAGAGTCATCTTTTTATTAATTTTTTGTTTGACAATTCAAAAGTACTTCTAAAGTTTACTTGAAATAAATACCTTGATTTTGATTTGATTTTTGATGATTTTTTGAATGAATCTATATTATTAAACTTTATTGTTTTTTTGCTTACGTAGTTTTCGCGACCGCCCATTGGAGTCTTGAACCACCAACAGGTTGAAAACCACTGGTCTAGAACCTCAAAAACGAAGTAAACAAACATGTTTGAATTAAGAACTCATTTAAAAGTACGAATTGTCCTCTTGACAACAAGTTACTAACGTCATAGTGACTACCTCTCAACCCTCGTAGATCCTGTCTAAAGATTGCCAGATATTCTGGGAAAAAAGGAAATTAATCAGTCTTTTGTTTTTAATTTATTCTTCTTTTTCTTGGAAAGCGGTTTTACTATTAAAACCTCTGTGCGTGTGTGTGTGTGTGTTAGGTGTTCCAAAGATAAGGATTAAATTAACTTGTTATGTTGTAGGTATTTCTTTTTAGATCTTGTTTATTTTTGGATATCAAGCTGCCTAGCCTTTGACCAAATGTTTGGGTCGGCTTCCAGTCTTTTATTTTAGATAGGTTCGCGCTTGACCACTGTCTCGCCTGATAGTGAACGATGATGTCGGACGGTGTAGCACGCTTGCGTAGAAGTAACCTATTCACCCTTGACTTAAAAACTTCTAGGTTGTAGTTATCGGGAACTCCGGCAGGGAATTCCACTCCTTAGCTGTACGCATAATTAAAGTATTTCCAAAACGTTTAGTGCGTATGGGTGGGATGTCCACCATGTACCGATGACGCATCACCGTTCGTCTTGTAGTCCGATGATGCAACGGGCTAGGCGAAATTAGATCATGCAATTCCATCGCACACACCCCGTAATTCATCCGATAAAAAACCGACAAGCTGGCAACTCGGCGACGATGTTCAAGGCTCTGGAGCTTTGACTCGACCAGAGCCTCATTGGTGATAAGCCTCTTTAGTCTTATTTCATCATCATCATTTTAGCCGAAAGACGTCCACTGCTGGATATAGGCCTCCCCCATCCAGCGCTTTCCCGCAACCTTAACCAGGTCTTCGGTCAACCCAGTGGGAGGCCTTCCAACGCATCGTCTTCCGGTTCGCCGTCGCCATTCCAGAACTTTTCGGCCCCATCGGCCATCCGTTCTGCTAGCAATGTGCCCTGCCCACTGCCACTTAAGTTTCGCAATTCTTCTGGTTAACTTGATGCCAGTATTTTTCATGGGGCGAGAGCCTGTCTGACATCCACAACCCAGTAGCTGAGTTACACGATAATACCTGGCAAGTCAGATTTTCTGGCGTGACGAGTGTAGAAGTTAAAAAAAAATACAGCCGATACAGCACGGAGGAGTTTCGATATGAAATGGATCCTCCTTACCCCTTACGAACAAAATACAATTATAGGCATTTTCCATACGATTATGTGTTCGGTACCGCATACCGCAGTGTTGTACGTTCCGATTAAGAGACCAAAGCTTTATTAGGTACGTCAGATGTAATAGATAGAATAGAAGAGAATAAAATAGAATATACTTTATTGGACACAAAAAAAAAATACACTTATATAGACCATTTTGCTAAATCGGTCGCAGGCAACAGGAAATACGGTATCCGACATGATCGCAGGAAATGAAATCTCGCCATACTTCCGATCCACTTTGTTTGTTTCGTATATCACAATAAATAAAACATTAATTCCAGAAAAAGACTGTCAATAGTAGCTGATATTGATAGGTTTATTTCCTGTTGCTATGTGAGCAGCAGTCGGGACTTGGGTTTAATATCCTTCGTACACCACCACTGACTTAGACCAGCTTGGCGGGAATATTAGGTGGACCAACGACCTGGTTGAGGCTGCGGGAACCCGCTGGATGCGAGATGCACGGACTGATCCATGATGTGGCGACACTTGGGGAGGCTCATGATCAGCAGTGGAAGTCTTTCGGCTTAAATGAAGAAGGATGAAACTGGCTCTCTGCCAGGACCTTATACCCACTCTGCTTTGTATGTACGAAACCTGTTGCTTATGTACGGGAATGAACTTGCTGTTCTGATTACCTAAGCACCTGCTTTTCTAGCGGCTTCACCCGCGTGTACGTCGGAAACCATATCACGGGCACATAAAAACAATAAAATTAAAATAAAAAACCGGCCAAGTGCGAGTCGGTCTCGCACACGAAGGGTTCCGTACCATTATCGCAAAACACTGCATACAAATCACGTTTGTTGTATGGAAGCCCCCCTTAATTTATTTTATATTAATTAATTAATTATTATTTTTTGAAGTAAATATACAACTAAACATTCTGTGAATATTTCAAGCGTCTACCTGTTGCCGTTATTGATATCGAGCAAAAAACGGCAAAAATATCACGTTTGTTGTATGGGAGCCCCCCTTAAATATTTATTTTATACTGTTTTTAGTATTTGTTGTTATAGTGGCAACAGAAATACATCATCTGTGAAAATATCAACTGTCTAGCTATCACGGTTCATGAGATACAGCCTGGAGACAGACGGACAGACAGACAGACAGACAGACAGACGGATCGCGAAGTCTTAGTAATAGGATCCCGTTTTTACCCTTTGGGTACGGAACCCTAAAAAGCCTTTATTTGTTCTAAGTAAATTAAATATTTTATTATTAAACTATTTCTTAAGTTAACTTAAATCTAAGTCAAGAACCCCTGGTGGGTAAAGGCCAAAGGCCAATTACATAATAATTAATAATGAACTAGACTACAAACCGCCGGCCAGTTTCTTTTGTATCCTAGGGTGTGGGCAGTGTACATTTACTTATAATGATTAAAATGTTTTATTTTAAGTGGTTCAGCCATTTGCGCGAAGATAGTTAAGTAAAATATAAATATACAATATTATTACTTAAAATAATACTTACACTATTGTACTAGGATTGGTGGGATTCCGATTTGTTAATAAAACCGTATTGCACCGAAGTAACTTGGGGTATCTAAGGGTAGTAACTATTTTTTTGCCGACTTAAAAAGGAGGAGGTTCTAAATTCAACTGTATTTTTTATGTGTGTTACCTCAAAACTTTTTACTAGGTGAACAGATTTTGATGATATTTTTTTATTTGAAAGCTGGTGCTTCTCATGTGGTCCCATTTAAATTTTATCAAGATATGTCGAGTGGTTTTTGAGTTATCCTTAATAATGCGTATTTTCATGGTAATAAATAAGTACCAAAACTAAAAAGAGAAAAATAAAAACCATTTAACAAAAAAAAAATACCGACTTCCAAAACAAAACACTACAAAGCGAAAAATAACTATTTTTTCGGAAGTCGGCGCCAACAACGAATAAAAATTGATACCAAAGATACCGACTTCCGAAAAGAAAGTTATATTCCGCTTTGTTGTGTTTTGTTTTGGAAGTCGGTTTATTTTTTTTGTTAAAATGTTTTTCTGTAGTCTAAAATGCTATTGTTTTCTACTTTTGGTGTTTAAGTCAAGGTTTCCTAACAACCTCAAAATGTCGTGGTGGCACAGTGGCTAAGACCTCGTCTCTCGTGCTTAAGGTCGTGGGTGTTAAGCCGGGCAAGTGACTTGACCAAGGTGACTTTTACAAATTATGTACTTTCTAAGTTTATCTTGGACATCGCTGGCAACGGCGAAGGAAAACATCTCGTAAAAAAACCTGGACTTATAGTTAATATATTAACTATAATTCCAGGTTTTGAAAGTTATTAAATAGCTGCAGTGACCTTTGGTAGGTTCCGAAACATAATGTACAAAAATTTGTAAGGTTATTTTAATGTAGAATAGAATAGAATTTTGTTATAAATATCATTTGAATATCATTAATTAATTTTTATATCATTCAATTTTATTATGATTTTTAATTTTGATTTAATTTTAATTTTGATTTTTATGGTATATTGATATTATTTGTTATTTTAATTTATGTTTTGATTGTATTTTAATTTTTGTTTTAATTGTGCTTTTATTGTATTTTGATTTTTGTTTTAACTTTGATTTTAATTTGATAAAATGTGATAATTATTACGATTTTAATCTGGAGTTAGGTCGATAGCATAATCATGTATGCCTGCTTGCAATTGGATGAGTATAAGAACTCATCTAATTGTAAGTAGGCGCCTTATGTCAGTCGCCAAGTGTCAATCGGCAAATAAGTAATGCATGATGTGCTTACCTGTAAGAAATTGGTACACTAGTCTATAAGTATATTGGATGTATCTCATATCTTTGTATCAGTGTATTCAATTGTTGGTGAGACAAATAAAAATAAAAAATAAAAAACTATATGTCCAGGTTTTTTACGAGATGTTTTAGTTTGATATAGCCAGGGTCTCCTGAGCAAGCGTGGTGATCAATGCTCGTGCCTTCTCTGTATGAGAAGAGTCCTTAACCCTGCAGTGTAACAATTACAGGCCGGTATTATTTTAACTCTTAGGGAACATTCTCATTCTCTCTCTTCATTCAAACATGGGATCATCATATTCGAAATACCTATTATTAATTTCAACTCAAGGGAAACGGCGTCGAAGGCTGAAATACAGGCTATGCCTAGTTCGGCCCCAAATGCTAATATTTTGTGTATGTTAACTTTAGTTTAAGCATTACTTGTGAAAAATGTACAAATTTATGTGAATAAAGATTACTACTATTATTCTCACAGTGGAATAACAGAAATGACGTGTAAATATTGATTAGATAATATCAGTAGGTTATATGTCTCCAATCACTGCAAATCTATCAAAGCAAATGGTCCGTCCTTGCAGTGTGGCCACATTAGCATTAGCATTACAATAGAGCCATTAAGGCATTAGGTCATTACCATACAAGACTTGTTATTAGGTGCACTGAGCCTGTTAATAAGATTATATTCTTGGATGAGTCTCAAGAGGTAGATTAATGATATTATATTATGCTTAGTTTTTACGTGAGTCTAGCCGAAAAAAGTAAGATGTTGCACACATACATCTGCGTTCATATTAATCGACGAATTGTATGGAACAGCTGATTTTTTACGCGTTTGTATTTATTTTCATTATTTATTTAAAATCGTATTATAAGCCTCCGTTTTAAGTCAGAGCAGAGGCTCTAGACTAAGTGAATTTTTACCAATGAAATTTACTGTCAAATGCTCAAACTGATTGACGTTCGCTACCAAAATGCCATAAGCTTATTCCCTTACGTTATGACTTTTCGACTTCGACTTTACGTTATCGCTGATAATTATATCTCTTTGTCAGCCGGTCAAAATAGACATTTCAGTTTTCATTACTTCGCATAGAGCTGAAAATTGGTAGAGGACTTAAGTACACTATTACAAACGTAATTTCTCAAGTCCCCATCGATCCTACGTCTCAACAAAATAATTCAAGGACATTTTTTTGTTTTTCAAAAGATATGTGTTCTCGTAAAAATAAGTCAGACAAAAATTATAGATCATGTCTATAAAAATTACAATTATGGTTATTTTTTAATTGACTTCAAAACAATGGTGGTTATTCTTGGTTGGGTCCGTTTAAATAATCAGTTCGTTACCAGCAAAAATTCTTTTCATTGTAAAAATATTAAGAACCTCTACCAATTTTCATCTCTTTGCGAATTGATACAAAACTACCCCTAATTTTTTGTCTATTCTAACCGGACTATTGTCTGAGAACCCTAGGTTTTTATACTACAAAATAAATCAATCTCTTTGTATCACTTGAATACATTCTCAAGATCTTTTCGAAAGGATCATTAACATTAAGATCGGTCTCCTCAGGTGGGGTCATACTAATGTGAAACTAAATGTCAAGTGAAGTCTTGTGACATTCTGTGTCTTTGTCATCTACCAATACGCACTGGGCCAGCGTGGTGGATTCACTCCCCACATGGAGAGGAGGCGTGTTTACCAACAGTGACAACGTTAAAGGCTGATTATTTATACATATGCTTATATGCCTGCACTAAAAGAATAAAGCTGATTTTTGTTTTGCAATAATAAGTCAATCTCTTTGCACTACTTGAATATCTTCTCAAGACCATTTCAGAGTCATCTGCCTAGCTTTTTTTCCAATTATTGTTGGGGTCGGCTTCCAGTCTTACCAGATTTAGCTGAGTACCAGTGTTTTACATGGAGTGACTGCCTATCTGACCTCCACAACCAGTAACTGGGTAACACCCTTGGCAAGACTGGTGTCAGATCTCAGGCTTCTGACTATTCTTAACGACTGTCAAAGATCTTCAAATGACTGCTGGGACCAACGGCTTAACGTGCTTTCCGAGGCACGGAGGAAACTCGGTATGTTGAAATGGTCACCCATCCACGGACCGACCTCGTCAAGCGTTGCTTAACCTTGAAGATCGACCCGTGCGGCTGTTATTATTTAGCCACGAGCTCCTCCTCCTCCAAGACCTTTTCAGAGTATTTTTTTAAATAAAAAATGATCGGCCTATTCATTCTATCATCCATTTATTAGGGTTCCGTACCCAAAGGGTAAAAACGGGACCCTATTACTAAGACTCCGCGATCCGTCTGTCTGTCCGTCTGTCTGTCTGTCTGTCCGTCTGTCACCAGGCTGTATCTCATGAATCGTGATAGCTAGACAGTTGAATTTTTCACAGATGATGTATTTCTGTTGCCGATATAACAACAAATACTTAAAACAGAATAAAATAAATATTTAAGTGGGGCTCCCATACAACAAACGTGATTTTTTGCCGTTTTTTGCGATATTGGTACGGAACCCTTCGTGCGAGAGTCCGACTCGCACTTGGCCGGTTTTATTAAGATCATTAACATTAAGATCGATCTACTCAAGTTGGGTCATAATATCAGGTGAAACTAAATGTCAAGTGAACTCTTGTGACATTCTGTAGCTTTGATAAGGTTATTGGCTTGTGATTTTGAGTTAACTTTATTTAGTAATAGATTATGTGAGGTATTCATGCCAATCCATACCTTTTTATAATATTAGGTACTAGCCTTTTTCCCCTGCGTCCCCGTGACCCACCCCGAAGAACCAGCTATTTTTTCGGGATAGTAGCCAGTAACACTTAGGAATAATGTAGCTTTCTATTGGTAAAACAATTTAAAAAATCTGTACAGTAGTTTCAGAGAATATTGCCTACAAACAAACTTACAAACTTTACCTCTTTATAATCAAAAACATACATATTAAATTGAGAATCTCCTCCTTTTTTATCATCGGTTGAGGAGTTCCAGAGATTATTTCCTACAAACAAACTTACAAACTTTACCTCTTTATAATATTATAGTATAGATAAATGCGAAAAAACTCTCTAGTCTGTATGTTTGTTACCTTTTCACGTAGGGACAGATTTTGATAAAACTTGGCACATGGGTATTCCATGTCCAGGGTTAAGGCATAGAATACCTTTATAGGACAACGGTGCCTTGGCATAATCATTTCTAACTTTTACGCGGGTGAAGTCAGTGTCAAACTTAATGTCAAGCAAAGTTTTGTGACATTATGTGGTTTCGATAAGGTTAATAGTCTTGTGGTCTGTGTTGGTATTGTGAGGGATTTATGTATTGAAGTTTTGGATTTCAAGTTATCGTTGTTTAGTAAGGGATTATGTAAGGCTTTGGTAATAACATCGGTTATTATCAATCTTGGCAAGGGTACTCTATCGTTAGCAATAAAGAGAATATTTTCATTAAAATTCTTCTGAAATTACTACGCAACCATAACGTATCCATAGAATATTTTTTCTGGTTAGAAGTGTTACTATTTTGGTGTCCAATAATGTATATTCAATTCTATTTTACACAACCTCCATTATTTTATTACTTGAAGACTAATTGGGATTATAGAAATAGATTTATTAGAGTCACACGAAAAATTAATTCCTTTAAAACAATGGAACAAAAAAAGTTAATAAAAAAAATACAAGAAACCCGCCTGCTTAAAAAGCAAACTAAAAAGACGTAAACAAGAAGAAAATCATGCTGTGCAGTCGGAGGATACATATTCGCGAGCTGGCGGACCAAAACCAGATGTATCCAACTACACAGCATGATTTTCTTCTTGTTTATTTCTTTTTAGTTCGCTTTTTAAGCGGTCGGGATTTTTGATATTTATAATTAACTTTTTTTATTTATAACTTTTTAGTAATTTGTTTTTTAGAATTAGGTACATTTAAACATATAAGTGTTATATATTTTTGAAATCACCTCTTAAAACCCTTTATTTTGATACCCCACACGATGAGTTTGGAAGTATGATATGGCGCCCAAAAGCCGCCATTTTATATATTTTACAATTTTAATGTAGCCAGTGACACTCGCAGGGTTAAGGCGAATCGATTGAAATCAGAACCATCAAAATCGGCTAACGCGTTCGGACTCTAGAACGCCACATAGGAACAAACATACATACATACATAGACTGATAAACACATTACCCTCCTTCGGCAGTCGGGTAAAAAGCCAATGAGTGATGCCTTTCATACTGCTACGCCGTAGCATAAGCCTACGCTGTAGCATTAGCCTACGCCGTAGCTGCTACAGTGATCTTGAATATATTTTATTTTCAAAAGAACATGATTACTTAGTTGTTGTGCACTGCGGTTTCATCAGCCGTTTAATTTAATAGAAGTCTGATCGCGGTTATCTACGGCGATCCACTGCGTGTTAATTGCCTTTAAGAATTGGGCTTTCAATAATAAAATAAAAAAGACGTGTGGCATTCGGGGACTGCCGCGGTAAAGCATAGTAAAAGCACTTCAGTGATTAAGTACAAATACACCAATTGGTTATAACACAGATTTGTTTGCAGATAAAACTAAAAACTTAGTAATTCAAGGTAAAATCGTCTTTCGGCATTCAGACCAGATTCAAAACTGAACAACTGACCTCCGTTTTCCTTCGTTCTCTCATCTCTCCTAAATTTAAAATTCAAAATCTCAATTAAAAATAAAGACCAGAACGAATAAAAACGGTTTACAAAGGGAATGAAAATTATAATGTAGAACGAGCTTAAAGGAGATCTAGTCGATGGTATATTATGTCTATGGCCTATAAGAAAATAAATTAGACAGACAGATGTCAAGTCAGAGGAAAATGTCAGAATATAAAAGTACTCACTCATTTTCTATCACTATTTTTTTATCACTTTCTTCATTTACAAATGCACTTTGTTTATTCATATTTAAAACACTTTATACACAAATTTAACGCGTACAGCTAATCACCAGCAACTGCTATTCACTGTTGTACATAAGTACACCTATGTATACATATATACCTACATGTATACTTATGGGGCGCACATGCGGTGAGTGTGGTAAAGATGGTCCGTCACTTCAGGCCGGAGAACAAGATAGCATAAACATCCCCCCCCCCCCCTAAACTGTTACCTTTCCCCCGCAATTTTTTTTTACTTCCGTCTAATAATATCAAAATGAAACTTCTATAAAATCGCACAACAAACCCCTCCTGCCCCTCTCCCTTCCCCCTCACCCCTGACCCGCTCACACACTCTGAATCCATCGTCCAATTTCGGAGCAGCTGGGGGTGTCAGGTGTATTTTCGTTACGGAATTTCTTGATTCGATCGCCGCGCTCAAAGCCCGCGAAAAAAAAAATCCAACTGCTACCTTCTTCCACAAATAAGAGGGCTCAAAAAAAAAAGAATTATCAAAATCAATAAAAAATTGGCGAAGTAATCGCGGAATCACATCATCACATCATCATCAGCCTATTAATGTGCCCACTGCTGGGACACAGGCCTCCTCTCTGTGAGAGGGTATGGGCCGTAATCCACCACGCGGGCCCAGTGCGAGTTGGTGGATGTCACATGTCTTCGAATTTTTGGTTCTAGGACATGCCGGTTTCCTCACGATGTTTTCCTTCACCGTTTTGAGAGCCGTGGTGATGAAATAATTTACGCAAAGTAAAGCGCCTGCCTGGGCTCAAACCCACGACCTAAAACTTGTAAGTCGCGGCCGATACCACTGGGCCACCACTGCTCTCAATCGCGGCATAAAAAAATTAAAAAGACGGTTAAAAGATAATTTATCGAATTGAGAGACTTCTATTTTGAAGTCGGGAAAAACAACCTCTTCAGCTTAAGTATACTCGTATAAGTATGGATGTGATATTCATAGAAAATACACTACAAAAAGAGCGGGTCACAAGTAATTTACAACAAAAAAAGTGGGTAATCTTAAATCACTGCTTACATGTAGGCGTTCCATCATAATGTTTTATTGATGACTGCCGAAAATAGCCGAAGGGCCCCGAATGGCCGGGGATTTCGTCGGTACGTTCGTCTTGAACGACAAAGTTATTTATTATGTTGACCGTATGTAATCATAAATGGACTTAATGATGCAGAATATTGTGTTATTATGTACACGAGTGGGGATTTTAAGTGTGTTATATTGTAAGTGAATAATGATGTTGGCTTCTATGTTTTTGGAAACTAACAATACTACATTTGAGATAACATTAGACATTTAAATAATCCCATTTTACAGCCCATTCAACCGATTTTGACTTCTACTGCGTTGGTGATATGACACATGGCAGCTGTATTAAACTGTTGTTTAACATAGTGTAAAGTAATGTGTACGGATTGCAGTACAGTTCAGTCGAACAGAATGAGTGTTCGGATCACCAATCCTAGTGCGTAGTTCATATATATGAATGATATGGATAATGATTAAAAATTATTTGTCCGTCAAGTAAGTTTTACACGTATTTTTTTCTTTTGTCACGTAAACAAAAAATAACGACCATGTGTTGAAATTTCGCTTGACGTCACGTTTTATTATACTTTTTACTCACAAATGAAGACACAAGCCCCCACTCCTGAACTTTGATGCGCTTCATCTTTGTCATTTTATATTGATTAAATAAAGCAAACAAGAATTGTTCAATATTTTTTGATAATTTAACTGACGGAATAAATAGAATTATAATTTTTTTGCAAAGGTGTCATCCCTATTAGAAGGAAGAATTGATTAGACGGAACTAGTACTTGTATAATTTATCAAATAATTATCTTTTAGAAATTATGTTAAATGCATACTAGATTTGTTATTACTGGGCGGCAATGTTATCACAAGTGCTATGTACGCCGTACTTGTCATTTGCATTGGTCCTAAAGTTGTCTATATTGTTCTGTCGATGTTTAGTGCATGTGATGTGGCTGTACTATTTTAAATGAATAAATGAACTAGCTCACGCGCATGTCCTGTAAGTAACCGTAAAATCTGTTTAGTGGATGACTGACCAGAAAAATCTTTAGTAGCAGGCACTGCTGCAGTCAAGTCCGTCTATCGGGCATTCTTCACTTGAGTGCCGGGCTCATACAAATTAGAAAGAGTTTTTCAAGCCATGTTCGATTTAAGGACTATTTAAAATAACGATTCTTTGATGTCTCAAGTTTATATTCCCCTTGCAGACACGAGAACCTATAAAACATAGACAAAATGGAATGGCACTAAAAAGAAAAAATACGTTGTCTGCTCCGTGGTTGCACTAAATCTCAGATTGATTCATCAAATTGCTAAGTGAAAAACCCTCGTTCTATTTATAAAGGGGAGCTCACTTACGAGATACTCTATCCCTAGTTCATTTTCTAAGCAATCGTGCATGAAAGGCTGCGCTACCGCTACCACTCAAGGAGAAATCGTGGTTTCTCAGAATAGTGAGGATCGATTCTCATCTGTTGAAGGGTATTGAAGCGACACTAATGACATTGTTAGAGTTGGAGGCAATTGATTGATACTAACTACATGAATTGATAAAAAAGCAACACGACCCACTCACCGCAATGACTTCATTCACTGTTATTTCTTTGTTAAGTTTCCCCTAGTCGACGGCACGAACTATTTTGTGCGCGTGGTTAAAATGCATGCTATCTCATCCGACAACACGTGCGAAAGAGATAGATGCTGTGATGAGCAGTAAGAAGCTAGTTCGTGTACGAATTAGCACTTTTGCAAGTTTGTGGCTAAATGGATGATGATTTAGGACGAAAACGAGCGCGCGAAATTTTATAAACAGACCTTTGGGAGTCTAGATATCATGAAAAAACGACTAAATGTATATTTTCAAAATAAAATTATTTGCATTCTTGAACTACTTATCTATCTCTGTATGGTGGCCGTTTTGCAATTTTCCTTTTTCGTTTGGTATTTATTTCCGCCTAAAGATGCGTTAAAATTAGTGTTGAAATATGGAACTTTCGTCGCTCATAACTTTAAAATGTATATTTTTTTTACTTTTTTGTTTCCATACAGGGCTAGATAATGATGAGACAAATTGATAACATTTTTTATTTTGAACGTACATTGTCAAACAGTGGAGTAATCCCTAGAATACGTTTGTATGGAGGAATTTTCGACTAGTGTAACCATAAGTATGGAATGCGCTCTCCCAGGAAATCAGGATGGCAACTATACCAATCGATTGGCATTCAAAGTGAAAGTTTGCGAGCACATTCGTGAGAAGTTAATGTTCTCCAATTATCTGTTACCACTATCTGTTTAAGTATATTCGTATATTTATGTGTATTCAGGTTAGCTGTTTATGTATATATTGTATATGTATTTATTGTTTGTATATCTTTGTATTTAAATAAATATTACTTATTTGTGATTTATTCTCTATATTGCACCACTATTTGTTTCTGCATTACCCAAAGATCCTCTGTATGTTTGTGTGCATGAAGTATTACATAAATCAATAAATAAACATGACGGTCGCAATGAAGTGATGTAATTTCTTTGTCATGTTTTGGTTACTGAGCATCCATAAAGCTCTTAAAAATCTAATAAGGAGACAATTTCAAAAATAGAACTCAAAAAAACAAAAGAAAACAAAAATTTTAAAAGTGCCAATTAAGATTATTTTTCAAGTAGACTGGTTCAGTTAGTGACAGTCATTTAAAGTTTAATATCTGATGCCAAGTACATTAGACAGCTTCAAAAGTGATCTAGATAAGTGACATTTTATAAGCGATTACGATTGCCAAAAACACTTTTTCACAAAATATAAACCGACTTCTAAAGCAAAACACTAAAAAGTGCAAAAAAAAACTTTCGTTTCGGAAGTCGGTGTCTTTGTTAGCTCTTGTTTTTATCGTTTTTCAAAACCGACTGCCAATACGAAAGTTATTTTTGCATTTTTTTTTGTGTTTTGCTTTAGAAGTCGATTTATTTTTTGTGAAAAAGTTTTTATTTCTCTCTTTTTAGTTTAAGTACCCTATCACTAAACAGCGAGTAAGGTATCTAAAGAATTGACAAAATACCCATGTTTAATAACTTATTTATACATTCGTGCTGTTTGTCGCTTGGGAGTTCGGTTGTAGGTTTCATATCTGGAAAACTGCTGTACTGATAAAAAGAATAATCACGATTCGGTAAGTAGTTTCAGAGAAATGCGTGAACAAACATACATACAAACAGACAAACATATACCTACTAATGAAATTTGGCACACGTGTTTTGAAGCATGCCAAATTCACATATATTACTCTGTATGGACAGTGTAACATATGTGAATATTGTGCAACGCCAACAATATTACATACATACGTGTCGATTTGGTTATCTCCTTTTTTTGAAGTCGATACAGAGTAGATATGGGATTGAACGAAATAGAAACTTACCGAAATATCATGTGGCCAACCATTTTGACATTACGACAATCGTTACTGCTAATAGAAAGCTCAAATTGTCAAGAGTGTCTTGAGTTCTTAGACTTTGCGTCCATGTGACCTTTACGAGGGCCTAAATTCTACACGTGCTTGACTGTTCAGACTGTTCAAAGTATGTGCCTACTTCATAATTGAATAGATAATATTATAAGATACAAAATTATAATACTCCCACATGAAATTGGAAAGTTTGTTGACTGTAGGCATCTTCCATATTTCCAAATAACATGCTGAAGTTAGTTATAATTAAATTAACTAACTTATACGTGGTTTAAGTATCAAATGTTAAGGGTTCCTTCAAATATTACGTGCCTATCTAGTAATGAGGATATTCTTGAAAATTTTGCGAATTTGTTTAAATTTTTTTATCCGCACACACATAAATTTACAAACTAAGTCCCTTCATATATATGAAACAATGGGTGCCACTTTTTTAAACACATTTTAAGAACAAAGGATCATGGTAATTTTGGACTAAGAAAAAACAGAATTTCGTCTCAAGATCAGACTCATCAAAGTTTAGTACATTGTAAATGTAATTATTAGTATATTATATCAGTTTATTTTTTTAAACTGGGGAAGTATAGATAATTTATATCTTTGCTGTATCAGAACGCAGTGGTGGTCTAGTGGTATCGGCCGCGACTTACAAGTTGTAGGCCGTGGGTTCGAGCCCAGGCTGGCGCTTTACTTTGTGTAAATTATTACATAGATCACCACTGCTCTCAAAACGGTGAAGGAAAACGTCGCGAGGAAACCGGCATGTCCTAGAACCAATAATTCGAAGACATGTTACATCCACCAACCCGCACTGGGCCCGCGTGGTGGATAACGGCCCATTCCCTCTCACAGAGAGGAGGCCTGTATCCCAGCAGTGGGAACATTAATAGGCTGATCATGTGATGTGATGTGATGTGTATCAGAACGCAGTATAAAATATTGATTTTATTGTTATCTGTAATTATGACGTTATTAGAGAAGTCTGTAGGTACTTTAACTTAGATCTGAATCGATTTTCTTTTTAATGGAAATTTAATCACAGGAGGTTTAAATGATAGAGGAGAGATGATGGAGGTTTATGATGGAGGAGGGGGGGAGGTTTTAATTGATTAAAAGTGATTTTACATAAAAAAATCGATACTGCATAAATTGATCCAGTAAGTGCCTCCCTATTTTTGACAAATAATATAAACAAAAGAAAGATTGACATTGACAGTTTTCTGCGCTAACCGCGTTGTAGTTTCAGAGACAACTCTGTGCTCTGTGCGATTTTGTGTGATTTGTGCGATCTTGGACTTGCACAGACTTATCTATCTTGCATTCGACATAATTTGTAACATATGTAAAAGAAAAACAGGTGAAAATCCTCTCAATTCAAAAAGCCACAGATTAATAACCATACCAGATTAATAGCCATTTAACCTCGAAAAACATATTTCTCAATTACTTGACTCTCCTATCTTTTAATAGTACATTGTGATACAAGGGTGGAAAGTAGGTTATTGCAAACGAGCTGTCATTAACAAGCCCGAGCCGAAGGCGAGGGTTTTTAATGACACGAGTTTGCAATAACCTACACGCCCGTGTATCACACGATATTTTTCAATACAGTTGTGGGAAATAGTAAAAACAAATCAAAGAATTAGATTTGTTAATTCACAAAAAAATAAAAAATTCGCTCGTTTTTGCAACTGGACATATTTTTATACAACGAAAACAGCCTACACAGCCTATTCGATTTTTGACAAATGTTGATGTGAAAATAATTAAATAGAAACTGGTAATTAAATATATTAAACAACCATTTAAAAGACTTTTGAGAATTAAATGCTAAAACGTACGGAATCATTCATTTTTCCTCGTATAAAATCTATTCCATTTTATTCTATGTATGAAAACTCTTTGCTACTAAACTTTTTAAATTGACTTATAAATTTAAAACTAAACTGCAAAACTAATGATCGAGCTCGTAAACAAAAGTCACGACCGCGTAATAGAAAGATGCCTATGCATAAGATTTAATTTTCGAATCATAATTATAGCCTCTGAAAGTACGCAATGTTTAACAACTGTATTGAAAAAATATATTGAAGGCCGTACTTAGTTACATCTAAATAGGCAAATGAAACAATATATGTTTCATCAAGGGTCGTTTTGTTAATTTTTACTAGTCCAAGCATGTTAGGAGAGTGGCCATTGTTCTTTAATTACCGATGAAAGAAATGTTTCCATGTCAAAAGGGAAACAATCACAGAGGTACAGAAATCGGTATAATGTCTAAGTTAAATATTTTTTTGAGGTGAAAACTTCTTTTGCCGCGTTGAGCGATTTTTGGTAGGCGAAAAACTGATGGGTTTGCGTTACTGCCATGCTAATGGGACAGCGTCATCGACACGTTAAAGTGACATGTGTCGTAATAACTGTATTTTTGTGTGACAGACGGGCGAATGCAAAGTTTTAAAACTTTGGATTCGCATTCGCACCAATTTTTTGTAACACTTTAAGATCAGAATAATATTTGAGGGTAAACACAGTAAAACAAATACGTCATACCGTCTAGACCTAGACCATTTATTGTCCCTATTTATATAATAATAAACGTATATAAATAGAAAAGTCGAGATAAAATGAAAGCTAGACATGTAAACAAATTAACTTTCACAAAGAGGCGCCGAAAACTCATACAAAAGATAATATTCCATTAATTTGATTTGAAAAGAGAGTGACATGGAAGAGAAAACCTATTTATACTTCATAAGATTTATTGACATAGCCATTAATAGAAAAGTAATAAATTATTGTAGAGATTTGAGTCACCTTATAATAATCGATATCGTTGCTATTCAATAAATATTACCTAATTGTTTTATTTTAGTTCTCCTATAACATGTGTGATGCCAAGATTCACGCCCCTACGGTAAAATTATTTAATCAGAAAAACTCTCCTTACACTGGCAGTTAATAACAGTGCGATAACATCAGTCGTCATATGATCGTGTCAACTCTGCTATCTCCCACAAAGTCAACATTTCTCTCTTCTCCGGTGCTTTCCCTTCCTTGTGGCAAAAAGCCCATGTTCGAGCCCTGCCTAAGATTCCCAATCCCACATTTTCCAGTCATTTTCGCTCAATTTTCATTCTTCCCTTTCTGTCCAAAGTGTTCGAGGCCTGTGTTCATAAACAGCTATCTTACTTCATTTACCACAACTCCCTTATCAGCCCGTTTCAATCCGTTTTCAGGCCCGGGCACAGTACCGTGTCAGCTCTCCTTAAAGTGATTGACGAAATAAGGCGGGGAATGGAAGACACTAGAGTTACTGCTTTAGTGTTAATCGACTTCTCCAACGCTTTCAATACCGTCAGTCACGTTGTCCTTTTATCTATCCTTTCTTATATTATGGTCTCTCACGAGGTACGAGCATGGTTTTCCTCTTATCTTCGGGGGAGTCAACAGTCAGTTTGTGCTGGAGACTCTTCTTCGGGGTGGTGCAACCTTGTCGCTGGCGTCCCTCAAGGCAGTATTTTATCTCTTCTTCTGAACTCCATTTTCATAAACCTTATAACCGCCGAACTTCAGTGTGCGTATCATTTTTACGCTGATGATCTGCTGCTCTACTGTCAGGCAGGTGTTGACAACTTATCGGATGCCATCGAGGGGCTTAACCGGGATTTAATTGCGATTAAAAGCTGGTCAGACCGATTAGGAGTGGCGGTTAACCCTGAAAAGTGTCAGGCTATCATAGTTGGGAGAGTATAGCATGAGAAACCTCAATGGTTTAACTGTTCCGCTGATAATCTTTAACAACGTAGCAATCCCGTTTAGATCCGAGGTTAAAGATCTTGGTCTGGTCATCGACGCTTACCTTGACTGGCGCAAGCAAATAACGAGTGTCAGCCAAAAGGTCACCGGAACCTCACGTTCGCTTTATCGACTGAAGAATCTTTTCCCAGCTCACATAAAGGCTATGCTTGTACAGTCCGTTATCTTGCCCATAATTGACTATGGTGATGTGTGCTACTATGACCTGAATACAAATCTACTCAAAAACTTGACCGCCTTCTAAATAATTGCATTCGATTTGTCTTCAACCTCCATAAGTATGATCATGTATCTCTGCACCACCCTAAGGTCGACTGGTAGTAAATGCCTAAGGCATTAAATCCACCTTTGTACTTGTGCATACGGTTTTAATATATAAATAAATAATAATATTAGAAAGTTATTATTTAAATTTTCAACTTATATCCGACTGTGTGATAGCAAAGACTTAGTTAGGGGTTATGTTTATACTCGATCTTTTGTAAGAATTGAATTCTTAATATGGCCTTTTTTTCTTTTTCATCAATATGACTCTATATTACTAATAGACTCTAATTTTATTACAGTCTAGCCTTATACTAATAAGTAATTTAATTATAACCTAAACTGTTACATTGTCTTTACTAAGAATGTTTCAAATATCACTTTTCTTATAGTCTCTATTAAGGACACTTCGTTCTTGTGTTTGTTTGATTTAAAAAGAATATGGACAAATGAAATAACTTTTAAAGAATTAGGCGTTACTTTGCGGCAACTAATAAAAGCATGAAAATCATTAAATTAAAACTAAAATGTTTATTTCAATTACAAAGAGCATTTCGGTACATATTAAGGAATTACTTGCATTAGGAGACTCCGCACTTCCACTTATCATTATTTTATGCCATTGAAATGTAGACAATGTAAGACCAGATAGCGCATGAACGTGTGGTATAGCGCAATGTGTGTGGTAATCATGAACGCATATTATAGAAATACATAAAGATTTAAGATCAATGACTATTGGTCCTCCTTTGTCTTGATTTTCTTGTACACCATGCTTATTATCTTATAGTAATCCTCAAACAGAAAACATGGCGTAAAAGAGAGGAGACCATTACTCAGCATTAAAGGAAACAAATCTGCCAATGACGATTATTCTCAAACTTGTTCTCTTTCATCCACAGTGGTAGAACACTCTCGACCCCGAGTCTGCTCTCTACCGGAGAAGCCCTACAACCCCCGCGTGTCAGACGACCTGTACCGGCTACGTACCTTCAGTATCACCACTAAGGGAGGCGTCGTCAACTGTGGGGACTCCATCTGCAACCGCCGGAGTCGATCTAACACCTCCGTCAATTCTACTAATAGCAGGTAAGACTTTTCACCACGAAGTATTAGTGTTACCCAATAACTGGGTTTTTGAGGTCTGATTACTACTCGCTCTATGTTAAACACTAGTGTGTATGCATAACTTGTATTAGCATAATAATACTGTGGTTTATTAATATTTGGCATAATGCAAAGGTTAACATAACTGCCATTTGGTCGAATTTGTTTTGACATAATTTGGCGTTGCATAATTTTTTAAGGCAGAATATATTTTGAATCTGAAAAATAAAAAAATAAAATGCTTTTTTACAAAAAAAATACTACCGACTTCCAAATAAAAAAACTACAAAGTGAAAAATAACTTTATTTTTGGAAGTCGGTGTCTTTTATAGGTAGGTACCAATTTTTTGCGTTATGGACAAAAATAAAGTTATTTTTCACTTTGTAGTTTTTTTATTTGGAAGTCGGTAGTATTTTTTTTGTAAAAAAGCTTTTTATTTTTCACTTTTTAGTTGTACCTACTTAATAGGGAAGTAGTTTAGTACCTATAACGCCAGAATATATTACCCGAATATCATGAAACTTGAACATAACCGGTGAAATGAGAAATCTGCGTACCCCTTAAGAGCGTACTGGCGTGATGTTATTAAATGTTATGAAATGGTATAAAAAATAAACAGTCATGCGATTGCAGCAATCCCGAGAGATTAGCCGTAATTTATTGAAGAGTTCTGCTGTATATCTTCGAAGTTCTTCATCAGATCTTCACCAAACTACAAAAGACCAATTTCGAAACATACTTTTTCAAATAAAAAAGAATTTCCAAAATCGGTCTAAAATTGACGGAGATATGCGGGAACATACAAAAAAAAAAAAAGAACATCCGTAATGTCGAACATAGAACCTCCTCCTTTTTGGTAAGTCGGTTAAAAATAGGTGTTATGATGTACTTACATATATAATGTTTTAAAAATTTGGGAATTACTCTATTGGGCTAGGTTAAGGTGTCGCGGGGGTGGCCCATGGGCCACCCTTGAGCCGCGAGCGTTTTTGTCTTTATATATGAGTTATGCGTTTGTAAAATTATGTTTTTTAAAATTATGCTTCATTATTATTATTAAGCTAACAGTATTTATGGCAATTAACATTATGGCAAAACATTTATGCGTAATAATATTATGCGTAATGATCTTTATGCTGCATTTCATTATGCCAATTTAAATTATGAATATATATTTTAAGTTCATCATTAATAATCCACTAGAAAGGCTAGGTAGATGATAAGCAGCAGCCTTATTGCGTAATGAATTCGGCAAGGCAAAGAGCAAATAGTATGAAAACTTGACCAATCACATAGACGGAAATCTACATCGCATATTTCATCTCGCATGTACTCGCAAGGGCAAAGGTCGAGTGTTCACAATCTTTGCCCTTTGCCTTGCCGAATTCTTTACACAATAAGGCTGCAGGTAAGACGTACGACGTTTTGTACGACTAGCTTTATGGCGTACGTCCACTGGTACGTAGGATGTACATGGAAAGGTTTGCCACGTTAGCTACTGGTTTATTTCTATGCATGCATCCGTGCGTAGCGTGTCCGTGGGATGCTGTGGACAAAAACGCCAACATTTTTAACCGACGTCCCAAAAAGAAGGTTCTATTTTCAACTGTATGTGTGGTATTTTCTTAATGTATGTTCACCGATTTCTCCGTCAATTATAAACCGATTTTGAAAATGCTTTGTGTTTTAAAGGGTATACTTCTGAGGTGGTTCTATTGTCACCAAGTAAGAATCTGATGATGGGATCCCATGGAAATCAAATATTATAGGCATACATATAGTGATTTTGGTATTTTCATCAACAATGCAATCATTTGCGCTCAGAAAGTGTCATTTGGTGAAGTGTAACTGATGAAGAAGACCACAGATAGCCACTGGAAAATAATGCTAAGTATCTTATGGATATAAGATATTGCGAATAGTTAAACGACTATAATGAAGCAAATACTTATAAATAAATGGTACTAATGAAAATAGTACCATTATGGACTTATTATGGAGTTTCTTGTCCGTTCTTCTCCATAACAAGTTACATTGCCGGATAGACGGTAGAATCAATTATTATTAACATAAAAATTTGTATTTGTTTTGACGTTCAAAAGTGCCGCTTAATGGCCTAGTTGAAATAAATAACTTTTGTCTTTGAGTACGATCAAACTGACTGATGATGAAGCCGAAGGTAAGCAATGGAACTCCAAAATGAAACAATGTACCCTAGTCGTTTTTGGGCTTATTGGAATATTGGGCTTATTGGTTGGTGGTGTTCTTTGGCTATAAATGATTTTCATGCTAATTTGAAGTACTTACCAAAACTAAAAAGAGAAATATAAAAAAGTTTAACAAAAGTATTAAACCGGCTTCCAAAACAAAACACTACAAAGCGAAAAATAACTTTCTTTTCCGAAGTAGGTGTCGAAAAACAAAAACAAATATAGGTTAGTTCTTTCCAGAGTTGTGAAATTTATCGAATTGAAATCAAGGTAACATTGTTTAAAAAGTAATCTTATAAATCATTCCGAATACTAATTAACTGAATTAATTATAATTGAACTGCCTCTGTCATCGCTAGGTCAAGTATTCAGGTCTTACGCAAATCTTTAAAGTTTTGTTTCGAACACGAACTATAATTATGCTCAAAGTATTTTATAGTGATCTAAACTTAATATTACTCGTTAATAGAGATAGAATGTATGTATGTTTGTATGATTCTCTGGATGAACTAATCCGATAAAGAAAATTCTATCACTTACAGAAAATGACACTGATCACTGAAAGCCTTAAAATACTTTTTACTTGAAGTAATATACTCATTTCCTTTGAGATAAGCAACAGTAGCAAAACCGTGAGAATAAGCAAATAAGTATTAAACCTCAGTCGGCAATTGTAGGGTCGCGTGTTCGGAGCTATCATGACATACTTCCGGTGCAGGAAAACATTCTCAGTAATGACACTAATTCCATGGAATATACCGCGGTTTAAATAAATCTGTTACTCCAGAATGAGTACTTATGATTGCGAGGGGAAGCTTATTATTAATTACAAAAATAAATATAGGTTCATCAAATCAATCTCAAAAAACATTTTCACAGACAGTTTATGTATGCGGTGCAGAAAATGATATTTTTGAAAATTCAAGCTCTTATGAAATACTTATGTAGTTGGTTCGAAATATTGTCAGTACATCTGTTTTTACCCGACTGTCGAAGGAGGGTAATGTGTTTATCAGTCTATGTATGTATGTATGTATGTAAGTATGTATGTATGTATGTATGTTTGTTCCTATGTGGCGTTCTAGAGACCAAACGCGTGGGTCGATTTTGATGGTTCTTACGTCAATCGATTCGTCTTAACCCCGCGAGTGTCATTGGCTACATGAAAATTGGAAAATAGGAAAATGGCGGTTTTTGGTGCCTTATTGTGGGAGCCCAATTTTTTTTTTCTTCCAATCCTATCGTGTGAGGTATCAAAATACGGGATTTTAAGAGGTGATTTCAAAAATATATAACACTTATATGTTTAAATATACCTAATTCGAAAAAAAAATAACTAAAAAGTTATAAATAAAAAAAGTTAATTAAAAAAAAACAAAAAACCCGACTGCTTGAAAAGCGAACTAAAAAGACGTAAACAAGGAGAAAATCATGCTGTGCAGTCGGAGGATACGTCTGTTTTTGGTCAGCCAGCTCGCGAAAATGTATTAATTAACTTTTTTTATTAATAGTCAGAAATTATAAGCAAACATGGTGTTGAATGCTCGATTATTCTAACCCTGCAGTTTCAACCCCTTTTTTTAATCTTTATTGATTTAATTTGGAGTTTTTATCCCAATGGATACGCCAACCCCATCATGCCTTATACATACTACTACAAAAATGCTTTAAATTTAAATTAAAAGGAGAATCTTAATCAGTATGATACACCAATTCGCAAAATCTTATCGCCACATCTGACTTTGGTTATGCCAAAATTGATTGAATTAAACCTACCTCTGATATATTTAAATTAAACTCATTGATTAGAATTCTCCGTTTGTCCTGGTTCTTGACGCAATCCATCAGCAAATGATGTAATCCTCAAGTACTTTACATAGTTTCAACCTGATTATGGATCCTTTAAAGCTGTTATTTTGACCATAGCCTGTGTCTTTCTCATCCCTCTGCTAATAAAGCTACATTTCCCAAGCACTTCATCACCAATAAATCGTCTACCAGGACATATAGTGTACAATATCACGCCATGATGAAGAACTCAAGCAAGACAATGCAGAAGTCGCCCACAAAGAACAGACGGACGGTGTCTAATCAGATTAAAAGAGATTTGTAACTGATTACCGCGTTGCGTGACCACGGTAGGGTTGACACTTGGGTTTGTGGTTATCAGCAAGAATTGGGTAGTTGACAAATAAATTATATTTAGTACGTCAATTAGATTTAACCTAAAAAAAATGGACACATTTTTTTCTGCCACGTAAAACAAAAATTACGGCGATACAGTGCATTGAAATATCATGTGGCGACACGGTGTGCTACACTTTATACTGACAAAGTGACGTCACAGGCAGGGGACTCCTGTACTTTGATCCTCTTTATATTTGTCAATCTTTAGGGTTCCTTACCCAAAGGGTAAAAACGGGACCCTATTACTAAGACTTCGCGATCTTCGCGTCTGTCTGTCTGTCTGTCCGTCTGTCACCAGGCTGTATCTCATGAACCGTGATAGCTAGACAGTTGAAAATTTCACAGATTATGTATTTCTGTTGCCGCTATAACAACAAATACTAAAAACAGTATAAAATAAATATTTAAGGAGGGCTCCCATACATCAAACGTGATATTTTTGCCGTATTTTGCTCAATATTAATAATGGCAACAGGTAGACGCTTGAAATATTCACAGAATGTTTAGTTGTATATTCACTTCAAAAAATAATAATTATTAAATTAAAATAAAGTAAATTAAGGGGGGCTCCCATACAACAAACGTGATTTTTTTGCAGTGTTTTGCGATAATGGTACGGAACCCTTCGTGTGCGAGTCCGACTCGCACTTGGCCGGTTTTTAATTATTTATTAGATAAAGCAAAAAATACGGGTCCAATATTATTTGATAATTTCACTGATGGACTTAATAGAATTATAACTTTTTCTACTCTGAAAATATCCCTATTGGATAGGTATTCTTTCTGCCGTGGTAGAGATATAAACTAGAAGCATGGTAGCGAGATAAAAGTCTAGTTCAGTACAGTATGCTGTTAGCAGCAAGTTAAGGCATGATGAAGTCTGCAAACCTTCGTAGATTGTTGTTGTAACTCTTGAACTATTTTCTCTACCCGGTTGGAGGCAAAACCGTCTACCATATTCTACCCGACTTTAAAAAAAGGAGGTTCTCAATTTGACCTGTGTGTTTGTATTTATGTATGTTTGTCTGCGATTTTCTCGCGTTTGGCTGAACCAATTTTGATGCAGTTTTCAGAAAAGTATTTTTTACATTCTGGAGAAGGTTCTGGTATACAACAAATCGATACACAGTGACGTCGTCCGATTGGATCCGTTATTTTTAGTGATGGTTTACTAAAACTAAAAAGAGAGAAATAAAAACCTTACAACAAAAAAAAAAAACTTCAAAAGCAAAACACTAAAAAGTGCAAAATTTGTCTTTAGTACTTCTTTTTTTTATAATTTTACGACACCGACTTCCGAAAAGAAAGTTATTTTGCACTTTTTAATGTTATGCATTTGAAGTCGGTTCATTTGTTTTGTGAAAAAGTTTTCCTGTCTACATTCGGGAAATAAAAATAATACTCTATATCTAAAGTGTTATTCTTAATACTGACTGATCATCATCATCATTTCAGTCGAAAGACGTCCACTGCTGGACTTAGGCCTCCCCCACACTGATCGGTCCTGTGTGTTTCGCATCCACCGGACTCCCGCAGCCTTGACCAGGTTGTCGCTTCACCTAGAGAGAGGCCTTCCAACGCTGCGTCTTCTGGTACGCGGTCGCCACTCTAGAAGTTTTCGGCCCCAACGGTCATTCATTCTGCGAGAAATGTGCCCTGCCCACTACCACTTCAGTTTGGCAATTCTTCGGGCTATGCCTTCTCTATTTCCTTTTGTGCGACTTTATGACTTCTGATGAGACCAATTGTATTGCAATGCCTACATTGTACACTGAATCTGTCAAACACTGAAAAAGATTGGAACTTTTTCTTCACAAAAAAACTATGTAGTTTAGTGATATTTATTTTCTAATAAATAAAGTTTGCTTTACGAATCTTTTTCGGTTAATACCGAACCAGTTTTGTTACCTTAAATTTAAACAAACTTTAGTTATTAGAAAATAAAATATAATTAAAAACCGGCCAAGTGCGAGTCGGACTCACACACGATGGGTTCTGTACCATTATCCCAAAAAAACGGCAAAAAAAATACGTTTGTTGTATGGTAGCACCACTCAAATATTTATTTTATACTGTTTTTTTTTGTGAAAATTTCAACTGTCTAGCTATCACGGTTCATGTTATACAGCCTGGTGACAGACGGACAGAAATTCAGACAGACGGATCGTGGAGTCTTAGTAATAGGGTCCCGTTTTTACCCTTTGGGTACGGAACCCTTAAAACTAATTAGCAAATAGCAAAACTCTGTTTTGTTGCTAGTAGGAAAAAAAACGAGACAATTTTATTTTCAGTATTTCGCGAGACCAACTAATGATTGCGATGTATAAAATCACTCTCAGCCTTGATTAGCGGCGCTTTTTAAAAATATTATAATTTACATGTATATGTTTATTTACATTAAAAAAAAAACATTCTGAATCTGAACTTGACACCCCTACCCGCGACCTACTTACTCGTTCGCACCCCTCACTGATTAACGCGCGGTCACCGCAACAACGTCTTGTACTATGACGACTAGTAATGGACTACATTAGTGTGAACTATCAGCTTACTAATAATATAATTGTTACATGGAAACTATAATGCACAATAATAATCTAAACGAGAAATTATACTTATAACTACACTAATATTATAAAGAGGCGATTTGTTCATAAGTTTGTTTGTAATGGATAAACTCAAAAAATACTTAACCGAATTTGAAAAAAAATCTGAGTAGCATAGGCTATTTTTTGTCCCGAAAATGGGTCCTGTGGGGTGCGCCACGGGAGCAAAGCCGTGGGAAAAGCTAGTTGTAAATTAGTTCTTGACCAATTTAATACAGGGTGACTTTTAATTCATTGAAATTCTTTTCTGGAGTGGTAGTACTCATTAACATAACTCCGGACTCCGGGTCTCCGGGACTACGTCGAGCTTCATTGCCTCGGCGCTTTTCTGGTGGTCGCCACTGTTGATTCTGGCTTTCAGGAGTTGCAGTGGTTTGGGAATAGTGCGGTGGGTTTGTCATTAACATAAATATCATCATCTGCCTAGCCTTTTCCCAACTATATTGGGGTCGGCTTCCAGTCTAACCGGATTCAGCTGAGTACCAGTGTTTTACATGGAGCGACTGCCTATCTGACCTCCACAACCCAGTAACTGGGTAACACGATTCCCCTTGGCAAGACTGGTGTCAGATCTCAAGCTTCTGACTACTCGTAACGACTGTCAAAGATCTTCAAATGACAGCCGGGACCAACGGCTTAACGTGCTTTCCGAGGCACGGAGGTAACTCAGTATGTTGAAATGGTCACCCATCCACGGACCGATCTCGTCAAGCGTTGCTTAACCTTGAAGATCGACCCGTGTGGCCGTTATTATTTAGCCACGAGCTCCGTGGTAGTACCCATTAACATAAATAAGACTTTCACTGTATATATTTGGAACAATATACAAAAGAAATCAGCTGTTCCATACTTTTATCGTGCTATGCGTAAAAACAACAATTGACGAATAAACACGTTTTACCGAAATTTGAAACCACTGGTTAGCATATTTAATCATTGTTTAAGTTAACTACGGATAAAAAAACTGGGCCTTAAATTACTAGAGAAAGACCGACTACTTAGGGAAACCCTTTGTCCAGCTATAGATTGAAACTGGCTGAGTTTATTGATGCATTCATAGACTCACTCATGCGTATGTAGCGGCATTCATACCGCCAAATATCCGGCTCGAAGGACCAAAATTATGTTAAGAATTGATGATGGCAGCAGGTAGCTGGATTGAAACACGATCACCAATCACTTGTTATTTATTAATATTTATTTTTAGACACTTCACAAATAGTATTTTATTAATACTTCCACAGATATTAAAAAAAATAATATGGCAATGCTTAACAAACTACAAAAAAAAAAGACATGACGTCACACAAATCCTACATCGCGCGCTACTTCAAAGTACTTCACGCGATTTGAACATAATATAAAAGCCCGACATCCTTGGTGCAGTAATCCATCAGACACAACATCCGTGTGGTCGGAGGATACTCCCTTTTCAACGAGGTTTGCGGGACTTACCCGACTGTTCCACATACCTCTATACGGACATACGGACATACGGACATTTATACATTTAATTCTCGCTGTCTTCTCTGAAGTAGATATAAAATAAACATCAAAGAACGTCGTACTTTGCTGCGAATATAATATGCCATATGCTCATTGCTCTGTCTGTTTCTTTTAGTCTTTGCCACTGTGGTTTTACTAGTAAAAATAGAAGCTTGCCCTTTTCACACTTTTATTTTTTATTCCATACATAGTATTTATTTTATTTGTGATGGTCGCCGTTTGAAAATAATCCGCCCACTTTACCAGTGGGTGTAGAATGGCAAATATGACATATTTATCATGACAGGCTATACACGGATAAAATCTGGAATGTTGAGGCGATTTGATATATTGTGGAAGAAAAGTAATACAAATCAATAAAAAAAAGCAAAAATAAATATCTGTTTAGTCAAAGGTAGTGTAGCCTCTTCGCGGAATGACTGGTTTATTCTAGGTCTGGCCTTTCGGCATACACCGAAATAGATTCGAATTTCTGCCTTGACTGATGTACTTTTAGGCAAACCTAGAAGATCCTAATTTTTGAGTCATTCGTCGAAAATCAAATAATGTGTTTCGGGTTTTACCTTTCCTAGAAGCGACTAAGGCAAATTTAGCAAACCTCGCGTTGATTTGTAACTATTGCGTCGACTAAATGTCTATAGGTACAGTACGTACAGATTTTACCAGTTATTTTCAAGTACGGCACAAATCCAGGTTCCAAACTGAGAAATCTAAAACTGAGTTTGTATTGTACCAAAAGCGAGCAGCCAAATACCGTCCTTCACTGAACAAACGCCCGACCCAATTCCGACAAAATGGTTCATAACCTTCAAATTCTATTAAAACAATTCGCACCTGAACATAATTCGAAATTCAAACTTGCACAATAAACAAGAAATTCCAAACTCAATGTGGAGCCATTCATTCAGTAAGAGTGTACGTAAGACCGGTCGTTTTTCGTTCAACGGTCACCGGTCATTACTGGGAAACAGGGATAGCGCTTTACGACCTGTATACTGTATAGCTCCGTCTCTTTTTGGCGATGGAACAATTTACGACTTTGACACTTCTCTGAGGTGTTTTTAGGAGCTAAGCGAGGTCATTACTCGCTTCGCTCAGTGGTTAGGAAGGTAATGTGTGGTTTTAGGTGTAATGTAGGAGGTTACATGTTTGATCTTATGTGTGGGTGTTTGTTAATTATGTAATTAGTAGCTTGTATGTGCCTACAGCTGTTTGTTTACCAACCCACGTCGTTTGTTGAGACAGGACAGTTGGTTGGTTGGTTGGTTTGTAGGCCGACTCCACCCTCGGTAGGCCGACTCCACCCTCGCCCTGTGCTGTTACTAGGGGATCTAAACGCCAAGTCTTCGGCATGGGGATCTCCGGTAACCGATGCTAGGGGTGAGGCGCTGGAGGAGTGGGCAGTAACCACCGGCCTGGTCATCTTGAACCGGGGCTCAGTTTACACATGCGTGCGACAGCGGGGCGGGTCAGTAGTGGACGTCTCGTTCGCTAGCCCTGCTGTCGCAAGCCGTGTCCGCGATTGGCATGTCGCCGTGGAGGTGGAGACGTTATCGGATCACCGATATATCCGTTTCGACGTCTCCACCCAGACCGCCGGCGGCCGCGGTACGCCAGCCCCGCGAACGGACGGTCCACGCTGGGCGCGCAAGCGCATCGACAGGGAACTTCTCGAGGAGGCCACCATTGTCCAGGCCTGGATCCGGGAGTCGGCAACAACCGGACCCGTCGACGTCGAACAGGAGGCGCTGTGGTTCCGCGGGGCGATGACGCAAATCAGCGACGCGTCCATGCCCCGGGTCCACGCACAGTCAGCGAGGCGCCAGGTGTACTGGTGGTCCGCCGAGATCGCACAGTTGCGAGTCGCGTGCGTAGCGGCCAGACGCCAGTACACCCGATACCGAAGGAGACGTCGTCGGGTCCCTGATGAAGAAGCCGCGCGGTATGAGATGTACCGCGCGGCGACGAAGACTCTGCGGCTGGCCATCGGCGAGGCAAAGAAGCGGGCCAGGGAGGAGATGTTGGAGACTCTAGACAGGGATCCGTGGGGGCGCCCTTATCGAGCGGTTCGAGGGAAACTTCGCGCCGCCGCGCCTCCACTTACGGAGAGTCTCCAACCCGAGCTGCTGGAGGAGGTAGTCGCAGCCCTCTTCCCGGCGAGAGCGGAGCATATCCCGCCGCCGATGGCTTTGCCCACGGCCGCAGAGTCTACAGAGGAGGACGCCATCACCGTCCCAGAGGTGACACAGGCAGAGATGGGGGCGGCCGTGATGCGGCTCCGGGCCAAGAACGTGGCTCCGGGGCCCGACGGAATCCACGGCCACGTATTAGCCCTCGCTCTGAAGGAGCTAGAGCCCTGGCTGAGAGGACTCTTCACAGCGTGCCTTGAGCGGGGCCAGTTTCCCACTCTATGGAAATCTGGTCGTCTGGTCCTGCTCAGGAAGGCGGGGCGCCCTGCGGACTCACCGTCCGCGTACCGGCCCATAGTGCTGCTAGACGAGGTGGGTAAGCTGTTCGAGCGGATAATCGCTGCCCGCCTCGTCAGCCACTTGTACAGAGAGGGGCCGGACCTGGACGAAAGCCAGTTCGGCTTTCGGCATGGGCGCTCCACCATCCACGCGATATCGCAGGTGAGAGTCCTGGCGGAGGAAGCGGTGTCCCGGGGTGGGGTGATGTTGGCGGTGTCCTTGGACATTTCCAACGCCTTCAACACCCTGCCCTGGAGTTGTGTTCGGGAGGCACTGCGGTATCATCGAGTGCCTCCCTACCTCCGCCGCATCGTCGGGGCTTATTTGGCGGAGAGGTGTGTCACCTACGTGGGACGTGATGGCGTCGAAAACCAGCACCGCATGTCGTGCGGTGTTCCACAGGGCTCGGTCCTGGGCCCGCCCCTGTGGAACATCGGGTACGACTGGGTGCTGAGGGGCGAACTCCAACCGGGCGTAGACCTGACGTGTTACGCGGACGATACGCTGGTCACCGCCCGGGGGAGTTCGTACAGGGAGGCAGCGTTGCTGGCGACGGCTGCGGTCTCACAGGTGGTGAGCCGCATACGGCGCCTTGGCCTGGAGGTGGCCCTCAACAAGTCGGAGGCCATGGTCTTTCATGGCCCCCGGCGGGCGCCACCGCCCGATGCCCACATCATCGTCGGGGGGGCCCGAATTGCTGTCGAGTCAACCATGAAGTACCTGGGATTGGTGCTCGACAGCCGGTGGGATTTCGGCCCCCACTTCCGGCGGCTGGCGCCTAAGTTATTGGGCGCGGCTGGGGCGCTGTCAACGCTGCTTCCCAATCTGGGGGGCCCGAGCGCTGCCTGTAGGCGGCTCTACGTGGGGATCGTGCGATCAATGGCCCTGTATGGGGCCCCGATCTGGGCGGCTGACCTGACGGCCGGCAGCATCGCTGTTCTGCGAAGGCCGCAGAGAGCGATGGCCGTCAGAGTCATCAGGGGGTATCGCACGATCTCCTACGAGGCGGCTTGTGCACTGGCTGGATCCCCGCCCTGGGACCTGGAGGCGAAAGTACTCGCGTCACTATATCGGTGGCGCGAGGAAGCGCGGGCGCGGGGCGAAGGGCTGATGCAGCGACATGTAGAGTTGCGTCAGTCTCAGCTTCGTGAGGTCCTGGTGGCGGAATGGCGGGACAGGCTTTCACGCCCTACCGCCGGCCTCATTACCATCGAGGCGGTCCGGCCAGTGCTCGAGCGCTGGCTCGGGAGGAGGCACGGCTCCCTGTCGTTTCGGGTGACGCAGGTGCTCTCGGGGCATGGTTGCTTCGGGAAGTACCTGTGTCGCATAAACAGGGAGCCGGACGCCCGGTGTCACCACTGCGTCGACTGCCGGGAGGACACGGCGCGGCATACGCTGGCAGAATGTGCCGCTTGGGAGGAGCCACGCCGTGCCCTCATCTCTGAAGTAGGCAGTGACCTGTCGCTGCCGGCCGTAGTAGAGTCTATGGTCGGCAGCGAGGAGTCCTGGGACGCGGTGGTATCCTTCTGCGAAATAGTCGTCTCGCAGAAGGAGGCTGCGGAGAGGGAGAGGGAGATTTCATCCAATCACCCAATCCGCAGCAGACGCGCCGGGCGTCGGCGGAGGGCGGACAGCGCCCTCTTCCGGCCCCCCTAAATGGGTCCAGGGGCGACGGACTCGGGGACATCCGTTGCCCTCCACACATCTGGACCCGAGGTGGTGGCGCGTAGTGTTCCACGCGCGCCCCTCTTAGACGTTGCGGGGGAGTCAAACACCTCACTCCCCCCAAACCCGAGATCGAGGCCCGGAAGCGGGCCGGCACTAGCCGGGGGTTGCGGAAGTATCGTTGTTCCCGCGACCCCCGGCGTAGGTTGTGAGATGGAACACCGGGGTGGTTTTTAGTCAGTAGGAGTCTGACAGACCCCTCCGCCCCCCCCAGGGCGGAGGACATCCAATGAGGATTTTCCACCCCGGAAAAAAAAAAAAAAAAAAAAAAAAAAAAAAAAAGGACAGTTGGTTTGGTTACAAGATGTTTCACATGTACTCAGTGATTTTTCAATAGTCATTACAGTGTACTTTTGCGTGGGACCATGTCTGAGATTGAGACATAATAAATTGATTGCATAATATTTCAGAGGCCCTTGCAGCTTTCTTAAGCAAAGGATAAAATAGATGCAGAAATAGTTTGCGCTAATTCTAGTGCACACAGTACTGTACCCATGAGAGTGTTGTGTAGTTCCAAAAAATGATCAGCATCCGTTCAGGCAAAAACACTACTGCTGGACATGTTCCTAAGCGTCACCATGTTGACCGGTCCTCCCCCCTAGCCAAGTTACAAACGTTTCGCATCGAAT
The DNA here is from genome assembly GCA_945859665.1 of Anorthoa munda. Taxonomy (NCBI): domain Eukaryota; kingdom Metazoa; phylum Arthropoda; class Insecta; order Lepidoptera; family Noctuidae; genus Anorthoa; species Anorthoa munda. The sequence goes on along the minus strand of OX243894.1, from coordinate 19,073,484 downwards.
TTCTTTTTACAATCGTTAACGCCTTCTATTTGTATAGTCTGACACGTGACACGTGACGTTCAGATGTGTCATTCCCACACATTGATTAGTTTTCTACCAGCGTTATCGATTGTAGATTTTCAACTTGGCTAGGGGGGGAGCTATTGTGTAAAAATCTCACCATGAAAACTAAAGTGAAGTGAACATGAAGTAAGCTGTCAATTTATCCAACCAAGGCGGTTCAAGCTCATAATTTCAGCCGAAAGACTTCCACTGCTGAACATAGGTCTACCCTAAGTATCGCAATATTAACCGGTCTCGTGCGTCTCGCATCCAGCGGCTTCCTGTAACCTTCACTAGGTCATCGGTTCACCTAGTGGGAAGTCTTCCAACGCAACGTCTTTCACTCCAGAACTTTTCGGATTCGTCGACCATCCGTTCTGCGAGCAAAGTGCCCTGCCCACTGCCACCGGCTATTATACTTAAGGTTGCCCTAGTCGACGGCACGAGATATTTAGTGCGCGGAGTTAAAATACCTGCTATCTCATCCGACAACACGTGCGAAAGAGAGAGATGCTGTGATGAGCAGTAAGAAGCTAGTTCGCTTATGAATTAGCACTTTTGCAAGTTTGTAGCGAAATGAATGATGATTTAGGACGAAATTTTATAAACAGCCCTTTGGGAGTCTAGATATCGTGCAAAAACGACTAAATGTATATTTCCAAAATAAAATTATTTGCATTGTTGAACTACTAATCTATCTCTGTATGGTGGCCGTTTTGCAATTTTCCTTCTTCTTATGGTATTTTTTTCCCCACAAAGATGCGTTAAAATTATTTTGGAAAATGGAACTTTCGACGCTCATTAACTTTCAAATATTTTTTTTTTTACTTTTTTGTTTCCATACAGGGCTAAATAATGATGAGACAAATTGTTTTTATTTTTTTATTTTGAACGTACATCGTCAAACAGTGGAGTAATCGCTAGTGTAACCTTAATTCAGCTGATTCCCGCGGCCTTCATCAAATATTATACAAAAATCACGTTCTGCCAAAAAAGTGCGGTCCTCTATCTTAGGCGCTGACCACTATATCCACGCCTCTTCATCCCAAGCATTTATTCCCGGTACACAGCGAACTTAGTACGAAATCTTTGTTAATAATACGGAATTGTTTACAAGTAATTCAGATTTATAAGAAAATTCACCTGAGTTGCTCATTATAGTAATTACTTAAGTTTAATGGCTGGAATTATTTCGAAGTGGGTTGCTATTGACTTTGACGTTGAACATGGGTTACTAATTAATTATTTTCTTCTTGAGTTGAGAAAGATTTTTAATTTTCTTTTTTTGAAATTGTTTTGAGGGTTCTGTTAATTTATGGTGAAGGAAAAAAATGTAAGGTGGCTAAATATTATAGGCATATATATAGCGATTTTGGTATTTTCATCAACAATGTAATCATTTGCACTCAGAAAGTATCATTTGGTGAAGTGGAACTGATGAAGAAGACAACAGATGGCCACTGGAACTCCTAAATGCTAAGTATGTCACGGGTGTAAGATATCTCGAATAGTTAACCGACTATGATGAAGCAAATACTTATAAATAAATGGTACTGATGAAAATGGTACCATCGAACTGATCTGATAATGAAGCCGGAAGGTAGGCATTGCAACTCTGAAATAAAACAATGTATCCTAGTCGTGTTTGGGCTTATTCTCAAAAAAAAAAAAAGATACTGTAGTTGCAAATTCGCAAGCATCAGTAGGTCTCAATGGAGAAGAATTTGCAAGAAACTCTACGGACACTATTTACCATCAGATTTAGTTACAATTTTTTGGGTACATCATTCTTGTTGAAAAAATACATATATGTGAGAACAATGTAAATAAAATGTGCACGTAAAAGCTTCTAGAGTAACAAACAATTTAAAAAAATACAATAACAGGCCGAGGCAGCAAAGTTATGATCAATCCCAAATTCCCAACTGATGGCGCCCGTTCACGAACATGACGCATGGATCGACACCACTCAGCTCAACCATCATGAAGGGAACCAATTGATCCAACACTTGTACCACCATCAGAGAGAAATTAGAGAGAGCCTGACACACTCAACTGTCAGGGCACACAGAAGCCAACGAAACGACACATAGGTACAGTGAATGGTAGATTTACAGTCGGAACATATTACTCACACATGAGTGCAGTTATATAATTCTAAAATAAATTGAGTATATACAATACAATTATTATATTCATACAGTCTTCAACAGGTCCAACAATACTTCAAATCTTTTCTGCCCATCACTTGTTCTTGCGCCCTAGTGGCTGCGGAGTAGGACCAACATTAAGCCAAGCATTTTTATCAGCGAATCCCCCAATTTATAATATGCTTGCCTGCATAGTGTGCGTTTTAGAAAAGTTTAAAATTTCGTTTCATTCAGTTCTAGAATGTGGGGCGGTATTTTATTGTAAAATTTTATACAGTACTCCATAAAAGATGAAGCTACTTTAGCCAGCCTGAAACCTAGTTGAATTAATTGGTCCCTGTTTCTAGTAACATAAAACAGACATATCTGTCGCTGTTTTTACTAAAAAGATTTAAATTCTTTCTAAAGTACTTGATGGTTTCATAAATATATTGACAAGGTACCGTCATGATGTTATTGTCCTTAAACCCTGTTCAAGTTCCCTTAGAGAATTGCGCCGGCGAAGATTGTATATCGCTCTGATGGCTCGTTTTTGCAGAATAAAAATTGACTCAATGTCTGCAACCCTTCCCCATAGTAAGATACCGTAAGACATTATACTATGAAAGTAACGAAAATAGTAAACTGACGAATCTTTCTAACAGCATAAGCTGCCAAACTTAGCCGCCCTGCAGCTGATATTAAATGAGGACCCATTGTAACCTTGAGTCTAGCGTGATTCCCAGACAAACCGATTTATCGACGAATTCTAGCTTATCCCCGTTTAATATAATGTCACAATCAGTACTTTTGACATTCGGAAAGGCACTTTGTCTTTTTAGCATTTAACACTAAATTATTAGCTGTGAACGAATTTTGAAACTGTCGCAAGACGTTATTTACGTCGTCAACATTACTCGTGCGTCTATTTATCTTAAAAATCAAAGAAGTGTCATCAGCAAATAAAACCATGTTTAAATTGTTTTTCAATAGATGAGCTTTCGTTAATGTAGACTAGAAACAGTAAAGGATCCAAAATTGAACCCTGAGGTATCCCCATTTTCACGGTTAACCCCGACGAATTGACACCGTTTATTTGAACTAATTGCTGTCTATCATTTAAATAAGATTTTACTAAACTTAACGCTGATTGCCCTAGCACGTAATGCCCAAGTTTCAAAAGTAATTTTTCATGATTAACGCAATCAAACGTTTTCGAGAGGTCGCAGAAGACACCAATGGCATCTTGTGCCTCTTTCCAAGCATCGAAGATGAGTTTTAATAAGATGACACCAGCATCGGTTTTACCAAAGGACGTAGTACGTCCTTTGATAAAACCATACTGTTTATCGTGTAGGATGTTATTCGTAGTTAAATGAATGAGCATTTGATTTAGCATTATCTTTTCAAATATCTTGCTGAAAATCGGCAGCACCGATACTAGTCTATAATTACTGTCCCCACTGTCTGTGTGTCTGTCTGTTGTTTGTGTCTTTACTGTCCCCGGATTTAAAAAGTGGTGGAAAGACTCCTTGATCTACACGCAAATTAAAAATTAAAGCTAAGTACGGCGTTATTGTCTGAATAATGGAGGTACAAACTTTGATGGACATAGATCTTCGGTCAGTTTGATCTTGATTTGCTTAAAAGCTTTTATTACTGTTATTGGGTTTATATATGAAAAGTTAAATTCAGTCGGGCAGGCTGCATCGTTAGCGTTTAATAAACCAGAAGCAAGCGAGGGCGAAGAATTTTAGGTTTCAGTAGTTTTAATTGGGATACAGGTAAAGAAATTTACAAATTATTGAGCAATTTTTTGGTATCTCTAATAAGTCCATGTTTGTTGTTGCAGCTTTATGTACATGCAATGGGATCACTTTTACTGACCCGAGTAATTTTTAAATACATATCATTATTATCATACTTCCTAATACTACTATGAACATTAAATTTTATGAGGATGGATAAGTATTTTTTACCCTTTCACGCAAAACGTACTGAACGAATTTGATGAAACTTTACAGAAAATATACAGGGCGTATCGGCAAGGTGGTCGGTCATATTTTAAAAACTTCGTCCCCCCATGTAAATGAAAACTTTCTCCATGTAAGTCATAGTCAATTCACAGAAATTTACATAACCTGAAATGGTTGTGTCCAAAAAACTCCGAATGATTATAATTAGTAGTGTGTAATAGACAAAATTAACAAACTTTTATAATTTTTTGTTTTAAATACGAGGCTTTTGGCTAATTTGTACCTTTAGTGAATGCCACTCTTTATTTTGTATTGTGCGTTTAGTTTTTGCATTATAAACAATTTTCTTTCTTTTTTTTAACAGTAGTTGTAGTCTTCAAACAACAATATGAGTACCTATAAGTTTGTTTATCCATAGCCCAAGAGAAATCCAATGTCAAATTATCAACAAAATAAAAGCCTCTAATTGACCACTAACCAAGTTAAGTCTCACTTCACATTTCTATAGAACTTTCTTAGAAAACCACAGACATAAATCTAACTAGATAACGCAAGTCCTTCCATCTGATTTTAAAACCAAGCGTGTCACTTTTGCAGACACAATTTAAGAAAAAAATTACCTATCAATAAAAGGAAATGTTTCCATTGTGTCTGCCAACTTTTTTGGTAGAGATTTTACAGCTTAATAAAGAAAGAAAGAAAAATTTTTTATTTGTGACCCGCACAGGAGACACGAGAAATAAGCATAAAAATTAAAAACCCCGTGCGAGACCAAAAAGGCTCCTCAGCATGTGCAGCGATATCCAAAAAAGGAAATAAAGCTGCATGGGCAATAATGGGCATTATGCATTTGTTTTTGGATCCGCTGGATGCGAGACGCACGGGACCGGAAATGTGGTGAAAATTGGAGAGGCCTACGTCCAGCAGTGGACGTCTTTCGGCTGAAATGATGATGTTGATGCATTTTTGATAAATTTCGTTTTATGTCCTGCGCCTATTGGGAATATTATTGTCAATTTCTCTTGCTAGGTGTCTCACTGATTCACGGAAGAAAAAAAACGGCTTCTATCTCGTCTATGAATGTTTTTGAGATTATCCTATGTTTGGAATATTCATGTGCATGTTTAAACCTTTTGCTATTGTTACTCGTATTACTCATATTTACGATAACAAGGGTGAACCTCTTGCAAAAATGGACAAAAGTATTAAAAAAAAAACGAAGAATGCCCGCGTTTTCTTAAACTTGTTTTGTTACTTGTTACTCTTTATTTAGGTGGTGGGATTATCTGCTGGAACAACTTTGCGTAATGTTCTCTATTACGCTAACTAAATGAAACAGCGTCAAAGAAAGAGCATTATCAATGAACAGCTCTCCGTTTTGACTCGCGAAGTACACATTCGCGTCATCTAGTTAGATTTATGTCTGTGTACAAAAGTAATCTTGAAGGTACTCAATTGAATCAGCCAATCGGTTTCAGATTTCATTAGCTTTTGCTAGAAAATCAGTTTTTCTGTCGCAGAAGGGTTTTTCTCTCTTTCATTAGCCAGCTAATCTGATTTGGGTTTATTGAAAATAAACTGCTGTGGAGAAATCTTATCGGATCATTTTGTTAGTTATATATTGACTGATGTGCTTAACTATTTATTTACTTTAATGTTGCCTATCTGTTTCTTTAAATATGAAAGAAGCATTTCTGTGATTACATGGTTGGTATTTTTCAACTTCAATTAAGGTGGCACTATCAGCAAAAACGTAAACACACACACAAATACACACTAACACATATACGCTCACACATGCACACACACACACGCTCACACACACACATAATCCCACACGCATCTCACTACTATAGACACACATACGCATTCTCACGATCACACACTACACAGAGCTGATAATTACTTTCTAAGTCTTTGTTCCGATGTGTTCTTAAAAATATATTTCTTTATTTAAGTCTCTGCCTATTATGGGAAGGAGCGAGACAACCCCAACACAAGTATTAATGATTACTTACTGGGGCTGTCTCATTCACATTTGTATATGTAACCGTTTGAGACACAATAAACTATTGTATTTTTATTTTATTTATTTCTTATTAGCTTTATAAATGAATCCGGTGAGACTGGAAGCCGACCCCAATATAGTTGGGAAAAGGCTAGGTAGAAAAAAAAATAGCTTTATAAATATTTTATTGATTGTCGAAAAAGATCATAAAACTAATCCATCTAGCCTTGTCCCAGTAACCTGAGTAACACGTTAGCCCTTGGCATGATTAGTGTCAGATTTCCAGGCTCCCATCAAAGAGGGCTTGTATTTCATCAATTAATTCAAGATTTATTGATGAAATACAAGCCCTTCTTGGTAGTAGGAGAGGAATGGTCGTAACTGAAACCGACTTTGGCGCTAACGGAGCAAAGCCTTTACAAAGGATGTCAGGTTGACATCATTGGTCCAGTTATTGACTGTGAC